>OX382368.1:12500-1361666 GCA_947508005.1 Amphipoea lucens | reverse complement strand
ATGTCGATTTGTCAATACAATGGGGATAATAACTGCCACATGCTCACTTCAGATGTCGCTGCTATCCAAAGTCTAAGAATTTGACAGCTAGCTGTCACTATTCATATTTTAAGGGTTCCCTACTTCAAATGGAAAAACGGAACCCTAATAAGATCACTTCGTTGTCCGTCTGTCGTTGTATAGCGTCTGTATAGTTACACTTGTCTTCTTCTTTCGAAAGTCAAGTTACTGACGACTGAAAGAGAGAAATCGGTGTGTAACTATTCATCTGATATAATACGTTTATTAGTAAGGGGGTTAGTCTCATACACATTTATATAGTTTTCGTTTAATTTGTGTTCGACACAAAAGTAAAAATAAACAAAACAATGGCGATTTGTAGACGTTGAACTGTGCTGCCAGCTTTCAGTTTTTAACTCCATTTTTTTTGTGAAACAATTTCACAAATGCTTTTCGACAACCCCCTCATTATCATTCAGGCGTCACAAAATCCTTGTAGCGCTCTACTCCTATTTCCACGTGTTATAAACATTACAAATCATACCTTGGGAATAATAGTCAAATTCTCAGATAAATCAATCTACCTTCACCTAGTAAATTGCAAATCCTTTTTATAATTTACACGCATTTTTAACTGACTTTAAAAAAGGAGGTTCTGTATTCGACCCGTATGTATGTATGTTTGGATGTCCGCGATTATCTCAAAAACTCCTGAACCGATTTTAATAATTCTTTCATTTGTGTGATCGACATACTTTCAGGAAGGTTTGAGTATATAATACATTAGGTAATTATTCTTATATACGAAGTTATATGCATAAATGTACTGCATCTCCGGCATTTCTATGCGAATTTTGATGATTCTGCGACTTGTGTCTTCAATTCTTCAATGCACTGGTGTTAATTGAATTTGTGTGGGTTAGGTACAACTAAAAAGTGAAAAATAAAAATTTTTTTACAAAAAAAAACAACCGACTTCAAAAAAAAAAACACTACAAAGTGAAAAATAACTTTAATTTCGGAAGTCGGTGTCAAAAAACGAAAATGCGAAACCAACGACACCGACTTCCGAAATTAAAGTTATTTTTCACTTTGTAGTGTTTTTTTTTTTGAAGTCGGTTGTTTTTTTTTTTTGTAAAAAAGTTTTTTAATCTAAAGTAAATGTCAACTATCTTGTACAAAAGCCAAAAAAGGACTAAGATGAAGATCGAGTATCTACTTACAGATAAATAGAGGAAACTGTCCGCTCCGTGATCTCCTAAGGGACATCACGAGACAACGAGGCTGTCTGTTTCTTTTCTCTGTTACATTAATACTGGGAACTTAAGAGGATTGTTAGTATAATAAGACGCAATATACTTAAAATATTACTAAAGTTCGTTTTAAACCGACTTCAAAAAGCAGGAGGTTCTCAATTCGACTGTATGTAATTTTTTTTAAGTGAAACTTCTTTACGCACGCTTAACTTGGGGAGTAAGCTGGCGAACGCGTGACGTAAGCGTTACGAAAAGTGTGATCAGGCGAGGCGAACGGGAGTTGAGTGGGCGACATAAGCAAGAGAAAGCAGTGCGCGCGCACATTTTCTTTCTCTCTTCCTCTCATAGCCAAATACATACAGATGGAACGTAAGAAGTTTCACTTCAGTCGTGTGGTCATAAGCACACGCGGTTTTTTTTTAATGTTTGTTATGCGGTATCTCCGGCATTTGTCAATCGATTTCTTCAAACTTCAATATTTCTAAAGTGACTTTGGTGTGGATTGGATCCTTTTTAATGGTGTAACGTTCTACGTCAAATTAATATATCATATCGGTCTCTAAGACAAACTAAAGGATCTACACAAATGTTTTCCCACAGTTGAAAGTTTTCGCATAATTCGTGAACGGGACTGGAAACAATAACAACCGTATATAATAATTGACAGCTTGATCCATAGTAACATAGTAACTAATTCTGCTAAACGCTCACAGGCGTAAGATATTAATATGCATTGCTGATGTTATTATAAACGGCATTGTATAATGCTTTAGTAAGGAGCCAATTAGAATGTAATGAAGTTATCTGGGCTCCGCATGAAACTAAATATAGTCTCATGTTGGAGCACGTACAAAATAAATTTATTAGATATAAATAGATATATGACGGAATACGGGGTGTATCCATTTTATCCGTTGAGGTATCCAACACTATTATTTTATCATAGGTATGGTCGAATATGAGGAACTGAGGGTCAGGAGGCAACTCACACTTATAATTATCTTTATGATAATTAGAGGGAAGATACACAATTCGGATATATTGCGAAGGGTGGAACTAGTCGTGCCAGACGGGTATGTGGGTCGTCGTCGTCAGCCGCGGTTGTTGGCGGTACCGCGCGCGCGAACTAACTTGCTTCGTGAGGCGCCGCTGACGAGCGCGCTCCGCACTCTCAACCTCATTGCTGATGATGTAGAAATATTCTGTTGCGCTTTGTGTGAATTTGAAAGAATAGCTACTTATAGAATTTTTTATGGCACAAGCATTGGAACTATTTAATTTTTAAGTGTACTACAATATCGCATTGGGTCTAGCCTGTAAGGATATTTGTATGTTTGGAGTGAATAAATAAATAAATACGCGTTAATTACTGATTCAATCTATTGAAAGTGTGGGTAGCTTCATGTATACTATCTTTTGCTCGCGGCTTAGCCCGCTTGCAGATCGAAAAAAGTCTCCATGTTAGGACATAGGATATTTTTACTAGCCAGATCCTCGTCTATCATAAAACATAATAATCTAACTTTCGTGCATTGTCTATAATAATGTTTTTGATGATATTTTTGCCTGTAGGGGGAGTCCCTGGTGTCCTGAAAAAGAAGTCACGGCTTAGTTAAGGCACCAGTCTCCCACAAATGAACATTTTCCTGCATCATAATTATTAATTTTTTTCATTTTTTAAGTTTTACCAATTTTATGTCCAATATAATAACGGGTTCAGAATGTTGATGGGGCTGCCCCGTTTCTGCAGTGCATTAGGTATGTTTGCACAAGCACACGTCAATGGCTTCCACGGCATTGTCGGACGGAAATCTGCCTCTTTGTGTCAGTCAATCAGTTTAAGATATGTTCATAACTTGACTCAAAGTTTATTTATACCAATTTTCGAGCTAATCAAGCCACACAGTAAAATCCTCCCCTTTAAAATTAACTACCTCTTTTCACACAGTTAGGGGTAGATTTTCGAAAAACCCTGATACACGTTATTAATTATTTTTAGTCTTTAGTATAAATACTGAGTTTCAAGTAAATCGGACAGGGCGTTAAAATTCTTCCATACAAATTTTGACACTCCCCAATACCTCTTTAGGGCGTATTTTAGAAAAACGAAAAATTTCACCCCCCGGCCACTCCCGGCGACTCCCGGCCACCGTAGGCGCGGGCCTGCGGACGGAGAGTAATGGGTAGCTCACCGTCCGATCAGGACCAGGCCAGTGCCGGACAGCGCGTACGTGTTCCACGCGCGCCTCAAAGAGATGTCAGCATAAAGGAAAGGGCCTGCCAGGGCCGAAGCCTGCCGGGGGTGCGGGATTGTCCGAAAGGGTTACCGCTACCCCGGAACATAAAGGGCTAAGGAAGGAACACGGATGGGTTTTAGTCAGTAAGAGTCTGACACTCCCTTCGCTCCACCCAGAGCGGGAGGGGTCATTTGATGATTTCCCATCAACAAAAAAAAAAAAAAAGGGGGTATTTTAGAAAAACGAAAAATTTCAAACTTCATAATTTACTTAGATAAGTATTCTTGCCAAGTTTCAAGGTTATTAACTCTAGAAATAAGATTTTTCATACAAACAAAATCCCTCCTTTTCACCCCCTTAAAGGTTGAATTTCCAAAAACCCCTTCTTATTCGATACCTACTCTTCACAAAGAACACACGCTCCAAAATTCATGTCCCTAGGACTAGCGGCTTAGACTGTGCGTTGATATTTCAGTCAGGTCGTTCATCCCCCTTTGGGGGAGAAATTATCAAAAACGCTGAGACGCGTATAAATTAATTTTCAATAGCTAGCCTAAATACAAAATTTGAAGATCCTAACTTTTAAACTGACGGACTTTCATACACAACTTCATCCCCCTTTTTAACCCCTTGGGTGTGGAATTATCAAGAACGCTGAGACACGTGTAAATTAATGTTTAGTCGTCAGCCTAAACACAAAATTTGAAGATCCTAACTTTAAAACTGACGGACTTTCATACAAACTTTTATCCCCTATTTAACTCCCTTAGGGGTTGAATTTCAAAAAATCCTTCCTTATTCCTTGTCTACATTATAAAGGGAACCATTGTGTAAAATTTCAGCTTTCTAGGTCTAAGGGTTTGGGCTGGGCGTTGATAAGTCAGTCAGTCAGTCAGGTCTTTTGTTTTTATTTATATAGATAGATAGACAGATAGATACTTTTCCGGGATAAAAAGTACCCAGTGTGGTGCCCAGGATATTAAAGAATAATTATACCAAGTTTCATCGTAATCGAACCAGTAGTTTTTGCGTGATGCCTGAACAAACAGACAGACAGATAAAATTTTTTTTAATCACATTTTTGGGTTCGGTGTCGGTCTAGTAACACCCCCTGCCATTTATTTTTTTGATATTTTCAATGTACAGAATTTTCACTTCTACAGACTTATTATAAGTATTGATTAGGTAAGTATTACTTATTATTTGCTTACTTATTATTTTAATTTACAGAAATAAATATCCTATTTTCTTGACTTTAGATACATTTTCGATCTTATAATCACATTCTTCAACCTTTTGTGTTTGACATTTGACCAGTAACCCAACACTTTTAATAGCACACAATAAACCACTCGGTTTTAGAAGTAACCTCATTCACCACTGGTTATTTTCTTTCCTCGGACAAAAATAGAATAAAAATTGATTTTCAAATTCAGAAGGGTAGCCTTACCCTTTTAGTAAGCATTATACAGCAGTAAAACATTATAAAGCCGTAAACAACGCATTCTGTACCTACATCAAGCTAAGTAACTTTGGGCAAAAATAATTGCTGGGAAACTTTTATTTTTGGTGTGAAAATTCTGCCGCCGCTGTTTCCGCTATGTAACGCACGCGCAGGGTCGTGGGAGTATTTAAAGCTAAGGTATAACATTTAACCTTCCTCCATGTAAAATACTGGTACTCAGCTGAATCCGGTTAGACTGGAAGCCGACCCCAACATAGTTGGGAAAAGGCTAGGCAGATGATTATGATTTAGCGTTCCTAAGTATTGTTCCGACAGAAATGAAAACAAAACACAAACAGAATACTTAGCCTTCACTCACTGACATATATCCCGAGGAAAGCCGAACACATCCGAAGCGGTGTCGGTTACGGTAACAGTGGCGCGAATTCAATAGTTTTTTTCCCATCTAAAAAAATGCCCAACGCGTCTATAGAAGTTTTCACTTCAAAAATATGATCATAATAACGAGAAGAACAAGTGACTCTTGGCTTCTTTAAGTGTATTTAATACATAGGTAATTTTCTTTTTACCCTAAAAGAAAAACAAGGTTTTTAGGTAGCCTATCAACAGAGAATATATTGAATACAATTTCCATTCATACTGAAATAACGAGAATTTACACCAATGAATGAATAAATAATATTATCATTTGATAAACCTAAAATTAAATTACCGTATCTTTCCCTCAATGAATTTCTAACACAGTTCACACCCGAATAATTTCATAGTAAACAAAAACATAATCTGTTCAAATTCCAGTGTAGCTAGAATTAAACCCACCTTTGATCAAATAAGAGTGGATCCGGAACAAAAGATCGTACAGACGCCAGTACATCAACCTACACCAAACTGTCACATTTTCCCAATCAACTTTGATCCTTATGCTTTAGTGATAAGGTTGAAAATCTATTAAAGAAATTTGACAGATTGTAGTAGGTTGATGTGCTGGCGTCTGTACGTACCTACGTCTACATACGCATAAACTGCTTATTTTTTCAAAGAGATTGAATAATGATAAAATATAAAAAAAACAGACGTTTGACGCACACCGACATTTCTATCTCACATATTATTTACTTTGAATGTTTTACAATGGATATCTCTGACAAAGGACTTTGTCAAACATTGTTGGACAATGGTATGTAGAAGCTGTGGGTGTCGTGAAAACAAACAAAGGGGTTCTAAAAGAGGTGACAATATCTATATGTAGATACAAGTGTAAATAGATCTGATAGCTAGCCTTTGAAACGATTTTCACGAAGAGTTTGAATTGAAATTGTAAAACATTATCTGAAGTTTTTATCGTAATAGTCAGCAGAAAGTACGTGTTTTGAATCTTCTACTTTCGGTCGATACTTATATGGTTTGCCTTTGAATACTTTTTGACATCACTATACAGGGTTATTGGAAAAAAACACCAACAACCTCTTAAGATGTCATTGTACTCATCATTATGAACTAACTTTTACTATGGGACCAAACCTGAAATAGCGAAAAAAAAATCAGCTTTTCCCTACATTTTGACGAGTTATACGAACTTAAATATAGGGAACAGCTGATTTTTTTTTTCGCGATTTCTCGTACGAACATAAATGTAGGGAACAGCTGTTTTTTTTTTCGCTATTTCAGGTTTGGTCCCATAGTAAAAGTTGTTCATAATGATGAGTACAATGACCTCTTAAGAGGTTGTTGGTGTTTTTCCAATAACCCTGTATAGCGGATGGATGAGTGAAGTGAAAATAATGGAGAGGCCTTTTTATGTAGCTTAAGCATAATCACGTTCCCACTACTGGGACACAGGCCGCCTCCTGTCAGTGAGTGGGAGTGGGCCGTAATCCACCACGCGGGCCCAATGCGGGTTGGTAGATATTACATGTCTTCGAATTTCGGTTCTAGGACATGCCGGTTTCCTCACGAGGTTTTCCTTTACCGTTTTGAGAGCAGTTGTGATGAAATAATTTACACAAAGTCAAGCGCCTGTCTGGGTTTGAACGTACGACCTGCAAGTCGTAAGTCGCGGCCGTTACCACTGGGCCACCAATACTCTCATGCTCTGGCTTTTATGTAGGAAGGTACATAATTATTATGGCAAAAATGTGGCATTTAAAAAAAAGAAGACAGGTGATATTTAGTAACGCCAGAAAATTGCAACTTACAAAAAAAAAAAGAAGGGTTGCACTCCGGGAGTGCCGGCAAAAGTTAAAACTTGAATATTAACTTTGAAATAAATCAACTATTAATTGAATTAATATAACTTATTTTCTTTCGCTATTTCTTCGTCACTTTTTTCATTAATAGATGCACTTTGTTCAATTTATATATTTTAAACACTTTATATACACGAATTTTACGAATACACAGCAGTGTGGCCACTACACAAACGGTCGAGCCATCAGCTGCCATCCATGGATGCGCGTGGCACGCTGTAACATAAACACACACGAACATTCGCGCAAGCGCCCTGCGCCGCCTAAACGAAACAGCAGGTATACATTTTCGCCGCGCCGTAGAAAGAGAGGGGGATACTTCCTCTCTTATGCCGCGCCGGCTGTCTACTCTCCATCCGTCTTACGAATTTTCGATCAGGTCACGTGTCCTGACGCGAGTTTAACATTTTTTACCCATTAAAAAAAAGTGTACAACGCCGCTAAAGGAGTTTTCATTAAAAAAAAAGTGCTCATAATTAAATTATTATTACAAAAACCCAAAAACCCATTTACAATCCCAACAATCGCAACACAAATAACCACTTTCAAAACATTTCCAACGCTTTTGGCCCACTATTGTAAACCTCGCAATCTTCACATTTGTATGTATAGTCCCCACAAACCAATGCTTGTGACGTCAGATCTGCGGAAGTAAATCTACGAACAATACTAACTTACTTAGCAAGTACTTGTTGCTATTCTATAGAACTTAGAGAAGTAAGCGACCGCACTAGCTTTCAGGAATACACAATCAGGTTTGTGTTTTGTTTTGGGAATTAAGTTGGAAGGTCTCAAGAGCTACGCTTGAAGAAATTCAAGTGTTTTAGTTGGAAGTTTAATCGAGTATTACTTATAGTAAACGTGCGTAGTGCTGCACATCCCCAGACTATTTCAAGTTAAACAAATATCAACTTTATTTCAATGATGTTTAAGTTGATTTCAGAGTGACTAGCCCTATTGAAAAAGTTATAAAAATGTTTGAAGTTGTAGCGTAAACTGAACTTTATTGTGTAGGAATTAAAGTTAGTTTTCCATTAATTTATTTTTGTTTATATTTTTGGCAAACAAATCGCGAACGAAGATTACAAGCCGTGTGCCCAATGACATTTCTCGTCGGAAAAATTACGAACTTCCATACAAACTCTCATGCCTTTACGGCATTATATTTCGAAAATCTTTCCTTAGGCCTCACTTTTGTTATTAAAGGACCTCTTGTGCTAATTTCATGCTTCTAGATTCACGAGCTTTGGCTGTGCGTTGTCGCTCAGTAAATAATGTAACGGGAATCCCGTATTCGTGTATTTCATCAAAAATCGTGATTAAACTATTCTTAGATACTCCTTCTTCCAACCTACGTGGTTCGAGTGACAGTTTATAAGAAAAAGGCATGGTGCGCTGTCAATGGGCGCTGGGTCGGCTTGCTGTTTGGCTTCGGATGCAACGGGCGTATTCTAGGGACGTTATAGTGTTGATTGGGGTCGTGTTATATAATTCTCATGCGCTTGTTATTTACCTATGTGCTTGTTGCTACCTAAAAATGATTTGTAAGAAATATAACTTTGTAGGTTACTTAGTAATTTGTTTTTCAATATATTCCGCTTCTGGTTTCTAAGATCAGAAGTGGGATCGCCACGCGTTCTAGGCCGTTTGCTATCTATTTAAATACTCAGTAACGGTGTTAAAGTAAAAGTGTTGGGATTATTGTGTGCAAACTTTTTCAACCGTAAGTATCGAAGTTGTGTTTCTTACAAAATGTCAGGGCATTCGTCGTGGTCTCTAAAAGACGTAGACTAGACACTCTTGTGAGCAATAATCTAGTGGCGGTTCTTGCAAAAATCGTCGCGATAATTCGGATGATCGTGATACGCCGCCGATTGTCGCACATCACCGTCGAAACAGTCCAATAGACCGTAGAAATATGTCATCTAGACATCGCGTCGTAGTGTCTTGCATAGCCCGCGTAGTCGCCCTTATTGTCGCAGATATCGCGAAGACTCGTGCGACCGCCGCGACAACTCGCGCGATGTAGCCCTTGATCGAATTCTTACGAGGTAAGAAGTAATTGGGCGTAGATTGCCAACAGCATCTAGCAGTGATACTCCGTTGCATCCAACTAGCGAAAGCCGGTTATTGTCCTCCCTTCCGATCGTCTATCAGAGGATTATATTTGAAACATGAAAACCTTTCATTGACACTGCTAGGGTTCTAACCTATATCGATGACGTAATGATCATGTTCAACTCGGTAGATGAAGGTCCTAAAACGTTAAGAGAAGTTTTACAGATACTTAATGCTGCGGGATTTTCCATAAATTTAAAAAGTGTACTGTTCTAGACGTAGAGATTGAGTACCTAGGTCGACTGATTAGACATTGTCAGGTACGGCCGAGTCTAGGTAAAGTAGATACACTTGTACGTTCTTTAAATCTACAAATGTGGAAGAGGTTCGCCAGTCTTGAACCATTTTTGTGGGGCTCTGAGCAGCACGCTGCTCACCACTACATTACTACATAAATTGCTTAACTAATGAACCGCTTTTAGCTATATTTGACCCTCAGTTGCTCACGGAGCTTCAAACAAACGCTAGTGCTATTGGATTTGGTGCTATTTTACTCCAAGATCATAGCGGTGGGAGAAAGAGGTTTGTTGGGTATTTTAGCAAGTCCACTCAGGGCGCGGAATCGCGGTACCACAGTTACGAATTGGAAACATTGGCTGTTGTACGTGCGCTCCAGTATTTTTTTTCACTATCTAATTGGTAAACTTTAAGATAATGACGGATTGCAATTCTTTAAATTTAACGGAGCGAAAGAAATATTTGCTGCCCCGGGTAGCGCGCTGGTGGGTTTATTTGCAGGATTTTACGTTCACTCTTGAATATAGGAAGGGTTCATTAATGCAACACGTGGATTTTTTAAGCCGTAATAATGTCTCTCATATCCGAAATCCGAACAACTGGGCAAAGATTGCTCAAACCGCTGACGCAGAGACTCAGGAGTTGATCTGAATTGAGGGAAGAGCAGTTAGATCCAACGAGGTATACAATCAAAAATGATTTATTGTTTTACAAATTTACACCTACTGGGGAAGAACAGCGACTTTTGTGCTTCATCCCGAAGGATCATAGATTCAGTCTGTTAAGGGTTTTCCATGATGACCATGATCATATTGGTACTGACAGAACTACAGATCTGATTTTACGACATTTTTGTTTTACGATATTTTTGGTTTCAGAGCCTACGGCAATTCGTGAGGAAGTATTATACGTCATTGCCTTATATGTCTGGAACATAAAATGAATCCTAGGACTCCCTCTCAGCCAATCCAGTCCTGGTCTAAGCCAGAAATCCCTTTTTCTGTTGTACATACTGATGTTCTTGGACCACTTCCAGAATCAAATGGTTTTAAATACGTTTTAATTGTAGTTGATGCCTTTTCCAAGTATTGTTTACTTTACTCTTTATATAGCCGAGATGCTGATGAGTTAAAGCATGTATTCTCTAACGCAGTATCGCTATTTGGTACCCCATCTATGATAGTATGTGACCGTGGTTGGATGTACGACAGTAGTGCTTTTCAAAATTGGGTCACTGAATTGGGATCTTTGATACACTTTATTACGCCGGGTATGCATCGCGAGAACGGTCAAGTGGAAAGATATTACCGAACCGTTCTTAACATGCTGCGGATTGAGATCGGCAACAAAGGTTCGCAATGGTCAGATATGCTCTGGAAGGTTCAGCTCACCCTCAACATCTGCAGACAAGCCACTACCCAGACTTCACCACTACAACTGCTGGTGAGCATAGACCGACTACCGCCGTCATCAGATCCTTGGTGCGAGGTGTTGCATTCGAAAACTCGCATCCCAATAGAGAAGCCTTATTAACTAAGAAGACAATGAGCTTCTGAGCTTTTCACAGCCAATCAGCATTATCAAGATGCTTATCATTGGAAATTTAGAGGTCCATTTATGGTAGTTGATGTTTTGGATGGTGATACCCATAGAAGTTAGAAGCCGTAAATGGTCAGAATTGGTCGAGTGGACGGCGGATACGTGCTCAGTGCCTTCTTCGAGAGTGGCGAGTGGACGTCGGATACGTGCTCAGTGCCTTCTTCGAGAGTGGCGAGTGGACGTCGGATACGTGCTCAGTGCCTTCTTCGAGAGTGACGAGTGGACGTCGGATACGTGCTCAGTGCCTTCTTCGAGAGTGGCGAGTGGACGCCGGATATGTGCTCAGTGCCTTCTTTGAGAGTGGCGAGTTATTTGTTATGAGCATGCTAACGTTTGGGCCTCTGCTCTGTTCCGCGGTCATAGTGGAGACATGCAGAACTTTTGGGCCTCTGTCTCAATGACGCGATGTGTTACTAATTGTTCCGCGGTCATCGAGGAGACATGCAGAACTTTTGGGCCTCTGTCTCAATGACGCGATGTGTTACTAATTGTTCCGCGGTCATCGAGGAGACATGCAGAACTTTTGGGCCTCTGTCTCAATGACGCGATGTGTTACTAATTGTTTCGCGGTCATCGAGGAGACATGCAGAACTTTTGGGCCTCTGTCTCAATGACGCGATGTGTTACTAATTGTTCCGCGGTCATCGAGGAGACATGCAGAACTTTTGGGCCTCTGTCTCAATGACGCGATGTGTTACTAATTGTTTCGCGGTCATCGAGGAGACATGCAGAACTTTTGGGCCTCTGTCTCAATGACGCGATGTGTCACAAATTCATAGTAAGCATAACCTTTGGGCCTCTACTATGTATTCGTGAAAATGACAAGCGAATGTTTGGGCCTCTGTCGATAACAATGTACGGCGAATGGTATAAATCCGGATTCTATCATTAGCGATGCATTGAATCTCTTGGGTTTGAAGCTGTTTCAAACTTTAAAAAAGACTATTGGTGGTCTTTGTTGCTGGCGCTTGAGTGCACGCTTGCGCCTGAAACACTGGTCAAATTCGTGAAATCTAACTTTTGAAACTACTTCAGGTTGAATAAGCTTCAAACCATAGTGGTTTTGTTATTTAATTACTCATGTACTCTTATGTATTTAACAGATAATGATGATGATCAACATAATGATGATGGCCAGGTCGTGAGAGATGGATCTGATGGGAATGGTGTTGCGGTCGAGGACGTCACGCTATCAGGAACGGCCGTCTTAGATACTCCTTCTTCCAACCTACGTGGTTCGAGTGACAGTTTATAAGAAAAAGGCATGGTGCGCTGTCAATGGGCGCTGGGTCGGCTTGCTGTTTGGCTTCGGATGCAACGGGCGTATTCTAGGGACGTTATAGTGTTGATTGGGGTCGTGTTATATAATTCTCATGCGCTTGTTATTTACCTATGTGCTTGTTGCTACCTAAAAATGATTTGTAAGAAATATAACTTTGTAGGTTACTTAGTAATTTGTTTTTCAATATATTCCGCTTCTGGTTTCTAAGACTATATAAATATAGTAGTGTGTAGTGAGTGTAAACTCACTTCTTACCACAAAATTATATTTATGATTTAAGTATTACTTTAACCTTTCGTTAACGTGGATCCGCGCGAGACACAATGGCTTTTTAATTGTTTCTGTAATTACAGCATTCAACTGGTTAATCATCTTAATATACATATAAGTACCTTTTACGAACTTGCCATATACTAATAACCTAGTGGTGTCAAGCGAGAATGCAAAGAGTAAGACTTTGATTGCTTGATTGTAAAAGAGTAAGGGAGATATTCAAAATTGCCACCACTAAACTACCATGATCCCAAGGTTACCAACCAGGTTCCCAATCCTCGTAACCTTTAGGTAACCAGTGGGAAATTGTATGCTTCTTTTTTCGAAATTCAGGCAATCCATCCATAATACTGATAAACGCAGGTTACTCTCCGGAAAGCTCAACGCATTTATATTTAACACTTACTTCGTTCAAGTGCCTCAAACAGCACAATATATATAATAAAGACCAAACGGATAAAATGGTGTGAAGAAAACTTTGCCTCAGCGAACTATTCATTAATTTTGAAGAACACGAGAACGCTTTCCAAAAACAAAGCAAAAACTTGTGGAACGTTCCAGAACGGACCTTTTTGTTATGGTGGGACGTATTTGTGAGAATAAATGGTTAATTTGTAGAACTGTGGGACACTGATGCTGGTAAATTTTTTGTTGGGTATTAGGTACAAAATAAGGTCTAGAGAACTAAGCTTTAAACTTTATGGGCTTCTAAGAGATTTATTAAATTCAACGATATTTTCGATGGTAATAATCACCAGGCTGAGTAGACGTTTTGGAATCACAGCATAACAATGTTCTCAAAGAATGCTGATGTCAGACCTCCGAAAATAAAGATGGTGTTCGGAAAACAGCCATCACGACTCTTTCATTTGAGCTTCACCATTCCGTCTTTTTCTACCAGAACGCACGTAGAATGGTAGGTTAGGTTTTTGTAACAAAATCACATATATTATACGATAGACAACGCACCTTATAGCCATTGACAGTTCATCATCATCTGCCTGCCTTTTTCTAACTATTTAGGTTCGGCTTCCAGTCTAACAGGATGCAGCTGAACACCAGTATTTCACATTGATCAATGCCTATCTATTCTCCACAATCCAATCACTGGGTAATAGGATACCCCTAGGTCAGATTGGTTGTCAGACTTTCGGGTTTCTAACGACCCGTATCGACTGTCAAATATCCACAAATGACAGCTGGTTAACGTGCTTTCTGGGACACGGGGGGGTCTTGGTACGTAAAGATGGTCACCTATCCACGGACGACCTGCACAAGCGTAGCTTAACCTGATCGATAGACCCGTGCGGCTATTATAACTTAGCCACTCTAAAAGCCTGAAACTATATATGCTAATGATAAACTTCAGTCGGTAGAAACTCTTTCATAACACAAAATGTTCCCACAAACACGTACTGCCACATAAAAAAAGCAATTGGAACTGCAATTAAAACAGCCCACTCAAATGATTTTATATAACCGTTTTAATTTTTACAGCGCCGGCCGCTCAAAATGGCGGCACGGCCAGGCATGATAGATTTAATTTGCTTTCATACATTCCGCTCCGTAATGGACGCTTTAAAAGAGAAATTGGCGAGGATACTGAGAATTTGATATTGCACAGAGTTCTTGTACGCAATAACGACTTTTTGACTCTTTCATCGTAAGTTAGAAATGAAAACATTACCTTTCATGAGTTAAATTCACGTGGTATTTTGTAAAAAACTGGTCTGGTATTTGTCGCAGGAGAATCAAGGTATCCCACATAGTCCGAAAAATGGCCAAACGTAACTGGCAATGGGCAGGATATATTGCTCGCAGAACTAAGGTCATTGGAGCTGAAAGATTATGTAGTGGCGACCGCGCAGGATGCGAGAAACAGGACCTGTCGATGTGGTGCAACCTTTTGGGAGGCCTATGACCTGCAGTGGATGTAATTTGGCTGAAATGATGATGATGAGTCAGGTATTCCCAAGAATGCTCAGATTGTTATCAAGATCAATACAAATTACATCATTAAAATATATTTACCTATATTAAGTGGTATTTGAAATAAGCACCACTTTTAAAATCTTAGTTCAAACCATTATAACCATAGAAATGTAAAAACCGGCCAAGTGCGTGTCGGACCCCGCACAATGAAGGGTTCCGTAGTTGGAACGAATTTATTCCAAGAACAAACTTAATATTAACCTAGTTGAAAATTTAAGGTGGTCAACTATTACTCGTAAACTTGTAAAGCCCACTTAAGTGTGATACGTTTTCCTTTAAACTTCGTTATATATAGGTACTACTGCCGTGACATTTTAATTTCTAACTACAACCGTTTAGTTGGTAGAGGGGGGGGGGACACACTTGACTCTAACGAAAATTGGTAATTTAAAGCTTGATAAGTCACGAACGGTTTACTTAATCAAAAAACGGTCTTCCGAAATCCCTAATATTTTTGAAAGACCTATCCAACGATATTCCACGCTATGGGAAGGACGAAAAAAAAATTATCATCCCCACTTAACATGTGGGGAAGGTTCCCTAAATAATTGTTTTTTGCAAAATTTTATTTTACCACTTTTTCGGCGTCATTAACGTGTCAAATTACATTTTTCTAGTACCAATCTTTTTTTGAGCTAAACCGCGGACAGACAGACGGACATGGCGAAACTATAAGGGTTCCTTGTTGACTACGGAACCCTAAAAATTAATATATCTATGATTATAACTCTTACGATCAATATTATTTCTCTCGCTACTCTTTCCTACGATTTGAAGTTGATTCAAAGAGAAAATTAATTCAAGTCGCTTCCAGTGAAATTGAATTCAGAATCGTTGTCAGTGCTTTAACAAACCATTTAAATTGTACGGAGGATTGAAATACGATGGTCATTCTGAGAAGAAGTTTGACAAAACAACGTCTTACAATGGCAGAGCTCAGAATGGGATGAATTAGGTATATTTCACTGAAGAGTTTTCCAGGTTTATAGATAGATGTTTACCTTTACAATTTAGTTTGGAAGTCATTAGTAAGCAGGCAGTTCATTCATTCATAATATGGAAGGTACAGACCTAAATTTCAATGCTCCGTACTTACAGAGGTATGGAGCAATTGGGATTTTAATAAATAGGATTCTGCCTGCTTTCAGTTGAGAGTTTGGTCTGTTGATTCAATGTGTTTTGTTGAGATTTCAGAATACAAATACTTTTTTAAAGATAGTTTTTAGTTCACGATTGAAACATGTAGGGTAAGTCTAGGTGTTTTTGAGTAAAGTGTGCATCAACACCAGCTTAGATCATG
Source organism: Amphipoea lucens (assembly GCA_947508005.1). NCBI lineage: Eukaryota > Metazoa > Arthropoda > Insecta > Lepidoptera > Noctuidae > Amphipoea > Amphipoea lucens. The sequence continues at coordinate 1,345,661 of OX382368.1, read as the reverse complement.
ACATATTTGATTCTTCTTATTCATTGTGTTTCGACGGTATAACTACGTTGCTTATAAGCATCCTGTTTGAACCCAGTTGGCCACGTTTGTAGCGGCATCAGAGGCATTGTTCAGAACGATGTTGTATGCATTCCAGTGCCGTTTTGTGGAAATAAACTACTATAAATAAATAAATAAATAAACGTCAAGGGTGCACGTGAACAGCTATTTTGGTCCCTAGAAGATGGGACATGGTGCTAATACATGCGTCATGTTCGTGAACGGGAGCCGTCAGTAGGGACTGGTCATCTCTTTGCTGCCAAGGCTTATTTTAATTTAATATTTGAATTGTTTTTTTTTTCTCGTCTTTTCATTATGGACGCTTTTAGCGTTATGCATCGTTCTCACATGTATAATTTTTAATATGAATGATGTAATCAAGACTTTGTAACCATATTATTTTGATTTAAAAGAGTGTCCATGGAGTTTCTTGGCCGTTCTTCTCCATAGGTACCTACTCTTTGGAATGGGCAACTAGCTTCATCTTTCTGACTTACCGACCCCTTGTCAATTCAAAAGTGCCTGTAATTGGTTTAATTGAAATAAATGCTTTGAGTTGAGTTGAGTTGAGGGACAGAGTCTGTTCAGCAGCACCGCACACGCAAATCGCTGTCGATGTGTTGGATGAATCGATAGTGGCACATTTACATTATTCATTAAAAACGTAGAAGCAGTTTTTTTGACGTCGGTTTTAAATGATATTATACACTCTTTAATTGTTATTGAGTCAGTCGGAGTTGTTTAATTCAAAATTAGTAGTAGTTACCTAATAGAATCTTTTTCAAACTCCGTGTTAACTTGAAGCATATTATAATGAAAGACAAGTCTGGAAATCATTCACTCAAATAAAAACAGACAGCTCCCTGTATTAAAATAGAGGTTTTAACGCTTAAGAATTTTAGTGACGATTTATACACACGCTATCTTCATTCTTATTGCGAAGAACATAAAGTTTATGCTACCGTAAAGTTTATAGTGCGTAGGCGACTGAGCTCCATTATTAGATACCTTAGTAAATATAGTGAAACTAGTGATAAAGTAAATTTGTACGTGGTTTAGTGTCGTCTATATTTGAATCATGTGCTTTACATAATGTGCTTGAAGTATTAAATAAATAAATAAATAGCTTATGTGAATTTGCGATGTTAATTTTGTAAATCGAAATAATGGGACACAGTTTAAACAGCAACTATCGTGATCAGAATTATATAAAGTAATATAAGATAATAATTAGCCCCTCTTGTCCCACTGCACAGCAAAGGCCTCCCTTTCCTTTTTATCCGACTGCGCCAGAAGGAGGGTTATGTTTTTCGAGAGTATGTATGTATGTATAATTGTTTGGCACGCTCCGCGGCCTGAACGGGTCGATGGATTTTAGCTTGAGAGGTGTCGTTAGATTCGTATTTACTGTGAGAGTGACACTGGGTATATAAAAAAAAAAAAAAACAAAATGGCGGATTTTTGGCGCCATATTATGCCTTCAAAATTTTTTTTGGCCATACCATTATTATAGTTTCAAACTCAAATGGGTCCCGCCTGCTTCCAACTTTTATTTAATTAAAAATGGGCTTGTTTTTAGCTTTTCAGTTAGTTTTAGTAAAAGGCTACAGTCGGGTTTTTAAATTTTTTTAATTACCTTTTTGTTCCACTGAACTCTATCCTTTTTTTTTTTTTTTTTTTTCGCTGAGAAATGCGTTACGCATCCCCGCTCGTGGGGGACGAGACGGGGTATGTGGGACTCCTGTCGGAATTACACACCGACAGTATACCCACTAAAACTCAGCGGTGTCCCCACATCGCCGTGATGGGAGGGCCATGGGAAACCGGCTCAGCCTTTACTTCCACAACCCTCCCGGCCCACAACCCTCCCGGCCCACAACCCTCCTCTATCCTGAGCCAATATGGACCAATCACACTATAATATTATAAAGGCGAAAGTTTGTGAGCGAGTGTTTGCGTGTTTATATGTTTGTTACTTCTTCACGTTCAAACGGCTGGACCAGTTTTGATAAAAACATTTGTGGAGGTAGCTGACACCCTCGATTATCATATAGGCTACTTTTTATTCCGATATTCCCAAGAAATTGACACTTATGCGAGTGAAACCGCGGGTCGCAGCTAGCTAGCTAACTATCCCGCCATCTACGCCTACTATAATAGGCGTAGATAGATAGGAGCAGAATATATATACTACTAACTGCGCCCCGCGGTTTCACCCGCATAAGTTTCAAACCCGTGGGAATATCGGGATAATAACTATCCTATGTCCTTCCCCGAGATGCAATCTTATCTCTCTGCCAAATTTTATCGAAATCCGTTCAGTGGTTTAGGCGTGAAAAGGTAACATATAGACAGACAGACACACAGACAGACAGATAGACAGACAGACTTTCGAATTTATAATATTAGTATGGAAGTATGGATATATATTTTTAAATATATATTTATTTTAAAACACTTAGCTTATTTTACAATTTGGTTTCAACCACAAAACGAAAACCTGTTTTGTTTGTGTTTATCTGTGTGATGGCGGTAGAGCTTAATGAAATACCTGCCCCCATGGGAAGGCGAGTTTATATATGTATGTAGACCTACTGACTGACATAGTTAATAACGCATAGCCCATAACAAAGGGGTTCGAAGCTTGACATTTTTGTTAATATAAGCTACGGTTCGTATTCTGTAAAACCGATGTATAGCTACAATTAAGTACACATTGATACAATATTATGGAACTAGCTGCGCCCCGCAGTTTCACCCGCGTAAATGTCGATCCCGTGGGAATATCGGGATAAAAAATAGCCAGGGTGTCAGCTACCTCCATACAAAATTTTATCAAAATTAGTCCAGCCGTTTGAGCGTATAGAAGTAACAAACAAATAAACACACACACACACACACACACACTCACAAACTTTTGCCTTTATAATATTTGTGTGATAAAGATTTTAAAGAGTCAAATGAATTCCCCGATGGCTTAGGCAGAGATGCACCTAAAGCACATACACCCATATTGATCCAGTCATATTAAAGTCCCATGTAGCAAGGGGAAGCTTGTTTCCATCAACCAGGAACAAATCCAGAATCCAGGCTCTAGGCTTCTACTAAGAAATTTTAGATAGAACAACCCAATAGTACTTTGCCCGATCGTTAAATCGAATCTAGGACCTCATGCCCAACAGTAGTGCTTGCGACCACCAGACCAATGCGGCAAAAACTAGCGATTATATAATGAATGTACCTATGCCAAATATTGTAAAACATTTTAAAAGAGTAACGGTGGAGTTTCTTGCCCATTCTTCTCCATACGAAAACTACCTTTTGGAAGGGGCGACTAGAATCAATTCTATTTTAAAGTAATTTTTGACGTTCAAAAGTGCCTTTTATGTGCCTATTGGAAATAAATGCTTTGACTTTGATGTAACTGACAATTCCCTCTTCATGGGGTAAAAATATCGGTTGTAAGATCTTACGGGAAATTCCGAAAATAACGGACGAAGTCGCAAACAAAAACTAGTGTCCTATATATAGTTAGCAAGGGATATTACCTCGAGTGGTACAATAATGGCGGCTCCCATTCTGACAAGTAAATAGATTTCTATACAAGCGAATGTCTTTAAACCTCGAGCAAGCTCTTCAATGTTATTTACATGTCCCAATTCAATTGGTGTCGCATTCAATTGGCGCTTTCTATTATGTGAATAATGTGTATAGAGAACGTTTCCAATTGAAATTTTGGCGAGGTCCCGTTTTGTTATTATGGTTATAAATATTTATCTTACAAGTAATTCTGGTGTGCCAAATAGACTTAATTCTGTAAGGTAATTTTAGAATTGTCTGATATTAAACGTGTTTGATTTTAAAATTGTCAAAATGAGGTAAACAGAGCCTGAAGAAATGAGAGAATGAGATGAAAGAATGAAAGAGATGAGAGTTGACGGACAAAAATCCTTAGAATGGTGGCGAGCTAAAAATTAAAAAAAAAAAACTGTATAAATTTGTAAATGATTTGAGATTAAGTAATATTTTTGAGAAATAATTGTGTTAAAATAAAGCCATGGACGCACAATCGCGTATCAGAGTGGGACACGTAACCATTTGCTGCTGCCTGCGTTTCAAATATTAAAAAAAAACAGACTGTATGCAGCCAGCTTCTTTTTCATTGCCAACAGACGTACAAAATGAATGATCTTGGAAGGAACAACACTGATTGGTAGTGTGCCCCTCTCGCGCAATGTGGCAGTGCTCATAATTAATATACTTAATTATTAGTATTCGTACATATTTTGTGTAAGTACCTACTTAAAACGTTGTGTATTATGGATGACTAGATTCAATTCAATTTATTTGTAAATTTTGACGTTCGAAAGTGCCTATTTGAAATAAATGCTTTGACTTTTGAATTTGTTAATTAGGACTTCTGAATATTATAGATAATATTCCGAAATAAGTAATAAAATGAGTGTGTTGGCAACACCGTAAAAAAACTCACTGACTTGACAGACTGAAATTGATGAAGTCACTCGAGCCGCCATGACATAATGCCTGTTTTGGCAATAAAAACAAAATTGCGATATAAAAATGAGAAATTAGTTTCGTTAATGTTTGTGTTTCGCTGAAATATGAATATTTTAAGTTAAATAAACAAGAAGGAATATTAATAATTGGTTACTCAAAAACGGTAAACAAATGTATTTTAGATAGTATTTGAATAAAACTAAATAAATTACACTACCTACTCGACCAATTTCTAACTTTTTTATTTTATCTGAGCTATCTGATTATTATCTATTCTTAGCTATTGGCCAAATAGAAATCCGCAATTAAATTTTTTTCCATCACATCTCATTTTCAAGATAAACGAGGCAAGTCAAAAATTACGATTTTCTTCAAAATCAAATGTGATGTTTTCTTGGTGCAGCTGGTTTTCCTCTTGCAATAGGGTCCAGGATTATCTCTGACAAGGCTACAACAGTAATCTGCGACTTCTGCGAGCTTAGCAGGCTCCTATCTTTCTTGGAAACGATTTTCGATTGTAGCTACATCTTGATGAAAGCCCATGTTCATCACTAACTGAACCCATATTTGCGGGGAAAAAGTCCAAATGTGAATAAAGGAAATACAATTTTAATGACATATTGCATTCCATTTTATGGAAGCAGCCCATCGTCAGTTTTATTATTTCGTGAAAGTCAGCGGATTTGTTGTTACCAAGGACATTTTTTGTCACGTCACTAAAAGCGTTCCATGCTTGTTTTTGAATATGGATGGTTTTAGAGTTAGATGTAAAAGATGAATCTTCGATCAGCTTTTCGACTTTTGCCTCACTAAGCTTGGGAAACTTTTACTTTTACCCGCTTTTAGGCATGATATTTAAATAAAATGTCTACAGATATGATTTCCTTTATTCAACTAAATACATATAAATTATATTTTTAATTATTAGAATATAAAAAAATATAAAAACATTCAAAAATATAAAAAAATAGTAGCCCACCGGTATCGGGAACAGGGTCCAAGCTACCGGCGGTCAGGGCTCCAGAGAGAAGGCCTGTGTCCCAGCAGTGGGAACATTATAGGCTGATTATGTATTATTAGGTTGATATATTATGTATTATTATCCATACTAATATGTATTATAAATTCGAAAGTAACTCTGTCTGTCTGTCTGTATGTTACCTTTTCACGCCTAAACCACTGAACTGATTTAGATGAAATTGGGTATAGAAATAGTTTGAGTCCCGGGGAAGGACATAGAATAGTTTTTATCCCGATATTCCTACGGGATCGACACTTATGCGGGTGAAACCGCGGGGCGCAGCTAGTGTTGATATATACCTAATAATAATATACAAATCAGCCTATCAACTGTGATCAGTTGATACCATTTTCTTTATTATTTCTTTTTGCGTTACCCACAATATGTCACTAATAATAACCCAATAGATATGAGACAGAACAAGCTCGGTGTTCCCAGAACTCTAATAATACAGCTTCATTAGACGTACATACACAGTCTGTTCGTAATTAGTGAATGTGACTAATTCATGATGTTTCTACCTTGGCTAAGCTTGAGGTTATTGCCTCCCGGTTATATCGAAGTTATCATATTAATGTTCGGTTACCTAGTAACTGACTAGGTAATAGATTAGGCGGTGTTTGAGCCGTTGACCGAAATTAATTAATTATTTATTGAATTGATGGCTTTAGGTTGAGGTTTATACACAGACAGCTGTAGTATTTATCTGCTATCTATTACTTCGTAGTATTGTGAATTAGGTCGTGTCATAGCATTGTAGCTTCATTCTGACATGGGTGTCAAGACCTTTTGAAATGAACCTCGTATTTGTTAGAAAACTGAAGACGTAATTTCTTGTTTTCATAATAACTAGCTTCCGCACATGGCTTCGTCCGCGCTGTTTGTTGATAAATCCCATGTCCTTCCCCAGGATTCAAAGTATCCCCATATCAAATTTTATCAAACTAGGTCCAGACATTTTGGAGATAAGCCGGAACAAACAGACAGACAGACAAAAATAAAAGTGTTTTTGCTATACATAAAAATACCGTTTATACTTTCATATGCATTTAGTAAAAAGCTGTTATTTTTTTAATTACAAACAAACATTTCAATTTTATTTAAGTATTTGTATAGATAGATGTATATTTCATAATTAAAAATAGAGATCCGAGAGCTACAGAACTGGAAGTCTTTAAACAGACTCCGGACCCAGGTTGGCCGAAGCAAGGAAAACCTGTTCAGGTGGAAATTTATAGACGACTCCGCCTTGGAGTGTAAATGTGGTGCTGTTCCACAAACGATGGGACACTTAATATCGTGCCCTGCGTGTCCTGTCAGCTGCACGTTACAGGAACTGATGGACGCTAGTGATGGCGCCAAACAAGTGGCCGAATTCTGGGCCGAGTACATATAGATTGCCATCGACACGCTAAGAAGAAGAAGAAGAATAAAAAAAACAGTGATAAAAACAAATTAATACTTGAAGTGTGCAAGCCAGTGAATACAAGAATTCTTTCACTATTACACTGCAACATTACCAAGCTACAAACACTGGTATTTTAATATAACGGAATTAAAATACATTAATACAAAACGGGACACAGTTGCACTGCAGACAATGGCGGAACAAAGGAATGAAAAGAACAGAAAATAATTCGAAGAGATAACAAAATAAATAAAATGGTTCTATCGAGCCCGGCCATGATGGAATTTCGCTGAAAAGGATTCTTTTATTTAAAACCTACGTTATGAAGAAGCTGCGGACAAAAAATTTTGGAACAAAAAATTTAAAAGAAAGTTATTAATTTTCTGTCCCAATTTTCTACCTTAAAGGGAAGCCTCAAAGAATAACATTGTTAAATGTACATCTGTCTGTCCGTTAATTGTTATTTTTTTCTAAGGAGTAACTTTTTCTCGTTTGGTCTTAAGAGCCTATACTACCTCAGCTAAAATTCACTCTTTATCTTGCTCATACGATACTGCTCGCGGACTGAGTGAGAGCGAGACAGAGTGCGGTGCTGGGCAGCAGGAAGCGCCAATAGTTTAGGTATTAGGTTTTTACAGTGAAAATAATGGTAATTATAAAAAAAAAAAAATAACATAAGACCTGCTTTAAAGTAAGTTCAGTTAGTATGCAAAGTGTCATGATCTAATTTGAAGTATTTTTTTAATACCAGCGGTTTATTGTTCGGGTTAGAGGTAACTTTGGATTTTTTTTTCTATCGAGAAAATTTTATGGAATCGTGTTTTCGTCTAACATAAGACTTAGTATTAATCCTCAACTTTACCATATGTTTATTTCAAAATTAATGGTGCAGTATTTTAGACATAATGGAGGATCACGCTAAGCCATTTGAGGTAGTATAGGCTCTTAAAATCTTTTCCTACGTTAAAAAACTTTTTCGAGGGATGCGAAATCGCAAAAGACATGTTTTACTGCCGCACTCAGGGGAAAAAATTAATTGAATAATCACACAACATAACATCAAATCAAATCAAAATATTTGTCATAAAGCTAGGTGCGCACTGCGCTGCAATCTTTTAATCGCATGTTCATGAGAAATAAAATAGCAAACACAAATATTTTCAAGCGAATTCTCAATCGATTTTTTACCGCAGTGCACGGGCTCTAGAATATTGATATTGTTCACACAATGGCGATTATTATCTGCAACGATTAAAATTCGTAGTGCGCGTTTAGCGTCCTAGGTGTTGCTACAATTTCAGACTGAACATATTAGTAATTATACCCACATTATCCATGACACTTAGGGCTGATTTTTCAATGGACAGATAATTTTTATTCGAGGAATAAAATTGACGTCTAAAATTTTTTGTATGGAAGAACTGTCAAAATTTCAAAATTATTTCCCTGAAAATTATCTGCCGTTGGATATATCGGTCTTTAGTCAAGATAATTACTGACATGTGAACATTTAGGTTTATACTTAGTTATAGGTAATTACTGTACATAATCAGCCTATAATGTTCCCACTGCTGGAACACAGGCCTCCTCTCAGTGAGAGGGAGTGGGCAGTAATCCACCACGCGGGCCCAGTGCGGGTTGGCAGATGTCACATATCTTTGAATTTTTGGTTCTATGACGTGCTGGTTTCCTCACGATGTTTTCCTTCACCGTTTTGAGAGCAGTAGTGATGAAATAATTTACACCAAGTAAAGCGCCTGTCTGGGTTCGAACTTACGACCTAAAACTCGTAAGTCGCGACCGTTACCACTTGGCCACCACTGCTCCTTGGTACCCCCTTTGCACAGGTAATTATAGTTGTTATTGTTTAATTGAAATTAAAATTTAACAGCAATATTGTTATATTATTAGATGCATTATCGAACACCGCATCACGCCAGTTATCCCAGGAGGACGAGGCAGAGGTGGACCTATGTAGGTACACCCATATTTCGACAATTATGTTTAAGACCCATTTTATATTCGGCGAATCAATAATTAACTTTAATATCATCATCTGGCTAGCCTTTTCCCAACTAGATATGTTGGGTCGGCTTCCAGTCTAACCGGATACAGCTGAATACCAATACTATACATGGAGCGACTACCTATCTGACCTTCAAAACCCAGTTACTGGGTAATACCCCTTGGTAAGACTGGTTGTCAGACTTTCGGGCTTCTGAAGACCCGTAGCGACTGTCAAAGATCCACGAATGACAGCCGGGACCAACGGCTTAACGTGCTTTCCGAGGCACGGAGGGGTCTCGGTATGTAAATATGGTCACCCTTGATCGACCCGTGCGGTTTGTTGCTAAGCCACGAGCCGGCCTCTCTCTCTCCCTCTGCTCTGTAGGTAGGATATTAAAGCTTATTCCCAAACGCGTTTATCCGTATGATCACAAAATTTTACCAGCAGAATTTGGTCTGTTTCCATGAATAATTTCACGCATGCGGCATGTCGCGCCGCCATGCCGGGCTGTAAACAATCACAGTTCGTAATTAGTGTGAACTCATTAATTTATAATAGTCTCTGTTTGCAGACGTGGGCTAATGGATGGACGATGGATGTTGGTTCAGCTGGATAGTGTGACTTGAAATTTGTATAACTAGGGCGACATAGCGCTGCATGTCGCGTTAGGTTGCCTAGTTTTAAACGGTCAAGCGTCGCGGTTCGCCGATCGGCGACGAAACAATAGAAAATCAATTGTGTCTCATTAGCGGCGCTTGACAGATTAAAATATATGTAGTTCTGAAAAGGATACTCTGTATTCTTATAACTTATTATCTAAACTTCGAAACTAATCCATACTAATATTATAAATTCTCAAGTTACTCTGTCTGTCTGTATGATACCTTTTCACGCCTAAACCGCTAAACCGATTTTGATGTAATTTGGTATAGAGATAGTTTGAGTCCCGGGAAAGGACATAGGATAGTTTTTATCCCGATATTCCCACGGGATCAAAACTTACGCGGGTGAAACCGCGGGGCGCAGCTAGTATTATATGGAGAAGAAATTTAATTTTTTGTATGTTTGTTTGTTGACTAGAACGACTAAACAGATTTGGATAAAGTTTGACACATGGGTAGACCATGACTTGGATTAGGATATAGGATACCTTTTATCCCGATATTTCTACGGGATTAAGACTTTTGCGGGTGAAACCGCGAGGCGCAGCTAGTAAAACATACTAGCTATCATACTATCAGGCTGATATCAAAGAAAATTGTAACGTTGCCGCGTTGCTTAAAGTTATGTAATTAATAGGGACTGTTCAACCATACATTTTTGACGTTTAAGGCTCAATTTACACCGCCGCGGAACGGAATGGAAGCGATTTTTTTTTGTACAAAGCACTATGAACTTTATGTCAATAGTGTAACGCATTAATTAGGTACACTCAGGTCGCGCATCTTCTGGAGAACTATCGCGCATTCTCGGGAATTTCCGCAGTAACAAGCTCGTATCTAGTTTGTGCGTTAGACAATTGACATAAAGTTTATTTTGCTATTACAAAAACTCGATTCCACTCCGTTCCGCGGCGGTGTAAATTGAGACTAAACGTCTCTGAACTTTAAGCAACGTTTTTAAATAAACTGATTCCTGTTATTAGTAGTTCCAATGGATCCGAAGACAATTCAGTACGTCTAACGAAGAACCCGAGAAGCTTAAGACAGTGAAAACTGTACCCTTGAAAGAGGTTTCGAATTTATCACAATTCCACTCACCTGAGATTTCACAAGTTTCACAACAGAAAAGATTTTTCTTTTTTTTTCTTTTTTTTTTCAAAGAAAAATTTACTAAATTCCTAATTTTACAATTTATTGAATACTAGCTGCGTCCCTTGGTTTCACTCGCATAAGTTTCGATCTCGTGGGAATATCAGGATAAAAAGTAGCCCATGTGTTAATCCAGGGTGTCAGCTACTTACATACAAAATTTTATCAAAATTGCTCCAGCCGTTTGAGCGTGAAGAAGTAACAAACATATAAACACACACACACACTCACAAACTTTCACCTTTATAATATTAGTGTGATGTGACTAGTGTGGCTAGTGTGACTAGTGTGATAGTGTGATTTAAATTTTTTAATAGATTACATTTTAAATACACACATCAAAAGTGTCTAGGGATCAACATATATTTTTGCAATAACTTTTCTCCTGATTGATATTAATTAAAATTTTCTTTAAGGATTCATCAAATAAAGTGTTTTCGTTTGTCACAGTAACGATAAACCAAGTCACCTTTGCATTAATAAAGAAATTTGCCATTTTCCTAATAAAGGGATTTTTGACATTTGAACCACTAACACAAAAGTTCGAAAAAAAGACTGAAATAACAGTTTTCTTTAAAATTTTATTGGGTAACTTAAACAATTAATAATCCGTGTTTCTACCGCGAACACTAACAACACAAGAACATCGGTTTGGCATACTCAAAATGAGTTCATCCAAATCACGCTGTGGAATGGCCGCCCATGTTCGTTGCAACAACAAAAAAAGGTCTTCTTGCGACTGGATACCCTCCATATTCGGCAGAGCTCTTCTCTGTAGCATATCCCATGCATGCTCAATCGGGTTCAAGTCTGGCGACTGAGCAGGCCAGGGCAGGACATTGATGTTAGCTGCGGCGAGAGTCTGTCTTACAACTCTTGCGGTGTGCGGTCGTGCATTATCATGCATTAACTGAAATAAGGGACCGATTTGCACTTGTAGAGGAACGATGACGTCTGATACAATCGTCTCAGCATAAATTTGAGCGTTGAGGTTGCCTCTGATCCAAATCAACTCAGTTCTTCCGCCGATCCAAATACCCGCCCATACCATGATGGTTCCACCACTATAAGGATGGACTTCCTGGCAGGATTTTAATCGCTGTTGGCGTCCAGGGGTTCTCCAGTGTCGTATACGTCTTGTATCCGGTCTCATACCAAAACGAGACTCATCAGAAAAGCACACGAAACGCCATTGTTCTTCTGCCCAATTTCTGTGTTCAAGAGCCCATTGATATCGAATCCTACGATTGTGCATTGCTATAGGTGGTACCCGTAGCGGTCTTCGGGAATGAAGGTTCACTTCATGCAAGCGGTTTCTGACTGTTTGGTCGCTAATTAAGTTCCCTGAAGAGTGATGAAGCCTCACGGCTAACATCATGGCGGTTATTGTTGGAGCTCTTCGAGTTAAGATTTGAATATATCGGTCTTGTCTCCGTGTGGTGCAGCGATACCGTCCTCCATGGCGCTCAGCCACGGTACCAGTGCTTCGGTAACGTGTCCAAAGTCGACTGATAACACTCTGACTTGTATTCAGAGCTAAAGCCACAGTACGTTGCCGGGAACCAGCTTCTATCATTCCCACGGCTCTGAGCATTTCTTCCCTGCTTAAATGACGTCGCCGCTCCATAATAACGTTGGTTTTAATCAGTAGTAGGGAAACAGTAGCACTAATAATGTCTTCAATGCGTTGTATGTTTTTATAGGGAAAATATTGACAGCTGATTTTCATCTTTTACTCGAATTTGATTCACAGTTCCTGATTCAAATTATGAAATGCACCAAAAAGGATCCATATAAATTTATAAAATCATAAATTTATTACAAAGCCACATCTCAATCTCAAGAAATCCGCATAAAAATGCTTGATCCCTAGACACTTTTGATGTGTGTACTTAAGATTTTAACCCCCTTATTCATAAAACTTATCAAACCTATTTTAGTTAAAATGGGGTTTGTCTCTTTCTTACACACAGAAATGACAACGTGACAGATAAAGACAAACGTTCTATAAACCTATTTTAGCTAAAATAGAGATAAAATAGGATTATGAATAAGGGGGTAAGTACTTAGGACTAACACAGTATTATGTACTACTAACAGTTAGGTACCTAGACTGTGGACCAAAAAGTTGTTTTCTAATAAATGTATAGGTGTACACCCTGAGATCAAACAAAACCACAAAACCTGCACGTGGCTGATTTACACTGTTGATTAATGAAGTGGTTACACAGTAAACGGCTCGCGGTTGGCAATTAGCTTGTTGCGGCCAGTTAGAACAATTCGTCTGTTTTACTTGGATTTCGTTCTGATTGTTATTTTAAGTGTTATATAATTATAATAAAGGCTACTGATGCTGTATACTAATATAGGAGCCTTTTTGACCTCGCACAAGTCTTTTTATTTGTTGGTTTATTTATTTTTTCGGTTGTTTTCAATGTAACTTTTTTAGATTTTAATGCTCCTTTTTTACAATTCTATTTCCTGTGTGTCCCAAATGAAATATTTTTCTTTTTTTGATAAGGATTAATTAGCTGGATATTCTTTGCGATGAATACTCCCTCTTATTTGTGGGTTTTGTAAAAAAAATACTTATACACAGTGTTCTTCACGTTATCCATAAAATTTGTCAAACGCTTCTATAGCTTTTACAAATTAAATCTAACACAGGAAGTAGTACATAAAAAGGTTTCGTTACAAAGATATTTGTAATTTCATTTGGTGAAATTTAACTGAGCTATGCAGTAGGAAAGGGTCTTAACTTAGTTTTGACAAGTTTCATCCCGCCAAATCTTACGAATGAAAATACGTGTCGTTGTCAATTCGGATAAAGAGGCATGCATATCGGGTGATTTACGTCAAGGTATTTAGTTTGTATGAAAATTAACAAAAAATAAAAAATAAGAATTCATTAATTTGTTCATAATGAAAAATGATTATTACCATGGTCTGAACATCTGGTCGAAGCTTATGTATATCGTTCGGAACACGGTGTATAGATTAGATTGTCAGGTAATTGGGTATCAGCAGCACCCTCAGATGCCATAACATACAGTCTATTTCAAGACAATTGTCGCAATGGCTATAATGGGAGCCACAGACGGCCCAGCCACAAAAGCCTAACTAAGAAGCTATTAGTTGCCAGTAGTGAACAACATGTTTGTGATGCTAAGCGGTAACGTCACAGTAAAGCCGCAAACACGCCTGTAACTTACAGTCGTGTGTAAGTGTATTACGAGCTTAAGGGAACTACAAGAACTAAACGCAATAAACGCAAGTTTTATTATGCCTGAATGTATATGACCGACTACCTACAGTAAACAAAATATATAGGATATTCTTCAAGGTATATACTAGTTAAATAGCGTGTTAAAGAAAGAAACTACATGTATTTAGCACAAACTAAAAAACACACAATACACCAGATATATACCTACGTCAGATAGCAACAAATAAAAAAGCAAATAGGAAGTGTAATGTCCGATGTAAGAAATTAGCAGGAAAGTGAAAACATAATAATATGTACAACTAATTTGATACGATGGAAAAAAATCATGAAGATACCTCTAAAAACTTTCTTTTCACAATAAAAACCATACTAATATAATCGTTCATTCTGATTTTTTGTCAGATTATTCTACAAGCAACATACTAAAGCACTAGTATTTTAATTTTTTAGTCCAAACAATAGATTTTTTTGTAAATAGATAATTGCTTCATATTTTGCAATAAATTACCAGCGTTGTGTCATCGCGCTTCTCTTTCTTTTCTATGCAGTCCGACAGTGACCGCGCTTTAGGTCATGTAGTCCCCTTAATAGTAGTAAATAGGTAACGCTGAAGAAGTTGCTTGTTGTTGCTTTCTATGACCATTTAGTATATAAGTAATTATTTATTTTTCTAAAAGACAGCCTAAGTAACATCAGTGTTAATTCAAAAAGGGATCGGTATGGCTATTACGTTTGAGAAGACCCCTGCCCTTCAAACTAGGAAAATCCTGTATCTTTTGAAGGACAGTGTACTTTTTTTTCTGTGTGTGTACACATGAGGTAAGCCAATGATTTTTCACCTACACTATATAGCTACTATGTAGGTAGTAGCTTGTGGCGGCGAGTCATTGGTTTGCCTCCACTAGAATGAACAATGCAATAATTAGTGTACTTTGTGAGGACGCGGATTATGATAATTATGGTGGTGTAAATTAGCTGAATTGTACACAGCACCCAGCTATTAGGCCACGGACACGAAGGCAGCGATTGCGGGGCGGCGGTGCGGGAAGCGGCGCGACAACGCAGACCCGCACCCTAATTGCGTAACACACTATCAACTGGAATCAGAATAATTTCGAAGCCAATTGCTAATCCATTGCTTCATAAGTTCGAAAAATTAGTCTACTCAACGATTTATTACCGTTGGATCCCGTTTTTGAATCCCATTTTAATATTTTTGGCGTTGGATCCCGCAAAACATTATTATATATTTCCGTTGGATCCCGAATTTAAAAAATGCAAGACAATTACGTTTTATTGTCGTTGAATCCCGAAAAGTATTTCCGTTGGATCCCGAATGCTTAAAAAAATATGAATGCGGGTACTTTCAACAGCAAAATTGTTTATAATAAAATGAGGGGTTCACTAATGTTTCACCAAAACTCCATTGACAAATTTTTAGTTTACAACCAACGTTTCGTATACTATTTATTTCACAAACAACTCATTTTCTATATAATCTAGTCGTTTCTGGCACTCGCCGGCCGCTGCCGCGGCACCGCTCGCTTCGCTCGCTCGGCTCGTGCGTAGGGGTCGCAGTTTTAACCTAACCTAACCTAACATTGTTTTTTTTTAATAATTAACCTAATCTAACTAGTTCGGTTCCGGGTAACCCACTAAAAATAATCTCTTTTTAGTGTTTGATAAAGGTAAATCACTTTTCTTCTGAAATGTACACATGTTGTTATAATATGGGATTCAACGGAAATAGCAAACGGGATCCATCGGTAATACCTAAAAAACGGGATCAAAAAACGGGATCCAACGGTAATAAACGTACTCAACACGTAAATAACGGAATGAATGTTGTTGAACTGTCAAAATGAAACCGATTCCGATTGATAAAGTGTTACGCAATTGCCCCGCCGGTCTCGAAGCCAGTGAGCAGATCGCGCAGCACAAGAGCGGCGTAGTGTTGTGTTATGAGAAATGAATGTCTTTGTTCGCGAACGAAATGTCTAAACAGCAACGACAACTACATCTTTTTGATACGACATTTTCAAACGTTTGTCGTTAAAAAGCAAAAAATTAAATGCACAACACTACGTCAATGCAGACGTGCGGGCACCGCTAGACTGGTGGGCATCCCTCGTACGCCGCTCCTTATAAATCTATGCATTGACACGCGCCGCTCCCCGCGCCGCCGCCGCTGACTTCGTGTCCGTAGCCTTATAGTCAGTTCGTTTGTTGTGGTTTGAGTTAGTAACTACTATTGAGGTAAGTACTTACGTAGGTACCTATTTGTACTTTGTGTAGAAGGACACACAAATAAACACAATACTCAAACTTTTATCAAAAAGCAATCATATATTTTATCCATCGCACCAATAAAATATGAACATTACAACGCCCACGAAACAAATTATTAAACCATAATCCGACATTAATATAAAATCCATAATCCGATTTATTCCGGTATATCGAAACCGAATCATAATACCCAATTAAAAAACAACTCAACAGTCGAACAATATCAAATAAAACTCATTATGCTAAAAGTTTCAGCTATTAATTGAAACATTCTGAAACTTAATTACCTGATTGGTTTTATTCTGCAACCCAACATGGTTGTGATTGAAAATAGTCCCCGCAGAATCACTAATGCATTCTCATTGGAGGACCGCTTCGGTTGACATCGTGTCATGTCGGTTCGTTCGAAATTGAAATTTGGAAATGAAATGTTTTTCATTTAGCGAGATTACTCTTGTGATAAAGTGAAGTTAAGTTTTATGGGATTTTTTGCATGTGCAATCATCATTAAAAACGTTAATTTGTGGGAATGCTACAGTTGCTAAAGATTTACGACATATTTATTAGTCAGTGAATTAACCAAATAATCCTATGTAAAAGCCTTCCGAAGCACATAACTAACAAACACAGACTCTTTGAATTTCTCAAGACTAACAAGATGTAACTATGACTCCTATAAATAAAATTCTAAGTATCTAAATAGTCCCAACATTTTTTGACTACAAAACATCAATAGCCAATTTTTCAGAACCGTATTTAACAGAGCGTAAAGGACACATTTTTTTTATTATAATGTTAAACTTATTCAAAGCAGTGAAGACCTCTTCAGATTTACAAAGGCTTGGATATTTCTAATCCACTTGGCAAGAGACCCAATTTCAAGAGCTCTCCAAAATAGCAACATCACTAATTCCACAAGTAGGTACCTACATTA
This sequence comes from Amphipoea lucens, assembly GCA_947508005.1. Lineage (NCBI taxonomy): Eukaryota > Metazoa > Arthropoda > Insecta > Lepidoptera > Noctuidae > Amphipoea > Amphipoea lucens. The sequence continues at coordinate 1,328,407 of OX382368.1, read as the reverse complement.
CCTACGTAAAAATTCCATCAACTTTAACGGCATTATCATTTATTTAGACTTCTTAAATTCAATTGTAGCTCCGACACCGTTTTTCATTAGTCAGAAGTCGGCACTGACATTGGAACTTTCCAAATCACCTGAGCGCTTGCTCCATTAGCCATTCATTCATTCATTAACTCACTCAAGTTCGAGAATGAACGATCGTTACGTTTAAATAGATCGTCATGAACAAACTCACGCGATGTTGGGGTGACTTGAATTTTTTTCTGGATTGTATCTTTATTAATTTGAATGAGTTGGTTGATTTGAAATTTTCATGATGAATGAGTTTGTTGAAAATATTTGGTCAGTGAGTATCCTTGGTTTTGCAAAATAGCCCCGCCGCTCGGCTGCTAAAAAAGTTGACGGGTATTTTTATACTGTGATTATTTTACTGCTGAAAATATTTTAGTCATGCGCCAATTTTATGTCATGAATGAGAATGTTCCTGAAAATCAAACCAATTTTTTTTTTTTTATTTAGACATCATTTTGATGTATGGTATTCAAAAGTGGGATCCAACGGAAATAAATCAATTATTTTTGCAGTGTGTGGGGCTTGTTGCTAAGTGATAACAGCCACGGCGTGGGTCGATCGAAGGTTAAGCTACCTTTGCCGCGGTCGGTTCGTGGATGGGTCATCTATCCATTACATATCGAGACCCCATCTCGAATCAGAAAGTTCGTTAACTCAGTCCCGGCTATCATTCGTAGATCTTTGAAAGTCGTCAAGGTTAGTCAGAAGCCAAAAAGTCTGCCACTAGTCTTACCAAGGGGTATCGCGTAACCTAGTAATTGGGTTGTGGACGTCAAATAGGCAGTCGTTTCTGTAAAACACTGGTATCTATAGTCCGCACGGAACTAGTTGGCCGCGCCTTAGGTATGTGATCGGTGGGACGTAGGGGCGGGGGCGCATTACTCAGTACGTGTGTTGCGATCCGCCGCCTCACCCCTGTCCCCACCTCAGCGGCCAACTAGTTCCGCGCGGCCTATAGCTGCATCCGGTTATACTGGAAGCCGACCCCAACATTGTTGTGATTGATTGATTATTTTCTAGTATCTTTGATACTGTTTTAGCTGTGTGGTTCTTTCCTCAAAAAACCATTTCAGACACCAATCTACATGGTCCTCAAAGATTATGTCCGGATTTTTTTTTATACACATTGACATTTATGAATTTTATAGTACCTATATACAATGACATGAATATTTACTTTGTAAAGTATTTTTATTTTATTTAATTATTGTGAATGTGAGAACTCAGTAGGTCATTTCTTTTTTCTGTTTTCCTTCTTAGTTAGTTTTAATCATGACCTGGCAGTTTGAGTAATTTACGCGGCCTACCCAAATGTCCTTTCTTTGGTATTGTTCGTCGAATCGTTGAGCTCCTCAAGTTCTGAGTTGAGCTGCACGATTTTTGACAAATGCGTGCACTGACTGGACAGGTCCGCTCAATCTGTGTGGTTCTTTCCTCAAAAGACCATTTCAGACACCAATCTACATGGTCTTCACATGATCTAACCAAGATTTTGTCTCGACTTTAAAAGAGACTGTGACCTCTAAGTTTGATTCGGCCATTCTTCTCAGAGTAGTCAGATAGGAAACGTCGACCTCATCTAGCTTAAAAAAAATATGATTGACATCTAAAAGTGTTTGTACAAACCTACTTACAGAAAATAAATCATTTATCATTTAACAAATGGTGTGGAAACCAACACGTAATGCCAATGTCACGTAAAACGCGTGTGTTTACAAGAACTTCCGATTTCCTTGTAAAGGTAAATGCACACAGTAAAGTAAATACCACGCTATTCCGAGAATATTGGGGAAATACTACGTTTTCCTACAGCGAGGCTTCAAAGAGAGTTATTTACCTACGGAGAACGGGCATCGTTGTATTATCGTCTCCTGAGAAAAACGGATGAAATATTGCACTCGTGTTGTTTTAAGACCAATTGGATAGCATTCATTTTAATAATTGCCTTAAATTCTCACAGGTTGTTGTTAATATTAAGACGGTTGCCTAGTCGTGGGATGTTTACAGTTAACTGAAACAGAATGAACATTGCGATTATAAACTAGCTGACCTGAAAGGCGTTTGCCTGTCATAAAATTGTTCATATAAAAATTCCATAAAAAAATTCTTTCATTTTAAAACTTTCCGGGCATCTCATTAAATTTTTCTTTCCTTAAAAACCTTATTCGGACTATTAAGAATATTTAAAAAAAATAATCTATACCGGTCTAGCCGTTCAAAAGTGATGCGCTCACCAACAAACAGCATTTCATTATACAAATAACTAGCAGTGCCCCACGGTTTCACCCGCATTATTTTCGATCCCGTGGGAATATCGGGTTGTATTCTATTTGTTGATCCTGGTTATAAACTATTTGTGTGCCAAATTTCATCCAAATCCATTCAGCCGTTTATGCGTGAAGAAGTAACAAACATACAAGCATACTCACAAACTTTGTGATAAAGTAGGAAGTAGAATTCTTAGTACATCAATGCAAAGGCTTTACATTTATAAAGAGATCAAGAAGTAGGTTCACTAGTGCACTATCAAATGCAACCGATGGATTTTAATCTCCTGACCACTCGTGTGCCAGTCCAAAATCTTTGACGTTGGACTATAGCCGCTTTTGTCGGCACAATATTTCTTTATCTAATTTATAAGACACGTCCTTCCTAATTACGTTGAGTACCTATCTTGTTAGTGAATGTTTATAAATTAACGTAATCTAGAGTTCTTTGCGAACTACTGAGGCGTGAATTTCCGGTAGACGTGGCGATAAGGGACTAGTGAGCACGAAGGATAATTATTTTGACGAGGACATAAAATTTTGAAAAAACAGACGAATTTAGTGTAAAAGATATTCAAAGTGCGTGCTTATAAAATTAATGCTTAAATGACCTGTTTGCTCTAATTATTATTTTTGTAACTTTAAATGGTTAATTATACCATTATGGAAGTTAGAAAAATGTTTGAAGATTCAATCATTATTTTAAAGAAGTTACTGTAATACGCACGGTACTCTTTTGATTATAAACCTCTTGTGTGCGAGTCGTACTCGCACACGTAAAACAAAACACGTTTCATGAATATAAAAAAACAAATGTTTATTAATACAAAAACCTTTGACATTGCTTAAGACTAGGATACATAACTTGGTTAGCTAAAGGTCATACGGATAAGGTAAACCCTGACTCCTAAACTTTTACGGTTCGCAAAATACAGCCATGTGAGCCCTGTGAGAGACAGACGGACAACGGAGCCTTACCAATAGGGTATTTGGAACGGAAGAATCATAATTTAAAATGATCTACAATCACTTTTTGAGATTTCACAGGCTTCTCTTTATGTAAATAAGATAATTGAACTCGTTCGTGGAATTAATTAAAAATTACGTCAGTCGTTTCCAATGGGGCAGATGGCAGTGAAACAAAGTGCCATTTCTAGTAATAGATGCGACCAGTACCCCAGTTTTCCGAAATATTGGAAAATTACATACACCCGACAGATTCGGCATAGGTACCTACACCCACATTTCCTCAGGTATGATAAAGTTCCATGTAAAAGGGGGCGAGCCTATAATATTGCCATCCACCGGGCACAAATCCAGACTCCATGCTGTTACCGAGAAAAAAAAATACGGAGAATTACCTAAATACTTTGAAGTAGCCGGATATCTATGCGAAAGTGTGTCTGTCTATTACCTCTTCACGCTTAAACCGCTGAACCGATTTAGATGAAAATTTGGTATAGAGATAGTTTGAGTACCGGGAAAGGACATAGGGTAGTTTTTATCCCAATATTCCCACGGGAAATTTTTGTGGATGAAACCGCGGGGCGCTGCTAGTAATTAAATATTTTCAGGAAACGACCAGTAGGTAATTTTATTCTGAAGTTGTCACCGCAGCCTATTTTCATTTCCTAAATAAACATCTCACCTCACGTACTCACAATCACAATGACTGAGTGCCTGTCAATTAATCAATTGGTCCATATTAATCAATCAAGTTCCGGGTCGAAAATCCCCTAAAACCCGATTCTGTCATAGTAGAAAGGTGCGATAATTATAATCAACTAGCAGCGCCCTGCGGTTTCACCCGTATAAGTGTCGATCCTGTGGGAATATTGCGATAAAAGTATTGTATGTGTTAATCCTGGTTATAAACTATCTGTGTGCCAAATTTCATCCAAATCCGTTCAGTAGTTTTTGCGTGAAGAAGTAACAAACATACAAACATACTCACAAACTTTCGCCTTTATAATATTAGTGTGATTTTGTCATCACCAAGACTTTTATACTTAACCATAATTGTTAGTACTGGTAGCCAAAGGGACGGTAAACAAGAATAAATTAAAGTCCATTAACAGAAACTTATTTTATCTGCGACAGCAGCAACCTAACAGCAACCTTATCGTAACGAAAATAAAGATTACTTTGATTTTGACAGTGATATAAAACAGAGGTAAACTGTGAAAGGACCTTAGACCATTTAGACACAATATCACGAACAAAAACTCATAGCGAAACTGGCCGCGATTAATAGTAGGTATGTAGGCATTTATATATTCTCAATTTAAAAGATATTTTTTTAAATATCAAGATCGTCTGATTATCAACTTTGACACTCGAACATAAAGTTTAATTATATTTGCGATATAATAATGTTTAGTAGGATTAGTGATAATGTCAAAAAAAAATCGCTTGAATCGTGTTTTAATTTTCTAATTTAATACCATAGCTATGCATGATTTTAATAAAATGTTATTTGTAAAAAATAAATCATATTTGTACGCCTCATGGCATAACATAGCGCTCTGTTCATCAAACACAAAACCTGTATTTTTCACCTATGTTAACAAATAAATAAATTATTATTATTGGTAAACAAATTTTGTTTCTTAGCTCTTTGGCTAGTTTACTACATTAACGGGCCCAAGCCAAGTCAATGTAGCGTGTGTGAGGTGTTGGAATTAATGTTATGAGGGGTGATTTCATTTTCGTCAATCTGCATGAACTTTCTAACTATTCTGCAGGTGTTTAAGATTGCGGCTTTTTGGAGTGTTATATAAATTGAGTCTTTTAGGTCTATTTGTTTAAGGCTGTGGTGGAGGTGCTTGGGTATAACGCCCGTCGTGGAGACAACAATGGGTACTACGTAGACTTTTTCCTGCCTCCAGATTCTGGTCACTTCTTCTTTCAGTTCAGCATATTTACTGATTTTCTCACTTATTGTTTTTTGTAAATTATGTGTATTAGGGACTGCAATATCTATAAGGTATGTGACTTTATTAACTTTATCTTGAAGGGTTATATCTGGTCTATTATAGTGAACGGTCCTGTCAGTTAGTATGGCACGATCGTAGTAGAGTTTGTGTGTGGTACTTTCTAGAACTGTTTGTGGTACGTATTTGTAATAAGGAGTGTTTGTATCTTGTATGAGTTTATGTTTGAGTGCTAGTTTTTGATGGATAACGTTTGCTACCTGATTGTGTCTGTGTGTATAGTCTGTTTGTGTGAGTGTTGTGCATGCCCCTGTTATGTGTTGTATGGTCTCTGGTTGGCTGTGACATTTGCGGCATTTATCATTTGTTATTGTGGAGTCTTTCATAATGAATTTCCTATAGTTTTTAGTGTTTATGATTTGATCCTGTATTGCAATAATAAATCCCTCGGTTTCCGGAAATAAGTTACCGATTTTAAGCCATTTATTTGACGCTATTGTATCTATATGAGATTGTTCTAGATCATGGGGGTGCCGTCCATGCAACACTTTCTTTTTCCAGTCTTCTATCTTTTGCTTATGTGGGTCTTCATTACTAGTGTGTTGTATTTCTATCTGTTCGTGTAGGTTAAGTGGGGTGTAACTGATATCGTTCATAACTACGGCTTTATGAATGTTACTTGTGTGTGATTTAGAATGAAAAAAATTTCTTAGTTTGGCTATCTGTTTCTGCCAAAGATGATGGACATCTATAAGGCCTCTCCCTCCGTATTGCCGTTTGATGGTCAGTCTTTCTATTGCAGATTTTGGGTGTAGGTTATTGTGTTTAGTAAGTGTAGTGCGTGTTGTTCTCTCTATTTGTTGTATGTCAGTTTTGGACCATTTGATCACTCCAAACGAGTATGTTAATATCGGGACTGCGTAGGTGTTTAGCGCTTTTATTAAATGTTTTCCGGAGAGTTGGGTTTTACATACTGCGACCACTCTTCTTTTGTATTCTGAGTTTAATGTGTATTTTATTGCGGAATGATCTAGTCCTTTGAGTTGCCTGTACCCTAAATATTTATATAAATCTGTTGGTTCCATTGCTGTGATTGTGTCTGTATTGTTAATAGGATAGTCGCCCGGCTTTATTTTACCTCTTATTATATGAACTGTTTTGCATTTATCTAAACCAAATTGCATGTTAATGTCTTTACTAAATTCTGTCGTGATATCTATTAATTTTTTCATCCCTTTTTCAGATTTTGAGTATAATTTAATGTCATCCATATATATAAGATGTGAGATAATAGTCTCTTCTGTGGCATGTTTTATGGAATATCCGGCTTGACTGCGATTTAGTAAGTCGGACAGAGGATTCAGAGCGAGACAAAACCATACAGGACTCAGAGAATCTCCCTGATAGATACCCTTCTTTATGGATATCTGCCGAGTTGTGATAGTGTTGTTTCGGTAGTTTAATTGAAGTGTAGTTCTCCAACGGGCCATGATATCCTGTAAGAAGTCTATTATTTTTGAATTTATTTTATATATTTGTAGTATTTGAATTAACCAGGAGTGTGGAATACTGTCGAATGCTTTTTTATAATCTATGTATGTGCAGTGTAGATTTCTATGTTTTGTGGTGGCGTGTTTGTGGATTATTGAATCTATAACTAGTTGTTCCTTACACCCCATGTGGCCCCTTCGGCATCCTTTTTGTTCCTCTGCTATTATGTTGTGATTCTCTATGTGTTTGTTGATTTTTGTTGTGATTGCGGACGTTAGAATCTTGTATATTGTGGGTAGGCATGTAATTGGTCTGTATTGAGAAGGTTGCGGAGAGTACTGTGCTTTTGGTAACATGTAGGTTATTCCTGTAGCAATAAATTCAGGAATGTTTTGTTTCCCTAAGATGATTTCTGTTAAATTTTTAGCTAAGACTTTGTGTAATGACTCTAATTTTTTATACCAATAAATTTATTATATTATTATTATTATTATTACATTCTAAAATTAACAATTTTATACTTATTCTAAAATTAAACTTAAAATTGTGTGTTGAGAAAATAATATGTTGGAAATTGGTGCTTATTCTATTTTTGATCGCACAATATGTCGGGGGTTAATTAAAAATAGGGCAAAGTGCAGGCTCTCCACTACGCTCAACTTATAATTAACCCTAACATAGGGAGTGAATATAAGGTCGACGGCTCTATCGTTCATTGTTTCTGTGCGTCTGTCTGTGGCATCGTAGCTCTCAAATACGTCGTCCGATTTTAACGCGGCTTTTTTTATTAGCAGTCTTATTTAATTGAGAACGTCCTTGGCAATTTTTCATGAAATTCTGTTGAGCAAAGGAAATTGCTCAATTCTCCCCTGACCGCCGCTGCGCATCAAAAAAATTTGTATGATACCAAAAATTGGATATTGATTTTGGGCAATGTCCTTTGAAGATAATGTCTCTTCTGATTAGTGTAGGGATCTCAGCTACACAATAATAACTTGTATCAGTTTTTTGTCGTTTTTGAGGTCCTAACTCTGAATCTAGTTTATTCTTGAGATCTACGAGATCTTTTAAGGAAGGGGGATTTTTCTTTTCTTTTTTTTTTGTTTGTCTGCAAAAGATCGATAAAAAAAATTTGCGATAAGACCGCCCATTGTGTCACCCTATATAAAATGTCTACATTAATATCTGTATTTTTATGGTGTACATAATAAGGAGTATTCTATCAATATTTCACAAAGAATTTTACTTCAATTACAATCCACGCAAGCTTGACCTTTTATATAATTCGGTGGTATTATACAACAATTGTATCGTAAGTACATTTTTACCTTTATCCTGATATCCATTTAAAGTCAAAATTCAAAGCGACGTTGGAATTAAGCGGCATTATGACGACAATTATCAGAGACCCGTGTCAAGTGGCATTTGGTGTGATGTCACATGTCATGACAATATGGACGATAAGGCTATCTGTACCGTTAGGTTGTGGCCGAAAATAGAATTACAATTACTTTCTTAACCTAAAGTGCTTGGCCAGACTGGCAGCGCGGGCGCGGGGCGGGCGCGGTGCGGCGTACTCAAACATAAGAACTTCATTTGAGTGTCCATAGTGGGCATGCGGGCGCGGTAAGCGGCACGGGCTACTCGGCGCGGAGATCGCGCGGGCAACTCACACCATAGATATATATGACTCACACCATAGCTCGTTCATACAAGTGGCCGCAGTGGGTGCGCGGGTGGCCTGCGCGGGGACCGGGATTCTCAAACCAGTTCGAGCTTTTTTCGAGTAAAAATAAGTCTTCTTCATCCATACCTATTATATTTTGACAAACACTGGACACAACAACAGGCAGAACGCAGCCGCGCTCGATTGTGGACCGCTCCCGCACCCGCGCCGCTCCCCGCCCCGCGCTGGCAGTCTGGCCAAGCACTGAGAGTTGGAACTCAATTAGGTATACCTACTTACCTACTTACTTTTCTCTTTATATAGGTATCCATGTACTCTAATGTACAGATTTAGAACATCATCTAGCTATTAAAGCAGTGGTGGCCAAGTGGTAACGACCCCGACTTACAAGCGGTCGGTCGTGGGTCCAAACCCAGACAGGCGTTTTACTCTGTGTAATTTATTTCATCACCACTGCTGTCAAAAACTGTGAAGGAAAACATTGTGAGGAAACCAGCATGTCTTAGGACCAAACAATTTGAAGACATGTTACATCTACCAACCCGCACTGAGAGGAGGCCTGTGTCCCAACAGTGGGACCATTATAGGCTGATTATGCTACTTACTAAATATTAAGATGGATTGGAAACGTTTTCAATAAAGACACTTGAAAATAGGATTATAATTAAATAAATAGGAGAAGCTTTATCTCGTAAGAATAATGCTCTCATTGTGTCCTTATCACAAAAGTAATATCAGTAATTTTGTACAAATTTTGTACTTATTAAAAAATACTTTTAAAGTATTTTTTAATAACGCATGAGAGAGCGTACTTATTTCATTATTGGCTGCCAAAGCAGCAAAATATTTTCTCTTTATTACATTAGATTAGACAAATCTAATCAAATGTAATAAAGAGAAAATATTTAATTTCTTGTGTTTGTTTGTTACGCTTTCACGCTAAAACGGCTTAGAAACGGATTTAGATGTGGCACATGATCTGGATTAGGACATAGAATTTTTTATTAGAGCTTTTTATCCCGATATTCCCACGGGGGAATATCGGGATAAAAATCAAGACTTATGCGGATGAGACCACAGGGTACAGCTAGTTCAATACATTTCCACGAAAAACCAATGCGAAAGTCCGGAATCTAAGTATCTAGACAATAGGTTCTAGAGTCTAGAGGAACAAATCCCTTTCTACCAATCGAACTATCTTCTTACCTACCCAATACCTGCGAACACCTATAACCTTCCACAACAATGCGCCATTCTAATCGGGTATCTAACACCGAAACTAAGTTCAACTAAGATTGGATTAAGCGCAAACTTTGTAATCCAGTTAGTTTTGACGCCGGATAGCATAATGCTGTTAACTATAACGTAATGCTGTTAACTTTGATGAAGGTTTAATGTTAAGTATGTTATTGTTAGTAACAAGATAATTTTCTACGTCGGTCTGGACAGTGGTATAACTGTTGTTGAATGTCTATTATTAGAACAGAGTTCGTCCTTACTTTTCTGTAGTGAGGGCTATTGAGCCCTCAAAATACAGTCCGTTTCTGAACACAGGAATAAAGTTGTCTTGTGTTAAGAAATGTACTATATTTTTTATGACATCTGTCGATCGAAACTGTCAAACACAAACTCAAAGCATTTATTTCAATTAAACCATTTACAGGCACTTTTGAACTGTCAAGAAGTCGGGTCAATCAGAAAAAATGAAGCTAGTTGCCCATTTCAAAGCGTAGCAGGTACCTATGGAGAAGAACGGGCAAGAAACTCTATGGACACTCTTTTAAATTATACTTTTACAAAAATATTAGTAACAACATTAATGTTGAATTTATAATTATATGTGAGAACGATGTAAAAAAAGACGTACGCGTTAAAAGCGTCCAGAGTACAGCAAATAGTAACAAAACGACAATCCAAAAAAAAACATTGAAAATAAGCCGAGGCAGCAAAGATGATCAGCCCCAACTGACAGCGAACCTTCACGAACCTGACGCATGGATCAGCACCATTCAGCTTAACCATTTTGAAGGGAGCTAAATGATCCAACACACCCGCCACCGTCAGCGAGACATTTGTGTGAGCATGACATACTATCAGCCGCCAGGGCAGATTCAAGTCAATGAAAGACATATTACCTGGTAAATGGTAGCTCTATGTCGTTTCATACTGCATTATTTTATTTTTAACAGTATGAACATTGTTGACGCATACAGGCACAAGCAATACTTTACACTTACTCAAGATTATAAACTGATTTTCTCCTAGAGTTTGGATAGATATTTTATGGTGTTACGTACATAGTATTACCAAAACTAACCTCTTATAAAATACGTATTTTCTAGAAATATAATAGCAGTGTTTTACCTAAAAATAAAACACATATTAAATACTTACCTTATTTGAAGCTTACTAGATTGAGAGTGGCACTACTGGTTTCCGCTATATTTACCTCTCTTTTGCTCTTTCCTTTAGTCGTATATACCCCTCTCTTTCGCACATCCCGATTTCTCACCAGGTGGCGCTGCCAAATGTGGGCTTAGCCATGGCAGTGAATCGCTGATCATTGTGTCGAAAATCTTCACCAGGTAGAAATTAAATGTAAGCTTCAAATAAGGTAAGTATTTAATATGTGTTTTATTTTTAGGTAAAACACTGCTATTAAACACTTGACCGTTATTTGAAGCTTACTAGATTGAGACGTGTTTGTTATCACCTGGTGGGAAATGACGCCAATGTGAACGTGGATATAAGTTATTAATAAAATTAGATGTGCATAGAGAGAAATACATTTAATCGAATGAATTAATTAATAATACAAGGGAAAATATCATTATTAATAGGTAATAGATACCTACTTAACGTGGAAAATGAACTATCTTTCCTTTATAATAAAAATAACAAAATTTTGACTTAATATACCTTGATAACTTTATAAAATAGGTAATCACATTATAGGATAGACTGCACCTTTGTTTCTATAATATTAGGTATGCAAATATAAAGATTTCTAACATTTCTTGAGAAAAATTACATACTTAGGACAATAATACAAAATATAATTATAAGTACCTCTATTATCTTAATTAACAGGATTAAACGTTCTAGATACATCACAACTAAAACTGGTGGGTATACAGGGCATCACTTCTCTACAGTAATAGCGGGTGAAGGTATTCTGCGATCGCCAATTACCTCTAGAGAGTATTTCCTCTAAGGAGTAGTTGTTTCTAGAGGCTACAGCAGACCTAAGACTGCCAGGCGTAGCACTTACTCCTGCTTCCAACAACAAAGATTTGACCCACCCCGCTATGACTGTACGAGAAGCGACCCTTGATTTTCCTCTAAAATTAATAAACAGATTATTGAGACATCCTGACTGACGTTTATCTTTTAGTATAGCTATAGTTCGTTTCACCCAAAATACAGGGTCTAAATTCTCATTAATAGGATTAGGAGATAGTCTCCAACCAGACTGTCTATAATCAGCAGTGTCTGTTTTAGATCCAAATATTGGCCATAGGATCAGACAATCATTATTTTCTGACAGGTGTTTTGAGTCTACAGCTAGTAGAGTTAGGTCATGGACTCTTCTGCCGGAACAAAGGAGTAACAAAGTCGCCGTATGTCTACAAGTAGCAAATACATTATTCGCGTCTATAGAATAGCTTCCCATAAATTCTGCTAGTTTATCAACATTCCAGACTATAGATTTTTGAGCCACTGGGTTTTTTAATGCAATAGACTTTAATATATGAGTAACTAAAACGTGGGAACTTAATTTGGCAGATTCGTCAGGGTTGCTTAGCGTGCAGACTACAGATTTATGTAATAAAATAGTTTTATAAGCTAAACCCTCTATAATACTCAAATCTGCAAGAAAACGAGCCAAAACTTGACCTGTTGGCTGGAAGGGGTTTAATTAACGCTTTTTTGTCCATTTGAGCCACCTATTCCATGCTACTCGATAAGTCTTTTTAGTTGATAGCCGCCATGAGGATTTTAAGAGCTGTAACTGAGCTTCATTCCATTCACCTAAGGTCTGGGACCACCCCCACATTTCCATATTTCTAACGTCATCTCCCGGACTCTTGGGGGTGGGAGGCCTGTCACCGTATCTATCAGCTGTGAATGCAGTTTCCGGATTGTGAATGGAGGTGCTAACGCACGGGCTTTTAGATCTGCTCTCCAAAAGACTCTCTCCCACCTTGGGACTACCATTAGAAAGACTCCCGACGCAGAGTTGAGGTGAGCTAGTACCTTGGGCACTAGGTAAGGTGGAGGGAACACCCAAGCTAGTTGGTAAGTCCACTTTTGGGAGAAGGCATCGTGGTACATTGCTCGAATGTCGTTCTGATCCAGTGATACATAATTCATCACGACTTTTGCCCGTTCTGACGCAAATAGATCTATCACTGGAACTCCGAACTTTTTGAATATTTTCTCCGTGCACTGGGGTAAGAGATGCCACTCCGGAGGAAGCCGATGACGAGAAAGATGGTCTGCGTGACAGTTGTATTTTCCCGGAATATGCTGAATTTTCAGGTTGATTTGGAGTTGATCTAGGATTTGAAAAATCTCTCTCGTGAGTTTTAGCAACGAAGGAGACCTGGTCCCCCCCTCGTTTCTCAAAAAGGCTACAACAGTCCTGTTGTCGCACTGAACTAGAACGGTAGACTTGGATATGTGTGGACCTCGCTCTTCTATGGCCTTTAGTATTGCGAGCATCTCCTTTTGATTGCAATGGAGCTGTTGCACTTGATCTGTCCACGGTCCTGATAGTGCGTATCCATCGAGCTGAGCCCCCCAAGCTAGATCCGACGCGTCTGTGGTCAGGAAATGTGATGGTGGCGGGTTGTGAATCAGAGAAGCCCGATGACAATTTAGTAGCCACCAATTTAGGTCCTCCTTTACTTCTATAGGCAAAACTACACTGACACAGTTTTCTTTTAGTTTGTTGTTTAGAAACATTAGTGTGTCCCGAAAGTGAAGTCTGCCCTTTGGTACCACGAAACTGGCGAAGTTTAGAAGTCCTACCAGGCTTTGTAGTGCTTTCGTCACCGTTGTGTGTTTGTGTAACAGATCCAGCACCTTTTCTCTTAATTTTGTGATCTTTTCGTGAGGCAATGATCTCTCGTTTGTCCATGGATTCCATAGAACGCCTAGAAATACGAGGCTTTTGCACGGAGTTGTGACAGACTTTTGATAATTCGTCTGCCACCCCAGGTAGTGTAGGCGATCTATTAATATTTGGACGTGCACTTGCAGGACCTGATGGTCCTGGTGAACCACGAAAAAATCGTCTAAATAGACGAGTATTCGAATACCCTCCTCTCTTAATGTCTGTGCTACCCAGTTTGTTAGAGTCGCGAAGACTTTGGGCGCTGTGCTGAGGCCAAAAGGAAGGCAGGTCATTTCTAACAATTTTCCTCTGTAACTTAGACGTAGGAATCGTCTGTGTGACTGGTGTATTGGCAAATTGAAGTATGCCTGTGTCAGGTCGACTTTGCAAAGCCAGTCGTTTGGTTGGAGGAAGTCTGGGACACGAAACACATTTATGAGCTTGAATGGCTCTGTGTAAACAAAATCGTTTAGATTCCTTAGGTTGAAAATAGGCCGGTTGGTGCCATCGGCTTTGGGGACCAGGAACATTGAGGATAGGAAACTCGGAGAATGTGAAACTTCCTCTAGCACCTCTTGCGTTATCATTTGAGATATGATTGTTGACATTGCCTCGGATTCCTTTGTTTGAAATGGGCTTTGTGCATTGGGTATCATTAGAGGTGGTTTTTTGATGAAAGGTATGCGATAACCTTTTATTATGCGAAGAAGGGTTTTTGGTGCTCCGAGTTTCTTCCATCGATCGGCATAAAACGTTAACTGGCCCGCTCTGAAGTCCTGTCTGTCAAAACCTGCTTCTTTTTCCCCCTGGGGGATATTCGGTGGCTGAAGTCCGTTTTCTGTTATTTCTGTTCGTCTCTTGTTTGTTAGGCTGCTGGTGAGTTCCTCGTGAACGAAAGGGCCCATGATAATTATGGCTAGGCCCACGTGTTCCTTTATTATTGTTGCCGGTTCCCTGCGAGGGATGGCAATGACCTGACCTCTGTGAGGTGTGGTTGTATCCACAGCCCTGCGAGGGCTGGAAGCATGGCACAGTGCAGCACGCTTGGCGGGCACCCTGCGAGGGTGCCCTATAATAAGCTGACCCCTGCGGGGGGTAGCGAGTGGTCTTCTTAAATCCTGCTTGCGAAGTAGGTTTGAAGCCACTGGTTTTATTTGGAGGTAAGAAGGTCTTCTTAACACCTCCGTTCTTTTCCAACGTTGATGACAACAGCTCAGGACTAAAAACCAGCTGATTAGAAGGTGGAATTTTGCGCAACGCCGACTTAACAAGAGGATCGTGAACATAATTTATTATTCCGTCTCTACGCATTTGAATTATTTCTGCGCGATGACCGCAAATAAGTTGAATCATATCTGAAGACACTTTATAATATTCACCATCCGAAAATAATTCAGAGATTTTGTTATGCAACTGATCGGGTGTTACACTACCTTTGACACGTGCCCAGGATAAAAGATCAGTCATGCTAGTTTGTAATACCTCTCGCTGTTTAATTGCACAAAATGTTAGAGCACCATAGGCTTTGTCAGCCAACGCTAAATGTCTTAAGGAATCATATGGTTTGATTTCTTCGTTGATCTCCAGCTCGGTAAAACCGGGACTGTGATTATATAACTTCTGCACTTCCGAATACCTAACCTCGCACCATTCATTTTTATTAAAATGCTGAATATCATTATTTTAAAGATTTTAGATAATTTTCAGGAGCCTTAGGAACAGGCGGTTCCTTTAATTTGACTTGTAAATCAAATTTGAATTGATGTGATTTGTCTGATTTTTCATCTACTACATCATAATCATACAAAGACCTATAATCATTATTATCAAATAAGGAAATTTCGTCATTACTGCCGTCTGTCTGCATTTCTGCTGAACGCCGAGGTGAACATGCAGAGGTTTTATTATGAAAAACACGTTCTCATAGCTCGCTAACCTCTTGAGTTAATTGTTGCAATAAATCTGTTTTACGAGAATGGCGGCCCCCCTTCTTTTTTTTATAGTGACGGCGACGTTTATTTTTACTGGGCTTCGCTGATGACGAAGTGGAACAGCTAGAAGAACTGGACGAGGAGCTAGAAGACGACTCGTTTGTCCGATGTTCTCGACGCAATGTAGACCCCTTGGTTTTTAACCCTGATGGCCCCGGAGCGTCCATCTCAATTGGATTACTTGCGCCCTCCATCCTATTTAAAACGAAAACTTCGATTTTTTTATGATTCCTATTTCGACGCACCAACGAGTACGTACGTGATTACAAAAACATACAATTAAAAACGTTTGCTGAATTATATAATCACGAGACTATTGTAACATTAACGATTTAGCGTCAAAATACGCTAATATACCATTAATAAAAATCATTGTCAAAACATTTAATAAAAATAGTTCCTACAATTTAGAGCAAATGAGGGTAGTTTGAAAAAAAAATTTTCAGTACAAGTTTTGCATTGCGAATAATACATATACTGCAATGCTGGCTAAGGGCAAGGTCGAACGGTAACACCGTTATTATTATTTCTTAAATATTATAACTTTGCCCATAAACATAGTGATCATGCATCGCATCACTGAAAAGTTTTATGAAAATTTATTTCTACTTACAATTTTGTCCGATGGAATGCACTTATAATCACTTTTTTGAAGAAGAATTTAAATTTAACTTTAAAAGTTGTCTCGACAACCTCTTTTCACGCGGAAAAAGACGCCAATGATCAGCGATTCACTGCCATGGCTAAGCCCACATTTGGCAGCGCCACCTGGTGAGAAATCGGGATGTGCGAAAGAGAGGGGTATATACGACTAAAGGAAAGAGCAAAAGAGAGGTAAATATAGCGGAAACCAGTAGTGCCACTCTCAATCTAGTAAGCTTCAAATAACGGTCAAGTGTTTAATATAATATTTATTTCACGAGAAAAACCCTTTCGAATTTTGCGCAACTTTAAGGTATTTATGCCATGTGAACGGCCACGTAAGCTGATTTATACAGGGTGAAATTGAATTCCTGGGTATCCTTTTAAGGGGTCATTGTACTCATCATTATGAACAACTTTTACTATGAGACCAAACCTGAAATCGCGAATAAAAAAATCAGCTCTTCCCTACATTTTGACGAGTTATGTGAACATAAATGCAAGGAACAGCTGATTTTTTTCGTGATTTTAAGTTTAGTCCCACAGTAAAAGTTGTTCATACTCAAACGCAAACTCAAAGCATTTATTTCAATTAAACCATTACAGGCACTTTTGAATTGTCAAAATTAAGTAGTCGGTCAGTTAGTCAGAAAGTTGAAGCTAGTTGCCCATTCCAAAGCGTAGATCTCTATGGAGAAGAACGGGCAAGAAACTCCATGGACACTCTTTTAAATCAAGAGATTACAAAATCCTGGGTACATTATTCTTGTTGCTTCTATAATTATGTGAGAACAATGTAAAAAAACACGTTTATTTTCGTTGGATCCCACTTTTGAATCCCATTTTTTAGGTATTAACGATGGATCCCGTTTGCCAGAAAACGACTAGATTATATAGAAAATGAGTTGTTTGTGAAATAAATAGTATACGAAACGTTGGTTGTAAACTAAAAATTTCAATGGAGTTTTGGTGAAACATTAGTGAACCCCTCATATTATTATAAACAATTTTGTTGTTGAAAGTACCCGCATTCAGATTTTTTTAAGCATTCGGGATCCAACGGAAATACTTTTCGGGATTCAACGACAATAAAACGTAATTATCTTGCATTTTTTAAATTCGGGATCCAACGGAAATACATAATAATGTTTTGCGGGATCCAACGCCAAAAATATTACAATGGGATTCAAAAGCGGGATCCAACGGAAATAAATCAAAAAACACAAATGAAGAAACAAAACAAGAAATAAGATTAAAAATAAGCCTTGGCAGTTAAGAGATGACCAGTCTCAACCGACGGCGTCCGTTCACGAACATGACGCATAATGATGAGTACATACAATGACCCCTTAAAAGGATGCCCATGAATTTAATTTCACCCTGTATCACAAAACTACCTAATTATGTAATACCACAAACTAGTTTCCAGTAACTATAGCTGGTTTGTTAGTTAGTTCTGAACAAAACATTGCGTGACTCTCTAAAAATAACCTTAAAGACAACATGGTCCGTCCCACGTCCCAAAAAACACGATCCTCCAAAGTTTCGGTATAGTATCGTTTAGATTGTTCTGCCAGTATAAAAAAAAACAACTTATGTTGGTTCCAAAAACATTGAACAAAAACTTCGAGACTCGGCTCCGTGTACCAAAACAGTAAGTTTTTGTAACAATTGCATGTGACAGGCACCTAGGGAATTGAACTGCACGAGCGAAACTCGAGTTTGTCTACTTTTCACTCCACTAGGGAAATTGAGATGTGTATTTGAACTGTATAGTAGTGTATCGAAACGTGGTAAGTATGTGGGTTTTTTTAACCGACTTCAAAAAAGGAGGTTCTGTATTCGACCCGTATGTATGTTTGTATCTCCGCGATTTTCTCAAAAACTAATAAAGCAATTTTGATAATTCTGTCAATAATGTGATCTGCATACTTTCAGGAAGGTTTTAGTATATAATACAGTAGGTAACTATTCCTATGTACGAAGTTATATGCATAAATGTACTGCATCTCCGGCATTTCTATGCGAACTTTGATGATTCTTCTAGTCGGTGTCTTCAATTCTTCAATGCACTAGTGTGAATTGAATTTGTGTGGGGTAGGTACAGCTAAAAAGTGATAAATAAAAACTTTTTTACAAAAAAAAAAACAACCGATTTCAAAAAAAACACTACAAAGTGATAAGGTGTTGTTGGGTGGGGTTTCTGGGTGGGGGGTGGGGGGTGGTGAGGTGAGTGATACGGAACCAACGACACCGACTTCCGAAATTAGAGTTATTTGTCACTTCGTAGTGTTTTTTTTTTGAAGTCGGTTGTTAATATATTTATTAAAGGTGAATGCGCAGTAGTAGACCGCGAAATTCAAATTTTCTTACGTTTTTTGCCATTTGCAGGTCAGTGTCAGGTTGTATCTTGATCAAAATATGATTCGCGAATAAAATTCTGTAAATACGTAGCTGTTATATTTATGATTTTATAAAAATTACAGTTCTTGACAAAAACTCTCCAGTTTTACTCATTCGCATGAGCATCATTAACTTAATACTTTCATAATTTCAAGACACAGAGATCATTCTGAAAGCCATGAACAACTTAATAGTGTACCACAAAGTAAAAAGCCTGATATACACATTGCGATTTGATTACTTTTGGCGTGCTATAAATTGTGGCGAAGCAGAGTTGTAGGTAGGTCGTAGGTTTGAACCCAGACAGGCCCTTTACTTTGTGTAACTAGAATCATCACCACTGCTCTGAAAACGGTGAAGGAAAACATCATGACAAAACCGGCATGTCCTAGAACCGAAAATTCGAAGGTATGTGACATCTATCAACCCGTACTGGGCCCGTGTGGTGGATTACAGCCCACTATCTCGTAGAGCAGAGTCCTGTGTCCCAGCAGTTGGAACTGTACTTGCTTTAAATTGAAGAAACAACACAAGTTGCACAGACTAAGCAGTGTTAAAACGAATTAAGTCATTTCTTTCCTTTTTTTTATTTGCACTTTGCAAGAGACTTGCATCGTGTAAAAAGGGCCTAATTTGCTGATTTTCTCGCATACAAGAGGTATTAAAACTATAATTATGTTACAATTTTAGACTCACATAGTATATTTCTGCTGCTCCCGATTATCTGGAAAAAGCAAACAAATATTCATGAGTCCATTGTTAAAGTTTTAAGTGATAAATGCATACAAGAAAAAAAAAAACATTAATTTACATCAGTCTGGGTGCAGCTGAATACAGATTTGCGCTGGTCCGTGACAATGCCTGCATAAATATTCATAGAATGGCTGTGCCGAACGCAATCATAAGGGTAGTTTAGCTGTCAAACATGTTGAGATAGACAGAGGGACTAACTTTTTTGCATTATTGACGTGAACCCCTTTTATATTTAACTAGCTTCAACCCGCGACTTCGTTCGCGTGAAACTTCTTGTTTCCCCCGAGCCACCCCGTCGTATCGCATCACCCGCCCGCGCTATCAGTTAACGTTCTTTTTTACTTTTTTTCTTTTTGTTCGGCTCCTAAGGGTCATAGCGTGATGTTAAATAGCCTATAGCCTTCCTCAGGAATTGGGCTATCAAATGCAAGAAGAATTTTTCAAATCCGACTGGTAGTTCCAGAGATTACCCCCTACATGCAAACTTACAAACAAATACCTCTTTATAATATTAGTATAGATATAGATACCTAATATTGTATTTAATCATTCTTGACATAACCCTTGACATTGTATTTGATAGTAGTTAACGTTTTCCTTATCCTCAACATTGTATGGTTTAATTTTGACATTGTTTTAATATTCTTTTATTTTAATTCTTTGAAATATTTGTACGCTGGAAACAGTAGAATATTATGGACATTATATTACGTGTAACACCTTTGTACAGTTCGACACAACTTAGATGTAGCATCGGCAAAATTCGTAAAACGTTTGTAATTCGTAAATCTGATTGAAGATTGGTGATTTTGATGGCGCACTTGGTTCGGATGTGATCGGTTTTACGAATTTTGCCGATGCTACATCTAAGTTGTGTCGAACTGTACAACAATATTCTAACAAATAAATACATTTATTATTATAGCAATATCATGGTTCTTTACCTTAGAAAAAAGGCTTACAAGATCAAAAACTTAAAAAAAAAAACAGAAGTATAACAGCCAAAAGTCTGTTAAGTCTCATTTAGTTCCCAAAAACCGAAGCCTATCCTCCTTAACAACAGACGTAGAACTAGTCAGTACTTACAACGAAACCAATCTATTCCACGTTTTAAATCCTCCGGTCTGACTGGCATGTGGAACCGATCGGCCGGAAAATAGGGTGCCCCAACTAATTGATATTATGTACCCATTCGTGTTCCCGAAAAGTCGTTTGCGGTACGGTATTTGCATGAATGTTCGTGTGGATTTTATTTATTTTTCAATCTTTGTTCCACTCTAGGAATTTATCCTTTTCGTGTACGTAAATTTCACATTTATATTTTTCTCTTTTTGTTTTCACACACTATTGTCTACATTTCTTTTTGAAGTGAAACTTCTTTACGCACGCTTGACTTGGGGAGTAAGCTGGCGAACGCGTGACGTAAGCGTTGCGAAAAGTGTGATCGGGCGAGGCGAACGGAAGTTGAGTGGGGGATATAAGCAAGAGAAAGCAGTGCGCGCGCACATTTTCTTTCTCTCTTCCTCTCATAGCCAAATACGTTTGAAGTTTCACTTCAGTCGTGCGGTCATAAGCACACTCGGTTTTTTTTTACTTCTCCTTTCGCAGGTCTGCTGGAAGAAATTTCTTAAGAAATAAGCAGTACCTTTGTACTCAAATTATAATTATAACATATCCTTATGGATTTTACTGTGTGTACATAAATAATAAAATAAATAAATATTTCAAAAATGTCATTTTCGTGTGGCCGGTAAAAACATAACGTCGCTCAAACAGCCTAGCATATGGCCTGAGTTTAAAGCCAGTTTTTCCTCTCCTATAGTGGCACTAACTACAAAAATAGCTTATACCCTGGTAAAATATTAAACAGTCAACAAAGTGGTAGAGCAGCTTTAATAATCTACTTACAGAGTTTTAGTTATGCGTTGTAGGTCGTGGGTTCGAGACCAGGCAGGCGTTTTACTTTGCTCTCAAAATAGTGAAGAAAAACATCGTGAGGAAACCGGCATGTCCTAGAACCAAAATCTCGAAAACATATGGCCCGCCATCCCTCTCGAAAAGAGTTGAGATTTGTCTCGGCAGTGGGAACATTGTACGATGATTATGCAGCACAGTCGTAGCGGGGCTGATTGCCCAGGGTGCGCCACACGCATTTAAGTGGTTATAAGCCAGCACCCTATAAAAATAGTGGTATGTAGTCGCGATACTCAGTATTGAGAGAACGACGAACAAGGAAAGCAGAAAAACAATCAAAATCAAAAGTCATTTATTCAAACTGGGCTGAGAATCAGCACTATTTGAACGTCCAGTCCCACAAAACGCCCGCCCTTCGCCACTTCCTAGTGCTTTCGCTGGAGAGAAGTGGTGGAACAAACTCCCCAGCAGCACAGCTGTCTGTTCAGTTAAAAAAAAAATATTTTATACAATAGAGACAGAACATTAAATTAAATTATTTGCCATAGGTTAGCCAAAATACCAACAAATACAATAAACCCTATAAGTACTCAAGCAAAAAAAAAAAAAATCAAAATTAAAAATGTAAACAAAAATCTTACTACCTAAATAAAAGCCTCCAGGTATAAAGGGCGTGACAGCTTACATATTTATGCAGTGCTGGTTCTGTTCACATAGCTGTCACTTGCAAGTCACAAATACTGTTTCATTCTAGACGCCTAGTGTGGATCAACATTCAGCACTTACGGTAAAATAAAATAAAAAATGATAAATAGAAAATACAAAATCACTGAATATGCCAATGTATTGGTATTTTTCAAATATTGGTTTAATAGGTCATGTCATCATTTTTAAGTCAAATATTAATAATTCAGGTTGCGTATAATTAAATTGACTAATCTAACATGATAACCAATTGATGAATTCCACCGTATGAATGATTCCACTAATTGCAGTTTGTTCCAATTGGTAATTATTAAGGTAGAAAATCAGCTTCGTGGTTTACTTTAGCAGTAGCATAATATAATCAGTAATAACTAATACGTGGATGGTAACTTTAATCACAAAATCATAATACAGGGTGAAATTTAAAACATGCGACAAATCGAAATGGGAGATTGTACACATCATTACGAACAACGTTTACTATGGGACCAAACATGAAATAGCGAAAAAAAAAATCAGCTGTTCTCTACATTTACGTTCGCATAACTCGTTAAAATGTAAGGAACAGCAGATTTTTTTCGCGATTTCAGGTTAGGTTAGGAGAAAACGAATCCAACAAATCAGTGCTGGGATTTTTCGGCCAACTTCTAACGAATATGTTCACATGCCTTGACTTTCAAAGTTAACCGACTGGTTACCGTCCTAATGTTCAGATCGAGAGCATTCCGAAAAAAGTTCACCTGGACAAAGAAAGAAGAATGTATGAAGCCAGAACGGTGAGAAGGGCTTACATACGATGACAATTAAATATAGGTAGACCATTCAGCAAAATATCGTATTTACATCTCAGGTGCACATTTTCAAAACGATTTATAAATTACCTCGTACAGCCACTAAACTTGGATACTTTCTGTTTATCGCCGTACGGCGGCGGCGGTACTGCAACATATACTGTATCGCAAAACGTCGAAGTTCTCCGGTAACGGAAATCCAAGATAAGTGCACCATAGTTTCACGCGACTCGTGTTTATTTTATTTAGTGTTTGTTTGGCGACAAGCAGTTGGCTATTTTGGTCAAAACTTAAACCATTTTTGTAAATGCTATGTAATTTTCTCTTTGCGTGATGTCGCAATCGTAAAGGATCGTACTCTAGGATTTTTGTTCAAAGGTGCTTGCGTCTCAAAACTCATGTTTAAGGCAATTATTTATTATACTTATTTTTTCTTCAGAAACCTTACAGTCAAATATCTAAACACCTATAGGTAATCATTGACAAAGCACTTACAATAATTAAAGACTACCTAAATTAAAAAATGTATAACAGCACAATGAAGCAGAGTAGTCCCGCATCATACCATTCATATTATGGAACTAAATATTGCAATTATTGCGAGACGACGACCATCGTCATATTATTTAAAGTAAAATAGTAAATTAAATTCATGAACCATCATCAGTCCATTATTTTCGAAGTATAAACAGCGGCAACAGCCGAAACAGTGGATTTTTTTTTTTTAATTAAAATCGTTTTGCTTGTACCATGTTTATAAATATGTGAGCACCATGTATCTATCAGATAATTAATTTATATGTCATGGTTTCGTTTTTAATTCTTTTACCTATTGTGGTATAGTAATTTTATTTTAGGTGCATCGTCCTCACATGTTATTATATAATTAATGTACCCATGCAAAATATTGTGCCTAAAACATTTTAAAAGAGTAACGGTGGAGTTTCTCGCCCATTCTTCTCCATACGAAAACTACCTTTTGGAATGGGCGACTAGAATCAATTCTATTTTAAGATAATTTTTGACGTTCAAAAGTGCCTTTTATGTGCCTATTTGAAATAAATGCTTTGATTTTGACTTTGGAATTTAAAAAAAACCAACAATGTATGAAATCGTATGTTTTTTAAAAATAAAGTTTATGCTGTTTTGCCAGTAATCACCTGATTTCCACCTTTTGTTAATACTCTTTTAATGCTTCACACCACTATAAAATATACCACAAATGGTGCCGTACCTACATCCATTCAGTATAAACTGTCGGAGTTTCTCGGTAACGGGAAAGCAAGATAAGTGGACCAGTTACATCAGGATATTTACACATCCGTGCACATGAACCTAGCTCTGGCCATTTATATGTATTTCATTTACTTTGCTTAATAGGAATTGGGTCAACTGGTCAGCAGTATAGACCAGTAAACGCCCCTGGGAAAGGCTCTGACGTATGCAGGTATGGTTCATTTGACAAGTCATCTACACGTCCGTCGTTCGAAATTCGGTCTATTTCGAGCACAAAAGTCCTAGCACGAATGCGTCACGTACACGTCACGCAAATTAGAGCGATATTCGAACAATGTTTTAATCGAAAATACAACTATTCTTTAGCATTTTGGTTTAAGGCTCCCGCAGACAGGTACGACGCGACGGTGTGATGCGATTCTGGCAGAACAATCCATGAAGTTTTCATAGAAATTGTTCTACTAGAATCGCGTCGCGCTGTCGCGTCGCACTGTCGCATCGCGCTGTCGCGTCGCGCTTGTTTTCGGGAGCCTTTAATATCACCTATAGATAGGCGCGTTCGAGCTAGGCCCACAGGAACAAGTAAGAATATCTTAAACTAGCTGCGCCCCACGGTTTTACCCGCATAAGTCTCGATCCCGTGGGACTATCAGGATAAAAAGTATCCTATGTCCTTTCCAGTTTGAGTCCCGGCTCAAACTATCTGTATACCAAATTTCATCTAAATCGGTTCAGCGGTTTAGGCGTGAAAATGTAACATATAGACAGACAGACAAAGTTACTTTCGAATTTATAATATTACTAGCTGCGCCCCGCGTTTTCACCCGCGTAAATGTCGATCCCATGAGAATATCGGGATAAAAAATGGCCTATATGTTAATCCAGGGTGTCAGCTACCTCCACACCAAATTTCATCAAAATTGGTCGAGCCGTTTGAGCGTGAAGAAGTAACAAACATATAAACACACACACTCACAAACTTTCGCCTTTATAATATTAGTGTGATTGTGATGTGACTAGCTGCGCCCCGCGGTTTCACCCGCGTAAATGTCGATCCCGTGGGAATATCGGGATAAAAACTATCCTATGTCCTTTTCCGGGACTCAAACTATCTCTATACCAAATTTCATCTAAATCGGTTCAGTGGTTTAGGCGTGAAGAAGTAACAAACATATAAACACACACACACCCACTCACAAACTTTCGCCTTTATAATATTAGTGTGATAGTGTGATTAGTGTGATAGTGTGATAGTATATAGTATGGATTCTGGGGAATGCACGTGAACAAAACTCAACCACAAACTTAACCAAAATGTGAAGAAATTCAATAAAACTGCTTTTTCCTTCCATTGATTCACTTGAACAGTTACACATCAGTGCATGAGAAACCACCCAGCTTCCAACACCAAGTATTTGCATTTATTCAGTGTTTGTATGCAAAATGAAGGTGCTTCCTTTGGTAAGCTTGAACAAACAAGGTTTTCTTCCTAGGAATCTGGTATTGGAAACTACTTGCAAATACTCTTCATGAATATGCAACGACTTAAATGTACTTGCTTTCACGCATACGAGGGTAGCCGCTGAATATTGGTTTTCTCTAATGACGAGCTTCACGTAGCCATTGTTATTTATTGAATGGATCTCCAACAGAGGATATACAATTAAATGCTTTACAAGAAAAAGTATCCAACCGAATTGATAACTTCCTCCTTTTTTGAAGTCGGTTAAAAACAACAAAAGTCAAAAAGAACGGTAAGCGGAAACGAAGTTATAGGTCGGGGGAGTCAAGAAATTTCACGAAGACGAAGTCGCGGGTATGTCCTATAGTTATTTTACAGCAACTGCAACGGTTTAATTTTTGACTGTCCTTACAAGAAATTTGATTTATACATACAAGAGCATGCACTAAAACACGTTAAAACCAGAATGAACCGGTGAACACGAGCTAACAGAGGTGGCACGATCCTTCCATAAATATTGGTTTGCAAGCAATCTGTTAGTAGCAACTAAACAAATGGCGGCGTACGCAATAAAAACGGCATTAGGTACTTTGATCTAGCGCTTTGTTTAACTATCGGGAAAGTGAATTAAACGTATATTTAGACCGTGTTTTTGTATACAGGGTGTTACAGAAAGGGTATATCAATACAAACGGGTTGATGAGTGTATCTGGTCTAGAATCTCTGTACAAAATTTCATCTCAAAAGCAGTAACTTTGAAAATGCTTAATATTTTTTATTTCGATAGTTTGTTAAATTGAAATCATAACAAACGTGTCACCGCACTACGAGGGTCATTATCCATTATCTGTAGTGTGTCTGTGCGTCTAGTACACGCACATCACGGCGCTGCACAGGCGCGCGGCAGCGTGATGTCGAAATAAAAAAATATTAAGCATTTTCAAAGTTTATGCTTTTGAGCTGAAATTTTGTACAGAGATTCTAGACCAGATACACTCTTCAACCCGTTTGTATTGATATACCCTTTCCGTAACACCCTGTATAGGCGGGTCAATATTATGGTCCTTAGGACCCTATGTAATAAAACTTTATAGCTCGAAGGATTATAATTTCTAAAGGTCCTATACGTTTTTTTTTTACGTAATAATTAAGTAAACAAAGCAAAATGAGTATGTAAGAATCGTACCAGGTGGCGTATGATATGAAGACGTGTGTATGTACATCTGTCAAATTTTCCCAATTGAATATGAACCTTATTACTTTGTAGTAAAGATGAAAATCTATCAAAGAAATTTGACAGATTGGGGTAGCTTTTTGTGCTGGCGTCTGTACATATGTACCTATGTAATTATAAAGACAACAAAAAACGTTTTTTAATTTAAATGAAATTATAACCATGTCTCAAGAAAGTCCTAAGATACACAATATTGATATAATATGAAGTACTCGTATAATCACTTTTTATTCTGCATTATGATAATCATAATCAACCATCAACGTTTAATTGAGACGACCTTTTATATTGCCTTTCAATAGGCATTGAGCAAGCAAACACGCCAAGATTAAGAAACCTCTGAACTAAAATCACCCAATGAATTTAGAGGAAGCCCGACCCATCCATAAATATCGGTTTGCTAGCAATTTGTTAGAGCAACCAAACAAGATGGCCGAATGGGTAATAAAGACTGTGCTACTTTGATTTAGAACTTGTATTTAGGTTGTGTTGAGGAAATAGGAAATCAAACACGACCGGAATTACCTGCGGTTGGTTTTAGGGTCTATTTGTTTTGATGTATTGGTTACTCTTATTTAAATGCTCATACCCTTATATCCTAATAACAGCCGCAATGCTAATAACAGCCGCACAGGTCGATCGATCAGGTTAAGCTACGCTTGCCGCGGTTGGTCTACGGATGGGTGATCATGTTTAGATACCGAGACCCCTCCGTGCCTCGGAAAGCACGTTAAGCCGGTGGTCCTGGCTGTAACTCGTGGATCTTTGACAGTCGTTACGGGTTGTCATAAGCCCGAAAGACTGACAACCAGTCTTACCAAGGACTATTACCCATTACCCAGTAACTGGGTTGTGGAGGTCAGATAGGCAGTCGCTCCGTGTAAAATACTGGTATTCAGCTGCATCCGGTTAGACTGGAAGCCGACCCAACATAGTTTGGAAAAGGCTAGGCAGATGATGATGAGAAACCCTCATATCATTTACTCATGTGCAACTAGCTTCATATTTTCTGGCTGACCGACTTCTTGACAATTCAAAAGTGCCTGCAAATGGTTTAATTAAAATAAATGCTTTGAGTTTGAGTTCATTCTGGTACGGAGAGCTCTCACAGTAATATAAATAGATACACCTTTGCCCAATCCTTTGGGGGAACAACACGTGATGTTATGTGTTATCCTTAGTGTCTTAGCTACTTAAATTCCAACCCTTTTTTCTTGCCTCAAAGGACCAACCATTATTTACGAAAGGAGACAATGTATTCAACAGTTGGAGAAATATACACTGTACTACACTACACACACACACGCACACACACGTACACTACACTACTACACTACACTATACTAATTATGGTCATTTTATTCTTAAAGACAAGACACACGGCTTGTCCTTGTCACGCCCGATGAGATTTCACATCGGCAAAAATAACGAACTTCAATTTAAACTCTCATCCCCATTTATGGCCGATTCCTATAATTTACGGACTGTTATTGGTTAAAATTTAGATTATCTTGTATATTTACTAACAATGAAGCAAAGAACTTATAGCTTTGCGTAGTAGACCCTCCCATATGGAAGTAGCTGTCACAGGTATAATTAGCTTACATCTATTTATATAGAATAGAATAGAATACTCTTTATTATGTACACCATATAGATTACAGACATAAATAGAGAAACTTTACAATGGGTGACACAATGGGCGCTCTTATCGCTATATACGAGTACCAAATTTGGCAATAAAAAAGGCTACCATTGGTAATCAAAACGATTCGTTTTTGTTTAAAGGAACCGTGCTTTAGGTGACGAACTTTCAGAAATCCTTGCTTAGTGCTCACCCTTGTTATTTATGGAGCTCTTGTGCAAAATTTTATGTTTCCGAGCTCAGTGGCTTAGGCTGTGCTGTGTTATCTGTCTGTGAATGTTTATTTTTATGAAGTTAAATGCTCAAGCTAAACCGACTGAAATCATTATATTTCTCGTCCCCAACGATACAGCCTACCTTATCGTCCATATTGTAATGCTATATGACGTCACACGACATATCACACTTGACACGGGTCCGTGATAATTGTTGTCATAATGCCGCTTAATTCAAACGCCATTTTGGGTTCTGACAAATGGTAATCGGTGTTTAAGTGGTATGGTCCTGTCATTATGACAATCGAAAACATGAAGGTTTTGAGGTTAAATTCGGTTGTAAATTAATGTATTTTCCTACGCATTACGATGAGCTCGATTTACAGTATTTAAAACAGGTATTTTAATGCAAAAAATAAATATACCTATTTATTGATTTTATTATATATGAACACACTATAAAATAGATAACTTAAGAGTACAAAGATACTGCTTGTAAAAGTTCGTGTGTTATTTTTACCGATATTTTTCTTTAAGTAATCATAAAGGAAACATGCCAGGTACAATAATTTAAAGTTTAAAACCAAACAGAGTGCAAGAATCTTTAAAACGAAACAAAAATATTGTTCTAGATAGTTCGTCAACTCAGCATTGTTACCGGGGAAAAACTCAAGTAACCTTTTTACGATTTTATCGCGAGTTCCAGCAAACTTAACTGAAGAATTTCTTCCGCTTCTCTCGTGCGGACTTTATCGATGTATTTGCAAAGTTAGTATTTCCTAGAAAATGAACAATAGCGAAACACGTAACACTAGAAGCGTTAACGCCTGAATAACCGATCGTCTGCTCAGAGGTGCTCAACTGTATTGAGGCGTTCAAGCGATTCAAGTTGTCAGTAAATCTTCTACGAAGGTACAATATGGCTGAGTACAGACGCCAGCACATCAAGCTACTATAATCTGTCAAATTTCGTTTATAGGTTTTCAACTCTATCTTTATTTTTAAAAATATTATTTATTAGTAAATTTTTATGATTGCACCTACCACTGTTTGTCTCTGCATCACCCAAAGGTTGACTGGTAGAAAATGCCTATGGCATTAAGTCCGCCTAATCGTTAATCATATTAAAATCTATATATATAAAATTCCAAGTCCTGACTGACTGACTGATATATCAACGCACGCTGGTCCTGGAGACATGAAATTTGGAGAGTGTGTTCTTTGTGAAGAGTAGGTATCCACTAAGAAAGGGTTTTTCAAAATTTCACCCCTAAAAGGGTGAATGGGGGAGGGTGAAATTTCACGCGGACGAAGTCGCGGGCAGAAGCTAGTAAAACTATTATTCATTATAACAATCGTAATTCATATTAAAATAAAACTCAAATTAATGAACGTGTTGGTAACAAAGGACCAAAAACCGCCCACCAAAGGAGACCATTAATTTTAGGCTAAATAAAAAAAAAATTAGGCTAAACCAAAAAAAAAGTTATAATCCGCTAGAATATGTTATTCTCTTCAAGACCTTCAAAATAAAAAAGGAAGAGAAAAAGGACTTTGGGAATATAATTTTGTTTGTTTACTTTCACATTTATCACAAAAATGTATGGACGGTGAATGATCTCTTTTCCTACATTAAGTATTTATAGTTTCGTGAAACGTCAAAATAGTGTACAACAATGATTAATTATATTAATTATATCAGTCTTTAATTTTATGATTAGTAACGCAGACAAAACCATATTACACTAGCTGCACCCCGCAGTTTCACCCATAAGTCTCAATTCCGAAGGAATTACCGGACAAAAGTTCTCCTATATCCTAATCCAGGTTATGGTCTACATAATCATAATCAGCCTACAATGTTCCCACTGCTGGGACACAGGCCTTCTCTTAGTGAGAGGGAGTGGGCCGTAATCCACCACGCGGACCCAGTACGGGTTGGTAGATGTCACATGTTTTCGAAATTTTTGATTTTTTTTTTTTTTTTTTTTTTTTTTCGGCATGTCCTATGCCGGCTCCCTCACGATGGATTCCTTTACCGTTTTGAGAGCAGTGGTGACGACACACAAAGTAAAGCGCCTGTCTGGATACGAACCTACGACCTACAACTCGTAAGTCGCGGCCGCTACCACTTGGCCACCACTCTCTGTTTATGGTCTACCCATGTGCCAAATTTCATCCAAATCCGTTGAGCCGTTGTAGCGTGCAAGCGTAATACACAGATATACAACAAAAAAATCAAATCTTTTCTCTTTATAATATTAGTTTAGATGTAGATAAATAGCAAAAGATCATGCGCATTGCCTCTCTGATTTCTTCAAAAGATAACTCGATAATATCCACATCTTTTTTAAAAACCTCACACTCTTTTACAAAAGTGTTCGATATAAAATTAACGCGAAGCCGCAGGACAAAGATGAAGTCGGATATGAAGCGGAAATTGATTCCAACCTCTGCCTTTTTACCGTGGAGATGAGAAATTATTGATGTATTGAAGGTTTCGGGACAGTAACGATGTTATTTGAAGATGTTTTTATATTATATTCGTGAATTTTGTGGATATTATTGGGAAATTTGAGCTGGAATGTTGACAGTGAAAGTTGGATATATAGAAAAGAATAAAAAGCTAAATGAATGGTTTTATGAGAAAAGGACAGTTCTAGCGTGAAGAGTAACACACTTGTTATGTAAAAGTTTTTCAAACGAGTTATTGCTTTAACTTAACACTTGCTTTCACTTGACAATTGAAAAGAATGTTAGAAAGGTCATAAACCTAACCTATCTAAAAATTCTTCTCTTAAAATTCTTGTCAGGGTCATAAGTAAGAAATTCAATTCATATATATCACCCGCATTGGTTTCGATCCTGTGGAAATATCGGGATAAAAACTATCCTATGTACTTTCCCGGGACTCCAACCATCTCTATGCCAAATTTCATCTAAATCGGTTCAGCGGTTTAAGCGTGAAGAGGTAACAGTCAGACAGACACACTTTCGCATTTATAATATTAGTATGGATTTCCCGAGAGGACAATAATAATTAGAGCTAGATCCCGCTAAGTAATTGGGTAAGTACGAATTAGATTAGGGTGGGATTAGATTATGATCGTATTAATATAAAACCGAACTTAAATAAATAATGAAGTAAAGTAATGACCGGTCATTTGAACACGAATCGACCACAAATACCATAATATAAAAACCTTGTTAGCCGACCAGTCTCACCAAGGGGTATCGTTATATCGTATTACCCAGTTACAGGGTTGGTCAGAGAGGCTCCATGTAAAATACTGGTATTCAGCTGCAACCGGTAAGACTGGATGCCGACACCAGCACAGTTCGGAAAAGTCCAGGCAGATGATGTTGGATCTAAACTAATAATATCACTTCTTAAATTGAACAGTCAAATTAATTACGCAAAGCAAATAACTTAGGATAAATTGAAGCTAAAGATTTGACTTGGCTATGCTTGGTTTCACATACATACAAGTTATATAATACTAGCAGCGCCTCGCGGTTTCACCCGCATAAGTTCAGATCCCGTAGGAATATCGGGATAAAAACTATCCTACGTCCTTTCCCGGGACTCAAACTATCTCTATACAAAATTTCATTTAAATCGGTTCAGCGGCTTAAGCGTGAAGAGGTAACAGATAGACAGACACACTTTTGCATTTATAATATTAATATGGATTCGGCTAATCAACTTATATTCTTTATGTGTTATACTTCTATACTGCCCTTCATTTATTGTATGCATACACAAATAACTATTTATACTAGTCATTTAATTAAATACTTAAATGCTACACAAATAAATACAAAAACAAAGGACCCTTAACACATTGTATAATGAGTCTTTGGTCAACTGGACAACAAGCAGATAGAGTTACGGTGTCTATGAATACAAGGTCGGGAAACCCATAACGGCTACACACATGAGTACCTATGGCCTTTCTCCCTCGAAGCTGTAAGGAATATGTGTATAAATTTTTCCTTATATCGAAAGATCAAAGAGAAAAGAAAAATCAAAGAGTGAAAGTGTATGTAGCAAAGTAGCCACGCAACAATAAATCTTTACCAAAGTTATAAAGGGAAGACTGTGGAAGGGCAGTGGTAGCCCAGGTAACGACACCGACTTATGAGTCGTCGTAGATCGTTGGTTCGAACTGAGGCAGGCAGTTTACTTTGGGTATTTTTTATATTTTTTATTTGTCCTTTTGATAGATTCTTATTTTGTAAATATGAGGACTTTGCAAGCCTTGCAGACTTTAGATCTGTAGACCATTTTTTATTTTATCAAATACCTGGGCTATGCTTGGAGTTTCTCTGCGTGATCGAATCAGAAATGAAAAGATCCGCAAGAGAACCAAGGTGACCGACATAGCCCGAAGAATTGCCAAACTTAAGTGGCAGTGGGCAGGGAACATTGCTCGCAGAACAGATGGCCGATGGGGCCAAAAGGTTCTGGAGTGACAACCGCGTACCGGAAGACGTAGCGTTGGAAGGCCTCCCACAAGGTAGACCGACGACCTTGTGAAGGCCGCAGGAACCCGTTGGATGCGAGAAGCACAAAACCGGTCGAAGTGGAGGTGCTTGGGGGAGGCCTATGTCCAGCAGTGGACGTCTTTCGGCTGAAATTATGATGATGATGATGAAGTACCTGGTACTTGTTGACAGGCCTACGCTGTCCTCCCATACCTACTGTAATTTGAAAACATTGTAAAAGCCAATTATTTGAATGAATGAATGAATGATATATTTATTTGCAAGAATATAGGTAACATAAGTTCTTAACATTTATAATGAGTTTCACTATATTCGGCTTTCAGCCATACAAATATTTAGATTTTACATTCTGGATAGCATGCATTTAGTAACAATAATATAAAATACTAATAATAAATTCATAATTTAAATTTTGATTAGGTACATATTTTTAAAAGAGTAACCGTGGAGTTTGTTGCCGGTTCTTCTCCATAGGAAACGACCAATTGGAACCGTGCACCTAGCTTCTGACGTTTCATAAGTGCCCATGTCGGTTTATGTGAAATAAAATATTTTGATTTTGAAATAATTTCATCACCACTGCTCTCACACGTTGAAAGAAAACACCATGAGGAAACCGACATATCCTAGAACCAAAAATTCGAAGACATGTGACATCTACCAACTCGCATTGGGATCGCGTGATAGATTACAGCCCACTCCTTCTTGGAGAGAGGAGGCCTATAATGTTCCCACTGCTGGTACACGCCAGCAGTGGGAACATTATAGGCTGATGCTTATGTTATAGGTACTGCTAAAGTTACAAAATTTAGCGAATATGATACGCCACTTACACAATCTAGTAGGTACATCACATTACATAACCTACTTACGGAATCAGTTGGCAACGCAGACGTGTGTTCAAATTGGTTAAATTGTAATAAATTACGTTTACTCCACGGCTGGGAGCAACTGAAGTAGTTGTAGCTGAAAGTAATGTGTCAGGCTTGAGGCTAATCAATAGTTGAACGTAATATAGGTATAGGATCGAGTGTTGGTGCTGTTAGCAACAGTATTTTGTAGAAACTCTTTGTGCTTTTTGAAGTGAAATCTTTTTGAGGCACGTTGGGCATTTTTTGAGATGGGAAAAAACCATTGAATTCGCGCCACTGTTACCGTAACCGACACCGCTTTGGATGTGTTCGGCTGTTCTCGGGATGGATTCGGTTTTAATGTATATCTGATATGTCAGTAAGTGATGGCAAAGTGTTCTGTTTGTGTGTTGTTTTTTCACTTCTGTCGGCACTCCCGGAGTGTCACTGTTTTTTTAATCCCCTGGTGGGATTTATATAATATGTTTGTAGGTGTGTCCGTGGTATCACAGCGGACCCTATCAGAATACCAGCACTGCGGTATTTATTTTTAATTACCGCAGCATTATGCTGAGATAGGAGCCTTTTTGGACTCACACAGGTTTTTTTTTCTTGTATTTTTTTTTCATGGTTGTTTTAAAGTCAATTTTGTTAGTTTTAAATCTCCTTTTTTATTTATTACTGTTTGTATTTCCAATGCGTGTCCCAAATACAAAATATTTCTTTTTTATCAATAAACACACTACATCAACATGCCGCGTTAGCGTGACAGCCATTTAATACAAATGTCAAAGAATGACAGTTGTGATTTGAATATACAGACAGTTTAAGTAGGAGTTTAAAACAGAAGAAGAACTAGCAGGGGATCGAGGAGGGGGGGAGGGGTGGAGGGGGGCTCAGGGGATCAGACCGGGATAAATCGTTAATTCGATAAATAAGTTTTCTGACTTTTCCATATATTTCTTTGTTTCAGTAAGTCGTAATAATTAAGAAGGTTGTTACGTAGACTTGGACCTGTTGCTTTTGGCCAGTTTCCCAATAATAAGCTATTTGTTAACCGATCGAACGATGGCAAAAGTATTATTTATTGGAAATGAAAAAAACACAGCAAAGAAAACGCTATCAGATACTGCGAAGTGATTCAAATTATAGTTTAAAAAAAATGCTACCTGACCATTACCTCATTTACTTATTATGAAAGAAACAAGAAATCGTACCCGTCCAAAATTAGTCCACGACCGACTTCTCAAAAAAAAAAGGCCTTTAATAGCTCGGTAACACGCTATCAAAAATATAGACCTAGCCGAAAACCACCATAAATCCCAAGTCAATATTAGCGCTTCCCTTCCTTTTAAGAATTTATTTCCTTACAAAGATAGCGTGAACACAAACGAGATAGTTACAGAAGGTCAGCTCCATATCACGAACGGAATCGCACGCACACATAGACACGCTTCACGCACGTGATAATATTTATGAAACAAAAATGGGCCAAGAATTCGGCCCTGCGGGACCCCCATTTTTAATACACGGGAGATCCTTTCTATTATCAACTACCTTGAAAATTGACCCGAATACTCTTTGATTAGAAGATAATCATACATTTTCGAAAAATACTTTTTAACAGAGGATGAGGAGGAGGTGGAGAGTTTGTAAAATTTTGTAAGGGAAAATACGGAATTCTATTATTATTATTTTTTATGAAGTCGCGGCTGAAGTGCTAGTAATTCTATAAATAAATATTTGTTACGGTTGTGAATCATATTTAGATCATTATACAATATTATACTGACCTGCAACTTGCGAAAAATCAACTTTTTCAATCCTATTACCTATATATTATACTAGCTGCGCCCCGCGGTTTCACCCGCGTAAATGTCGATCCCGTAGGAATATCGGGATGAAAAGTAACCTATATGGTAATCCAGGGTGTCGGCTACCTCCATACAAAATTTTATCAAAATTGTTCCAGCCGTTTGAGCGTGAAGAAGTAACAAACACATAAACATACACACACACACACACTCACAAACTTTCCCTTTTATAATATTAGTGTGACTATACTCAAGTGTAACATAAGAAGCTCTTCGTAGTCCGTATGGAGTCGACCTTCTGCATGTTGTGGTGTGTTTCTACTGCGTATCGGCGACTAGTAACGATCGATATGATGCCGCCATTACCAACCTACCATTAGTCCGAAAATAAATGTCCACTGTTGAGTAACTGGTGCCATTACAGCGGAGCGAGGATTGAGCTGTGTTTACAATAACATTAGCTGGGTTAAAACAATGTTTTGTTAGGAACCAGATAATGTTTTTGTTTATTACTATATGCAAAAGTAGACAATAGGTATCCTGTGGTCAATGAATCACCCTATTGTCCACTAAATGGACGCCCAAGCCTTATTACATAAAAAAACAGGGTTTATCTTTAGACCATCGAGCCATTTTTAAATTTCAAACTATAAGGGCCGGTGGTCTCAAACGGTATGTTAACGTAACATACGTACAATCAAATAATAACGATTACGCTTGTTATTATTTGACGTACGGCAATGTCATAATTTTGTCATTGTAATTTGTTTTTGAAACAACGTTTTTTTTTTTGGTTTGACGATAGTTAGCGCCATTCTTGATGTTTACGTGTGCGCCAGGTGGATGTGAAACAACCCGACAAAGTAAAAGTTATATTACAAAAACTGACGTTAAACAATTGTCAATTTTGCATTAAGAACTTTACGATCATCGGTATAAAATTGAAAATACAGTAACTCTCTCGCTCTGTAAGTTTAGGCTAGGTCTAATTTTAGAACTCGTTTTGTAATAAAACGTTATTGGTAACCTCAAATGTGACATTTGAGAATCAAATCTCTGAGAATTGGTCTAACCCAAATAAAATCACAGCATTGCCATTATTTTTAGTGACCGAATATCATACTGATAGAACACGCACAGCATAATCAGCATATAATCCCACTGCTGGGACACATGCCTCCTCTTTTCGAGACGGAGTGGCCTGTAATCTACCACGCGGGTTGGTAGATGTCACATGTCTTCGAATCATTGATTCTAGAACATGCCAGTTTCCTCACGATGTTTTCCGTCAACGTTTTTTTTAAAAAGATTGTGTAGATACAGAAGTCGACCTCGAATGGGGTTTTTTCTTCAAGGGCAAAGGAGCGGCTATGTTCAAGTTCACGAAGTGTCAGGTATTCTGTCATATAGAATTGTACTGTCTTACCGTAACACTACTGCAGCATGTGGAAATGAAGTAATCCCTGAAGGCTATCGCTCAATTATTCATTGAAGGAGTGACGTCTTATATAACGGCACAAAACGCCTTTCCGTCCTATTGTTTGATCGCACCGATATAATTTATGCATGAACAGAATATAAATAATTTATACCATTGTTTACAGTTTCAAAAAAACAGTTTAAACTTTCATTAAGATCAATATAAATGCATGTTCTGTATCTCCAATATCCTTAGAGGTAATAACTATTGTTATTAGCTCAAGAGAGAATTAAAAAGTGTATTAAATAGTTAAGACAACCTACTTCGTATATTATACAGGTAGATTTTTTTATCAACATCCAAATTTTTACAGGATGTTCTACCCATGAATATGAACAACTTTCACTATGGGACCAATTTTGAAATCACGAAAAAAAAGTCAGCTGTGTCATACATTTTGGTCAAGTAGGTATTGAACTTTTGTATGAAACAGCTGATTTTTTTTTCGTGATTTCAGTGTTGGTCCCATAGTGAAAGTTGTTCATATTCATGGGTAGAACATCCTGTAAAAATTTGGTTGGTGATAAAAAAATCTCCCTGTATATCGGCGCTTCAAGTGGTTTTATCTATAGAGGAAGTAACGCTGCTGTTTTGTTGTTCAACCTTGATTCACCGTCCCACAGTGTCAATGTAAGACCCTAGTACAGATAGCGCCATCCACGAAGACGCTCCCCACTCTTCTTCCTAATCGCTTATAGTACAAGTGTGCAACATTCCGCTAGTGTTTTAGTTTTGTTGATACACAGTAATTACTTATTAGTGGGTAATTAGTGTGTATCAAAAAATGAAACACTAGCGGAATTAACTAGAGCGATTAATAAGACGAGTGGGGCGCGTCTTCGTTGATGGCACGATCTATAATACCTTATATGTGGTATTTTGCCTTTTACCTAATTTCCGATCAATTCAACCATGAAGTAGTAGATCTATGGAGCTTAAATTTTCTGACTAATTCACCAACTTCTTGACAATTCAAAAGTACCTGTAAATTATTTAATTGGCATTGGCTTTGACTTTAAGTCAATTATACTCCGTTAAGTTTTACAGTCTGTTTATTTAATAGCCTTGAGATCTTTTCACTCAAAAGTTTTGTAGACACAACGCCGGTTATCAGAGGTAGAAGCCAATTAAAGCTAAGCAAAATTTATCCTCTCTACCGAGAAAACATCAAAGAAAATATTGATTGCAACTAATATTTATAGAAAAGTTAGCGTCGTCCATATTTATAGCTTATCCGTTTTGAAGAAAAATATCATCAATAGATTGTGCATCAGCTTGCTGCAAAGGAAATTTAATCTAGCTTCAGCGGAAATAAGTTTTAAAATATATTGCTGTGGTTTCTCAGCATTGGAGAGGAAAAAGTTACGAATAGAAACAAACATTTTGTATAAATAATGTATCCGTTAAGTATAACTTTTTCTGTTTGCTTTTACATTTACGAAGTAACTAGCAGTGCTTCGTGGTTTCACCTGCATAAGTTTCAACCCCTTGGTAATATCAAATTAAAAAGTAGTCTATGTATTAATAGGTACAGGGTGTCAGCTACCTCCATAGCAAATTTTATTAAAATTGGTTCAGCCGTTTGAGCGTAAAGAAGTAACAAACATGTAAACACACACACACATACTCACAAGCTTTCGCCTTTATAATATTAGTGTGATGATTAGGGTCCTATTTTTAGTATAGCGCAGTGTTCATTTAAGCGTTTAG
Source organism: Amphipoea lucens (assembly GCA_947508005.1). Taxonomy (NCBI): domain Eukaryota; kingdom Metazoa; phylum Arthropoda; class Insecta; order Lepidoptera; family Noctuidae; genus Amphipoea; species Amphipoea lucens. Next base: position 1,289,489 of record OX382368.1, on the reverse strand, counting down.
GCATGCCATATTCTTCTTTGATAGTTTGGTTTGGTGGATTATTTTCTTTGGTATATCATGACTGGCAATTACTATACCTCTGTTGTTATGTTTTCTAAACATTTTTACCCGTCGTTTGTCTCCATATAATGGTGTCAGCTACCTCCTGCATACAAAATTTTATTAAAATTGGTCCAGCCGTTTGAGTGTGAAGAAATATCAAACATATAAACACACACACACATACACTCACAATTTTTCGCCTTTATAATAGTAGTGTGATGAATAGACACGTGACTTTCGTAGCTGACTGTACTTTCGTGACTCACATTATTCGCACTCCTCTCTCGATTCTCGATTTGTCTTCGTCAACCCACATAATGATTTTAGACTGATAGTTTTTAAAGTCCCACCACCTAACAAGAACCTTCTAATGTAAAGTTAGAGAACTTATTTCATAAGCAGAATTGACTATCAACTGTGATTGGCTATACATTCAATTCACAACTGTCATTCTTTGTCAGTCGTATGAAATGGATATCCCTGCGTCCTAACCGAAAGCGAATATGCGATTACGCGATCGTTTACCATAATAATACTACATACGCGACAAGATTGATTGCGTGAGTATATAGTGTTCATATAAGCGAGCATTGCATATTCGCGCGACACCCGCTTTTGGTTAGGACGCGGCCTGTATAGTTAGCGCCACGAAAGATGAGACTTGACACACCACGTGGTTCGACTCGCGCAGTACACGATTTTAGGTCTCTTTAGCGGTATGAGGTCTGAGCGCGGGACGGGACCGGACGTCATAGGGGCGGCGGAAAGAGCGCGGGAAGGGGGGTCAAGTCTCATCTTTCGTGGCGCTAACTGTAACTCGGATAATTAACGTTGTCAGTCAATCTGCTTAATTGTCAAGTTCCCTGACAAACATAATGAAAAACATTACTTTTCACAATTACTTGACCGCAGTTTGATAAAAACTCTTTTGTTTTATCTGACAAAATGTTTTATTTTTACACCAGCGAGCCTCCTGCCATTTTCACTTTCGGCCAGCTTCTTCATCAACAACTAAAGTAATCAGTCAAAGTATTGACTTTAACTTTACCTTTATTGATACTACGGCAAATGTGTTTCTTTATTTAAGTAACAGCTAAAATAGATAAGAAACAAAGAATATTGGGCATTTTGGCCGGTATGTCCAATAAAAACCACATATACATCAAATGAAAGTTTATAATCATAAGCATCAATTTTCATCATGAGCAGAGAAGACTGTGAAATACGGGGTAAAGATATATCAGACCTGCAAGTACCATGTAAACGTATTAGTTTGTGACGCTAATGTTCACTGCAGTTTTCAATAATATTAGTTATTGACTCATAACATTGAAGGGGCTTATGGCTATGTAATAACAGCTGCACTGGTCGATCGATCAGGATAAGCTGCGCTTGCCGCGGTTGGTCCCTGGATGGGTGACCATTTTTACATACCAAGACCCCTCCGTGCCTCGGAGATAAAATGTTTTGTTACAGTAATGGCCGGTTAAAAGCAATAAGTTGACATGCATTAGAACTCTATTTGATCATCAGGCCATGCTCCATACAAAAATGCCCATCATTCTTTAACCGTTACTTAGACTTTTATGACGTTAGTTTGGCTGTTACTATTTATTATTTATTTATCTAATACTTCAAACACATAAATGTACAGAGGCGGACTTAATGCCATAGGCATTTTCTACCCGTTAACCTTTGGGTGATGCAGAGACAAACAGTGGTAGGTGCATCATGAAAATTAAGGAATATTTTTTTTTTTACTATTGCTGAAGAAACTGGCTGTTAGTCAGACAGACTTTTATTGACAAGAATATAATCCTCTATACTTAAATAAAACAGGAGATCATTGAAATAAAAGAAAATAATTCTGTACAGAAAAATACCAGACGGCAGACAAGACGTTGAAAAAGAAGAAAGTCGAAACGAAGAAAGTACAGAAATCGAAAACACTAACATATATGTATATACCTAACCTAACTTCAATGTTACCACCCACATGCACCCTTTTACTTGAATGATCATATATGTCATATCACATATACAGATGTCATATCACATTGACAAACTCGCTCACATTACAACTCCTTTTCCGAACCCTTTCTCCGCATTACCCGCAGTAGGTAAAACGAATATTCGCGAATTCCATCCAGAAACTATGGAACTGTTCATGCGGATAGCAAAGGTCCTATTTACATACCCGTATCAGAATTTCCTACTTTTATTTGTGAAAGTTGTTGACAGGTCCTCGTGACCTGGTTCGGTCAAGTGGGAACATTGGGTGTTTTGATTAAAAAGTGGACTTTTCAAAGACGGCTATGCGTGGCCCCTTAACTTTTAATTGGAGAAATATCTTTTAAAGAAAGCAAGTAACTTTTACTCCTAAAGGTGACTGGGTACGGAAGGTGGAGGACAGGGTGTTGTGGCGCAGCATAGAAGAGGCCTATGTCCAGCAGTGGACTGCGATAGGCTGAGTTGAACTTTTGACAGTGATCTGGAAGATATGAGTCTTGCTAATTACCTAATCATTGCAATTATAATCTCTTGTCTTATCATTTTAAAACATTAAGTTTTTGTGTATTAACATACCTCGGACACTCCATACAATGCTCGCAAAATAATTACCTATTACTACTACATAACCAAATGACGTTTGTACACGTGCAAATGTGTGCGTGAACTCTAGTAGGGTTGGCTGTCGTGCGTAGCGTAAAAAATGGCGCGAAAAGCTATTTGCGTCCGAACGACGACGGCGCTGCCCGAACATGTGCATTATTATGAAGTGGCCTTGTAGTTCAATTGTTTATTTATATAGTCGGGTTTGTAATGAAATAAAAACACGAAAATATCTCTAAATAATTGGTAATTTAATCGCATGGTATTAAAAATGCAAAATCTTACAAACAGTTTACGTAAATACAAATTCGGAAAAGCATCACAATATCCAAGCATCGTAATTAAAACTCAAATAAAACTTTTAAATCGTAAAATTGTGTGTTTGTGTCAGCAATACAGCCAGCGCTATAGTTCTTACAATTGCGAGCGCCCTTGCTAAAGAGTCGGCGACGAATACCTCGAAGTGCGGGGTGAGGTGCGGTATTTGATATGAGTGCGGGGAAGGGAGTGTCCGTTCTGTACGTAGCACTATTAAGTATTCTGTGGTTAAGTTAACGGCAGAATTAATTTAATCAAAGTTTGTGATAATTATGAATATAGGTAGGTACTCACGTAAATAGACGATCGCTGCAATGATAAAAATACTTAGGAGCTACTTAACCGCTAAATCACCGCTAACGAGACACAATTGATTTTCTATTGTAATGGGCCTTTATCGTGCCACGCCGGCCTTGATCGGTTAATTACCAATTAGTATATTTAATTCCCGAATAAAATATATGTACCTACAATGTAAGGTTTTATCGATAATATAACGCGAGAAACAAAACCGTAAATGAAAAATTCGAAGACATGTGACATCTACCAACCCGCAATGGGCCCGCGTGGCGGATTACGGCCCACTCTCTCTCACATAGAGGAGGTCTGTGTCCCAGCAGTGGGAACATTATAGGCTGATTATTCTTATAACAGAGCGAGGCGAGTATTTTATATGGCAGCGTCACGTTGGTGGTAAATGAGAGAAGTGACAGAAATAGACAAATATATTTTTCGACCCGAGAGTGAATAATTGTCGCGTGTATCATGTAAGCCCTGCAGCAAAATTTTTTTTTTTTTTTTTTTTACATATTAAGCCTATTTCCACCTTTAAAACAGCAGTAGCAGCATTTTAAAATAATTTAAATAAAAGAACGTAACACTCCTTCTAAGGTCACGTCCGTGGATCTGGAGCGTCGTAGATGCAATTTAGATAATGGTCGCAGACGTTGTCACGTGTTCCGAGCTCGTAACCTAGTAGAAATTACAAATTCACTCCAGAATGGCTCCGGTAGAGGCCCTCGGGAACGTTTTAAAACAATACGGTTGGAGAATTAATTTGTTTAATAAATTAGATTTGGAGGATTCTTTATTTGATTATAACATCTGAGCCTCCTGACTTTATGAATACCACAATTTGGAAAAAAAAATCTTACATAACATAACAAACATAATCAGCCTATAATGTTCCCACTGCTAGAACCCAAGCCTCCTGTCTTCGAGAGGGAGTGGGCTAAAAATCTACCACGCGGGCCCACTGCAGTTTGGTACATGTCTTGGTCACATGTCTTCGAATTTTTGTTTAAATAAAACTTACTAAAGCCAAAATTATCGATAACGCCAAACATTAATCATGCTGTTACACTTGATTGATTTTTCCCGTTGACTGTTGAATTTATTAGGTATAAAACGTACCTATCTTGTGTTAATCTAAACTTGATTTATTGAAGTGAAAACTTCTTTAGGCGCGGTGGGCATTTTTTGAGATGGGAAAAAACCATTCAACTCGCGCCACTGTTACCGCAACGACACCGCTTCGGATAATATGTTCGGCTGTCCTCGGGATGTACTCTGTTTTAATGTATTTCCGATATGTCAGTGAGTAATGCCAAAGTATTATGTTTGAGTTTTGTTTATATGAGGCATATAGAATCAAAGGCAGCTAAGCGCCACACTTTCAAAACATTAACTAAGTATGGAGAATAAACTCAGAGAGTATGAAAACCCCTGAATCTTAAATTAGAAAAACGTTTTTTTCGGTTCCTGAAAATTTTACATGGAGGCACTTAGCTACCTTTGATTCTATATGCCTCATATGACGATTCAAAAAATACACACGTAACTGTTCAAGTTTTCACTTCAGTCGGCACTCCCGGAGTGCCACTTTTTTTTATTGTAACCGTTCACAATTTTTATAATGTTAAATATGATCAGTCCAAACTAAAATAGACTCTGCGGTAAAATAATATCAAAAGCCCAAAAAATATCTTCTAAAAAGAAATAAAAAGAAAACAGCTTATTCATGTCTATTGCCCTGCGGACAGCTATTAAGAACATAAAATTTTATTATCTTCACTCTATTCGCACCTTGTGGCTTAAACGGGGATCTTGCTCGGGGCTATTTTCGACACTGAGTTTATTTAAACATAGCCAATTTGAGAAAGAAACTTGGAGTTTTTTCGTTTCTTGGAATTTATTTACGAACATTTGAGAATTTAATTCAAAACCTCCAAGAGTAATAAATTGTTGCTAAGCCTCTAAAAGCAGGAATATCGAAAGTAAAAAGGAATTAAAATAATAAGGAAATCTCACGCAATTATGCAAAGTTCAATCAGTCATTGATTTAATTAATTAATCAAGGGACCAGAGACTCAAGATTTATTTTCAAATGGAACCCTCTAAATTGCTTTATACTCCATTTTAACATCATTTCTCATTACAAGTGGAGGACAGATATCAATTTAAATTTTGTAATATTAGAACTTGAAATTGAATATAACATTTCAAACTTCTTCGGCATTTTCACTGGCTGTTATTTACAAGCAATAAAAGATTTATTTTGGAATCAACTGATTGGATTTATATTTTTTTGATAATATTTAAGAACTTTCAAGCCCTTGTTTTTCGAAACTAAGTAACCGATTTTAATGAAACTTCGTACTTGCAAGCAGAATACAAAGGTCTAAATAGTTAGTTAAAAAACATTTTCGAAAAATACTGTTACAGCCAAATTAGACCGATTTTAAATTTTCCATAGAAACAGAGATTTCCACTTTTTTTTTTTTAATAAGACATTTCAAAAATGTTCTTTACTAACTTTTTAGACCTTTATATCCTGCTTATGCGTACGAAGTTTCATTAAAATCGGTTCATTCATTACGAAAAACAAGGGCTTGAAAGTTTGTATGGAATGCCGTACGTCGTAAACGCTCTGGGGCAGAGTTGGTCTGCTACGACAGCGTAGCAAGCGCAGCACTTGCTACGGCGTAGCAGTTGCGTAGGCCCCTTACACACTAGGATAAAGATTTATTTGATCAATGAATTTTTTATAGTGCCTTAAAGTCGGACTATGGAGATAACTTTTCATTAGAATATACAACCTTTATTACCGTTAGTTACTTAAATATTCCAGTGAAGAAATAACTACAACACTTAATATTTTAAATGAAATTTCGTTACCCGTAATGAGTTCAAAAATGTGTGTAGAACTAAAACATTCAATTTAAAGGGACCCTCTCTTTAATTTTACGAAGCTTGTACAAAGTAGTTCTGTTAAGAGCTAAGTAATTCTCTCTATTACTTAGCTTAGGGACAGTGTGACCCGAAAAGCGTACGGGAACATTTTCTGTACATTTTCTATTAAGTTTTGTGTTAACTTTATTTTGTGGTTCCACGATGCATTTTCTTCGGAGCTTTCAACGTTGATTTCGTATGGGAATGCTAGTGTTTTATTTTTAATTGAAATGAATAACCATCTCTTCCACCTAAAACCCCATATCCGAGAAGTTCTCGTAAGGATTATTAACTGCCCTGTTCATTTAGTAGACTGCTGAGCGTGGGGAACCAGGGTTTGTACAGTCATAGTCATTTATTCATAAACAAGTAACTTGTATCTGAATTTAGATACAAAATTACACAATTATAGTATACGTAGGTACACTAAAATAAATTACATTTGAATTTCATAAATTATATCATCAATTTAAAAATAATAAATTTAAATTTCTTCAGCAGTACTACGACTTAATTAAACAATATGACCAACAACTTAAAATTTAAAATAATAATAATAAAATAATTAATTAAAAATACCCCATACCACCATTGAAACAGGTTTTGTCGGCGGAAGAATAGACAAAATGACAGATTGTCGACAGCTTTCCAAAGAAATTGAGCCAAATGGCCACAAATATTTTTTTTAAACCTGTATTGACCCACTGCTGGACACGGGTACTCATGCCCATACTTTTCCATGCATCTTTCTCTGCTTTTTTTTCCGACCAATCATTCAAGAGTGTTTTTTTTTCTATTACATATTAAATTCTCTATATCAGTCATAAGTCTATTTTTTTAAACGTCTTTACCGGTATTCACACAATACGATCAAGTTTAATCTTTGATCAGTGGTGGTCTAATGGTTGCTACCACCGTGCCGTGACTTACGAGTTTGTAGGTCGTAGGTTCGAATCCAGAGAGGCGCTATAATTTGTGTAAATTATTTCCTCAACCCTGCTCTCAAAACTGTGAAGAAAAACATCATGAGGAAACTAGCATGTCCTAGAACCAAAAAATCGAAGATATGTGACAACTACCAATCCACACTGGGCCCGCGTGGTGGATTACAGCCCACTCGCGACCTTTTACTTGTCACAGCAATGCCACAGACATACCAAAGTGCCCGTGACACTCAAGGCATAGACAAGTAATGAGGTTACGTCTGGCGCGGATTACAAAATTAATATTTTATTTGCTAATAATATTTTACATGTTAAATCTATTTTAATACTTATTTATTTCTGTAACTGCCCGTGACATCACAGCGGCGGATCACCAGCAGAATCATCGGCAGAATACCAGCGCTGCGACATTTATTTTTTCAATGTCACAGCATCATGCTGAGATAGGAGCCTTTTGGCCTCGTATAGGAGTTTCTGTCTCTTTTTTCTTTTTGTTACTTTTTTATATAACTTGGTTTTGATTTTTTACTGTGTTTAGTTTAGTTTGTGATCTTCCTGTACGAGTTGCAATAAATACTTTTTCTTTCTTTTCTTTCATCTTTCTTTCACTCCCTTTCACCGAGAGGAGGCTTGTGTCTGAGCAGTGGGAACATTCTAGGCTAGTTGTGTGTGTCACATTCAAGTATTACCGGACAATCTGTGAAGCCATAAGCATTAATGTGTTTACTTGACAGCAATCAAGTCTAGCTATTAGAGAACATTAGGTCTACATACAATCGGTATTACTCAATGATGAGTTGTGTAGGTCATGTGGTGGTGGTACTGTGAAAATACTTACATTACCTAAGTTATGTTTAGATCGTTAGTTGGTGTATGACGGTTGTCAGCATCTCCCAAATTATGGCTTTCACAGCTGTTGTACTTTTTTGAAGTGAAAACTTCTTTAGCGGCGTTGTACACTTTTTTTTGTAATGGGTAAAAATGTTAAACTCGCGTCAGGACACGTGACCTGATCAAAAATTCGTAAGACGGATGGAGAGTAGACAGCCAGCGCGGCGTAGGAGAGGAAGTATCCCCCTCTCTTTCTACGGCGCGGCGAAAATGTATGCCTGCTGTTTCGTTTAGGCGGCGCAGGGCGCTTGCGCGAATGTTCGTGTGTGTTTATGTTACAGCGTGCCACGCGCATCCATGGATGGTGACAGCTGACGGCTCGACCGTCTGGGTAGTGGCCACACTGTTGTGTATTCGTAAAATTCGTGTATATAAAGTGTTTAAAATATGGAAATTGAACAAAGTGCATCTATTAATGAAAAATGTGACGAAGAAATAGCGAAAGAAAATGAGTTATATTCATTCAATTAATAGTTGATTTATTTCAACGTTAATATTCAAGTTTTCACTTCTGCCGACACTCCCGGAGTGCAACCCGTCTCTTTTTTGGGCAAATCCTGATATGATGCCTGGAGAGAACGGAAGTTTATGTCGGACTCATAATGACTAAAGCCCCATCGTAAAAGGGAACGCTCTCAAGTCTCTACAGTTTATAAACATTATAATTTTAAGTGTAACCCACAACCCATACTTAAATGAATGGAAGCTCAATAATCTATTAAAAGGTATTTGTAATAATTTTAAGCAATGTAACTTCCTATCATTATCAAACGTCACAAAATATAAGAAAGCCTTCCTATACAACACTAGCAACCGTATAAACTATTTGATAGACAGAAATGAGTATGATAACTTAGCTATAAGACATCGTCCTAGTACTGAACCTCAAGTAATTAAAATCGCTTCAAATCCGCTTCCAAAAAGGGGCACTATTCCCTTTTACTTCTCGTTAAACACTCAACGAAGTTCTGCTTGTACACAACAAAAACTAGATTCTAAAATAGATAATAATCTTTTTCGTGATCAATAAAAATACTGATTGCGCTTATCATGATTGTACCGCTACTCTTTTGCACCAAAATATCGCTGGCTTGCTCAATAAAACGGACTCTGTCCAACTATGTTTAAATGAATTAGTAGATAAAAATATTAACGTGGATATTCTATGTTTCTCTGAGACGTTTGTAAGAGCAGGCGATGAATTAAATATTAATTTTAAAAATTTTAATCTTGCAAACTCGTTCTCAAGGAAAAGGGAAAAGCGTGGAGGTGTTTGTATTCTAATAAATAAAATGTTTGATTTTAAGAACACAGAATTACCTAAGGATTTATGTACTGAAAAAATATTTGAATGTTGTGGAGTAGAGATACCGTCTTTAAAATGTATTGTTATTTGTATTTACAGAATTCCAAATTCAAACACTTATCTATTCTTTGAAAAATTAGACCTACTATTGCACAAATTACTCAAACGGAAAAAACGCATTATCATTACAGGGGACCTAAATATTGATACCTTAAAAGAAAGCAACGATACAAATAAACTTAATGATCTTATATCTAACTATGGCTTAAGACTACACATAAATAAACCAACACGTCAGCTTTCTTGCTTAGATCAGATTATAAGTAACATAGAAAATTCAACTGGAAACACTCACGAAGTTTTCCTATCAGATCACAACACTTGTCAAACATTAACATTCCCAGTTGAAGAGAGGAAACCTGCCCTAAAACACTGGTACAATGTAAACAGGGATTACTCAGATGATAACATCAAAAAATTTGTGGAAGCTATTGGGAATTTGTCATGGATTGATGTTCTCGAAAACACTGACGCAAACGATAGTTTTAATAATTTTCATGAAAACTTCTCACTATTTTATAAGTTATGTTTTCCCTTAAGAAAAACTAAAGTTTACGTTAATAATACATCACCCAAATGGATAACTAAAGGTATAAGGAAATCGTGCGCTTATAAAAGACAGCTTAAGAAAATGTGTTACATAAAAAATAAAAATAATGATGTACGGTCTAGATATTTAAAATATAATAAAATACTAAAATCCTGCGTCCTCCGCTCAAAAAAATGTTCAAACCTTAATCACATACTAAAATCTAAAAATAAAAACAAAGCTACATGGGATATCATCAAAAATAGAACAGACACGCATAAAACATTTAATCAAATAAATGCAATAGATCACGATGGCTGTATTTTAAACAATCCGAGTCAAATAGCTAACTCTTTTAATAATTTTTTTATTGATATTGCTAACATAAAACCTCAACCTGCAAGAAATACCAGTTCATCTCAACCCAATAGGAACAGTTCCAGCATATTTTTGAACCCATGTTCTGATATCGAAGTTTTTCGTATAATAATATCTCTAAACAATAAAAAGTCAGTAGGGTATGATGAGATCTCTACGCACATACTCAAATTATGTGCCGAAATCATATCACCAATACTGTGCCACACAATTAATTTATCTCTATCTGAGGGAACCTTCCCAGATAGATTAAAATTTTCAATAGTTAAGCCCCTTCATAAAAGTAAGAGTACACTAGATAAAAATAATTATAGACCTATCACTCTCATTCCAATATTCTCAAAAATTTATGAGAAAATAATGCATAATCGTCTAGTTCAGTATATAAACAAACATAAACTTATTAATGAAGAACAAAATGGGTTTCAAAAAGGTAAGTCAACAACTCTAGCAGCATTCTCATTAGTAAGGTCCATAACAGATAATATAGATAAAAAACGCTCTGTTTCAGTAATCTTTCTAGATATGAGCAAGGCTTTTGATCTCGTTAACCATAATACACTTCTAGATAAATGTGAGCGCTACGGCATCAGAGGTCCAGCGTTAGAATGGCTGAAAAGTTATCTCAGCAATAGACAACAATGTGTTGAAGTATCCCGTATTGATGATAAACTTGTTGCGATGGTATATAAATCTTTATTTAGACATAATGGGTCCGGAGTGCCCCAAGGAAGCATCCTTGGGCCTCTTCTCTTTCTGTTATACATTAATGACTTGCCAAACATAACAAAACATAAGTGCGTACTATTTGCAGATGACGTGTCAGTAATAATACCGGAAAATAACAAAACATTACATGAACAAGAAGTAAATCAAACCATCAATGATATAATTAATTGGCTAAACGAAAACAACTTAAAAATAAATTTATCTAAAACAAAATTCATTCAATTTGCAAACTACAAACAAAATCCACCAAAAATTATTTTAAATCATAATAACCAAATAATTATTAAAGAAAATACTATAAAATTTTTAGGTCTAACATTAGATGAAAACTGTAATTGGGGAATACACATTGAAAATCTGTGTAAAAAAATAAACAGATTTGTATACGCACTAAGAGAACTACGCAAAACAGCAAACGAAGAAGCTGCACTCAACGCCTATCACGGCTACGTAGCGTCTGTATTGAGGTACGGCTTACTCCTTTGGGGTAACTCATCACACATACAAAGAGCATTCATAGCGCAAAAAAAATGCTTACGAGCAATAACTGGGGCGCCTCCATACGAGAGCTGTAAACCAATTTTTAAAAAGCTAAAGGTTCTAACTCTATCCTCTACTTACATTTTTGAAATAGCCATATTTGTCAAGAAAAACTCTCACTTCTTCTCCACAGTAGCCGAAAACAATAGATTTGCAAAAAGGGACCCCACCAAATTAAAAAACCAATTTTGTAATAGCACTCTCCACTACAGAAACAGTTACCTTATGTCCATTAAAATATATAACCATATCCCAAAAATAATAAGAGAGCTACCATTTAATATTTACAAAAAAAATCTGAAAAATTGGCTTCTCCAAAATAATTTTTACACTATAAAAGAATTTTTTGATTATAAGGGTAAATAATACATATATGTATACATATTTTTTTTTTTTTGTTTTAAATAATAAGGTACCTAGATTTATTTAGTTGTAAAATAGAAATATTGTTATTGTTGTGTTTTTATTTGATATTGTATATTAGAGTATAAAATATGCCCATAGGTATAAGTGTTTTTTATTGCTTATTAGAGTTTAAGATAGGTTTTATACCTACCCACGTGTACATTAGTACATTAATAATTTCACGTTGTAAATATTCGTATGCCGCTATTAGCGGCGGATGTGTTGAACTTATTCATTTGTACCAACCAACTTTGTACCTACCATATCCGACGAATAAATGTCTTTGTCTTTGTCTTTGAGAATAAAAAGTCTTCTACTTGATTAAAATGTCTGCCATAACCTACACTGGGACATACTTCTTAGCATATGTTAACAAAATTCGTACATTTTATATTTTCCCGCTCCGTTCTCCAGAGATGTGTAACATAAGGCACGCCTCAATAACTTGACAGTTTATTGTCCGCAGAAGCTCGCACGTGGAGACTCCCCCACGAGCTCTTGTTCGTAAATATTATGTTTTGTAAGAATAAAATGTTGCACATCACAGACTTATAATGGGGATGCTTTTAAATACAATCTTTCTATATTTTTCTTTTAAGTATTTTCGGAATTTTTAAAAGGCTGTTTAAACATTGCTTATTTGCACACATACCTCCTTACTAATAAACGTTGTATAGCGTCTGTATAGTTACACAACGCTTTGTCTTCTTCTTTCGAAAGTCAAATTACAGACGACTGAAAGAGAGAAATCGCTGTGTAACTATTCATCTGATATAATACGTTTATTAGTAAGGGGGTTAAGATGGAAATATTTTTTTCACTTCTCATGCTCTAAAAGTCCGTCTTTCTGTTGTGCTTAGGCGACATAAAATCGCTTTTTATGTTCTAGTGCATAAAGTAAAATTTTTTTCTAAGACTAAAGTAATCAGGCCCAACAGCCACACGCACAATAAAACTTCGCAGATTAATGTCGTGATTTATTTCGTTTTCTTTAATTTATACCACTTCCGTGTTTTCTATCGTTAATTTAATAAAATCAGGTAAAATAGTTGTCAAAAAGGCAAAGAAACGTTTTCATTTTTTGGCAGTATGAAGTACCCAAGTCGAATGACAAATGTTGAAAATTAAAAAAAAAAACTTTTAAAAGTTTCGTGGCGGTATTATCTGTGGTGGCGGGAATTAGCTATGGATGCAACATTTTTGATTAATTATGTACTGTATACTTTATGCCTGTTTCATTTTCTCGCAATCGAAGTGAAAAGCAGAGTGTATAACTCAGGCATAAACGAGCCATTTTACCTCTCGACTTAACTATCCACCCTCGCCTGCGTCTCGGGTGGATATAAACGTCTCGGGGTAAAATAGCTTCTTTTATGCCTTAGTTGTACAATCTACCATTTGGCATAGGTAATGTACAGAAGAACTTACAGTAGAAGAAGTTTACAAAAGTTATGGCCCTAAAATCAGCATCGTCGTACAACAGGGCAATGCTGCCAGCCTTTTGGGCACTCTTCCTGATGACAGCGATGCGGATGAATTTTTTCATTCCCTATGATTTTTTGCCCCCTTTTTTTATATACTTACATGTAGTACATACTATTATTATTATTTTTTAAAGTCTGTTAGCTTATGTATTATGTAAATATTATCTTATAATATATAAGTAGATAGAACTTACATGACTGTATTCTCTGCTTGGTTATCTGGAAAAAGAAAAAGCTACGTTATTATTTTTAATACTTTATCAATACGATACAATATAAATACACGATATTGATTGCTATAATATTTTTATAACATCTAATGATCCAAACTGTTGCTCAAACAGACGGACATTTTACCTAGTTTATACATAATATGTATATGTATAATATGTGTATGTATATGTGTTTTTTATATAATATGTATATACCTAACAGACAACCGTGTGGATATACGGAATAACATTTTACAAAAAAAAGTTTCTCTTTATTTATTTAAACGGCACGTTGATCAAAACGTAATTTAGCGAAATTCATTCTAAATGAAATGCAGTGTTGTTTCATTTATCAATAATTATTATCATACATGTTTGTGAACACTAATTATCTGAAATAAGCCTAAGCAAGCAATGCATATTGGTAGGTATTTTAATTTTTCATACGATATGTTTTGTTGTCTTAAAACAAGCCATATTTATCATCATAAAAAAAATATTAGTTATTTATTTAACAATAGTTATTCATATCAATAGTTGTTAATGTGGTTCCTTTATAAGTACTGTTTGTTTTATTGTATTTTCTTACCTATAGTACGAATCATTTGATCTGACTTGGTTTCCGTACGTCCTTTTCGGGTAACCACTGAAAATCAGCGCTGTGCTGTGGGTTGTAGCACAGCATCATGCTGAATGGAAGCCTTCTTGTCACAGTCATGACGTGCAGCCGTCGACTATTTCTGTTTTGTGCTCGTGGTTATAGATCTATTTTGTTTTTATTTTTCCTTATTATTAGAATTCATTTTTTTTTTGTATGCACGTTTTTCTGTGACAAATAAACCAATTGTTCTTTCTTTATATTACTATCGAAACCTTTTACTCACTGTTTGCTACATGTTTAGGGAAGGTTCATATCTGACGGAACATGCGTCGCGTATTATCGGTCGCGTAACGCCAGAACAGACAAATGTATAGAAAAACACTTGACCGTTCACACTCGACGCACTAACGCATCATCGGTTGAGTGTGAACGGTCAAGTGTTTTTCTATACATTTGTCTGTTCTGGCGTTACGCGACCGATAATACGCGACGCATGTTCCGTCAGATATGAAGCTCCGCTAATGAGACACAATTGATTTTCTATTGTTTCGTCACCGATCGGCAACGCGCGCCGCTTGACCGGTTAATCACATTTTCCTCGATCCTCAGTTTTTCCCCTCCAGCAGTTTTTCTCATCCAGCGGCAATCAGCCATTCATTTTTACAACTAAACCAAATCTCACACAAAATTCCTTTCCCGCATAACAACTCCGTATCCACGGACACACAGTACCGGCTTTGAGCCCAGTGAACCACAAACTGACTCACACTTATTGCATTGTGAGGTAACTCCGTGAGAAGGAAGCAGTGTTGCCGCATTCGAAAATACTTACAAACTAGATTTTTCTGAACGAGATCACAGTTCGGAAAACTTCGCATGTTTATTCGGAAACGTAGAGAAATTCTATCGTGAAAATCAACTGCGCAAGAATGAGCGAAGTTTTAATATAAAATCGCTTTCTTACCATTTTTTTATAGTTGGAGGTACCTATTCTTGGATTATTAATTGCTAACTCGCTCGGATGCCTAGACTGATATTTCTACTGAAAAGAACAAACTATTGGATGACAATTCAATATTATAATAACAATCTTATCTCCGCTTGTTATAGATAATTAAAAACAGTGAACTGGTGAACTTCCTAAACTGTACACTGTACATCAATTAACTCAGCCTAGCGCAGTCCACTGCTGGACATAGGCCTCTCCTAGGCTGCGCCACAGCACCCTGTCCTCCGTCTTCCACATCCAGTCTATCCCAGCCACCTTCTTTAATTCGTCTGTTGATCTAGCTGGGGCCCGTCCCACACTACATTTGCCGATACGCGGTCTCCACTCCACGACTCGTTTGCTCGACCGGCCATCGGTCCTTCGACAATCATGGCCAGCCCTTTGCCACTTCAATTTGCTTTCTCTGCAAGCTATGTCGGTAACTCCGGTTTTTTCCCGGATAATTTAATTTCTGATTGTATCCTTTAAAGAGACTCCGAGCATAGCTCGCTCCATAGCGCGCTGAGCGACCTCCACGTTCACGTCCACGTTTTGGCACCGTATGTCATGACGGGCAGGATGCACTGACTTTACAAACTTCAACGTAGTACTATAAAAAAAATAACAAACCCTAACAAAAAATATTACTTAGAAGCAGACATGAAGCCATAGTTTCGCTTATATTACATAAAAACTTTTGCCCGACCTATCAAACAAAATCAAATATATACATAATATAAAGATACATAGGTCTCATACAACCCTCGTTTTGTGGATATCGTTCCAAGCGCCGAGTTCAAGGCTGCTCCAAATAATAGGAAGTGCCTTCGTACAGGTTGAAATAATATGTACAGAAATGTCTTATACTATTGCAGCTCCGTGTATACCAGAATATGAAACAATCTTTTGTATTGCATACATTTTACTGATTCCTATAAATGTTCAGAACTGTTTGATATATCATTTAATTTCTAGGTCAATCTGCCTAGCCTTTTCCCAACTATGTTGAGGTCGGCTTCCAGTCTAACCGGATGCAACTGATTACCAGTATTCTACACGGAGCGATTGCTTGTCTGATCTCCACAACCCAGTTACTAGTTATCATGATACCCTTTGGTAAGACTGGTTGTCTGACTTTCGGGCTTCTGACTACCCGTAATGATTGTCAAAGATCTACGAATGACAGCCGGGACCAACGGCACGGAGGGTCTCGAATGATATGTTGTGAATGTCACCCAACCATGGGCAAACTTCACCAATTCAAGTTTATCCTTCTCTTAACGATCAACCCGTGCGGCTATTATTATTTAGCCATGAGCCACTCATTGCAAGATGTTCAAATTTTTTTATATAATAGAATTTAAGCACAGACGCCAGCACATCAAGCTACCTGAAACTGTCAAATTTTCCCAATCAACTTTGAACCTAATCGCTTTAGCGATAAAGTTGAAAATCTATTAAAGAATGACAGATTTTAGTATCTTGATGTGCTGGCGTCTTTACATTCATGTATCATTACTTTCAATTCCTGTCTGTAGAACCTATGGGGACCATGTCCCACTGGCTGGAGTGTCCTACGTGCCCGTTCACCTGCACCTCGTATGACTTAAAGAATGCCGCTGATGCCAAAATCAATGTGGCCATCTACTGGACTCAAAATATATTAAAAAAAAAACAACGAGGAAGAGTAACATCGACACGAAAAAAAAACATAAAAAAAAACAATAGCACTCTAGGAGTGCCGACAGAAGTGAAAACAAAACACAAACAGAATACTTTGCCATCACCGAGTACATCCCGAGGACAGCCGAACGCATCCGAAGCGGTGTCGATTACGGTAACAGTGGCGCGAGTTCAATAGTTTTTTCCCATCTCAAAAAATACTCAACGCGCCTGAAGAAGTTTTCACTTCAAAAACAATACACAAATAATCAGTGTGTGTTCTTAAGTTCCAATAACATGACATGACATACTTAATGTACCCTATACCGGTATAACGGTAGTTTCACCGTAGCAAAGGTTAGTATGCCACTGATCGATATACCGTTTAGTTAATAGTTATGTCGATTTCAAATCCATATTGATAAAGTACCTATAACTATTAATTTTTAATCTTCTAGATTTTTAGATTGTACTCCTAAACTATCACAGGTTCTATGTTTACCGATGTAACATCACGCATGTATTCACCGAAAGGTGAGGCAGAGGTGTGCCACATTATGCCAGTTATGCTTAAGTCCCATGCTGTCAACAGGAAACGTGCCCAAAAGACTGGCAGCATTGCCATATAACGTGGCAATGCTGCCAGTCTTTTGAGCATGTTTCCTGTTGACAGCGATACGGACGAATTTTTTGATGCCCTTTGATTATTTCCCCTCAAAACTCAAACTCAAAACTCAAAGCATTTATTTCAATTAAACCATTTACAGGCACTTTTGAATTGTCAAGAAGTCAGTCAGTCAGAAAAAATAAAGCTAGTTGCCCATTCCAAAGCGTAGGTACCTATGGAGAAGAACGGGCAAGAAACTCCATGGACACTTTTAAATCAAAATAATGTGGTTACAAAGTTTTGGTTACATCATTCATGTTAAAAATTATATATGTGAGAACGATGCAGAACGTTAAAAGCGTCCATAGTGAAAAGATGAGAAAAAACAACAATTTAAATAATAAATTAAAATAAGCCATGGCAGCAAAGAGATGACCAGTCCCTACTGACTAGTACTGACGGCGCCCGTTCACGAACATGACGCATGCATCAGCACCATTCAGCTCAACCATTTTGATATACTTGTACATATTATTATTTTAAGATTGTTAGCTTTTTAAATTATGTAAATATTTGAATCTTTAATAATAATTACCTTTTTTAGTCCCATGTACTTAATAGGCAAGCCTATTGCCATCAACCGGGCACAAATTCAAACTCCGGGCTGCTACTGCGAAATTCTGAACGAAAAACCCAATACCACTTTGCCCGACCTGGCAGTCGAACCCATTACCTCACATTCAGCAATATCGTTTGTGACCACTAAACCAACGAGGCCTATAGAGTCCGACGCGTTTACCGATGTAAATACCTATTTATGTTTAGAAATATATCTACATTGTGTAGCTAGCAAGTAAACTCGAATAACATTATGACACTATCCTAACATCTAAAACAAACTTGCCCATAAAAGTTAAACTCCACAATATTGAAATATCCTGTGAGCACTAATATTACTGCCAACAGCAAAGTGTCGATTGACCTCGGTTGACCTTTACAACTTGTACTTAAAGTTCATCGGTAAGTCGTAAATTGTAAAGGGTAGTTCTGAAGAAGTTACAGTCCACAATTCGAGTATAAAAACTAAAAAAAAAGCATTAAATTCAATCAAACCATTTACAGGCACTTTTGAATTGCCAAAAAGTCGGTCAGTTAGATAATACGAAGCTAATTGCCCATTACAAAGCGTAGTAGGTACCTATGGAGAAGAACGGACAAGAAACTCCATGGACCCTCTTTTAAATTATATTGTTACAAAAATATTAGTTACATCAATTAATTTTGAGTTTATAATTATATGAGAGAACGATGTAAAAAAAGACACACGTTAAAAGCGTCCAGAGTACAGCAATTAGTAACAAAACAAACAATCCAAAAATAAATTAATTAAAATAAAGCCGAGGCAGCTAAGTGATGACCAGCCCCAACTGACGGCGCTCGATCATGAACATAACGCATGGATAAATTATATTGTATGAAGTCTTCCGACATTTTGGTATGTATTAAGATTTTGTGCTTTAGCCAAGGCAATCGAACGTGTGGAGATATTTCTTAGATTTTGCTCCTAAGGATCAGCTTAGTAATTGCGTAACACACTATCAGTAGCAATGGCTTTCATTTTGACAGTTCAACGACATTCCTTGCGTTATTTACGTTGTTGAGCAGACAAATTTTTCAACCCTATGAAGCAATGGATTAGCAATATCCTTCAAATTGATTCAGATTGTGATCATTCTCGTAAATCGTCAATCAATCACGTGTAAATACATGGACAAAATTGGACAAGTTCACAATGATTAATCTTTCAAGTTTTCTTTGTAGTTGTCGGCAACAATTATGTAGTACCTACAGATCGATAGAAACAATGGCTAATGTCAACAAACCCCAAACTGTAGCGAAGCAAATGTTCAAAGTCTACCGCGATATAAGTGAATAGAACGTGTTACCGCACAAGAGAAATATACAGACTGTCCACTATATCGAGGCCTGCCTTGGGTACTCCTGATGAGCTTGAGGTCCTTGATTCGATTCCCAGGTGGGGCAACGTGTTATTAGGTTTTTCTATCAGGAATTTCTCACTAGCAGCCCGTCTCTTAGCGATAAGACCGCCCATTGTGTCACCCATTGTAAAGTTTCTATATTTATGACTGTAATCTATATAGTTTACATAATAAAGAGTAGTGTATTCTATTCAAAGCAGCAGCAGGAGCAGTGGTGGCCCAGTGATAACGACTGCGACTTACGAGTTGTAGGTCATAGGTTCGAACCCAGACAGGCGCCTTACTTTATGTATATTATTTCATCACCACTGCTCTCAAAACGGTGAAGGAAAACATCGTGAGGAAACCGGCATGTCCTAGAACCAAAAATTCGAAGACATGGTGACATCTACCAACCCGCACTGGGCCCGCGTGGTAGATTACGGCCCATTCCCTCTTACCGAGAGGAGGCCTGCGTCCCAGCAGTGAGAACATTATAGGCTGATTATGTATGTATGTATGTATTCTATTCTATTCTTGCCTGGTTGATGGCAATAGACTCGTCTCCTATTATTATTTTGATTATTTGAGCCTTTTATTTCCCGATAATTACGTTTAAAAATTCATTACATAAAATTGTCATTGTTTCTAATGAAAAACCAGAAGGCTAATTCTCGTAATTTAAAACGTTCAAAATCTAGTCGCAGTCTCATCTCAGCGACAAACAAATGTCAAAAACTTGTCAAAATGTAGGGAAATTAGAGGTATTTTTTGAAAGATTGAGACTGAGATCAGAGGGGCAATTCTTGTAATTTTAAAAACGTTCACAGTCTGATCTCAGTCTCAATCTGTCAAAAATACCTCTAACTTCCCTACACTTTCACAAGTTTTTGACATTTGTTTGTCGCTGAGATGAGACTGCGACTAGATTTTGAACATTTTAAATTACGAGAATTGGCCTTCTGACTGTGAATGTTCTTAAAATTACGAGAATTTCCCCTCAGTTCATTCACATATTTTAAACATGAATTTTAACAATCATCATCAGCCTAGAGGCCTGTGTCCCAGCAGTGGGAACATTATAGGCTGATGATGAATTTTAACAATAAATTTAAATAATTCATCCCTTATCCCCACATACCGCAGTGTCTCAAGACGAAAGTCTTTGACCAGTGCGTATTGCCAGTGATGACATATGGCACTGAAACGTGGTCGCTCACAATGGGCCTTATTAGAAGGCTGAAAGTCACTCAAAGGGCAATGGAGAGGGCTATGCTTGGAGTTTCCCTGCGGGATCGAATCAGAAATGAAGAGATCCGCAGGAGAACCAAGGTAACCGACATAGCCCGAAGAATTGCCAAACTTAAGTGGCAGTGGGCAGGGCACATTGCTCGCAGAACAGATGGCCGATGGGGCCGAAAGGTTCTGGAGTGGCGACCGCGTACCGGAAGGCGTAGCGTTGGAAGGCCTCCCACAAGGTGGACCGACGACCTTGTGAAGGCCGCAGGAACTCGTTGGATGCGAGAAGCACAAAACCGGTCGAAGTGGAGGTGCTTGGGGGAGGCCTATGTCCAGCAGTGGACGTCTTTCGGCTGAAATGATGATGATGATGATCCCTTATCACAGGGGAGTTAAAAATAACTGGCGAAATGCGGGTCACCTCTGCAATACCCTTCACGGCAAACACGCGTGATTATATGATGGCAGTCAACTTGCTAAAAACCTTACAATCGAGCTATCTTTTTCACCATGACACGAGGTAGTCGCATATAACTCATCCGTTGACTGCGTGAGAACAAAATCATACGTGTATAATCAATTGTAGTATCGTTAATAGTTAGATAGAATACTCTTTATTACGCATACCATCAAAACTACAGATATAAATGTAGAAATTTTAGATAGGGCGGCACAATGCGGCGCTATCGCTAGGAGCGATCTTTTACAGACAACCTTTAGATGGATTAAAGGGAAAAGGAAAGATAGTTTGCCTTGAAGGTTCTATAAAGGTTTGGGTGATAGTTCAACTACAAGCGGTTTCTATATCTAGTGGGAGTGGATGTGTGTGATAGAGGGTAATAGATTAGCCACAAAAGAAATAGCAAATAGTTTTGTTACGATGTTATAGGAATCATCGAAATTCGAAAAAGTCAAAGTCAAAGCATTTATTTCAAATAGGCACATAAAAGGCACTTTTGAACGTCAAAAATTTGCTTAAAATAGAATTGATTCTAGTCCTGCCTACCAAATGGTAGTTTTCGTATGGAGAAGAATGGGCAAGAAACTCCACCGTTATTCTTTTAAAAACGGTCTGATAAGGGTGACACTGGATGTTGACAGTCACTCTAGCAAAGCGTCACATCGAAGGTAGCGTGGCGGCTGTCTTCTGGTGACGAAGATGATGTGAGCAGCTGTCGTACCACGTCCCCGGCCAATTGCTATATTCCGGCACAATTCCGATGATAGTGAAGCTGCTAAACCAATAATACGATGACCACTTCTGGTAAAGACTATCCCGCGCCGTTAAATATGGCGCTCCACACACTGCACCGCGCTCCGTCGCGGTGAGCAGATAACGCGCCCCCGCGCGTGATTTTTTACATACAAATTCAACTCCGGAGCGCGGAAGTTGAATTTGTATGTAAAAATCTGCTCACCGCGACGGAGCGCGGTGCAGTGTGTGGAGCGCCCATTACATGAGAACGAAGCAATATTCTTTCATTAGCTGCGCCCCGCGTTTTCACCCGCATAAGTTTCGATCCCGTGGGAATATCGGGATAAAAAGTAGCCTATATGTTAATCCAGGGTGTCAGCTACCTCCGTACAAAATTTTATCAACATTGATCCAGCCGTTTGAGCGTGAAGAAGTAAGAAACATATAAACACACACACTCACAAACTTTCGCCTTTATAATATTAGTGTGATAGTGTGATTAAAGCGAAACCAAGTCCATCTCTGAGTCAATCACTTGGGTACTACAAAGATCACCACACTAACCAGAAAACCAACGGCGTATTTGCGTAAAACAATTATAACCGCAATGCTTTTCGTTTTGACAGTTCAACACCATTCATTGCAACATTTAAGTTGTTTAGCATACGAATTTTCAAACAAATGAATCAATGGACTAGAAATCTTTTTCAAAATCGGAATGTGATTGAAAATGAGACTTCTGTTGTTCCTTTAATAGAACGAAGTAGTACACTCACGTGACCGTTTTTATCAATATTTGTGTGAGATCGATCGCTGGGCGTGGGCGAGTGCTTCCTTCCACTATGCCACCTATAACAGACAAGGACTGTGATTGAGCACGTGGAGTAAAGCTTTTACCGTGATTACACGTGTCTTAGACACAATCAACTTGAAAACATTGATTACTTTTGATGTTTGTCGCATTAAACTCGTTACTTGTCAATAGATGTAAAGAAAGAAAGAAAAAGTATTTATTGCGACTCGTATAAGAAGATCACAAACTAAACTAAACACAGTAAAAAATAAATTAAATACAACAAAATGAACAGAAAGTCCTATACGAGGCCAAAAGGCTCCTATCTCAGCATGATGCTGCAACATTAAAAAAATAAATGTCACAGCGCTGGTATTCTGATAGGGCCCGCTGTGATGTCACGGGCAGTTACAGAATAAAATAATGTAGGTCTTTACCAAAATCATGTTTTGTACCTCATAAGTTACTGATGGGCTGGTAAAGATGATTGACATAATAAACACCAAATTAGGATATGATGAGAAAGATACACAAGGGCGGAGTACCTATAAGAAAGGAAGAAAAAAAAAAATTACTTATCACAGACAAAAATAAAAATAAATCAATATTTAAAACACTTGTCCTCTTGTATGGAATTAGTACGTACTTTATAGCTCTCTTTATTAATAAACGCGGAGTAAAGTTACAATAGGTAAAGCAGTTGTAGCCCAATGGTAACGGCCGCGACTTAAGAATTGTGGGTCGTAGGTTCGAACCCAGACAGGCGGTTTACTTTATGTAAATTATTTCAGCACCAATGCTCTCAAAACAATACAGACTGTACTTCGGTGAGTGTGCCCAAGAACTCCACGACCTCATTCCACCGGCCCCCTTCTACCTTCGGACATCCAGGCGCACTGCAAGTTACCATCCCTACCTGGTTGCTGTTCCACCAATTCGCACTAAGCGTTTGCAAATGTCGTTTATAATGCGCACAGCAAAAGAGTGGAACTCTCTACCTGCGTCTGTTTTCCCGAGCGCATACAACCCGAATCTCTTTAAAGTGAGAGTGAACAGGCTTCTTCTGGGTAAGCTCGCTCCAGCGTCGACTTTGTCTCTGTCACCTTTGACCTAGGCTAGAGTCAAGAGCAAGCCCATTTCAAATAAAAAAAAAAAAAAAAAAACGGTGAATGATAATATTGTGAGGAAACCGGCATGTGCTAGAACCAAAAATTCGAAGACATGTGACATCTACCAACCCGCACTGGGATCGCGTGATAGATTACAGCCCACTCCCTCTCTGAGAGAGGAGGTCTGTGTCCCAGCAGTGGGAACATTCTAGACCAATTATGTAAAGTTACAACCAGTACACAACAGATTATTATACATACATTTTTCAAACTTTAAGTTTAGCATAAGTTTACTCTGCTTTTATGAAAGTCCTCAAGAAAATATCTTGGGGACCTTCTTACCTTATTCACAATTTAAAAAAACATAGCGGAAGTAGGCAAAAAGCCTACTTCCGCTTTACTATACTGACAGAAACGGAGGTTGAAGACGATTCATATCAAAGTAAAATGAATATGCATTATGCAGGTAATGTGTCGTTAGTTCGTTAGCATAGTAAACTATTTACGCATTAGGTCTTCGTTCCTCGTGCACAAAAATAAGACTGCAAAATATGCGGGAACCAGACTAATGTAATATTAATATTATGTATTTAATTACTCGGGTTTCAGAGGTTATAAAAGCAATATGTGTCGCAATTAGACTTTATTTTGTAGCCTGCCTTTATTTAATAATTACTGACTTTAATGTAATATTTACGATTAAAACCGTTCCAACTTTCTATAACCCATTCACTGTCCCATGAATCACATATGGATCAGGGTTGATTATATTTATTTATTTTACCATTTATGTACACACATATTTAAACAGACAATAAAAAAACAGAACAGAAAAATAGGTACAAAGGTGTTTATTATTTTACTATTCTGTCTGCTTTGTGGACAATGAAAGTGTTAAAACATTATTTCTTTATTTACATGTAAAAATGAGACAAAGTTAAAGTCAAAGCATTTATTTCAAGTAGGCACATAAACGCACTTTTGAACGTCAAAATAAAAGATTTCCTAAAGCTATTCGAAATACGACTAGAACCAAGATCTAACAGAGTTCCACGGTCTATTAACAACGAGGCGCTCGTACGTATGAATATTTCATATGAGTTTATTATTCACGTGGGGTGCATGGAACATTAGGACTAGACAAATGGTGACTTCCCACGGACGTATGAAGCTACTTAACATTTTATAACTTAGGTAGGAACTTTTACTTGGTTTCAGAATGTATCATTTCATTGGCCTTTGCTGGAAATGGGTGGAATGAGAAAGGGGAAATTGAATAATAAATAATTAGGATAAAACCGAATAAAAGACGGGTCGGTGGTCCTGGTCACAGTCGTTAGGGATCGTCAGAAGCCCGAAGGTTTGACCACCAGTCAGTGTATCGTGTTACGCAGTAAGTGGGTGTTGGAGGTTAGACAGGCAGTCGCTCTATGTAAAGTACTAAGCCGACCCCAACATAGTTGAAAAATGGCTACGCAGATTGATTTAACTCTTCGTGTGCTTAAACGTGGATCCACGCGAGACACAATGGCTTTTTAATTGTGTCTGTAATTACGGCATTCATCCGTTTAAACACAGTTTATTTGCATCACACATTGGAATAAATTATGAGCAATTTAAAGTCACGTGGAAAATGATTTTAGTCGTAAATGCTACTTTTTGTCGCTACTTGAACTCACTTATTTCAATAGCAAGCATGCATAACTCATCGTGTAGCTAAAATATTGAACATTTATATTGGAATGGCCTACCTGAACACTAAACAATGTCGGTAAAACACCAAGGGACAAGGGATTTCAGTAAAACTTCGGCAATATCTGGTAGTTCTCGTTACTATTGCTATTCCTCTGGCGATGAGCGCAGAGCTCGGATAAACCCCTCACTAAGTTTCTTTGAAATACTCCATCCTAATGTTGAGTATATACAGGAAGATTTTTTTATCACCATCCATTTTTACAGGGTGTTCAACAACTTTCACTAAAGGACCAACTCTGAAATCACGAAAAAAAAATCAGCTGTTTCACACATTTTGGTCAAGTAGGTATTGAACTTTTGTATTAAACAGCTGATTTTTTTGTGATTTCAATGTTGGTCCCATAGTGAAAGTTGTTCATATTCATGGGTAGAACACCCTGTAAAAATTTGGATGGTGATAAAAAATCTTCCTGTATTTGTGGAAGATCGGTGACCACTAATGTTTGAACTTACTTCTGTTACGTTTTTCTTTTGGTCATTTCTTGGTATCGCTGTGTTATGTATATGAAAAATGTAAAAATGTCGATGTATATGAAAAAGTTATTGCTGCTTGTGAATTTGTGAGTTTAAAATATTTAGCACGGAATCATCGCGCGGGCAGCGCGCTCAATGATCTAGCTAGGAGAGCAGCGATTCACCCAACAATTCATTATACTTACACCGTGTCATTGTAATGAATTATTATTAGTATGCATACTTTGTAAGTCCCTCGTGTATTACAAAACCTTTATGTACAGACGCCAGCACTTCAAGCTACTACAATCTGTCAAATTTTTTTAATAGATTTTCAACTTTATCGTTATAGCATAAGGTTCAAAGTTGATTGGGAAAATTTTACAGTTTTGGGTAGCTTGATGTGCTGGCGTGTGTACCTAAATAAATTATATTTTTTTTTTGTGTGGAAACGTGAGAGGGAGGCCTTTGCACAGCAGTGGAACAATAGAGGCTAGTTAGATTAAATTATATTTTACATAATTGTATTAAAATGTGTTGAACACAGATCTTCTGTCATTTTCGCCATTCAAAGCTTCTATACGCCATTTTTGTCATAGTGCGAGTAAACCGTGTCTCCGTGCTATGTGGTTCAGTCAGCAACAAAACTCCCATATCAACACTGTCATTTTTACATGTTATTAAATTGACAACAATTTTTTTTCAATAAACTGCTTTTTAGCTTTTCACCATAATAGCAAAGAGTTTATATTCTAAAAATTTTCCTTCTGCTGCAATTTTGAACAAATATTTTGCTCAATAACAAAGATTAAAAAAACTGAAGTGTTAATCGACTTTTGTTGCTAACCGTACCTGCTTAACTATAACTAAAACGGACTCCATTCATGATAGAAACCAAAAAAAAAACCCAGGTAAATTCAGCATCAAAACCTCGCCAGTTTAGAAGCATGGTTGTATTATAATTTATAATAAATAGTCCCTTGCGACTATTCTCTGTAACGTTGGCTCATTAAAGGCAGCACTTTTTATAAAACTGCGCTGAGTTTCTCTTACAACTAATGAATCTGATCTCAGGTGACTTTTTTACACTAATTAGAAGTTATTTCACAGTTTTATTTAATAAAATAAAAGTATTTTTAATATAAGACACTTTTAGGGGTGATTGTACTGTTTAAAATATTTAATTTTGTTCTACAACTTTTGTCATAGCGAAGCAGCAATGTTCCCGTGGAATGTTGAAGTTTATTCATTCAAAAGAAGAATAAATTATTTTTATTTAGACAACAAAGGTAGTTTATTAACCTTTTGAACTCCAGAGTATAAACGTATTGCCGTACCCCTGACGCCAGGCCACTTTAACAACACAACAACACACACACACTTAAAACAACAAATTTCTCGATATTGGTGGTTTATTTATATTAGTTTCATGCAATACAATATAGACGGAAGCTTAAACTTTTAAATTATATAAATAAAAACACACAAAAGTAGGTAATGATTAAATTGTTTATTTCACAATATGGTGCGACGTGTATTTTGTCATATATTTGTGACGTTGGCGTTCAGGGTAAGATTTCGTTTGTCACATATATGTGACAATGGCGTTCAAAAGGTTAAAGGGAGTAACCCCTGAATATTACCTAGTCATCAAAAGAGCACATGTATACTACCCGAAAAGTTTAAAATAACATTACATGAACCCGCCAACCGCAAAGGGGTTCAAACAGGAAAGCACGAGCGTTAGTTCTCCGAAATTTTGATTGTTATAGGCGGAACGAGCCATAAAGTTAAATTGACTTTAATTTTACAGTTTGTCGGTTGGGGATAAGGGTACAATTGATAGTGGAACATTGGCGCCGATTCCCTTTCACACACTAAACTAAATTAAATTTCAGTGCATCTTTTTCTTTCTATTTCAGAAGATAAATATTAGTTTAGTCCTGTCATATTAGTGAGCGCCTGACATAAATTAACGTATTTTTAGTAGCCAATTTGTTTATCGCGTCTAAACTTGTCTATGGAGTATTTTGATTTGACAGGACTAAACTAATATTTATCTTCTGTCCTTTTCTAAATGAAATAGAAAGAAAAAGATGCACTGAACTTATATTTACTTTAGTTTATGAACAAGGGAATCGGCGCCATTGTTTAATTTTGATTTTAGTATCGTGATTTTAAGTTCGCAGACGGCATACAAAGCAATCGATGGCCGTTTTATATAGGAGCTAAATAGATTTATTCCAGTCTGAACCCCTGACCCCCCCCCCTCCACCCCCCCCCCCTCCTCGATCCCCTGCTAGAGAACAGTAGAGATCAAACGCGAAGGCTCTTAAGTACATTAATTTCCACACAGTTTCCTGCAAAGGACAGAGCTTTCTGCAGGTGACAGTATCTTTTAGTGCGTACAGTCACGGCCACTAATATGTCGACACTTGGCAACTTTCAATTGCGATTTTTTCGTGAAATAACGAATGCAACGTTGAAATACGACACTACATAAACCTATGGGTTCGAAAATACTATGTTCGTAATAACATAAAATTTCATTAAAAAATAAAGGAGAAAATCGCCTTTGAATAAAGCCAAGTGTATATATACTTATGCTCGTGACTGTACACTAAGCATAAAGCTGTGCTCGGTACAATGTTTTTGACCAGACCTACCTGTTAGAGCGTTCAAAGTGTCGGAACACCAGCACTTTCAAGTAGGTATCTAAAACAGCCAGTGATCTTGCGATTAACGTGGCCCAAGTAATTTAAAAACAAGTACACAATCACACTAATATTATAAAGGCGAAAGTTTGTGAGTGTGTGTGTGTGTTTATATGTTTGTTACTTCTTCACGCTCAAACGGCTGGACCAATTTTGATGAAATTTGGTATAGAGATAGCTTGAGTCCCGGAAAAGGACATAGGATACTTTTTATCCCGATATTCCCACAGGATCGAGACTTATGCGGGTGAAACCGCGGGGCGCAGCTAGTACTAATATAAATCTGCCTAGCCTGATCCCAATTATATTGCGATCAGCTTCCAATCTAACCGCGATGCAGCCGAATACTAGGATTTTACATGGAGCGACTGCCTATCTGACCTTTACAACCCAGTTACTGGGTAACACGATACTTTTTGGTAAGGGCACGGTACCCCTAGGTAAGTACTGTGAAAACTGATCCTCTATCTGATACTACTTCCCTGACACCACCAAACCGACAGAAGACATGTTCAATCAGGAATTCGCTGATTCTCTCTGCAATCGCCCTAGGAAGCGCCTTGCATACTGGATATTTTGTGGCATATCCATACTTATATACTTATTACTTATATTACTTATATTACTTATTACTTATATTACTTATTACTTATCACACTAATATTATAAAGGCGAAAGTTTGTGAGTGTGTGTGTGTGTTTATATGTTTGTTACTTCTTCACGCTCACACCGCTGAACCGATTTAGATGAAATTTAATATAGAGATAGTTTGAGTCCCGGAAAAGGACATAGGATAGTTTTTATCCTGATATTCCCACGGGATCGAAACTTATGCGGGTGAAACCGCGGGGCGCAGCTAGTATTATAAATGCGAAAGTGTGTCTGACTGCCTGTCTGTCTGCCTGTCTGTCTGCCTGTCTGTCTGTCTGGCGGTCTGTTACCTTTTCACGCTTACACCGCTGAACCAATTTAGATGAAATTCGGTATAGAGATAGTTTGAGTCCCGGAAAAAGACATAGGATAGTTTTTATCCCGATATTCCCACGGGATCGAAACTTATGCGGGTGAAACCGCGGGGCGCAGCTAGTATTATAAATGCGAAAGTGTGTCTGTCTGCCTGTCTGTCTGCCTGTCTGTCTGTCTGGCGGTCTGTTACCTTTTCACGCTTACACCGCTGAACCAATTTAGATGAAATTCGGCATAGAGATAGTTTGAGTCCCAGAAAAAAACATAGGATAGTTTTTATCCCGATATTCCCACGGGATCGAAACTTATGCGGGTGAAACCGCGAGGCGCAGCTAAATTCTACATATATAACCACACATCTGTTTCCATTCATTGACCTTCTAAAAGGACGTAACAAATCGATTCCTACTTTTTCCATCAGATGGGCTACTGCCACTGGTTGCAGCTAAGCTACTTGCTTGGATTTCTTCCGCTCCTAACATAAAGCTCAGCTCCTTGAGCCCTTCAAAGGAATCAAACAACGATACGATTTCTTTACGTTTATATCGACTGAACGTCTTTACATATTGTCTACTAAACTAGCACTGTCTTTTCCTAAACAAAAAAACCTAATAAAATATTTGACACCCCATTCTAAACTTGCTTGAATGTTCGAATGGAACCTGCGCTAAAATGTAGCCAGCCTGCACTACATAAGGTTGACTTTGGTGGACAACCTTTACAGTACACATCTACTCGGTAAGAATAAGAACAGCGTTATGATACTAATATCTTCCACAACCACATTGTTTGAATACAGAAGGGGCTAAATATTCAACAGTCTGCCCATATAGACTGAAACAATTATATATAAATAAGTCTAAAGCAGACCATTCATATTCAGTCTAAAGAAGCTAATATTCTTCTCTGAACGTCTACAAGTCTGTTCCAAACGTAAGTAACAATGTTTTAATTAAGTTAATTTAAATAACTGAATGAACTGAGAGTAATATTTGTGTTCAGTCCCAGCTGAATAACATGTATTTAATTCTGTTTTAATTGCTTTGTTTACGAAGAACTTTTGACTAGGGTATATCTTCGAGTTTTCTTTGGAATCTCTGGTTACTGAAAGAAAGAAATTAAGAAAGATATTTGCATCACAACAATAGTTTCCTAAGACGACCCACTGATCCGTATTAGGACCTTTTTGTTACAAATGGTCACTCAAAAATCAACTTACAATATATTTCACCCAAGTAGATAACTGATCAATTGGCGATGAAATGTACAGACAGCACATCAATCTACCCGAAACTGTCACATTTTCCCAATCAACTTTGAGCCTTATGCTTTAGTGATAAAGTTGACAATCTATTAAAGAAATTTGACAGATTGTAGTAGGTTGATGTGCTGGCGTCTGTACATTATCTGAGATTAGGACACTGCTATAGGTGCTATTCAGTCTTCGATAAATAATAGCACTATTGTTGATCAAAGTATTCAGTAGAGTTCACTTCGAACCTCACACAATTTCTAAGCGAACTCATTTGTTTCAAAAATAAATCATCACTAACATTTTCATTCTGCCTTCGTTCGAATTTCAAAGTAATGATAAAGAACAACAAACTAATGCGGTCTTAGACATTTGATCAAATTACCATCGTCTAGGAGAAGAGACCAACCAAAAATTGTATGCCCAAGAAATAACTTTCAAACTTGATACACAATGTAGGGCGGATTTCGTTACTGTCAGTCAGTCGACTGACAGTTTAAGTCCGTCCCTTCATCAAAATACCCGTGATCCCTGGAGACTCACCCTGAAAGAACTCTTATGTCTTACAAGAACTTAGAGTGACAATAGATTTACTGATGATTGAGATGTAGTGGTATACAGGGTGGATTTTTGAGACGGGGCAGTAAGGGCAGAAAGCCAACTTAAAAAACTTTAAGATTCAAATCGCAACCTCATCTCAGCGACAATCAATGTCAAAAACTTGTCAAAAATGTATAGAAATTGATTGTATTTTTGACAGATTTCGACTGTGTTTAGAATGCGAAGGTTCTTAAAAATACGACAATTGCCCCTCAAGTACCTTAACTGTTGTAGCTACAGGTAAACGATCTTAAGAGACTGTTCTTATTTTTGAGAAAAATTTTGATACCCAAAGATTTTGAAAAAAAAAAAATACAGTTACTAGCAAGAAAATGGGCCATTTTCACTAATACATTTTTGATGCCAATCGATCCTGTTTCTTATAAGGATTAAATAACTTTATAGGACTAACTGAAGTTAAAGTACTAGAAAAGTAAAATAAAAAAAACGCAAGAAAACTTGTCCCATACATTTCGTTGGAAATGAGACTCCCAACTTACTTTTTTACTATGGATAGACTGGATGCTAACTATCTCATTATTTTCCCGCCCTTCTTATCCCAATTTATTTGGGGTCGGCGCAACACACTGCTGTCTATCTATATAGCTAAAAATCCACCCTGTATGATACCTACTAGATTGTTCAAGTAACTTTTGGCACTCGAATGACGTTGACAAGGACTGTTGGTAAACATCTTGTTTTGTGTATTGAAAAAACAAGATGGCGTCGTTAGTTCCGATTTTGACCACGCGTCAAAAGAACCTTGTAGCGCTATCTATCACGAGTTTACTGAACTAAAAGTTAGTTATTTTTGTAAATATTGTTCTCTCTTTTTTTTGTAAAAGCCACAAAAACGTTGTTCAGGCTTCGTTTTCTTATTCTAGCATAGGGTACAGACGCCAGCACATCAACCTACTACAATCTGTCAAATTTCTTTAATAGATCTTGAACTTTATCACTAAAACATAAGGTTCAAAGTTGATTGGGAAAATCTGACAGTTTCGGGTAGGTTGATGTGCTGGCGTCTGTACACACAATAGTCGCACATTAAGCTACCCGAAACTGTCAAATTTTCCCAATCAACTTTGAACCTTATTATTAAGCAATAAAGTTCAAAATCTATTAAAGAGATTTGACAGATTGTAGTAGCTTGATGTGCTGGCGTCTATACATTTATATTGTGTATTGTTTAACCGTAAAACACTTCCGGTATTTCGAACCGTTCAGCCTTGAACTTCGGCGTTTAGAACGATATCCACAGAGCGTGGGCGTGCGTGATATGATGCCTTTATAATAGATATTGTGTACACACAACTGTATATGTTAAAGGGCAAGCAACGTTAGTAATATTAACGAAACTATGGCTTCATGTATGTCACGGTTTAAATGTATCTATTTATTATTATCACACTAATCACACTATCACATCACACTAATATTATAAAGTCAAAAGTTTGTGAGTCTGTGTGTGTGTGTGTTTATATGTTTGTTACTTCTTCACGCTCAAACCGCTGAACCGATTTAGATGAAATTTTGTATAGAGATAGATATTCCCACGGGATCGAGACATATGCGGGTGAAACCGCGGGGCGCAGCTAGTTAGGTCTAAATCAAAATATTTTATTTCACATAAACCTACATGGGCACTTATGAAACGTCAGAAGCTAGGTGGACGGCCGATTGGTAGTTTCCTATGGAGAAGAGCCGGCAAGAGACTCCACAGTTACTCTTTTAAAAATAATTGGCTTTGGCAATGTTTTCAAATTACAGTATTAATAGGTATGGGAGGTCAGCGCGGTAGGCCTGACAACAAGTAAGTACCAGGTACTTAATAAAATAAAAAATTATCTACAGATCTAAAGTCTACAAGGCCTACAAAGTCCTCACATTTACAAAATATAAAAAAAGATTAATAAAATATTAAAACCAAATGATATGATGGCCATTACAACCACTATTAAAGAGTTGAAATTAGAATTGTCTGTATATAATGTCAAATGATAAAAAGATAATGTCAAGAAGTATGTATAAAAAAAAAACATCGTAATTTGGGAGCAGTTAATAAACATTAAAGGGAAGCCACATGTGCAGAAGGAATTATTGCCGAACTACCTTTGTCTTCAACGTAGTCTTTAATTTTATAATATGCTTTTTTGCAGGACGCGATTGATGAGGGTTTTAGATGTCACATGTCTTCGAATTTTTGTATCTAGGACATGGCGGTTTTTACACGATGTTTTCCTTCACCGTTTTGAGAGCAGTGGTAATTAATTTACACAAAGTGCCTGACTGGGTTCGAACCTACAACCTACAGTTCGCAAGTCGCGGCCGTTGCCACTGGGCCACCACTGCTCTTTCTTAGAATAACCAATCAGAATATCCTATACCTAACGTCAGTAGGTTGTTGTAATGCTTTGAGCCAATTACTGTACAATACTCCTAGATGTAATCCGAGTAGCCTGGCTATTGTTTGTCCATACGACAAAGGAATATTAGCTCCATACGCATAGCTCCGTAGGTTCGCGTATATTGCTTTATCTGAGCTATCATACAAATACAATCGATGTCTGCGATATTATTATTTTACCAAGTAAAAACACAGTGTTATTTTTTCTGCTGGTGGTTTGCGGTCGTTTCTTTATTGCCAAAATAAATATAAATGTGTCTGCCAATTATTTAGTTCCGAAATAAATATACTGTGAAACAATGTGAATACTGTAGATTTTATCGCACAATACCATTAATTTGATAAATGATAATTTGACGCAATGAATTTTGTCTAAATGTCATGTCAATGTTTGGTCGTACTCGTAATCCCGACTGAAAGGACCAGGTATATAATAGGGCTTTTCAGAACAAAACAATGGTACGACGATTGCTTTATATTATTCATATAAGCCATTACAGTTACGGGTAATTATAAGCCCGAAAATCTGACAACTAATCTAACCAAATATGGGTGTATTATGAGTACAACTCTGGTTAACCCTTCGGGAATTATTACAAGCGTGACGTTATTTTTTGTTATGCTAGTTTTATCAAAGGGTATCGTGTTACCCCGTAACTGGGTAGTGAAGGACAGAGCAGCAGTCGCCCCATGTAAAATTCTGGTACACTCTGGACCACAACAAAGTTGGGAAAAGGGTAGCATAATCAGCCTATGATGTTCTCACTGCTGGGACACTGGCCTCCTCTCTTTGAGAAGGAGTGGGCCGTAATCCACCACGCAAGCCCAGTGTATAGGTTGACGGATGTCATGTCTTCGAATTTTTTTGTTCTAGGACTTGCCTTCCTCTCCTCATGATGTTTTCCTTCACCGTTTTGAGAGTAGTGGTGATAAAACAATTTACACAAAGTAAAGCGCCTGTCTGGGTTCGAACCTACGACCTACAAATCGTTCTTGTAGTCACGGCCGTTTTCAAAGCGAACTCATGAAAAGGCTAGGCTGATTATAATTTCCAAGAAGGAACTCCTATTTCAGTTCGTCCTCATTTCCAGTTGTCCGGCAGTTGCAGCGTGTCTCGGGGGGCGGTCGTGTTGCTGCCAATATAAGTCCCGGTGCAATCCACTTTGATTCATTTTATCGTATAGTCCATGCAATTAAATAGCGTGCGTCAAGTGACTCGTAAGTCAATGTTATAAGGTACAAATTGCAATTATTGACGCGCGTTAACAAAATCTGTCTAGTCTCGTACAGTTTTTAGATATGAATATAAAACAAATGGTAAGTACGCAGGTGCGTAAACCAAAACAAACAGGGAGTTTGCGAGATTAATGTTTGTAAACGCACCCACGCTCTCGGAAAAATTCTAATAACGATTTCCATGGAAACTGAATCGAGTCCCCGAAGCTTCGGGGACCCGATTCGGCGACCTCGTGCCTAAAATATCCCCAGTCCCGTATAATAGAGACCATTTGTAAGAAAAAGTAAACAATATTGATAAAAGAAATGGTATCACTGTTTTTAAAATGATTATTGTGAATGAATCATGTTCGTGAACGGGCGCCGTCAGTAGGGACTGGCCATCTCTTTGCTGCCATGGCTTATTTTATTTAATATTTGAATTGTTGTTTCTTCTCATCTTTTCATTATGGACGCTTTTAACGTTCTGTATCATTCTCACATGTATAGTTTTTAACATGAATGATGTAACCAAGACTTTGTAACCATATTATTTTGATTTGAAAGTGTCCATGGAGTTTCTTGCCCGTTCTTCTCCATAGGTACCTACGCTTTGGAATGGGCAACTAGCTTCATCTTTCTGACTGACCGACCCCTTGACAATTCAAAAGTGCCTGTAATTGGTTTAATTAAAATAAATGCTTTGAGTTTGAGTTTGAATCATACCTAATTCAAAATATCACAATTATTTGCGAAACACAAAGTGCTCTAAACTTCAGTACTTACTGTAAAGTTAAATAAACCACTTACTAATCTGTGAGAGCCTCTAGTTACATTTTAATTATTACTTGAAAGTAGCAGACTTCGTGATTCTTACTTGAATAACTTCATTGGGAAAACTTAGCTTTACTTTGAGTACAGACAGCGTCAGAGAAAAGGAACCACCCCAAGACTTCTTGATGTCATTACCAAAGGGGGTTCCTTTTCTCTGAAGCTGGCTGTACCTAATTGTATTAATTTACTGTAATTTTCTTACCACGGCCAGACTTTAATAAAGTCTTGTAAAATTGCCTTAAATATGGCCACAACTTTCTGATGCATGTTGTAGACATACCTAGTCATATTGATTGCAGTTAATTAAAAAAAAACTTTAACAAAGTCAGTTCAATTTACCATCATAGCCATGTAGCCAAGTAATTAATATCAAATACCTTTCACAATGCCTGGTATTTCAGGCATGTGCCCAAAAATGCCATGTCTGTACCAGAAATATTCCACATTGACCCTTACTCGTAGTAATTAAGGGGTCTATAACGGGATCCCACGTAGGGTCACCGATATAGCATGTATGACCGGTCTTAGTACTTATTCATTAACTTGTATTACGGGTTATCACCGCTGATAATGTTAGGATTAAAGTGTTTTGGTTTTAGTGTTCTTTTTTATTGGTTTTATAGGTTATTGGCGCCGATTCCCTTGTTCACAAACTAAACTAAATTTAAGTTCGGTGCATTTTTTCTTTCTATTTCATTAAGAAAAGGACAGAACATAAATATTAGTTTAGTCCTGTCAAATCAAGATACTCCATAGACAAGTTTCGACGTGATTAAAAAATTGGTTACTAAAAATACGTCAATTTCAGGCGCTGACTAATTTGACAGGACTAAACTAATATTTATGTTCTGTCCTATTCCTAATGAAATAGAAAGAATAAGATGCACTGAACTAAAATTTAGTTTAATTTGTGAACAAGGGAATCGGCGCCATTAACCGGTTAAATGTCTTAATTACAGAAACTATTAAAAAGCCATTGTGTCTCGCGTGGATCCATGTTCTACGCATTGGAAGGACTAAAGGATTCCTGACAACAGTGTAGACAGTAGAGTACATTTGCATGATACCTCGGAGAATTTGGTTATACAGAGTGGCTGTGGCATCGACGGGCAAGTTGTAACCATGGATTTACCTGATAAACTTTTTTTCTTTCTTTTACCTGCCTCTGTACCATAATTATTTCAACCTGGGTTGAAATATTTCGTCAGTTATTAAAAAAAAAATGCTGTTCCGTACCGCGCTGTTTGACCGCGTAGGTATTACATTTTTCTATGTAACGGTAGATTTTTTTTTGGTAAGCTACGAAAAATTTCAACGCTAGAGGGTTTAGACTCATGTGCTGAATTCATGACTACAGAGTGCGCGTCGGTGACATTGTCACCCTGTATATTTGGTTTCAGTTTTCAGAAGTTTTTACTGACGTAATTCACGCTACTACATAAATAGTAAATAAAGAGAAAAAAAACCGAGTATGCTTATGACCACACGACTGAAGTGAATCTTCAAACGTATTTGGCTATGAGAGGAAGAGAGAAAGAAAATGTGCGCGCGCACTGCTTTCTCTTCCACTCAACTCCCGTTCGCCTCGCCCGATCACACTTTTCGTAAAGCGTTCGCCAGCTTACTCCCCAAATCAAGCATGCGTAAAGAAGTTTCACTTCAATAAAAAAAAAGAGATAAAGAGTATTCTATTTTATTGATGTAGGTTATAAGAAAACTCAAAGCATTTTTCAAATAAACCATTTACAAGCACTTTTAAATTG
Organism: Amphipoea lucens; assembly: GCA_947508005.1. Taxonomy (NCBI): domain Eukaryota; kingdom Metazoa; phylum Arthropoda; class Insecta; order Lepidoptera; family Noctuidae; genus Amphipoea; species Amphipoea lucens. Next base: position 1,251,675 of record OX382368.1, on the reverse strand, counting down.
ACAAGGAGTCAGACCGTTAGTCAGAAAGTTGAAGCTAGAAGTTGATATCTATATAAAAGCTAGGCTGATGACTTATTTCTATGAATAAAAACGTAAAGCTATTCATATAAGTACAATAGAAGTAGACATACAATAGTGCTACATATTATTTTATGATAAAAGCGTTGTTTGTATTCAAAAATTCACGATATTGTGTGCATTGTGTTGAACTTTAAAACATTTTCCTGCGAAAAATATGCGTTGTATACAATGTATAATAATAATCTATCTATACAAAGTGTAAAAAATTAACCTTAAAAACTTTAAGAGGTGCTTTAGACCATCGAACTGAACAACTTTCACTATGGACCAACTCCGAAATCACGAAAAAAAAATCTGCTGTTTCATACAAAAGTTCAATACCTACTCGGCCAAAATGTATGAAACAGCTCATTTTTTTTCGTGATTTCAGAGTTGGTCCCATAGTGAAAGTTGTTCAGTTCGATGGTCTAAAGCACATCTTAAAGTTTTTAAGGTTAATTTTTTTACACCTTATATATACTAACCTCTCATACGTTTGCCTGCCTACCTGTTGAAACACCCCACGCGTCGGAGTAGTTGAACGGGCGCAGTAAAGTCATTTTTTTAACAATGACAATGACAAGAGAACTATGACACTGTTGTGTACACACGGTGTACCGTTGACATTTCGAGCGCTTTTTCACTTGAGGGGCTAATAATAAGGCTGAAGAGTTTTTTGGAACGCTCTCATCTCTGGAACTACCAGTCGGATTTAACAAAATCTTTTTTGCATTTGATAGCCCAATTTTTAAGAAAGGCTATAGGCTACTTATCATCACACTAGGACCTTCAGGTGCCAAGTAAAAATAAAAAAAAAGTCAGAAAGAACGCTGAGCGAAAACGAATTAATAGCGCGGGCAAGCGAGGCGATGCGACGGGTTGAGTCGGGCAAATAAAGAATTTTACTCGGACAAAGTCGCGGGCAGAAGTTAGTATACAATATATCACATCACATCACACTAATATTATAACGGCGAAAGTTTGTGGGAGGGGGTGTGTGTGTGTGTGTGATTATATGTTTGTTACTTCATCACGCTCAAACGGCTAGACCAATTTTGATAAAATTTTGTATGGAGGTAGCTGATACCCTGGATTTACATATAGGCTACTTATCCCGATTGGCTTTTTATCCCGATATTCCCACGGGATGGACATTTACGCGGGTGAAACCGCGGGGCGCAGCTAGTAATATTATTTTCATTCATGTCGAGCCCACCGGCTTTTAAGCGCGCCCACGCAAATTGTAGCACTCAGCGTGTCAGTAAATTGTGACAAAATTAATGTTTCACGGAATTTTATATTGAAAACATCTTTTTGTAGTTACTCGCTTGACTTTTCGTATAGAGGTTTGATGTTGTAACAACATTATATTTTTGTCAATGGCAATTTGAATGTGACTTTATTTCATTAAGTATATACATATAAATTATATTTTTAAATATTAGGATATAAAAAATATATAAAAACACTTAAAAATATAAAAAATAGTAGCCCACCGGTATCGGGAACAGGGTCCAAGCTACCGGCGGTCAGGGCTCCAGAGAGAGGAACCTCCTAACAATGCGGGCCGTGTCCAGAAGTACAGCTTTCTGAATCAAGCCCTTGATCCAGCTGCTACTTTATTATTACATACATAAACTAACGCCTTTTTCCCATGGGAAAACTACAGAACCCCACCTGCTACGATCATTACATACTCCTTTTGCTTTTTTACGCTCATACATCTGAAGGCCAATTCCCGTAATTAAAAACGTTCAAAATCTAGTTGCAATCTCATCTCAGCGACAATCAATATCTAAAAACTTGTCAAAAATGTAGGGAAATTAGAGGCATTTTTGACAGATTGAAACCGCGGGGCGCAGCTAGTATTATATACGCGAAAGTTTGTGAGGATGGATGGATGGATGTTTGTTACTCTTTCACGCAAAAACTACTGAACGGATTTGAATGAAATTTGGCACAGAGATAGTTTATAACCAGGATTAACACATAGGATACTTTTATTCCGATATTCCCACGGGATCGAAATTTATGCGGGTGAAACCGCGGGGCGCTGCTAGTAATTGTCATATAAAAATATACAGAAATTCGCAACGACCGGTTTGTTAGAGATTACATTTTCCCAAAATTACCTCTATGTATCTGGTCCTTTTCCACAAACATTTAGAAAAAGACCAAAAGAAAAATACACATACAGTATGTAAAGCAGAAAATTGTAATAATATTGCCTAATGATCGTACAGAATGTTCGATGATGTGGCAATTTGTAGACAGTTATCGAAGCATCGAGCTATATGAGAACCTTTCAGTAATAACGCTAATTGAGATGGAATGGGAACGAACATATTCTGTTATACGGTTATCAAAACAACGCGGGCTTGATTTCTCTATATTATATTGATTTTTAATGTGTATGTTTTGAAGGATTCCCGGGTAATACCTAAAAGGAAACTCTTTAAAACTAAGGTAAAAGTAAAAGGCGATTCCTATAATTTACGAACCGTTATTGGTTAAAATTAAGACTCTTGTAACTTTATCAATAATGAAGCAAAGACATCCCATATGGAAGTAGCTCATCGTCATCATCTGCCTAGCCTTTTCCCAACTATGTTGGGGTCAGCTTCCAGTCTAACCGAATGCAGCTGAATACCAGTATTTTTATATGAAGCGACTGCCTGTCTGACCCCCACAATCCAGTTACTGGGTAATACGACACTCCTTGGTTGTCAGAATTTCGGGCTTCTGATGACCCGTAACGACTGTTAAAGATCCACGAATGACAGCCGGGACCTACGGCTTAACGTGCTTTCCGAGGCACGGAGGGGTATCGGCATGTAAAAATGGTCACCCATCCACAGACCAACCGCGGCAAGCGTAGCTTAACCTGATCGATCGACCTGTGCGGCTGTTATTATTTAGCCACGGGCCCCTCCCCATATGGAAGTAGCTATCACAGGTAAAATTAGCTTACGAATCTATTTACATATATGCCCAGTATGGCAATAAAAATGCTGCTATTGGTAAGTAAAACGATTTGTTGTTGTTTATAGGAACCGAACATTAGAGATGATTTCAAGAGACAAGGTAGTAGAATACTCATTTTAGTTGCTTCGAACAATATTCCAACAATGGATTAAATACAAACCTAGCCCATAAATATCTGCCATGTAACAAACAAAATATTTCACAATCTGAGCTAGGTATTTTATTTGCAACTTGGGACCTACCCCCGTTGGTTCTAGGATAATCATTATTTATACATTCTATCGAGTCTGCCCACCAATCTTACAAGAAAAACAAAAATCATTAATCCCTACAGATCGTACGATTTTTTAAGATTAGATTTTCTCCTTCGTACATTATAAAAATCTAATCTATAATCTGGTGATAAGCTCTTTACAAATACTGAGAGAAAAGACATCATACTGAGTGAAAAATGTGAAAAACCAGTCTAAAAATAAATAACGTCTGCTTTGTTTTATGTCAAACGCATTTAAGTCAACGAACTGCATGAATATTTTCATATAATGGCCGTCTCGTCATATGAAGTACTAAAATAATTGTTTGAGTAATTATTCGAAGCCATCACTAGATACAGATTTTTTTTTTTTTTTTATTTGAAATGGGCTTGCTCTTGACTCTAGCCTAGGTCAAAGGTGACAGAGACAAAGTCGACGATAGAGCGAGCTTACCCAGAAGAAGCCTGTTCACTCTCACTTTAAAGAGATTCGGGTTGTATGCGCTCGGAAAAACAGACGCAGGTAGAGAGTTCCACTCTTTTGCTGTGCGCATTATAAACGACATTTGCAAACGCTTAGTGCGAATTGGTGGAACAGCAACCAGGTAGGGATGGTAACTTGCAGTGCGCCTGGATGTCCGAAGGTAGAAGGGGGCCGGTGGAATGAGGTCGTGGAGTTCTTGGGCACATTCACCGAAGTACAGTCTGTAGAAGACCGACAGGCAGGCAACCTTGCGGCGATGAGCCAAGCTGTGAAGCTTGGCATCCACCAGTTTTACGTCGCCAATGAGCCTCTTAGCTCTGCGTTCCACCGAGTCAAGCGCGGCAAGTTGGTATTTCGCTGAGCCATCCCAAAGGTGGCTGCAATACTCCATGCAGGATCGGACTTGTGCTTTGTACCTATAGGGTTAAAAGCTGTCCAGGCGTAAAGTATCGTTTCACCCTATTTAGGATGCCCAGCTTCTTGGCCGCAGTTTGGGCTTTGTACTCGATGGTGGCGCCGAAGTTGAGACTAGATGTCAACTCCATGCCTAGAAGCTCGAGTCGATCAGTTACAGGAACAGATGTACCCCGAAAAGTAGGAGTCTGGTCAAAACGACTCCTTTTGGCGGTAAAAAGACACGCCTGTGTTTTGGTGGCGTTAAAAGAGACCAGATTGTCATCACCCCACTGGGAGACAAGGCTTAAGGTCAAATCTGTCCGCTCTACCATGGCCTCTCTCAAGGATCGAACTTCGGACCCGCTGGCCCCTGCATTGGACAAGTATCTCTCTGAAACTGTACTGTCATCCGCGTACCCAACAATACCAGGCTGAAGTAGGTCATTGATGTGCAGCAGGAAAAGAGTTGCAGAGAGAACAGACCCCTGAGGAACTCCGGCATCAATAGCCATAAGGTCAGAGGAGCAGCCATCAACGACTACTCTGATCGACCGCTCACTAAGGAAGTCTGATATCCAGCTACAAAAACCAGCTGGGATGCCATAAGCAGGAAGCTTACTGAGGAGACCGGCGTGCCAGACCCTGTCAAAGGCCTTCGAGATATCAATTTTTAAGTGAGCGAATTTGTTAAGTGAGCGTCGCCAAAGTTAGAATTGTTGTTGATACTGTTGTAGTACATGGACTTTTTCCTTAAAGATTTTCCTGTTAATTGTAACAGGAAAATCTTTAAGAAAAAATCCAATTAATCACCTACACAGAGTGGCAATACTAATAAAAAGATTATTAAGTAATCTTTTTATTAGTATTCCCTGACCACCTCTCAAAGAAATATCCATAAAGGCAAGTAAATATCGTCATGTTTTAATTTCCTCTATCCCGAGGAAAACCCTTCTCTCGCCCTTCGTTCGTCGAAGCCAGTAATATACTAATTGAATACCGGCCTCGGTGCAGAATTCTTCGTCTAGAAAGTACAACATTTCTTCGAATCGATGATTCAAGAATAGATCCACCATAGTGCGAGTACAGCCAGTGGTGACCCAGTAGTAACGGCTCCGACTTACGAGTTGCAAGTCGCAGGTTTAAACCCTGTCAGACGCGTTACTTTGAGTAATTTATTTCATCACCACTGCTCTCAAAACGGTGAAGGAAAACATCGTGAAAATGTCCTAGAACCAAAAATTCAGAGACATGTGAAATCCACCAACGCACTGCGCCCGCGTGGTGGATTATGGCCCAATCCCACTCAATAGAGAGCAGGTCTATGTCCCAGATGTTACGTACAGTGCGAGTACAGTCGACCGCACGTCAATGGTAGCAATTTAAACATGAGCTGGCCTAGCGTAGTACGACGTTTCAATAGAATACGAGGCCAGGCGCGCGTCGTCCATTGGCGACGAAACAATAGAAAATCAATTGTGTCTCATTAGCGGAGGTTGACAGATAAAACTGGTTTTGTTGCCACTGTCGTGCCGACTGTACCCACTATCTAATACTTCTAAAATTTCGAGTTCGACTAGTGATTTGGTTGTGTCGACTAGCTATCCATATATAGTTTTTTGGGATGTCTGAAGAAATTGGGATGTATGAAGAAATCTTCTTGTGTAGCGCAATTTGTTCCGCCAGTTACTCAACTGAACCGAGCGCTCGGCGCATCCTGGGATAGTCACAACCAACACCTTATTTGACTGGCCAATTCTTCCCTTACGGTGGTAGGGCTAACGCCCCCGCCTGGTTTGCAACTACTTCCCACCGGAGTCAGGCGTCAAGCAGCCTGTTGTTTTTTCTCGATGCGTGGGAATTCTAATGCCATAGGCATCTTCTGGGCACGCTCGTTCCATAATAGACCTCATCCATCGCTTTCCATCAGGTGTGATTGAGGTCAAGAGCGGCTTCACTCAGCAATAAAAAAAAGTCCATCGTTCGGCGAATTCCCGGTACTAGTTTTAACGATTTATTTGTCAAAACTTTCCGAATGTGTGGGTGGCTCCACCGAATTTTCTTTGTGTTTAACTAGAATTGGTTTAAAGTAAAAACAAACATTGATGTAGGTTTTCTTTTCAATTCAAAATACGACTCGTGGCATCAAGGACCTCTTAACGTTTATTTGGACGCTGTATTCGTGAAACACAAAAAAACAAATAACAAAATAAAATACAATAGTGTGTGCCTCACGACTGCGCCAAAAAGATTCATTTCAGATAATAATAATATATTTCATTATTATCGTCAGGCATCATCCAAATATTAAACAATATTTATAAACTAATTTGAAACAAAACCGCATTTAAATAGAAAATACATTATTCAGTACCAAAGCACCAATTTATAACAGGCATTTCTTATTAAATCGAACCTACGCAAACAGATTAAAAACGTCTTGATGTCGCGACCAGGGCGTGACTCCATTAGACTGGAAATATTTTCCTAATAAATTGGCCTCTTCCAAGTCCCTATAGATTTATGTACGACAATCACTCGTCGCCCTTCTGGGAAATTAGCTTCGACCCATATTTTAGTAGAAAAGTGATGATTTCCAAAGTGGACGGTATCAGGAAATTGATAAAATAACATTTCTACGTTTCCGTGCTTTTGAAGAGTTTGATGTTAAATGATAAAGGTTCGGTTAATGAGAGTTGACTGGAGGCTCTCTGGGTTATATTAGGTTATAACTTCACTTGAGTATCTCGAGATGAGTAATGGATTATATCAGATAAGGGCCCGCACCCACCTGCATACTAATAACCTCTTTATTCATGCTGAGCAGAAGGTGCTATCATCATTGTGCTCAGCGTGAATATTAAGTCAAATTTCCTCTGAAATCCTTCTTATCTGTTCCTTTTTGGAGGTATTCAAGCCTTTCCTTTCCAACACCAATTTAGTATCATACTGTATTGCTATTAATACTGGTATTCAGCTGCATCCGGTTAGACTGTAAGCCGACCCCAACATAGTTGGGAAAAGGCTAGGCAGATGACTGTAGTGCTATTCTATAAAAAAAACTCACCCTGAAAACGATGAAGTGAGCGTAAAGTGAGCTGTCAACATTGCCAATCCTTAGCGTTAGGTGAAATGGGAGCTTAGCCCAAGCTCACTTCACCTAAATATTCACGTTGAATTTTTTTTACAGAATACATCGGCTGGTTTGGTCTGGTCCTTAGGGTCTATCGACGTGATCGAAAGACCAACCTTACACGTGTGATACAATGGAATGTATTACGAAAGGTAACAATAGAATTGATGAGTTAGCAACATACCGTAATTACCTATCTGTCTGTCTAGTATAATTAATTATTTATATTAATTGCACGTAACGCGGATGATAAATAAGGAAATTCTACGTTCTTTCCTCAAAGGCAGCCAACTTATCGTTTGTGCTCACCGTCTTAAATATTCACGTGTTCTAATTTGTTAACGTGTAGGAGTTAATCTGTGTAATTATAAGCTCATTAGCAGTAATTGCATTATTGGGTTTAGTTCTTTTCAAGCATAAGGTTCATGTTTGGCAAATCTTGTTTTATTAGGTATTTTACACATGAAAACATGATTAGAATTTAGAAAAGCAATCTTTTGAGTGTTAACATATAGGTATACATATATGTATATCTTCCGTACTATATACTATCCATACTTTTATCCATCCAAACTAATATTATAAATGCGAATGTAACTCTGTCTGTCTGTCTGTCTTTTCTTCACGCCTAAACTACTGAACCGATTTGTGTGAAATTTGGTACAGAGATAGCTTGAGTCCCGGGAAAGGACATAGGATACTCTTTATCCCGATATTCCCACGGAATCGACATTTACGCGGGTGAAACCGCGGGGCGCAGCTAGTAACTCATAAAATTTTGTCACTTCAGCAAGTATTATGTCACTTGAACCAGTATAAACGAAGACTCAATATTCCCAAAAATAAATAAGAACATCACTAATACGGAACAAATAAATAAACAACTTCCTAAAGGGAACATCCTTCCATCGACCTTTTTATCTACTACCTACATTCGTAGCAACGCTCATACAATATTCATCAATGATTGGATGTTTCAAAATGTAGGGAACTAAATATAAACCAAATTGTTATGTCTTGTTAATAGTACCGGGAACTAATCTTCTTTAAGAACTTTAATGAGTTTCGTTTAATATGGACGAGCGTTCCAACTTGGTAGGAGAAAAATGTGGAATGTAGGCCAGCGGTATCTAGGTAAAGTGTGCTCTAGATTCTGCGATTTGATCTGAAAAATTTGATAAAATTGTCTCGCGGAAGGGGAGTTGAAAATTATGCTCGCTATATTTAAGCAACTGTAAATACATAAAGTAATTATGGAAAATTAGGACTTAAATAACTTAAATATTCCAAACAGGTTTTTCACGTCGGATTTTCCAAAGGACATAATATTTATAACCTTGAAACTTACCATTTTGGAGCCGAGCTTAAATTACTTAAATCATCAATCAATAATACCCTTTTATATCAACCGTAACCAACGCGAATGTTGAAAATAAACTTTCGTTTCAATGAACTGTCAGAACGAGTAGGAACAGTCGACGGCTAGTTCGAAATTGAACGCAGCTGCGGAGCCTGGACTAAAGTAAGTGGTACATTCATAATTCTGAATAGCCGGCGTAATTAAGCACTATCATTAAATTAATAATTTCTCGTAGTAGTAATTGAAGAAAAATTAAATATTAATGAAAAAGGAAAACGTTGAATTGAAATGATATTAGGTACCTTCTAACTTGTATACAGGGTGTCAGGGACGTCAACGCGCCGCCTGATACCGCGTGTTGATGTATTCGGTACATGGTTCTAAAACCCCTACGTTAAAATTTTACGACGATTATTAATGTTTTACCTATACTATACACCGTGTTCTTCACGATATCCATAAACTTTGTCAAACGCTTCTATAGCTTTTACAAATGAAATCTTAATCGTACTTAAAAAGGCTTCTTTACAAAGAAATTTGTAATTTAATTTAGTGAAATTTAATTGAGCATGCAGTAAGAAAGGGTTTTAACTCAGCTTTGATAAGTTGCAGCCCGCCAAATCTTATGAATGAAAATACGTCATCGTTGCCAATTCGGATAAAGAGGCATGCATATCGAGCGATTTACGTCAAGGTATTTAGTTTATATGAAAATTAACAAAAAACAAAAAATAAGAATTCATTAATGTGTCCTTAATGACAAATGCTTATTTCCATGGCCTGAACAACTGGTCGAAGTTTATGTATATCGTCCGGAACACGGTGTATAACTCTAAAGAGATATGTAGGATATAAATATTGGAAGCGTTCCTTGACCCACTAACCAGAAATGACTAAACGAAAGAGCCAACCAACTTTTAATTCCACGTTCCACGTTTGTCAATCAATAAACAAAACACGTGCGTCTATGTCAGTTCTTCATAACATAACATAATAATTGTTGATAGTGATGTCACCGAAAACGAATTGCGTCGCTCATAGAGGTGGACATAACAATGATAAACATTATCAATTTTATGACCATGTGTATGACTGACATAATCTTTATGGGGATGCCCTAGGGATTCCGGTTCGGACTAGGTAAGGTTTTGCTTAGACGCGCCACGCGCCATCACAATAGGGCAGCGAAAAAAATGTTTCCGAGAGTGGCTTGTGTGTATAGAACGCTAAAGGTGTATCGTGGTAGCCACAAAAAGTCAGGATGTGGTCGGCCGCTTGTTTAGGAGTACCGTGAGCGACTGTGTTTGTGACCTCGCTGTTTTCCCTATGGACCACATGTTTACGACGCTACTGCAAATTGGAAGTACGGAAGACCGCGCATCAGTGTGTAACAAAACCAGTTTATTTTTATTTTTTATAAATGGCATCGCAGGCCAACGTAGGTCAGCGGGATTGTCCGAAAGGGTTACCGCTGCCCCGAAACATAAAGGGCTAAGGAAGGAACACGGGTGGGTTTTAGTCAGTAAGAGTCTGACACTCCCTCCCTTTCGCTCCACCCAGAGCGGGAAGCGTCATTTGATTATTTCCCATCCACAAAAAAAAGGGCAATGTAGAAGGTTGTCGGCTGCTTAACCAGGCTTGCCTGTGGTTGCCTCAATAAATTAAGGTTTCCAGCTAGGGCTTAGAAAACTGAAAAAGTAAGTGCCTACACGCTAAAGTCACCCCCTGTGGAGTACGGACCTCAGCTTAGGGCGTCCCTGGGGGACGGCAGCAAGGGACAGGCTGGATCGTATTAATAACAAAACCAGTGTTTGCCGGCCTGTTTTATTCTAAAACTCTGTACTACACTAGGTCAGTTCAAGGTCAAAGTGTTACGAGTCAATGGAACTACCACGTTCTCATAAAATTTCGTGCCCGTCTACATTTTTGCCGGTGTGGTGTGGTTGCAATAGTAGCTCGTCTGACAGACCCTAACGATATAACACCACCGTCAGCACTTTATACGCAATGTACTCCACGTGCGACCCTAATCTTGTCACGGTAGAAATGAAAGCATTTTGCTCAGCTCGCGTATTTGTCACCGTAGTAATGTTAAAAGTTTTAGGTCACTTCCTGTGAAGTTCCAGGTGGAACTGTGGAACGTGTTAGACAGGTAGTAACCATGTATATACCTGCTAAGTAATGATATGGCAACGCTTTTAGTGTTGCATATATTAGGTAGTTTTTATCTTAACTGTCAGGGATCTTAGGTAGCCTGTTATAGAGATCGTTTACTGTAAAAACTGCACGCCCTTCCACTAAAATTTCTATATAAACATTTTCAGGTCAGATATGTATAGCAAAAATACCTACTTAGGTATATAGGAGCATTAAGAAGGGTCCGTGGAAGAGGGGTACAGCCGCACAGGTCGATCGATCAGGTTAAGCTAAACTTGCTGCGGTTGGTTTGTGGATAAGTGATCATCTTTTCTTACTGAGACCCCTCCGTTCCGCGGAAAATCACGGAGTCGTCGGTTCCGGTTGTCATTCGTGGATCTTTGACAGTCGTTACGGGTAGTCAGAAGCCCGAAAGTCTGTAACCAGTCTTACCAAGGGGTATCGTTACCTAGTAAATGGGTTGTGGAGGTCAGATAGGCAGTCGCTCCATGTAAAATACTGTTATTCAGCTGCATCCGGTTAGACTGGAAGCAGACCACAACATAGTTGGGAAAAGGCTAGGCAGATGATGATATTAACAAAAATATTCATTCAAACTCAAAAGAATAAAACAGGTTAAAATATTAAAGAAACATCATTGTTTAATTTCAATTACTTTTTTCATTTAGTTTAGTTTATTAAGGCTTTTCAAAATAAACAGTGAAATACGTATTACTTTTGTGAATACTGCAAACATACAGCTTCAGTAATTCTTACATTTTGTTTCATTACTATTTTAGAAATAGACAAACAAGCATATTGTTGGTGCTAACTTAACTCCAAGGAACGCTTATCACAGTTCACAACAATTTTATTAAAGAAAACTTGAACGTGAACCCACGTAGAAAATAAGACCTGACCTCACGCAAACTCCAACATGAAGACACCTTGACAATTCAAAAGTGCCTGTAATTGGTTTAATTGAAATAAATGCTTTGAGTTTGAGTTTGACTATAAAATCATAAATAACAACTTGTAACATTTTTATTTTTTCAAAATTACTTTGATGCCAGTATTGTCTTTTTAATCTCTTTGCATTTTATAGCCCAATTATTGAGGAAGGCTCTATTTAAAACCTTGCTAGGTCCCTATGGAGTCGACCAAAAAGAAATAAAGTCAGAAATAACGCTAAGCAAAAACGAAGTAGGTAATAGCGCCGGCAGTCAGATGCGATGCGACCGGGTGGGTCGGAGAACAAGAAATTTCAAGAAAATAATTTTCAACTGTCGAAAACACAGATTTTTTTTCTGAAGCGAATAATAGATTTAAATTAACGGCTTTTGGAACAGCTGCAGTCTAAGTTTCAAATGAAATTTGAGAAAATTTGCAGCCATTTTGTGTTAAAATTAAATTAAAAGGATCCCCGTCTCCAGTCAGTGCAACTAAACTAATTATGCTTGTGTAAGACGGGGTTCGCTATTCAAAGGATTTGAACTGTGACCTTTCTGTTGGCAATTAACACCTCCTGTTGATGAACTATTCTTAAACTGTCACTAACAGATTCTGATATTCATTTGAATTGATGAACCATAATAAAGAAGGATGGCAAATTGACATTCATGAATAAATAAGCTTGGATTTTATAAAAGATCGTTAAGTACATCTTTATCTCTTCTATCCTTGTCCCAATTTATTTTGGATCGGCAAAACATGTCTTTTTACCCGACTACGGCGAAGCAAAAAGGAGGGTCATGATTTTGACCGGTATTTATGTATGTATGTTCATCTGTTCCCTCATAACTTAAAAAGTGCTTATATTAATTTGACAAATGAGGTATCGTTAGAAGCGTCTTGACCGTCCCCTGGTTATAGGCTATGTGACGTCACACTAAATTCAATATGGCGCCCTCTAGAGGACATAAAGTAATAAATATAAAAATAAATATTTTGGAATGGTGCCTTGTGGGGTATCCAATGGAAGGGCTTAATTAGGACATCATTTCAAAAATATAAGTATTACTGAAATAAGTCCCAATATAAATAAATAAAAAAGGTTTAAAAACTAAAACCCGACTACTGAAAAGGATGAAACAAGGAAGTACCTTCCCGTGGTCGCATGCTACCATGGCTTATTTAGTACAGCGGCATGCGACCATGGGAAGATACTTTCTTGTTTCATCCTTTTTAGTAGTCGGGTTTTAGTTTTTAAACTTTTTTCTTCCATACTATCTTCCTCATTAGTCGTCATCTCGGTAGTCACCCCCTTTCTAACCATGATCGTCATCTGTCACACAATCCACCGTTTCTTTGGTCTTCCCATAAAAGATAGTAACAAGATGAAACTTAGAATAGAAAAATAAATAAACCCCAATTTGATTTAACAGAATAAACGAGCAAATCGCAACTGTGTATTTTAACCGGTTCTCGATTTAACCGGGCAGTCCACAGGTCAGCCAGTCTATTCACAAAACAAACCGATCGAACGTTTTAATGATCGAAACGAGGATTGTAACTTGTATAATTGACGTCAACAACATTTAGCCAACCAGTCGACTCTGTTTACCTGGACACACGACTGAATATGGACTTTATGGAAGGGAAGGTAAAGTTGAATATTTATTTAAAGGTTGTGTAGTTAATCCGCTTGCCCGTTCGTGTTCACGCACCAATATTGCGGGTGGCAACTTTTTTAATTAATGGTCCTTCGAGTCGAGCTGTCTCAACTCGGCGATTGCTGGAGACTACACAGCAAAAAGCAAGTTATTTTTATTGGCTTCTTTTTGTTTCTAACTTTGTCTGCGGCTTTCAATTTGATGGATGGGAGTTTGCTTCATTTTTGCGCTGTTTTCTTTAGAGGAGTTCATATTTTGATCTCTTTGCTCGCTTGTAATTTTATTATTGTTGTTGAGCTTTTTTTTTATAGTCAAAGTCAAAGCATTTATTTCAAACTAGCTGCGCCCTGCGGTTTCACCCGCGTAAATGTCGATCCCGTGGGAGTATCGGGATAAAGAGTAGTCTATGTCCTTTCCCGTTACTCAAACTATCTCTGTACCAAATTTCATCTAAATCGGTTCAGCGGTGTAAGCATGAAGAGGTAACAAACATATAAACACACACACACACACACTCACAAACTTTCGCCTTTATACTATTAGTGTGATGTGATAGGCACATAAAAGGCACTTTTGAATGTCAAAAATTACAATAAAACAGAATTGATTCTAGTCACCCCTTCTAAGAAGTAGTTTTCGTATGGAGAAGAATGGACAAGAACCTGCACCGTATAGTTTGCAGAATCTCATTATCCTACTATCCCATCCTACTTCCTACTAATATGTATTATAAATAAGAAAAATTGTGAGGATGTTTGTTACTCTTACACGCAAAAACTACTGAACGGATTCGATGAAACTTTACAGTAATATAGCTTATACATCAGAATAAGACATAGGATACTTTTTATCTCAATATTTCCACGGGATCGACACTTATGCGGGTGAAACCGCGGGGCGCTGCTAGTTTAAAATAATGTAGGCAGATAGTGGATAAGAAAAAGCTTGCCTGCAGAATGGTGGCCAAGACAAATGAAGTAACATTTAAATGTCCTGCAGTTAGATTTGAGTTAATGACTGTAAGAACGACGGCGTGTAGGTGTAAATGGCTTTTTTTTTCTTAATAGTAATTTCATGCCTCGCAATCGTTACTATTTTTTGTCTGATACATACTGTCATCCGGAAACGTGCCCAGAAGACTGGCAGCATTGCCCCGTTGAATGGCAATGCTAATTCTTTGGCCAAAGAACGACCCAACCCTCTGGTCACGTGAAGTATCGACCAGCCGGCGAGAAATAAAAATAATAATGATGATGATGATGATGATGATGCGATCCGACCGATTTCGGCCAGGGCGATTGCTTCAGCTCCGTTGTAGTTGCCGTTCGTTTGCTCGCATGTGGCTTATGTATCCAATCTTTTTTGCAAAGATCCGCGCACAATGCGGGCATGTGAGCACACCATCGATATAATTATAATTATAACAAAAATAATAATAATAAATAAATAAAAGATAATTAACTGAGATGAGTTAAAATATTGCTCCAACTCCCTCCATTAGTACAAACAACAGCAGTCTATCTTCATTCATAGCAATATTTTTAGCTTTACAGTTACGCAATCCACACATACCTAAAGTTAGGTTCACAGAGGGAAAAATTGGTCTAGTTTTTAGATGGTTTGATCTCCGCCCAGCTATAGCGTTAGATTGATGGTTCCAATATTTCTGACAGATGGTCCGTTACGGCTTTCAGTTTGATTTGGCTTTACTTCTGCTCTTCCCAAAACATGTCGGTAAAAATGTGGATGGTGTAATTATGTTTTGGCAGTTTGTGAGTATGTGTGTGTTTACAATGTTTGTTACTTCTTCACGCTCAAACGGCTGGACCAATTTTGATAAAGTTTTGTATGGAGGTAGCTGACACCCTGGATTAACATATCGGCTACTTTTTATCCTGATTTTCCCACGGGATCGACATTTACGCAGGTGAAACCGCGGGTCGCAGCAAGTAGAATGATATAAATGCGAAAGTCACTCTGTCTGTCTGATACCTTTTCACGCCTAACTCAACCGATCGTTTTGAAATTTGGCCGACACATTTGTCTGGGATCTGGAGAAATTGGCTATTGTTCATCCTGGATCGCAGACGAAGCCACAGGCAATAGCTAGTAAACCATACTTTTTTTTTCAGTAATGTTCTTATTTATTTGTATAGATATTTACATAACATAAGCTAACATATAAACTATAATAATAAGTACAATTATATGAAAAAATAAACAAAATAATCATAGGGCATCAAAGAATTCGTCCGCATCGCTGTCAACAGGAACAGTGCCCAAAAGGCTGGCAGCATTGCCACGTTGTATGGCAATGCTAATTCTTTGGCCAAGAAATAGGCAAGCCCTCTGGTCACGCGAATAGTCGACTAACCGCTTGGCGATATCTCGAAAAACCAAGTGGGCACTCGGACCCCATGGCCCTAGTGTTTCAACCCCAAACCATACTAGAATGTTTTTATCGAAACCTACCAAACTAAATTTGATAAAAACTTGCAGAAACTAGTTCAGTACCTACCTGGAGGAGAAAATTAAGTACCATTTAACACAGAAAACATAAAAAAAACTATAGATACTCGGTTAGAACTGCTTGAAAGTTTTAAGTCTTTGATATAAGTTTTTCGATTTTTGCTTGAACTAAGTAGAGCGTCATACGATGCAGACTCAAAGCTCTCCTTAAGCTTCAAGTTGTTGACACTCAACCCGTTATAAATCTACGGATGCTCAAGGGATTTGCCAGGTTTTTCATTTCTCTGTACAGTTCCGTAAAGTGAGTTGCACAATGCCAGCCGAGAACCATTCTAAGGAACTCACTATACATATTTAAAGGTTAATAAAAAGACGACAAAATATTAAAAAGGACACAAATTGAAAAGCCACGGTCCTTTTTCTTTGCTAATGAGCAAAAAGTTGTTAGAAACAATAACCAACGGAGCGGCGTCGACTGGGAAAAAAAACTCAACGATGAATTTTAATATCCCGTTCGATAAAAGGAGGCTACATTATCCAGCCCCGACTTGATTACCTGTCATTATGTCCTAGTGTATGACCCACATACAGGCACAAAATCACACTAATATTATAAAGGCGAAGGTTTGTGAGTGTGTGTTTATATTATGTTTGTTACTTCTCCACGCTCAAACGGCCGGACCAATTTTGATAAAATTTTGTACGGAGGTAGCTGACACCCTGTATTGACATACAGGCTACTTTTTATTCCGATATTCCTACGGGATCGACACATATGCGGGTGAAGCCGCGGGGCGCAGCTAGTAAAAATAAATAAAAAGATGGCTACCAACCCGCCATTAAATTCTCGCGTTTAGTCGCGTTAATATATAATAAAATTCCTAATTCCCTTAAGGAAATGAATATCAATTCATTCAAGAGAGAGCTAAAAAAATTGATAATTAATAAGGGATACTATAATGCTACGGAGTTTTTAATTGACAAATTTTGAATGAATTAATATGTAGGTATTGAGTTTTATTAACTTTATTGTTTTAATTATTATATTATTATTAATTATTTTTTTGACTATATTTTTGTGACTATATTTTGACTATAATTTGATTATTTCGTTTTATAACTCCAACTAATTACTACTAATACTATTTTGTACGCCAAATATGGCAAAACATGATGAACCTGAAATATTTTTCCATCCATATGTGCATATCAGCTATGTATCATGTTACACGTGTTTAAACAAATAAATACATCTTTATCTTTATCTTTAGAACACAAAATGGATGACTGCACTCCGCAGTTACAGTAGGTACGACCTGAGTTTATTTTTTTATTTGTCTATCTAGTTTCTCGGTTTTATGAAATGCAATTGAACATAAACCTAATAAGAGAGCATGAAAGATCAATATAATAAAATGTACACTCAAACATTTCCAATATTCGATATGAAATCAGTCATCGGAGAATTTTACAGTTGGTGCCCTAGAAAATCAAATTACGAAAATTGGATCGTCCAGTAATCCAATGACATCAATAACTGCAGGCGTGCTCTGTTTAAAATTCTGTACAAAATTACAAAAAATATTGACGGTCAAAAAAGGAGTTGTGAGAGAACGTTAACTATTCAATCTATAATTGCGTAACACACCATCAATAACAATGGCTTTTTTTTTGACAGTTCAACAACTATTACATTCACTGAGTTATTTACGTTGTTGAGCAGAGAAATTTTTCGAACATATGAAGCAATGGATTAGCAATATGCTATGAAATTATTTAGATTGTGATTGATAGTGTTACAAAATTAGGGTGCTGAACTCAAAAAAACCGATTGTGCTTATGAACACACGACTGAAGTGAAACTTCAAACGTGTTTGGCTATGAGATGAAGAGAGAAAGAAAATGTGCGCGCGCACTGCTTTCTCTTGCTTATATCCCCCACTCAACTCCCGTTCGCCTCGCCCGATCACACTTTTCGTAACGCTTACATCACGCATTCGCCAGCTTACTCCCCAAGTCAAGCGTGCGTAAAGAAGTTTCACTTCAAAAACTCAGGTAAAACAATTCGACCACGATTCCGTTCCCAACAGTGTAAAATACATAAATAACAAAATATTCAAAAGCCTACTGAACTGCACCCTTGAACTTGACCTTCCATTGATTTTCCGTAACCTTTTCGAAGACAATTAATGATCATGAGACCGCGCTTTTGTCCTGTTTTTGTTTTTTTATCGTCGACTTCATCGCTTACAAGCGCGGCGAAGAATGCTAGAATGATCTTAGTTTGAGATTAGAGAACCTTTTGGAGGTAGTGGAAAATTTGCTGCTTGTTCATAAGAGCTTGACATTTAGGTATAAACGACCTCGAATTACCCCAGTTTTTGTCATAATCATGTCAACGAAAGTAAATGTCTTGCTTAAAATTCATATTCTAATATGAGTCTCAAGTATCTTCGTAAAAATACGTAATCAAAGACATTAAATTAATTATTTACATAGATTCTCTTTGTACGTAATACATTTAATAACTTTTATTGATCGAAGTATAACCGGTTGAATGCCGTCATTACAGACACAATTAAAAGCCATTATAATAATAATATAATATAATATTCCACAACTATCACACAACGCCATCTAGTCCCAAGCTAAGCAGAGCTTGTGTTATGGGTACTAGACAACTGATAAACATACTTATATATTTCTAAATACATACATATTATAGATAAATTACACCCAGACACAGAACAAATGATCGTGCTCATCACACAAACATTTGTCCTGGGTGGGAATTGAACCCACGACCTCCGGCATAGCAGTCAGGGTCACTAACCACTAGACCATCAGGCCTGTCAAAAAAAAAAACCACTAGACCATCAGGCCTGTCATTGTGTCTCGCATGGATCCACGTGCATACGAAGGGTTAATAACAAAAAAGAAGTGAACAGAATTTTAATGATTTTATTTAATCGAATACCATTTATTTAAACTTTTCGCACAAAAAGGTACAAAGGCGGACTTAATGACAGCCAACCAAGGGTGGTGAGGAGATTAGATGGCAGGTGCTTTGGTTGAGAGGAACAATTATAAAAAAAAAACAAATAAAACAGAGAGCTTTGGTTAAGAGTGTTCACTTCAGGGTATACTAATGTAATTTGACAAAATAAGAAAAATAAGGCAATTTTTATTGCTTAATCTGCTCTTGGCCTCGATAACGCCTGACGGAAAGCTCTACGATGGAACAAGTTCGTAAATAACCCATACTAATATTATAAATTCGAAAGTAACTCTGTCTGTTCTGTCTGTATGTTACCTTTTCACACCTAAACCACCCTAAACCACTGAACTGATTTAGATGAAATTTGGTATAGAGATAGTTTGAGTTCCGGGAGAGGACATAGGATAGTTTATATCCCGATATTCCCACGGGATCGAGACTTATGCGGGTGAAACCACGGGGCGCAGCTAGTTTGATATATATTTAATACGATAATCACCACTCAAATTAATCTAATTACAAATTACAGCCTTTATAAACATCGCCACGTAAAAAGATACGTATCCTTAAAACCATTCATCCACCAAAAAATACCACAAAAAGTTCAAGGGCAAAAATTCGGAAAAATTCTGATAAAAATATTATCTCGTACGAACCCGCAAGCCCTCTTCGCAAATGTGTCATATGACGACATATATGACGTCGGGCATCCGTGGCACAGGATAATGGAAACGGCTCCAGAGATTTCCACTGAATGCCATCTTTATCTAGATGTTACATTTTTAGAATTCTGCGGTCGGTTATAAAATGGAATCATATACTTAAGTTCTGAATTATAAAAGTAGCCAGTAGAGTAATTAAGTAACTCTAACGCATACATATAAAATGCTTCATTGAATAGTTCGATATTGAGATAGACTCATGATAGCACAAGTTTAAACCTTAGTGGTTTTTGGTTGCTATTTAATATGAATAATCCTGTATTCTTTTGTATAAATGATAAATAAATAAAATAAAAAAAATTGCGTAACACACTATCAATAGCAATGGCTTTCATTTTGACAGCAACATATGAAGCAATGGGCTACAAATATCCTTCAAAATGATCCAGATTGAGATGATAGTGTGTTACCCAATTAGGGTGCTGTTATAAAAAAAAAAAACTGCCATCACGACGGTCCGCCTGCACCACCACAAACCATACGTTAAGCATAAGTAGCATACGTCGGTCATTTGAAGAGGACACAGAAATTAATGATGATTTAATTATTACGTTAAGGGTTAAACGTATTTAGTGATTTTTGGTGCAAGTTGCCTTGAATAATAAAGGACACTTCGTTCCAATATTATATCAAAATGAAACGCTTTGTTTAAGAAAGTAGATCAGCTAGTTTAAGCCGAGTTCGCTGTAATTTACTGAAGTATGCCTTAGCTAGAGCGATCTCATTGCTTTGTACGAGGCAGACTGATCTTAGAGATCCTTTCTACATTAAATTAGCATCTCGTGGACGAGGGTCTTAAGTACATATTATCTGCTAACAAAGAGTTATAAGGACGGGACTAGATCAAATTATTATAACATAACATCACGCCTGTTTACCCAGAAGGGTTCGGCAGAAATATACCTATAGTACATCCACATTTCGCCCGTTATGTTTAAGCCCCATGTATGTAATAGGGGGCGAGACTATTACCATCAAATGAGCACAAATCCAGATACAGAGCTGCTACTGAGAAAATCCCATTTGGAAAACTCAGTAAAATGCATTTATTTATTTACGCTGGTAGGTGCGCCTGCGGCCTTTTACTTGTCATAGCAATGCCACAAACACACCAGAGTGCCTCTGACACTCAAGGCATAGACAAGAAATGAGGTTACGTCTGGCGCGGATTAAAAATTAATATTTTATTTTGTTTGCTAATATTTTACATGATATTAAATCTATTTTAATATTTATTTATTTCTGTAACTGCCCGTGACATCACAGCGGCGGGCCCTATCAGAATACCAGCGCTGCGACATTTATTTTTTAAATGTCGCTGCAGCATGCTGAGATAGAAGCCTTTTGGCCTCGTATAGGAGTTTCTGTTTCATTTTTCTTTTTTTGTTACTTTTTTTTATATAACTTGTTTTTTTTATTTTTTACTATGTTTAGTTTAGTTTGTGATCTTCCTGTACTAGTCGCAATAAATACTTTCTCTATTTAGTAACACTGTCCAACCTGGGTTTTGGCCCCAATACCTCATCATAAATATAAGTTATATAGAAATATAAGAAATAAACAGTAAGTTCTCTACTCTCCACATAGGAATTTTAATTCATTTATGAAATGAAATTGTTTTCGTGAACGCTCAGAATCATTGGTAAAGAAGATTCCAGGTATAAATTGATTGACCCACTAAATGTATTGGTCAAGGCTGAAATATGTTCCAATAATCCGGAGCTCTCTGTGCGGAGCCAATTCGCAGAACACCAGTATTTTTTTTCTGCCGTAGAATATTTTTGTTATCGTAAAAGTGGTTTGAACGGTGCAATTTTCTTATTTCCCTACCTACAGGGGTGAAAGCGAAGGACGTAATGTCAATGCTGAAAGCGATGTGGTTTCAAACAGCTATGTCCCTATGGGGTTATACATTTATTTCGGTGGGGAAAACGATTGTTACTCAGCTTACAACATCAAGTTATAATACAAGATTTTTGTTGTTTTGTTGACGACAAAAATCTTTGTGGATAACAAATGGAAACTGAAAGTGTTATGTAGTATATTTTTGTCTGCAATATGTTTTTTTTTCTAACGGTTATAAAAATCTCGGTTATTTGCGAAAACTTCGATACCTACACATGAGGTCAAAACGGACACATTACTTAATAAATAAATAAATTAATCAGAATCGATGGGTTTTTGGTGGTGCTCTTCAGAAACGTCAATGCGTATTGCTCGCAAACGACGTGTGAACGTAAACGATGCAAAACAAAAGAAGTATGGAAGGATTTGTAGCAGTTGGCATTCTGTAGTTACCATTCTGTTGTTCTGTAGTAAAAAAAAACAGTGGCACTGCGGGAGTGCCGACAGAAGTGAAAACTTCAACAATTACGTGTGTATTTTTTGAATCGTCATATAAACAAAACACAAACAATACTTTGCCATCACTCACTGACATGTCGGAAATACATTAAAACCGTACATCCCGAGGATAGCCGAACACATCCAAAGCGGTGTTGGTTACGGTAACAGTGGCGCAAATTCAATGGTTTTTCCTCATCTCAAAAAATGCCCCAACACGCCTAAAGAAGTTTTCACTTCTAAAAATGTTTTTGTTGTTTCTCATACAATTGTTCTACAATCTACAGTACAAAATAGAGGCAGCCCCGGTAAGTCATAAGGATACTTGTGATGGGGTCACCTCGCAAGTTCCCAAGGGTAACGGGTAATACTATCTACAATGTTGAGACATAATTGAAGAAAAGAAAAAGTTTAAATTCTAGGATGTTACAAAATTGATCTAGCATGTTCAGGTATGTGTAGAGTTAGGGCGTGTGAATGTGTGTGGAGGGAGGGGGTGTATGTGCGGGGTGTATGGGTGTGAGTATATGTGTATGTGTGTGTTAATGATTGATTACCTGATGTAGGTATGTTATGATTGGGTACAGGTTATTCATAGCATATTCTGGTTAATAAAGTTCAATTTCGTCGTACGTTTGTGATTTTAACCATTCCGTATTTTTACATTCGTGTCACAACATGGGGTAAATATTCAATTTGGGGTTCAATATAGTTTCCACCTCCATTGGAAAAGGTGTGATTTTATGATGGGTGGGTGTTTATGAATGTTTATGGGTTGTCTAAGTAATCCATACTAATATTATAAATGTGAAAGTGTGTCTGTCTGTCTGTTACCCGCTGAACCGATTTAGATGAAATTTGGTATAGGGATAGTTTGAGTCCCGGGGAAGGACATGGAATAGTTTTTATCCCGATATTCCCACGGGAACGACACTAATGCGGGTGAAACTGCGGGGTGCTGCTAGTTCTAAAATAAATTCAGATCCAAGGCAGCCTATAATATTATAAAACGCAGATAGTCCTTAGCGATAAGTAAACAAAAAAAGAAATTAAAACAATTTCTTTTATATAAATGCTATTATAACATCAATGAATATTTAAACGACAAATTTTAATTTTTTTATGTCATTTATAATTACAGTATTTATTATAACAACAAAGTAGTCAAATAAAAGCCCTCTTCCTCTCCCCTACGTTTGCTGTGCCCGAAAGTGGTTCCACAATGATCATTTCTGTAAAACCTACCACCTAAGTTCACATGTGGAAGCAATAAATATATTGAGTATTGAGTAAAAGTCTATCAAACAAATGCCAGTCTACATTCACTCCGACAGAGTTAGATTTGAAAGGGTTTCTACCGTTCTCGCACGCAGCCAGCTCCCAACTATGTAATAGGATTTCGACTTGACACTGCCATAGTTCCTGATCATGTGTTGGCTCACTGCCTACCTTTAGCTTTAGGGTGAACGACTGTTATGCTATTCAATACGGATTTTACATTATGGCAATAATACAAGGTCGTACCAAATTAATTCACTTTGTGTGTTAACATAAAAGTGAGTCATTGTTGTCAGTCATGCCTTTCGTTTCAACGACATTCATTGAAAATGAATCAATTTGGTTGAACAATGTAAGCAATGTAGTATGTTCTGTTGAATAGGACACAATAAAAGTCTTACGGTTTCATCGATCACGGGGCTAAGCTGCAGTAGATAATCGCGGTCGGTTCCTAGATGGATCAGCATTATTTACAAATCGTGACATATTGGATTGTGGTAGTCCATTTGCGTGTCCATTGAAATAAACGACACAATTATTTAACAGCATCTACACAGATAAGAAGCTCCATTAAAACTGGTAAATAAGAGGCCGATATAAATATTAAATTGTGTGCTAAGAAGCTGCAAAGAACATTGCTTTCTTTTATTCTTTATTGTACACATAAATTACAAGAAAAAAACAATGAACATGAACGTCTCACTTAAAGATAAGCCTCACGCTTTTAAGGAAAATATTAAATTTCTATGTTTACGTTGCATTAGACAAATTTATATACGAATATTTTTACATACACAACGTCCTAGCTTTTTCAGAGGTTTTGTATCTTGTAGCTGACAATATCTGTAAAGCCCGGAATACACACGCCTATAACTTGCATAAAAGTATGCGAGTAGCTTGCATGCCGCGTGCCACACATTCTGATTGGTGAATAAAGTGGCATGCAAACCACTTGCATAATTTTGTGCAAGTTACAGCCATGTGTATTCCAGGCTTAACTCTGTGGTGAGTGGAACGATGTTACGCCAACGTAACAATGCCCTTAGCTTTACGATTCCACCTAGAAATTCTAAACAATTGTTGTATACTGCGAAAACCTAACTTTATTATTACCTGGGGACCACATAGCTGACTATTAATCTTGTTTTATAAGCCAAGTATATTCCACAATAGATATAACATATTCAGCTATGTTAACTATGTAGAAAATAGACTATCTAGTCCATTTTGTTGTTGTGTATATAGTGCAAAGATATTTATTTTGTACTCGCTTTATACAGGGTGAAATTGAAAACATACGACAAATCGAAATGGGAGATTGTACCTACTCATCATTATGAACAACTTTTACTATGGGAGCAAACCTGAAATCGCGAAAAAAAAACATCAGCTGTTCCCTACATGTTGACGAGTTATGCGACCATAAATGTATGGAACAGCTGATTTTTTTTTTCGCGATTTCGGTTTGGTCCCATAGTAAAAGTTGTTCATAATGATGAGTACAATCTCCCATTTCGATTTGTCGCATGTTTTCAATTTCAACCTGTATTTATTACATTTTCGACACCTTTTTTTTTGTTTTCGTTGGGAAACCTTCAAAAGGCACCCGACCTCCGGGAAGGGAGGTCGGAGAGTGTGGGATCCTCACTAAAACAACCCCGGTGATCACCATCAGCACACAGGGGCGGTCCCGGTTCCTCTTAAAAGACCAATTCCAGAACCTCCCCGTGCAACGCCTGTAAGGCATGTGCCAGGGATGTCCCTGGGGAGACTGTAAAGGGGTCTCCCCTGAGCCCCGCTATGCACGGCAGCACGTGACCACGGTGCCACGGTCTTCTCTGGATTAATAATATATTATTTAGATTTTGCTTGCATACCTCCTAGGTCTTTGACTGTCGTTACGGGTTGTCAGAAGCCCGAAAGTCTGTAAGCCAGTCTTACTAAGGGGTAACGTGTTAATCAGTAACTGGGTTGTAGAGATCAGATAAGCAGTCTCCCCTTGTAAAATACTGGTATGCAGCTCCATCTGGTTAGACGATACCATTCCCAAAACATTTGTAAAAAAAAAAACAATCCACTTCAAAAAAACACTACAAAGTCAAAAATAACTTTAATTTCAGAAGTCGGTGTCGTTGGTTCCGCATTTTTGTTTTTTGACACCGGCTTCCGAAATGAAAGTTATTTTTGACTTTGTAGTGTTTTTTGAGAAAATCGCGGACATACAAACATACATACATACATACGGGTCGAATATAGAACCTCCTTTTTTAAAGTCGGTTAAAAAAATCTAGGCAGATGACAACTCGCACACCCTTTTTTTTGACCTCGTGAATTGCTCATGCACTCTGCACTACCACGGGGAGATAGTGCAGTTATGTGGGACTCTAACCCACTAAAACTCCAAGATGTCCAAGATGACGACTCGCATACCTCTACTAGTATTGTTATTTACAAACTTTTTTCGAAGACAAACGAGCCCGACTCGCGTTCGCAGAGCTCTGAAAATTCCGAAACACACATAACTACTACTGTCCCGCGCAAGTTATAAATGAGTACACTTGTTTACACAAAATGTAGATGAACATCAACATAAACGAATGAGATATTACGTTTTCCACATTCAAAAATATACGGGAAAGCTATTGTCAACGGCGCTACTCAAAAGTGACGTATTACAAACTCAAATCGCGGTTCGTGCATGACGCGACTAAGTGTGCAGACACGCGACGACGACAGAGGCAACTTCAACCGTCGACACGCGTCGGCGACAGGCCGCGACGTGTGTCGGCGGCTACCGACGCCGCGTCTGTGGCTGCCGTCGAAAAAGTGTCGCTCGTGTATTTTAATACGGTGCTCAAAATACACGAGCGGCATATTGTTGGCGGTTGCAGTTGCCTCTGTAGTCGACGCGTGTCGCTCGTGTGTTTGCACACTTACTATCGCGTCTTACTTTTGAGCAGCATCGTGGCCGACGGGCCTTAGTTTGTCTATCAAAATCGGAGTTACCAACTGTATAAATATTTCCTTTCGGTTACAGAAAACATAATCATCACACATATTATAATGTAAATGCCTACCTAGTGGAAGAAATTGGATTCTTTTGTTGTGTAAATTCGATGTTAAGAAGTCAGGAAGTCCTTTGAAATCATACATGTTTAATTTGGTTCAAGAAAATACGGAAGACATACAAAAATATTTGTTTTTGGGGAACACGCATATTGAGGTATTTTAACATTATTTTGAAGAAGCATAGTATTGAAGGTTGTAAATAATGAAATAATTCCTGTTAAAGGCAAACAGGGTGCGGGGGTAGGACGAAAACGGGGACCGGGAGAGGTGCGGGCGGTAGGCGCTCGTAGCGTGATACACAAGAGGCGAAATATGCACTGGACAGTTCTTAAGATATGTGACGTCACAGTTGCTAACGGTGAACCGGGGA
Source organism: Amphipoea lucens (assembly GCA_947508005.1). Lineage (NCBI taxonomy): Eukaryota > Metazoa > Arthropoda > Insecta > Lepidoptera > Noctuidae > Amphipoea > Amphipoea lucens. The sequence goes on along the minus strand of OX382368.1, from coordinate 1,225,010 downwards.
TCCGGGGAACCGGGGGAGCGTGACGAAATGCTCAAGCACTCCAACACCCCGGCTAAAGGTAGCAGCAGGACACCGTGTGGTTTTTGTCAGTAAGAGTCTGACAGACCCCTCCACCCACCCCAGGGTGGTGGACATCCATGAGGATTTCCACACGATAAAAAAATGTGGTGATTTTTTATTAGAAAATTAATTGATGACAACAAAAATATGTGAAACAACTATGTGTAACAAAATGAAATATTAACTTATGCAGATACCTTAGCTTGCCTCTTAAAAAGACGGTGACCTGAAATATCGGAAAACAATGTTCATGTACACCTCTACCTAACTTCAACGGTAAAACGGGGGCGATGTTATGTTCTGTCAGATACGAAAACAGCAAATACAATGGTCGTTACCATTGGTAAATATAAACATAAGTACGTCAATATTGGTGCTGTCACCTGTCAATGTCATGTGTCAAGAATTCTTGTCAAAAAAAAAAAAAAAGTCTTTGTGTTCTCGGTCTCTTTCTGCCTTCGACCATCTTGCGAGTTATGTGTGTTGAGAAAAAGCTTCCATTAAATATTTATTCTACGGTATATGTCTATTATTTACCCAAAATCCATCATTCACTCATACATTCTTCTCGGAATATTCCATTAGTTCCTATAGCAACAAACATACACAGTACTTACAACCAATACGAATATTAAATTGGAATGGAATTTAAATTCCAGTTCTGAAAATACCATTCAATACGCAGTTATTTTAGTACAACCGCCGCCGGCTGGAATCATATTTTAGGCTTCATTCAAATTTCGATTCAATGAAACTTTAAAAACCTTGAGTGCTTAGTGAAAATTCTACGCTACATTCGCAATGAATTCCATCTACCTAGTCTTTTACCAACAATGTTGGGGTCGGCTTCCAGTCTAACCGGATGCAGCTGTATAGATAAGTACCAATATTTTACACAGAGCGACTGTTTATCTAACCTCCACAACCCAGTTACTGGGTAACACGGTACCCCTTCGTAAAACTGGTTGTCAGATTTTTAAACTTCTGACTTAAGATTATAGATTTCTGCTTAGTCAGAGAATCAAAGTGGAAATCGATAAGATCGCTGCAACTATTCAAAACCCTACAGAACCTAGCGCATGGAGAGTTAGATCTCAACATCGTTCTTCTAGCTTCAATATAAATATTCAAAAGACTTTACAGTTATCCTAACGAGTCCAGTTTTAAATAGACTTTATGAATATTTTTATAGAAATAGCTTCATTACAAGCGTAGTGTTATGATGTTGTCTAATTTTATTTAAGTATCTACTTCTTGCCATTCCCTCCAAGAGACTATTTTTGCAAAATTAATTATTATAAGCGAAGCGAGGGCAGCCCAGCTATTTATAAAAATATTCCTTAATTCGCTGAGTGAGTTTTTTTGTCAACTAATTTGAACTTTCCTAACGTAAGGGGCCGAATGCTTGGAACTTCGTTTTTCTCAATACTTTAATTTAGTTAGAAGGTTCTGCTGTAACCTGAGATTTATTTTCTTTTTTTACTTTTAAAAACATCAACTGTTTGTTTACCTCTGCTTAATTCGAAATGGTTTTAAAATTGAACTTTTTGATCAAATTGATTTTTGTACCATTCACTTATTTACTGGCTTATAGACAGCAATGCGGATGAATTTTTCGACGTTATATTTTAGTTTCTGTATAGTTTTAGTTAAGTTAGGATTTGATTTTGTTTTTTTTTTATTAATTAATTAGATATTAGTTATTACTTGATTATAGATCATAATGTACCATGTACTCAGAAATTACATTAATAAACATTTATTATTGATCATATCTCATGGGCTCAATTAATTCACTTTTTGTATGCCAACCTTATCCAACCTTTTATCATGGATTCAGTGCCACGCTGCGTTAAAAAAATCGCATCTAATCAATACTAATATTATAAAGAGGTAAAATTTGTTTGTAAGTTTGTATGTATTAGGTAATCTCTGGAACTACCAGTCGGATTTGAAAAATTCTTCTTGCGTTTGATAGCCCAATTCTTTAGGAAGGCTATAGGTTATTTAACGTCACGCTATGACCCTCAGGAGCCGAGCAAAAGCGCTATGGGGAAACGAAGTGATAGAGCAGGAGACGCGGGCAAGTGATGCAATACGACGAGATGGGTCGAGGGAATAAGAAATTTCACGCGAACGAAGTCGCGGGCAGAAGCTAGTTTAAAATAAAATTGATATTCAGCACATTATGGTCGTGTAGGTACCGCACTATTTTAAGAAACAGCAGATAAAACGGTAGATATATTTTTTAGTTATCCGACGAAAAATTTCTACTTTAGGGGTTTTGAATCTTGTATTGAATTCATGATTACAGTTTCCCTACCACCCTGTATTACATTGTCTTAATAAGCTAAGCTAACCTTCTGTATAAGCAATATCCTAAAGTATCCCAAACAAATCGAGCCCTTCACCCGACTGACCTGCCTTTTCAGGAGATGGTGTCTGAATATGAGTCGTGTTCCAATTAATTTGGTAAATGATCATCATCAACCATGGGAAAATAGGTATGGATTACCAAAACGGTTTCTTCCTTTTAGTACCTACTTATATTATTTACTATAGGTATTAAGCACACACGGTATTGTTAAATATATAATTCCATTGATTTTCCAATACTTACGATGCAAATTGCATCTACAATTCCTTGAAAGCAGGTGTACCTACATTTAGTAGAGCGACGGCGACGTCGACGTCGGAACATCTAATTACTATCGATCTGCTTTCCAAGCCAGCTAGTTCACTTTATCGATACGATAAGAATAAATTATTAGAAGAAACTTCGCGTTGTTGACATAACTAAGTTTATTAACTTTTAAATTATTGACTTTCATTTTCTATATTGTTTTTTTTTTTTTTTTTTGATAGCTTTTTAATGAAGTCGGTGTTTTCGTTCAGTTTGTTGCTATTGAAGTGTATTTTCGGCGAAAAACTTCGTGAAAATGCCAAAATTTGTCTTATATTTTGTTAAAGTTTTATTGGATTTTTAAGGCAGTTATACAAGTACAGACGCCAGCACATCAAGCTACCCGAAACTGTAAAATTTTCCCAATAAACTTTGAGCCTTATGCTTTAGCGATAAAGTTGAAAATCTATTAAAGAAATTTGACATATTGTAGTAGCTTGATGTGCTGGCGTCTGTACCTAATTGAACCTACTAGACTAACTTATTTTTTAAACTTAATTGTGTACAAACCATAGTTGTTAATTTATCGTTGCCTCACTGTAATAAGGATTATGACATTACTTAGCATTGCACGCGATCGATTACATAACTCTTGCTTCATCTACACATTTGAAAACGTTATGCATTGCAACTTAAAACCTTTGAATCCTTCAGTAAAGACTCCTAAGATTACAGCAGGTAAAGATACGTTCAAAATAACCTTTCCTAAACTACAAACAATAAAAATCAAGCACCTCTAGTAAACTAAATAAATCCCACCAGGCCCCCGCAGCTCCCTAATTAAGCCATCCGTCTTTGCATGCACTGTGTACGCTGTACATAATAATATGTTTGTACATTATATACCAGTATGAATGTTCAGGTCTCCGCCTGCCAAGAGAGCACTGAGAATGGTGTAGGGTTGCCACTCGTTGGACTGTTTGTTAACTCAAATATTTGTCTGCTGCAGATAGTGATCGTCAATTTGATTGCGTTCACTTAGAAGTTTGATTTTTTTCACTGCTTCAAGGGAGTATTTGATACTAATTTCAATTTGATAACTACACGCGTTCTTGAGAAAAAGGATTTTGACTGACGGACAACAAAGTGATCTTATAAGGGTTCCGTTTTTCCTTTTGAGGTACGGAACTCTAAAAGTGTTGATGTACCTATAACTGGCAGTTGTGTTTTACCAGTTTTTCTGTACCTTATTAAGTTTGGGTTCTTTTCTTATACTTTTGCTTGGCAACCCTAGCCGAGTGGGATAACGAACTGGACCGTTACAATGTTGCATAAAATACCCTTAAAGTATAACGAAGATATGAAGCTAAGGGCTTCTCGTGAAGAAGTTGAAACTCACACTAGCAGCTGGATTCTGGAAGTATTGCAGGATCAAGTGAAGTGACTTGTTCTTGAAAATATCACACAACAAGTATGAAAAGATGCGTGGGTAAGTGAGGGGCTTGTGGCTAAGTGATAACAGCCGCACGGGTCAATCGATCAGGTCAATCTATGCTTGCCGCGGTTGGTCCGTGGATGGGGGACCATCTTTACATACCAAGACCCCTGCCTCGAAAAGCACTTTAAGCCGTTGGTCCTGGCTGTCGTTCGTGGATCTTTGACAGTCGTTACGGGTCGTCAGAAGCCCGAAAGTCTGACAATCAGTCTTACCAAGGGGTTTCGTATTACCCAGTAACTGGGTTGTGGAGGTCAGATAGGCAGTCGCTCCATGTAAAATACTGGTACTCAGCTGCATCCAGTTAGACTGGAAGCTGACCCCAACATAGGTGGGAAAAGGCTAGGCGGATGATGAAGTATAAAAAGATTACTGAAGACTTTGTATTCTTCTATTGTCTTTAAGACGTCTTATTTGTAGTGGAACAAAAGAAATTGTTACTAAAATCTTTTTTATTTGTCATCTTTCCTATTAGGCAGCTTGCCAGAAATATGTAGGCTCTTTAGTAATTTACGAGTAATAAGACAGGTGAATGAGGCAGCATTACTTATGTAAGACAAAATATAATGCAACATAACACCAAGTCTGTATTCCGTGCAGGATTAGTGCTTGGCCAGACTGGCAGCGCGGGGCGGGGAGCGGCGCGGGTGCGGGAACGCGCGCGGTCTGCCTGTCCACAGTAGATCGCGGCTGCGTTCTGCGTGTTGGCACCCACTGCGTCCACTTGTATGAACGAGCTATTGCGTGAGTTGCCCGCGCGCTCCTTACGCCGAGCAACCCGCGCCGCTCATCGCGCCCGCGTGTCTACTATGGACACTCAAAATGAAGTTCATATGTTTGAGTTCGCCGCGCCGCGCCCGCCTCGCGCCCGCGCTGCCTGTCTGGCCAAACACTAGACAGAAGTGGTGGCCCAGTGGTAATGGCCCGAATTTACAAGTTGTAAATAATTTTATCACCACTGCTCTCAAAACGGTGAAGGAAAACATCATGAGGAAACTGCGGCAAGTTCTAGAACCAAAAATTCGAAGACATGTGACATCTACCAACCCGCACTGGGCCCGCGATTATGTCCCACTCTCTCTCACAGAGAGGAGGCCTGTGTCCCAGCAGTGGGGACATTATAGGGTGATTATGCATTTAGCACAAACCCTACATTACTGCTTACGATCGAATAAGTCTTCCTAAACAAAAACAAACCATGTTCAGAGACCATTCGTCATTACATAACATAGTGATTTACAAAGACATGTCATCATTATCCTAATGATAACATGTCAAGCAGTGTGGCACATGTAATTTGTAACTCAATATATTTACCGCTAGGGGGCTCTCGTCAATCGAACCCAGCAATTATGTACAGCCGGGTCAGCGAGGTACGAGCACCAATTATGATTGTATTGTGGTTGGAATTGAGGAAAGTCGTTAACCTTCTATCCTATTGTAATTTTTAGAGATTGTCATTTCTTTTGGATGTCAATGGTAAGTCGTCCACTGTTTGGATCGTCCTGTAGTTATATAAATTGTATTATGTATTGCTTCCATTGTACAATAAAACGTTTGTATAACAGGTCGGTATACCGGTACCTACAGTCGATTCCATATTCAATTTACTAGGAACGAATATACTCAACAAATTTCAGTTTTTCGTGTGATGTTTACTATGTAAATAGAACCTACTACGCATGAGGGTCATGAAAAGCTTCTAAGGTTATTACTTCAAGAGTACCTACCTAATAGCAGGGTAACCATTAAAATGCCTGCTACAACTACCTTGGGGTCGGCTTCCATCAACATGGCCCCCCATCGTGGTGATGAATTACGGAATTACAGGGAATGTTTATAATCACAAGGAATTTTCATCAGGTAGTTGAAAACCCGCATCTGGGCGCGGCATTTTCGCTGAGCTGGACCTATTTGGCACAAACGTGAAACACACGTTTCTGCTAATATCTTACAACGAATGACTTGTCTGTCTTTATTATTTGTCTGTCCTTCCCTTTTTTAATCCATCCAAAGGTTGTCTTTAAAAGATCGCTCTTAGCGATAAGACCGCCCATTGTGTCACCCATTGTAAAGTTTCTATATTTATGTCTGTAATTTATATGGTGTACATAATAAAGAGTATCTATTCTATTCTAATTTATATTTACATAATTTAAAAATCTAACAATCTGAAAATAATAATATTACATAAACAGGAGGGGAAATAATCAAAGGGCATAAAAAAGTTTGTCCGCATCGATTTCAACAGGAAACGTGCCCAAAAGGCTGGCAGCATTGCCACGTTGTATGGCAATGCTGCCAGCCTAATTACAATATATTTATTTTATATATTATGTTGTGTGTCTTTTATTCCGTGCTAATTAAAAGAAGTTTCTTTCTTTCTTTGTAACAGCTGTTATTATTGAAGGGCCTATTTTCAGCAACGCCAAAGGCATAATGCGCCTTATTTGTCTGCAGAGACGATATTATGCAAGCAAAGCCGATGCGGCATTATAAAGTAGGCACGACGATGTATGGCAAAGATAATTAAAATAAAAGTTAAAACGTTACTTGTGTGCTTGTATTGTTGTTATTTCATGCCAAGGAGTAATAATGGATTTACAATGTAGGATATTTTGAGGATAACATCGAAAGGAGAGCGAGATCATTATGGAATCACTCACGCATCGTTTCATCTGCCAAGCGGCGTTCCCGAAAACGACCCAAGGACGGAATTTTAAAGGCATGGAATTAGATCATGGTGAAGCAAATATTGAATAATACATGGCGGGTTTACTGAACCCGTATGGCAGCTAGATATAACACGTCAACGCGATTTAGATTATTAATATTAACAGTTTATTTAGTAAATCTCCGATCATCATTGAATTAAAAACATTTCAATAGTATTGAATTGAAAGCCTCCGTTATTCTTCATTTGCGTTTCTTCATTTGTGTGTTTTTTTACATTGTTCTCACATATAGAAGCAACAAGAATAATGTATCCAGAATTTTGTAATATCTTGATTTAAAAGAAAATTTGTCCATGGAGTTTCTTGCCCGTTCTTCTCCATAGAGATCTACGCTTTGGAATGGGCAACTAGCTTCAACTTTCTGACTAACTGACCGACTACTTAATTTTGACAATTCAAAAGTGCCTGTAATGGTTTAATTGAAATAGGTAAATGCTTTGAGTTTGAGTTTGAAATCGACCACGGATATCTATGAAATCGACAGAACTTGACAAAGAAAAATCAATTGTGATCACTAACAGTTAATCAGTTGGTCACAAGGTTCAATATTGTCTGTCATTAAACTCACCCTAAAGGGATGAGCAACGCGACCATAATTACGAGTCGACCGGGTCATCGCTGATAAGATACTATCAGACTTTATTTCCGGGTAGTTGGTAAAAAATAGGCCTCATTCGATACACTTTTTAATTAAAGCTTTTATTAATTCACTTGTGAAAGAAAATTATAGGTGGAAAACACATAAGAAACAATTGCTTTCATTCTTGTAAAGAGATATTTTATAGAGCCCGCGCATCACTGGTCAGTTTCCCTCAGTCGTCAGTTTATTTAATTCGACAGTTTCGTTGATTAGTCAGTTTCACTGATTCGTCAGTTAAATACTTCACAAAGAAGCCAATATATTAATAAATACATCTTAAAAGTTAAATCCATACTAATATTATAAATGCGAAAGTGTGTCTGTCTGTTACCTCTTCACGCTTAAACCGCTGAACCGATTTAGATGTTTTGGTATAGAGATAGTTTGAGTTCCGGGAAATGACATAGGATATTTTTTATTCCGATATTCGTACAGGATCGAAACTTATGCGGGTGAAACCGCAGGGCGCTGCTAGTAGAGGCTATATTCAGCAACAGTATCATCATACACACATACACATACATAAACTCACACCTTCATCTCATGGTGGTAAGCAGTAACTACAAAACGCTATAATTATGCTATGATCCTAGCATACACCTTTTTTAACCGACTTTAAAAAAGGAGGTTCTGTATTCGACCCGTATGTATGTATGTATGTATGTATGTATGTATGTATGTTTGTATGTCCGCGATTATCTCAAAAACTAATGAACCGATTTTGATAATTCTTTCATTACTGTGATCTACATACTTTCAGGAAGGTTTTAGTATATAATTCATTAGGTAACTATTATTATGTACGAAGTTATATGCATAAATGTACTGCATCTCCGGCATTTCTATGGGAATTTTGATGATTCTTCGAGTCGTGTCTTCCATTCTTCAATGAACTAGTGTTAATTGAATTGGTGTGGGGTAGGTACAACTAAAAAGTGAAAAATAAAAACTTTTTTACAAAAAAAACAACCGACTTCAAAAAAGAACACTACAAAGTGAAAAATAACTTTAATTTCGGAAGTCGGTGTCAAAAAACAAAAATGCGGAACCAACGACACCGACTTCCGAAATTAAAGTTATTTTTCACTTTGTAGTGTTCTTTTTTGAAGTCGGTTGTTTTTTTTGTAAAAAAGTTTTTCTTCGTTTACGTTCATAGATCTGATTACGCGCGCACGCAGAGTGCTATGCACCTGAGGGGCATTTCTCGTAATTTTAAGAACGTTCTCAGTCTGATCTCAGTCTCAATCTGTCAAAAAATACTTCTAATTTCCCTACATTTTGACAAGTTTTTGACATTTGTTTGTCGCCGAGATGAGACTGCGACTAGATTTTGAACATTTTAAATTATAAGAATTGGCCTTCTGATCTTTCTGTAGAACATCACCAATAAGAACAGAGGGGCAATTCTCGTAATTTTAAAAACATTCACAGTCTGATCTCAGTCTCAATCTGTCAAAAATACCTCTAATTTTCCTACATTTTGACAAGTTTTTGTCGCTGAGATGAGACTGCGACTAGATTTTGAACGTTTTAAATTACGAGACTTGGCCTTCAGGTCATCAGGTCGTGCATCATCATATTTGCACTATACTCTGTTATAGACATATTGATTATGATAAAGTCGTAAACAATTTCATTTTTTCATTTTCTCGGTAGGTAGGGTCTTAGCATTATGCTGAACGATGGCCGTTTTGCGTGGATGTGACGCATGATTTCCCCAACTTGTTATTTTTTTTTGTGTTTTTGTTCGTTTATGCGTCTTGATTACCGCACGAAGTCGAACTAGCAGGGGATCGAGGAGGGGAGGTGGAGGGGGGGGGGTTCATGCGATCAGATCGGAATAACTCGTATTTTCTCTCTTTTGTTTATCCTTTCTAGGATGAAAAACTGGATTAGACCGGAATGAGAAAATTTATAGTGGGTAAGACAGAATTTAAAACAGAAGACGAACTACCAGGGGATCGAGGACGGGGGGGGGTGGAGGGGTTTTAGGGGATTAGGCCGGAATAACTGGACTCTGCCTTTGGGCACGCCACGATAGTGGCGATAAGACCCCTCTTTGAGGAGTGGCTAGAGAGGCGTCACGGCGTCCTCACCTATCGCCTGACGCAGGTCCTCACCGGACACGGATGTTTTGGGAGGTTCCTGCACATCATCAGGCGGGAGGAGACGCCCGGGTGTCACCACTGCGAGGATCGCCCAGAGGACACGGTGGAGCATACGGTGGAGGTCTGCTCCGCATGGGCGGAGCACCGCCGTGCCCTCGTAGAGGCGATCGACAGCGGCGGCGACCTCTCGCGTCCGGCCCTGGTTCAAGCCATGGTCCGCGGCGAGAGGGAGTGGGAGGCGGTCACCTCCTTCTGCGAAGCAGTCATGTTAGCGAAGGAGGTGGCTGAACGGCTGAGGGAGAGAGCCTCACACCCCAGCCGCCGCGGGAGACGCTCCGGGCGTCGGGAGCCGCGTGACGACTCCCGGCCACCGTAGGCGCGGGCCTGCGGACGGAGAGTAATGGGTAGCTCACCGTCCGATCAGGACCAGGCCCGTGGCGGACGGCGCGTACGTGTTCCACGCGCGCCTCAAAGAGATGTGAGCATAAAGGAAGGGGCCTGCCAGGGCCGAAGCCTGCCGGGGGTGCGGGATTGTCCGAAAGGGTTACCGCTACCCCGGAACATAAAGGGCTAAGGAAGGAACACGGATGGGTTTTAGTCAGTAAGAGTCTGACACTCCCTTCGCTCCACCCAGAGCGGGAGGGGTCATTTGATGATTTCCCATTAAAAAAAAAAAAAAAAAAAAAAAAAAAAAAAAAAAAAAAAAAAAAAAAAAAAGATGAAAAACTGGATTAGACCGGAATGAGAAAATTTATAGTGGGTAAGACAGAATTTAAAACAGAAGACGAACTACCAGGGGATCGAGGACGGGGGGGGGGTGGAGGGGTTTTAGGGGATTAGGCCGGAATAACTCGACTCTGCCTTTCTCCTTCGGCAAATAGGTACAAGCGTGATGCTATGGTATGTTGAACATGTTAAGCTGATTATGCAGTAGACCATGAAACTTCCAAGTAAACACCCTCCCATCGATTTTCATTAGTAATTCTCCTCACGATTCAAGGAAAAGCGTATAAATAAATAATAGAAGCTTGATCTGGTCACGGCCGATAGCAAATTGCTAGCAATTATGTGAAACAAGGTTAAAAAGCTGTGTTCTTGTTGAAACTAGCGAGATCTGACACTAATTGAAGCTAGACAAACTTATCCATTGTACGGGTAAAGGGTACAACGAAGTTTTATAAGAAAGTTTGTTGTTTTTTTAATTTGTGTTTAATTAATGATTTGTAATCTGGTTAAATTTTATATGTACCTAAAATAAAAATCAAATCAAATAATTTTCGGAATCAAACCCAACTTTATCTACTGATAAAGTTGGGTTCGATTCCGAGGTCGAACGAAGTGTTATTGGGTTTTTGCATCTAGAATTTCTTAGTAGCAGTTTGTAGTCTAGATCCGTACCTGGTTGATGGCTATAGGCTCGCCTCTTATTACATGGGTAAAGGGTAAAGCTACCTGGGTAGGGAAAACTATCTGACGCTGATGGGCCAATTTTTTCAATCGTCAGAAAATTTTTGTCTGACGAATTAATATGACAGTTCGACATAGTATTTTGTATAAAAAAGCTACAATTTGTAGTATTTCGATAGAAGTTATCTGAAGATTGAAAAATCGGCCCTAAGAAAAGTGCTTACTCAATACCTCTTTTAAAAACTTGTTGTGACATTGAAAATCATAGACAATAATGTTAAAAAAAATATGGCGGGTAACCTCATATTTTAATCAAGAAAGCTATTTTTAAACCCAAGGGCTTGCAATAAATAGATAAGTGTCGGTAGTAGGTAACGTTGTATTCAATTAATAGTTTCATATAATAATACTTCAGTATACTCGTAACACATTCATTAGGTATGTGTAACGGAATTTCTATGGTTTCTCTGATTTGAATACCTATAAACAGCTAATCCTATACCGACTGTAGGTAATGAAGTACCTAAGGTAAGGCCGCGCTAAAAGACGTAAACAACAATGGCCGCTCGAAATTGAATAAAATCATTATACAAGAACATTTTAAGTAATGTTTAATAAGTAATGTATAATGTTGTAAGCCTATATGTTAATCCAGGGTGTCAGCTACCTCCATACAAAATTTTATCAAAATTGGTCCAGCCATTTGAGCGTGAAGAAGTAACAAACATATAAACACACACTCACAAACTTTCTAATTTATAATATTAGTGTGAAGTGTGATGACTTTGGGGCTTGAATCTCTATATATCTATGTCTTTTATCTGTTTTTAATTATTTCTTTGTTGTCAAAACAGGGTCAGACTAATGTAAGTCAAGCCTAATCACAATTTGGTCGGGTTAGAGAAACCACGGCTCTGCAGTACTTTTACTGTACCTTGCGAGCCTCAACGTCCGTCGTCTAGCCTTTGTCATTAATTAAAAATTACATCTATGAAAGTCAAAAACACGTTTTTGACCAAAACCACAGCTACGAGTAGCTCAAAGAAAATAAAGTAAGTAACTCTCTCGTTAAGTACCCTTTTCTGTTTTAATTTTATTCCGAGAGCATTCTGAAACTCTTTTGTAACTTCAAGTAGTAGAAGAGTTTGCTTCACTTAGTTTTCACATCCCGTACTGGCGATCTTGTTCGTTAGCAGTAGTTAGTTTAAGAGCTAGACTCAGATGTAGTTTTTTGAGAAGAAGATGTTATTCAGAATGTAATTAGAGAAACAAAAAATACAACCGACTTCAAAAAAACACTACAAAGTGATAAATAGGTAACTTTAATTTCGGAAGTCGGTGTCGTTTGTTCCGCATTTTCGTTTTTTGACACCGACTTCCGAAATTAAAGTTATTTATCACTTTGTAGTGTTTTTTTGAAGTCGGTTGTTTTTTTTTGTAAAAAGTTTTTATTTTTCATTTTTTAGTTGTACCTACCCCCCACAAAAATTCAATTCACACTAGTGCATTGAAGAATTGAAGACACCGACTAAAATAATCATCAAAATTCGCATAGAAATGCCGGAGATGCAGTACAATTGTGTGCATATAACTTCGTACATAAGAATAATTACCTAATGTTTTATTACACTAAAATCTTCCTGAAAGTATGTAGATCACATTTGTGAAAGAATTATCTAAATTGGTTCATTCGTTTTTGAGAAAATCGCGGACATACAAACATACATACATACGGGTCGAATACAGAACCCCCTTTTTTGAAGTCGGTTAATAAGAAGATGAAGATATAGCGTTGGTGTTCGGTGGCTATCATCGGAGAAGTCTTGCCTAGAGAAATTATATTCATTCTGTAATCATAATAATATCTTGGGGTTTACAGAATAGAAGATGAAATATTAGTTAGTCAAGCTACATTATACCATCAACAATATTGAATAGCATATCCTAGCGATTTCGCGTAAAGCGGGTAATTTTGCACTAATAAAATCGAAGTGCATTCAATACTATATTTGAATATTCCCAACAATTTGCATTCCTGTGAACGCAACACAGAATGGAAGAAAATTTATAATTATTGTTCTCTGAATAATAAATAATTATAGGAAATTGTACATCCATAGATACTAATATTATAAATTCGAAAGTAACTCTATCTGTCTGTCAGTCTGTATGTTACCTTTTCACGCCTAAACCACTGAACGGATCTAGATGAAAGGCAGAGAGATAGATTGCATGCCGGGGAAAGACATAGAATAGTTTTTATCCCAGAAATCATCCTTTAAGGAGATGAAAAGGGGGGTGGAAGTTTGTATGGGGAATCAATAACCGCTGAACCGATTCAGATGAAATTTGGTATGGAGATAGTTTGAGTTGTGGGGAAGGATATAGAATAGCTTTTATCCCCGAAATTATCCCTTAAGGGTGTAAAAAGGGGTGGAGATTTATAAAGAGAATCAATAAAAAAGGACTATAATAATTTATCGCAGGTAAAACCGCGGGGCACAGCTAGTTTCCAATCATTTGTCCTCCATAGAGCACAAGAGAATGGACCTTTTTATAGAACAATATAGTGACATTTAATGACCGGTTTATTTGTTTTTTATCAGCTCGTTAACATCGGCTGCTGAAAATGGCTGATGAACTAATTGATCACTACAATTAATGATTGACGGGCTACTGCGTTGGCATTAAACCTCGCACACTGATTGGTGATCGCTTTAATCTTAATGATACATGTAGGTTCTACGCTTTTATGTTTTTACCCGACTACGGCGAAGCAAAAAGGAGGGTTATGATTTATGTTATTGGGAGGCCGCCTCTTTTTTGTTTATCATAATCAGCCAATAACGTTCCCACTGTTGGGGCATAGGCCTCCTCTTGATGAGACTGGAATCCACCATGCGCGCTCAGTGCGGGTTAGTAGATACCACATGTCTTCGATTTTTGGTTCTAGAACATGCCGGTTTCCTCACGATGTTTTCCTTCACCGTTCTGAGAGAAGTGGCGAAAAAAGTTTTACGCAAAGTAAAGCGCCTGCCTGGGTTCGAACCCACGACCTTGTAACCCGTAAATCGTCTTCTATTTATTACAAATCTTAAATTCACTGACAGTCAACGTACAGCCTAAACCGCAGGGTACAGAAGCATAAAAGTTTTTACAAGAATTCCGTGTACCTACAACAAATATGAGCACTAAGGAAGAAATTTTGAAAATGCATCCCTTAAAGGGGTTAAAAAGGAGATAAAAGTTTGTATAGAAGTACGTCAGTTTTGCCAATTGGAAATCCTATCAGGCTCACGGCTTGTTATTATTTTAAATTTAAAAAAAATAATAATAATACAATTTATTTAGACAGATTTTGATGACATGCTAAGCACAACAAACAAAACATAGTAAAATTAAAAAATTAAAGATATAGTGCAAATAACCCTCCTTCTGGCGCAGTCGGGTAAAATGTAGCGCTAGACCCCACACTAGGATACCCTGTGTCGTGAGATCTTATGGAATTATGGAATTACTAACTAAATAACTATACAAATAAATACAAAACAAAAGGACACTTAGGCGTCGAAGTACACTTCCGCATCGCTGTCATCCGGAAACGTGCCCAGAAGGCTGGCAGCATTGTCACGTTGAATGGCAATGCAATTAATAATAATTATGGATATCTACAATCACAGGGATATCTACAATCGCAGGCGCATGGCAGGTGTGTGACAATCTCAGAGACGAAGTTGAAATGTCTCATCTGCCTGTAATAACACCGATACCCATTCAATCGAAACACAGTAACGCTGCGTAGTGAAATTAGCGTGATGGTATGGTCCTAGTACTTCCCGGACAAGCTCCTTTACAAAGAGTTATGTATAACAGGTAACATGGAAAATGGAAACGTGTATGGGATTAAGGGATATTCCTGGCTTATTTTATTTTAATTTAATATTTGAATTGTTGTTTTTTCTCATCTTTTCATTATGGACGCTTTTAACGTTCTGCATCGTTCTCACATGTATAATTTTTAACATGAATGATGTATCCAAGACATTGTAACCATATTATTTTGATTTCAAAGAGTGTCCATGGAGTTTCTTGCCCGTTCTTCTCCATAGGTGCCTACGCTTTGGAATGGGCAACTAGCTTCATCTTTCTGACTGACCGACCCTTTGACAATTCAAAAGTGCATTTAATTGGTTTAATTGAAATAAATACTTTGAGTTTGAGTTCCTACCTTTTAACTGTTCTGTTATTCCTACTATGATGGGGAACTCACAGATCTCCCTTACACACAAACATACCTATACTCTTACCCCCTTACTAATAAACGTATTATATCAGATGAATAGTTACACACCGATTTCTCCCTGTCAGTCGTCAGTAATTTGACATTCGAAAGAAGAAGACAAGGCGTTTTGTAACTATACAGACAATACACAAGGTTTCTTATTAAAAGGGTTAGTTTATATAGTTCGTGACATACTTAATAATCATACATAATCATAGGAAAAAACGTTTATCTAGTATTGATAAAATAATGTAACGTCGAACTTGCTATACAAATATCTAAAATTTAAATGATACGACATTTTAGTAAAAAAACTTGTTTCTTTCGTTTTTTGAAAACCAAATAATTCGGCAATACCTTATAGGTAATGTTAAGAACCCGGAACT
Organism: Amphipoea lucens; assembly: GCA_947508005.1. NCBI lineage: Eukaryota > Metazoa > Arthropoda > Insecta > Lepidoptera > Noctuidae > Amphipoea > Amphipoea lucens. Next base: position 1,209,274 of record OX382368.1, on the reverse strand, counting down.
GCTTTGGCAAGATCTATACTTCAACAGCGCTGCAATGAAGGGGGGGTTCGAATCCCTCTACAAAAAAAACCAATACCTATGTTTAAAAAAAAGGTTCCAATTAAAAAATATATCCGATTTCAATTAGAGCGACCAATTTATAAAAAAAAATTGTTTTTTTTTCCGCACAACGATCCTTACATTTTGTGTAAAGAACCTTTCCAGTAAACCACGGTAGGCTCTTATAGGTAACCGGACAATAGCTTCTTGGAGGAACGTAAGTGGGTACTCGAATCTGGGACTTTCCGTGAACCCGTAGTACGTACCTATTGTATTTTCCGGATGTCACAGCGATTTTTATAAAATTGAAGTACAGTTAGTTAAGTCTTAAAAATTGCCAGGCAAGTAGATAGCCTAAATCTTTACTAAAAAACTAAGTTTTTCAGTGAATAAAAAATAAACATTCCTGAAATATTAACAACTGATGATTAAAATCAAATTAAAAAATATTTACTTACACGTCTGAAAAATTCCAACAGCTTCACTAACCAATAAAAAAGTTCACTCTTCAACAAAATAAAACTGACAAGTCTTTTAATTCCGTATACACCGCCCGCGAAAGAAACTCGACAAAATTAAATAGATTCGGACAAATATTTGATCAACCAGCTGAACAAATGTACTGAAGTTACAGTGCACAAAATATAATGTAAACTCGAAGAATCAGTCCATACTCGAAAATTCCGAGGACGCTTGCGTAGCACGTACACGTCCGTAACCGTCGGTCCTCGTAGAGCCACTGCTACGCCGCGTAGGCTGCTACGAGTTGCCTGACTGGCGCAAAATAGAAAGATACAGAAGGCTTGCTGTTACCAGCGCATGATAAGAAATTGTGTATTTACTTAAGATATTATAGAGTAAAATGGAACTCACTCGAACCTCTGATGCAAATTGCGCTGGTATTAGTAATTTAAGCAAGTTTAAATTAAGTTTGTCACTTTCACATCGCGTGGGGCTCGTAGTAAAGCAAAAATCGAGGCGATTAATCTGAGAGGTTAAGCTGCGCTTGCTGAGGTTAATCTGTGGATGGGTGACCATAACCCCTTTTGCAGTGAAATAAACAGGAAGACACTACTGCCCGTCCTTAAATTTAAGAAGGGTGCATTAAAATAGCCTTCTCTCATGGCAACATTTAAATGTATGTCCAGCGCATCCAGTTCAGTCAGTCACAATACGTAGGTACCACCGTGCGGTTGACTAATATTTTGACCGATACACGAATTATTCTCATATTACTTCGTGTTCATTATTATTGATCTAATTTGTACGCTAATTATCCGGAAAAGAACCGGGCGGACGAACGGGTAAGCAAACTGAACTGGCAGTGGGCTAGCCATGTTTGTCGAAGGAACGATGGAGCAGACGGGTCACGGAGTGGAGACCGCGTACCGGCAAGCGTAGTGTGGGACGACCTAAAGAAGGTGACTGGGACAGACTGGATGCGGAAGGCGGAGGACAGGGTGTTGTGGCGCAGAATGGCTGGATGGGTCCACTTAATCTGTGTGGTTCTTTCCTCAAAAGACCATTTCAGACATCAATCTACATGATCTTCACATTATCTGACCAAAATTATGTCTGGACTTTAAAAGAGACCTCTGAGTTTGTTTCGGCCTTTCTTCTCAGAGTAGTCAGATAGGAAACGCCGACATCATCTAGCTTCTAAAATATGATTGACGTGTAAAAGTATTTCTACAAACCTACTTACAGAAATAAAGTCATTTATCGTTTATGGGAGAGGCCTATGTCCAGCAGTGGACTATGATAGATGGAGTTGATTGGGTTGTGTAAAATTGTACCCCATGCTTTGCGCAGACTATTTTTTATTTTATTCGGGAAAACAAACCATCGTACATTGCATATTATATCTAGATACGCCATCCATACTAATCACACTATCACACTAATATTATCAAGGCGAAAGTTTGTGAGTGTGTGTGTGTGTTTTTATATGTTTGTTACTTCTTCACGCCTAAACCACTGAACCGATTTAGATGAAATTTGGTATAGAGATAGTTTGAGTCCCGGAAAAGGACATAGGATAGTTTTTATCCCGATATTCCCACGGGATCGAAACTTATGCGGGTGAAACCGCGGGGCGCAGCGAGTAATATTATAAATGCGAAAGTAAGTTTGTTACCTAGTATTATAAATGCGAAAGTGTGTCTGTCTGTATGTTACCTCTTCACGCTTAAACCGCTGAACCGATTTAGCTGAAATTTGGTATAGTGATAGGTTTGAGCCCCGGGGAAGGACATAGGAGAATTTTTATCCCGATATTCCCACGGGATCGAAACTTATGCGGGTGAAACCGCGGGGCGCAGCTAGTATGCTATAAGTAAATCTACAATCGACTACGTTTCCACAATTTACTAGCTTCTATTACATAGATACAGTTTGGTAAAATGAAATAAATTATTAAATAAAAAACTATCAAGCACTTTTAATAAAATTAATCAATTAATCTCCTCTTATTATTTCAACATCGATGGTCCTCCAAGCATAATATTGTGTTTCAATTTTGATTAATTCCAGTCATCAAGGCTGAGAGCAATTGATTAATTGTGACTGAGAACTATTAGTTGAATATTGAAATTCTAAGAGAAGGTCAAACGCTTGCCCATTGTGTCATAATATTAATTAAATCTTCAATTAATCTGACGGGCTGGCGGAATTAGCATTTTATTGTTTTAGGTACATGATTTATTCTTGTGAAGTGGCTGTGAGCAGATTCCTTCACTAACACGCTTTTTGCACGATTTTTTTTAAAGTAAAGTAAAGTTTACTTTACTTTAAAAAAATATAAGTAAAGTAAAGATTACAATGATTTTTAAAATAAATATAAAAATATTATGATTTTTAATAATTTCTTTCATTGACCGTAACCTTTCGTCACATATTCGACGTGGCGGCACCAGGCAAAAAATTTTCATCGTAGTAATAAACATCATACAAAAAAACAAGTAGACGTGGCGGCGATTCGACGTGTCGGGACTCCACGTCAAGGTACTAAATCGCTTTTATATAACTTGCCTTGTTAGTTAGTTGGTATGTATGGGTCTTGCAACTGAACTTTGTAACAATTATCCCAACCGATTGAGCTGAAATTTTGCATACCTACACGTTCGGTTTGGATGAAAATACACAGCAGCTAGCCAAGTGACAACTTTCTAAATCTAATATGTCCGATTCCCAAAGATGAGCACGTTTTAGTACAACAGAAATATTGAATAAGCTTGTTTGAAAAAAGTTTTTTGAAGTGAAAACTTCTTTAGCGGCGTTGTACTACACTTTTTGTAATGGGTAAAAAATCTTAAACTCGCGTTAGGACACGTGACGGACGGACGGACGGACGGCAGACAGACAAGCAGACAGACAGACAGACAGACAGTGCATCTATTAATGAAAAAGTGACGAATAGCGAAAAAAAAATTAGTTATATTAATTCAATTACCTAATAGTTGATTTATTTCAACGTTAATATTCAAGTTTTCACTTCTGCCGGCACTCCCGGAGTGCAACCCGTCTTTTTTTTTTAAATTAGTTTTTATATTCGTGGCTTAATAATAATAACAGCCGCACAGGTCGATCGATCTGGTTAAGCTACACTTGCCACGGTTGGTCTGTGGACGGGTGACCATCTTTACATACCGAGACCTCTCCGTGCCTCGGAAAACACGTTAAACCGTTGGTCCCAGCTGTCATTTGTGGATCTTTGACAGTCATTTTCAGTCTTTTTTATTTAAAAATGTTTTTTTTACGCACACATCACTCATAAAATGTGAATGATTAATTAATTAAATTGATTTAAAAACTGATCCAGATTGATTGTCGTGAAAACGTTAAATAATTATAATGTATGAGATCGGTATATAGGTACGCATATCAACGGGTTTCAAAAAAAAAATATTTTTAGGTAGACATTATTGATAGTATCTAATTGGTATGCGTTCTGAGGCAATTTTACTAGGGTTCCGCACAAAAAAAATTTAAACCCATGAAATCCTATTTATTTTCTAACATGCACTCGAACGAAGTCGCGGGCACGGCTAGTATTTTATAATATCAACACAACAATATCAACCAATTTCTCAATGCCAACTGCAGACTTCGAACAGTTTCTTACAACTATCAAAATATTTCACTTTGTTTCATACAAATATATTCACATTTCCACCCTTTCCTATCCAAAACAATGCAACAGCATTTTCACAGATATTAGTCTGAAATAGGATCATTTATCACAGCAAGTGAGACATATTTCCCGCCAGGAGACTCCATCTGTTAGTCTAGACGGATCTAGACTGGATTACAGTAATACTAGAATAAAGGGAATCAGACAAATGCAGTGGCCGTCTGTTTTTGATGGTATAGACGGAAAATTTGTATGAGGGTGGCAACACTCATTATCGGAAGTGGAGTTTTGATAGAGAAAAGAAAGATAAAAATAAATATTCATTATTCATGCAAGTACATAAAATAAAACAACATTTCTTTCACAAAAGAATAGATCAGAATAGATTAAAATGTAAATTATATATATGTACAAATTATAAAGGTCACAGAATTATAATTTAAATAAAATATCTTATGCAAAATTAAACAAAAGAAACTTTCTTTTTGAAAAAAGACGAAGGAGTGTTGGCCTTCCAACATCCCGATGTATTGTCTACCTATGGCATACAAGGAAGGTGGTCTGCACTCAGTAGGTGGTACGGACGCCAGCTCATCAAGCTGCTACAATCTGTCAAATTTGAAATTTCTTTATTAGATTTTTAACTTAATGCTAAACCATAAAGTTCAAAGTTGATTGGAAAATTTTGACAGTTTCGAGTAGCTTGATGTGCTGGCGTCTGTACAAGGCTGCCCAACATGATTATGTATTTCCTCTTCTTTTTATTATTTATTGTTTAGAACCCTCTAAGGTCACTCTTATTCATCTTCTCGAGTAGTTTTAGTTAGTGTACGATGCCTTCGGTATAGAATAGAATAGAATATATTTATTTGCTTTAAAACATGGTACATTTAAGGTCTTATAAATAACGTGTTGATCTTACATGTTCCGCCATGGTCTGGCATACAAATATTTAAACAAGTTAAATGTAACTTGTATGTAATTTTTTAAAATTAAAACTAAAACATTTTTAATAACATTGGTTATTAGGGTTTCGTATCTATTTGAACACATAAGAATAATAGCTAGGTATATAAAGCAATATAATTAAATCTCAGCATCATATCTTATATTTATCAGCTACTTTTTTATCAAAAAATTCTTTCACACTATAAAAACAATTAAGTACCAATAAGCCATTTGTGTAGTTTTGATTTAAAGCGTTTTAGAGGGAGTTCCCTTATTTCTTTTGGAATATTGTTGAAAATTTTAATTGCTGTGATAAAGCTATTCTTATGACATAATGTGCTTTGATGTAAAGGAATTCTTAGCCGTGTTGGGTCTCGACGGGTATATTTCGAATGTAAGTCGCATGTAATAAAAAATGTGGAGTGTTCTTTAACAAATACACCAGCTTGCATTATGAAAAGACCTGTTAAGGTTAGAATTTTAAATTTTTTATAGAGATGTCTGCAGGATGTTAAAGGACTGATACCGCAGATTGATCTTAGACATTTTTTCTGTACTAGGAAGGCATCATTAATATTATAAGAGTGGGTAGTCAATTCTCTACCACGAATTCATTCATATTAATGTAAATTAAACTTTGACAAGAATAATGTCGTTGTACTGTAATTAATTCAGTAAGTTTTGTAGAAATACTTGCAACAAAAAAAAACTTGAAACTGTGTCCCCTCAGTTGGATACACACGGCAAATACGCAAGAACTTGGCTCATAATTTACTCTCTAATTATTACCATTCATAATTGTAAACACACTAACTAACATGTAAAACATAGCGTACAGTTTCCCAGTCTGTAGTGGTTTACAAACACAGCACAAAAATTTTTTTTTTCAGGTACTTTCATTTGCAATATTTTAATTTGCTACAACTCCAATTTGCAGGTTCCCCGTGTCCAATTTAAAATGCTTGCAACTAACATTTTCACTTGGAAAGAATAATTAATAATGTCGAAAGTAATTTAGTTAATGATATAATTTATGGCTCAGTTAAATTAAAAAGCTGGATGAACAAAAGTAAGGAAGGGCGGAGCAATTAACGGACGGACGATAATTTGTTACTTCACCCTGCTTGGCGAAATTGAGAGCTTGAGTGTCGTGTTGAGTGCCGTCGAATAAAAGTTCCTTTAGAATAGTAAGGGTATGCTCATGTATACTCTTACTATTCCATAATAAGGTTTACTCATGTAAACCATGGAAATAATGCGTTCGAAATATTTTAACGACTAACATATTATTATAATTAAATTTTACTTTCATCATGATTTTTTTTAATGCAACTGCAGTGGCCCGCACGTAACAGCCCCGACATACGACATGTAGGTTGTGGGTTCGAACCCAGGCAGGCGCTTTACTTAGTGTAAATAATGTCATCACTGCTGCTCTCAAAACGGTGAAGGAAAACATCGTGAGGAAACGTGATTTCCTAGAACCAAAATTTCGAAGACATACCAACCCGCACTGGCCCCGCGTGGTAGACTACAGCCTACTCCCTCTGGAAGAGAGTGTGTTCCAGCAGTGGAACATTGTTGGCTGATTGATTATGTTAGATTTTTTTCAGTATTTCCTCAGCATAGAGAATAATTATTACCTAACCATATTATAGCAACTGTTTTATTGCTAGGTACCGCCGCGCGCGTCATGAACCGCCACCTTCAGCTAATTTTATTGTCCCTGTTAACTGCCAAGTTCGACAGCCTATAGGTACACAAAATCAAAACATACATTCAGTGAACACCTAACGCCCACGCAAAACAATTTATAGCTACCAAACAGATGTGTCCTATGATATGAAGGAATGCAGAAGGTTTGTAATGCCAAGAAAACCAACACTGGATCGGTCGAGTATTTTTGGGTTCCGCACTCAAAGGGTGAAAACGAAGTCCTATCACTAAGCCTACGGCCGTCTGTTCGTTCATCTGTCTGTCGCAGGCTGTCTTTTCAGCCGTAGGTAATAGATAACCAGTTGAAATGTTCACAGAATACGTGACAGGTCTTATTGCCTCTATCATAATCTAAACTATTATTATAAAGGGAAAATATTAGATTTTTTGTAATAGGTATTTGTTTGTTACGCTTTCACGCCGAAACGGATTTGGATGAAATTTGCCACATGCGTAGACCTGACCTGGCATGACTTGAATTAGGACATAGAACATTTTTTATCCCGATATTTCCACGGGATGAAGACTTATGCGGATGAAACCGCGGGACAGCTGTTAATAACAAAAAGAAGATAAACTAAACTACTTTTGGGGGCGCAGACAGATTTTTCGCGTTTCGGTTCGGAACCCTTAGTCGGTGGGTGTGTGTTCACTTGTCGTTGTCATGAGTGATCCTTCTGCGTTTACATTTCTAATGTAAACTATGAACAATATCCCTTCAGTTATTCATTGCGCGAAGCGAGACCATAAAGAGTTACGGTTGTTTTATCGAGCTTTGTTTAAAGCGAGATGGGCCATGACTGTATAACTGTCGTTGAGTAATGGCGCGTAAGAAGTGCCTATACCTATTTTATTATGTACGTTTGCCCCGCAAAGCCCCCCGGAATTTGCGTTTTAGGTGTGCACCAATGCAATGTACTCGCCTCTAGGAGTCAAATATGCAAAAACACCGATTTTTTTGTCAGTTGCTAGGTTTTGAAATTGCACAGCCGAGGTATTCTGCGCAAAATTAGCTTTCAGCAATCGACTGCTTAGCATCCCTTGATCAGATTATTTAGATATCGGGAACAGTATTTAGATAATACCAACTGGTGGGCGATGTTGTGTGGGTGGTTCGTAGTAAGCTGCTTGCTTGTTTATAATCAACACCGTATTATTTTCTTTGGATTAAATTGCGGTTTTGACTTAATGGGCTGTTTATCGAATTCTTATGTGGGTGGAAGGAAAATCTAGCTGTAGAATTGCAAAATCTTCTTTGAAAAAGGTAGCTTGTACCTATAAGTCTCACTGAGCACAACCCGTTTTGCGCTTTTATACCTAACTAGCTGCGCCCCGCGGTTTCACCCGCGTAAATGTCGATCCCGTGGGAGTATCGGGATAAAAAGTAGCCTATATGTTAATCCAGGGTGTCAGCTACCTTCATACAAAATTTTATCAAAATTGGTCCAGCCGTTTGAGCGTGAAGAAGTAACAAACATATAAACACACACACTCACATACCTTGCCTTTATAATATTAGTGTGATGTGATGTGATTTTGCACGTCAAGTTAGCGTTAGATAAGGCCTATTCAAACCTACGCGGTATTCGCTGCTGCTGTGGGTAGATGTAGGTACATACCGCGCGGGTTTCGCTCAAGTATTTAGTATCAAGTTCCGCGGCTCCGTGGCGGAACTTGTAACTTGAACTTTTACCGTTGATGTTTACTGGCTCTTTTGTCGGACGGAACTTTAAACACGGTAAATGAAAGTTTAAACATGGCAATATAAGAAGGCTCTTTCTTATACAATACTCAATACTTTTATTGCATTCCACATGTATGTATTCTTAGTTGGTAAACTTATAATTAATTAGATCTTATGGACCCTGTCGGGCACAGCGAAATAAGTGAGTTAGGAGAGAAAAAGCATTTTTTTTTTTAGCTTTTTTCCATTCATTTTACTTTCCTGTGTTATCGTGATGCTGAGACGTGGACATGGACGTCCTCGATAATATTGTCACGTCACAGAAATGATAAAAGCGCATATTGTGTAAAACTAGGATCTAACAGGATTTTCTACTCGAAGAAAAAAGGAATAAGTACTTAGTCGGTTAGTTCCTTCAAAGGAACTGCTAAAGGAACTATCCAGTCTCAGTAGTTTTTTCAGCTTTTGCAAAAGAACTACTGATCCAAAAATTCCCAGTAGTTCCTTCAAAGGAACTACGAGAAGGAATTAGTGAGCACAAACGGGTTTCCGTTTACTATAAGCACAATGAGTGAAGCTAGCTGATGTAGGTACCTAGTTACAAGCAAAGCTGCTCAAACATTCATACATTCACTAGAACTAATCAGTAAAACTAGATCAGTTAATTACTAAAACTTAATTAGTTGGAGCCGGAGCATTCTTACACTCAGAACTCTATTACTTTACTAGATACTTACACAAGCAGGTAGGTACCTACCCACGTACCGTACAATATCAGGGTGGTACTTATATTAGAATGAAAAGAGTGTTAAAAAACACAATAGGAGGTAAATCAAAGACTCCATCCCCAATCACACACATCCCCACAAGAGCATAACTCACTCGAATATAAAACAATAACCCGTGACCTTTTAAATAAAATCTAGGTTAACAGGCGAATTTATCGCCGGTCCTACATAAAGAGGCGCGAGCGCAATAAAGCTGATTGTGGCATGCCGTAGCTAGCAAGTGTAGGTAAGTATAGTCTGTTCCAAAAGTATATGATGGAAGTGTAAACAAACCCTGTTCAGAATAGCTATTCACAACCACTCGATACGCTTCCGTACTACGGAAGCGTTCGATACGGTACGGAATCCGTACCGTATCGAACCTCAATCAATGTTATCGTCCTCTAAACGCTTTGTCAGCTTAAATCAAATAGACGACCACTATTCTTCGGCAAGGCATATATCAAGTTATCGAAATGTGTCATTTTTGATACGATAACCTGTCGGATGGTTGTGAATAGCCACGCAGATTACATTCTTACACAATCACTTACTAAAGTGAATTCGTAACACATTCATCTGTTTATAGAAGGTTTGAACTTTATATGTCACCAGTTTTTCCAACCATCATTGTGAAAATAAAATGATAAAACTGTAATTGAAAATCTTCGACGAAAATTGAGGTTATAAAACTTACCTCATTATCTATCTATACTTATAATGAATCCGTAGAAGTGAAAATTCTGTACATTGAAAATATCAAAAAAATAAATGGCAGGGGGTGTTACTAGACCGACACCGAACCCAAAAATGTGATTAAAAAATGTTTGTCTGTCTGTCTGTCTGTTTGTTCAGGCATCACGCAAAAACTACCGGTTCGATTACGATGAAACTTGGTATAATTATTCTTTAATATCCTGGGCACCACACTGGGTACTTTTTATCCCGGAAAAGTATATACTTACAATAAAAAACAAACTTAATTTTGCGGTTCGATCCCTAGACCCGATTACTGTACCAACCGCAAATAATAAGTTTGTCGTAGGTTCCGTGGAGGGTGTGTTCTTTGTGAAGAGTAGGTATCCACTAAGAAAGTGTTTTTCGAAATTCCAACCCTAAGAGGGTGAATGGAGGGAGGGTGAAATTTCACGCGGACGAAGTCGCGGGCAGAAGCTAGTTGTCAAATAAAAAAAAACTTCGTTAAGGGGGTTTTAAATTATAATTTCGGGTATTCAAATAACCAAATCAAAGCGCTTTTGAAGGTGTCACTAAAAATTGGCAACCACAGAACGTACATGTGGTTCCATTTGTTTACATTTCCAGCAGATATTTTTGAAACCAACTATAGTTGATGTCGTTATGTTGTAGGTAGGTACGTTTTGTTATACGACTGCGTGGGTACATATTTGAATTTCGAAAATTTAAATATCTACGGTTAAAATGTCAATGTTCAAAACATCGAAAATTTAAATATCGAACGACCATAAAACCGAAAATTAAAATAACGTAAGTTTATATTGTCGAATGGTTAGATAACCTACGTCCACTATATCTAAAATCTAATTATCGACAAACATGACATCGAAAGGTTTAAATATCGAAGTACAGATTATCTAATGATGTAAATATCGAAGTACAGAGTATCGAATGTCCTAAATATCGATATTTATTTATGTTGTGCTGCAAAAATTTGTGACAGAAACAAATCGCTGCAAAACCGACTCCACGTGGTCTTGTCTGCCCTACCCCTAGAGTGTAATTTAAGCCCGCGTAAGCGCAGAGGGGCGAGGCGGCCCGCGAGCCGAAGCTGCGGTGGTGAGCGTTAAAACCATAGATATATGAAAGAAGGTTAAAACCATCGACGACGATAAGCTCGCGTGGGACCGCCGGAGCCCCGCAGCGCCGGAGCCGTGACAGAAACCATGCCTGCTGCATGATGCATGCTCGCTTGCACTCTGCATGCTTAAGTAATATTATTTTCACATAGTAAATAACTTAAAAAAAAAAACACATTTGTAGGCCGCGCCCGCTCTTGCATCATATGTCGACGGAGCCCCGCTACGCTATTTCTGTGTAAAGGGTTTAAAGTAACCTAACCTAACCTAACACCGTGGTGCCCTTCGCTCTCTCTTGCATCCTGCAAACTTGCCTGCCTGCAAGTTCGATATTTTAACTAGTAGGTATTTTTAACGTAAATATTATGAACTAAAGTGTATTGAATGTTGACATTTTGAACTTAGGTATAATGATTATCGATGTTTTTAATCATTAGATATTTTTATAACTCGGCATTTCAATGTTAGACATTTTATGCTTAGGTATAACAATTTTCGATATTGTGATATAACCGATATTTAAATTTTCGATGTTTTGAACGTTGACATTTTACACGTAGGTATTTTAATGTTCGACATTCAAATATGTACCCGACTGCGTTTATGACCGTATCGACTGGCTTTGTTAAGGACGTTACAGGAATAAGTTTAGATTGGGAAAAAGTAGATACCTACCTACAGCCACGGACAATGGCGGTCGACCACTTTTCACCCTTATACCCTCGGTAATAAGGTTGAAAAGTGGTCCTCTGCCAGTGTCCGGTACATTCCTACTTAGATAAAAAGACATAAAGCTTAAAGTAATTATGTAGCTCCTCGAATCTAGTCTAAACAACCCTGATAGCCCACGCGTAGGTAATTGTGTTAGTTGTGTTGTTAGTACGTAAGTATGACTAAGTCGTACCTATTTTAACCAATAATACATACTCGTATACCTAATTTTATAAGGATGAAACAAGAAAGTAGGTACCTTCCCGTGGTCGCATGCTACCATAGCTTATTTAGTAGGTACCTACAGCGGCATGCGACCACGGGAAGGTATTTACTTTCTTGTTTCATACTTTTCAGTAGTCGGGTTTTAGTTTTTAAACTTTTTGCTTTGAAGATTTTCTTTTAAGACGAAAACATCAGGGTAGCACGCAAAATTCAAATTTTCTTACTATGATATTCTAATGATTATCTACGTAATTATAATTCTGTAAAGCCATATTTGCTAAGGTCGTGAATCATATTTTAATCAACATACAACCTGACTCTGATCTGCAAATTGCAACAAACGTAAATAAATTTTAATTTCGAGGGCTACCTTATATTTATATAGGTAGGTAACTGTACTTACTGCAAAATTGTACATGATCACCTAGGTAGGTATGTTTGTTCAGTTCAGTTCATTTATTCATAACTAGCTGCGCCCCGCGGTTTCACCCGCATATGTGTCGATCCCGTGGGAATATCGGGATAAAAACTATCCTATGTCCTTCCCCAGGACTCAAACTATCTCTATACCAAATTTCATCTAAATCGGTTCAGTAGTTTAGGCGTGAAGAAAAGACAGACAGACCAGTTACTTTCGCATTTATAATATTAGTTTGGATTATTAAAATTACACAAACACACAACACAATATAACAATCAACAACAATACACAACAACAAACACACACAACACAATAAACACGATACAATAATCTAATTAATGTAGATAAACATACGTCTATTTATAGATCCGGTACACTTGCGCGAAAAAACATTTCCGCGAATGGACTTTCGCGGAAATGTCTTTCGTTCGCACATCTGTCCTCCAAACCCGTATTTATTTATAGGTAACCCTATCGCCTTGTGCCTATTTATAGATGGGTACATTGGTACCCACCTATAAATAGGCACAAGGCGGTATACCTACTGTTCTTATTTCATTAAGAATTTTCACGAACGTGTTCGGAAATCCATTTAGGTATCTTCGGATTTAATTCAGGATTCTTTGAAGCGATTTTCGGATTATCCTTTTACGAATAATCCCGCTAAGGAATGTGACGCGTTCGAAAAAGGTTTTACTTTAGGTACATTTCTTTCTAAGAAGGGTTGATGTATTTCCACGCACTGTTTTCTTGGTTCGTTGAGCAGAAACTCGAGATGTATTTTCGGGATATCTGTCGTTGGAAGAATAATCGTGAATTGTTCGTCCTGAGTGGAGTCCCGAATATTAGCACTCTTCAATGGTTTAACACGTTCGCTGCCAGTAGGTAAATACCCTTTTTAAGGTACCATCGCTCACACACAATGGTTTACACCGTTGAGTGATTTGCTGCCTTTTTAGGGTTCCGTACCAAGAGGAACCCTTTGGATACGGAACCCTATTACCTACTAAGGATTCGCTGTCCCTCCGTCACACGGCTGTAGGTATCTTTTGAATCGTAATAGGTAGACACATGAAATTTTCACAGAGTAGGTAGGTAGGAACCGATATAGGTTTAGTACCTGCATTCATAATAATTTGGTAGTGTTAAAAATTTGTACGTTGGTACGGATCCTTCGTGTTGTGATGTTGTGTCGTCCAACACCAACTCGCACTTGCCGCTTTTTTTTTCGTGTTGTAGTTCTAATCCATCATTCTAATTCATCATTCATTGAACAGAACAAACATTATGCAATAGGATTTTGTTACCTACGTGTAATACCTATAGAACCAAAAATTCGGAGACGTGTGACATAGCCACCAACCTGCACTGGGCCCGCGTGGTAGATTACACCCCACTCCCTCTCGAAGAGAGGAGTCCTGTGTAATACCTCAATCAATCAACTCAGCCTATCGCAATCCACTGCTGGACATAGGCCTCTCCCAGACTGCGCCACAGCACCCTGTCCTACCCCTGTCCTGCCATAGCTTGCAGAGTAAGCAAACTGAAGTGGCAGTGGGCTGGCCATGTCTGTCGAAGGACTGATTACCGGTGGAGCAGACGAGTCCTGGAGTGGAGACCGCGTACCGGCAAGCGTAGTGTGGGACGCCCCCCAGCTAGATGGACGGACGACCTAAAGAAGGTGGCTGGGGTAGACTGGATGCGGAAGGGGTGTAATACCTAATACAGTAGAAATCCTAACCAATACCTACCAAAACACAGCCCGAAATATAAGGGCCAGTTCCGAAAACCTGCCCCTTCCTGAATTAATAATTTACAAACTAATTTCCTAAAAATAACACACGGAAATGAACAGAAACTTGTAACCTTTCCCACCTAAGAAACAGAGGTGAGGTGACCCGCTTTGAATAACTAAAATCCTAATTCAGATATTCAAAATAACATTCTGAATCCTACTCACGCACCTACCCAATTTTGTCAACAACATTACAAGGCAAAACCGTCCTTAAAGCTGTTAACATAAGATTGAATATAATACAGTTTAGTTTGCAGTCCTGACTTGAATCAGTGACTGGCATGATTTATTTGAAACTATTCTATTGCGTTTGAATACTGCTAATTAAGGTTTAATTTAGAATTCAATGAACGGATTAACTGGGATTCGTGTAGAAATATGGAAATTTCTTAAATAGGCGGGAATTGGAAATGATCTCCTGTGCTTTTGATACACTTGTTGGTTCTCTTTCCTTTGACAGACATAGGCACTGTCTGGCCTGCTAGGCCATAAATTGCTCCATTTAGGAGACTTCTATATACGCCGTGTATATGAATAGTCTCCTAATTAGAGCAATTTATAGGCGGCACACTGGAACGCCATACGGCAATTACACCAACGGAGTAACAAATCACTTCATCTGCTGCTTTCCATCCATGCTGTGCGCGCTGGACATCGAACGAGTGGCAATGGATCACGCACGCTCACGCAGCGTCAAGGCATTTCTCCATGGGTCATCACGGTTATGGTTAATTAGGTATAGATAATTGATGTTTTTATTTCTGTCAATTTTTTATAAAGTATGCAGAAATAAAAATATATACTTACCTAATAATATTTATAACTACATAGTATTACACCGGGGCTAAATAGTAACAGCCGCACAGGTCGATCGATCAGGTTAAGCTACGCTTGCTGCGGTTGGTTTATGGAGGGGTAACCATCTTTACATACCAGGACCCCTCCGTGCCTCGGAAAGGACGTTAAGCCGTTGGTCCCGGCTGTCATTCGTAGATCTTTGACAGTCGTTACTGGTAATCGGAAGGGGCCGAAAGTCTGACAAGCTGTCTTACCAAGGGGTATCGTATTGGGTGCGGGATTGTCCGAAAGGGTTACCGTTACCCCGGAACATAAAGGGCTAAGAAAGGAACACGGATGGGTTTAATCAGTAAGAGTCTGACACTCCCTTCCGCTCCACCCAGAGCGGGAGGGGTCATTTGATGATTTCCTATCCATAAAAAAGGGGTATCGTATTACCCAGTAACTGGGCTGTGCAGGTCAGATAGGCAAACGCTCCATGTAAAATACTGGTATTCAGCTGCATCCCGTTAGACTGGAAACAGACCCCAACATAGTTGGGAAAAGGCTAGGCAGATCATGCAGTCACTTTTCGGTTGTCTCTGTGACCGCTTACATCTTCTAAACTGCACAAAGGATTTTGATGCGGTTTTCGCTATTATTTATATAGCTTTATTCCCCAAGGCATATAATCATTTAATATTAGGTCCTTACATATGAAATTGGCGTTTTGTATGGAAGGAACAAAAAGTCGAATATTTTTTAATATAATATATTTAATTAATCAAAGTATGAACCATTGTTTTCAATGCACTTTTGCCATCTTATAGGTAGTTCATTGATCCCTTTACTAAAAAAACCAGTCGGACGGGAATCAATAAAATCTTTGAAGGCGATTTGGACTGCCCCATCGGAGTTGAATTTTTTCCCTTGCAAAAAGTTATCCAAATTGCGAAAAAAATGGTAATCTGTTGGAGCAAGGTCCGGGGAGTACGGAGGATGTCTAAGACATTCCAATTCAAGCTCTTCTAATTTGGTAGCCGTCTGTTGCGCAGTGTGTGGTCTGGCGTTGTCGTGAAGCAGCAGTGGCGTGGAGCGATTGACCAGCCTTGGTTGTTTAGCCGCTAGCTTTTCCATCATGGTTTGTAATTGCTGACAATAGACATCAGCTGTAATAGTCTGGCCAGATTTGAGAAAACTGTAATGAACAATACCGGCACTAGTCCACCAAACGCTTACAAGTAACTTTTTTGGGGTTAATTTTCGCTTGGGACAGGATTTGGCTGGCTGGCCAGGATCCAACCATTGCGCTGAGCGCTTCCGATTATCGTAAAGAATCCATTTTTCATCACAGGTAATGATTCGGTTTAAAATACCTTCATTGTTGTGCCGGTTCAGTAATGTAACGCAGCAGTCGACGCGCGTTTGCCGGTTTGCTTCAGTCAATTCGTGAGGTACCCACCTTTCAAGCTTTTTAATCTTCCCAATTTGCTTCAAGTGAATTAAAACAGTTTTATCACTAACATCGAAGCCTGCAGCTAACTCGGACGTGGTTTGCGATGGGTCCGCTTCCACAATAGCCTTCAATTCTCCATTATCAACTTGGGTCTCAGGCCGTCCACGGGGCTTGTTCTGCAGGTCGAAATTTCCAGAACGAAAACGTTGGAACCAAAAACGAACTGTGTTTTCTTTTGCAACATGACCGCCATACACATCATTCACCCTTCGAGTCGTTTCCGCAGCACTAGTGCCACGGCGGAACTCGTACTCGTAAATAATGCGATATTTTAAATTTTCCATTTTGTAAAATGAGTGACGCAAACAGAAAAAACAGAAGAAAAAAAACAAATGAATGACGGTCATCGAAGCACAAATACATGAGTAAATAGCTGTACAAATTTGAATTTGGAATTCCTTACCAAAGAGGAGAAATTCGTGATTAAAGTGGCCAGTACGAAAAACGCCAATTTCATATGTAAGGACCTAATACAATCTTGGTGTTATGACATGCCGCCATTGCATCCGTGCGAAGCGAACGGGTCGTTAGTTGATACTAACGACCCGTTACCTATCCTTTTTATGATAAATAAGGATAACAACTTGTACTGTTACCTGTTTAAACATTAGGGAGGTTATTATGATCAGTAGAAAAAATTAACGGGCAGTCATTTTTCGGCGGTTGGCAAATTAGTGTGACAGTAAAACATGAACAGTAATAGAAAGAAAATTATTCGGTTATTTTATCCTGCAATGTCAGTACAAAAAATACGCGAGTAGTGGTTAAATGAATGGCCAGTAATAATTTTGGAATGGGCAGTAAGATAAATAGTTCGGCATTTTAAGTTAGATTGGAACGGTGAGCAACCGCGCGCGAGCCGAGCGAGCAAAGCGAGCCATGCTTCTTTTCTTCAAAGTTAAATTTCTTGCAAACGAATTCTGGTTTGTTAACTGCCCGTTCAGTAATTTTACTGATTATTGTTTGTTTAATTACCCATTTAAATATTTGTAACGACTAATTTTTATTTAGTTCACTGCTCAGTTTTTATTGCTGAACTTGTTAATAAACATGCATTTTGTCATTTTTAACCTTCGAATAATATCTAACAAAGAGTAAGTACCTACAGGAAAAAAATAAAATTCTTTGGTCTCAATAAAGTTTATTGTTTAATATTTACAAAAATACACAAAATATTTACAGCAACTTAATAAAACGTATGTTGGCATCGATTTACAGATAACAGAACTCTATTGACAATGTGCTCAAAATTAATTTATAAAAATATTGTTTCAAGTGACCTATCGTCAGTGAAGTTCTAACAATACGGAAGTCAAAAATGGCTACTTTACAGGAGAGTGAAAAAACTGTATGAAATGAATGTAACTTGCGCATAAGGCCGTATTGTGTTTAATTATTATTACAAATGAACTCTGTGATGATTTGAACTCGTGAAAATCGCAAGAATCTTTTCCATTGAAGTAATTTGGTGACTTCCACAGTGTTGCCAGTAGTTGTCACTGACTTACGTCATGTTTCATCTAGTTATTATAGGTAAAGGAGATAATACGGAGAAGGGAAATCATAAAATTGTTTAACGAAATGGTGTTAAAAGTTTATTTTATAAAAAGAAAAAATAATAATTTGTATTATAAAAAATGTTTTGCTTAAAACGAATCAACTTCTTATTTATAATCAGACTTTTAAGAGATCAATAGGGTAGGGAATCATAGTAGGTACCCGTGACAGTCAGAAGGAATAACAGTCTTTAACTCCTGTAAATGTTTCCATTTAGTTACTGATATTTTGATGCGACTTTGGTAGAGTTTTGGTCTAGGGGGTAAAGTTTCGGGCATTACTACTCTTCGTCGAATTCTGCGTGGCAGATCTTGATAATCTTCCTCAAAGTTCAATTTATATTTGATGACTCCACTTGGATTGTACTGCAGTGCTCGTATGTCCGTTACTGTAGGATCATTGACGGAGCGACCAGGCCGTATGGAGTCATACATAAACGAGTTTTTGCCTGAGAAGTCGTCAAAAAAACTGTAGTCCAAGTATTCAACCAAATAAGGTTTTTGCGGTCGAGCTTGTTTTGATAACGTCGCAAATTGACTTGGTAGAAAGATCTCCTGGTTTTTTAACTTTTGCTCGATGGAACTGTGAACCGCATCACACTCCATCTGTGTGTGACCTTTCTCCAAAAATTTTTGTTCTATCACGATATTTTTTTCCATCGATAGTTGAAGCAGAGCATTCGATAGATAAACATTCCGATTCTGCGCCGTACAACCATCAGAATATAAAATGATTGGCATGCATTTCTTTTGTAGTGTTTTTTTAAAACAGTCTATGATGCATGATATAAACACAGAAGCAGTCAATCCAGCGTTACTCTCATCAAACCAATAACAGGTAACTTCTTTGTTGGCAAGATTATACATCGTAAAATTATGCACACATAGTTTAGTTTTAAAGTATAAAGCACTGGCTTGAAGCTGTGGACATAACTTTACGGCCTGTAAATCTTGTGTAAAAACATGTACGTCATCCAATTGACGAGCCCTCTCTTTATCTTTCACTTTCTCGCTTCTTGCCATGTCTTTTTTCTTAATATGTGATCTATATTCTTCCTCTGCTATGTTGCCTACCTTGTACGAACAGCAAGTATCGCACTGATCTTTTTTAGGCGAGAACAGGCTTAGATTCAACTCATCAAAAACTCTGCACATAGTCCAGCGACTAAGTGGACTTTTCGACTCTTTTTCGCACTCTTGGATGTACAACCTAAAAAGACAGTTCTTGTTTTCAACAATCGGCTCTAAATACTGTTTCGATGTAGATGCCCTGCAATAGTGCGAGGGCATTTTTGGTAACGAAGCAAAGAACTGTTTGAGGAATGTCATGTCATCTTTCTTAATAACGCGTTCATCATTGTCGTCGTTTGGTCGTGGTGTGGTTTTAGCAATGCCATGTTCAGATCTATCGATCCAACATCTTATAGTCGACTCTTTTAAACCCAGAGTGTTCAAAAAAGTCTTCAGACAAACTTGGATACGTCCCTCTGATGTACTGAGAAAGTATTGTTTACTCTCACTTCTACGAGAGTTAGATTTTACTTTTACTTGCTTTTTTTCACAAACGGAGACGTGAGATAAAACGTACTGTTTCCGTTGCTCCCAAGTTATGCTTTTCCAGAACTTGCCAAAAATGTTCTCTCTTTCGATGTCAGACAAGCTAAAACAGCCACGTAACTTAGACTTCGAGCAAAACGTGGAAGTGCAACGTGAACCAATTGAACGTGCTGGACGTGGCACATCATGGAGTACTTTAAATTTCTCTTGCCCTGAAACTTTCCTGTCCCTACGGTACCCCACATATTCTTCACCTTGCATACGCTTCAGTTTTGTTGTGTTTTTATTCCATTTTTTAGGTTGTGCGAATCCCTTCGATTTCCTTTTTCTATTAGAATTTATATCTTCGATCTCACTGTCAGACTGTAGCTGCTCCAATAGCGACGGTGAATTTCCAGCAATCGTGGAAAGGGGCTGTACTTCTTCATTTAAACAGGTCGATGGAGCTGAAGGTAAGAATGTTTCTTCAATGTCATTTTCAGGTGGTTGTGTCGCTTCTAATGGCGGTGAAATCTCAACAGACGTGGACAAAGGCTGCAATTCTTCTCTTGGCTGCAAATGTACTATGGTAACTTGTTCAGATGACGAAAGAGGTATGGTTTCCTGAATGTTTTGAGGGCTCAATAGATCCAGCAAAGACGGAGATGGAGGCTCGGAAACTATTTCTATTGGTAAGTTATTAATATCGATATTTTCTAAGTCAGTCAATGTTACCGGTAATATCTTCTGTTTTTTTGTTGGTACTTTTATCTTTAAGTCGCTGCAAAGAATCAACATGTCATCATCAAGTTCTTCGCTATGACTTAATGGAAAATCCATCTTGTATTTCTATGCAATCACCTTTAAAAAGAGAAAGAAAGTAGGTAAATATAATGGAAACACAACGTAACTCATAAAAAATATCACAGTAAACACTGCGTAAGTCACGACTACTTTTCAATTAAAGTTTAGGCGACTAATAATCGTAAAAATAAATAAACACACTTGTTTTAACAGTTAAACCGTGACCACATAACATTAAATCGATATTATTAGGAATAAAACATCAAGATAAATTGGAAATAATACCTTTAATCGAAATCACAACATCGGAGCACTTGATGCACGACGAGTTTGTACGTGAATAGCTGACATACGCAATGTTGGCACCACCAATTGAGATACGCAATGTAACTATTTTTCAAATAACGCGTCGGTATTGGTCAAGAATCGTGTTTTGATTGGTCGACACGATGCGCGCCACAATGCTTTATCCAATGACATTCAAATCTCAAAACACTCACAAAATGACTTACGCATTGTTAGAACTTCACTGACGCTATCTATGTAATTTGCATCATACAATGTACATATTACATTTTTTTTATAAAATGATACTGGACAGTATAATTTTATTATAAATAAGTTCATACGATAGGTATACCTCAGCCTCTAGCCCTGTTGTGTTAAGTTCAAGATGGCAGTTCTAAGTTTACTTCAAATAATCAATTCATTTGCAAAGTACATCATTATATTCATACCACCACGCCTATTATCTCCTAAAGGTAGACAGAAACACATAGTTTCGAGGTCGTATTAATTAATAAAATCTTGCCACAGGTAGTAATTTATACAATGAAGGAGCTTTTTGGTGTTCTATAACTTCTAATTTCTGCATAGTAATTATCCCCATATACTATTTAAGGTACATTGCAAAGTTAAATAAGACTAGGTTTGGAAAAAATATCTAATATTGTTCTTCCAACTTTTCGTCTTATCATGTTTACGATTAAATGCGTAAAAATTATGTAAGTCTTCTATAACATAATTTTCTTGTCTTCAAACTAAAATAATTTACCGCCGTCGGTCACTTGATTCTTAGGTAAAAAACGTATATATTATTCAGCTTTACATTACGTCTTTCATTTCAGTCTGGCAACATAATTGGTTGTTAACTGACCATTTCACTACAAAACTTAACCTATTTCACAGTTTTAGCGTCCGCTTTTGTCCGTTACAGCGCTTTGCCAGAAAAAGTGCATCGCTTGAAGCGGCTGACCGCCCAATTTGTTCTTGAATCAATCAGAGTTGATTTCTTCCGCTACTTGTTGCCATTTTGCTACTAAGTTCGACACTGATTTGTGTTTCAATCCCATTGATGCTGATATTTTTACCTGAAACAATAGTATTTTATAATATTTGAATTTATTTCTAACACTTAATATTAAAAACTAGCTTCTGCCTGCGATTTCGTCCGCGTGAAGCTCCATGTTCCCCCGACCCACCCCGTCGCATCGCATCGTCTGCCCGCGCTATCGTCTTCGTTTTCGCTGAACGTTATTTCTGACATTTTTCTTTTTATTAGGCTCATAGGGCTCCTAGCGTGATGTTAGATATGTAGCCTATAGCTTTCCTCAACCATTGGGCTATCAAATGCAAAAATAATTTTCCAAATCCGAATGGTAGCTCCAGAAATTAGCGCGCACAAACAACCATACTCTTCAGTGTAATTATTAGTATAGATGAGAGAAGCGTCAAAGATTTGGCTCATCGTAACTACGAACATTTTCAAGAATAGAACAGATATGGCTACTACAAACTAAAACAACTAAAAAGTAATTGTTCAACAAGGCCGCTTGTATAATTTTAATAATTAACAAAGAGAATATCCTATTTCAAAATGTAGTTTCTTAAAAAGAAAAATATTAGTGGACAAGAAATGATAAATGATTTTATAAGTAGGTTTGTACAAACATTTTTATTTATTTATTACTAGCTGCTGCCCGCGACGTCGTCTGCCTGAAGGCTCTACAGCACCAAAAATACCTAAGATGCCAGTGTCGCTATAGCATTATAAGTAAACAACTTTTAAAATAGCATTAAAATATAAGTTTTTTTTGCAAGCGAAGCAAGTGAAGAGAGTTATATGGGAGTCCTGCTGAGTTCAGTGTGGTGTGGGGGATGTGACTGAAGGAAATAGAGAAAACAATGCAGGAATACATTCCAGGACACAAAAGAGTAAAAATACGTACAAAGGCATCATACCTTAAAACACTTCCCTATAAACGTTGGTAGTTATGCTGCCAGGAGCCAAAATGTAAAGAGAGTCAGGACTGGTGACGCGGGAGCAAGCGACGTACAGTTGTCCGTGTGAGAAGCAACTCGTCCTGAGGTCGACACCCGCTGCCCTCAGTGTCTGCCTCTATTGATGGTTATCGCGAAGCAAACACTCACGGGGAACTGTACGCGCTTGAACTGGAACGGGAAGATATGAGGTATGAGGGGAATGCGTGATATAAATACTGCCTCGCCAACGCCACAACCCGTAAGAATTTCCGCCTCAATGGTGTGTCTGTAGAGCGAAATGACTTTAGGGTGGGTCCCGTTACACAACTTCAGAGGAGATAGGTTCCGAAGAAGCATAATCGGGACACCGACCTTCAGCTTGATGGTATGCGCAGGAAGTCCACTTGCTGACAGGGAGTTCAGAAATTCCACGGGATAATGTGTGGCGTCATCTTGCTCGACAACAGTGTTTATCGAGGTGTAGACCACTTCATTCCCCTCAATTTCCGAGAGAATGCATTCGTTAATTGCTGCAGCCTGATCATTTTTGGACGTCAAAATGGCCCGCTCACACACCCAAGAATTCTGCAGGTGCAGTATACGACTGATGTCCCCGTACACACAGCAAATAAGTTCTTCTAAGCTGGATACCACTCTACCGAGAGACTCTGGAAGCACCACCTGTCCACCTCTCTCTTTTGGTAGAGTGCCTTCGCCAAGATTTAGAAGGACATTGGAGAATTCTTGAGCACGTGCATTGCCGCCGAGCCGAGCTCTCATATTAATGGTCAAGCGCAGCGTACGAACTTGTGACCACAACGAAGATAGTTTCAACGAAGCATTCACCTCGTCAGCCCTCGATCCCCGTGTCACCACGGGAAGCGTTTGCCGGAAATCGCCACTGAACAGAACAGCTGTGATACGACGCATCAAATGTTCGTTCCTGCGGATGTCCTGCAGGGTTCCGTCCATGGCCTCAACTGCCTTCCTATTGGCCATCGTACACTCATCCCATACGATCAAAGAGCAATCCTTGAGCACGTGTCCCTTATCGCTGTTACGTGACACACCACAAACAGGCGTTTCGGCGCTCTCTAAATCGATAGGAATTTTAAACATGGCATGTGCTGTCTTGCCACTCGGAAGCAGTGTGGCAGCGATTCCCGACGACGCTACAGCAATAGCAATTTTGCCTTGCCTGCTGACCTCTGCAAGTATGCAAGTGGTAACAAATGTTTTTCCTGTTTCACCAGACGCATTCCAAGAAAAACATTTGACCCTGGTTTTTTCGCAACGCTTTCAAGGACGGTGTCATAAATTTGTTTTTGCTCTGAAGAGAATAAAGCGACATGGTCATTTCGCCCGGATCGTATCGTCTCAGCGTTATACTCCCGATTTACACGGTCTTGATGCGGTGATGATTGGGGAGCTGGTAACCCATATTCGATCAGTGGATTGCCGCCGATAGAAATGACCACATCTTGAAGTGAACTGAGACAGGTGTTCAGCACGCGTTCATCAGTTACTCCGACTTCGTCTCCAGTAGAAACATTACTTTTTTGTAATACTTAACACCGCATTTTTTTTTAATTGTCGTCCTCAACTCTGCTCAAGATTTTAAGGGTTTTGTTGGAACTTGAATTTGTCAAAACGAACTATACGATACAACTTTTATGAAGAAAATGCACATTGCCATCTATGAATTTTAAGAACAACTAACTACTAACCTCGCCAACATGATCAAATTTAAATTATTAATTTCCAAAAAGTGTCAACATGTAACTTGATTTGATTTTTATGAAATCTCATAGATGACGCTGCTTCAAAATTTTCTTTATACTACTAAAATTCATTAAACTATGTTTTTCTGCCCAAGTTACTTAAATGGCGTAGTTTTTATAGTGTAAAGCTAGATAATAGCATGGCTTACTGAAAAACAACATTTAAATATGCGTCGTTAGATTACACGCTGTCACAGAATGCGTAAGAAAAATAAAGATTCACAGCTCCTCCCCCATAGGTGATAGCGTGATAATATGTAGCCTATATGTTGACCCGACCTCTTAGTAATATTCATGCAAAATTTGAAGTAAATCCATGCAGTACTTTTTGAGTTTATCCCGGACATACATACAGACAAACAGACAAAAATTCTAAAAACTATATTTTTGACTTCGATATCGATTGTAGATCACGCCCCAAGTATTCTTTTAAAAAAATATTCAATGTACCGTTTTGACTTTCCTACGATTTTATTATAATAAAATAATAAATAAATAAATAATATTCCACAACTATCACACAAGGCCATCTAGTCCCAAGCTAAGCAGAGCTTGTGTTATGGGTACTAGACAACTGGTAAACATACTTATATATTTCTAAATACATACATATTATAGATAAATTACACCCAGACACAGAACAAATGATCGTGCTCATCACACAAACATTTGTCCTGGGTGGGAATCGAACCCACGACCTCCGGCATAGCAGTCAGGGTCACTAACCACTAGACCATCAGGCCTGTCATATATAGGATGATAGGATGTCGTATAGATAGGATGTCCAACGAAAGATATACACTAAACATTATATAGTAAATGGACGATAAAGTATTTGGTAAGTGTACTCTTTCAATTACAGGAGACCACAGCATGCACAATAAAATTAACAACTAAGCTAAGAAATTAAATACCTAATACATAATAATATTTTCAATACTCGATGAGGTCGGCGTTTCCTATCTGACTACTCTGAGATGAAAGGCCGAAACGAACTCGGACAGAGGTCACAGTCTCTTTTAAAATCTAGACATAATCTTGGTCAGATGAAGATGAAGACCATGTAGATTGATGTCTGAAATGGTATTAATAAAGGTCTTAAAACAATACTCTACAGGCAAGTTCTGCAAAAAAAAAAAACCGTGTGTGCTTATGACCACACGACTGAAGTGAAACTTCAAACGTATTTGGCTATGAGAGGAAGAGAGAAAGAAAATGTGCACGCGCACTGCTTTCTCTTGATTATATCCCCCACTCAACTCCCGTTCGCCTCACCCGATCACACTTTTCGTAACGCGTTCGCCAGCTTACTCCCCAAGTCAAGCGTGCGTAAAGAAGTTTCACTTCAAAAAGCATTTATGTTAAAGAAGAAAACAAACGTAACTCACCTTAGACTTCTTCTTTACAACTTTAACCTCCTTTTCCTTATCTCTGTCCTTGTCTCTATACTTGTCCTTGATCTCGACGGGCTCGGGCGAGTTGGGTGGAATGTGAGGATCCGGGACCTGCTTCTCAAGCTCTGCTATGTCGCTGTAGAACGACGCTAGCTCGTCGCCGATCTCTTGTTTGGGTTCCGCCTGTAAGACCAGAGCCATAAGAAGTCGGGGCTTGTAACGATAGTTTTTTTTTTTTTATACAGAAAGATTTTTTTATCACCATCCAAATTTTTACAGGGTGTTCTACCCATGAATATGAACAATATTCATGGGTAGAACAACCTGTAAAAATTTGGATGGTGATAAAAAAATCTTCCTGTATAGGATTGTAACGATAGCATTGTTTGAAAAAAGTCGAGTGGAAATTATTACTTAAACAGGGTCAAATTAAATTATTTAGCGAAATTATGGATTATTCCACTTTGCCCCACCAGCCGCCCCACTGGTGGGGCAAAGTGGAATGTCAAAAATTTTGCAGTGGAATCTGCCCCACTAAATCGAAATAGTGGGGCAGATTCCACTGCTTTAAAATCCTGTTGGATTCTGCCCCACTAGGGTTGGCGCCTTAGAATAAACGTACAAACATTTTATTATCGCAAATTTTTATTAATAAAATATAAATATGTATACTAAACTTTTAAAATCACAGATATTATGCGATTTTAAATTAAATATTTGTTTATTAATGGCAACTAGATTTGTTTTTACTACTTTATTTAAGCTTAAAATCACAAACTGAGCACGATTCGTCCCCGTAAAGAGAAAACGAAAGTTTTCTATTTACGGGGACGAATCGTGCTCAGTTATAGTTAGTGTATTTATTCTAACTATTTAACTATTCAAAATCACACATTAATCATCATTTGGTATGGCAAAATACAGTCTTATGATTAACTTATAAATAAGAAACAACTTAACTAAAATAAAATCAACTAAAATCACACATTGATAAGCTTACATAAAATCGTTTCAAAAACAAAAATAAAAAGACGTATACGTTGCATGGTGATTGGGGTAGCTCTCAACACAAAAAATATTGTGCCATTCGTGTACGCTGTTATGTGTAGGTACAAAGTCAACAGAAGTTTACACCGCTTTTGTTTTCTGTAGTAAAATCACAGATTCCGGAATGCGAACCACATTTTTCAATCGGATTTTGAGGCAGTGGCAAACAAAGAAAAAAAATCAAAATTTTTGCGAAAACAAGTAGCACTTAGTGCAGCTGTTTTACCCTTATTACCAGAAGAAAAGATAACTGAATGGTTTGGATTATTCCACTTTGCCCCACCGGCCGCCCCACTCCAGATGATGAAGGTTGGCATAATAAACTAAATAAAAAGATTTGCAAAATAGCCGCACAGAGTCCAGATGATGAAGGTTGGCATAATAAACCAAATACTTAAAAAGATTTGTAAAAAAAAAAACTCCCCAGTTAATTTATACTCGTTAATGTTTTATATGAAATATAACACTTTCCATGGTTAAATCTATGCAGAACCAACCTTGCAAGCCTCGCCTTAATAAATACATAGGTACAAAGCGATCAGAATAAAAAGAAAAAATCTATCGCATTTTTTCCAAGAAATGCCCAATTGATATATCGCCGTTTATGAGCTCCATTTGGACATTTTTTATATTCTGATCGCTTTGTATGTAATTTTTTTATTGAGTTCGCGGCAGTGGATGCTGCATCGAGGATTCTGTACGACAACGCCACTATGTCAGTCCGACTCTTAGATCAGATCTCGAAACCTATCCTTCTGTAGAGAGGTGTGAGACAGGGAGACGTTATCTCTCCCAAACTGCTCACTGCTGCACTGGAGGATGTCTTCAAGGTTCTGAACTGAAAAGGGACTGGCATTAGCATCAATGGCGAGTACCTGTATAACTCACCTTCGGTTTGCGACGATATTGTAGTCATGGCTGAGACTATGGAGCACTTCAGTACAATGCTCGATGACCTCAGTAGAGCCTCCGAAAGAGTGGGTCTCAAAATGAACTATACTGATAAGAAATGCAAATGGCCAAATGCACGTCTATTGTGTAGGTAAATGACGGTTTGGTCATTCTTACTCCAACGCTGCATGTAACAAATGCTTGTAACAAATCGTGTAATTAATCTGCGATTTACATCACTTATCCTTCCAGAAACAACTAGGAAATACAAAATTTGCGAAAATAAAATGTTTGTACGTTTATTCTAAGGCGCCAACCCTAGTGGGGCAGAATCCAACAGGATTTTAAAGCAGTGGAATCTGCCCCACTATTTCGATTTAGTGGGGCAGATTCCACTGCAAAATTTTTGACATTCCACTTTGCCCCACCAGTGGGGCGGCCGGTGGGGCAAAGTGGAATAATCCGAAATTATAGGGTAACGAACACGATGAACTAAAAGAAATTGATATCATGATATTTTTTGGGGTCAACGACCGAATGTAGTGTTGTTACGTACCTACTCGAAATATTAGTTTAAACATCAGTTTTTTTTTTGTGTACGTAAACTTCACACGCTGGCTGTGACTTTGAAAACTGATTTTCTCAATTCATAGGTAATTCAAGTTTCACAACCAGCAGACGTTGACAACAAAAATCATCAAATATTTTTTTTTTTTTGTTTAATTTTAATTTTACCCCGCAAAGTATCGTATATCGTAACTACTGAAGTATCAATACTTCATAGATTCCTAGGCACAGTACTTACGTTAGCAGGCAGCGACGGCAGGTCGTCACAGCCGGGCGGCGGGGGGTCAGCCCACGCGGGGGGCGGCGGCGTGAGCGCGCGGGCCCACGGCTGCGGGGGCGCGGGGGGCGCGGGGGGCGGGGACGGCGCCAGGGGCCACAGCGCGGGGGGGGACGGGGCTGTCGGGAGGGGCGGTGTCGGCGGTAGCGGCGGGGCTATCTCCTCCTGGAAAAAAGATAATAAATAATGTAAGTTATATGAACGTAAACAAGGCTAAAGGAGTTTGTAAGGATCGTACAATTAGCGCCACGAAAGATGAGACTTGACACACCACGTGGTTTGACTCACGCAGTACACGATTTTAGGTCTCTAGCCGTATGAGGTCTGAGCGCGGGACGGTACCAGACGTTATAGGGGCGGCGGAAAAGCGCGGGAGGCGGAGTCAAGCCTCATCTTTCGTGGCGCTAACTATAGCAGGTGGCGATCTGTAATTTGTAACAACCCTTACTTGGGAACCACACTTAGTGGAAACTTGAAAATATCCTTCAAATGGATACTGTTTAAGAACATTGTTTATATTAGCTGTAAGTTTCCCGAATAGATTAAAATAAAGGCGTGAGTTTTATGTTATATTAAATAATGTGGCAGAAATTAGTCATTTTAAATGATTCGGGGTCACCGAAGTATCCCTCAGATATCATTGCATTTGTTGTGACTATTACAGACAACAAGTCTTGTATAAGTCACACATGGTCGCATCGACTGCATAGTTGACATGCCCGAGTTCAAACGTTTTCGCAGTTCAAAGATGTAGGCCGTATTTAATTAATGCAAACTAATGATTTAACTCATTTTTATATTAAAGTTCCTGCATATAACAACAGCCAGAAAAGCAGAGTTGGTGACAAGAATGGAGCATGTTAAGACTATAAAATTAACAATATCTAGAGAACCCAGAAGACGGTTCATATAACTTTTTTTTTAGGAGAAAATTTAACATTTAGAGATAATGTTTTGACAGGGACTCACAGATGTCTAAATTCGTAGTATTAGCTAACAAAGTAACTAAACCTACAAAATCTTGGCACAGCGGTGTGATGACCAAGGTTAGCAGCTATTGAGTCAGTAGTAGGAAGTACCGTTTACCTTAGGCTCAATCCCCGGATGCGGCGGCGTGGTACATATCTCCATGTCGGTGTGCGTAGTGGCGGGGTATTCCCATTGGACCAGCCCGTCCGCCTCGCGCCTGTAGCAGTACCGGCCCTCAGACCTGTGGTGCACAAACGAGGCAGTAGAGGTATGGGCAGTGAAGAGAGGTAGTGGCCCGGTAAGTTTAGATGGAGTGGTGGGCTTAAGTCTTTAAAAATTTGAGCGATTTTTTAAAGTAAGAAGTTGGGCTTATGATTGGAAAACATTGCCTAGGCGAGAAATGTAAAACATCGTGGAGAGTGGCGGAAACAAATATGTTTCCAACTTATATTGGAAGATGAATTCCAGACGACATTGCCTTGAAACACAGAAAAATTATGTACAGTCCAACATGCATCTGATCATACAGGCAAAAATAAGTTTTTTTTGTGTGCAAAATATTTTTTGTAAGCTTAGAAAAAGAAAGAGAAATAAAAAAGATTGACATAAAACAATTGACTACTCAGCACACAAACAAATTTCTTTAAAACTAGTTTCAAGTTAGTTGGATACAGTTGTGGAACGACCGACTATACTAGTCCAAAATCAGGGTGCAATATGATTGTAAACCAAAAGTTAGCATAGATTTTGATCGTGGAAAGTGAAGTGGTTCAGAAAGTATTGGAGTTTATACGGCTGTAAAAGTCATAAACGCGAGTGTCTCAAAATTACCATGAAATCTGCAAAACTTAAGATCACCACAACAACATCTAAAAGTATGGGGGCAAACTTATCTAATGACAAAAAACCGTATACTTTAACCCGTGCTCCGGATTTGTGTCCGCCGGAAAAAAACAAAAAAAAAATAATTATAACATTCCAAAAAGGCGGACACAAGGAATCCTCGAGATCCTTTACACGGCGGTCTCGCCAGCCAGCTTTCTGGAAGAGACCAAAGCGTATTATTCTTGAATTACGTAAAAATATCAGCAAAGAGTTTTGTTATCTCACCAACTCCTTGGAAGATGCGATGGCTCCATTGCGCATGCGCCGCCAGTCTTCTGTCTTCTTCACACTTATAGCTAAGATGTTGCATTTTTTTTTATTACAATTTTCGGGATTACAAAGTATTAAAGAAACTCGATTTGTTAAGTATGAAGTTTTTATTCTTACTTTATTATCACAGGTGTACACAGCTGATGTTGCAAATTAAATACATTTTTGATAGTAGTATGTAATATTGTGAGAAATTTTAGCGCTCAACAAATATGTAATAATAAATCATCCATATTTTGTGAATATTTTATACAATCAGCAAAAAAATATTGAGAAACCTTCGCAGTTTACAGTTGGATTAGGTCAAAAATACATTCGTGAGGAAGAAAACTTTCTGCAAATAAAATTTCAAGGAATACAGAGTTCAGGGTCATTGTCAGTCATTCCGATAGTAGATAGTAAACACGCATTATTTGTGTCCTTATACTATTGTTCAATACTTGAACCCACTGCGGGTGCAAGTATCCTCTCATCAGGACAGGAATAGTCCAGTCCCACAGAATGAAGTGTTTAGTCCGACCTGACTTGACCAAGATGACCCGATCAAGTCAAGTCAGACCAAAACGAACATTAACCCCAGACTAACGGATGTCTGGGGTATTTGTTGGAATAATGCACAATATTATAAATTGGATCCCAACGCTGTCACCTTATACCGACATATTTCGAGGCGAAATATAACTGGAAATCTTTGGAAAGATGAAAGTCTTTGACTATTAATTGAAGCCGATATTTCGCCGCAAAATATTCGACTCATCCGATCCTTTAGAAATCTCTTAGAATTTCTTCCATATTCCAAATTATGTTAAAGCCTTCAGTTTTAGTCTCATTTGACCAAAACTCGAGGTTAGAAGAAGAAGGTACACGAATTCATAAACAACATAAACCAAAGGTTGAAAGGTCCATAAAGTTCATTTTGTCCGTTAAGATTGCACCATAAAGAACACTAAAGTTTCGAAAGTCCCAAAAACTGCACTATAAATAGCGCAGTTTTAAAAGAGGTCGTTAGATGAACAAGGGTTTATTAGAAACGAAAAATAGTATTCAAATTATTGTCCTAGACAGTTGAGGTATGCGTTTACGCCGTCTAACCTCCCAACAATATGTGACAGTAAAAAATATGTTTTACGTCAAATAACGTCATGTGAATAATGTGTCAAAAGTCAGAAATTCAGCTAGATACGCCAAGTAGTTACTATAGCGCTACAGTCATTTTGTCGCGTGGACAAAATCGGAACTAACGCCGCCATCTTGTTTTTTACAAATGTTTACTAACAGCGCCCCGCCCTGTCAATGTCATTCGAATACCAAAACATTATTGTAGCAGTGTAACAAATGTTTACTATTCGGAACTGTTTCCTAAATAGTTTAACCTTGCGTCATCTTTGGTAGATTTTCACTATAGACAACGCCAAATCATTTCTTTCAATTAAGCAGATAAATGCACATACGTCCAAGTTTACAAGAAAATAGAATCGATTCAAAGCCTCGCTCGCTAAACCCTTGTTCGCCCAGAGCCCAGGTATCGCGCCCTTGCCGACAGCGCGGTGGCGCGGGTAGTACCTCTGGAAGGCGGTGCTCCAGCCGGGCGGCGCGGCGCGCGCCTCGTGGGCCGCCAGCGAGCGCGCCGCGGCCTCGGCCCAGCGTCGCCAGTAGCGCGGCGACACGGCGCCGGCGCGGAACGCTGATACCAGCGTCTGCACACGACAATACGAGCTTTTAGGTGTAATACACCCAAGGGAATGTCCTAGGCCCTGACTAAATTTATCAGAATAACGATATAAATTTGATATCTTATATGTCTACAACTTTTCAATAATAGAGTACCCCGCTGTATATGGCACATGGAGTTTCGAAAAAGTTTAATACTGCACTTATTGTCTTTATGTTTAAAAAGAATTGTATCTAAGCTGAACATACGCTTACGTCTTACTATTTCGGAACTTTCATAATACATCATTAACCTAGCAAAACCTTAGCCACTTTGTAACACATTTTTACAACTACTAGAACATGAAAATGAAAGACTAGAGTAAATCCCACTCCTGCTTATTTCTGCCGCTGATCAGCATTGAAATGACCTAGTTTGAAGATATAGGTGCCCGTAAAATTAAGCCAAACATAAAATATCTTGATAAAAGTATGTCCTTGGCATTCCAAGCAGCAGTTACCACTTTCCATCAAGTAAGATGTTGGCTGTTTACCATAATTAATATTAACAGGTGTTCTTGCATTTCCTTATTTAATCAACACATTATTACTCAATTAAAAACGTCTAAAGAAGGCTGCTCAAGTGTAGCCTTTACACAGTTATGCAAATATGCAAAATTACTTTAAATTTTGTTCAATTAATTGTAAAACTTACCTGCATCTGTATCAACATCTCCTGCACCGGTGTCAGCACACACGGCTGCAACTGGTTCAGATACTTCAACTTGGCCTCGACAAGATCCGTCAAATCGTCCAAGTCTTCATCTTTCTTGTCTTCATTCAACGTCTCCCCTTTAGTAAACATCAACCCATTCCCGTAATTAATTGCGTTCTTTGGACTTTCAACACTATCTTCTTCTTTACTGAAGCCTAGACCAGTCCTCTCGCTTGAGAACCCTTCGATGAATTGAGAATATTTCGTGGTATACGCTGGCTCTTCAGCCTTTTTGCGGTCTGGTAGTAAGACAGAGTTTGATATTCTGAGTTTTTTCTTGCCGACATTTTCTCGTCTTTCTTCTGTGTCTATTAGGTACAAATTCACGCCTTTCTTTTCAGTTGCTTCAATTTTTTTATCTTCGTTTTCTACTTCCATAGCAAGTGGTGGCGTGGGAGGAACTGACGGTGGTGTGGCAGGGAGATCGTCAATGTGCTTAATACTTGGGAACAAAGGTCTTGCTTCAGGAGGCGGTGTTGTATCACCTCTGGGAGAACTCTTAGCACTGATTACGTCATTCGACTTTTGTTCATCATAAATATCACCATCATTTAGTTTGGAAACTTTTGGTAGTTCTCTTTTCTCAATCTCTTCCAATAAATCATCTATGTTAGCACTTGATTTTGTACTAGCTTCTTCTCTTTTTGGTGTGTTGCTACCAGAACTGTGATCTTCTTCAATCATTTTCAGTAACTCTCTTGGTAATTCGCCGCCTAGTTTTTCTAAGATTTTGGCTTTGCTTTTTAATCTTAGGATAAGCGTGCTTTCGTCTTGACTGTCTTCATCTTTTTCTAGCTTTTTATCCTTTGATATGAAAAGTAAACAAAACATCAAAAATATTAAATTAAGGGTCTGAAAATCTTAGCTATAATATAATTACGTTTTTATATGTATATTTCTAAAAATACCTCAGATTGAAAACTTTAAACCCATCACATGCTTGATAACGTTTCAAAAGTATTGAGAA
Organism: Amphipoea lucens; assembly: GCA_947508005.1. Classification (NCBI taxonomy): domain Eukaryota; kingdom Metazoa; phylum Arthropoda; class Insecta; order Lepidoptera; family Noctuidae; genus Amphipoea; species Amphipoea lucens. The sequence continues at coordinate 1,175,077 of OX382368.1, read as the reverse complement.
ACATAATGATCTAACTCAAACTAGTGACATTATTTTGTTTATAACTACAGAATATGCCAGAAGTACATGAATTAGATCAATAGGCACTGTGTGAAATCATCAACTATGATAAGATATCAAATAAGATTATTTCAAAAGGTTATGAAACTAAAAATTGAGATAAGTTTTGAAAAAATAAAAAGAATTTTTCTCAAACCATTGAAAAGCTATTTTTTAGCATTATCAGATGCAGTTTGTCATCATAGGCACTATTCTAATATTTTAACGTCGCTAAACAACAACACGTTGCTAACATTAATATATTCAGTTATTTTAGGTTAAAACATTTGAAACTTTAGTTAAAAATATATATATAATTTTCGTCACACAATACCTCTTTGGCCACATCATTATCAATCTTATCCCCAGGAGATTTAGATCCATTATCCATCAACTCAGGTGGTAGTTCAGGTCCTATTGGCACGGAATAGTTGAGGGTGGGAGGTAATGCAGGCCCATACTCCATAGGCTTAGTTTTTGGCTTCTTGTGGGGAACTATTGGCTTTGTTTGAGTTTTAGGAAGTGGTGGTGTGGTTGCTTTTGTTGGAGTTTCTGCTTCATCATTAGATTCAGAGTCCGAATTGTGGTATGATGTTATTAGCTCTATTTTCCTGGAAAAGATAACAATATAAATGAATACACTTAATAATGGTTTAACGTTTGGCATGCCTTAAGTGCATAAATTGTTATGCTCATTAGCCTCATTATAATATCATGCTTATGTATATTTGTGTGTATGTGTATGCAATTTTTATTGTATTTTTATAGTAACAAATTTTTCTCTTTAAGTCGATTTTTTATGCATCATGTGGTCTGCAATAAAGATTTTTATTTATTTACTACCACAAACCCAACCCCATCTATACTAATATTATAAAGAAAGCTAAAGAGTTTCTTTGTTTGGTTGCACATGCTAATCTCAGGAACTTACTGGTTCAAATTGTAAAAATATTTTTTTGTTAGTCTTTTTATTGAGGAACAACACCAACAACACCACGTAACAACAAACACACGCTACGACCAATAGGAGCGGAGTATCAATGAAAAAAAATGTTTTTATAAACATGATATTAAACCTTATCCAAATAAATACGTTATTCATCACAAGTATTTAATTTTGAATAAAATTGCCCTTGACATCATTTTTATTTCAATGAATATCTTAGGAGATATCATAGTTTTAAAATAACTCAGCAAGGCGGCCGGTCATGAGATGGGATATTATACAGGGTGTCCCTGGAAGTATGGATCAAATCGAATAGGGGCGTGGGCAGGGGCGTGCCTTTTACTAAAGCCGAAAAGCCTGGCTTTCAATCAAACGCGAGCCTAATAATAAAAAAAAAATACACAAGTAAACTTATAAAATCATGTCGCAAGAATTGATAAGAATAATAAAAAATAAACTCCGCGCGTCTCAGCCGGGCCGCCCGCGATAGTAAGTACGATGCAAGGTTGCCAGGTTTACATACTCAAAGAATAATTTCAAATTCCGTGCACTTTTCATCACGCGCATCGTTGCCAAACATCTCCAATGCCGCTTAGCGAAAGCGCAACGACAAAAATCGACCCGTCTCGCTCGCACTAGTTGGCTTCAAATCTGGCTTCTAGACCTCTGACTATTTGTATAGAAATTGTTCACGTTGTTGATAACATTAGTATGTACTTATTCCCCAAATTGTACTGATTTTTAAGCCTGGCTTTTGATTTTTTATGAATGAAACGTATAACGACGCGCGTGTGTGTGTAAATAGTAAGATCGCGAGACATTGCGCGAGTCTATTAGTTCAAAGTTTTGATCGGTTACTGGAGCATTTTTTTGTTTTGTTTTTTTTTTTTCATTTTCTGTGAAGTTAAGTGTTGTGTTTAGTTTTTGCGGTAATTACCTTTGTTTTAAGGTGATTAAAAAGTTTCTTGTCATTAAAATGAATTCGGAAACATGCAATTGTTCCTTGTGATGGATTAAAACGTGTGCAATCGTTACTCGGAAAGGTAAATATTTTGAGTTTTACAGACAAATTGATTTGAGTATTTCTCAGAAATCTAAATCACGTAATAGGCATTTAAGTCGATCAGCATACAATACCTACTCATTGGATTATAGGCTGCTTTCATATCAACAAATTATTCTGTTAGTGTTGCATATTTTTCTCAAAAGAAAATACCGCTTGGAATATCAGGTTACGATGATTTAAATAACTTCGCTGGTGCCAGTAAAAGACATCAGAATTCTCAAAAGCACATGAATGCTGTTGTTTCATTCTGTACTTTTGGTAAAACACGAATCGAAACTTCTTTATCTCGTCAATTATGTGCTTGACGACATTTCTAAATACAATACGCGTGTCGATCACAATCGCGCTGTTTTTCGGCCAGAGGGTCTTAGGTGCGGATTTTAAAGGTTAGTTGATGTTGTGTGTCATTTCATTTAGCACAACAATAACTTCCTTTCCGAGGTCACGACGAGTCTAAAACCTCATTAAATAGAGGCAATTGCTCAGCGCTTGTATCTTTGCTTCATGTCTTCCGTGTGCTTTGATGTTTGTCATCTGTCTGTGGTAAAGAAGCGGAGAATGAAGAGTTATGGCTGTTCACATTGTGAGTAAGTAAATCAAATTATAAATATTATCAACAATCAACATCGTAAACAATAATGTGTAGTTAGAAATCAATCAATTATTTGTGCGCCATCTAGTGGCCACACGGCCAAATTGTAATATTTTGCAAAGCGACTGTTGCGGGAGAGTGAAATATGAACTAACTCAAAGAGCTCTGTTGTGCCAATAATGTACCTACAATAATAGATGACTCTTATACGTCTTATCATATTTTACGCGAAACTGATACTTCGAAAATAAAAAAGTTACGATTTTGTAAAGGATTACCAATACTTACTCTTAGTATTTAATTTATATAAGAAACAAATGGTGCTATTAAAAAACATTCATTTTAATAGCTATTAGCAAAAACCTACAATTATGAAATACGAATATTAGTAAGAACTAAAACGACTCGGTCAGTCACAACGTTGACAAGCGATACGGTAGGTTTATTTTTTAAGTGTATTGGCTTGCCCTAAGTTTGACCCCTAGGCACGCCACTGGGCGTGGGCAAGGTCATTTCCAAACTTTTTAACCCTGAGAATGTCAGTGAATTTTTTTACAGTTCAAAAGTTATGACCGATTTTAATTTATTTTTCAATCACTTCGCTTAGTGCTCAAAGAAAATAATCATAAAAAAATACTATCAGGGCTATCTAAAAAAAATAAATTGATAGCCCTGATAGTTTTCACGAATTCAATCGTTCTTCTCTTTTTTTTAGTATTTTTTTTTAGTTTTATTTTTAGTATTTTTTTTTTGCTAAAACCTTAGGAATTGACCTTGCCCACGTCCCTATTCGATTTGATCCATACTTCCAGGGACACCCTGTATAAGCAGTCATATCAGTTAGGCCATATTCAGTGCTCTTCTGACGGTCAGGACTGACGTCGGTCTGCCGTAGCTATCGCCATAGAAACCATGCGTGCATTCCGAGCAGCACTGACCGCGTCCGCATACGGACGCATAGTGCATGCGTACGCACTGACCGTCAGTCCCGACCGTCAGGAGAGCACTGAATACGACCTTAGTAATGAGGGTGGCAAAGTTCTAACAACCGAATTGAATTATTGTAATCTATGTCAAGTCATACTTACTCTTCCTCATCATCACTGTGTGCTCGTTTCTTAATGTACTTGCTTCCCTTCTCCTTAGGTCCGGTACCATTCTTGTCTCCCTTCTTGGGAGTCTTAGTAGATGACTTCGTTATGGCTTTGTTGTTCTGTGTGTTTTGTTTCTCTGCTAACGCTTGCTGGTACAGCTGCCATTCTTCCGCTGATACTTCTGCTGTACCTGATGATTGGGTTAATAAATGGTACTGTTATTATTATTTCCACTAGGTTTACATGGAATGAGACATTGAACAAGAATTTTTAAGTTACTATTAATAGACATAAGCTAACTTTTCAAATCTTGATGCTCTTCTATCATTTAAAAAAATAAGCCATATGAATTTTATTTGGTTGTAAGTGAAGATAGTTATTGAGCCTCTATCAGTTGATGTTACACTTAACTTCCCAAAAGTTAAATCATACATATGTATTCATTGTGATGACTTCAACCTGCATAAATTAAATAAAAAAATCTGAATTAATTTGAATTATATTTACCGGCTAAATGCAATTGCTGCTGAGCTAACTTGAGTGCTAATAGGTATTCAGGCGGTGCATCCCATGTCACAGCATTGGTTAGTTGGTTCCAGTAGTATGTGAAGCCACTGCTCTCGTCGTAACATGCTGACCAAGCTGTGAAAATATAACATTAATTGAGTAAGTGGTGGGGCCCAGTAGGAGCAGTGGTGGCCCAGTGGTAACGAGATGTAGCTTGTGGGTTCGAACCCAGGCAGGAGCTTTACATTGTGTAAATCATTTCATCACCACTGCTCTCAAAACGGTGAAGAATAACATCATGTGACATCATAATAAACCAAAAAAAAAAGATCTTCAACATATATGACATCTACCAGCCTGCACTGAGCCCGTGTAGTGGACTACAGGCCACACCCTCACACAGAGAGGAGCGCTGTGTCCCAGCAGTGGGAATATTATAGGCTGATTATGCCTACACCCATTATTAATAAGACCATGCTTTTCATAAAATAAATGAGACAATAGAAAATCATTTTTTGTCATTTTTAGGGGGTGATTTGCCATAATCGGATGCGAGAAGCACAAAACCGGTTGAAGTGGAGGTGCTTGGGGGAGGCCTATGTCCAGCAGTGGACGTCTTTCGGCTGAAATGATGATGATGATGATAGAAAATCTATTGTTCGTAGTCATCGGTGACTGTGGTGGGAGTCAATGCCTTAATAGTAATCAAACCATGTAAGAGCACTGTCTTTTAAATGGAAACCATATTAACAGCGGCCAGTTTTCTTAAGATTGTATACACAATCATTATTATGAAGTGGTTGAAGTAACTTAACCCACAATCCTCAGTTATAAGGTTGAAAACTCCTTGATGACTATTCAGCCATTAGCAAGGTTATCAATATCGTCATAGTTAATAATAGCTAATTTCAATGAAAATTACACACACAATTAACATTTTTTTAATGAAAGTAAGTTTCATACTTGGAATTAGAATCATGGTAGTGTATTCTTTTTGATAAAAAGGGTCATATTCCTGTCTTTATATTAATAGCATACATACTCCATGTAAAATACTGATATTCAGCTGCATCCAGTTAAGACTAGAAGCCAACCTTAACATAATTGGAAAAGGCTAGGTAGATAACGACTTATAAACTTGTATTGACAATTGATTTCTCTAATACAATATAAGCATTATTAGCATGTAATGCTCCCACTGCTGAGCAGTGGAAATATTATAGGCTGTGCGGCCTCGGTGAGAGGGAGCGGGCTATAATCCACTATGCGGGTCCAGTGCAGGTTGGAAGATGTCACATGTCTTAGAGTTTTTGGTTCTAAGACATGCCGGTTTCATCACAATGCTTTCCTTCACCGTTTTGGAATCAGTGGAGATAAAATAATTTACACAAACACAATATTGATTGATTTCAAGCAAAACCCATGAGAACTTTTTATTTACTATCACTGTTGAGTCTGTCAAACTTGTAAAATAAGAGATATTGGATTGAGAGTGCTACACAAGGTATTTTAATTTATATACATTCAAATAGTTAATTAAGGTATAATTCACGGTTTTTAACACATTGGAGGACACTGGACGAAAAACAACAGATGTTTTATTGGTATTACGTCGAGGGTCCATAAAAGGCCCGCAAAGTGTTAATTATACTCATAGCACAATTATTATTATTTAGTTAGACACACTAGCAGCTAATAAGCTGATGCGTGTATATCAACTAGCTTGGAGATATTTGATCTGTCCAGTCAATTCTTGAAGCAGTTTAATGTGTCAATGTTGATAAATAATTTAAAAATTGTTAACAGAAATCTGTAGTTATTCTTAACCATGGTTCTTGTTAATAATATTCCAATTACTACATTCGTGAACTAAGCCATATAACTTTATTGTACAGAAGGTTCTGCTCACGGCTTTGTCCGCATGGATGACAAATTATCCTTTGGGAACATGCTAGTGGGACAAAAAGTAGCCTATGTCCTTCCCCAGGATGTCATCTATCTCATTGCCAAATTTATTGAAATCCGTTCTGTGGTTTAGGCTTGAAAAGTTAACATACAGACAGAGTTACTTTCAAATTTATAACATTACTAGCTGCGCCAAGTGGTTTTGCCCACATAAGTCTTGATCCTGTGGGAATATCGGGATAAAAATCCAGGGTGATAGCTACCTCCTTACCAAATATTATCAAAATTAATCCAGCCGTTTGTGGGTGAAGAAGTAACACACACTCAAAAACATTAGGTCAGTGGGTCGTCTTTCGCCTTTATAAAATTATAGTGTGAAGTGTGATAGTATGGATTACACTGTTGGTAAGAAAGTGTGAAAAACAGCTGTTAGGTTCATGACACACACCTTATTTCAACATCCAAAGCAATATTATAAAGTTTAATAAGGAAAAAATTCCATGAGTTGAACAGGAATAAATTGATGTGATTGTTTATAATTGCCTTTACAATAACAATATATTAACGTGTGATTCTTCCTTATTGCATTTAAGTCTCAAGGATATCTAACTCAATATGAAACCAACTTAACGTTTACCTAATTGCTTGTAAATAACCACAATAACAATGGAAATAACTTACGGCAATGAGGTATTGGCGCTGGATGCACGGCGCCAGATGCATCCCCTGTTGCAGATGTATATGGATAGTTTTGTCCAGGCAATGGTGCCGTAAGAGCCTTCCTATAATCTGTTCCTGGCGGTAAAGGCAGGGCACGCACCCCGTCATCAGATTCTTCATCAGAATCGCCGTAATTGGCTAACAGACCAGCTAGCGGGTTCGCTTTACTCATAGCGACACAACTACAAAGTTCCGTACGTAGAAATACACCTCTTTTGTATCTAGTTTATATTAAATATTACACTAGAACTAATATTAAATAGCTTTTTTACTATATTACACGTCTGGTTTAACATAAAAAAGGCATTTACGACTAAAACATTTTCAACACGCTAACTCGGATTCGCACGTTTGACACTTAATGGTCGCCATTTTGAGCGAAAATTTAATGGCATAATTGACACGCCCGTTCCTATACACGCAGAATCATTGAAACGTTTCCCACACAAAATTTTACTTTTTAAAATCCATAACCTGTCTTTTTTCCACCGCAACTACAGAATCTTCATGATCCTGCCGTTTCGACAGCACTTTCAGCAGGTACGGCAGTCGGCTTTAGTTAAAAATAAATTAACCATTCAGTACATCAAAGAGTACTATAAAATACCGCAGTACATACAGATAGCGCATTCTATCGTTTAATACAGTGTTTTAACACATTTCACGATAGATGGCACTACGTGTTCGCCTGGGCGATTAGTGAACAACGACTCTATAATCACGCCCATATTACCAAAGGGGTGGATAGAGGTGTTTTGGCACTTTCACAATTGCCATTTATGTTTCCAATATGGAGTAGGTAGCGATTTTTTTGTAGATATAGGTAAATAAATCATGTATCCCTAAAGATGCATCTACTAGAAACCGAAGCTACTTTTTGTAGAATAACATTTAGCAACATAATAACCAAAGACGAAAGTATTTCACCAGTGCGTGTTGCCAGTGATGATATATGATGACTGAAACTTGATCGCTCGTAATGGACCTTATTAGAAAGCTAAAAGTCACCCAAAGGGCAATGGAGAGGGCTATGCTTGGACTTTCCCTGCGTGATCGAATCAGAAATGAAGAGATCCGCAGGAGAACCAAGGTAACCGACATAGCCCGAAGAATTGCCAAAGGAACTTAAATGGCAGTGGACAGGGCACATTAGGTACTCGCGAAACAGATGGCCGATGGGGCCGAAAGATTCTGGAGTGGCGACCACGGACCGGAAGACATAGCGATGGAAGGCCTTCTACATGGTGGACCGACGACCATGTGAAGGCCGCAAGAACCCGTTGGATGCGAGAAGCACAAAACCGGTCGAAGTGTAGGTGCTTGGGGGAGGCCTATGCCCAGTAGTGGACGTCTTTCGGCTGAAATGATGATGATGATGAACACAATAACATTATGTAACTTTCTATAGCTTTTGCGGCTTTTGCTATAACGTTTTGTTATCTATTGTTGCCACATTACTCCACAAAAAGTAACTCCGGTGTGGATGCACCTTTATAAAAAAACAAACTACCCAGTTATTATTAATTTTACTTTATTAATACAAAACTATCTTAATTAGATATGTATAGGCACGTGTATAAAAATATAAATAATATCTAGTCTACAACTACTTACTTGTTTTATACAATAACCTACTATTATACAGTTTTATGAGTAGGTAGGTATGTAACTATTTTCTATCGTACGAAGGTAGGTACGGGCACTCATTATAGGTAAAAACTATTAGAATTCTAGTTACATGAGTTCAAAGTTCATTGGTCATACATTATTTACCTAAAATATTAATCAGGCAAATTATGCTAAAAGACAAAATGTTTGAAAGAAAAACTTTTTTTAAACGTTCAACGCTACTTTTAGATAAAAGAAGGTTGACGACGAAATAAAAGATAAATCAATATTGTACATTGGTCTGTTTTGTTTGATTAACTTGATGCCACGATTTCTAGGGCACCTAAAAATGGTCACTTCGGTTCAAACCTTGAACGTAGTCATAATCTTAGCTATAGTCAATTAATGTAATTTCTCTTTAATTATATTAATTATAACCAAAATTGTTTTTTTTTAATACTCCGCCTGCAGCCTCCGTTGTTGAGTTGTGTGATCTAAGTACCTAGATAAGATTAATTAGATATTCATTGTAGGAATGAATAATTTGGTTTAACAGTTAACAGGGCATAAAATGGATATTTCTAATTAAATTAAAATTAAGTTTTTACTTTTGGTTATTCATGTAAGATGATTCATAACCATTTTAAAACATCTTGGTAGGTACCTAGGTATAATTTTCCTTTTTTGAAAATCCTTCGATTCATAATACATAAGTACATACATATTTAACAATATGGCTTTTACAACTAAAATATAACAGAATTAATAACTTACTAAATTGTAAGAAAAAATAAAAATAATGTAAAATTTATTTCCCCTTTGTAGGTAAACGAGTCAACAATCGAGCAACTTATTTATAATATCTTTAACTCTTCGGTGACAGATAACGGACTTAAAATTACGACTATGTTTAATTCGTTACCGTTTGACAATGCAGGGTTCACAAGTACCCTCTTTTAAATAAGCAGGGTGGCACTGAGGGCACTTGGGGTTCTCCCCAAAGCTTTGTCTCCCATGCCTTGCTACCTTGACTTGGAAAGACGTCTCAGCGTTGTCACTCTCATACCCTGGGTGAGCATTATCTAAAGGAAACACGTAATCAGGGATGTAGTACGAACTAATATTGTACTCCGTGTGACTCGGTTCCGGAGTGGTCGTCTTTGGTTCAGGTCTGGTCACGCTGCTGAACGGACTCTTTCCTTGTTGTATCGACCTCGTCTGCTGAACATTCGTAGTGTTCGTTTTGTTGCCTTCCTTTGGAGGTATCAGGTCGAAGGCAGGGACGGCCCATTTCCATTCGTAGTAAATTGGGGGACCGACGGTCGTTGATGGGAGTGCAGCAGAGTCAACTTTTGGTGGTAATAAAACTTTTTCAGGTTCGGTGATTCTTTTGTCATTACCTCGTGTTGGTACTTTTTCTTCGGCAGCTGTTTTGGGTTTGGTGTTGACGGAGTCAAATCTCGTGCCTTCAGAAAATGACTTATCATTATTAGTTTGGAAGTTATTAAAACTATTGCCGAAGTTCTTGTGTTTTCGAGGAGTTCTATCTTCTTCTGAGTTCGCTGGTCCAGCTGGTAGGTGACCGTTCAGATCAATAATCTCAGATTTAGACATCGCAGTCTGGTGTACATCAGGGGATGTTGGATCGAAGCGTTTGATGAACTTGAAGACGGGGTCTGCAGTAGGTTCTACGCTCGAATCTACCTCTGATTCTTGAGTAGGGGCTGCAGGAGGGATCAGTTCAATAGCTGGTGGAGTGACACGTGGTCTTGGCTGATTTTGAGTGAAGTTGCTACTGGGTGTTGGCGTGAACGTTGCGTCAGGTCCTTGTGATGCAGCCTCATCGAGGTGGTCAGCGTTTCTGAAGGATCCAAAGTTGGAGTTGGTGTTGATGTTGGCCTTGACTCTGCTGTGGAACTTGCGACCGGTAGACCAGGCGGTAGGAGGCCTGTAGTTCTGCTTTCCACTGTCTAAGTCATTGTTGTCGACGTCAGATATAGAGTCAGCTACGCCGACGATGCTGTTGCCCGGGTGCACAGGGAACTGGAATGAGAAATATGAATCAATTAGAAATATTATTCAATTCTCGGTAGCTTATGAAGATTGCAATCAGTGTTATTAAGCACCTACTCATACGGGAAGACCATTATTATGTGGTTTAATTAAATATTACCATTAGTGTGATTTCATCACACTATAATGGTCTACGAAGGAAGTAGGTACCTAAACTGAATGGATCGCATCAGCTTACGCACGAATTAATCGTCTAATTAAACCATTATTATAAGTAAGTATGACCTTAATCATACCTGATAAGGAAATGAACACTAAGAAATACGTTTAATTTTAACCTTTCCAAACATTACTGAAACTAATTAGGTAATTTAGAATCGGTATACATCTACTTAAAAAAGTTGACTAAACAACCGTCGTTGCCCCCTAAAACTAGCAAACGTTGCTCCACAAAGTAACTTCGGTGTGGATGCACCTTTAGGAAGGAAGATTTTACGTTACGTTACTAGGACCGGTAGTTACGTTACTAGGACCGGTAGTTACGTTACTAGGACCGGTAATTACGTTACTAGGACTGGTAGTTACGTTACTAGGACCGGTAGTTACGTTACTAGGACCGGTAGTTACGTTACTAGGACCGGTAGTTACGTTACTAGGACCGGTAGTTACGTTACTAGGACTAGGACCTAGGTATGTAGTAAAGTTAGCCAACAAATTGATAGAAAAGAGCAGTGGTGGCCCTGTGGTAACGGTCCCGACTTACGAGGTTTTGTAGATCGTGGGTTCGAACCCAGGCAGGCAATTTACTTTGTATAAATAATTTCATCACCACTGCTCTCAAAACGGTGTAGGAAAACATCGTAAGGAAACCGGCATGTCCTAGAACCAAACATTCGAATACGTGACACCTACCAACCCGTACTAGGCACGCGTGTTGGATTACGGCCCATTCCCTCTCATCAAGAGGAGGCCTGTGTCCCAGCAGTGGGAACGTTATAAGCTGATTATGATGTGATACATTTAATACTTTTTTTACCACTAAGTAGTTTGTTAAATTACGTAGGTAGGTACTTCTTTCAACCGATGACAAAATAGAAAAAAAGAGTCATTATCTTCATGACGTGTCATAACCGCGAACGTGTGAATCGGTACCTATCCTACGCACAAACATACCTACTGTGACGCCACAGGTCACAGGCTATGGGTCGCGAAGACCAAGCAATCACCATACGGAAATATATAATATGAGTGTTTTATTATGAGTCATGATTATGACACTAGTAGGTAATTTAAATTACCTATGGCCACACAGATTGTCTATTGCCTACCTATTATAATAAACCATTAATAGTCATATGCAAGCTACTTCGTTATTTTGTAACGTATTAGGATATTTAGGAACGCAAAACCATCCAGTTTTTGCTCGCAGAGGAGCAGGAGCAGGGTTGCTCGCAGGCGCGGATACAGGAGGGGGCAATGCAGTGCCTCCCCTCCCCTCCTGGGCTTCGACCCAAGTGAGTCTAAAACTCTAAATTAGACATAAACATAGATTTATAACCTGTATTTGTCGTAGTCATCCTCGAATAGGGGGTGCGCCCCCCCCTCCCCCCAGCAAGAACCTAGATCTGCGCCAGCTTGCTCGACGCCGTGTAAGAACAGTCAATCGATTTACTTCGAATTTCAAGGATCCCAGAAGTTACAGTGATTTCAGAAGCCGTAGTTAGCCGTATTTACTCACAATAATTAACCCTCCCTTTCCCCTACAGGACTTATGGTTCTTACCAGGTTATGATCTGACCATCCACCCAACTAGCGGGTTTTTATACCTCCAGTTCTACATAGACGAATACTTCTCTTCATTTTAACATGCTCTAAAAAAGAAAGGAGGGTAGTTTTCGTATATGCAGGCGTCCTGGCTCCCCTAGAGACCTTTGTCCATCACATAAGCATTATAGAAGATAAAACTCTATACCTTAGTTTCAGCCTCCCTCAGTATATCGTAATAGGGGTTGTATGGTGGCGCGGACAGGATGTCGGGGCGCGGAGTGCGCAGGCGCATCTCATCGTCTGACACGAACGGCTTGTCGCGTTGACCTGGAAACATTTAAAAAAAGTACATTAGAGGACTTTATTTTATAAATGTGGGTACGCATGAGGGTAAAAGCCATAAGATTTCCCTATTTAAAAAAACATTACTTTTACGTTTTGTAGGTACGTGACTACGTTTATCCTCGACTACACATAGTGTTCTAAATCAGGCCACAAAAATTATAATGTTACCAAATTAAAAATACACGTTAATGACTTCTATATCGTGGGTGCAGACCAACCAAAAAACTTCTTAGCGTAAGTAGAAATAACCTCAGAATAATAATAGGTACAATAACAGGCCATAACCCTCTTAACAAACATCTTTTTAACATAGGCGCCACGGACAGCCCCCTTTGCAGGGTCTGCCTTGACGCCGAGGGATCAGCCGCCCACGTCATCCTGGAATGCGAGGCAGTGGCTTCTCAACGCGAAAAAATCCTCGGAACAGTGAGGTCGCTCTGTGAAGCCTGCGAAGCTTCCAGGAAGCTTCTGTGCTTCTGGATGGAGCTAGGCTGGCTTTATTAGCCAGAATCCCTACGGACAACGGACCAAGTGGGAGTCTAAGTGCGGAAAAGGGAGCCCCATCATCATCATCATCATGGGTGCAGACGTAACGTTGACGATCGTGAACAAGGTGCTTAATTACCCACACATATCATCTATAATCAAAACCTAATTGTAAAACAATCTCACAGCTTCTAACTGCATCCTACAAAGAACAAAAACTCACCGACATAATTATAATGATTATAAAAAAAAACAATAACTTATAACACAGTATAATTAATATATTACTGTGGTTATAAGCTGTAACGAGTATAATGAGTCTATGAGTCTACTAAATACCCATTGTCTGTGGTTGCTAACTAGCTGCCAGTAACCGCAGTCAACCTGAAAACCTGTTTATTTATTTATCTGTTAACGTTAGCTTTGTGGTTTTCAGTTAGGTTAAGGATTTTAATTTAGAGTTATTTTTGGATCTCGGATAGACTTGGTAATAACAATTTCAAGATTATTTTTAGTGCACTATGTACCGACCAAGTGCGAGTCGGACTCGGCAAAAAACGACGAAAAAACACGTTTCTTGTATGGAGACCCCCTTTCATTTTTAACTTCATTATTTTATTTTTATTATTTGTTGTTATAGCGGCAAAAAAATACACTTTTTGTAAACATTTCAACTGTCTACCTCATAGAAATATTAAAAAAAAAAACATATCTATGGTCTACCTATTACGGTTCATGAGATACAGCCCGCTGACAGACGGACGGACGGATGGATGGATAGATGGACTGACGGACGGACAACGAAAGCTTAGTAATAGGGTCTCGTTGCCATCCTTTGGGAACGGAACCCTAAAACCACAACAAGTACATGTACTTAGTACCACAAGAACAAATAATATGATAATACTTAGATACGAGATTTCACAGAAATCGGCAGTTGAGGTGTTCGGTGTACTAATGATAGGTACTTATCGGCCCGTCAAATTCTACTGCTGTAGGTACGTCATATATTATAGAACAAACGTCCTTACATGGTTCTCTCAATGACCCCATGGTTTTGCCAAATTGCCGTGCTCACCTATTGCATACCTACTTGGAAGATTTGATAGATATCGTAATTTGTTTGATATTAGCAATCAGGAAGATATTACCATCAGGGTCTTGGTTTTAGTCGTCTTTAACACCCACGAGTAAGAAGACACTATCATACTACCTACTATAAACAATAAATAAATGAATATAAATACTTATTAGGTACATAGTCATAATCATTTCAAAATTAGCTTCTAATTCAATCAGTATTAAAAATGATTAACAATACATTACGCCTACTCTATCTCGATGGAAGATGTTACATACACGCATCCATTACCTCATACATTAGATATTCTTTAACCACATGGGGTAATTAGAGCGGCCGTGTACGAGCAACGACGGAAATGACCGAGCGAGGCTATCAGGCTATTCATTATAGTGATGTAACTACAGTAGATTGAATCAAGGCATTTTTAACCAACTCAAACACGATGTTTATTTTTCAGGTTAGATTAGAAGGAAACAAACGAAATACTTTGAAATTTTCATTAATTGGAGAGGCGCCAAAAGAAGAAGAAGACCGAAATACAATAGGTGTAGGTACCTACATATGTTTGTAGGGATGGGAAACGTAAATACATGAAGGAAGTTATCTTTAAAATAATATTTCTTTATTCGAGGGTACAAACGTTTTTCTAGGGATCTCATGACAGCTGGGAACAATAAAATAATTGTAGATACGTATACTCGTAGGTACATATTTTTTCATGTTTTCATTTGACTATCTGTTTGATTTTGTAGTCAGTAAATCAAGACATGGCTTTATGCCCAACCACAAAGTTTGTTGACAGTGGGCTGGCCATGTTTGTGGTCCGTGGAGCAGACGAGTCCTGACGTTGAGACGGCAAGCGTAGTGTAGGATGCTCCCCAGCTAGATGGACGGGCGGCCTAAAGAAGGTAGCTGGGACAGACTGGATGTGGAGGACAGGGTGCCATGTTGTAGCACAGCCTGGAAGAGGCCTATGTCCAGCTGTGGACTGCGATAGGCCGAGCTGATTGATTGACAAAGTTTACATAACTCGAAAAACAAACAAAAACATGCTTATCGACTATGTAACACAACACACATCACTATTCGTCTAAGTCAAGGGCACGTGTGATTACGTGTATTGATGCAACATTATCACGGTTGTCTGCTTCCGCGCACTTTCCGGCGTGTTCCGTAGTGTGACCGTGCTTTTATCAATAATTGCGAAACTTGTTGCTTTGATTATGACTTGTTTTGAACTAGTTTTTATTGACCGACCGCCTGTCACATAATACACATCACTATAAGTCTAAGTCAAGGGCACGTGTGATATCGTTTATTGAGGCAATATTACCTATCACGGTTGTCTGTTTCCGCACACTTTGCGGCTTATTGCATAGTATTACCGTGCTCTCATGAACAATAATGAAACTTGTTAGTATGATATAGTATCAGTCAATAGTGAATAAAATATTAAAAGAATAAGTGAATGAATGGAAATATAAATAGGTACATAGTTATTAGAATGGAAAATATTTCTAACTTTATTTAAACAAGGAAAATTAATGAAGCGTTCTTCCTCTCTCTTACTTATATTAGAAAATTTGTTGTGCCCGACAGGGTCCATAATTGTTTCTATTATTTTTTATTTACCACCTGTAATTGTACATTATGGATTGCAATAAACGATTTGAGATTTGTTGCTTTGATTCTAACTGGTGTAATACTAGCTTCTATGATCATCCGCCAGTCACATCGCACACATCACTATACGTCTAAGTCAAGGGCACGTGTATATTATTACGTGTATTGATGCAACATTATATCACGAGTCAGCTTCCGCGCACTTTCCGCGTTGCGTTGTGTGACCGTGCTGTCAACAATAGCGATACTTTCTTTGATTCTGACTAGCTTTTGTGAATTGAGATGAAACTTGAGTTTGTTCTGCGTACCTATACCTAGTAGTCGGTTGGACTAAATTAATAAGCTTTTCTAAATCTGGCAATTAGATAGAACTTGATAGTATGTATTTCTTTTACGACACTTCTTACCTATTCCTCATCATTCAGCCGAAAGATGCCCAATGCTTGACAAATGCCTCCTCCGCTTCCTATCATCAACCCATTACATTAGGTATATGGTACCGCTAGTCTATACGATTATAATTATGAGATTTTAATAGACTTATCTTTACGAGTATACTAATAATAATACATCTGGAGAGTTTTTTTTTGTTTGAACGCACTGATCTCTGGAACTACCAGTCGGATTTGAAAAATTATTTGAAAACGAAGTAGGTAAACAAGAAATACACGGACGAAGTCGCGGATAAAAGCTAGTTTGATAAATAGTGCACTCAATTACTGCGAGTTATTGATTTGATTTTCATTTATCCCTTGAGATCGGGCGTAAATGCTCACGATTTAGAATATTTTTTTCATGATTTACGTAAGACTTCGTTCTTAATTAATAAACAGTAGACGTTGAACTTGAAAACTATGATAAATGTTGCAGATATGAATGATTAATTTCAATGTAATTTTTTCTATGAAACGTTGACTCCTTAATCAAAGATGCAAGAAGATCTGAATTATAAGTGAACCGCCAATTATTTTCTACCTCGACCTCCTAATAAAAGTAATTTATATGCAAAAAACTTCAATTCACCTGCACTTTAAGAAGTCTATAATCTTGGAAGTAATTAGTATTGTATCAATCACACGTCAAGTTCATAGACATAATGAATTAAGTTAAAAATATATAATTATGCGGACTTCAGAGCCTTCAAGAAAATTAACTTCGTAAATTACGTTCATCAACTTATCATTACCGCCCAAGATCATCAATCTCTAAAATAATGATCTTCGAATAAAATCCTTCCCATTTCCCAAATGCTATTTTTTAAAGCCTAAGAAAGATGGAATCGAGCTTTTCCAGAAAACCACAAAAATATGTTCGGTGTTATTATGACAGGGTATTACGGAAAGAGTATATCAATACAAACGTGTTGAAGAGTGTATCTGGTCTAGAATCTCTGTACAAAATTTCAGCTCAAAAGCAGTACCTACCTAACTTTGAAAATGTTTAATATTTTTTTTTAATTCGATTGTTTATTAAATTGAAATCATAACAAACGTGTCACCGCACTACGAGGGTCATTATCCATTATCTGTAGTGTGTCTGTGCGCCTAGTACACGCACATCACGCCGCCGCGCGCCAGTGCAGCGCCGTAATGTCGAAATAAAAAAATAATAAGCATTTTCAAAGTTAATGCTTTTGAGCTGAAATTTTGTACAAAGATTCTAGCCAGATACACTCTTCAACCCGTTTGTATTGATATACCCTTTCCGTAACACCCTGTATAACCGTTAGTCGTATAAATGAATGACAAAATAAATATATTTTTTGTTGTTGATTTGTTTATTTATACATAAAAATGCATAGACAATAAAATAAACAATTTTAAATGTGTACCAACAAATATACAGTCCTATCCATCCCGATCATATCAAAAATTATTTTGATATACATATATGCAGATTGACTATCCACGTTCGTGAAGACAATTTTAAATTGTTCTCAACACGCAATTTTAAAAGACCTTCAAACTACCGAGATCTATACTTAAACTAGCATACGAATACCTATAAACATTACTTGAATACTATTCAAATTCAGTACCACTTCGGAATTTAGAACATCTGTCACTATTTATACGAGCACCTAACTGCCAGACTGAAGGTAAGGCTTGATCCTTGCTTGATTGTGTTTGATTCGAACATTGATATTGGACATAATTTGACATGATTGACGGCGCGTGGGCATAGACGTATAGACTGATGCATTTTGCTACTTGATTATTACTACAATAGGTCCAAACAAGGCTGCGTGCAGAAGCTACAAACGCTACAAAATGTGGTTATTTGTAAGACTCTTTATTTATTTATTTAGAGACAGCAAACAGTAGTGTAATAATAAGGAAACATAGGTTAGAACTTAATAATAGAGGTAAAATGGTGGTGGTAAATGCTAAATGACTTGTTTTTTGAGTGTCTGAGTAAAGCCTGTTAGCATATGTCGTATAATGTAGCAGAATATCCAATTAATACATTATTAATAAATTAAATTATTATAATATCAATGAATGCATTATTTATGAGTGCATGATGTAGTTATTCGCTAAGACCATTTAACAATACCAACAAATAAATAAAAATAATAATTTCATTTAGTAAATACCACCCACCCACGTATAAAATCAAAGAGTGAGTTCCTCTCCTTATTAGATTTGTTTTAAAATCACGTTAATCTTTATGTAGGAATAGTAGGGATTATTCCGATTTAATCCTCTTCTTCCTCGACTACTTATCGATTTACTGAGATCATCAGTAATTTAAAAAAAAACGTGTGCTTATGACCACACGACTGGAGTGAAACTTCAAGCGTATTTGGCTATGAGAGGAAGAGAGAAAGAAAATGTGCGCGCGCACTGCTTTCTCTTGCTTATATCCCCCACTCAATTCCCGTTCGCCTCGCCCGATCACACGTTTCGTAACGCTTACGTTACGCGTTCGCCAGCTTACTCCCCAAGTAAAGCGTACGTAAAGAAGTTTCACTTCAAAATATGACAAGCACATTTATCTATCGGATAGATAGATATAGATAGGATCACTAACTCCTACGAGATATAAAATTATTTTACCTAAGATCGCATTTAGAGTAAAGATGGTATCTATACTCGTACTATCGCCAACTGTATCATAGTCTGCAGCCCACCTAACACTTCAACCCACAAATTCGGCGCAGATCAAGGTTTATACGGCAATTCAGAGTAACATCTCCTTGGCCTAACTGCCCATACTGCAGGCGACGTAGTAAACTGCATATTATGCAATATCTGGTCATCTAATTTAGACACGTCTTATAATACGGGCTATATATGTTGGTGTTTGAATAATAACAACGACACTTCGATAATAGGATATTTTATAGGGCTATAAACCTTTGTTTGGCTGGTGTTGAATGGAACTACAAAGAAATCTTGATTCGTATTTAAATTTAGGAATAATAAAGCATAAATCAACGTAAACACAAAGCAGAAACTCTTGTGTTATTTTTTTATCAGACTTGAACTTTTGTCGTTTTTCAAATGCCATAAACCCAGGATTTTTTTGTTAGAAGAACCTTTTTACTCATAACTGCTCAACACCTTCAGATTTTCTGGTTATGGCATTATACATAGCACCATTTCAGGTGATCAGTGGTGGCAAAATTCTCTATCTCTCTGATTAGAGATGAAACGTGAAAATTCCATCCAAGACTAACAAGTTCATGCTGGAATGAGTTTGGTTATAAATAATCATAATCATCATTCTTCTGTCCTTTTACCAAAATATTTGGGGTAGGGCCTAGGGGCAACATGTCTCATAATTCACACCGGCTACTCACTCAGTTTAATCTTTACAAGCTAGGTATAATAATGTAGAAACAAATCAAGACAAAGACTCACCTATTAGCAGGTTAGCGGTATAATCCCGCTCTGACATGGAACAGTTGACCATGTACCAATGGTCACAGATGAGCATGCGTTGCTGGAAGAGCGTCATATTGGGGCACTTATAGCTGAACTGACGGCCCAGTCCGTCGCACATGTGGTACACCTGAAAACAAAAGAAAAGATGGAGGTTACATAAGAGAATTACATGGTTATATGAGAAAAGACAAATATAGACAAATAATATCTTCAAATTATTAAGTGATGTTATTCAACTGAACTGAAGAAGAATAGAAACTGGAAACCCTAGCTTGGAACGTCATCGATGTAGAAAGCACAAAATAGTAGAGTTGATTAAAGCAAATCAAATCGAAATTCGCACGATGAATTTAATTTGTACCGATGTTTGCATGCAACCTGAGTAACTAACTAATGATTTGAAACTAACACCCTAATCGCGTAACACACTAACAATCATAATATGAATAATTTTGAAAGATATTGCTAAACCATTGCTTCTTATGTTCGAAAAATTTGTCTGCTTAACAACATAGATAACGCAATGAATGTTGTAGAACTGTCAAAATGAAAGCCGTTGCTACTGATAGTGTGTTACGCAATTAACCCGTAGATTATAATTTAGATTATTTTCATTGAATTAGGTAAAAGATACATGGGGTGTTTTTACTACATATATGGTTATGAAAACTACACTGTGCATCATGAAACAACTAGTCAAGCCAAATCCTTGTTGGAAATAACTTACACAAGTACTTATAAATACTGTGTACATGGAAATCAGAAAGAATTTGGTTATGCAAATATCCATTGCTAACAGTAGCGCCAAATAAAGACATGACCAACAATGCATAATTGTGAGATATATCAATTAGCACCGAGTTATCTTCCCACATCTTTAAATTTGAGTCCACTTATCATGTGGTCACTATATGCATTCAAATATATCCGTGATCTATAATAATCTGTATGCGGCTCTTGAATAATAAGGAGAGGCCTATACGACGTGACAACTCCCGGCCACCGTAGGCGCGTCTGTAATGGGTAGCTCAACGTCCGATCAGGACCAGGCCCGTGCCGGACGGTGCGTATGTGTTCCACGCGCGCCTCAAAGAGATGTCAGCATAAGGGAAGGGGCTCGTTAGGGCTGAAGCCTGCCGGGTCAGCGGGATTGTCCGAAAGGGTTACCGCTACCCCGGAACATAAAGGACTAAGGAAGGGTGGGTTTTAGTCAGTAAGATTCTGACACTCCGTTCCGCTCCACTCAGAGCGGGAGGGGTCACTTGATGATTTCCCATCCACAAAAAAAAGGTCTATAACTGAAAAGACAATAAATCTTTTAAAAACGTGACAACATTAATTGGTCGCCAGGAAGATAGGTAAGTATCTTACGATCTCACCCGATACGATACTACGATTTAACACTATTTATCATTTACTAGGTTCTGCCTGCGACTTCGTCTGCGTGAAATATCGTTTTCCCTCGACCTATCCTGTCGCATCGCATCACCTGCCTGCCCTATTACTTCGGTTTAGCTTACCGTTCATTCTTATTTTTTTCTTTTCGCTCGGATCCTAAGAATCCTAGCGTGATTTTAAAGGCCTAGCCTTCATCCAGAATAGGGTTATCAAATGCAAAAAAAAAAATAATTCAAATCCGACTGGTAGTTCAAGAGATTAGCGCGTTCAAACAAACTCTTCAGCGTTATTATTAGTATAGATAACCCAAAATAACATTGGAGAAGACTTATTGGTTTGAAATGGGAACAATTGGAATTGAAAACGAGAACGAATAGCGGAATAGACTGAAAATGATTGTAATTTGTATCATTGATAATGTTGTTTCCGTGTATCGAATAAAAAAATCGATGTTCATGATGATAGCTAATTGCTGTATCCGACCAAATAATGGGTCAAGAGCAAAGTCCCATCAAATACAATAGTATCAGCCGCTGTCTGGCTCACTGCTGGGCAAAAGCCTTTTATACCTACGGAGAAAAAATTGAGCACTGCTTGCATATAAAGTGTTGTCAATTTTTAATCAGACCATTATCTGCATGTTTAATTTCAATGTTTGCCTTCACAGTAAATAATTAAGTCATTAGCGTCTGCGATTAACAAAACATGTTTGGACTTAAATAATTAACACCACACAGAAAAACTTAGGAAGCGACAATTATATCTCAATTTAGTTATATTCGTACACAATACGTGCACACACGGTCGGGCGGCCGCTTCCGACAAACTACTCATCGGGAAGTTTATATAATGCTGTTAAACTCTTTGTGCTACCGTTTATCGGAACCTCTAGACCATGGCCATTTAGCTTAATTATTATAAACATATTAGTTTTTATTCTTCATATAAGATTTAAGGAACTATATAAGTCGTCACTATTAGCTATCGTAACATCAGCTGCTGAACAAGGATTCATATAATTATAAACATTATCTGTTATATCAAGTCTACTATCTGCTACCTGGTAATAATTGTAGAATTCGAGTAAGCAGGGTGGCTGGTAACGGATGGTAAAGAGATGCTGATGATCGAAGGGTTGGCATTAATAACAAATGAAGTAATGCATAGACTGAAGGTGATGCGAAAGCATAAGAACAAGGCCATGAGGAAAGTTTTGGATATGAATGAGGATGGCTATAAGAATAGTGGAAGACCAAAGAAACGATGGATGGACTGTATGAAAGATGATAATTATTATGGTTAGAAAACTACTGACTTGACGACTAATAGAGAAGTATGGAGGAAGAAGACATGTTGCACTGACCCCAAATTAGGATAAGGGCAACAGAATGATCATCACTGAATGATGGGGCTACTACATGGATAAACGTGCAGCATAAAACATGTATGCCAAACGTGATTCGAGTGTTTAAACACTAATTTATAGAACTACATGAAACTAAACAAAACCTTTAGGCTCAAACTCGTGATCATACGTCAATTGATAGACACATAACCGAGCGAGCTGACATAACAATGAAGTAACAAAACAACGCGAAGTTCAACCGTGTCTAAAATGTTTTGGAGATGAGTCATACATCACGTATGAATTCAAACAGACTCCACATACGGAAATTAGTAGAACAATATCACTAAGGGAAACCACGGTCGGTTTTTTGTGGCAATTTGCCGGAGTGTTAACACCAAAAAATTGAACTTGATAAAAAATAAGACGAGGTCTGATTGAGTTCTAAACAATGTTTTTGTTGAGATTAATACATTAATCCAAATTCCATCCATTCCATGGGTCTTCCGCATACTCTTTTAATGTTTTAAGGGATAAGTAAAAACTAAAATTATTATTTTGGTGAAGTTGTTTTTGCTCGATGATGCATTAAAACACCGCAAAGTAAAACATCTCGCATGTCAGTTTCAATTCTCGCTAAGCTTAGAACTAAACCTCGCTTTATGGCGCTATGAGAGTAATTTGCGATCTTTAACGGCAATTGACTATGAGTAGTTGCGAATAACCTTTTATAAAAACCAATAGATCACAAAAACAAAACAATAACACTTCCAAGAAGTATTTTGATAATAATTATCTCTGTAACACAATATTTATAAACATGGCTTCGTTGATAAGGAGTCCTCACTGTTTTTTTCCACAAACATACGTACAATAATGTTTTTCAGTTTTTAGAGGGACAAAAAAGTAAATATGGAACAGTTTTGCAATTATAACATTTTAATAAAACTTTTAAGATAATAGATACTTAGTACATTAGAATAAGCGTCTAACATAATAGTTGCATAGTTCATGCTGATGGACTTTTCCGTTCTTAAGCTTTTTTTTTTTGGGTGGGAAAGGGAGAGAGGAACACGGGTAGGTTTTAGTCAGTATAGGTCTGACGCACCCCCTCGTCAGACTTTTACTGACTAAAACCCACCCGTGTTCCTTCAGTTGCCTGTGCCAGGGGCCACGTTATCTCTTTCGAACAACCCGCGACCCCGGCAGGCATCGGGCCTAGCGGACCCCGTAATTTGTTCTTAAGCCTTAAAAGCCAAAGAAAGACCTACAGACAACATTCAAAAGTTCCATAACGCCACAGCTGATAAAAAGATAAATGATTTTCATTCTGTAAGTAGGTTTGTACAAACACTTTTACACGTCAAATCCAAATCATATTTATTTAAACTAGACGAGGTCGGCGTTTCCTATCTGACTACTCTGAGAAGAAAGGCCGAAACAGACTCAGGGGTCACAGTCTCTTTTAAATTAGATACTGAAGTACCTACGCAGTTCAAGATTGCCGCGAAGACCCACGCGATCAAAACATCAACCTTGTTCAAACATTAACTAATATCTCTCATGAGAAAAAATATGAAGAACACACGTGTAAGCTTTTAAATACACTAATTATTTCTCGAAAAGTTGCCTTGCATCTCAGGTTGTGAAACAATCCTAATCGTCGTCGTGATTGCGTTTCATAAATGTTTTTTGTACATGTTATAATTTGTAGCAATTATTCTT
Source organism: Amphipoea lucens (assembly GCA_947508005.1). NCBI lineage: Eukaryota > Metazoa > Arthropoda > Insecta > Lepidoptera > Noctuidae > Amphipoea > Amphipoea lucens. The sequence goes on along the minus strand of OX382368.1, from coordinate 1,150,924 downwards.
CGTATAATGTACTCGTATCATCGGTCATTAGATGTCGGAGACTATTGTCAAGTAATGCCGTGTTTCAAAGTAGGCTGTCAGGTCATTGTGCTAGGCTAATATGTCAAGATCTGAACATCAACTAGCTCTGTAATTAGTGTTTGTTTTGTCTTCGAAATAATGTTGACAGAACGTCAGGTACAGAAATAGATTCGTGATGATGACATGATTTTCGAAAGCGCAGTTAGTGTTTTTTATTTTTGTTGTATATTCATACTTATTTAGTTTTGATACAAAAAGTTATGGTTTGTACTCTTTTATCTATTCTTGTCACTTCTTTAATTCTTCTTTTATAAAAGCTATGATTAAAATAAAATTCAATACTTTTCTTTTACTTTAAACATCTTAAGCTTATTATTTCAACAATTTTACTATCTTGTGCTCTGATGCCTGCACCTTACTAGAACTTATTGACGTTACTGATGGCGGCAAAAGCCAAGGCAGTTCTGGGTTTGATTCAACTTGACAGGCCTGATGGTCTAGTGGTTAGTGACCCTCACTGCTATGCCGGAGGTCGTGGGTTCGATTCCCAGCCAGGACAAATGTTTGTGTGATGAGCACGATCATTTGTTCTGTGTCTGGGTGTAATTTATCTATAATATGTATGTATTTAGAAATATATAAGTATGTTTATCAGTTGTCTAGTACCCATAACACAAGCTCTGCTTAGCTTGGGACTAGATGGCGTTGTGTGATAGTTGTGGAATATTATTATTATTATATTATGATTTCAATGGCCATATCGACACAAGAAGCAAGGAGCTATGTTTTGTCAAAGTGTCCGTTGGCTTGACTTTTTTCTTCTCGAAAACATAACATCATGCCTTGTATTCTCCAAAGGGTTTATCTTTAGTACCTACACCCACATTTGGCCAATTATGCTTGTCTCATGTAAAAGTGGGTGAGCCTATTGCCATTACCCGCGCCACCTAATAACGACAACTACGAGTTAATAACTAAACACTCTTTGCACTAATTAGAATCAAACTGACCATGACCACAAATGGACATCAACCTTAAATTATACTCTCTCCTTGTCCGAGACGGTTTAACAGTGTAGTCTACGACTTGTGCTCCGGCGTCGCCACAATATTTAAAGGTCCCATCCAAAACAAAAAACTCTCTTCCTGTTTCCGAACGAACCTGTCAACTTCATTACGGTTTTTGTGCACGGCGCTGTCACTGCGCCTCCGCAACTAAAAATAGTTTTTTGTGTAATTAAGTAAGTTTTAGCAGTAAAAATGATTTTTACAGTGATTAAATTAGCATATTCAACTTTACAGCCGAGTAAAATAGTATTCACAAGACGAAAAAGTCGCAAAAAGTGTATTTGGTAAGTGAGGTGAACGTTCGTGTCATCATTATTTCCAACAAAAACAATATCATTGTTTGGAAATTCCGGTAAGTTATTAATTTATATAAACGGAGAAGATAAATACTAGATAGAAGTCTAGTCTAGAATCAGTCTATAAAACAAACCTTGAGGATGCCTTGAGGTACATGTTCACGTTTATTTGTTTCCGTTCTTTCCGTTCGTTCAAAATCGGCACCGGATATGCTACCCGCGCGTTTTTGTCTGTCAATCAAAGTGTCAAAGTGAAAACTTTTCTTTGAAAATTTCAACTCAACAGACACGTTTCGACGAGTTTCTTCTTTTACTTACTTGTTTCGTTACAAATAACGTAAAATCGCGTGTGGAAACTTATCTACAATGGGAAAACGAAAAAACAAAGAGGAAGAAGCTGAAAAAATCAGACAGAAACTGAAGAAATGGCAGAAACGATTAAAGAAGAATGAAGAAATGAAAGAAGATGGATGTGTTACACCAACGGGTTCCCCTCCTAGAGAGAGGGCAGTCTCTATGGAACCCTCAACATCGAACGTGGACATGCCTTTGGCGATCTCAGGTATATAATCATACCTAATATTGAAATAGGTATTTAGCTTCAAACGCATGGGTGGTCGTAATATGGGTATCTATTCACTACACCAAAAAACCTGGCCTAAGAGCTACCACTATAGCGGGTAGACATTACTCAATTCAAGTAGGTAGTGAGCTATCACATGCAGAGGATAGACATACTATTTTGCATCATTCATTGTTACACTTAAGAGCTATCACTTAGAGGATAGACCAACTAACAAAATTGAGCGCTATCACATGGAGGATAGACATACTTAGTAACATATTTTACTTTTCATTTTAACAAAAATACAGGTTAAAATTTCCATTAGAGGACCATTGATTTATGGGGTAGTGAGGGGGGGAAGTGGGAGGGGGGGAGGGGGGCTGCCCCCTGTACCACCCCCAACCCGCGGAGCCCCATGGTTATGGAGATATCCATGGTTAAAGTTTTGAGGTTAGAATAAAAAATTCCATAAATGTCCATCGAATTATGGTACGGGAAGGCCCGGCTACCCCCCTATACCATCCCCATCCCGCAGAACCCCATGGTTATGGAGATATCCATGGTTGAAGAAGGTTAGAATAGCGCTATTTAGTCAAACTTGGGGGAGAGCTTCCCTTTTCCCCTAGTTTGACTCCGCCTTATCTCCGGCGCTGCGGGAAGAGCAGCCCTTCCGCCCTTGCGTGACGAAGCACGGTCACTCATGCTCGGCTCCGCAGCTTCGGCTTGTTGGTCGCCTTCGGCGACCAGCCTCAGCCGCTTCACCTCGCATGGTTCCCGCGCTTCGTCACAGCGGGCGAGGGCTGCTCTCCCTCCGCGCCTCCGGTTTTTTATATACACTCTAGGGGTAGGGCAGACAAGACCACGTGGAAAGTGGGGTGCTCTGATTCGGTTTTGGGTATTTTTCGGATATTCATATAATGAGAATAAAACACAAGAAATTTTGGCGTCGCTTTACGTTCCGTTCCACAGTTTAAACAAAAATTAATTATTTTTTGTGTAAAAACGTCGAATGTAATTGCATAATACAGCACGATTATTGTGCACATTAATTACACACCAAATATAATATGTAAATATATGAAAATAAAATAAAATTTAAATAAAAAGTATGACATAAAATTGAATTAAATACACCTCTACCGTCAACGGAACGTGAAATGTCAACTTTGACGTCTACCATGACAATTTATCTAACCTAAAAATTTGCAAATGGCGAGCTATTTTCCAATTTGTATGGAAACTTTAAAAAATTATATCTCGTAAACTGTGATACTCCGCGGTTTGAAATTTTGTAAAAAGCTTTCTATTTATGAGTACTATCTACAAAAAAAATAATGAACTTCCAAATCGATGGTCCTTTAATGGAAATTTTAGCCAAAATACATGTATTGGGCTGGAGTCTATTTGTTTTTTTGGCTTACACTGCATATTAAACTTCCAGACGATGAACAAGTCAACGACGAAGTGGCTGAAGAACTTCTCCTAGCCTTGGGTCCTGAAGGTGCGGATACCAATGAGATAAGTGAGCCAATACATCCGCAGTTAGCATCAAAATGGAAAAACATTATGAGAGAAGGTTTAAAAAAGGAAACCAAAGAAGAAATCAATAAAAAGTATCCTGACCCAGAAAATTTCAATACAGCAGCACCTTCCTTAAATCCTGAAATCAAGGCAATCATGTCTGAAATCTCTATAAAAAGAGACAATAGGCTTGTAGCAAGACAAAGGCAAACTGGGAAAGTTTTATCAGCCATAGGAAAAGCTATGACAAGTGTCATGAAGGGAAACTTTAACTCGAAGCAATTAATAGAATACCTCAGTGATGCAGCAAAAATCACTACAGACATATACCATCAAGATTCGATGTCAAGAAAATACTTTGTATTAGCAGGCACCAGTTCACTGGTCAAAGACGCCATTAAAAACGAAAAGTCAGACGAGATGCTATTCGGAAGTGCTTGTTCTGAAAAAATTAAATTGGCTCAAACAATTCAGAGAACTGGAGCCCAAATAAAAGAAAAACAGAAAAACTTCAGAAGCCCGCTGCCGTCTCAACAAAAACCTCGCAGCGGGCAGTACCAGTACCGTCAGCCAGCAAAGCAGTACCCGAGACCATACAAGAAGAGGCAGACACAGCAGAGGAAGCGGTCTCCACCACGCAAACAGCGTCACAATTAGAGGTACATGCAGGCAAAACTAGATTTTTTCATTTGAACTGGACAAAAATTACAAATGATCCAATTATCTTGCAGTGGATTAATGGTTACAAAATACCTTTTGCTTCTATTCCACCTCCAAATGAAGCCCATGTGCAAAATTGGTCAGCAAACGATAGACTCGTTATTCAGGAAGAAATTAAGAAACTTTTGGCATTAGGTGCAATTTCTGAATGTTCAAATACAAATAATCAATATGTATCCCCAATTTTTGTTATACCTAAACCGAATGGTACACACAGGTTTATACTTAATCTAAAAGGCCTCAATAAGTACATAAACACCCAACATTTTAAATTAGAGGATTCTAGAACAGCATGCAAGCTAATTTCAAGAAATAGCTACATGACAAAAATTGATTTAAAAGATGCTTATTTCTCTATCCCCATTTCTGACCTTTCCAAAAAATATCTTAGATTTAACTTTGAAGGCAAATTATACCAATTCAATTGCTTACCCTTTGGATTATGTACCGCTCCATTAGTATTCACTAAAATTATGAAACCCATTGTAACATACTTAAGAGACAAAGATATAATAATGACATATTATTTAGATGACAGTTTATACATTAACAATTGCAAACATACATGTGTAAAAAATGTTTACTCAGCATGCAAATTATTTCAGAACTTAGGATTTGTTGTAAATTATGAAAAAAGTATGTTAAACCCTAGTCAAGTATGTGATTACTTAGGATTTACTCTAGATTCCAGGGACCTATCAGTTTCAGTACCTAAAGAAAAACAAATTTCCATTCTTAAAAAATTGCACAACTTCAAATTAAAAAGTGTTTGTAAAATCAGAGAATTTTCCCAACTCTTAGGTTCCCTAACTTCAATATGTCCTGCTGTCCCTTACGGCTGGGTATACACAAAGTTGATAGAAAGAGAAAAGTACTTAGCATTGCAAGATTCCAATGAAAATTACGATGACAAAATGTCGCTTATAAAAAATGTTTATCCTGAGTTACAATGGTGGATAGAAAATATAGACAGAAAGAACTTAATTAAACAGTACACATTCAAACTAGAAATTCATACTGACGCATCTCGTACTGGCTGGGGTGCTGTATGTGAAGGAAAAAAGGCTTCGGGGTCCTGGTCCTCCAGAGAGTTGGAGTTTCACATAAACTATTTGGAATTAAAGGCTGCTTTTCTAGGGCTTCAGTGCTTCGCTAAGGATTCTCAAAATTGTGAAATATTACTCAGAGTGGATAATACAACAGCTGTAGCTTATATTAACAAGATGGGGGGTGTTCAGTTTAAACATCTTAATGATATTACAAGGGAGCTATGGCAATGGTGTGAGAAAAGAAACATTTGGATTTTCGCATCATATATTAATACTAAAGACAACTTTGAAGCAGATGCGGAGTCTAGGAAATTAAATATTGAATGGGAGTTGTCCCTGACATGTTTTGATAAAATCAGAGAAACCTTAGGGGAGCCTGAAATTGATCTATTCGCGTCTAGAATAAATAGCAAATGTGAAAGATTTGTTTCATGGAGGAGAGACCCAGAAGCTATAGCAGTTGATGCATTCACTTTGGACTGGAAACATTTTTTCTTTTATGCTTTCCCACCTTTTTCTCTAATCTTAAAGTGTGTCAATAAAATAATAACAGATAGAGCTGTAGGCATCTTAGTCTTCCCATATTGGCCTTCTCAGCCATGGTTTCCGCTCATTGAACCACTTCTAGTCAAAGATTTACTTATTTTCTCACCTAACAAGTTTCTTTTGACTTCCCCTTACAGAGAACCACATCCCCTGCACCAGCATCTTACCCTGGCTGCAGGGCTGCTATCAGCGAAGCATTTATAAGACGTGGAACTCCGAACTCTGCACTTGAGATAATGTTAAATTCCCTTTCAAACAACACAATCAAACAATACAACTGTTCTCTTAAGTCATGGTGGAAGTTCTGTAACACTCATAACATCGAACCTTATCAAGGATCTATACCTTTTGTATTAAAATTTCTTAGCGATAACTTTCATAAGGGAATGTCTTATGGTTCATTACATACCACTAGATCTGCTCTCTCTATTTTAATGGGGCCAAAAATTACTTCAGATGACAGATTAAAAAGGTTTTTCAAAGGGGTATTCAGGCTGAAGCCTCCCAACCCGAAATATAGTGTTACTTGGGATCCGGGCATAGTGTTGGATTATTTAGCATCCAAGTACCCAAATGAGAGTCTATCACTAGATATTTTAACAAAAAAACTAGTAACAATTCTGGCATTAACATCAGGGCATAGAGTTCAGACCCTATCACTATTAAAAATTAAAAATATTAAATTTTCAGCTGATGAAGTACAAATAAAAGTACCTGATAATATTAAAACTTCAAGTAAAAGTTCACTTCAACCCTGTTTACATTTAAAATGCTATACTAGTAAACTTGAAATTTGCCCTGTACACACAATAAGGTCTTATTTAAATGCTACTAAAAATATTAGAAAAGAAATAGATAACCTAATAATTACCTACAAAAAACCATACCATAGTGCCTCTTCTCAATCTCTAAGTAGATGGATCAAAATGACATTGAGCGAGGCGGGTTTAGATACTTCTTTATTTACTGCACACAGCACTAGGCATGCTTCTACTTCAGCGGCAAGTAGGGCCGGTCTTAGCATAGATCTCATTAGGAAGACGGCAGGATGGTCAGGAACATCCTCAACTTTCGCTAGGTTTTATAATCGACCAGTAATAGAAGACCCCCTAGCTTTTAGTAATGCTATTTGCAGTACTGTAAACAGAACCTAGTACCTAATATTATTTTTGTGAGTCATGTGTTCATTCCTTAGGCTACTTATAATGTTTTGTAATCCCAAATAATAATTATCTTTCTTTGATTACAACAGCCTTTCATTCACAACTTATCTTTAAACATCTACACTGTTAAACCGTCTCGGACAAGGAGAGAGTATAATTATGAGATTAAACGAACTTACCTGTAAGTGAAGTTCTATCTCAATTATACGAAGCTCCTTGTCCGAGACGGGACTCCCTCCCAATGTTATTTTTTATCCTCCCTAGTACACCTTTGTTGTTCATGAAAATGTGCTTTAAACAAAATGAAGTTGACAGGTTCGTTCGGAAACAGGAAGAGAGTTTTTTGTTTTGGATGGGACCTTTAAATATTGTGGCGACGCCGGAGCACAAGTCGTAGACTACACTGTTAAACCGTCTCGGACAAGGAGCTTCGTATAATTGAGATAGAACTTCACTTACAGGTAAGTTCGTTTAATCTCATAATTAAACATCAGCTACAACCTTGCACAAACTCATTCCTATGTGTCATCTCAATAGCGCATACTACAAAAGCCCTAATGAATCTTCTCTCTACATCGGCCACAATAGCCAATTACCCAGAGGTCACAGCTGTAGCCTCATCAGTACAGGTCCTACTGGCTACCAGGGTTACTGGAGCCGTTTGAGTTAAATGCGTCTGTTTAACTATTTGAGTGATTGTGTTTGTTCGCGTAGTGCACGAGTGTGTTTTGTTTTATTTATTCTTGTGATAGATGCTCAACGTCTAATTAACAGTCGGTTTCTGAACGGACAATTTAATTTGAGAACCTTTTAAACTCTACTTTAGCATTACTTAAGATGATTCCTATAGTGAAGCCGGCGAATTTCAAAATTTCATACGTTTTTTGCAAAGAAGTTCTCAACTTCAAATCATCAATTCAGGAATCAGGAGTAAGGCTCATGTGCAAGGCTAGCTAGCAGTAGAGTCTGTGAATGAGTAATTTACACAATTTATGAAATTCTCCAATTTTTTTGTAGATATGGCTTTAGTTGCGTTGCATACAAGTATAACGGGGGAGGATAGCCTTTACCAGAAGTGGTCATCGTGTTAGTGGTTCAGCAGCTTCAATGTCATCAGGGATAGAGCAGTTCGTCGTGGAAGTGGTACGACAGCTCCCCTGACATCATCTCTGTCATCAGAAGACAACCGCCACGCAACTATCGATGCGTCGCTCTGCTAGAGAGATAGTCACCAGCCAGTGTCACTCTAATCTAACCTTTTCGGTGATTCTAATAACTTCGTAACAATACGTGGCGGCGCCACTTGCTGCGCCGTCACATATTTATTAAGGTAATATGTATATTTTTTTCTACAATGAAGAAACTGGTCCAACTAACTAATAAGGACTGGGAGACCGATTGATTTACCAACAACACTAAAGAGCGACGAACAAATTATCTTCTAAGAACATGGTTTATGATCTTAACCGACAGTTAAGTGTAAACAATGCGTTAATTTACCAATTGATATAATTACATTGGCTCACGCAACACGACTGTATAATTTCCTACATTCGTGCCTAATTATGGCTTTTGTTATGATGTTTTCAGGTTATGGTTTCTGCCTGTTTAAGGTTATAACAAATAAATTACATAAATACTCAATTGTAGTAGGTAGCCTCACGATTTTAGTATTTTGATTGACTTATAATTAAAGTTTCGTAATAAAATATTGGATAAAGTGAAGCCTTATGTAATTGCATTATCGGGTATTACAAAATATACAAATTTATTACAGAGATTGATTAGTAAATTGCTTAAGACTACGTTTCGGTTAATATGTACAAATCAATATTTTGACTTAGTACTCATAATAACGTATGTAAAAATTTCATCGTAACCTTTGAGACTGTCATGTATCTTGCTTGCCAAAGAAACAGGCTCATATCAACTACGGTAAAGTAGGGAAATTATTATTCTCGAATTACTTATGTAATAACTCCCTATGCCACATTAATTGTTAGTTAAATCATGTTGAAAGTTTCTAAGCTATGAAGTTTGCACAGGGTAGTGTTTATGGTCCTACCCTGTTTTTGATAATTAAATGACATCGATTATTATAAAATCTAATATAAAGCAACAGTGTACAGGGAACTATGAGATGGCTGGCTTTAAATTTTCTAATCTATCTATTTTGCAGCTGCAGCGTTCATTTTCTTTACAATTATTATTTTTCGTGAAGTTTGCCTTTTTTTGCATTGCATGTTTAATTTAGTTGGGTGTAACATTCTTGCATACAACCTCCTCGTTACAGCATACATTGTGAGTACAAAAGAACTTCATAATAATGTTAACACGTTTTATCAGTTACTGAAGGTTACGACATAATTGTGTGTACATAGGATAATTATATTAGCGTAAAAACTATGATAAATGAGTAGCTACACGCCTTGGCCCTTGGGTGACGATGGGCATAAAAACAAAACGGAATAAATAGATAACTTTGTTTTTATGTTCCTTTTGTTCAGATATAGGTCGAGGTATTTCAGTGCATAAAATAGAAGATTTGAATAGTATCCTCATGGTAACCTTCTACAGTTGAATGTTATTTATTACTAATTGCTACCGAATCTATTAGAGCTCCAAAAATATTCTCTACAATATTCTTTGACGCTTTTGGTTTAGTAACCACGGAGGGCAAAGCCACAAGAAGTGTATGAATTATAATGTTTATGCAACTTTTAAGACTAGTTTCCCCAAGTCTCCAACAGTCAGTAGATAACATTTTTGAACATTTAATACCTATGAAGACCATACCGAACATGTTTATACAACGCCGCGTTGATTTGCATGTCATGTATGCAGACAATATAACGTTTAAGTAGCAATTGTATTTTTTTCTCAGTGCGATTCCACAAGTGATGAGTCGTAAGCACGCATCATGATCACATCGCGATGCGTAGCCGTCAGATTAACAAAGAAAGATAACAAATTGAGTACTTTACGATATACAACATGAGATGAGATCAAACAGTCAAACATTTGTCAGTCACGGTGGTAACAATGGTCAGGTCAAGGTCGAAGATCTTCCTCATTCCGATACACTAAATGTACTGTCACGATTGGTACACGGATATCAGAATGTCTGGTGTGTTTGAAGAGGACAGTTTGAGGATCCGTTGATCATCTAGCTCAAGTTTATCGACATATATTTTACTAGCTTCTGTCCGCGACTTCTGTCCGCCTGGTCATTCAACTTTACCATAAAACATGTTCCATGGGCCACGGCAATCGGCAGTAGTGTAGCTTTCTTTCGGTGAAAGAATGTTTGTAATCGTATCAGTAATTAAATTACTGATACGATTCCCTCTTTATAATATGTAAATGTGGGCTATTTCCAAAGAATGATGCAGTCAGCTTTTAAAGGAAAGAAATTCAATAAATGATCAAATGACACAAATGAGAACTTTCAAAAGTATACGAAAACTGTCAAAGTTGATGAAGGAAAAGCTAAAATTGTGTTGGACTACAAAAAATATTGAGAGACGTTCATAGATCGCCTGGCAATAATGAAGGGACCTCTGCAGACATTCATCCAGAGAATGATAAAAACAGTGTATTGTTAGATGTCCTCATCATTGGTGATATCAAAGATGTCTATGTAGAAGATATAAATAAACAACAATAAAGAAATATTCCATGAACCCAACTGGGTGGAAAAAACCTGGCACAAAACGAATTTTACACAGATAAAATAAAACGCAATTTTTAAAATGCAAAAGTAGAAGCAGATTTTAAAAAAAGCAAAAAAGTAGTAAATTCAAATCAGTGTATTTTTGTTCACTATATTATTACATTACTCTGCTTCCTTATTCGTTAAAACTGCTAATATTATGATAAACGACCTCTTATAAAGTTTGCTTATTTCACGTATATTTTAATCTTATACGATATTTTTTAACACAAGTAGATCACCTTGCTGTCATTAATGGATATCGTCTGTGATATTGATACTGATTGTTGAATACATTTGCACGCCATGTTATGGCAGGATAACGCCTCTCTGATTGTCCATGATAACGTGAACGTGTCATGAATAAATCGAAATAAATGCTGAAATAAATTTACTGTAACACCTTATGTACCATATTGTATCAAATACATATTTTTTATTTGATTCACTTGATTTGATTTAAATCACTAAAATATAATTGCAATACAAATATTAATTATAAAACTGGTGTAAGAAGTTCCTAAATAGAAGCGGTTATTAAAATATATGAAAATTGTACACCCATCCATGATTCTTATATTTTTATGAATGAATCGTTTACTACCTAACTAAAGTGTAATTTGAAGATATGTAAAAGCCAATTATATATTTTTAAAAGAGTAACCGTGGTGTTTCTTGCCGTTTTTTCTCCATAGGAAACGACCAATTGGGACCGTGCACCTAGCTTCTGACTTTACATTAGTGTCCATGTTGGTTTAAGTAAAATAAAATATTTCGGTTTTGATTTTAAGGTTCAGACACTCAATTTATGCGAAGCCATTAAGTACCTACTTACGTTATATTGATGCTGAACTTAAATATTGGTTGATCAGACTTTGCTTTAATGTATGTAGGTACTTATATTAATTGATATTAGGTATGTATTATGTAGGCATCAGTATATGTTTTCATTTCGAAGATTCCTATTTTGATAGATCGTATGTTTAAAACAAAAAAAAAATATGAATATGAACCATTTTAATTATTTCCAGTTTTATAAATAACGTCACATATTTTTGAAAGGCGCCTTTATTAACAATTTGTTATGGGCTTGTTTAATCGATAAATCATACATTGGATTCGGTCGCATTCGATTATTATGAATCTAATAAATTGTAGTCAAATATGTCATAATTGTTGCGGAAGGCGCCTATTAAATTTAACCTATTTTAAGAACAAAAACAGATCGATCAATTTTTTCGTTTTTGTATTTTCCTTATCGAAATATTTGAAACACTTAAAAAAAGTAATTCTCGTAATTGGTTTTTAAATTGATGAATTTTTAATTATTCTTTGATATATTATTATTTTATTGACCTAAAAAAAACCTTTTAAACTCGATGTCTTTTAGAATATTTTATTTAAAAAACATAATAATAGGTCTGTGACTAACAATGGCGAATCTACTTTTAACTTCAAACATACATTACGTTTATTTGAATGAAGACAGTATTTCTCATTCTAAATAAATTAATTAATTAGGCTGCCCGCCCACGTCCGATAATCGGTGACCGATTATTTGTAGTAGAAAAAAAGAACGTACTGATGGCAATAGTGCAACGCACACGTCCTACAAAAATATCCAAAAGTTGGAAAACTCCAAACAGAAAATATCACAGTATATCAAGGCACCTTGACCCAACCCATAGGGTGTCCACTATTACTGACATTATTAGGACAACTATTGTAAGACTAACACGTTTTATAGTTTTTGCTACATTGCTAATATTTAATGTAAAAGGTTATTGAAATCGTGTTGGCGCTGAAAAAGTATTTCATTGACCGTTTTTGTTGTAATATTCAAGTGTATTGGAGTTTCATTAAATAGACTTTTTTGGTACCGGTAAAAATTAAACCAAAGTTTCTATTAAAATGCTTTAAACCAGGCTTTAATTTCAATTTGTTTCTAAGTAATACCTATTACTTACCAGGTTTAGTTTCGTAACTTTTACATTTAGGCACAATCAGGCTCCAAAAGATCAAGATACTCGTACATTGACAAGAATTCATTTGATTGTCTTTTTTGTTTAATCCTTAAAATTATGAACTTCACCAAAGACTAATATTATATTGACATAAAATTAAGACTAATATATAATATTGACATAAAATTATAAGCTGACAGACTTATAATAGCATTTCTATGCACATGAATATAAAAAAGAGGGAAAAGAATCACATGGCATTAAAAAATTCCTCCGCATTGCTAATGAATGTAAAACGTGCCCAAAATGGTGGCAGCATTGCCACGTTGTATGGCGAATATGGCATGCTAATTATTTGACCAAAAAATAGGGCAGCCCTCTGGTCTTGTGAAGAGTCAACCAATCGCTCGGCGATGTCTCAAAAAATCAATTCATTGTGTACAATTCATGTTCCATAATACTGTTTTAATAATTCATGTTTAAATGATCTATATTCTGTAGAAGAGAGCCAAAATTGGAATAAAGTTCCATTGTATGACAGGTTCGATCAATGAAGACCTGCGTGTCCACCACGCCCATTCATGCTGGCTCAGAGCCGAGGTAAAAGGCGGTCAACTGCAGATCAAAACCAGTTTATCATAAAAGGCATAACGTACATAATCGGAGCTTCATTCACGAAAGTGCAAGTTTTACTTTCACTCTCTGTTGTAAAGGTGACACTATGTTCATGAGCGCAGCGACAGCGGGCAAGTTCTTATTGCGTTTGTGTAGTAGTCAAAGCAGTATTTGGGGTTTTACACTACTAAGTCATTTGCTGTAGTGTATTTAAGGTACATATGCAACAGCGATTTTTAGAATAATATAGCTTTTTTACTATCGAACAAAAATAAGTGTTCTTATTTACCCTTTAAAGTAATTAAAGGTGATCGCAATTTTCATCAAAATTAAAGTGATAGGTATATTGATTTTGATTACCAAAATGTACAGACGCCAGCACATCAAGTTACCCGAAACTGTCAAATTTTCCCAATAAATATTGAACCTTATGCTTTAGCGATGAAGTTCAAAAATATCTATTAAAGAAATTTGACAGATTGTAGCAGCTTGATGTGCTGACGTCTGTACTTTTTTATCCGTACAAAAAACACGGAAATAAATGCTGGTAGGATCATTAGGAGGACGTAAATATACATTTCAGACCTTTCTAGATTTAATCAAAGCCATTTCCATATCAACTGAACCTGTAAGGCAGTGGCAATTGTTGCCTTTAAACAATATCAATTTTAGTGCAAACATTTGACAAAGTCTTCAATTCTATCTACATAAAACAAAGTCGGGTTAGCTACACCATTTATAACTAAAGAACAGCTGGACTAATTTATAGGATCTTTGATTTGTTGGATTTGTCTCCGCACCGAATAGCAGAACATCTTTTAAAAAATAATAATGAAGATAATTAATTTCTCATACATTCGTTCTTATTGAGTCGTAGTTCGCCGGGTCAGCTAGTACCTATCTAATAAATGATAGGTAACATTCAGTTTTATTGAAGTAGATAATCTAAAAAACTCCGAAGTGCAGAAGAACATTTTCGAGATTGAGCTGGATTTAAAGTAAACTATTTTATGAGAAACTGTCGAATTTTGAAAACTCAAACTCACTCACTCACTCTTTTTCTGTCTACTTCAAATGACAGTCTTGACATTTTTATTGTACAAAAAACTGAGCGATTATTAACACGTTAAAATATCATCGTTATAATCGTTAAACGTGTTAAATCGCTCCGCTAATCACAGTGGGCGCTCCATTTTATTGTAAGTACGTATAAGGTCAAGGTGAACGAACTGGTTCAGTAGATCACTGCCGCTTTAGATTTGATGCGTGTCGTCTGATGGAATGAGAGGAGACGAGATGTTGTAGTCAACGGGGACTGGAAATATATCCAGCTTGTCACATGAATAGGTAGTAGGTAGGTAGTTTGTCGGCAGCGAGTTTTCTTTTTATACATAATTATGTAGGTACATAACATAATCAGCCTATAATGTTCCCACTGCTGGGTCACAGGCCTCCTCTCAGTGAGAGGGAGTGGGCCGTAATCCACCACGCGGGCCCAGTGCGGGTTGGCAGATGTCACATGTCTTCGAATTTTTAGTTCTAGGACATGCCGGTTTCCTGCGCATGTTTTCCTTCACCGTTTTGAGAGCAGTGGTGATGAAATAATTTACACAAAGTAAAGCGCCTGTCTGGATTCGAACCTACGACCTACACTTAGTAGGTACTATTTTGTAATACTTAAACAATCTCCAAATTCAAGAGGTTTTATTGAAATTAAGAAAGCACTATGAAAACAATAAAAAATAGATATCGTCTACTTGTTTAGAGTGGTCACTCTAGTAAAAAAAAACCGGCCAAGTGCGAGTCGGACTCGCCCATGAAGGGTTCCGTAGCAGCAAGTAACATAATATAAAAGTTCTTGTAGTTCGTTGTAACTTTGTGAAAGGAAAATTGCGGTTTTCGATTTATGACGTATTAAAAAAAAACTACTTACTAGATCTCGTTCAAACCAATTTTCGGTGGAAGTTTACATGGTAATGTACATTATATATATTTTTTTAATTTTATCATTCTCTTATTTTAGAAGTTAGAGGGGGGGGGGGCACACATTTTACCACTTTGGAAGTGCCTCTCGCGCAAACTATTCAGTTCAGAAAAAAATGATTTTAGAAACCTCAATATCATTTTTGAAGACCTATCCATAGATACCCCACACGTACAGGTTTGATGAAAAAAAATTTTTGGAGTTTCAGTTGTAAGTATGGGGAACCCCAAAATTTATTGTTTTTTTTCTATTTTTGTGTGAAAATCTTACTGCGGTTCACAGAATACATCTACTTACCAAGTTTCAACAGTATAGTTCTTATAGTTTCGGAAAAAAGTGGCTGTGACATACGGACGGACGGACAGACAGACAGACAGACATGACGAATCCATAAGGGTTCCGTTTTTTGCCATTTGGATACGGAACCCTAAAAATGGTATCGAAGAGTTGTTGCATCGGAAATTGAGCTTTTTTGAAAGTTTGTCCCAATTTTTCCCAAACATATGCGTATCCTATGAGAAAAATATTTTTATAAATATTAAATAATCTGTGTCAACATAATCAATAAAAAATTACCAAGAGAGAGCGTTACTAATAACGCAGCGCACGCGCACACTACCGTGCGATTACCGTAGTGCGAGTGTTACCTACTGGTAAAGTTCAAGGTGAAGCGAATGGTTCAGTTTGATCGTGAATGAGAGTGAATCAAGTGAATCGGTGCAGTGAGAGTTTGTGTGGTAATGTTTGTTTTCGTTCGCTTGAGTTCGATTTGATTGCAATTTGGTTTGCAAAATTAGTACACCTTAAGTACCTACCTACTATTTCATAATGAACAAAAGTGAATCTAAGATGAAGGTAGTTTATGTTACATAAGCCTATAACGTTCCCACTGCTGGGACACCGGCCTCCTCTCGGTAGAGGGAGTGGGCCGTAATCCACCACGCGGGCCCAGTGCGGGTTGGCAGATGTCACATGTCTTCGAATTTTCGGATCTAGGATATGCCGGTTTCCTCACGATGTTTTCCTTCACCGTTTTGAGAGGAGTGGTGATGAAATAATTTACACAAAGTAAAGCGCCTGTCTGGATTCGAACCTACGACCTACAACTCGTAAGTCGCGGCCGTTAGTTAGTTTATGTTATGTTTCAAATTTTTTACCCCGAAAAAATTAAATCTTACTTAGTTACTTCTTGTTCGTACAGTCTGTTCGCAGTTTTTTACCTCTTACAGCAGCAACCCAAAAGCAACCTTATTGTCACGAGGACAAAGATCACTGTAACTTTGACAGACTTGTCAGTGTCAGCAACCCAAAAGCAACTTTATTTTTAACCGACTTCAAAAAAAGGAGGAGGTTATCAATTCGACTGTATTTTTTTAACGAAGAATGTTTGGCGAGTTTAGAATTAAGTAACACCTCTGTATTACAGTATCATTAAATAAAAACAAACAAAAAAAAAAGTCGGTGGGACGAACGGGAATACATGAAAATAATTAATAAATTATTCCCGTTCGTCCCATCAATAAAATTAGTGGGACGATCGGGAAAAAAAATAAAGAATTCCCGTTCGTCCCACGAGGGGGACGAAGTCGGTGGGACGAACGGGAATACACCAAAAAGATAACTGTGCTTTTGACAGTGATTCAAAATCAGAGGTAAAACGACTGTGAATAGGCTGTAAGTATGTAACAGCAACGCTTTGATGTTGTTGGATTAAATATTAACTTAGTTATAGTGACCAAACACATAAACCGAACATTGTATGTGAAGCTCCATTAGTCTCCCAAAAGGAATGCCACCTTCACTTCAAATAGGTCCACGGACACGTTTCTTAATGATGATGTGTGATCAACAAATATCTTACAAATAATGTTCTAAGTACGCATAGGACCCTCATAGGTCCCCCGAGGCATACTAAACAAATCAATTTGTTCAAAATGTTCGAACCATTAGGTTTATTTATTCTCCGCCTACAACATTATTTTAAGTAGCCATAAAATACATTTTGCAATTCAGATTTCATACCTACGCAAATATATTTGGTAACCAATCCGACATTAGGATTATTATGTACGAAAAAAATTGCTCTCACAGTACATTAAGTACAATCATTACTACGGTCTGTAGTTTAAAAGCTACAGCGATTTCAAAATTCTTGAAACCAAGATAAGATAAATAATATACGTCTTTATTTGCCGTAAACATGGTATAAAGTTGTTGTAGTCTGGTTTTGATAGAATGTCCACATGTTTAGCTATATAGAATTTTGTATCAATTGCATGCAAATTAATTAATACACGAGTTAAAGGTGATCTATACAATGTCACAGATTCATTGGTAATACAATAATAGCCATTCAGATACATCACAAACATTTTTTTCACTTCTCATGCTCGAAAAGTTCGTCTTTATGTTGTGCTTAGGCGACATAAAATCGCTTTTTATGTTCTAGTGCATAAAGTAAAATTTTTTTCTGAGACTAAGGTAATCAGGCCCAACAGCTACATGCGCAATAAAACTTCGCAGATTAAAGTAGTGATTTATTTCATTTTCTTTAATTTATACCACTTCCGTGTTTTCTATCGTTAATTTAATAAAATCAGGTAAAATAGTTGTCATTTATTATTTAAAAACGCAATGAAACGTTTTTATGACTTGGCAGTATGAAGTACCCAAGTCGAATGATACATGTTGAAATAAATAAAAAAATTAAACTTTTAAAAAGTTTCGTGGCGGTATTATCTGTGGTGGCGGGAATTAGCTATGCTTTGCAACATTTTTGATTAATTATGTACTGTATATTTTATGCCTGTTTCATTTTCTCGCAATCGAAGTGAAAAGCAGAGTGTACAACTCAGGCATAAACGAGCCATTTTACCCCTCGACTTAACTATCCACACTCGCCTGCGGCTCGGGTGGATATAAACGTCTCGGGGTAAAATAGCTTATTTTATGCCTTAGTTGTACAATCTACTATATAATAATACCTACTACCTATATAATACCTGTACAAGATTGTTTCATCGGACCTTGTACAGGACCAAACATAGTCTCGAAACGGCAAGAGACAATGCCCGCTAATACTCTCGCATTCCTAACAAAGAAAAGGATTAGGTTCCCACTGAATATTTTTTTAGAATGATCTGACGAAAATTCTGATAAATAAAGAGATTTCTTCTCGAAGATTGCAATACTTTTGAAAATACCAGATCAAGGTTATTGTATAAGGTGCATGTACAGCAACATTCACCCAAACATAGAGTGTTCTAGTTTGATTTTTTTCTAAATAAATAAAAACGAGTCTATAGAGGTCTGAGGAACAGGTTGGAACGTTACTCATACTCCTTTGTAAAGGATGGATTCTCCGACCAGACGGCTAATATCTCTGGTAGGCTACTGCCCGACGGATGAAGTTCTATGTAAGCGTATCATCAGCTTATAGCAGTCCACTGCTGGACATAGGCCTCCTATTGCACGCCACTCAACTCGATTTTCGGAAACTCTCATCCAGCTGCTACCAGCCATCCTGCGAAAATCGTCGCTCCACCTAGCCTGAGGGCGTCCCACCATACGATTACGGATTCGGGGTCTCAAGAACACGTCTACGCCAGCGGTCATCGGTTCTACGGCTAATATGGCAGTTGTTGTATGTAAGTTGGATGTGCTAATCGCCCGGATAACTTTGCTTGCACGATGCAGGATTTGTCCGACGTCAGGTATGATGAGTATTTGCATTTAGCCTGGTAGATGACTCCAAAGTTCAAAGCCAAGTTCACTCGATATAAAAAATGAGACGATTAAATCGCTCTTTTCCAACAACTTGCACGCCATCATAATTTCATTGTTTCCGCAGTAGTGCAACACAAAAACGCAGGTGTCACCGGCTCATTTTGTAGCATTGCTAAACTGTTACCACAATAAACTCATAACAATGGGTTTGCGTGTCGCTTATGAGTTTCAAACGGGAGCCGATGAGAGATAAGGTTCATTGGCAAAAACAGTGGACAGCCTCAATTGTGAATAATTGTGGTTTTGCATCGTGAGTTTCAAGAATCGTGTATATTTGTCGTCCTAAAGGTTAGCACAACACTAGTTTTGTGTCTTTAGTACCGTAAAAGTTGACCGACAAAATACCTAGATCAAACAAAACTGACATTCAGTGAAATTCGGCAACTCGTTTAAACCTTGCTTGAAAGGAAAAGAGCTTCCATGAATTACGATACTATGTGAGTTCCGTCAGCTCAGCTACCAAAATATTGACACCAATCTCTTCAGAACGACATTGGCTAATTCCTGGGGAGCTAGTCGATACAAATGAAGAAGAACAACTTTAAACTATTCTCTAGGAATCGGACAAAGTAGGAGACCAGGAAAGAGATTCCTCAAGAAACGGATCGTAACTTAAGATTAACTAAGTTCACGAACTTGGAAGATACATGCACAAAAAATGCATTAATTGCAATACTAAAAAGCCTGTAACATTTCCCGAACAAGGCTAAAACGTTTACTCTCACACCCATCGATCTTCGTGCATGCGCTCGCGACACCACTCGGTATGCGCGCCTCTGTATAGGTCAGGGCTACCACTGGAACCGTTTGCTTGTCCCCGTGTTACAGTGGCGTGCGAACCCTATTGTTTTGGGCATGTGTCTTTAAGTTTTACACCACTATCTGATGTACTTGTTGGTTGGTTACAATGAATTAATTGTGCTGGTAATGGTACTGTTACTACAACGTTGATGTAATTCCAAGTTTGTTGCACTCTCTTTTGGGAGGAAAGAGTATCCCCTTTCCTCAAGGACTGTGACCTGCCCTGTCTATATCAGACAGGACAGGTCAGAGTATTTGCCCAGTAGAAGAACACTATACTGGTCAGTTACACGGAGCCTGGAGCTAGAGAAGAGGAATTCTTAGCTTAATGAGGACACTTCATTCCAAGTTCATAGTACTCTCTTGGGGGGCAAAAGGACTGAGACAGGGCAAACCATATCTTTGGCCAGTAGAGGAACAGTATGAACCTGTTGCGGGCATTAAGATTAGCATTATATTGAGATTAACATTATATTGCGGTGTATCGCGAGCAGACTGGACTGCTTATATGTGAATCGCTGCTGCAAACTTTCCACATCGGTGTTGAGCTTGTAGCAGGGATTTGCATGAATCAATATTGCAGTGTTAGGTTAAGTGTGTAGGTTAAATTTACTAACGTAGTTGTTAAGAAATATTGTTATTAACATTTTTTGAGTCCTTGTTACTTGTTTTTCAATATAAATAAATAAATAAATTAGTGACAGCTGTTACGAGTTTTCTATTTGAAGATCAATTACAGTACTGGTTAGTTAAACAGGGGTGGAGCCGTGGGTACTGACTGAGAGAGAAAAAGATATCTAAGCTTAATGAGGACACGTCATTTCAAGTTTGTAGCACTCTCTTCTGGGGGGTAAGAGGACATAGACAGGGTAGACCATACCTTTGGCCTGTAGAAGAACAGTACGGGTTAGTTCAACGGGGGTGGACCCATGGGTACTGACTGAGAGTGAAGAGGAGTTCTTAGCTCAATAAGGACACAATTCACAGTTACCAGCAAGCAACAGAACAGATGCAGGTTTTTCTACCCCCATGGGGAAAAGGCAAAAATTTCAGCATTTTAAAGGAAAAAAGTCTGCACTGCACTTCTGAAGAAAAACATACATTTGATACAGAAATAAACTCTTCAAGAAAACCCAACACAGCAACTTAATTGTGTCAAAAAAAAACAAAAAAAGTAAGTATTAATTAATTTGTTGAACCATTAAAGTTAATGAAGGTTTTATTTCAAAGCTCACCGGGCATTGAATTCCGTCAAACCTGTTTATAAAGATTATTATCTGGCTAGGTCACAGTTTGCATCTGTGCCTGAATAAGGCCCGTTGTCCAAGATACTAGGTACTTAAAAGTACTTACAAACTCAAATCACCAATGTTCAGAATGTGAGAGCATTACCACCATTGATATTTCATTGAATTTATTCATATTCTAGTGATATTTATTTTTACCCGACTACGGCGAAGCAAAAAGGAGGGTTATGATTTTGACCGGTATGTATGTATGTATGTTCATCTGTTCCCTCATAACTTAAAAAATACTTATAATAATTTGACAAATGAGGTATCGTTAGAAGCGTCTTGACCGTCCGCTGGTTATAGGCTATGTGACGTCACACTAAATTCAATATTGCGCCCTCTAGAGGACATAAAGTAATGAATTTAAAAATAAATATTTTGGAATGGGTATCAAATGAAAGGGCTTAATTAGCACATTTCGAAAATATAAGTATTACTGAAATAAACCACAAAATAATTAAATAAAAAAAAGTTTAAAAACTAAAACCCGACTACTGAAAAGGATGAAACAAAACAAGAAAGTACCTTCCCGTGGTCGCATGCTACCATAGCTTATTTAGTACAGCGGCATGCGACCATGGGAAGGTACTTTCTTGTTTCATCCTTTTCAGTAGTCGGGTTTTATTGTTATCTGCAACCGCCCAATCTAAATAGATGGAGAAATGCTCTAAGCTCTAATCACGGTTCTGTAATACAGAATTTCGTCACAGCTAGCTTTGAAAACGCTTAACATTTTTTTATTTCGACACCACGGCGCTGCACTGGCGCACGGCGGCGTGATGTGCGTGTACTAGGAGCACAGACACACTACAGATAATGGATAATGACCCTCGTAGTGCGGTGACACGTTTCCTATGATTTCAATTTAATAAACTATCGAAATAAAAAAATATTAAGCGTTTTCAAAGTTACTGCTTTTGAGATGAAATTTTGTACAGAGATTCTAGACCAGATACACTCTTCAACCCGTTTGTATTGATATACCCTTTCCGTAACACCCTGTATAAAATGTAAAGACAAAGAATTGGTAGGGGAATTGTGCTTAAGATGACATACTTTTTATTTCAATGTACATATTTTAAATAAATGAAGGCAAAGGAGATCAGAATATTTTATTTACGGTTAATGGGTTCATAGACAATGAAATAATATAAGTGTAAGAACAATTAACTTAACACATAATTAAGAATTAAACAAACATCGTACTTAAGTCTCTATGTGTAAGATGACATATCTACAGTTTAAGATGGCATAGTATGTCATCTTATACTATGTCGTCTTACCCAGAATTAATTTTAAGATGGCATAGTATGTCATCTTAGACTATGTCGTCTTAACCAGAATTAATTTTCAACGCACAACTCGCAAATAAATTGCTTTTTCTTAGCAGGTATGCCTGCGCACAGTGTGTGACACCAGCTGGAGCAGAGCTGGCATTTTACCCAATGTTCCTTAGGTCTCGATTGGCTGAAAAGTCCGTTGCAGTAAATGCAAGCCGGATCATCTGGATCTTCATCTACACTGGCGAATGGGGACTCTGCGTCCTGGTCCTGGTTTAATAAAAACGATAGACAAACATTTAAAAAATACTTAAGGAAAAATACATACGAGGAGTAAGTGTAAGATGACATAGTATGTCGTCTTGTACCCACGTGCAGTGTGTCATCTTACCCATCGGTAAAGTCAATTTTAATTTAACAATCGAGACAATAAAATTTTAGGTTAGAATATGCGTTTATCAAAATTTGTGCCACTAATTGATACTTAATTACGTTAAAAATAAATTTGAAGAATAAATGATTACCTTGCTTGTATTTTTACCACCAAAGAAAAGCGTTAGCAAACTTTTTATCATAACAAAATCACAAAAATCTTCACTGCATACGAATTCACGTCCACAGTGCGCCATACTGAATTGCAGTGCTAGCAACATCTCTCGGCCGCCTCGAAAACGTCTTAACTGTAACTTTAGCGGGAATATTTAAACTGCTATCGCGGGTGTGTCATCTTATCTGAGTATGTCATCTTAAGCACAATTCCCCTAAGTGATCACAAAAATCTATCAATGCATAGCTAATCAGCTATTTTGACTTACATAGACGCGTTTCCGTTTGATGTCGTCGAATAAATCACGGAAGACGATATAAGAATAAATAAACAATGACCTTCTGAATGGACTAAAATAACACTGTAGTATGTGGACTAGGTGATAAAGTAGCGACACAGTAATAATATCGATTTGATTGTGATAATGATAATGTCCTCCTTGACACATCCGTAATCAGTGAACCTATGCTGTATCAGTGAAAGTGAGTAAGGCTGTTTGAACCGAAGGACCAGATCTTATGGCAAGGCATACGATGAAATAGTGTTTTATCTTGTTCAAAGTCAAAGTCGCCCCTTCCTAAAGGAAGGACTTCTACTAGAGTAGCTGCCCTGTGGTCAAAAGTACTAACAAAATAAACAACATTACAACGAAGGAAGCTATATTACAAGAATGTTCCTTTAAGACGGAAAGTGTTATCAGTACAGTCACGTCTAAAAGTATGTATACACTTGGCAATTTTCAATTGCGATTTTTTCGTGAAATAACGAATGCAACGTTGAAATACGACACTTAACATAAACCTATGGGTTTGAAAATACTATTTTCGTAATAACATAAAATTTCATTCAAAAATAAAGGAGAAAATCGCCTTTGAATAAAGTCAAGTGTATACATACTTTTAGACGTGACTGTACAAGAATAAACCTAATCTGCATTCGCGATTTATTTGCCAAAAATATAAACAAATATGAGTTTATGGAAAAATAATTTTAAATCCTACACAATAAAGTTCAGTATACGCTACAACTTCAAAAATTTTTATAACTTTTTCAATGGTGCTTAGTCACTCTGAAATTAACTTAATTATCATTAAAATAAAGTTGGTATTTGTTTAACTTGAAATAATATTAATTTGAAACATAAGTTTGCATAGACTTTATCATATAATTACAATAAGTAACCTTTATGTGCCCGACAGGTCGTAGTACTCACTACCCGCGTACGTGTATGACCCATGTATTCAATGAACGTAAACGAAGTCAAAAAAACGTATGTAAAGATCGTAGCAGGTGACGTTCTACAGGGTGAAATTAAATTCATGGGCATCCTTTTAAGGGGTCATTGTACTCATCATTATGAACAACTTTTGCTGTGGGACTAAACTTAAAATCGCGAAATAAAAATCTGCTGTTCCTTGCATTTATGTTCACATAACTCGTCAAAATGTAGGGAAGAGCTGATTTTTTTTTCGCGATTTCGGGCTTGGTCCCATAGTAAAAGTTGTTCATAATTATTATGAGTACAAAGACCCCTTAAAAGGATGCCCATGAATTCAATTTCACCCTGTATAGTTTCTACTTACCTCATGGGAAGAAGGTGTGAGTTTGTACTTATGTGTATGTATGTACTTATAAAATGGAAAGTGTAGTATTATCCATTGCTAATAATTTGATGGATCAATAAGTAGTACTTTATATTTGTTACAGTTAAACAGTGCAAGAAGTAAGACATTAGATCTTTAATGTCCTACATTCTCTCAATAACCCTTCAACATGAACTAAAGTAATTAAACATCAATTCATTTGCACTCTAAAATATTTTAATTACTTCAGTAGCTCGCGGCAATTTATATAGTAATTAGTCACTTGACAGTTTGAAAGGTAGATATTGTTGGAATTATTTGATAAACTCTTTTAATCAACAGGTTATCATCAAAATGTTGGCGAAGGATCATAATATTATAATTAGACAATGAAACATATTCACGATTGTATTCAAGTGTTGTAAATAAATTAGCTATTGTAAGGTCTTTACGGACTGCCCAGATTATTATACTACCAGTACCTGCGAGTATTTCTAGGCCGACCATGTTAGTTTTGATAGTAGGCAAATGCCAAAATAAAGTAATTTTTATATTTATTGATTTAGGATCTGCAATAAAAGATGTAAGTACACAATATATGACACTTAAAATAAGGGCAACATCAGGTATTAATAAGGTGCACTCTTTCACTTAAAGGACACCACAGCATGCCCAATAAAGTTAACAACTAAGCTAACAATGTTAAATTATTAATAATAGGTAACATTTAGAAAAGTGAATAAATTATTAAAGGACATAAAAAAGAAATATAACATTTAGAGGTACTTATTTTTTTTTTATTTAGGCAGAGATTCGCAGATGTCTAAATTCATTGTTTTAGCTAACATGTTATACTTATTGCTTACAAAATCTTATCACAGTGGCGTAATGACGGGGGTTAGTTTTTGAGCCAAGGGTGTAATAAATTATATTTTACAAACGTTGTAATATACCTTTCTTCTTCTTCTTCGTGTCGCTAGCACGACGGTATTTTAAGATATCCCACTGATAGGGCAAAAGGACCAGCCACCGGAAGGTAGCTTGGTCCATTTTCCCTCTGAGTGGTAACAGGGTTCCAGAAAGGAAGAAAAGAGGTTTTCATCATTATCATGCCTAAGTAGCTGTTGAATATTTTAACCTAGTTCATTCCATGGTCGGTAAATACACCACATGTTATGTTCGAAAGAAACTGTCAGAATAAAGGCCAATAAATCGATACACAGATATAATGTTAATTACCACATAATATAACACGGCTACCCTTGACACTACCCGATGAAAATGTTAACTACAATTACTTTTGGTTCATAACATAATAATATTAATGATATTATTACTATATTAAAGCACGTATGGAATCGAGTAACGATCTGTTATCAACTTTCATTCTTTTTAGCGCGGGTTATGGAGGTCATAAAAATAATTTGAAGCTGTTTTAGTATACAGAATTACAGATATGTAATAAATTAATTAAACTTAGAGAAAGGCTAAGCCTTCATCCACAACCATCCGACATGTTATTGAAATGTGTCATTTTCGATACGATAATGACACATTTCGATAACCTGATTTGCCGTGGCCCCAGCAGTAAACAGCTGTTGGAAGAATAGCGGTCGTCTATTTGGTTTAAACTGAAAAACAAACGGGTTTTGGACTTGTGTTAATGATGATCTGAGCTCCTTAGTTCTGAGTTAATCTTCACGATTACTGACAAATGCGTGCACTGACTGGACAAATCCACTCAAATCTGTGTGACTGCAGTGGTTCTTTCCTCAAAAGACCATTTCAGACACCAATCGACATTTTCCTCACATGATCTGACCAAGATTATGTCTGGACTTTAAAAGAGGCTTTGAACTCTGACTTTATTTCGGCGTTTCTTCTCAGAGAAGTCGGATAGGAAACGCCGACCTCATCTAGTTTTTGAAACACGATTGACATGTAAAAGTTTTTTTACTAACCTAAATAAAATAACTTTGTCTGTAATAAAATTAATTGGATATTATTCAGCGACAGATTCATAATTTAGTTATCATCGACATTTTTTCATCTTGGCTTTCAGCTGTTAATTGGTATTTAGTACCGAGTTTAATCTGTCAAGCTCCGCTAATGAGACACAATTGTGTTTATTTCATGTTATGTATTTTTGTGGTGTACAATAAAGTATATATAAATAAATAAATTGATTTTCTATTGTTTCGTCGCCGATCGGCGAACCGCGCCGCTTGACCCGTTAATCTTAATTTTTCTGTTGTTTTTTCTTGTCTTCTTAAATTTCTATACCTATTTACCGAATTTTCAGCCTTTACTAAAGATATTGTAATGATTCTTGTATTTACCATACTCTGATAAATCTATTCAATGAGATCATCTGATAATCGCCCAACGATGGCCGATTTTATTGTTAATCTTACAAAATATCATGCATGGAGGCGTTTTATAGCTAGTTTTAAAACCCAAAACAAATAATTAAGTATGTAGGTAAGTTTAAATCAATAAGTTTCGACGTTTTATGGTCCATAGTATCAATTCACATGTCAAAGTTAGAATGTTTAGAATTTTATACTCGAACTTTTTATCGTTTTTTCTACAACAGGTGAATTTGTATTAAAAAATCTAGAAATAAGAGAAGATAAAGCAACCGTAGATTTTTTTTCTTATATATTAAAATATTTGTAAAAATCATTCAGATTTGTCATCTGTATGTTTCACAAATATTTTAATAAAGAAAACCACAGACAATCTACAAATAAGAATCCGGTATCCAAAACTACCAATCATCAAAAAGTGAATGATGCAAAATATGACATTTTCGATTTACTGCCATTTCATCACTGTACAAATAATGTCACGCTTAAAGTCCCATAAATAAGCCATTTTTCAAGGGACCCTCATTACAGAGCCTTGGTGTTGCGAAAAATAATTTATCAAAACCCATAAATCTCTTAAATTCGGAGATTTCAGAGGCCACACTCATGATTTTAAGTCTTTAAACGCAGCTTCGGTAATTATATGCCGTAAGAGTTTCGACATTTGAACACTGGTCACTTTATTGAGTCATAATTTGACAGCTGCTAAAATTGATTCTTTATGCTATTATGAATTAATATGCTACTTGAAATCGTTGGAATCCTTCAAATGGCTGAGTGGATGAATGATTGATGCTTACTTTACCATTGATTGATCCTAATCGATTAAAATTAAATTACCTAAGACTAGCTTCTGCCCGCGACTTCGTTAGTGTAGAAGTCGTAAAATACCACAATAAACTAAAAAAACAGCCCATACTGTCACTTGCTGATAATGTAGCTTTCTTTGTGTGAAAGAATTTTACAATCGGTTAAGTATTTTTTTTGAACTTATCCATTACAAACAAACACAAAAAATCAAATCTTTTCTCTTTATAATATTAGTTTAGTTGTAGTCTTTAGTTTTTTTTTCTGTGTCTTAATTGTATTATGTAATCTTTTAAAGAAACTATGTATTTATTCCTAAAGATCAGCACCCTAATTGCATAGCACACTATCAATTACAATCTGAATCATTTTGAAAGATATTGCTAATCCATTGCTTCATATGTACCAAAAATTTGTCTGCTCAACAACGTAAATATCGCAATGAATATTGTTGATATGTCAAAATGAAAGCCGTTCCTTCTGTTAGTGTGTTACAAGACAACCCTGCAGGTTCCTATTATTGGTACGTATCAGTGGCGAAGGTACCATAAAACTCGATTTCTACCGGCTTCCCTTCGAAAATTCTGAACATAGCCACTCTACAGTCAATTTTATCATTGAAATTTTCTTTTGGATTTTTTTTTTTTGCTCCGGCTTACCTCTGTCATAAATTCACCCTTCGCCACTGGTACGTATATAGCTTTTTGACGAATGTCAACCTGATGAAATAGATTTTACACAAAATAACTTGCTTAGAAGCTACGGACTTGACATTTCAGAAAAATATATAATTGAAGTCAGCTTCCATTGAGACATTGTAGATGAGTTTAAATACTATAATTTTCCCGACCCATCTCAGCTTTATTGCCTTTGAAGGTATACAAAAGAACCATTCAATAATAATATAAAAGGAAAGGTAATAATGCAATTACCCACAGTTATAATAATGGTTAGGAATTAAATTATTGCAAAATAATATTGTTGTCTGTGGGAGGATGCGCATCATTCATCACAGATAATAAATCATAATGAAGGCCAATGATAACGAAAGTTTGATAAAACTTACGACTCTTACGATAGTCTCAATTTGTGTGGTATTTTAAAGTGTATCAAAGAATCTTGATTGTATCATATTATTGTTTATTATAAAGAGACAGCCATTCGAAAATAGAACCAGACAAATGCATTGTCTGGTTCTATTTTCGAATGGCTGTCTCTTTTTTTGTTTTTTTATAATCTTTGAAGTCTAGTTTTTTATAGCTGAATGGACCTGCTCTTAACCTCGACCACGCCTCATGGAAAGCGATGGGTGAGGTATAGTTTTTCTATTTTCCCAATTTTCCATAAGGTTTGACGATGAGAATTATTATTGGAACAACTGACAGCTAAAATTCCTGATTTACGCATTATGTTTACTCCTACTCAGTACACCAGACCGTAAATAACAGAATCCACAAATATTGAATCTGGGCTCCCAAGGACCACCATATTTCTTGATCAACCTGACACCTAAAATAAATCAACAACTTAAAGTCCTCCCTGAATTATAAATCAGTTGGAATCACACGGTTCCAGTCACATGAGTGAAGCTGATTCATCTCGGAGCGGAGGACCAATTAAAGGTAAAAAAAGTTACGTAAGCGATATTAAGGTGTCATAAGAAGTACCCGTATATGGCCTGGTCACCTTTGAGCTGTGGGCGAAAATACATCCTGTAGGCAAGGAGATGGGCGCAGATTAATGATTTACTTACTAAGTTCAAATAAAAAAAAAACACAAACAAGACAGAAGTGAAACTCGAACAATTACGTGTGTATTTTTTGAATTGTCATATAAACAAAACTCAAATATAATTCTTTGCCATCACTCACTGACATATCGAAAATATATTAAAACCGAGTACATCCCGAGGACAGCCGAACACATCCGAATATAGCGCGGTGTCGGTAACAGTGTCGCGAGTTCAATGGTTTTTGCTATCTCAAAAAATGCTCAACGCGCCTAAAGAAGTTTTGACTTCAAAAAACAAAACTAAATAATACAGGGTGAAATTGAACACATGCGACAAATCGAAATGGGAGATTGTACTCATTATTATGAACAACTTTTACTATGGGACCAAACCTGAAATCGCGAAAAAAAATCTGTTGTTCTCTACATTTTGAGGAGTTATGCGAACATAAATGTAGGGAACAGCTGATTTTTTTTCACGATTTCAGGTTCGGTCCCATAGTAAAAGTTGTTCATAATAATGAGTACAATTTCCTATTTCGATTTGTCGCATGTGTTCAATTTCACCCTGTATAAGTACCTATCATTAAGATTTACTTAAAACTGGCTTCTGCCCGCGACTTCGTCCGCGTGAAAATCGCACACTATCGCTAACCCACGCTATCACTTCGTTTTCTAACTTTTTTTTGCTCGTCCCCTAATGTTTTAGCGTGATGTTAAATGGCCTATAACCTTCCTCAAGAATTGGGCTATCAACTGCAAAAATAATTTTTCAAATCCACAAACAAACAAACAGACTCTTCAGCTTGATATTAGTATATGTATAGATAGATGAGAATTTCTTCAGGTACAGAAGCTACCATTGCTAGTCATTAAAATCGGCCCTAAAGATTAGCTATAAAAATTATCCTATAAGTAATCTATCTAATTCTATGTAGAAACAAAGAATAGAGAAATGGGTAGCTTTTTACAAGTCTAAAGTCTGTTTTTTCAAGAATGACAATCCTACAAATAGGTATATTAGAAGCTGTATTTTTTCCCTTAGTTTTTTTTACTACTAAATAAGATGCTATTCAATTAAGATGTGAGATTGGATTAATAACTAAGCAAAAAGTAACTAAGTACGATGTGCATTATTGATCCTTTATGATTGAACAACAACGTTTTTAAGCTTCTTAATCTTCTTTTTTCTTCCGTTTGTGTAATTAATTCAATAGTATCAGAAAAAGTGTAGGTAGGATATGATTCGCAAAGGAAAAACAACAACACAAGAAAAATATCTATACAAACTGTGAGTCAGAATTAAAAGATTATTAGTCATTTTAATAATCAGGACCAAAACAGTGCATTGCTGGATATGGACCACCCAATATGCCTTGGACTCCTAGTCAATGGTAAGAATAAGGGGTCTAAAAGGGGTAAGAATTTGAATAAAGACCAAAATTTGTTGCCGACAAACTTTTTTACAGTTTTTCAAATATAACTGCTATACAGAGTACTATTTTGGAAAACAACAAACAAACAAAATAAAAGTGTACCAAACATGGTAAATAAAGTAACACATTAACAAAAAAAAACGTATTTGGCTATGAGAGGAAGAGAGAAAGAAAATGTGCGCGTGCACTGCTTTCTCTTGCTTATATCCCCCACTCAACTCCCGTTCGCCTTGCCCGATCACACTTTTCGTAACGCTTACGTCACGCGTTCGCCAGCTTACTCCCCAAGTCAAGCGTGTGTAAAGAAGTTTCACTTCAAAAAAACGCACCAAAATTCAGTCGATACGTGAATACAATATGATCTGTCTCCGAGCCTACATTGTCCCCCATGTATATATTTACGACGGCACGAATGGATTGGCTTGTAAAGTTAAATGGCATGTATGAGTTGTATGAGCGGCGCGATGACAGACAAAAGGATTTACGCTTTTTGTTTCAGAGAATGTTGTTGTGTCGCTTTGTTTGTATGTCGGTGTGTTTTGCGAGCTGTATGAAGGAGTTTAGTGTTTTGAGTAAGGATGGGTAGTTTTCTATCACCTTCAGGATCTCGTTAGTGTTTCACACATTATTATTAAGTATATTACTAGCAGCGCCCCGCGGTTCCATCCGCATAAGTCTCGATCCCGTGGATAAAAACTATTAAATCCTTTCCCAGGACTCAAACTATCTCTATACCAAATTTAATCTAAACCGGTTCAGCGGTTTAAGCGTGAAGAAGTAACAGACAGACAGACAGTTAGACAGACACACTTTCGCATTTATAATATTAGTATGGATTAGGATCGACGTGCATTAAGTCAATAAGCAGGGATTTTGACTGGCTTTTGACAAAAGATCTGGCGGATAAAGGTGCAAAATTAACAGATAGGTCACAACCAATGTCATCTCCTCACACAGTCCATCCATCGTTTCTTTGTCTCCCCCAACTCCTGCAGCCATCCACAGTGATGCTTAAAACTCTCCTCACGGCATTTTCCTCATTTGTCCGCATCACATGCCCGCTACAACCAATTTCTACACTTTCTTTTTATTTGTATGTCATATAGAAAAAATTAAAAAAAATGGAAGATTGTAGACCCCTCGATTAATATTCCTTGGATTGGTACACTACATAATAAAGGTATGGTGGTACTTATGGTGTACATAAGAAATAGCATTTTATTCTATTTTACTTGAGACGATACGACCATATCATGCATAAAAAATCGTATCTACGCGACATTTTCATCATCTTTGTCACGGTTCACAACATCATTAACAGCAATTATAATCTCCTCACCACAATCAGTGACCATATCAGTACTTGACCATAAAAGCATACGAATGTGTGAATCAACGCGCATCTCATCCGGTAGCCAATTACTAACAATTACCATATCTAATAGTATTACCACAAAATAGATCATTTACAGAAGGTCCGGCTCAATACAACGAGCAAAAACATGCACACAAGAGTGTAAACGCGCTCGTGAGTTCGGTCTTTGTTCGGATTTGATGACCATTCGTCACATTGACTATTTTGTCGCTATCCCTAATAGGTCACATTCACTAATACGTCACCTTGTGCATCTGGTCAGTTTCTTAACTCGTTTCATGCTGTATTTCGACTCATTCCCAACTCGTCCGATGGAGGTATGAGGAACAGGGTGTAAAGTTCACTCAACCTCCATAGAAAAGGGAGGATCCTCCGACCAGACGGGTGTTGTGTCTGGCGGGCAACTGCCCAATGATTCATGTCGGGTTGTTGTATCTATGCTAGTTGCGCGGTAAACTCTGCTTGCGAGATGCAGTATGACGCGTTGTTCGCATGTGGCGTTGTAGATACCGCTACAATATGTAAGAGATGTCTGCGTACGCCTGTTTTCGGTCTTTGTTTGGGGCGGAGGGCCTAGACCAGTGCCAATCGCTTTCAAATCGGTTCGTATTTCTTTAACAGGATTGACATAAGTAAGCTTTTTCAAAGTTACATTACATTTTTAACTTTTCCACCATCGTTACGGTTGATAGAACTGCTACTTTGTCGAGGCCCTTTGGTCTTCTGTAGCTATCTATTCAGTGACACTAATCACCGCGGTTAATTGAGTGCCTTCGTGACTTAAATCCTCTTCTTACGTAACAAATTATGAACAATTTTTATCGCTCCTTTGACCTAGTGATAATAATGATAATACTAGAATTTGCTAGTCCCTGAGTGAGTAAATAGTAGGTCAAGAACGTGACTTTCTAAGACTTTATCTCGGTTTACGGGGTGTCGCTATATTAGTTAAGGCTATTTTTCCTTTGATCGAGTTTTCGGCTATGGTGTGTATGACGAAAATCATATCCAGTAGTGGTCTGTCAGTTTACGACATCCAAGGGCAACGTAGGGGTGCTCTGTCTTGCCTGAGAACAACACTTCTGTTGCAAGCTTTATAAATAGAGGTGCCAAAGAAGATACCAGGGAACCAGCGTCGTCGGATATATGTAGTTGAAGTTTAGTATGAAAACGGTAATGTTTTCGGAAAGTTTATTTATCAAATTAACTGTTTGTCGAACATTGAACTGAATTATTATGACTGATAGCTATTAGCTAAACGACCTACCCACCTATAAAAAGCTATAAGTAATTAAAATCATGATAGTAACACCTCGCTCAGCAGCCCTAGATGGTATCAATGAAATAAAAAAGTTTATTTATTTATTTATCAAAACTTTATGCACAAATAAAAAAAAATATTGTACAAAGGCGGATTTAATGCCTGAGGCATTTTCTACCTGTCAACCTTAGGGTGATGCAGAGACAAAACATGGCAGGTGCAATATACAGGATAACTATCTAGGAAATGACTATAAAATACAAGAATATATACATAAATACATACATATAAACCAAATGATTGATGTTTATCTTACCTGACAGCCGGTTTCGACATCAGCATAGTACCCTGAGCCTCTGCCCAGACATGAGAACCTCGTCGGTGGGAGTTTAGGCTTCTGACCACTCTGCAACAAAGAAAGTTTACATTAGGAACAATCCGATAAGAGATGAAGGAGTTTTTCTGATCATTGTTCATTATTTAGTCTCCAAGTATGACCACTTAACAGTATAGCTACTAGAATAGAATAGAATAGAGTTTATTATGTACCCCATATGGATTTATATGGATTATTTCCATATGAATGAAACAGGCATCTTCTGGGCATGCTCGTTCCTTCATAGACCTCATCCATCGCTTTCTGTCAGTCGTACCTAATCGAGCAGGTGACTTCGGAGATGATGGCTAACAGAATGATATGGAAGAAGAGTGATGAATGAGTGGATGTATTAAAAGAAGAAGACATGCGCGTCGACCTTAAATAAATTATTGAAATGCTAAATCCTGAGTTCACCAACATTCAAACCACCCGGTTAGTTTATGTAAAACTAGCTGCGCCCTGCGGTTTCACCCGCATAAGTTTCGATCCCGTGGGAATATCGGGATAAAAACTATCCTATTTCCTTCCCCGGGACTCAAACTATCTCTATACTAAATTTTATCTAAATCGGTTCAGTGGTTTAGGCGTGAAAAGGTAACATACATACAGACAGACAGACAGAGTTACTTTCGAATTTATAATATTAGTATTATGGATTTCCCAAGGAAACAAATATATAACTGATTAAATATTTCATCAGTTCATTTAAATGTTGGTGAACACAAGGCTAAGTAGCAGGACAAGGTAGCTAATAACTACTAATTAATGACACCAACGTTCCTATTTGCATGGATTAAAAGTCTTCCGTAGAAGATTAGCTTTCATTATACCCTTAAATGGTAAACAATGATCATAACATGGTAATTATCACATCATCAACGTCATTGCTATTCATTTTCATTAGTTATTCAAATGAATGCCATGCTAGTGGTACCTATCACA
Organism: Amphipoea lucens; assembly: GCA_947508005.1. Taxonomy (NCBI): domain Eukaryota; kingdom Metazoa; phylum Arthropoda; class Insecta; order Lepidoptera; family Noctuidae; genus Amphipoea; species Amphipoea lucens. Next base: position 1,116,112 of record OX382368.1, on the reverse strand, counting down.
AACAGAAAAGGTATTTTCTCAATTCTATTGATACAGTTCGACACAACTTAGATGTAGCATTGGCAAAATTCGTAAAACGTTCGTAATTCGTATTCGTAAATCTTTATTACTACTTTAGAAAAAATTGATCAATTTTTCCTAAAGTAGTAATAAAGATTGGTGATTTTGAAGGCGCACTTAGTTCGGATGTGATCGGTTTTACGAATTTTGCCGATGCTACATCTAAGTTGTGTCGAACTGTACCAATGTACCTGCATAATAATATGTGTATCTTTATTATAACACATAACACACATACACGAGCGTATGAACGTAACAATCACAAAAATAATAGAACCAAAATACCATAATAGCAACCTCTCAAAATATGTTATTGGAATATAAACAAAACGAACTGACAGAAATCGTGAGATAGCAAATGGATGCATTAGTGCAGAAACATCTTTGAATGTACCTAATTGAAACAACTTTTATTGCAGTAACACAACGAAAATGGTCAAGATAAACTTGCAAACCAAGGCTCCGTATAAAAACTTGGCTAGTAAATTTTAACTGGGTCTCCAGCATGAGAAACTGAAGGAGTTACGAAAACAGGTGGTTATGAATACATTGATAATTATAATCAAACTCAAAGCATTTATTGCAATTAAACCAGTTACAGGCACTTTTGAATTGTCAAGGAGTCGGTCATTTGGAAATATGAAGCTAGTTGCCCGTTTCAAAGCGTAGTAGTTACCTAAGGAGAAAAACAGGCAAGAAACTCCATAGACACTATTTTAAATTATATTGTTACAAAAATATTAGTAACATCAATAATTTAGATAGAGATGTATGGGAGGAACAGGTAATAAAGAGGAAAAGGAAATAAAGAACAGACAGACAAATATTACGCCAAAAAAGCCAAAAGCATGGATGTCTCGGACATGTATTTAGAATGTTTGGCTTTGTATTTGTATGTAAAACTATAAATGGTGTAAGTTTTGTTAGTCTGTAAGTAGTTGTTGCACTTATAAAAGTATTATTTAGAAAAATATTTGTAAAATGTGTGTAAACAATTGTTGGCTAACCTAAATAAATAAATGTAGGTAACACGAGCACGCAAATATAAAACACACGGTACCCTTTTTAGTCTTTTGCAACGTAACCCTAAAAGAAGACACTTTCGCACGAGTCGTATAAAACGTATTTAATCACTAATGACGGGTCAGTGGGCAGTAATAGTGAGCTCTGCAGTTTAATTACGAAACTCGTCGGTAATGTATGTAATGCAAATTATTGCGTAGCTTTTTAATTGGTATTATGAAAACGTTTATTTTATTTCACGATCGTTTACTAATGGATGAGAGGTTTATCTTTTGTTTGTTATTTTAATTAAATTTCGAATGGACGATCAAATCGATCATTAGCTTATCAGATCGATTTATCAGCTTTTGTGTTGCCGCACTTAAAGCAAATAAATCAATTTGACTTTGAATTTAAATTGTTGCTCTTGTTCAGATTTCTTACAAGTTTTTTGGGTGAAAGGTAATGTAAGGACCAGTTTTTTTCGCTCTAGAAGGAAATAAATGCGGTCCTCGTTCCTCATTCCGATATTTTACTTTTAAAGTTTCCAGACCTTTAAGGAAATGTCACATTGATGGTTTTACTTTCACTCAAGACGTCACAAAAGTTCAAAGGACCACAATCATAAACCAGCTGTTTATAGCACTGCTTGCTGCCAAAAAAAAGCCATAATATTCAAAGTTCAACTAATACATTAATAAAACAGTCACCTTCAAAAGCAAAGCCTGCAACTTCTCGTAATCTACGTAAGTGGCAAAATAGGCATGTGTTTCCCAACGTCGCTGAATAAAGCCTGCGTGTGCACATCTATTCAAGATGGCTTCAACAACTTTAGGTAATGCGTGGATAAAGAAACGAAACTATTTGGAAATAATGAAAATCTTGTCTGTAAGCCCTGACTTGGTTAACTGAATATAGTAATGGTAGGTGCATATAGAAAGATAAATGGATTGATCACATCGATTAAAAACTGGCAGGTTTCTCAACACGTAGTTCAAATAACTCTTATAGGTAACCGAACCTATTAATATGATAACATTTTTTGAAGTGAAAACTTCTTTAGGCGCGTTGGGCATTTTTCGAGATGGGAAAAAACCATTGAATTCGCGCCACTGTTACCGTAACCGACACCGCTTCGGATGTGTTTGGCTGTCTTCGGGATATACTCGGTTTTAATGTTTATCCGATATGTCAGTGAAAGATGGCAAAGTATTCTGTTTGTGTTTTATTTTCACTTCTGTAGGCACTCCCGGAGTGCCACTGTTTTTTTTTCATGTAACTGTATGAACAACATGACCAGCTCACCTGTGGGGAGGTGGGTAAACACACCCTTCTGACAAAAGTCAGTACGTTGGTAGAACTTCCCCAGACAAGGTTCTTAAATTAACATCAGGATCGACCTAGTCCAATTTTTTACAGCTTGTGGTACCTACACATGTGTACCAGCTCGTCTCAATGAAGTTAAACATAAATTGAAAACTTACGAGTTTTCCACTAATGTTCTTGAACTCATACGTTCAATTGTTTCACCCCAAAGACCATGCCTATTGTCATGTATTCATACAACTATTCATTGAAACCATGCGTTGCACCATCCCACTGACTTACTGACGCGCACCCATCATAAAGATGTCCTGATAAACTGCTATTGTCGTGTTTATAGCACCACTGCCATTGTTCAAATCTACACGAGAACCAACTTACATTTGCAGCCACCCACTACACACACGTCTATTGTACTTTAAAGCAAAATTCACATAAAATGTTCAACGTTATATTTGGCGAGCTGCAAAGTTTAGTTGGTTAGGTTTCTGCAAGGCTTGCTTGGGAATTTTTTGTCTTGTCCGTTTGTATGGATTTCGTAAACTGGGTACATCTCCATTAACTTGCTTTGTTTAGTCCGGTTGTGCTCTAAATATCATGTTTTAAACAATACGTTTAGCTTCACTAGACTTGAAGACCCTCAGAAGTGAAGGTGTCCATTTGTGATCTCTGCTTGAAAACAGTGTCAATAATTACCTACATAAAAATAATATTCAAAGTATTATTTATGAAGTCAATACAGTTAAACTTTACCAATTGTATTGATAAGGCATTTACACCAAGGCATAAAACATATATTCTACATATTGTGTCCATTAGTTTCATTGATCGTTTACACCTAAGTCAAGTCAAGTCATCAAATTGTAAAGCCTAGTTGTATACAAAACTTGTAAGTACTGTAAAAAGAGAACAAAATAGACTACAATAAATGTCTAAAACAACGTCAATATGTGTACGATACAACTTTTATAAACGATATGTTTTTGACAAGTCTTTTACAAGACCTGTCGAAAACAAGCATCATAACTTGTATATGGGTACACCCGAGGTAAGACGATATCTTCTTAGCACCTTTATACAATTGCTGTGAACTTAAAAGAGCGCCATTCATCCTCTTAGCTTTTGGAAACACTAACCTATTGAATGAGCATACCTCTTCAGGTCTAGATAAGATCGAGATAACAAAATAAAGCAATTCGTAATATTATAGATCCAGATACAAGATTTCTAACACAATGTGCATCACTTGCTAAAGTGGGAAGTGTTGGCAGGTTTACCCCTCTGAGCATTATGCAGGGAAAATGACCATATTCATTAGGATCAAAAAAAAAAGATAAGTAAATAGCACGGATTCTAAGACCAAACCTGAATAGCTCTTTATTAAAAACACTAGCTGACCCGGAAAACTTCGTATCGCCTCAGAATCAATAAGTACGAATGTATGAAAAAATGAATAATCTTCATAATTTTTTATTTCGTGAATTTTTCCCATATTTTTATATTTATTCTGCTATTCAGGGCGGAGACAAATCCAACAAATTAAAGATCATATAAAAATCGGTCTAGCCGTTCTTGAGTTATAAATGGTGTAACTAACACGATATTGTTTGTTTTATTAACCGACTTCTTTATAAGAATATTTATATAGATAGCATCATCTTCTAGCCCTTGTTTTATGTTCCTCGGGGTCGACGCAACACGTTTTCTACCTTCATTCTCCTCTGTCAACCGTGACGCTATTGTTCACTGCATTTTCTTTCATCTTTTTTCTTCATTAAATTCTTCGTTTCTTTCTTTTTATCTTCATTAAAAACACAATATGACAGTAAAAAAAAGCAAAGCAACGAAGCTGTAAGTTCTGAAACTGATTTAAAGAAACGTTTTTTTTACGCTAGAAAATTTAAGTCGTAATTTCTTATCCTCCTTTCTCGTTTCCTATAAGCTCAGTCACTCAGCCTGATTGGTACCGAAGCTCAATGCCCAAAGTACGCCCAATGTTTTGATTGAACAATGTGATAACGGCACAATATGGAGTCTGTTATAAAGGACCCCAGTACTAAACCAAATTGATGTATTCACAAGTCTAGTTTCTTTATTTAAAACGTAATGATACATATAAAACGATTCGTATCCGATCAAGATACGGACACAAGATTTGTAAGACAATAGTCTTATTGCCAGGTTATGTAACGACAGGAAGGGTCCGCGATTCGCACGTAACTGCAACCGCTCGTTGTGTGTAATTGCACAGTAAATTGCTACCAATTTGTGTAATAAGACTTCTGAAGATTTGGATCGAGAGAAATGGCCTCTCCATTTCTCTCGATCTCGAGTTTGGTTGTTACAGACTTCCTATAAGCCTCTACTACTATATTGAAATGTACGTAAGTACGGCACACACTGAGAAGTCGGCCCCGTTTCCTGCTGACTGGTTTATATTTTTACAACGGCATGAGTGGTCGTGGGTTCGAACTCAGGCAGGCACTTTACTTTGTGTAATTTATTTCATCCCCACTGTTCTCAAACGGTGAAGGAAAACATCGTGAGGAAACCGGCATGTCTTAGAACCAAAATATCGGAGACATATGCGACATCTACCAAATCGCACTGAGCCCACTTTGTGGATTACGGCCCGCGGGCGTCTCACAGAGAGGAGGCCTGTGTTCCTGTGAGTATAGTGTGATTATAATATGCTTATGTTTATTTTGAGCTTTCCCCATTGTACCGATGGCATGAGCCATTTTCACATACGCGAGTTTCCTGAATAAATAAATCCAAGACTATATAGGTCAACAATTTAATTGTAATAGATCATGGGAACTGTTTTAAGATGTGTACGAACAAGTGATCGGTTCTTGTACCTGTTGCGGTCGGACCATATGTGAAGATGTGGCGTAACTTTACATTAGCTTAAACTTATGTGTGACCTCTCCATATAAGGAACTGCCGACACAAGCAGAAGTTTTCGGTACTTTTGTATGAGTCAGTAGCAGTGATCACTGTAAGTAGGTACGTTGTTTATACACGAAGGGTTGGCACGCCTTTAGGACCAAAAAAAATACGTGAAAATTTTGCCAGAATTTGAGGAAATATAAGTAATAACCAGGATATTTTATTATGTAAAAATTAAGGTGGAAATATACAACTTGGTTCCATGGATTTAGCACACGATTCTAGACGGGTTTGCGTTGAAACCGGTTATTAAAAACAAAGCTGTTCTTTACATTTTGACCGCATAGGTACACTTCTATGATACAGCAGATTTTTTTTTTGATAACCGAAAAAAAAATATATGCGTTGGGGTCTACAATCATTTGTGTTCTCTAAATGCTGGTTTCAGTTAGCGCTTCGATGTCCCTGTCATAATGGTTAAATTTAAAAAATTGCTTAGTCTTATGATAACTTTAAATGGGACAGGAAATAAACATTACAAAATCATATACATTCGTTATATACGTGAGTTTGACACGATATTTACTTAAAATAAAAACTTATTTACTTTAGCAACATATCATAGCTCTCTCAATGTCAAAAGTCAGCTGATCATAGGCCTGCAACTGTTGGCTTCAAATAATGGGTTTTGTGCAATATTTGTTAAGTTCTAAGCTAATGTTGTGTTTAAGTTAATCTTCTGTTAAAAGTATCTTTACATAAGATGCTATGTTGTAATCTGCTGTTTATTTTGTACTCGCATCGGACATGTTTGTAACATCGAATATGTTATCGTTTAAATCTACATTACCCATACTATGGAAATTATTGGTTAGGTAGTGTTAAAAAAACCGCCTAGGAGGCCATACAGGAAGATTTTTTTATCACCATCCAAATTTTTACAGGGTGTTTTACCCATAAATATGAACAAAATTCACTATGAAACCAACTCTGAAATCCCGAAAAAAAAAAATCAGCTGTTTAATACAGAAGTTCAATACCTACTTGACCAAAATGTATGAAACAGCAGATTTTTTTTTCGTGTTTTCAGGGTTGGTCCCATAGTGAAAGTTGTTCATATTCATGGGTAGAACACGCTGTAAAAATTTGGATGGTGATAAAAAAATCTTCTTGTATAGTACATAACCTTGTTGATGATGTTCATCAGTAAGATCAGGTACTCACGACCGGCGTGCATGTATGACCAGTTGAATGAACGTAAACGAGGCAAAGTAATGTAAGGATTATAACAGGTGTCGTCTTGTAGTTTCTTCCCATGGATGGGTACCCATGGGAAAAAGGCGTGAGTCTAAGTATGTACAGACGCCAGCACATCAAGCTATCCGAAACTGTCAAATTTTCCCAATCAACGTTGAACCTTATGCTTTTGCGATAAAGTTGAAAATCTATTAAAGAAATTTGACAGATTGTAGTAGCTTGATGTGCTGGCGTCTGTATATACATAAATAAAATAAATAGGTACTTATTTTTGTTAATAAAAAAATTGATGAAATTGATTGCATCTCACTTACGTCTATTTCTATTGAGATAAGTTTCAGTCAAGACTTTTAACAGATCATACAGATGTCTAACATTTCTGTCGGAGCCTGTTGATTATCTTTCGCATAATCAAGGTGTTCCCATGACAAATTAAAGTCAAAAGCTATTCTGACACACTTCCCCAAATACCTTCTAAACTGACCTACTTTTTCAACAATTAGCAATTTATACAGTGGTTTGCGAAACCAAAATTCAGGTTCCAATCAGGTACCAGGCAATAAATCAATTAAAATATCATAAAGTCGAAATCTAACCGAACCATAGACAATAGAATGAAAATGGCGACTGACGGCGTACCTAAGTTTATGCTAACGTGCTCTTACATAAGCTGTGAATCTGTGATTCAGACTTAGATTTATTACAGGCTAGGTTACCTAACTATAGTAGCTACTTTACTGGGTGACCTCTGAATTTGGTCCTAAGAGTCGCAGATGTTGAAACCATACGTATAGAGGTATTATTTAATGTCATTATTATTTGGAGACGTGAATTGCGTAGTTGCAGTTATTGTCTTTTATCATTCGAATTAAAATAATGCCCCATCACTCGTTCACAAATATCAATCTTAGAAGGTTATGAAAATAGCCGGTGTATTCTGAAAAATCTCACTGTAAAAACTAAGGTGAAGAGAGCTGTCACTACACCTAGGGATTTACAATATTGACAGCTCACTACACCTAAGTTTTCACGGTGACATTTTGAGAATAAATCGGCAGATATCAAACATGTAATCAGCATTCGCAATTTATTTGCCAAAAAAGTCAACAAATATGAGTTTATGGAAAAATAACTTTATATCCTACACAATAAAGTTCAGTTTACGCTACAACTTCAAACATTTTTATAACTGTTTCAATAGTGCTAGTCACTCTGAAATCAACTTTTTACCATTAAAATAAAGTTGATATTTATTTAACTTGAAATAATATTAATTTGAAACATAAGTTTGAATAGACTTTACATGAATGACGTCCTTTTTGATAGCTCTCTGCTAGTCTTAGCTAAGCCTATTTACTAACAAAGATAAAAGCTTATAGCGAAACGGATGCTTAACTTACTACTGCTGATCGTCATTCCAAATAAGGATGTCTTAAAAGCCTCCTCTTGCATGTAACAATTAATACAGCCTACTTAGTGAGGTATACACACTACTACAAATCAATCAGAATCAGCAATAATCCGTTCAAATTGAATACACTCACAACATAAGCAGTGTAAGCGCAGCTTAACAAACGAACTAATCGGGATTATATGGAAGTAGTAATAGTGCTAAGTAACAGCTTTCACGGGGATGTTTTTGTAATAGGCAACACTGACCTACTTTCTGTGTTATGAAGTCAGGTCCGTCAGGCGTTCTGTTTTGTGTTCTTATTAGGCCGGAATTCAAATGTGGAACGGTTGATTTAAATTAATTAATATTGGTTGCTGCTGGCCACTCAGATAAATTGCTAGTTCCGAGCGAAATACTTAAGAATTTTATTTTTTCCTGGAATTGGAAAATTTTAAATGAAGAGATTAATTAATTTAATTGGAAAAGAAACTATACCAGTTCACAAAGTGCCATTACTATGAATATATATTTCCAGAAATGTAATTCACTAACAGCAAACTTCAACAGACATAAAATCTGCGTAAACTTTTCTCAACTACATAATTATGTCCCCAACATATGTAATTGAGAAAAGTCTAGGCAAATTTTCGGCTTCCAATCTAACCGGATGCAGCTGAATACCAATATTTTACATGGAGCGACTTCCTATCTGACCTCCACAACCCAGTTACTGGGTATCACGATACCCCTTGGTAAGACCTGGTTGTCAGGCTTTTGGGCTTCTGACTACCCGTAACGACTGTCAAAAAACTACGAATGAAAGCCAGGACCAACGGCTTAACGTGCTTTCCGAGACACGGCCTATGCAATGATACGCGTGATATGTAATGGAGGGTCACCCATCCACGGAGCGGCCTCGGCAAGCGTAGTTTGACCTTCGTTCGACCTGTGCGGCTGTTATTATTAAGCCACGAGCCTCTCTGAGACTGTAGGAACGAAATACCATACATCATTGATACACCGATCACCTTACACTCGGATATATATGCCTTACACCATGCCTATTGAAATTCTAGGCCCTTGTTCAATAGTCACATAGTAATAAATCAAGAATTGCATTCTGACATTTTGAACTCTGTTTTGTATGCAATAGAGTGTATGAATGTGTTTATTGACGTTGCGTACAAGCATTAAAGTGAGTACCTAATAAAGTATCTCTTAATTGATTCATTAGCCTATTGATGCAGCTGCAATTCGAGTTCCTGGTTTCTCGCTTAACAAAACTTGTAACTTTAATCAACTGAGTGGAGAAATTAGACAGCCAGGTATATTTGTGGGTTGGAACCTGGATGAGGCTAGCACAAGAACGTGGGATTGGCGCAAGAACAAATTTGCATTGAAGGATTCAAGACACCGACTAGAAGAAGCAGTACATTTATGCATATAACTTCGTACATAAGAATAAATACCGAATGTATTATATACTAAAACCTTCCTGAAAGTATGCAGATCACATTAGTGAAAGAATTATCAAAATTGGTTCATTTGTTTTTGGGAAAATCGCGGACATACAAACATACAGACGGGTCGAATACAGAACCTCCTTTTTTGAAGTCGGTTAAAAAATAGGCATATGCGCAGCAGCTGGTGTATTCAGACTGTGATGTGATGATGATTATATTCTGTAAATCCAAATATGCGATTCGAATGCAGTTTGAATATGTGACGACTCCGTATTTAGAACTACAAGAAAACTACACAAAAATTTAGAGCTATCTGGAACAGCTTAGAATAAAATTTCGCTTCACTAATTATTTCTCAGATTACACCAGTCTGATACTAACATTACTTAACATCGAATGCCAGCAACAGAACAAGTTGCAACCAATACCATTGCGAGCCCTTCAGTAATTGTGTACATGTGTTTCCTCATATCTAACCTTTAGACGCGCTAATCGTTTATTAATTTTAATGTGTGGGACATACCTAAATATTTAAAGACCATCGTATAGTTAACTTACTTAGTAATGCCCATAGATGGAGTTATAATTGTATTTAATGTAATAAATGCACGGATGCCTAAATTAATTGGTTACCCCCCATTGAACGTGTTTGTGTGCGGGAGAAGGTACCCAGTTGGTGCAGGCGTCTGGCTGGCGTCTACATGACCGGTTCTGTAAACAATTTCTATTTCATATTTGTAAACTTGAACCAGTTTTCTTCCTATATTAGTATAGGGATTCGTAAGGGACAACGTGCAAATTGTTAACATAAATTCAGCAGACGATTCTAGAAATTTTTGATCGTTTAAAATGAAAACTGCTTTTTGATACAAAAGTGCAATACCTACTCGGTCAAATTGTATGGAACAGCTGTTTTTTTTTTAAATAACCGACGTATATTTATACTCTGGGGTTCTAGAGTCATGAACGGAATTCATTCATAAAACTGTTCCAACGTCGATTCCCTTGCACCCTGTATTTAAATTAAATTATGCACATACACAAGCAACATAGCTTAGTTATACGTCACGTGACTACATACTCACTCAACACGACACTGTGTGAAATTTCGCACTCACAATACTTGGGTACAACACAATTCTGTCTTCCGACAGCGTGTGCGAGAGTTTGACATTTTCGATAACATATCGACACTCTAAGCAAAACCTCAAGATTGCATGGCAACGAGTTATTGTGTGAGTAAGCAAATGATATGCAGGTGAGACCGGCTCAAGGCCTGCAGTTGGAAAGTAAAGGAATTTGTCAATTGTGTACCACTATCATTGTAATTATCTATAGGCTTGTACATTCTTAGCGAATGAAACAGCTATTTATTGGAAAATGAAATCAAAATTGGTGATTTGTTTTTCTTTATGAAACTTCAAATATCGAACAAAAGATAATGGCGCCGATTCTCTTGTTCACAAACTAAACTAAATTTAAGTTCAGTGCATCTTTTTCTTTCTATTTCATTAAAAAAAGGACAGGAGATAAATATTAGTTTAGTCCTGTCAAATTAAGACACTCCATAGACAATTTAGACGTGATTAAAAAATTGGCCATTAAAAATACGTCAATTTACGTCAGGCACTGACTAATTTGACAGGTCTAAACTAATATTTATCTTCTGTCCTTTTCTTAGTGAAATAGAAAGAAAAAGATGCACTGAAATTAAATTTAGTTTAGTTTGTGCACAAGAGAATCGGCGCCAATATCTCCTTATTTTCAAAAGGTATGGCTACAATTTGCTACTTATAGATTTCCTAGTAATTAAAGTGCACTTACAAATATCTGAAACCGTCCGATACCTCAATGCAGCAGATGACATAGGATGATGGGAAATCTCTACATTATCAACCTATAATGTTCCCACTGCTGCGACACATGCCTCGTCTCTTTGAGTAGGATTGGGCCACAACCCGCCACGTGGGCACAGTGTGGGTTTATGGATGGTGGTCTCTAGACGGGAAGTAATTACGAATGCACTCCGTTTACGCTTTTATAATAAAAATGATAGGATTAAGAAAACCTCATAATAATAAATCAATAATCTAAAAACGAATAGCTGCATTAATACGCTATTAATAACGCAAATTGTAGGTACCTTTACGTCAAAACTAATCCTCGAATATGACATGGGTAGGTAGTCTTAGATGCAACAACAAATGAGTTTCTAACGAGCTGCATCCTTGAAATGTCTATTTATAATGCGCACAGCAAAAGAGTGGAACTCTCTACCTGCGTTTGTGTTTCCGAGTGCATACAACCCGAATCTCTTCAAAGTGAGAGTGAACAGGCTTCTTCTGGGTAAGCTCACTCCAACGTCGACTTTGTCTCTGTCACCTCTGACCTAGACTAGAGTCAAGAGTAAACCCATTTCAAATAAAAAATACCCGTCTGCCTGTCAACATGCGATTAACCCGCCACTGCAAGCAAGCTCGAATTTTATATAATATTAAAAGTAACGTTTTATCAAAATCATAGTAGCCTGCATCTTCATATTCTTAGACAGGTTCCAAAAAGCTAGAAACAGCTGATACTTTCAGTTTTTCTCTCAAACTTTGTTTTTAATTATCTAAACTCTGATTTTTAATTTGCTAGACTAAAATGACAGCTGCGTTCAAGTTTTTTTGTCAACATGTTATTATTTAATCTATATTAGCTGACATTTTGCTCTTGGTAGAAATCAGAGTTTAACTTTTTTTAATGAGTCCTCTGTGGTCACAGTTTTTTATAATAGATAACTAAGGATTTTACAAGACAAAATGAAGCATGTCCAAATCTATCAAACATATGATTTTATGTTTGACATTTTATATTCCTCGACAACTGCTATAAAACTTTTTGTAATATCAAAACTCGCTAGACTAAACTAGCAATTAATCACCAGTAATAAATTCACCTAGAAAAGGCAAAGACAATTTTTAATAAGCCTTTGTGAATCACTTCACTAATTTGACTGTATGACATAAGATGGTTATCACTGGGCTATTACATACCACGCTGGTCACCGAATATAGACATCATGGAGGCAGTTGGACAACCGGACAGGCGGTCATGCCAAGAACGATACGGTTAGGCTGCGTTTCCACAAGAGCTGAGCGAGGATGCATAGCGAGGAATGTGTGTAAAACTAACCAATAACAACGCTTAGTTCAATCTATGAAAATGAAGTGATGTTATTGGTTTGTTTCAAACTCAAACTCAAAGCATTTATTTTAATTAAACCATTACAGGCACTTTTGAATTGTCAAAATTAAGTAGTCGGTCAGTTAGTCAGAAAGTTGAAGCTAGTTGCCCATTCCAAAGCGTAGATCTCTATGGAGAAAAACGGGCAAGAAACTCTATGGACACTCTTTTAAATCAAGATATTACAAAATCCTGGGTACATTATTCTTGTTGCTTCTATATGTGAGAACAATGTAAAAAAACATACAAATGAAGAAACAATACAAGAAATAAGATTAAAAATAAGCCTTGGCAGTTAAGAGATGACCAGTCTCAACCGACGGCGTCCGTTCACGAACATGACGCATAGATCAGCACCATCCAGCTCAACCATTTTGTAGGGAACCGTTTCACACACATCCCTCGCTACGCATCCTCGCACATCTCTGGTGTAAACGCAGCCTTAAGGATTGGTTCAGGCATCATGTAACGGACAGTGGGATTTCATAATGGGATCAACGTTGCCAAAATCTGGCAGGCTTATCATAAAAACTATGAATTATGAACTAGTTTTCGTAAACTTTGTTGTATTTTGGAAATGACTAGTTTTTATTTAATATCATGATTTTGAGTCTAGGTGCCAAACTCTGTTTGAAAAAAGGCACTTATCCAGTCCTCGATGATTAATAGCTATATATTCATCTGTAGGAAGAATTGCTTTGTTTGAACCAAATGAAAAAGTCTCTCAAACACCTAGCGTTTTCTTAAAAAAATACCTAGGACTGTATACAATCAAATTCTATTGTAATGATAATAATTAACAAAAGAAATCTACTAAGAGTTCCTTTGACAAGTCGTTTTTCAAGGGCTTAATGATACTGAAATTTAAAATTGAATATGAATTTAGTTTATATTTTTAATTCTACTTCCACAGTATCTTATTTACATGCGAAATATCCAAAATCACATGAGTGATTACTTACAAGACGACATATTTGGCGAGGTCACTCAAAATGTCATAAGTCACACTCTTAAACATAAATTATGGATAACTGTGTGTCTGATGTAAATGTATGCAACTCATTAAATAGTACAGGTTTGATTATTAACTACGAGTATAATTTGATTAAAGATATATATATCATATATATGTAGGTATGTAATGTATAACTCCACGAGACAGGCGCGACCTAGTGTGGAGTTTATAAGAAAAAAATGCTTCCTTTGCGTCTTATTTTTGTTTTTTATGTAAACCTAGCTATTAATGGAGACTGTAAGGAAACGTAAACACTTATTTTGGCAAATAAACTTCTTTTTTTTTTTTTATCGTGTGGAAATCCTCATGGATGTCCATCACCCTGGGGTGGGTGGAGGGGTCTGTCAGACTTTTACTGACTAAAACCACACGGTGTCCTGCTGCTACCTTTAGCCGAAAGAATCGCTATATTTTAGTTTGTGTATAGTTTTAGTTAAGTTGTTGTGTCAGGTTTTAATTTTGTTATTTTTGTTAACTAAGGATATATTATTATGTTAAAATTAAAAAAAAAAACCTAACGAAACCAATCCAAACAAACCCAACCAATTGAGTGTTTTTAAATTTTAGTGTACAGTAGAGCATATTCTATCTATCTATCCCAGAAGACCGAAAAAGTTAAAGAATTTGCCAAGAATAAAAATGGCCAAAGTAGGAATTTGTCACTTCATGGCCGATGGCAATATCTTTGCATATCAACAAAAAAAAAATACCGTAAAAATAGATTTTTTACTGAGTTTTTATGCTTCAAGGCGATATCAATCAAGTGAGATAAATGTGTACAAGTAAGGCCCATCATCAATGACGCTAGAACATCACAGCACGACGCGACATACCCACTCAGCATCGTCCACGATGCGACATACACTAACGCGTTATTAACTAGTTTGTAATTGGTTTGGTTGCGTGTGAATCGTACTAGTGCTGGGAGTGCTGGGACATTCTGGCTACTCATCGATAAATTGATTTTGTAACTGGTAACTTTCCAGTAGCGTCGCGGACGATGGGACTAAGAGCGGGTTCGCATTACATCCGATCCGAATCCGAATTAAAGATCCGACTTCAATCCGAATTGGAAATGTTCTTAATTTGGACGGATAGAGTACTTCGGAACGGCATTTCTCGGATTCGGATCGGACGTAGTGCAAAACCGCTCATAGAGACTAAACAAGTGCTATTAGTTATTCTGTGCATAGAGTAAGATAGTCTACATCCTACATCTATACTTCTACAGGGTGAAATTGAATTCATGGGCATCCTTTTGAGGGGTCATTGTAATTAGTAATTATCATTATGAACAACTTTTACTATGGGACCAAACCTGAAATCGTAAAAAAAATCAGCTCTTCCCTACATTTATGTTCGCATAACTTGTCAAAATGTAGGAACAGCTGATTTTTTTTTCGCGATTTCATGTTTGGTCCCATAGTAAAAGTTGTTCATAATGATGAGTACAATGACCCCTTAAAAGGATGCCCATGAATTCAATTTCACCCTGTATACTAATATTATAAAGAGGTAAAACATGTGATTTCGGAACTACTGATCAGATTCCGAAAGATTCTTTCACAAATATTAAAACAAGTTTCACGCGGACGAAGCCGCAGGCTAAAGCTAAGTATGTATTACATAGTTGAGAGATAGTCAGTGTTTGCGTATCAGAGACCAATCGTTGTAATTTACGAGGTCGGTAATGAGACAGTTTCCCTCGATTGTTTCAGCAGAGTCTTACGAGTGGTTACAGATAAGTGCACTTCACTGACCTACACATGCATTCACTTTCCACCCAGGTTAACTCTTCCGATTAGAGATCAGTTTGTAACAAAATGTGATGTAATTGAACGCAGTACGTTATTGACCTGTCTGTCAATAGAAGAATTATCTGAATGAAGAAACAAGGAGCTGCTAAAGTTATTTGAATGCAGAGACTTGCATCATGAAGTCTTGAATTCTTAATTGAAGACTATAAGGGGTCCAGCCATGTCTGGATTTATTGGATCCATATCAGTGTGTCTGGGGTAAAACTTGTTTTTTTTATATTTATTGTTTTATAGTGGTAGTAATAATTTAAGACTGTTAAAAAATTGTGCAATACCATGTTCCAAAATCTTATAAAAAATGTAATTTGTTTCGATCCCAATCGATCACACCGAACTTTATTAACCCATTGAATGTCGTAATTACAGACACAATTAAAAAGCCATTGTGTCTCGCGTAGTTCTACGTTCGAAGGGTTAAATAAATTATGGAACCCTTGATCGTTAGGAAAAGAGTCTGTGCTCTCTTCCTAGCGATCAAGGGTTCCTTATACAACATTTTCGTGTGAGGCCTTCAAACGCTACGTCTTCCGGTACGCGTTCGCCATTCCAGAACCTTTCGGCCCCATCGGCCATCTATTCTACGAGCAGTGTACCGTGTCTACTGCCACTTAAGTTTGGCAATTCGGGCTATGTCGGTTACCTTGGTCTAAGTATACCAAATGTATAATAATAATTTTTTTATTGAATCATAAACAAGTGCTACAATATTTAGGTATGACACTGGATCCCGCACTAGGATACCCTGTGTCGCAGGATGCAGTCTAAAATACGATGAATTGTAACAAAAATCAATTTTACAAAATACGATGGCAATGATTTCAAATGGAATGCTGAAGCCTTCATACTTGTCCCACATTAATTAAAATAATTATAAATGCACTCATAATTAAATTATGTATGTATGTGCATACGCAATTAATGTAATAGGACTGGTTACTTTATAATTAATTCGTAATTTATGGCAGCTTGTGGGAAGATGGCTGACTATAATAAGTAAATAACTGCCATCATAAGATTCCTGTCTGACCATTACATAAATATTAGTTATTTTCTTGCTGGATAACTTTTCCGTGTGAATTAACTTGTGCATGATTATTTTAATTTGAACTTTGTGGCCACTTTGTCCCCCTTTAACGTTGCGCGTTTTAGGATGCATGAAGAAGTCTCCTCGTGTAGCGCAGTTTGTTCCGCCAGTTACTCAACTGAACCGAGCGCTCGCCGCATCCTGGACAGTCACACGCAACACCTTTTGACTGACCAATTCTTCCCTTGCGGTAGTAGGGCTAACGCCCGCCTGGTTTGCGACCACCGTCCGAGTCCGGCGTCAAGCAGCCTGCTGTGTTTCCTCGATGCGTGGAAGTTCCAGTGCCTTAGGCATCTTCTGGGCACGCTCGTTCCATCATAGACCTCATCCACCGTTTTCCATCAGGCGTGATCGAGGTCAAGAGCGAGCCCATTCAACCTAGTGATTAGCGACTGTTTAACCATATATTTTTGAAGTTTTAACGTCACTTAAGTTTATCGTATAATCGGTTATAAATAAACCCCATATCACAGCAAAAGTTCCCAAAAAAAGAATTTTTTTGAGTTGCATATCGTAGGACCAGATTTCTTCTACCTTGCAAAAAACATATTACACATATCGGTACCTAAATATGTATTGGTATAATAGAAGTAGGTTATATTTCCAAAAAAAAAATCTAAAAATGTAAAAAAATATTTCAAGTTGTTTATTAACAAAAGATAAGCATACTTGGAACATTAATATTTGTTTTGATGTGTAATACACACACAAACATGCCTATCTCGTCTTCATTTCGACAGTGAAAGACAAACCATTTTTCCTTATTTGACTCACATACAAGAAGATAACAAGAAGAGAGCAGTGGTGGCCCAGTGGTATCGGCCGCGACTTACGAGTTGTAGGTCGTAGGTTCGAACCCAGACAGGCGCTTTACTTTGTGTAAAATTATTTCATCACCACTGCTCTCAAAACGGTGAAGGAAAACATCGTGAGGAAACCGGCATGTCCTAGAATCAAAAATTCAAAGACATGTGACATCTACTAACCCGCACTGGGCCCGCGTGGTGGATTACGGCCCACTCCCTCTCACAGAGAGGAGGCCTGTGTCCCAGCAGTGGGAACATTATAGGCTGATGATGATGATGATGAAGAAGATAAAAGATCCCACTATAGTTTGTCATGGTTCTTGCGAAAGCTACTTGTACATTTCTTCATAATTCAAGGTAACGCCCAAATCTCAATCCATACCTTAAGCCCCACAAAAAAATGTTTGCAAAGTTTTACAGTCCGAGGACTGGAAGACGAGATGTCGTGTCGTCCGGCGGCGAGATGGGCAGACGACACTGTTGCCATCGCGGGCAAAACCTGGATGAGGCTGGCACTGGAGCGTGGGGATTGGCACAAGAAAAGAGAGGCCTGTGCCCAACAGTGGGTGAAGTCGGCCTGTGGATGATGATGATGATGAGAGATTTTCACTTTTTTAACCGACTTCAAGAAAGGAAGAAATCGGTGACAAACAAAGAAAATGCGAATCCAACGACACCGACTTCCGAAATTAAAGTTATTTTTGACTTTGTAGTGTCTTTTTTGGAAGTCGGTTGTTATTTTTATTGTAAAATAGTATTTATTTTTTTCATGAATGAATTGCACCGATCCGATCCCAGCATGGTTAAACCAGACTCGATTAATCGAATGAACCCCAAGATTCGCACTAGTTTCTGTAGCCTCATGTACAGTGACGATTGCATATCAAGGAATAGACCGGGGGGCGCGATAATGGTAGGGAGGACGTGCCCGAAGGATAGGTAAGGATTTAAGAGCCTACCGGATATGCATCCTAGAGCAAGCATTGGACTAGTGGAGAGATGGGTAATTATATCTATGGATGGGCATCTTTTAACGACCTTGCCGCCAGGTTGGTTAAGGTCGAGCTTCATCTTTGAGTCTTTTGGCGGGGTTCTACTGCTTTCTCGGTTCTTTTGTATGTCGTTGCTCTGCTGTGTTGTGTTAGATGTTGCTGTTTTCAATGTCATTGTCGGAAGTTTTATTTTTAGACATTTTTTCGAAAAACTCAACGGAGGTCTTGTTATTATCTTGTTCGAGTACTTCTTTACTATTTTGCCTTTGAAAAGACTTTTAGATAATTAAGTATTTAATTTTGACCACGAGACAAAGTAATAATAAAGACGAGAATAAGTTAAACGGGTATTTAACCATAAATAAACTACTTAACAAATCATTATATCCGATTTATTATGGATTATCTCTTAATCCATGTTGACGACAGCACATCAAGCTACCCGAAACTATAAAATTTTCTCAATCATTTTTGAACCTTATGCTTTAGCGATAAAGTTGAAAATCTATTTAAGAAATTTGACAGATTGTAGTAGCTTCATGTTCTGGCGTCTCTACAATATTAGCCCCAATGCGTTAGCGTCCTCATATGGGTAGGTATTCTAAATTACCATTTACTAATTAATTATATTCGTGCGACCATTGACCGGCCTCCAATCAAACTTGTTTTACTAACAATTATCATTTTGGACTAGTCCTGAGACCTGACACATCAACCATGATTGAAATGATTAGACAAGACGTTATGTTAAAAAAAACCTTAGGTATTTAATTCAGTCCCATTCTTAAAAAAAATTGGTTTCTCATTCCGATCCAAATGCTTTTATATCATAGTGTTATTAAAGTTAGTTAAGCCTTAGGCCATAGACAGGTTTTTCCTACGGCGCGGGATATTATACTCCGTACTGTGAAGAAATCGTTCCTCTTACAAAGGGTCATAGAGTCCAAAAAATAACTAGCAAAGATATTCGTTTCAACGTAAACTAAAGAAGAAATTATTTCGTTTTTAAAAATTATTTCGTAAACTAAAGAAGAAATTATTTCAACGTAAACTAAAGGAAAAGGAGTGAATGATAGATTGACGGCTGACTACGGAGAACGGAAGAAAAAACCGGTCAAGTGCAAGTCTGACTCGCGCACCGTGGGTTCCGTACTAATTTCTAGGTATGTAACTACATGGTTTTCGTATTTTTCCCTTTATTTGTGCTACATGACATTGCTTCGTGCCAAATTTCATGATTCTAAGTCAACGAGAAGTACCCTATTGGTTTTGATTCCCTTGCGAGTGTCAAAATATGCGCATGAAATAAACGCCCGTATTTTATTATTGCGTTGACTTAGAAGTTTAATTTTTTCACTGCTTCAAGCGATTGCAGCTCCAAGTATTTAATATTAGTTTAAACTAGATAATTCCACGCGTTCCTGAGAAAAAGGGTCTTGACAGACGGACAACGAAGTGATCTTATAAAGGTTCCGATTTTCCTTTTGAACCCTAAAAAACGTAACCAACAACCATGGTGTAAGGGCAGGAAGAAAAAGTTTGCATTAACATTGCAGTGCAAAACATATATTTTACTAGATAAAAAAAAATACAGTCCTTAGAATTTGAACGAATAAGACCGGAACCGAGCACACGCGAAACCAATTTCTATAATGAATAATTAATGGACACGGGTCAAAGGCGAGAAACTCGCTATAAAAAAGACACTAATTTATAAGGGCAACGATATTTGTAATGTGTGTCAACCACCTAGAATTCTTGCTCTCTACGAGCAAATAATAATTGCTTATTCGAACATAGGTCCACTTGTCCAATCAAACGTGTTTACACGTAGATAATCATATTTGACTCCAAGTGTATCCGTTGATCTTTTCGATATTTCGCCATTTATATGCTAATACCATACCGCAATATTCATAATTCACATTATTGCTAATGATATACCTAGAAGTCACATTTGGTTTTCAGTAGGTACAAAAATCTAGTTTAGTAAGGCCCACTATAACTTTTAGATCTTTCTCAAAACCGCTAACCTTTTGAAATCGTTAGGCATTTTAGAACAACGTAAAGCTTATAATAATTATAGTCGTAAATCCATACTAATATAATAAATTCGAAAGTAACTCTGTCTGTCTGTATGTTACCTTTTCACCCCTAAACCGCTGAACCGATCTCGATGAAATTTGGTATAGAGATAGTTTGAGTCCCGGGAAAGGACATAGGACAGTTTTTATCCCGATATTCCCACGGGATCGAAACTTATGCGGGTGAAACCAAGGGGCGCAGCTAGTCTATCATAAATAATTAAATAGGATATATATTTTATGAAGTCTCAGAAATTTCTCGGGTTCCTGGGTCCTGGAGCTTTAGAAGGCGTACCGAGGCCGACGCCTACACGCAAAAGTTTGGTTGGCGCCTCCCGTTAGATGATTTCAATGAAATGAGGCACCAACCGACGATTTTATCTCTGTACGCACTATGCAAGTGCACTCAAGGATCAACCCCCGGTTGATGTAGGACTATTGCAGGATATGGAGACAAAAATATTGGACTATGGGTTTGGGTGACTAAAGTTGACTGGTTACCTAGAACTATGGAAAGACTATGGCCCCTGCCTGATCAATAATTTTTCATCAATTTTTAAACAATTTATTACATCGTTCACACCCATAGAGTTCTATAGTTGGGCCACCAAGATAAAGGCTGTGCTAGTTTGGGGCCCACGGCTATTTCTACTTTTACACTCTTTTAACTATCATTGTTTCTATTTGTGTTTCCTAACTTGTGTGTGTCAATAAATTGACTATTATGATTAATATCTCTTTCTGTGCTGCCCAGGTTTTCGCACCAGCTGCATTTCGTCAGCTTACCTCGGCAACACCATTCCTCAGACTGCGTGACGACCCTGGCCCACCACCCCGATGCTTATTCATAATAAATTTGATTAATTTAAATGACACAAGTACTAGTCATCCACTTAAATGCATTCTAACTTGTTAGATGCGCGCACGCAATACGTAATGTGTGCAGTCTCACGATTTGCATCTATCACTGTCTAAAATGTTTTAGTTAGATGCATTGCGACTGGTTTGAAGGATATAGTTGACAATGGCAGTGCATTATCAGGCACATTTTCAACTATAATTGCTAACGAGTCAATTTACTATAATCTTACCTAAGTAGGTACCTGCTTATTCTGAATTCACAAGGTATATAAATAAAATAATGTTTTAGTCCATCACAAAGACAACTGAAGGTCAATTCTCGTAATTTAAAATGTTCAAAATCTAGTCGCAGTCTCATCTCAACGACAAACAAATGTCAAAAAACTTGTCAAAATAAAAAAATTAGAGAAAATTAGACGTATTTTTTGACAGATTGAGACTGAGATCGGGCTGTGAACGTTCTTAAAATTACAAGAATTGCCCCTCTGATGTCACTTGGAAAATGGAAAATGGTAAATCGCCCGATATGCATGCCTCTTTGTCCGAATTGGCAACGATGACGTATTTTCATTCATAAGATTTGGCGGGCTGCAACTTGTCAAAACTGAGTTAAGACCCTTTCTTACTGCATGCTCAATTAAATTTCACTAAATGAAATTACAAATATCTTTGTAACGAAGCCTTTTTAAGTACTACTTCCTTTGTTATATATAATTTGTAAAAGCTATAGAAGCCTTTGACAAAGTTTATGGATATCGTAAAGAACACGTTGTATAATACAGAATGCACTACTAATTTTACGCCGTGCGTTAATAAACTAGGTACTTAAGTCACATCGTATACTATTTTATAGCACGTGCGACCTAAACCCGCACTTAAATCACGCTTTTCTGTGTAAAAATGTACTACTTAATTCACAGAAAAGCGAGTGCAGGTTTAGGTCACACGGCGCTATAAGTAAATGATTGTGTTTAAAAGAAACAAAATTATTAATCCAGAATAATTTATTTACATCAATATTCCTTTCTCACTTCTCACAGTCAGCAATGGCCCCTCGCGTAGTGTCATGTCTACGCACGCCATTTCGTTCAAATTGAGTGTGCATACGCACGAGCGGCGCGCGTCTTCTGCAAAGGCAACAGCAGCCGTCGAGCTGCTCATGCTCGTGTCGTGCGTGCGTGCCATCTTCTCTTGCATATCACCCTCTCGCCAATATTATTCAAACATTTCACCCTGAAATTGAACAACCATTTCATTATAATCTTTTAGCTTCAGAATTAATTAAGTAGGGAAGACAATAAATAATGCTAGACAAATAAAAAACGAAGAAAAACACAAAGGTCAATTTAAATGATTGAAAACTGATATGTGACCGTAATTTACATTTTTACCCAGTTCATATCATGTGATCTTTATGATTCACGTGTTTGTTCTCTAATGAACCTGCAGACGAATATTATTAAACATGATTTTTCTGATGCAGAAGTGAAGATGTAATATTTTTTTTTTTTTTATTAAAAATTCAAATTCAAATTTTTCAATTAAAATTCAAAACGTATTTTAATATGATAATATTATGCATTACTGAATAGAGCATTGAGGTTAGGTACCTAGTAAAGTATTCAGTAAAAGCTATAGTCAACATTATTATGTACAGTGTGCACGACAATCATGCCTGCTGAAAGTATTATCAACAACAAAAATAGGTAAATGATAATTATGAACAAAAAATTCAATTATATAAAAATACTATGCTATTTTCGTTTTACAATTAGAACATTTGATCGAGTTTTAAGTTAAGTAGCTCACCTTGAGTGAAGAAGTGATGCGCATCGTTGACAAATACCCTAAAGCAAAAGCAGCTGTCGGTAACGATGATATCGGAAGAACTGCTATGATCAACGAAACGTGGAACGGCTTATAGTTCCGTCGGTAACCAGGACTTCATGTTTACAGGTCCCCTTACTCCAAAGGGAAAGGATACGAACCAGGAAAGGGCAGGAATGTAGTGCTTCAACCAATCAACTGTAGCGTACCCCAGTTGGTAGTATTACAGCTGCTACGGTGCATATCAGTTGATATTGCTGCTGCTCCGGTAGTGGACGTGACGACAAGCGGTCCTCAGTCCGCTTATCGCCACTGTGCCTTGAGGACACGGCGTGACGTACGCTGGCGGAATGCTCAGCATGTGGCCAACAGCGCTGTGCCCTCATCCTGACACTTTGTGTGGGTGATCTCTCGCTTCCACTCTGCATGTAACAACTTTGTCGCTGCATAACAGTTGATATTGCTGCTGCTCCGGTAGTGGCAGTGACAACAAGCGGCCTCAGTCCGCTTGTCGTCACTGTGTGCCTTGAGGACACGGCGCGGCGTACGCTGGGAGAATGCCATGGATGGGAAATGGAAGGCATGATGATGAATGGAGGTTATCTTGATGTTTTCTTATATCTTGAGTCTTAGTACTACCCAATTGGATACCTCGACACCTGGGAGACTTGTACTTGTCGTATACATGCCACGATTTTGCTGAAACGATAAATTTTCATGTTAAAACTTGGTGGTTAGTTCCTGTAATAATAACCTACTGTTAATGAGAGAATACTTTAACAAAAATATAGTTATTTAAATGAACAAAAGGTAAAAGGTGCACTCTTCATTTGTTTTTTTTTTTGCTATGGGAATTTCACACCATTTTTTATTAATCACTCAGACTAGACTACAATCCTGAATATTAGCTAATTTGGTTTTATGTATTTTTTTTTTTTAATTGAATAAACACTGAGAATATTAAAAAATAATATTCATAATCCATAAATTATCGAAATAATACAGACGTTCCTATACAGGATATTTTTTTTATCACCATCCAAATTTTACAGGGTGTTCTACTCATGAATATGAACAACTTTCACTATGGGACCAAATCTGAAATCACGAAAAAAAAGTCAGCTGTTTAATACAAAAGTTCAATACCTACTTGACCAAAATGCAAAACAGCTGATTTTTTTTTCGTGATTTCAGAGTTGGTCCCATAGTGAAAGTTGTTCATATTCATGAGTAGAACACCCTGTAAAAAATTGGATGGTGACAAAAAAATCTTCCTGTATGTAAATATGTATAAGATTTTGGAAAAACTCACCTTGATTGGAAAAACTATGCATACCTATTATAGTAAGCAAGATGTAGATATTTCTTGTAGATATTTTAGAACTCCAACCATATTATTACTAAGAACCAAATTATTTAAACGTAGCTTTCATAAAATCTCTTATCTTTCTTAAAATCTCAAACTGTAGGTGCACCATTCACGAGTCCTCGAGAATAAACAAAGTGACAAGTATTTCAGTCTATCAAAAAGTACTCTGTGTACAAGAGTGTCAGCGAGGTCCTTTAGGAGCGATTGGTCCAATTCGCGATTGGTCCAATTCGGTTTCGCACCGTAGGAAACGAAATATGATACGTTTCATTTTCAGTATGCAGTTACGTGTCGTCAAAATCGTATCGATTAAAATTTTACCGACTTAAGTAAACGTATATTTAACTCTGTTTAGTTAATTAACTATGTACACAACATTATTGTTAAAAAATTGCAAGTAATATAATTTTAAAAGTAAATGAAAGTATTTTGTAATGGTTTCCGTTTTTGTCGATCGAGTGTAACGAAACGTCAAAGGACGCTATCGTCGAGCTCAATAGATTCGCGCATACGTGTTAACGGGTTAGCTGGGAACAGGAGCGGGGTCCCGCGGGACGCATGCGCAAAAGTCTAATAATAAGAATTATGAATTTGATTCCCCCATCCTGTCTGACTGCTTTGTGAACCTACACTGTAGTATGCGTTTGTGGTTTTTTGGTTTTTTATTTTTATTAAATATTGGTACAAAATATACAGTCAAATCATTTATTTCAAATAGGCACATAAAAGGCACTTCTGAACGAAACTTTTGTATTGCTCTTGTAATACAAACAATAGCATAAAAAATGCGAAAGGGACATTCTGCGAAAGGGACATTTTGCTACCAGTAGTCATTTTGCGACAGAGTCCCGCCATGATGCACAATAAAAACAAAGCAATAAGAAGCAGTGGATAGGTAATCTAACAATTTTAGGACATGATCATGAAGTAGGCGTGCGTTGAACTATTCATATCGTCAAACGTTGAGTATTCAATGATCTGGCCAGACCACATCATGTTGTGACCAGCCGCTTCATGAAATTATCAATTCTAAGCACGACATATACATCCATACTAATATTATTAATGCAAAAGTGTGTCTGTCTGTCTGTTCCTCTTCACGCTTAAACCCCTGAACCGATTTAGATGAAATTTTGTATAGAGATAGTTTGAGTCCCGGGAAAGGACATAGGATAGTTTTTATCCCGATATTCCCACGGAATCGACACTTATGCGGCTGAAACCGCGGGGCGCAACTAGTTAATTATATTATTGTATGTGAAGACGATGATGCATCACATCACATCACACTAATATTATAAAGGCGAAAGTTTGTGAGTGTGTGTGTGTTTATATGTGTGTTACTTCTTCACGCTCAAACGGCTAGACCAATTTTGATAAAATTTTGTATGGAGGTAGCTGACACCCTGGATTAACATATAGGCTACTTTTTTTCCCGATATTCCCACGAGATTGACATTTACGCGGGTGAAACCGCGGGGCCCAGCTAGTCTGGAATAAAATTACTATACTACAAATGGTAAAAATTAAAAATAAAGCAATGACAGGTAAATTAATTATGTAATAGTGGTACATAGTAGTAATAGGTACTTATAATCTAGATAGACATCATTTACATAATATTCTCTTATTTGACGGAGATATAGTGTTATAAAAAGTTTAATCTCGTGATAGCAAATTAATGGGTCTTGAACGTGTTGTTCCTGGTTCGTTGACATCAGTTTGAGAAACTTTTATGAACGTTTGTTGGAGGACCTAATGTTATCAGATCAATAAGGAAATATGGCCTTTTTGAACAGTAAATATCTATAGACTTGATAGGATTGCCGAATGATGATACTGGAATTTGAGAGATGATATTCCTTCCTTTTAGATGCCTTGCTTCTTTAATGCTTGTTCCAGAAGATCGCGGGTGAGACCTGAGGGGCAATTCTCGTAATTTTAAGAACGTCTGATCTCAGTCTCAATCTATCAAAAAAATTATTTCACTACATTTTTGACAAGCATTTGACATTGATTGTCGCTGAGATGACATTGCAACTAGATTTTGAACGTTTTTAATCGGTCAAGCGTCGGGGTTCGCCGATCGGCGACGAAACAATAGAAAATCAATTGTGTCTCATTAGCGGCGCTTAACAGGTTAATTACGGGAGTTGGCCTGGGTCGACACTCGTGTGCTTGGCCTGTACACGTGTTGTACAGACCAAGGATGCATGGCAGAACAAAAGGGAGCCTGTATTATAGTAATATACTATACTGACAGCCTGTCAATAATGATGACTCCTTCCTGCTAACAAGTTACGAGTTTAACTTATTTTAACTAGTTTCGAATTTCTTCATCGATATTAGCTCAACTCTGGCTCGAGACACAATTGAATCTCTATTGTTATAAATCAAATTTTGATTTTTCAACAGTTTGAAATATCACGATGTCAAAGACAATTTAGTCTATTGAAATGTCAAACGAAAGCAAAAGTCATGATTATGCAATGTTATCCTGAAAGTTTTTAATAACGAACTGTTAGCTGATCAACAGAAAGTCCGCAAAAGAATCGATGACCTTTAGAATCGAGATAAAGTAATATTAATAATGACACAAAAAATACTTTACGACATGACACGGGAACAAGATGACCCGTATCGATTACATCGAAAATTTCTTGGTCACGAATCGATTGTAACTCGATTTGTCGATCGAATTAGTTACGACTAGGGATCTCATTCTGCTGTTACGTAGAAGTAGTAGATTCGAGATTTCGTCAAAATTGTGGCCAATGTGACCTTATGCACTACGAATCGTAAAATCGTAGTAAAGTTGCATTGTTTCAGGTAGGTGCCGGTTATTTCGTCAATATCGTTTTGTAAGACATTCAATTTATCTACGCATTTAGGTGTATTGCAAACAGTGCACTTTTTATGAGTGCGATTGAAAGTTTACTAAATGTGTACGTAACAATTCAACGGAAATATAGGTTCCAAACCTTTTACTCACAGCGTCTACGTAAAAGCTACTGCTTTTATAGTAGGTATGTCAATCGCTATGATTTTACACTCATTTACTCACTCATCATAATTGTATATTTAGTATTGCATAATCAGCCTATGATGTTCCCACTGCTGGGACACAGGCCTTCTCTCTACGAGAGGGAGTGGGCTGTAATCTACCACGCGGGCCCAGTGTGGATAAGCAGATGTCACATGTCTTCCAATTTTTTGTTCTAGGCCATACCGGTTTCCTCACGATGTTTTCCTTCACCGTTTTGAGAGCAGTGGTGATGAAGTTATTTACGTAAAGTAAAGCCCCTGCCTGGGTTCAAACCTACGACCTGCAACTCCTCATTTAGATCCTAAAAATTATCAACGCCGCTTTTTAATTCTAAGGACTCCGTATTGCACAACTTGAGGTATCACTTATAGATCCGAATCTAAATTACAATCCAAAACCGGTTGAGAAGAGCAATAGAAAATCTGAATTAGCATTTAATCAAAGGCAGCATGGAGTAGTATTTAAGTGTGAGGGACAAAGGTTAGCGTCGTGCGTAGGATTGTCGTGCATGCTACAGGATGCTTCACCTGGAATTAGGTGAGGAGACACGCAACAACAAACTTCAAACTGATTTAGTACCTACTTAAGAAAGAAATCTATACTAATAATAAAGCTGAAGGGTTTGTAAGTTTGTAAGCTAAGTACGTTGCGTAAATCTAAGTTGCGGAAGAGTGGAGTGCCCTAATACAGGCATTTAATTGCTTAAAAGGACACTTCTATCACTATCTGTGTAGTACAAAGTTGTTAAAGAAAATAAACTATTTTTATTGTATTGTTTGTTTATTTGTTTAAATGCACTAATCTCTGGAACTACCAGTCTGATTTTCTTTTTACATTTGATAGCCCAATTCTTGAGGAAAGTCATAGGCTACTTAGCATTACGCTACAAAGCCGAGCGAAAATAGAAATGTGCAGCGACGCGTAGGGCTGAGGGCCGAAAATTCTCGCGGACGAAGTCGCGGGCAGAAGCTAGTACGTGGATAAAATGTTTGACTGGAGAAGACAAGACGAGTTACGACAAACAGATAAACGTATGATTGGAGAAGAAACAAGACATTCCTTCTCCCTATGGAGACCTGCATCACAGGAGCGTTTCCATACCACAAATAAAGCATGGCCCTAATTCACTATGACCAATTAACGATTCCTTGATTCGATACCACGTCAATTCCTTAGTTAATCACGACATCTACTATCAACGTATTCTCTACACACAATGGCGTGGTTTGAACTGTCAAAATACATATTGTACGTACGGTTGACATTTAGATTCCATGCCATTAACAAGGCACGATATTGATATGGTTTGCATGTGGTAAGATTTCGCGGGGAATGATCCAGAATTGGAGCCCTGACATGTTTATACACTGGAACAGTAACACCTCGGAAATAGTAGCGTCTGACGCTCACTCACAACTACTTAAATTCTAAACTTTTGGCTAAACTATGAGCCTTTAAAAAACTCTCTATTGAAAAATCCAAATCCGAAAACATTACCACATTATGGAAACAAGAAGTTTAAGTTAACACTTAATCTAATGCAAGCCCATACATGTACATAGTTGTAACATATGTACATAGTTGAATATTAAACAGGGTTAAACTAAATGCATTAATTATATTTAATATAAAGCAACGTCCTTTCCATTCCCGTCACCACATCAAACGAATCTATTACTCTTTACCCACAGATCGTCTTAGATCACGACGACATACATTTGCATCAGTCTACATCAAAGATAACAAATTGTTTGCGTTGTGACAGTCTGGCATTACTAAAATAATTAGAGGGTTGCACTTTTCAAATAATTTATTTTTTAGCTTGACAAACAAATTGAGCAATAAAAAACTGAATGCATGAGGTTATATCGTGACCGAAAATCTCTAGATAGACATCTCAAAACATTTCGATCGTATTTTATATCCACTTGAAAACACACCGTTCATTATTTCTTTCTTACTGCCATTATAATTGCCAACCGGTCAACAACAAAGTGTCCTGGGCAAGCTATAAAGTGCCCAGTATGTGCTAGAGACTACTGCTATTAGGCGACTAAGACGATATACATACACAAACTACAGAACGCTACCTGCAGATGAGATTTTTTATCGATTGACGTGAAAGTCTTTCAATTCGGTAAGTAGGGGGTCACTTGCAACCACCTGTAACGGAAACATGTCGCCTCGGTCATGACTGCAGCTCTGTAACTACGAGGATTTGTTTTTTTTTTTAATGGCATTTCGCAGGTCAGCCTAGGAGGCTGTCGACTCCCCCCCGGTGGGTTCCCGCATTGTCGAGGCGGGGGGGCTCAGTAGCTGTGGCTTGGACACCCACGGTGAAGCGAAGTGGAACCCGAGGAGGGGCCGCTCGTCAGGGCTTTTGCCGGTAAGCCGACGACGTAGCGGCCAACAAGTAGGTTGCGGTGCCGCTTGAGCGACATCGCAGCTGAGGCGGGCCGCGATGTCGTATCGGAGGCATCGCGGCTGAGGGTTGGAGGCCGCGGTGGGAGAGGAGTGCCGGTATTGCAGTGCGCCGCTCTCCCTACCTTCCGCGGCCTTGACGGGGTCGCCACCGTCCGATGGCGGACGCGGTGGGGCCGCAGAGGAAGAGGAGTGTTGGTATGACGTTGGCCGCTCTCCCTATCCTCTGCGGGCGAAAATTGGCAGGCGGCGGGGCCAATGACCTGACCCTTCGCAGGGGGACCAAGGGTGCCCAGACACGGGGTCGTCTGGCGCCCATGTGCTGGTTTGGTCCCAGGGGTGGTCACGGCGTGCTATGTGTTCTGGAGCGCCGGCGATGGGGAATACTCCCCAGAGGAGGGTCCGGTGACGGACAGCCGCGGCGGGTTCACGGATGAGTGCTAACGCGTGCCCGTGTTCCCGCCGTGAGCGGCAGAGGAGGACACCGTGGAGTTTTAGTGGGTTAGAGTCCCACATAACTGTACTATCTCCCCGTGGTAGTGCAGTATGCATGAGCATTTCTCCACGTAAAAAAAAAAAAAAGGAGGCTGTCGACTGCTTAATCGGGCTTTCCTGAGTATGCCTTAATAAATAAAGGCTATCCCTGGTTTCCCTTCAAAACGTATCAATTGTTCGCCTTTTGTCACTGTCACACACACGAATGCATTCATTTATACAGGGTGAAATTGAATTCATGGCCATCCTTTTAAGGGGTTATTGTAATCATCATTATGAACAACTTTTACTATGGGAACAAACCTGAAATCGCCATGAAATGCCCATGAATTTAATTTCATTCTGTATATCGTTGCATAGAGCAAAGTAGCCTCGGGTCCTCTGACTCATGCAGCAGATGGCTCCAAGAAAGCTTGCAGAGTAATGAGAAACTTCAAAACGATCGACTAATCCAGATACTGCACGTTCACACCTCCCTCTCCTAGACGCATAACTCAAGAAGCCGTACGCTGTAGGAGATGGATTCGTATTCGTACCTAAGGACCAGCCATTCATAACTTCAAGCTAATAAGCACCTTTTCCAAGATCACGATCGCCGACAGCCAACATTTGCATAAGTCGGCGTGTGATTATCAAATCGTTCGCTTCGTGGCGGTCTAGCAGTGCCAACATCCCTACAATTTGAGAGCTGAACCCATTATTATATTATGCAATGTGGGCCTTGTGAATGTAACCGTTAGGGCCATGTTGCAGTGCAGGCTAGGCTAGGCAGAGAAAGCTTCGAGCTAAATTAATATTCGAACACGTAATATAACGCCTGTATTACCCAGAGGGTCAGGCAGGGACGTCTAGTTTGTTGCCCACAAGCTAAGCAAGCAGGCAAAAGTAAGTTTCAATGATTACATTAAATAATAACAACTTCCCTATTAAACAGTTATTATTAGTTTCCTTATAATTATAACTATATTTATATTTAGTCTATGCTATCCCACTCCTGAGCAAAGGTCTCCCCCCCAAATACTTCCAGGCATCCCTTTTTTTATTATATTACATTCACATTACTTATAATTATCCAAGGCATGCATTTGTCTTGTTACTGGTCGTAAACCCTCTCTTCGACAAATAATAATTGATTAAAATCGTCGACAGAATGTAGGTAATTTGTTACCGTGAATGGAAAATCGTGCGCCCTCCCGTCGAGTGTAACTTGGATCGGAATGCTACCTTTTCAGAAACATAGCTTACTGTGGACATCTGCCATTGAGAGATCAGCCCAAGGGCTTTCATGATTTGCTATTTAGAGCATCGAAGTAAGTATTTTAAACTGCACTAGAAACTACATAACGGCGTTTGTAAGCCAAAGGCTACAATCACCAATAGCTCATGGATACAGCCTATAGGTAATCCAATAAGTTATAGAATTAAAGCTATCATTTTATCAACACGGCTTGACTCTTATATGTACTGCCGGAAAAAAATAGAATGAAGAATAGGTATCCGTGCATAGGTTTTATTTCCCTAGAGTATCATAAACGCAACATAATCAGCCTATAATTTTCCCACTGCTGGAACACAGGCCTCCTCTCAGTGAGAGAGAGTGGGCCGTAATCCACCACGCGGGTCCAATGCGCGTTGGCAGATGCCGCATGTCTTCGAATTTTTGGTTCTAGGACATGCCGGTTTCCTGACGATGTTTTCCTTCACCGTTTTGAGAGCAGTGGTGATGAAATAATTTACATAAAGTAAAGCGCCTGTATGGATTCGAACCTACGACCTACAACTCGTATGTCACGGCCGTTACCACTTGCCCACCATTGCTCCCCGTAAACGCAAGCGAGGTAGAAATTAGTAAATCTAGCTCAATTTAACAAAAATTGAGTTATTATTAAAACTGCTTTCACAAAAGAACGATATGTAAGTTAATGAGGCAGGTCTGATCAGTCAGCCCCACAACTTGTAACACTGGCCCGTGCGTAGTTTACAGAAATTAATTGGAAACAAGCTGATGATGGTTTCTATTTGAACTATACTACTCACCACCGTGCTAAAGTAAATTTATAGGGTATATTCTGCTAGGGAAAGATTCAATTAAACAAGTACCTTCTTACACAATACAAGTTTATTGGAATTAATACATAATTAAGGCACACATACAAACAAAGTGGCGAGCCACTAAAATAATGCCTCTTTCCCTGCTACTATGGCATTCACCCACACAACTAGTCTCCGTACCTAGTGGTATGGGTGAAAACCTGCATGAGACAAATAGCAGTTTCTCAGAGTCGCTATGCGAGTCCGCGAGGGAATAGATCAATAACCTTACTAGCTCACGTACATGTGTCGACCTATTTGGACTGTGCTCATATGGGGAAGCAAACCCGAGACACAATATCTTTACGAACAACTGGTCCTAACACCTAGCCTTTTTACAAAAGGCCTAACTCTCTCATAGGTTAAATTATACTCTTACACAATAACCTCTCAGTTTTGAACTCAGTTAATACCAATCAGTTAGTTCTGACCTCAGTCAGTTGACGGATCGTCGGTCCTTGGCTTCGCTCACAGGAGGTTCCTGTGAGCACACGCGAACGCGGCCTACGGACGAGATGGTGACGCTTTCGTTACCTGGAGTGGCGTACTTCCCTCATAACCGGGAACCGGCTAAGTAAGGCCTTCCTGAACGTCGGATGACCACACCGCAAGGGATAACCTTAAAGCCGCCTGCGCTCTGATGAATTCCAAATCATCACACAACGGCGCAACATCCAGGCATCAATTTAGCTGCGCATAGCACCAATCAAAATGAAGGCTAGCATAACAAGCCAGACCTGTAACAACGTGCTCGTGTCAGAACATACATGCAAGAGACCTGGGCTATAGGCTGTCCAGCAAGAATACAGCAAATGGTTGAATACTCACAGGATTCTGCTTCTACTGGAATTTATATTAAAACCCTATCGGGTTATTTGGGCACATCCCGTTCCTCTCAGGATATAAAGTCCCTCTCAACCAGCCCCCAGGCTCGTGTTCTTGGTCGTAATCTACCGGACACGGAACACCGTTTTTTCCAAACCAATCTGATAGTTTCTCGAATAATCTTCCACAGACTATATAAGATTATTATCGATTTTTATCCTTAATACAATCGACTATGTTTTTAATTAAAAATATGGTGAATTATGTATGTTTGTTTATTTGTTTTAATTAACTGTTAAACTGCAATTAATTTACTAAACACAAAAAACCGTCTTTGCGTAACGTAAACCACCATGTCAATCGCTATTCCACGACAGGTGTCGCTAGTATTAGTTTTGCAACGTCACAAACTAACACAAGATATTTTGTAAAGTCGTTGCTATTACAAGACCTCTCTGGTAATAGTAACATTACGAGAACTGAAGAGACCTGCACACAAAATATTACTGAACCGTGTTAAAAGATGGTTGACCTTTGAAGTTACAGGTCACTGAACATCAAGTATCCACAAACTTGTGCAAATACAGCACAGTCTATCTCTAAAAAAATTATTAAAACCACAACCTTTCGTACAAGGTCGGGCGAGAGCGTTTGATAACCTTTAGTGCGTGTGCGCAACCTTTGATATGTCCTAACTCGACAATTATTGTGTTAACCGCTTTGACATCGTCAATCATACAGCCGTGGTTAGCGAATTAATTGTTTAACCAGTTTCCTAGCTTCACATTATGAAACATTCTATATTTGTTGATGTAACTTTTTAATTGAGTATATTATAATGGATGCAAAGTGCAATGCACCCGACTGCTGAAAGGCTTTTAATTATTTTATTGGCTGTTGTTAACTCGGTCAATGAATCACAAGATCTGACTTAGAATTTGGCAGCAGGACGTATTCAAT
This sequence comes from Amphipoea lucens, assembly GCA_947508005.1. NCBI lineage: Eukaryota > Metazoa > Arthropoda > Insecta > Lepidoptera > Noctuidae > Amphipoea > Amphipoea lucens. Next base: position 1,081,801 of record OX382368.1, on the reverse strand, counting down.
CAGAATTTGTGAACTGGGTGCCAATAGATAGCTTATTTTGTTCATTTTGTGGTAGACTAGAGCAGGTTTACTTATTTGTCACGTCATAGAAGTTGAATAGGCTAAAGTATTTTTAGAGCAGTTCTATGTTTGCAAATGTGAATTAGGTATATTGCAAAGGTATAATGTGGTATTTTAGAATTGATTTACTCCGATTCTCTGAAACTTTATATATTACTAGCTGCTGCCCGCGACTTCGCCCGCGTGAAATCCTATTCCTGACTAATATTATAAATGCGAAAGTAAGTTCGCTTGTTTGTTTGTTACCTTTTCAGTTTCACGCCTAAACCACTGAACCGATCGTCCTGAAATTTTGCATATACCTTGTCAGGTGTACAAAAGCGGACATAGGGTACCTTTCATCCCGAAAAAAGTGCTGTTCCCGAGGAAAACAACACTACACGTGGCGCCATCTATTATCATAATAACGTTATTGTTGTTTTCCTCAGCACTTTTTTTCGGGTACCCTATGTCCGTTTCTGTACACCTGACAACGTATATGCAAAATTTCAGGACGATCGGTTCAGTGGTTTAGGCGTGAAAAGGTAACAAACAAACTTACTTTCGCATTTATAATATTAGTTAGGATTAGGATTTAGTAATGGCGTACTTATACAACACTAGTTAGTATTACATGCATACGTTAATTTGAGGTTAACAGAAAATTAGCAGCGTGCAAAACTCAAAACCCAAAAACCGCATGACCTGCCAAAACATTTTCAAAATTCGCCAGACACTCGTCCTTAATGTCAGGCCGTCACTGACACAGCTGACACACTCGCACGCAACAGACATTTACACAATTATACACAGTTATGACATGTGCATCTCCATGCAATAATTGTGTCAATAATTGAATGAATTGAATGTCTGATCGTGTGCGAATCTCTCAAGTGTGTCGCTCTCAATTCGGTGACTGAGTAATAATTATGTCTATGAATTGTGCTCACTTTAGTTTGTGTGATGTAAGATGAGTTTATGCAAATGTACGCTATTTAAAGATCAGTTAGACAGACAAAGGACCTTAAAAAGCCGGCTGGGATAGACTGGATGCGGAAGGCGGAGAATAAAGTGTTGTAGCACAATTTGGGAGAGGCCTATGTCCTTCAATAGACTGCGATAGGCAACACTTTACTTGGCTTTATTTAAAGGCGATTTTCTCCTTTATTTTTGAATGAAATTTTATGTTATTACGAAAATAGTATTTTAGAACCCATAGGTTTATGTTAAGTGTCGTATTTCAACGTTACATTCGTTATTTCACGAAAAAATCGCAATTGAAAATTGCCAAGTGTATACATACTTTTAGACGTGACTGTACAATAGTACAAGCTGTGAGTTTTGGTTAACATCATCTGCCTGCCTTTTCCCAACTATGTTGGGGTCGGCTTCCAGTCTAACCGGATGCAGCTGAATACCAGTATTTTACGTGGAGTGACTGCCTATCTAACCTCCACAACCCAGTTACCTACTGGGTAATACGATACCCTGTGGTAAGACTGGTTTTCAGATTTTCGGGCTTCTGACGACCCGCAACGACTGTCAAAGATCCACGAATGACAGCCGGGACCAACACCTTAACGTGCTTTCCGAGGCACAGAGGAGTCTTGGTATGTAAAGATGGTCACCCATCCACAAACCAACCGCGGCAAGCGGGGCTTAACCTGATCGATCGACCCGTGCGGCTGTTATTACTTAGCCACAAGCCCCTCCGAGTTTTGGTTAACAATGGCAAAAAATAAAAGAACTACCTATAGATAAGGACTTCAAATTATGGGTTATTATTATAGTCTACGACATTTTGAACTCTGAAAACAAATCAGGCCACCTTTTCCAAATAACTTCCCAGAATTTGACAAAATTTATTGAAATAGAGTCAATAGATATAAATAAAAGAAAGAACTTAGCTTAAAAAAACGCTACTCAGTGCCACCATAAATCGTAGCCGCAAAGGTCATACATCTAATAAGTTCAAGTTTTTTTATCAGAACATCGATTTCCTCTTATTCAATATTTTTTTTTGTTTCTATTTGGTTATCTCCCACAAAAGTATATGCAGCTGGACGTTGCTAAATTAACGATACGTAGGTACGAATTATACTAAAATACTAGTTGTTGTCTGCGACTTCCTTTGCGGTTTTGGATGAAAAGTAGCCCAAGTCCTTCCACAGTTGTGGGACTACCTATCTATTAAGTGTCATAACGATAGGTTCAGTGGTTTAGGCGTGGAAAGGTAACATACAGACTGACAGAGTTAATTTCGCAATTATGTTATTACTAGCTGCGCCCCGCGGTTTCACCCGCATGAGTTTCGATTCCATGGGAATATCGGAATAAAAACTATCCTATGTCCCTTCCCGGGAATCAAACTATCTCCATACCAAATTTCATCTAAATCGGTTCAGTGGTTTAGACGTGAAAAGGTAACATACAGACAGACAGACAGAGTTACTTTCTTACTTACTTACTTACTTAATATTAGTATGGATAAGTAAATAAGTATGGATTGTAATCGAAAATTACATAATTATTTTGTGTGCTTTATACCTAAAAGTATATTCAATATAATTACCTTATTTTAAATGTTTAGCTTAGCCAATCACCTGATGAGCTTTGAGCTAGTCTTAGTAACAGCTTGTGTCATCCATCGCAACTTAATCGTTAACGTTATTCAGTTAACTCACCTACTTACATAACTTGAGTTGCTTCCTAGTTAATTTTACTTGAAAGGCTGTCTAAGGCTGTATTCAAGATATTACCACCTGAGGGGCAATTCTCGTAAGTTTAAGAACGTTTACAGTCTGATCAATCTGAGTCAAAAATACCTCTACAAGTTTTTGACGTTTGTTTGTCGCTGAGATGTGACTGCGACTAGATTTTGAACGTTTTAAATTACGAGAATTGGTCTTCTACTCTGGTAGTATCTACAGCACGTTGATACAATCACATGAAGATTACGGAAAGAGCCCATATCCTCAGATATGCTCTGCGGGGTAATTGCGTAACACACTATCAGTAGCAATGCGTTTCATTTTGATAGTTCAACAACATTCATTGCGTTGTTTACGTTGTTGAGCAGACACATTTTTGGAACATATGAAGCAATGGATTAGCAATAACCTTCAAAATTATTCAAATCGAGGTTGATATAGTATTACGCAATTAGGGTGCAGATCCTTGCAATAGAAAGAAAGAAAGAAAATACGTTTATTTGCAGCAAACATGACGCATCAAAAAAAAAATACAAACAAAATAACAATTTGGCAGAAAACATGCGTCACACATAATCAGCCTATAATGTTCCCACTGCTGGGACACAGGCCTCCTCTCTGTGTGAGGGAGTGGGCCGTAATCCACCACGCGGGCCCAGTGCGGATTGGTAGATGACACATGTCTTCGAATTTTTGGTTCTAGGACATGCCGGTTTCCTCATGATGTTTTCCTTCACTGATGAAATAATTTACACAAAGTGTTCGTGTACTCTCGACCCAGAAAAGAAGAAGCAGCCCCTATAGTTCAACTAAGGACCTGTCCCTTACCGTCCTATACTGTTTTTTAATTTTTTTTTTAAACATTAGTTATGGTCTGTGAGTCATACCAGTCTGTCCATAGCTTAAGCTGACAAAGTCGTCAGCTATGTTGACATATTACTTAAACAAGATTTCTAGTTATGCAAAGTACAATCATGTCATCGTATAGTCTAGGTATAATTTAAATATAAAAAGTAATGTCATTTCATATTTTGAAGCCTTTTCGTCTATGATTATGATGCTGCACTTTTTTATTTTTATTGCCATAAACATCATAATTCCATCTTTTTCCGCAAAATTATGTCTGCCATGTTCTAGCTAGTACCTACTTATATTAAAGTTACTAATAACAGAGCAATCGAGTGGATAGTGCCCTTTGACAATTCAAAAGTACCTGTTTATGGTTTATCTGAAATTAAAAAAAATAGTCTGACATTTGCCTAAACTAATATTATCAAGAATAAATATTTGATTTTTTGTATATTCGTTTGTTACGCTTTCACGTTAAAACAGCTAAACGAATTTGGATATGGCACATGGGTAGACCATGACCTGAATTAGGACAAAAGATAATTTTAATCCCGATATTTCCATGGGATTCGATACTCATGCGGGTGACAACGCGGGGCGCAGCTAGTAAGTACCTAATACACACAAACTTTTATTCAATACTCTACAAGTTAGACAACCTATAAACACATCTACAACAATCAACATAAAACACTCAAATCAATCAGATCTATCAAAGAAACGTTTTCAATTTTTCTCAAGCACGCGTAGGCATGGGCAATGAGTCAGGTTGTCGATATCGACAAGATATTACTGACGCCCACTACTTAAACTAACTCATAAGACATGTTGTAGTGGCGCCTGACACGAGGTTAACAACTTACTAGAAGTTATTTAATATTTACAAAGTGAGCTTTGTTAAAATGATAATCTACAAATTGGTATAGAGCGGTGATTTCATATTACTAGAATCAGTAATACATATTTACCCATGGTAAATGATAACTCATCATCTCATCATCATCTGCCTAGCCTTTTCCCAACTATGTTGGGGTCGGCTTCCAGTCTAACCGGATACAGCTGAATACCAGTATTTTACATTGAGCGACTGCCTGTCTGACACCACCTAGTTAGCTCGCAGATTTAGACGAAAACAAACATTACTTAAAATAAATGTTCTTGTATATCGATTTTATTCAATTTCAAGCGGCCATTGTTGTTTACATCTTTGGCAAATTTAGAGCGGCCGGACCTTAGTGTTGATAGTGATAAGCGTTGCCACAAAGATAGTATGTGGAATACCAAAAATAGCTGATTTAGATTGTAACTTGCTTCAATTATTGAATGGTGACGTATTAAGACATAAAACCTTAAAGTGAACTTTAAAAACAATTACATAACTTCAATACGAAATAACATAAAGTACAATGACCCCTAACATTTCAATGATCTAGATCAATTCTAGATTCTTTCTCTCGACTGAAAATAATTACGAAACTACGGAGGATGGTCACATTATGCAAACGTTTACGATTATAATAACCAGGTAGGTATAGTAAAACGAAATAATATTACACGGTGAGAGTATTGTACCGGTAATGTTGATGTTAATACTATTATCTAATTTAGATTGTGCCTGCAGGCATTCCGGTTGCGTGACGTGGAAGGCGGAAGATAAACTGGATTGTTTCCCGTTGTGCGCAAGACTTTGTGTTTAACCAACTTAAAAAAAAATAGGAGGTTCTCAATTCGGTTGTATTGTTAATATTTTTTATATAATAATTATAATTGACTAGCTGCGCCCCGCGGTTTCACCCGCATAAGTTTCGATCCCGTGGGAATATCGGGATAAAAACTATCTTATGTTCTTTCCCGGGACTCAAACTATCTCTATACAAAATTTCATCTAAATCGGTTCAGTGGTTTAGGTGTGAAGAGGTAACAGACAGACAGACGGACACACTTTTGCATATAATATTAAGTATGGATAGACCTATTGTTCATTATTAAAACTTTGTTTTAGAGAAAGTGAATGGAAATAGAGTCCCCTATGAACGTAACTGGCAGAATGAGGGCCTGCTGTACACCTAAGTCCACACCTTTAGCCAATACCGATAGTTGTTACCACATGTCGTCGCTAATCTAACTGACGTATCTGACATTTTAGACTAAGCCGACCTAACTATAGTAATTTGATATCTGATATCCGATCATGTATTCCGAACAAAATAAAAACAAAGATCTCACGAAGTGACGTATCTGTTAAAATATTTATTATTAAAACAATATTAACACGATAAAAATAGTAGTAACACTGTATTGTAAAATTATACTTCGAATCAGTTACGTCACTTAGATTAGCGACGATGTGTGTGTATGGAGAGGATGCGTTACCATCAGTTACACACCGCCATTAATCGCGAAAAATAAGACAGTCATCACTTCATTCTACTTTACGTTTGCTTTTCTTCTTTAAGACGAACAATATAATTATTAGTCAGCCACAACTGCTACGACATAATAACATTATAACTCGTGCAATAAATCCATACTAATATTATAATAAACATAATCCTAGATGGACGTGGTGACAGTGAAACGCGTCCGAAATGACACGAGTTTGACTTTGAATGACCTTGATGGTTTTTCAATATAAAACTGTATCATCATTTGGAACCTGTTTTAAATTTTCTACTTGCCTATGGTCTATAGGGAGACAAGTATAACCCGATAACCGAAATATAATCGAATTCAAAATAAATTTCTCATTGAAATGAAATACAATAGTTTAGGTAAAACTCGCGACACTATAAGTATTTTGCTATTTCCAGTCCTATATCTTTAAGGGCTGATTTAACCAAAGTCAGATAACTTTTATCTGTGGAATAAAATTAACATCTGACAGTTCTAGTACGAAAAAACTGTCAAAAACTCAAAATGTATTCTCACTGTAAGACTTATTCTATGTATTGTATAACAGTTTGGTGGAATGCGACCTTAGTATGATGCTTGCAAAATGCTGCAAAAAAAGTGTATGTATGCGCTTGACACTACTCCCTACAAGTGTAGACGTGATTAAAAACTTGCCTACTAAAAATAAGTCAATTTACGTCATGCGCTGATTAATTTGACAGGACTAAACGAAAATTTATCTTCTGTCCTTTTCTTAATGAAATAGAAAGAAAAAGATGCATTGAACTTAAATTTAGTTTAGTTTGTGGACAACAGAATCGGCACCACTTTATGTTCCAACACTACAAGTTACAATGTATTGCAACTTTTAGTTGCAACTGTGCCTACACAATCTTAACCTATATAATTATAACCCTTTGAATAGAACATAATGAAGTTCAAATACTCCTGCAATATTTAGACTACAAGAAGACAAATCTATCAATACTCTTACATAATAGTCTATCAATTTCATTAGAGTCTATTGAGAGTACTAGATTACAATTGTGGGTATATAAATCACGTTCTGAAAGTAAAAGGATTCTATAAAATGGCTGCTCGTGGCGTCATTCAGTGAATATTATGGTATGCCCACGCGCAGGTCGCAATGAGGAGATGAGCTTTTGATTAATGAGGTTGAGTATTTGAATTGAAAGTTAATGTTTTGTTCTATACTGAGTGGAAAATGGAACGAACAGATAGTTAAATGGACAATAAATTATAGTCTTTGTTATTTTGTACTAGCACCGCCCCGCGGTTTCACCCGCATAAGTTTCAATCCCGTGAGAATAATGGGTTAAAAACTATCCTATGTCCTTTCCCGGGACTCAAACTATCTGTATACTAAACTAGCTTCTAACCGCGACTTCGTCCGCGTAAAATTTCACCCTCCCCCCATTCACCCTCTTAGGGGTAGAATTTCGATAAACCCTTTCTTAGTGGATACCTACTCTTCACAAAGAACACACCCTCCAAACTTCATGTCTCTTGGACCACAGCGGTTGAAGCTGTGCGTTGATATATCAATCAGTCAGTCAGGACTTTGAATTTTATCTCTATACCAAATCTCATCTAAATCGGTTTAGCGGTTTAAGCGTGTGAATAGGTAACAGACGGACAGACACTCTTTCGCATTCATAATATTAGTATGGATTGAGGTATTGAAAAAACATAGTTTTGTTTTCTTTATTAGCAGCATTTAAAAATCTCTTGTTCAGTTAATGTAACAACTAAAGTTATCTAATTTATGATAATTACAAGATCAATAAATCTTTCAAATGTATAGTCTCAAAGTATAATTTCAGCGTTATTAATATTACAAAGGAAAGAGATGTAAATTAATAAATATTTATCACTTCACTAGAAACATAAAAACAAGAATGCACGTGACGACGTTATAAGTAATAATTAATAAATGTATGTGTTTATTTATTATTAACCAAATGTAAAACAGAAGAGCATCACATGATTTCATTACGCAATATTATTTATACAACGCTGTGATTTCCTTGCCAGTAATAATAAAAACCTAAGTCAAATTCTTTTATCATCACATCACACTAATATTATAAAGGCGAAAGTTTGTGAGTATGTGTGTGTGTTTATATGTTTGTTACTTCTTCACGCTCAAACGGCTGGACCAATTTTGATAAAATTTTGTTTGGAGGTAACTGACACCCTGGATTAACATATAGACTATTTTTCATCCCGATATTCCCACGGCATCGATATTTACGCGGGTAAAACCGCGGGGCGCAACTAGTTATTTCATAATGATGAAAACCATTCCACGTAAAATGCACCCGTGTATACAAACTTGTATGTAGGACATTTTCTCCGAAATATTGGAAAAATAGCACCTCTTTCTAAATTCTTCGTTCTTATCCGTGACTCGTTGGATACGGCATCGTTATTTTTACAAAGACTACTGGGCAGGTGTGCATGCATAATCAGTCTATAATGTTCCCACTGCTGGGACACAGGCCTCCTCTCTGTGAGAGGGAGTGGGCCGTAATCCACCACGCGGGCCCAGTGCGGATTGGTAGAGTCACATGTTTTGAATTTTTGGTTCTAGGACAGGTTTTCTCAGGATGTATTCCTTCACCGTTTTGAGAGCAGTGGTGATGAAATAATTTACACAAAGTAAAGCGCCCGTCTGGGTTCGAACCTACGACCTATAATTCGTAAGTCGCGGCCGTTACCACTGGGCCACCACTGCTCATGCTGTGTATATTAAAGATTATTAACAATAAAATTGAATAAACAAAAACAAATTACATCAGCGGTCACAATAATACGTATTATGGTCACACAGATCGCCATGTTATCTATCTAGGTCGCGGCGTCAATACTTCAGTAGACTATGTGTAATGTCAAATGTCAAGTCTTTGTGATTAAAGAATGTCTGACTAACAAAGTTGTACGACTTCTTTAAGCTTGTGTTTTTTTTTTAGCTTTTATACAAATAGTGTGACGGCCTCAATGCATCATTATGATTGGCTCAATATCAAGAGCAGAGAGAGAACAGCATTTTATAAGAACAAAAGTAAATCATTTATTTATGATTTGTTTATCTCCACTGTAGAATACTAACAATTAATCTGTCAAGCGCCGCCAATGAGACACAATTGATTTTCTATTGTTTCGTCGCCAGTCGGCGAACCGCGCCGCTTGACCGGTTAACATTTTAACCGCTTACGTCGGATTAATCTGAAAAATATTTTCGTGTCCATTCCGCCAGAGTCGTATATATACGACCAAATAACACAGCTCGTTTAATCTGTATTATTATTACATCATCACAGCTCGTTTCATCGGTATTTATTTTTCGTTTTTTTTTTTTTCGGGCGCTGGGGGCACGACAACTGATATAAAGTTAACTGATATAAGGTTAAAAGGTTAAAATTACATTTCGTAAATATTTATGATATTCTTTCATTGTTGTTAAAACCTCTGAAGGCTAATTCCCGTAATTAAAAACGTTCAAAATCTATTCGCAATCTCAGCGACAATCAATGTCAAAAATGTAGGGAAATTAGAGGTATTTTTGACAGATTGAGACTGAGATCAGACTGTCAACGCTCTTAAAATTACAGAATTTCCCCTCTGATAAAAAAACGTTGATTCAGCCATGAGTCTTTGCAGGGTACATTACATTGGAGATCCCTGAGCTCAGTCGAGTTCACGCACTTTAGTGCTTTTGGCTGATGAAGTCCCAAATCTTTCATCTTGCTCAGGCGTAGAGTCTCCACAAGAATTCACTAATAAGTAAACCAATGAAAAGTCAAGGTCACCTAAAATAATCATCATGGCACTGCCACCATAATCATCACCACTGCACGCTAAAACACTAGTCACCATTTACAAATGTAGATGACATAAATTACACTAATATTACGATCAACTCGTTAAACTAAAACCTGTGATTACTAACAAGACAATACATTATTCATAGCATCATAACAGCGGTTAGCGGAGGTGTCGTTAACCTTAGTGGCAATGGTTCCATCGTTCCGCACCGAAGTAGGTTGGTGCTTTGTGGGTAGGAGGTTACTGTAATGCGTTGATGTCTTTTGTATGGGAATCGATGCGGTGACTTATAGGTGACACTGGAACTTTATCGGAGGAAGAAAAGCTCTTTGTTTTTGGACGCTACAAGGTTTTTTAACCGACTTCAAAAAAGGAGGTTCTGTATACATACATACTCGTATATATGGGTCGACCCATATATACGAGTATGTATGTATGTTTGTATGTCCGCGATTTTCTCAAAAACTAATTAACCAATTTTGATAATTCTTTCACTAATGTAATCTACATATTTTCAGGAAGGTTTTAGTATATAATGCATTAGGTAACTATTCTTATGTACGAAGTTACATGCATAAATGTACTGCATCTCCGGCATATCTATGCGAATTTTGATGATTCTTCTAGTCGGTGTCTTCAATTCTTCATTGCACTAGTGTAAATTGAATTTGTGTGAGGTAGGTACAACTAAAAAGTGAAAAATAAAAATGTTTTTCCAAAAAAAAAACCACTGACTTCAAAAAAAATCACTACAAAGTGATAAATAACTTTAATTTCGGAAGTCGGTGTCAAAACACGAAAATGCAGAACCAACGACGCCGACTTCCGAAATTAAAGTTATTTATCACTTTATAGATTTTTTTTTTTTGAAGTCGGTTGTTTTTTTGTAAAAAAGTTTTTAAGCGTTTATATTGGGTTTGCTTGACTAGTTTTCAACTTAAACTAAGGTACTGTCACAAAAGGCTTCTTCTGAGACTTTTTAGCTTATTAAATAGATAAAAAATATTATGAGAATTATATTAAAGCTCCTTAAAATCGGTGGCGAGTTAGTTGTTGTGGGTGTGGGATTGTCCGAAAGGGTTACCGCTACCCCGGAACATAAAGGGCTAAGAAAGGAACACGGATGGGTTTTAGTCAGTAAGAGTCTGACACTCCCTTCAGCTCCACCCAGAGCGGGAGGGGATCATTTGACGATACCACATCCATAAAAATAAAAAAATAAAAAGTTAGTTGTTGAACCTACGCGTACTTACAAAAAATCAATAAATAGCTACTTGATCAAAGCTCACTGTTTGTTGTTGTAAGCTCTGAGCAGTAATCAATTTCATTTTAGGGTATGAAGGATTACATTCATACATTATGTATTGTAAATGCTTAAGGCCGTATTTAAGTTCGTAAATTGTGCGTATAATGTACAGTGGTCTATGTGGGCCTGCGTACATTACGTTAATGACAATATGGAAATTAATAGTAGATCTTGAACTTACACCCACCGACACTGAGCGAAGGTAACGCATTAACTTATGTACTATAAATATATGATTAATTGAATACATAGGTAAAATGTCGAGAAAGGCGATTGTGATTATTGTAGCTAACGTACTCGTAACGTAAGCTTCATATATACCAAGGTCGATCTTTTGGATGAAAACATCTGTTAATGAAGTGAATCGGTGTTTTTATGAAATTACTTGCTGCACCCCACGGTTTCACCCGCGTTAATGTCGATCCTGTGGGAATATCGGGATAAAAAGTAGCCTGTATGTTAATCCAGGGTGTCAGCTACCTCCATACAAAATTTTATCAAAATTGGTGCAGCCGTTTGAGCGTGAAGAAATAACAAACATATAAACACACATACATACACATACTCACAAACTTTCGCCTTTATAATATTAGTGTGATGGTTCACGACAACCATCAAAAGACCAATTCCCGTGATTAAAAACGTTCAAAATCTAGTCTCAATCACATCTCAGCGACAATCAATGTGAAAAACTCGTCAAAAATGCAGGGAAATTAGAGGTATTTTTGACAGATTGAGAATGAGATCAGACTGTGAACATTCTTAAAATTACGAAAATTGCCCTTCTGACACATTTGATTACTATTTCATTAGATGCCAGATCAAACTCAAAGCGCTGATTTCAATTAAACTATTTAAATCAACAACAGGCTCTTTTGAATTGACAAGGAGTCGGTCAGTCAGAAATAATTATGAAGCTAGTTGCCCATTCCAAAGCGTGGCAGGTTCCTATGGAGAAGATGGTCGTCGTTTTGCAAAAAAATGCCAATTTCAGCCCCAACATAAGTTTTTGAATGGTGATTTTGCCATAAATTTCTTGTTATCAATGCCATGTGTCCGGTGGGATTTACCATCGGCAAAAATTCTGAACGTCCATTCAAACTGTCATCGCCTAATTAACCACTTGATGGGGACGATTTTTCAAAGTCCTGCAAATGCACGATGCTCACTATCATTATGTAAGGAAATCTTGTGCATTTCTTGACCTAGTTATGAGCTACGCGGTCAACATCAGTGAATGAATTTAAGATCTTTCTTTATTGTTAATGGTTATGCAAATGTATGGCCATTGAATATACAAACTCATAAAAGAATCTTATGTCTGCTTTAGACTCATATTTCTTATTCGGTTATGCAGTCAGATAAATCGATACTAATCATACTTAATATTATAAATGCGAGTGTATCGGTCTGTTTGTTACCCCTTCACGCTTAAACCGCTAAACAGATTTAAATGAAATTTGTTATAGAGATAGTTTGAGTCCCGGGAAAGGACATAGGATATTTTTTATCCCGATATTCTCACAGTTTCGAAACTTATGCGGGTGAAACCGCGAGGCGCTGCTAGTTTTATTATTGATAGTTTGACAATATTAACATAATTGTATGACTATTAATGTTTGTCAAATGTAGATTCTTATGTTTGCATATTCATATACCTATATACGTATGTGCAATTTAAATATAAATCTGGAAGTGAAGTGGTTTTATAATGTATGTGCATATTTTAACTTGAGTTTAATTGTTAACAACAACAGGTAAGTTCGTATGTACTGTACAGGTAATTATCGTTAATGTTTATTATAATAAATTATATTTATAACTAAGAAGCAAGGTTGAATGCCGAGAAATGAATCAAAATATCCTCGTACGTTGAATAGGAAGAGAAATAATTATAATTACTTATAAATTAAATTGTATCAACTATGTACAGAGGCCCAATCTGTCAAATTTTCCCAAATGAATATGAACTTTATTACTTCGTAGTAAAGTTGAAAATCTATCAAAGAAATTTGACAGATTGGTTTAGCTTGATGTTCTGGCGTCTGTACATAAGTAACTACTCTAAACTTATATGTATAAGTCGCCATCATCATCATCTGCTTAGCCTTCTCCCAACTATGCTGGGGTCGGCTTCCAGTATTTTACATGGAGCCATTACCTATCTGGTCTCCACATCCCAGTTACTGGGTAATACGATACCCCTTGGTAAGATTGGTTGTCAGAATTTCGGGCTTCTGACGACCCGTAACGACTGTCAAAGATCCACAAATGACAGCCGGGACGCACGGAGGCACAGAAGGGTTTTGGTATGTAAAGATGGTCACCCATCTACGGAACAGCCGCAGCAAGCGCAGCTTAACCTGGTCGATCGACCCGTTTGGCTGTTATTACTTAGCCACAAACCCCTCCTGGCTATAAGTATAACAAGTAAATAAAATAGTATGTAGGTGGGTATGTAGTTACTGGCAGATTTTGTCTATGGCACGTAAAGAGTATTACATACTAAACACACGCACTTTTTCGCGCGGATTTAGAACCGACCTCAAAAGTTTTTCTTGCGGAAACTCTTGAAGCATACATCTTACGCAAAAAAAAATTATCAATCATAGTTTATATTAAATACGTACTAGATGTAATTAACATTTAGATCGAGTAAAATTTATCAGTGATAAAACATGTTGTCGTCATATAGGAAATTGTTGCTAATTATATGCTCGTCCGACCGCTGAAAGTTACAAAATTATCTCTCACCTGCGTGTTGACATCAACAAACAGCAAACTGAACACCGCAGCACACACCAACACCAAATGTAAACAACCCATGATGCACTACACAGTACCTCAAACTAACATTACTCACTTATCGACAAACAATCGATACAAGACAAATTACAACGGAAATTGTCAAAAGAACAATTGCATAGAAAAAACAATTCCCACTATTTAATCGTCGATACAATGCCGATGAAACCACATTCACTCGGCTTCACCTTTCCTTGTAATTATCAAAAGATATACAAATGTCAACTGCACTTTAAACAATCGATAAAAATCCGAATCGATCAATAAAAAAGTTTATGGAAGTTGCAGCACTATTATCACAGGCCGGTTATTTTAAATTTTTAAGTTAGGAATTAGTATCGTTTTTTTTTTCGTGTTCGATTATTTCGAATCGTGTTTGTGTCTCGAGTGTTGCGCGCACGTTCTGAGCGCAGTATCAAGAGAGACTATTTGACATTTGGCCGCGCCGGTCACGAGTTAGTGATGCCCCCCTACCCGACCTGGCTTGCGTCCTTGAACGTACTACACTGTTCTCGATTTATGAATTCGATCTGGTCTTATTACCACCTTAGTCTGAATCGGCGGATTTAGCTAATTATGCATTTGTTCTCACTTCCTGACATGGTTAAGTGAATTAACGAACGGTGTCAAACTCAAACTCAAAGCATTTATTTCAATTAAACCATTACAGGCACTTTTGAATTGTCAAAATTAAGTAGTCGGTCAGTTAGTCAGAAAGTTGAAGCTAGTGTATACACGAATCTAAAAAGCAATGAAAAGTTCAGTATGATAGAAATATATCGTGATTGCCTGCGATAGCCGCATGTCTCCCCCACACTTTACGTACATCCTTTTTTTTCAGAATTTTGTTCAGAATTCTGGAGACAAGCAAAAAATGGAACTGCGACCCCACATGATATAATTAATTGACCGGCGTAACTGAGGAAGAGACGAACAGTAACCCATCATTAGCCTATAGCAGCCTACACCTTGACAGGACAACGACCAGATTGGGGAAAGGCAGAACATGAAAAGACAAGAAACATAGATGTGGAAAAATATCTCCTATTCATTTTTGTCTATTATTGTTAAACATGTCAAGACTTTTTCTTTTTTAAATTAACCTTGCATCATTAGTTCAGTGATCTATATTTTGTGTGCCTAGATCATCGTATACCTGGGTTAACTACATTTATTTTCTTTCTTTTTTGAGTTTCGGCCTTTTCCTTTTCATGCTTTTCTTATAGTTTCGTCTTCAGAAGATTGAGTTAAGTAGGTACAGACGCCAGCACATCAAGCTACTGTAATCTGTCAAATTTCTTTAATTGATTTTCAACCTTATCTCTGCAGTATAAGGTTCAAGGTTGATTGGGAAAATTTGACAGTATCGGGGAAAAGGCCGAAACTCAAAAAAGAAAGAAAATAAATGTAGTTAAACCAGGTATACGATGATCTAGGCACACAAAATATAGATCACTGAACTAATGATGCAAGGTTAATTTAAAAAAGAAAAAGTCTTGACATGTTTAACAATAATAGACAAAAAAGAATAGGAGATATTTTTCCAAGACGAATACCTACAACATTCATAAAAGTACCAAGCACCTCGGTTAATCAAAGTTTATGATGCGTATCAAAATATCACAACGGGCAAATCGGACGAACTAACTACTGGACAAAAAGTTTAATATGTAATTAAAACTTTATTAATAATGGACCAACTTATGCAAGACGGAACCAATCCGCACACATGCCAAAATCGAGATAAGTATGCAGAAAGCTTTCAAAATGCACCTTCTATCGACCCTGTGATGATCAAAATGGTCTGCCAAATTTGTCAGGTCAGGATCAGGTGCATTTTGAAAGCTTTCTGTAGACTTATCTCGATTTTGGCATGTGTGTGGATTGGTTCCGTCTTAGATAAGTAGGTCCCTGATAACTTTTTTACCATTCAATATTTTTAGATGTCACCTTTGAATGTAAGTGTTATAAGGAAAGTCATATTGGTCCACAATACGTGTATTGCTGTTATTTCTGCCTTTAAATGAGCAATGATGGCCCGATGTGAGCAATGATGACCCAGTGGTAACGGCTGCGACTTACGAGTTGTAGATCGTAAGTTCGAATCAAATGAGCGTAATTTTTTGAGTTGTAAGTCGCGTATTTTGAGTATCACAATTTACGTTCAACTGAAATTCGGTTAGGCTGCCAGACGGACGGACGTAACTTCGGTCGCATTCTGTAACATAACTGACGCTTGTCTCGCTAACCTCCCTCACCTCGAGCGCGATTCAGTTGAAATAACGCGCGTGAGTCAGCAGACAACTCATTTTGCGTTGCCGTGTTGTACAAACAGGACTTTAGTATGAAACCGATTGCAGCGTAAATTCCGCGACTCATTTCACGCGACTCACAGCTCAAAAAATTACGCTCGTTTGGCCTCAGCCTAAATTGTTTTCATCACCACTGCTCTCAAAACGGTGACGGAAAACATCGTACGGAAACTGGCATGTCCTAGAACCAAAAATTCGAAGACATTTGACATCTACCAACCCGCACTGGGCCCGCGTGGTAGATTACAGCCCACTACCAGACTTATGATGCATTTAATTTAAACTTTGTCTCATATGTATTTAAACTTTGTGTTTTGAATGAAGTCTAGGTATTAGGTATTCTATCTATTGCTACATATTCTCTGACACGCACGGCATGCCACTATCTTTGCAGGCTTGTCTACATTTTATTTGACATTTCACAACTATTAGATCACTATAATATGACAAAGTTTATGATCCTTTGTAAGTTTTTCTCACAGATCTACAAACGGCTTGTATTATGAGCATTCTTCAGTCACCATTGTGACAATTACTATGTTTTCCGGATGCTATGCGCGCGCGCAGCTGGACAGCGCACTAAGGGGTATTTGACCCAAAAAGCTGGCCAAAACTATTTTTTTTCATTTTTGGTATTATTGTCACTTGGATGTATCGATTTGAACAAAATACGTTATTTTGTGGTATTTTAGATACCTACATTTGGGCCAGTTCATGACGTTTTATTTAAAAAAAAAATTAAAAAAAAAATGTAATTATTAACTAAAAAATAATATTTACAAAAAATATATACAAAAGTCAGTCTGATAACTACTCCTACTCTTCTTCCTCTGAAGAATCATCTTTTGTATCAGAAGTTTCTTCGTTATCATTTTCGTCATCACTGTGAATGGGTTCTTCAGGCGGAATCATTAGTTCTCTAGCTTCTTGACTGAAATTATTGGCTTCTTTGCGTGGCCTGGGTCTGATACTACTAATGTATGGGTCAGAAATTAGGAGCAATCGATTTAAAATGTCCAAATTGCAATGTTCCCTACAAAATTTCCTGGAGAAGTTCTGTCTATATCGTCGGAAATATTTGTTTCAGGCCTCTGATGCCTCTTCTGACGAACATCCTATTGGCAATAAGGCATGCTATATTACAATGGGGCCGTGAGTCAATATTTTGTACACAGAGGGGTCATTGGGAACCAGGTATAAAGTTCTGCGTACAGTCTTGCTGTTTTATCGCAATAAGTTTGAAACTTATTCAATTAAATTTTTTGCCCGCTTAATATGACCCTCAAAACTGTGGCGAACCTTTTGATGTCCTCAGTCATGAGAAATAATGGCTTTCCGACTTAAAACTTTCACGCCAGAAGTACCTGTTGGCAACAAAATGCAAAGTTTAGTACCATGGCTGCAATACAAAGTTTGTTTGGTACAATCCATAATTATTTGAAAAATCAATAAAAAATACTATAGGCGGATTTTGGCACCTAATTTTGACATAATTAGAAACAATACAAAACGTTCTATCAGATAAAGTAGAAAAAACAACCGGGCAATGCCCGGCAGTATAACTTTTTTACCAGTATTTGTAATAAAAATAAAAAAAAATCTGCATTTTTAAGGTAGTTGACAAAACTTAACAGTTTGAGAGTACCTGGCATCAAAAATCGAATTGATTGAAAGAAAAGAATTGTACATACCTGGTTGACTATCATCCTTTGCAGCCATCACTGAATATAACTTGCTTTCGTATTTTAATATCGCTCACGAAAATGATATATTATTACAATAACTCTGTCGTAATGCACGTACATTTAGTAAAGCTCACAAATGACGACTAACTGGTGATCACCTGATAAGCCTACCGTAAACAAACTATCTGGGTAGTGTGCGTCAGGTCATCAGCTAACGAGATTCACATGTTTTTCTAAGAAATCTGTATTTTGTTTTTTTGTATTTTTGGCCAGCTTTTTGGGTCAAATACCCGTATGTGCAGCGTTATTAATTATAATTATTGATAATGTTATTTGTTTATGTAACTGTTATTAAAAACAAATTATTTAATGATTCTCTTTTTCCTTTTTCCATGTTGGGCATTGTCAAGGAAAGGTCACAAATTAATGATGTTCGATGTGGATGTTTTTTTAAGTGGACTTATTTTGCAAGAATAATTAATATGGGCTTAGGTACTTTAATATTTCATCAATATCATTGCCTTTATTCCAATTTATTTATATGAGGGGCCCGTAGCTAAATAATAACAGCCGCACAGGTCGATCGATCAGGTTAAGCTACGCTTGCCACGGTTGGTCCGTGGATGAGTGACCATCTTTATATACCAAAACCGAGAGGAACTACAAAATATCGCGGAACAAACATAGGGGTTAATCGATGGGTATTAGTGTCCCCTGACCGCAGACCTTCGCTGGTACAGGTTTCCTGGGACACCCTGTATATAGATACTTCTGCCTCAAGCTTTTTATCAATGATAAATGAATGCTTGGCCAAATACCTGACTTATTAAAGAGCACATTAAGAAATCAACCAAGCGTTAATTGCCCATTCAATTTAAAATCAAAAATATACCTGTTAGAACGAACAATAATTATTCTACTCCAAAACTTATTCTAGCGCTGTCATCGCGATGAAGCCAGGCAATCATGAACAGAGCCGCGTCAAATCAATTATATGCAAAGTAGTGTCAGGGGCAGGTTGAATGCAATAATTATAATGATAGTAGGTACTGGCAGGTCAGCTTGATTACCTTTATGAGAGGAAAACTACGGATCAATGGAAATTTTGTCCAGTGTGTCTTTTAATTTAACGATAGTGTTTTGTTTATAAATGATAAATGATTTATTTTCTGTAAGTAGGTTTGTAGGTACAAACACTTTTACACGTCAATCATATTATTTTTTTTAAGCTAGATGAGGTTGGCATTTCCTATCTGACTACTCTGAGAAGAAAGGCCGAAATAAACTCAGAGGTCACAGTCTCTTTTAAAGTCCAGACAAAATCTTTGTCGGATCATGTGAAGACCATGTAGATTGGTGTCTGAAATGGTCTTTTGAGGAAAAAACCACACGGATTGAGCGGACCTGTTCAGTCAGTGCACGCATTTGTCAAAAATCGTGCAGCTCAACTCAGAACTTGAGGAGCTCAACGATTCGACGAACAATCAAAGAAAGGACATTTGGGTAGGCCGCGTAAATTACTCAAACTGCCAGATCATGATTAAAACTAACTAAGAAGGAAACAGAAAAAAGAAATGACCCGCATAGTCCTCACATTCACAATAATTAAATAAAATAAAAAGTTTAGAGTAAGTTTTATAATGAAGACTAGAGACATATTTTTCATTTTATCAAAGGAAGTTGTCGGTAATCCTATGTCGAAGGAGCTATATGGACTAACAGAATTTATTTAGGATTTTATAGTGAGTTGGGTACAAGTATTGGTTCATCATATTTCGCTTATAGCGATGTCCTTTTATGTGATGACCATGACCAAGAGACACAAATACGTGAACTAGGGAAGCTCTACCTTAAGTTTAGATCGTACCTACAAACGGAGTGAATAGGGATGCAGTAGTGAATCGGGACGAAACTTTAAAATGGATTTTAACGTTGAAATAATATAGTTTGTTGTCAATAAGGGCACGTAATCGTTAATTAAATTACATTAGGGTCCTTTTTGGCTACAAACTATATTATTTTAATGTTAAAATCCCTTTTAAAGTTTTGTCCCGATTCACCCCTGCTTCCCTATTCACCCCGTTTGACGGTATATCCATACAAATACAAATAAATAAAATTTAACACTTAACGCCCCTCGACGTTATAACAATAAAACTTCTATTGTATCTCATTCAGTGTCCTTCAATGTGTCTGTATGAAATGTCAAAATAACAGCTTTTTACTAAATGCAGAATACATTTTTTTTTTAATTTTTCTCTGTCTGTCTGTTTATTCCGGATAATCTCCAAAACGGTTGGATTGATTTTGACGGGTCTTTCACCTGGCAGATAGCTGAGAGGCAATTCTCGTAATTTTAAGAACGTTCACAGTCTGATCTCAGTCTCAATCTGTCAAAAATTTTTTGAAAAAGTTTTTGACATTAATTGTTTGTCGCCGATTGAGACTGCGACTAGATTTTGGACGTTTTAAATTACGAGAATTGGCCTTCCGATGTTACGCGAACAAAGTCGCGGGCACAGCTAGTAATGTTAATGCTGTTTTTGTAAAGATAAATAATATCTTAATGAAATTTGAATTCAAAATCATACCCTAACTTTTCTATTTTCATTAAAGTAAGTCGGTACCAAAACTATTTGTAATCCCACCTAACTAAATAAACTATGTAGAGCTTGCGCCTGCGCATCATCGGTTGCGTAAGAGAACGTACACTATCCTTGACTTACCTATCACCAATAGGGCGTGTACTGAACTAAATTCTATCAGAACCTATTAACTGTTCATTAACTATCATAGTTAATGGGTTACCAACTGATGTTAATGAATATGAATGGGATAAAAGTGAAGCTGTTTCTTTAAATATACGTAATGATCATGACGTAACTTGTAAAGGTTAATTAAGACAAACGAGTCGTTATTTATGAGAATTGTTGACTTTAATGAAATTGTTGTGGTGTCACTTAGGTCAGTTCAATGAATTAATCACATATGTAAAGAGGATTCAAAGTCTAGTAATTTCAGGGATATTTGTGATGGACTTTTTCTCAATGAACTTATCAAGATTCGAGTAGTGTAATTAATAATTAATCTAAATAATTAATAAATCCAATTTTTTTTTTACTGAATTTGCGATGAACGCCCTTGACCTCGATCATGCCTGATGGAAAGCGATGGATAAGGTCTATTATGGAACGAGCATGCCCAGAACATGCCTAGGCACTGGAACTCCCACGGATCGCCGAAACGCAGCAGGCTGCTTGACGCCGGACTCCGGTGGGAACGGTGATCGCAAACCAGGCGGGCGTTAGCCCTACCACCACAAGGGAAGAATTAGCCAGTCAAATAAGGTGTTGGGTGTGACTGTCCAGAATGCGCCGAGCGCTCGGTTCAGTTGAGTAACTGGCGGAACAAACTGCGCTACACGAGAAGGCTTTTTCATGCATCCCAAAAATGTATAAATTAGGATACTATCATCATCATCTACAGGCCGACTTCACCCACTGTTAGACACAGACCTCTCCTTTCTTGCGCCAATCCCCACGCTCGCTCCTGTGCTAGCCTCATCCAGGATTTGCCCGCGATCGCAACAGTGTCGTCCGTCCATCTCGCCGCCGGACGACCGACATCTCGTCTTCCATTCCTTGGACGCAACTCTGTCACAGCCTTACTCCACCTGTCATCACTGCGCCTTGCCAGGTGTCCTGCCCAACTCCAGGATAATATAGCGGTATACAAACTCCTCCGTCGTAACAGACCTCTGTGGCGGGCTGTCACTAACGTGGCAGCCTGTCAACAGGTCTGACAGATTGATACATGACATGAGCTTGCCAAGAGGCCTCGACCATAGATCATGTAACCTTGCCTCAACATGGGCACGTTGTTTTGTAAAATGTATAGTAGAAATTATAACAGTATAATCCTCAATGAAAACCCTTCCATCCCGACCCCACTATCACAATACTTAAAAAATCACTACAATTTGCGACTCATTTTATTTTAATGTCAACATAGTCCCTCACAGACATTTAATTATTTACTTAACATTATCTTAAAACTCTTTGATCCCTAAAGAAATGAAGGTATTACTTATTCTAGAAATGTAGGTAATCTTCGATAATTTGCTTGGAGTGAATTCCGTAAAGTTAGCAAGAGCTTCATATTAAGCAATATAAAGCAATTCAATTTGTAAACGCCGAACAATCATTCAAATCCAGAGCAAAGCATTCCTCTTCATAGAATCTGAATTAACGATAAAATACCAGTTTACGAAGCGATTACCTTGATTCAGATGCAACTGAGATAAATATTGCGTTACCTAAAATGATTTGTTCTAAGAATCCATTTCAATTTGTTTGAGAACGTATGTGAACGTATCGTACCTAATATATGTATAGAGATTTGACAATTGTTCGTGATGTAACAGTACATTAATATTCGATTGAGGATGGAGAATGGATATGATCATCGTCAATATTGAAAATTGAATGGAATATCTAGTATTCATAACGGTAATTTCGGGCCACAAGACTAGAATTCAAGATTTTTTTAAATAAGTTATTGATTTTGCATCAGAGGGTGCCTACAGTGCTGACATTCTTATGCATATTTTTAGCAAACATTATGAAACTTTGATGAACAGTCAGACTTGGCTGGGCCTACAACTTTTATTGGGTACTTACCTATGAAATTGCCGATTTTTGATACTGGCAAGTGAAGATCTTTCATTCTATTTAAAATTCCAAATTCAAATTAATAATCTAGTATTTTAGCATGACATTTATTTTTTCAAATTCAGATGAACGTTTGTTTTCGCGCCGTTTGATTTTTCTTTGATATCGCTGTTTCTGTAACCATGGAAAAATCGAAATTGCGCGCTATTTTAGAATACGAGTTCGGTCGTGGCGCCAACGCAGCTCAAACAACCGCTACATAATAATTAATATCTGCGATCCGACAACTAGATAAAAATCTTGTTAATTATGAACTTTGAAATAGTGTTGAAGGTTCTCAGGGTGCTAATCGCACGGGAATCACAATGTAACGTAAAGATAAGTAATGCAGAGCAACAAAACCTTCAAGCAATTGCATATATCATTAATTTTCTTATCACACGAACAATCCATAAGTTAATCGATACCGATCTGGCATTTTGAGTTTTGGATAGACACTCAGGGTTATTTCTGAAAGGGATGTAGGTGCCGCAGCATTGCCATCCAAAGTGGCAATGCTGCCAGCCTTTTGGGCACTTATTCCATTGACAGCGATGCGGATGAATTTTTTGATGCTCAATGAGTACTCCCCTTTTTTTATTATACTTGTACATAATATACATATATATTTTAGCTTGTTAGCTTGTATATTGTAATGAAGACTTTTTACTTGTTATAAAATAAACCTATTACGTAGAATAACTAATTGTATAATAATAAATTTAACATAATGTATATTAATTTTCTTAAGTTCAATAAAACAGTGGCAAAACACTTATTAAAAACACTAAATCTTCATCATCATCCTCCTGTCCTTATGCCAATTTAAATGGAGTCGGCGTAGCACGTCTTTTTCTTTCTATTTATTAGAACTTTAGCGGTATCTACAACGACGCCACGTGCTAACTACGCGGCATATTGATGTCACGCAAAATCCTGCATCTCGCAAGCAGAATTTACCACGCAACTGGCCCCGACATGAATCATCGGGCAGTTGCCCGCCAGATACGACACCCGTCTGGTCGGAGGATCCTCCCTTTTCTATGGAAGATGAGTGAACTTTACACCCTGTTCCTCATACCTCTATAGAACTATGAAAAATAAATTCTCCGAACTGAAATGGTGATAGTCCGTATTCAATCTAATCGAGCGTAAACACTGAAGAAGAAACAGATACAGAACAACTCAATTCATTACCCATAAACAATCACAGCACTAATCTTCAAAACATGCAACTAATCGATGTTACTTGATTCGATACAATACTCGATAATGATCGATCCCGGTATGGTGATCGATGGAACCGAGATAGCTAAAGATGTTATCAATTTTGTTCTCGTTGCATAATATTTGGATCAAGTTGTGTAATTATTGTAAAACTGTTCTTATTTGTTACTGAACAATGGACAAATGGATAGCTTTTGTTGTCTGGAAAGTCCAGACATTTATTGTTAAGAGAATTTGGGTTAGTGGCGGATATCCTATTCATTGGTTGATCAGAGGTGAGAGGTCAGTTGCTTTGTGTAAAATTGTGTTGTTGTTATCGGGCAACAGCGCTTATAAATTCAGGCGTATAATCGGGGACAATCTCCCAAGAGCCAGGAAGTCAAGAATAGACTAGGTTTTTAATGAGGCTAATCAATGTGAGACAGACCAGTGGCAATAATATAACGCCTTTTTTTAAAGTTCTATAGGGGAAGGCACTTTATGTATTTAATTTCATCACCACTGCTCTCAAAACAGTGCAGAAAAACAACGTAAGGAAACCGGCATGTCCTAGAACACAAAAATTCGAGGACAAGTGACATCCACTATCCCGCAACGAGCCCGCGTGGTGGTGTATGGCCCACTCCCTCTCTCAGAGAGGGCCGGTGTCCAAGCAATGGGAACAGTGTATAGGCTGATTATGTTGTATAGAAAAACGAAAGCATTCTAATGACCTTTACATGAATGACTAAACTACCTAGCTTCAACATACTCCTCA
This sequence comes from Amphipoea lucens, assembly GCA_947508005.1. Lineage (NCBI taxonomy): Eukaryota > Metazoa > Arthropoda > Insecta > Lepidoptera > Noctuidae > Amphipoea > Amphipoea lucens. Next base: position 1,057,161 of record OX382368.1, on the reverse strand, counting down.
ACGCAATCAAATTCCAGATGATGACAAATAACACACTTGTCATAGTCATATGACTAATTTAAGTCTTCAAGTACCTATAAACTACTTATAAAGAACTGCAGCGTGGGAAGAACCGAACAGCTTTTGTTTTTAACTCTTTTCATCAGTGTGAACAAAGCTCAAAGTGTCGAAATCTCGTTCAGTGTTAATTTGTTAAGTTCAAATACCACGATCGTGCTCTAGTAGTGACAGGTATCACTTGGCGCCTCTCTGAAACAATACTATTCATCAAGTAGAACAATATCAGTTATTGTGATTGACAGAAGACAATTGACAACATTTCATATTTTTAACCTGCATGTATTATTACGTTATATAAAAGTAAATTCAAATCTAGGGCACCCATATTTTTTCGTTTTTCGAAATTATGTACTTTTCATTCATAATTTTAACTTTGAAATTCGGTGTATTCTAAAAAGACGTAAGTGCCAGATGACGGTAGAATGGCGATATTACCTTTGCTTTATTGTGACCCGGCAAAAAAACTGTTAGACGTCACTTGTCTCAGTCGTTGTTTTGGTTCCTTCATTGGCGTATATTTTTCATTGGGATCCATTTTATTGGCGAAATATCAATCAAAAATTGATAATATTAACAGTAAGCAGCGTGTCGAGTTGATAGGAAAAAATATTGTTGAATTCAATTCAGTTTTTTAGTTGTTTTCTAGTTACACTTCTTAGGTGACATTGACATGTCTTGTTTGATATAATGTTTTCAATCAAAGGCATTGGAATGTGCAAAGGTAACTACTTCATTCCGCCGTTTATGTGACGTCATCACATGTTTTTTGATTTTTATTTTTTTCTCAGAAATTTAGAAATAAAAAATTAAAATAAAAATATGTTTGAACTCAGGATACGAAAATAAAGAAATAGTATTTTTGTTTTAAGGTCGTGTCAGGTTTGAAATGTTGTCAATTGTAACACTTACAACGTATGCTAGATGATCTTTATGTCATTTTCAACATCAGCTTTGACAATGGCCGCATCTGTCATAATCATGAAATTACTGAAAGAAAAATTCCTGATTCCTGAGGGGCAATTCTCGTAATTTTAAGAACGTTCACAGTCTGATCTCAGTCTCAATCTGTCAAAAATACCTCTAATTTCCCTACATTTTGACAAGTTTTTGACTTTTGTTTGTCGCCGAGATGAGACTGCGACTAGATTTTGAACTTTTTAAATTACGAGAATTGCCACTCTGATTTTGTATAAAATAATTAAAATTCAGGAATGATAACAGTAAGTGTATTGTATCTGCTAGTAATAACAAACCATTCATTTCAATTAAACCATTTACAAGTACTTTTGACTTGTCAAGAAGTCGGTCAGTCATAAAGAAGAAGCAATAAACTGCAAGCTGGCGATGTAATTGTTACAATGTTTCTAGGAGCCTCCCTCACAAATAAGTGTCATTTGGAGTTTTCTGAGAACACAAGAGGTAAAAGGTGACTCGTAAGTAAAAACCCAACGTATATTTAGGTATAAAAGTTTTCTGATCTCAACAGTCATGTCTGCAGTTTGGGGTCCATTTATTAACAAGCCGCTCAACAAAAAATGAATAATAATTTAATATTTTTTACAATCACATGAATTCAAATGTATACAAGCCAAAAAATTCAAATATTCATTAGTCCCTAAATTCCTTACGGCTCAGACCGCTCTATTCGTAGGCGATTACCACGTTATAAAATGTAGATATCAAAGAACTGGACCCAGATATTGCCAAACATGGTCCCCATACCTGCCAGTAAAAAAGGCCTACCACATTGCTTTATGGAGATACGTAGGAGTTCGAGGAAATAAATAGTAGTTTGAGTAATTAAGTGATTCTAAACATTGCTTCGTTTTGAAGGAGACCATAATTATACGATGTTTATGGTTAGTTAATGCGATTTAGTTAAGTCATCTACCCTTATGTGGACGCGTTTTAATCTTTAAATCAGGAAAACCGGGGTTTTTGCCGCTGTATGTGCTACCGTCTATTAACTGTGATAATTGCGATAAATAAAAACAGATTTGTTACTGGCCTTCTCATTATTTTGGACCAGTTTCTACCCGCGACTTCGTCCGCGAACGGCCCCCGACCCACCACGTCGCCCGCTTGTACTTTTTTTTTATGGATGGGAAATCATCAAATGACCCCTCCCGCTCTGGGTGGAGCGGAAGGGAGTGTCAGAGTCTTACTGACTAAAACCCATCCGTGTTCCTTCCTTAGCCCTTTATGTTCCGGGGTAGCGGTAACCCTTTCGGACAATCCCGCACCGCCGGCAGGCTTCGGCCCTGGCAGGCCCCTTCCTTTTTGCTGACATCTCTTTGAGGCGCGCGTGGAACACGTACGTGCCGTCCGGCTCGGGCCTGGTCCTGATCGGGGACGGTGAGCTACCCATTACTCTCCGTCCGCAGACCCGCGCCTACGGTGGCCGGGAGTCGTCATGCGGCTCCCGACGCCCGGAGCGTCTCCCGCGGCGGCTGGGACGTGAGGCTCTCTCTCTCAGCCATCCCGCCACCTCCTTCGTATTACGTTTTCGCTTAGCGTTCTTTCTGACTTTTTTCTTATTGTTCGGCTCATGAGGATCGTAGGTCGTAGCTTGATTTTTTTTTACTTTTCTCAAGAATTAGGCTATCCAATGCATGCAAATAAAATATTTTTTTAAATCTGACTGGTAGTTCCATAAATTAGCGCGTTCAACAAAAAAAAACACAAACTCTTCAGATGTATTATTAGTAGTATACTGTTCCTTCTTGTACGTTTTTCTTTCCCGTTACATTATTTGTAAGTAAGTACTTTGCTTAACTAAATAAAAAGGAATATATTTCATTTTCTTAGTTTTTCTCGTCTTTTCTATACCTGTAGGTTCCCATCCTTGTCAACTACTACCTGTAGGCCCCACATGCACGTTGACTTGTGATTTTACTTGGGGTGCTTGAGTTCCCATTCCTATTAGTAGGTAAAAACTATCGTTATTAATGTGACGAAACATGCATTTTCCTTTAGAATTGACTCCTATAAAACGGGTTTCAAAAAACTAAGGAAACATCGCAATGGTTAATTTAAAAATGGCTATAGTTTTTGCATAGGTATCATTTACGACTCACTTAATTACTAATATCAATAACAACTCATGAAAACCTCAGGAATTTCCATCTGCTAATAACTCGAAGTTCGCGAAAAAACTTCTGCGGTGTGGCGAATCAGAATAAATTCGTTGAAAACTATTAGCATTAATGATGAATCATCAATTCATCATAATTGCTCAGACCCAGATTTTGTTTGTTTTTTTTTTTTGTGCATATTACTGAGTTGCATATTTAGAACTACTGTGTATTATACATGGTGACTTGTAATTTGACGAGACGATTCAATTTCAAAGTTTAGAGGAGAAAACTGGACGAATTTTGGAAAATCTTCAGAAAAACACAAATCTTGGATTCTGTCGAATCCCATGGATTTTCGCCTAGGCTGTATAGGGTGCTTAATTGTTGTAAAGGGGTCATTCATACTATCAGATCCTGGAAGGAATACGCTGAATTACAAGTCAGCCTGTATATTCTTGCATCAAAATTGAATTTAGCAATCCTAGCCCCCAAGTTACTTGGACAAAGTGACCAAGTGCTCTTCTTGCCAAATCTATATCACAATTTGACGTTTCTGACATTCTAACACCCACGAACCAATTATAGAAAAATGTTTCAATGAGTTTCGAGTGAGTATCAATCGTAATCCCTAGGTGGGTAATAATGTCAAGAGTATCACTGTCACTGACTGTACAAAATGACATGAGGACACTTCAGTGGAAAAGTGTTTCGTGAACTGTCCTTGGAAATAACGATGTCTCGATTTCTAATGTCCATTTTGAAAATCGTAACAAGTCTGTATAATTGGAGAGCTTCGCTACTAAAGGCGAATTCCACCAAACTTTTGTACCTAGAATAAGTCGTATACTGAGAATAAATTTTAAATTTTTTACACATTTTCCATACTAGACCAGTCAGACGCCAATTTTATTCCACGGATAAAAGTAGGACTTTGGTGAAATCAAACCTTCAAAACAGCTCGAACAGCGGAAGCGTCCTGAGGGTATTGTCCGAGAGATGCGATCTGCCCCTGTTGCAAAGGTAGATGCAGCTTCACAGTAGCGCCTCCCCTCGTATTATTTAATATTTTTGGGTTATGTGTTTTATTTTATATTATTTGATTTGATTTGAATGTTTGAGTATTATCTTTTGTGTATGTGTGATTTTTATATCAGTTTTTTTAAATTTAATTTAATGAATGAACTGTATTTGAATGGACTTTGAAAATAAATGTCGATATTATGATGCATATCATAATATCGACATTTAGTTTATATGTTTTTTTTTTCACAACACAGTTAAATGCCTGTTTAACTGTTTACACATTGATCATTACATTTATAACGGCTTTAACAACAATAAACTACAAAATAAACATGTTTCAAGTATTACCGACCATACTTAGACAATGCAATCCTCAACTAACGCATTTTAACACGCATAACATTAAATTGATAATACAATTCTATTAAGACATAACGCTAATGCCATCAATCAGGCGGCCGCTGGTCAGATGCGTATCGTATAAGTGCTAAAGTGGCTAAACTAAATCAATTAGTATTTCATCAATGTAACACCGCGTAACACTTTTGTTATTGATTACATTTGATCGTTGAAATGATAGGTGCGTGTGTTTTCTTAGGAAATTACGTTTCGAGTTACAATAAGTGGTTTATCCATTATTTAAGAATAGAATCTCTCTTTCAATGTTTAATCGTCGTCATGATATTGTGTGTGTTGTTAACTCTTTAAATGATAAATGTTATTTCTGCCCTGGGTTTGTGTAAACACTTTTACACGTCTTTATTAACGAAATTAGTTACGGATTAAGGCCGAGTCAATAATATAATTAATCCTAAATATTTTCATAAGAACTTTAATATATGGTTAACTAGCTGCGCCCCGCGGTTTCACCCGCATAAGTGTCGATCCCGTGGAAATATCGGGATAAAAACTATCCTATGTCCTTCCCCGGGACTGAAACTATCTCTATACCAAATTCCATCTAAATCGGTTCAGTGGTTTAGGCGTGAAAAGGTAACATACAGACAGATAGACAGAGTTACTTTCGAATTTATATTATTATTGAGTATGGAGATTCCTTTCTAAGAGAGGAAATGCAGTTTCTATAGATTCTCATAGGGACAGCGCGAACGCAGTCCCCACTAAATAAAATTACGCGTCCGAGTTACCCGCATTAGGAGTAATCGTAGGGGTTAGCGATGGGCGTTGAATCAACGAACTAGTTGAATCAACGTTGATGTCTCTTCAACGGGATTAACGTTGACCATAAACAAATCAACTCGTTGAATTCGTCAACGAGTTACGAGACAACGACGTTTATGAATTCAACTTGTTTAACGAAACGAGAATATGAACTCAACGTTTTGTTATTTTTAACGTACGTAAGTTGTATTTATATTTACAAAACTCCCGCTACGACGCGATAGTCATGACAATAATTTGAACTCTAAATAACGAATAAAAGATTCGATATTTATTTAGTAATTTGATCATTATTTTTAAAAGAAAGTAAATGATGACATTAAATTATCTTATTCGTGCGCGGAATGAAATAATGTAAATTAACAGCGTACGTTAATAAAAGCGTTAAGGCGTTTATCGTTCGTGCAAGTTGACGTTCGTAACACGTTAACTCGTTGACGAAATTAACTAGTTGATCAACTAGTTGACAAACGCAATTCAACGTTAACGTTTCGTTGACGGAAAAACCTTCAACGACCCATCACTAGTAGGGGTCAATCGGTCCGCAGTGCAATGGCCGACCTCACCCTAGGGGAACTGCCTTAGTGATCACAGTTTCCCCTACGCCAGGTAAGTATGAATTTGTACAAGTTTCGCGCGAGGGTCGTTCAACGGCGGAGACTCTTGACACCGCGATTCAGGAATCGGACAAAAGGGTACAACGCCACCTAGTTGCGAGAAAGAACACGCAGCGAGCAGCTGTTACAGTACAAACCACCCTTCATTGGTGCTTCAGTCGTTCCCCTTCCGATAAAATTCATACAACAATGAAATTGTTGACACTTGAATAAGTATACCTAACTTATTTGCTCACCGAGTTATTTTTTTTTTTCGTTATGTTGCGTCGTTCTTTTGAATGATTCAAATTGATTAAATATTTTAGCGTGCCTATTTGCATCTACCAGGCAAAAATCTGGCTGCTAGTGAGAAATTTCAGATGAATAACGCGAAATGTAGGTCTACTATAGGTACACTTGATGCGTGATGTTATGTTATGAAACTATATCAATGTATGGAACGTTACAATTAAATTTTCGTATTGACTTGACTATAACAACGATCCAATTTGTAAAACGCATCCATTTGCCTAACAAACACAAAAAATTCTCGTCACCTTTAGCCCAGAATGCGTGGCATGAAGCATCTCCCTTTAAGGCTCGTCCATGATGAGCAAGTTGTAATAGTTGCAAGTGCACGTGACGCTGCGTATCGACGGAGTGTTTAACTTGTCAATTAGATTGCGACAATGCAAAGGGCAAACATGATATCGTCTTTAGTAGGTAATGGTTTTTGTAATTGAATGATGCTTGGCGAGATTTCGATAGGAACATAATTTATTTATGTATGTAAGTGTGTATTTTATGTATTCACATGAAAAGCATTTGTGATTGTGATGTGTGTGTCTTAAATTATACTTACAGCTACAATTATTAATCTGCTCTAATACTGTAGCAGGATAGATGCTGGCGGGAAAAATTCCGAATCATTCCCGTCGAATACTTCGGAAGTATTCCGAAATATTCCGAAACTTTGGGAATATTTCCCATTGAATTATTCGGGCGAAATATTCGGCGGAAACATTCGATTGCGGGGTACGAATCTTTCTCGCGGGGGGAAAACTTCTCCAGGGAGCATCTCCCCTCTTACCGCACCTCGCACCGCCATCGCCTGCACGCACGACTCGTGCCTCGTGCAGTCGGGCGCGCACAGAGGGGTAGCGTCTCATATTATATATATTAGTCTATGGGTAGCGCGGCGGCGATCGACGTGCGATGCAAAATACGATTTTCAGGAAAAAAAAAATAAAAATCTTAATTAAATTCATTTTGAATAATTCTGATTTAAAGAAACTTTCCCAGAAGTATTCCGGAATTATTCAGAATTTTTCAGAAGTTTTGCAACTATAAGCAGGAATACGAAGCACTTTGTAAGGAATTTTCAATATCATCAAAACTACCTGATTAATCACTTAAGAAAAAGACCATTAACACGTTGAACGCCAAGGAAAAAAGTACATCTGCCCGTTCAGGCCGCGTCGGTCACTGATGGTCGACAACTAGACTTTCCGTTCGGGCCGCGTCGGTCAGTGCTGACCGCGTTTAACGAGTGTTTTCGATTCATTCATACAGGCCGTAGGACAGTGTTTTCAAACTAAATCCCATATTCATTGACCCGCGTGGCCCTCTAGTTACTCCAAACTAAGATGGTTTTTGAAAAACGTAAAGGACTTAGAAAAAAAACAACAATTACCAAAAAGTGAAAATTTGTGTGGCTCGTAATTGGAAAGGCCTTTGTCTCAGTGGATTTCTCCGCGCTGATGATGATGATAAAGGTGTAATTTTTGTAGGATTGTGAGTTTGGATGTAGAAAGTAATATCTAATGGGTGTGCCAAAAGAAATCACCCTATTGGAAGATGCCCTCATTTTTGCAAATGACCGCCAATGTCAAATCACTTTTGACATTTGTGGACTAGACAGATGCAGAATACAAGTGAACAAGCCATGGAGCGATACACTCCCCAAGAACGCGGAATAATCGTGTCTATTTTTTTGCGTAACAATTAGTCTGTCGTGTTCCGTCGCCGATTCCCCGGCCGGAGACGTTGCCCAGAGTGGCCGGCCCCGGAGCGCCCGTTCTGCCAAGAATATCGCCGCTGTTGCCGAGGATGTCGAGCTGTCGCCGGAAACATCGACCAGACGCCGTGCCACGCAATTAGCCATCAGCCAGACGTCCCTAAGGCGAATTTTGGTCAAAGACCTGCGCATGTTCCCGTACAAAGTCCAGTCCGTACATCAGCTGCTGCCTGCCGACCGCCAAACGCGCGTAACCTACGCCCAAGCCATCCTCAATCTCGAGGTCGCCTCATCTCTCGTTTTGGCGATTTGCACTGGCCTGCAAGATCGCCCGATTTAAGCGTTCCAGACTTTTTTTTTGTGGGGTTTTTTGAAGTCCCGTGTTTATGTGAACAAGCCCGAGGCTCTGGAAGCCCTCAAGGACAACATTCGATACGAGTGCGAGAATCTGTCGCCCGAAGTTCTCGCCGAAGTGATGAAAAATGCCATAAAACGAGCCCGTACGGCAATCAATTGTGACGGCGCCCATTTGGCCGATATAATCTTCTCGACTTGACCAATAAAATTCTAAAGGTTCAAATAAACATAATCAAAAAACAGAATCGAAGTTTTTCATTTAGGAATAAAAAGAGAGCCAAACAACATCGGATGACTTCTTTTGGCCCACCTTGTAAAACTACTCATCGGATTTCAAAAATTATTTCAGTAATGGAAAGCTCCGTTATCGATGAGTGCTAATACTAATATTATAAATCTTGTGGATTTATTAGTTTGTGTGTGTTTGCGTGTGCCGTGCGTGTGTGTAGGGGTGAGTGTTTGTGTTTGTAAAATATTTAGAGAAAACTACCCATAAACAAAAAACTTTGGGGTTTGTCTACGTAGATGATGAACTTCTTTCTAAATCTTTGATAGCGCGTCCAATTCCAGCATCAATACCTTCACGTGATGACGGAATCCGCAGGCACCTGTAACTGAGATTACAAACTCGGGAACCGCGGGAGGAGACCTGACACCGCGACCCGCGCGGCCCCCTTTAACGGAAAGTCGATTTTTCGTTTCTAGGAGCCGCGTCGGTCAGTGCTGCCCGACGTTTAATATCTCCATAAATAATATCTCAAGTTGACTTTTGTCAATAAAAACATACATTTGGTCTAAAATTGGATAGAACTGTGATTTTTGCTTGGCTTAAAGGGAAAGTTCACTGTCGGTCAGCACTGTCCGCGTTGGCGTTCAACGTGCATTATTAGCAACGTTATTATATTTTATAGTTGATGCGGTTTGCTAAACAATGCGATACGATCACCGAAATTACACAATTCTTCAATTTATTCTCCCAGCAAGCTTTTTCCAAAACTGATTCAATTGCGATCGCAATAACTTCAGCAGAACAAATGAGAACTTACAGAAACAACTGTAATAGTAATAAGCTTCAGACCTTGTATTTTACACGTTCGTGCGTAAGGAATTGTGCGTACGCACGAACTGCATCAAAACTTCATCAAAATACAATAGATCGACGAATTTCAATACATCATTGCGAAAATAGGCCAACTCTATGCAAACCTATCAAGTGCTCGATCAAATACTGGGGTTGGACAATCACTCACAGCTGTTGGTTTATTAAATTCATTTCTTTAGTTTGTATTTGTTTATTCATTTTTTTATGTTGGCGTGCAAACATTTTGGTATGCATCGTCGCATCTTATTTGTCGTTTGAATTAATAAACAAAGAAGTTTTGTTTGTTATTATTACCGCAATAGTCAAGGGGATTTTTTAATTCATTAAATATTGAGATCCCTTTTTGCCGTTGTGATCCGATGATACGGTCGTTTTGACAAGGCTGAAAACTTTTTGAAAATCAAAATTGCCATTCAACGTTGCAATCCTGATTATTTTACGAAAATCATCTACTTTTAAAATATGTGTTGATATGTGAGCACCATGTATCTGTCGAGTTCAAGTTTAGTAATTATGGAAAACCGCTGAACGTTGTTCAGTTGTTTTACGTAACGGAGCTGTTTTATAAAACAACTAGCGGTTTTTTAAAACATCGGATTCTACAATCCATCTGCGACATATCCATCACATAATAATTGTTTTACCTGTCATTGCTTTATTTTTAATTATTTTTACTTTTTCTTCAGCAGAACAAATGAGAACTTACAGAAACAACTGAGATAGTAAGCTTTTATTCTAGGTGCATTGTCTTCACATATAATTGTATATGTAATGAATGTAAACGAAATATTTTTAAACATTTTAAAAGAGTAACGGTGGAGTTTCTTGCTGATTCTTCTCCATAAGAAACTACGTTTTGGAAGGGGCGACTAGAATCAATTCTATTTTTGAAGTGAAACTTCTTTAGGCGCGCTTGACTTGGGGAGTAAACTGGCGAATGCGTTACGAAAACGTGTGATCGGGCGAGTAGGGAAGGTACGTATTTATGCGACCGGGTTTTTACACCAGGTATTTGCTTCCAAGTACGCACACCAGGTACCGACTCAAAATACTTACAAGACTATAAAGTATCTTATACGGCTACTCGCTCAAATACGTAGGTACTCAACCGCGTTAGTTTTCGCAAATGCGATCATGCTCCTTATCAGTAAGAGTCTACGGAACAATTTCGTATGCAAGTATTTTTGAAGGGAAACTTCTTTACGCGCGCTTGACTTGGGGAGTAAACTGGCGAACGCGTTACGAAAAGTGTGATCGGGCGAGGTGAACGGAGTTAAGTGGGGAATATAAGCAAGAGAAAGCAGTGCGCGCGCACATTTTCTTTCTCTCTTCCTCTCATAACCAAATACGTTTGAAGTTTTTTTTCTTTTGCTTATATCTCGAAAATGGTGCGTCCTATCGCAAAAATAATGAAAATTTCGAACCCCTTTATAAACCTCATAAACTCCTAAAACTCAACATGTAGGTAAGCATTTCTCATATTTTCCATACAAAAAGTGAAAAATTCCTTAAAAAACACGCCAAGGCCGCCCCCTCCGCGCCTGCGGCTCTAAAAAACAGTTCACGGGGTAGGGCAAATAAGTACCACGTGTCGACGAGTCGCGATTGTCAAATTCGATTTTTGTTGTGTCAAAATTATTGAAGTGAAACTTCTTTACGCACACTTGACTTGGAGAGTAAGCTGGCGAACGCGTGACGTAAACGTTACGAAAACTGTGATCGGGCGAGTAGGGAAGGTACGTATTTACGCGACCAGGTTTTTACACCAGGTATTTGCTTCCAAGTACGCACACCAGGTACCGACTCAAAATACTTGCAAAACTATAAAGTATCTTATACGGCTACTCGCTCAAATACGTAGGTACTCAACCGCGTTAGTTTTCGCGAATGCGATTATGCTCCTTATCAGTAAGAGTCTACGGAACAATTTCGTATGCAAGTATTTTTTACTTTAATGGTTTGCAAGTATTTATTTGTAAACGCGATTTTGCTCCTTATTTATAGGAAGTCATTGATCAATTTCCTATGCAAGTAGTTTTACTTCCAACGGGGCTTTTGAATACGCGATTGTCCTTCTTATCTGTATGAAGTTATGGATCAATTTTCTATGCAGATAGAAAATACTTGAAAGTATCTCGCTCCGTCGTGACTCGACGCTTGAGTACGTAAGTACTCAAATAGTTCAACAACACAACCGCGTTTGTTTTCACAAATGCGATCATACTCCTTATTAGTAAGAGAGCAGAATACTTAATAGTACTACGTACAGAAAGGACACTCCCTTCCTCGCCCTCATATCAGATACCGCACCTCACTCCGCACTTCGAGGTATTCGTCGCAGACTCTTTAGCAAGGGGGCTCGCGAACCGCAGCGCTGTATTGCTGACACGAACACACAATTATGCGATTTAAAAGTTTTATTTGAGTTTTAATCACGATGGTTGGATATTGTGATGCTTTTCCGAATTCGTATTTACATAAACTGTTTGGAAGATTTCGCATTTTTAAAACCATGCGATTTAATAACCGATTATTTACAGGTAAGTCATTTAAACTAAATTATTTTAGTGTTTTTATTTTATTACGAACCCGACTATATACTCGTAAATAAACAATTGAACTACATGGTCACTTCATAATAATGCACACGTTCGGGCAGCGCCGCCGCCGTCGTCGTTCGGTTCCCCGACACAAATTGCTTTCCGCGCCATTTTTTTTACGCTACTAGATTTCACGCACACATTTACACGTATACAAACGTCATTTGTTGATGTAGTAGTAATAGGTAATTATTTTGCGAGCGTTGTATGGAGTGTCCGAGGTGTGGTAAGAGTCTACGGAACAATTCCGTATGCAAGTATTTTTACTTTAATGGTTTGTAAAAGTATTTATTTGTAAACGCGATTGTGCTCCTTATTTATAGGAACTCACGGGTCAATTTCCTATGCAAGTACTTTTTACTTCCAACAGGGCTTTTGTTTGATTACGCGATTGTACTTCTTATTTGTATGAAGTTATGGATCAATTTTCAATGCAGATAGAAAATACTTGAACGTATCTCGAGCCCTGGTTTGGTGGACGTACTTTGAAGCCCTGGTACTCGATTTTGCAAGTACGACCCATGTCTACGGGCTACGGGCGAGGCGAACGGGAGTTGAGTGGGGGATATAAGCAAGAGAAAGCAGTGCGCGCGCACATTTTCTTTCTCTCTTCCTCTCATAGCCAAATACGTTTGAAGTTTCACTTCAGTCGTGTGGTCATAAGCACACTCGGTTTTTTTTTTTGTGAATTTTGACGTTCAAGTGTGCCTTTTATGTGCCTGTTTGAAATAAATTATTTGAATTCAACTTTGACCTGCCAGTATTCTGGGCACGTTTCCGGATGACAGCGACGCGGACGAGTACTTCGAAAGTATCCTTTTGTTTTCGTATTTATTTGTATAGTTAGTTAGCAAGTCATTTAATTTAGTACCTAGTGTAAATAGTTAGTAATCATGCTTATTTTGTACCCACGATTACCTACCTACATCAAAATATCGAGCCACATTGGAGTACTGTCACAAAGCTTAATATCGATGTCAGACCAAACAAAATCTATACTTCATCAGTTTACCTACTCCCTTCTCAGCTGTCTATCGAGAACTAACATAATGATCAGTCTGCAATCTGGATAGGTTCAAGAAATCAACTTGACGTATGCACACAATTGACAGCGCTTATCGTCGATCTGTATCGGTGATTCGATGCCTCGGGCTGCAAGATGTGTGCTGACTGATTAGAAATGTGTGCTGATTTGAATTCAGATTTAGAACGATGATTTTAATTATCTTACTCGGTGTATTACATTTTATGTAATGTGGTGATTGGTTTGTTAAGTTTAAGCTAGCCCGTATGGAAAGTCGGGAAAGTTAATTGCTTATTAAATTGACAATCCACTTGAATTGTCCTTATAATAAAATTGCAACTGTCACTTTTTGGCAGTTGTATAAAATGGCTATAACACGGCAAAACGTAGTGATATCAATTTGATAAACAATTCATTTCCCTGACTGTACCTGTGAAAGAAGGCTGCATCATTATGAATTATTTTTTATCAGAAACAATTATTTCTGTATCAAGTGCAGCTATGTAGTTCATTTGACTAGATTTTAAGCATTGTTGAGAAGAAAATATTACAGGCAAATTAATAATCTGAAATCGATTTAAAAAAATTGTTTTCTATAAACAGATACTTACGTACTAAAATAAAAACTATTTTGGTAAACATCTCCTATCAGCATTTATTTTGAATAGGTATGTTCGAATTAAAATTCTTGAAACACGAAATGTCTAATTTACTGTAAATAATTGTGTCCATTTTCGTAAAAAAATAGGTTTTTCAGTTTTTTTGCTCTCGTGGGAATTTCAAACTCGTCCTTATTGTATTTAAATGCTGCTATTTTAATTGTAGACATACCTACTAAAGTATGACGCAGTTTTAACACAATTTAGAAGGCAGTAGGTAATTGCGAGTTTAGCTGAAATAGGTAAAATAGGTACCTAGCTATTTTTCAGATATGGAATTCGTAGAACACCAATCCGTCTAAGATTTTGTGACCTTGTCTAGCTAAGACAATATCTTCTATTCCAAAAAGGTAAATGACCGCTGAGCAGATTAACATCTCAAATCTCAATAGTCCTTCACTTCGATTAACCTCTATAACACTAAATTATACCGTATAATAAAAACCGCGCATCACTAATCAAATTTCACGTTCACCAAACAAAGGGCGGTGGCGTAAATAGGGTGTCCACGCTATCGGGACACGGATCTCCTAAGAAACAAACGGTCCGTTTCCTAACATCCGCACCAAATTTGAGGCCACCCGAATCCGCGAATAATGGAACAATTAAACTCTTACGCAAGTCATTGACAATAACGCTAGGCACTCCACGCGTTTGACCTTTGAGGGAAAAAATTCAGACTATGTGCAGTATGACCTACTTTAAAGTAAAGTTCATGAGTATTCTTGCAGTTAAGTCAGCAAGCGGAAGAAGTAACGTGATTATAACCTTCTGAAGTAAACTGTGATTTGGAACTTCAAACCACTCTTGCGTAACACAGAGATCCATAAACACAACTGTGATTCAAATACAGGGTGAAATTGAAAACATGCGACAAATCGAAATGGGAGATTGTACTCATCATTATGAACAACTTTTACTATGGGAGCAAACCTGAAATCGTGAAAAAAAAATCTGCTGTTCCCTACATTTATGTTCGAGTAACTCGTCAAAATGTAGGTAACAGCTCATTTTTTTTTTCTCGATTTCTAAATAAATGTTGTTCATAATGATGAGTACAATCTCCTATTTCGATTTGTCGCATGTGTTCAATTTCAAGATGTATATAAAAAAAAATCGTCTACTCAGAAACTTAAATAACAGCTGTCAAATTGAAGGGCATTTGAATTGTACCTAAGTGTCTTATGTAAAAATACCTAAGTGTCTTGTGGAAAACTATTATATATGTAGGTATTCTCACTTTGACTCCAAGAGGGACAAGACACATATCAATAGAATAGAATACTCTTTATTATGTACACCAATCAATATTTATTTTATTGTATTTTTTTTATTGTATTTATTGTATTGTGTAGTATCAATTTTTTTTTTTTTTTTTTATTGTTATTTTAAGAGTAAAGCCTGAAACATAGTTGTGTTTGTGAATCTCTGTTATACGCCAGAGGATGATCTGTTTGCTATTGATAAATGACAGAATACCATCGACGATCAACAAAGATGTTATAGATTGTGACAGATCATAGAGCGGATTATCAATCTACTTATAGCAGGTAATTACTAGATCTCACAATTAGTATTAGGTAATTACTATGCATGGAGCTCGCAGAATAAGCAAACTGAAGTGGCATGGGCCGGCCATATTAGCCGTAGAACCGGTGACCGTTGGGGTAGATGTGTTCTTGAGTGAACACCGCGAATCGGCAAATGTAAGGCAGGACGCCCTCGGGCTAGGTGGAGGACGATCTTCGCAGGGTGGCTGGTAGCAGCTGGATGAGAATTGCCCAGAATCTAGCTTAATGGCGTGCAATTGGAGAAGCCTATGTGCAGCAGTAAACTCCTCTAGGCTGATGATAATTACTTTTCTGCTAATTGGATTTGGCTATGCTTCTTCTAAGGCTAAAGTTACCCCACTTGTCACCATCATGGAACAGAGCCCTCAGGTCATCGGGCGATATTTACTTTTTAACTTACAAAGTCTCATATGAATGTAAAAAAATAAACGTTTTGTTTTTCCTTAACCAAATTATTAAGCTTCAATGTGAAGAATGTAACGCGAGACGATATAAATAACCGCGTCTTTCACACCTTTAACCTTACAACAATGAGGTCGAACTTATGATTATAAAAAATAATATCTTTTAATGTCTTCTTGTCTCTTGTTGTGGTTTAAAATTCACACAATAATCGTTATCAGTTCCACTGAGCGGTGTTTACGCTTTTATTAACAAAATGGTTGATAAATAATTCAAGGTCCTGCGAGTTCCCGGCTAATAATAGTTCAATGACTACCTTAACCTTTTTTAAACGGTATCCTAGTGTACCCTAATTGTGTAACATACTTTCTATCACAATCCGAAGGATTTTGCTTCATATATTTAAAAAACTCGTGTGATCGATAACTTAAGTAACTATCAAATTGAAGGGCATTGCCATTATAAGTGTGTTACGTAATTAAGCCGCTGGCACTGTTATATGTGTCTGGAAAAATATTTATTTTCACGAAGGTTCCAAGAGGACCAAGACAAATTTATGATTGCTATTTTTAAGAATAAAGACGAAATGATCTACTCGCGAGCTTAAAACAGAGATTATGCAGTGGTTAAAAGATAAGCCAGGCAGCAAAGTTTTGGAAGAACTGGAGGGTCTTAGCAAGTGGCAATCGCTTTCAAAGCGTTTCGTATTTACAACGACTTTCAACCGGATACATACATACATTTTTGACGTTTCTATCATCGTTATCGCTGCAAGAATGTCACTTTGCCTAGAACCTCTGATAGCGTATTGTGTGCTAGACACACTTATGTATGGTAGTGGCTTTAAGTTATGTTAAGTAGGAGAAAAATTTAAGTACATAGTATGTAAGTAAGATGGCCACCCTACTTTATTGACTCGTCAGTTGACCCTGACTGGCAGCTGATTAACAGGCGATGTCCTAAGCATCCGACTTTTGTTCTATTAGGTACTGAATTAATTAACTAGATCCTAGTAGTTATTGGAGCGCTATGCTACTTCAAAGCTAAATGGGTAGCTGCAACTTTTCATTGCTTTGGCGACTCTCAGCAATGATATGAAATGCTGATATAAATTTGACATGACAATACCTACTTTGTATAATTATACTGTTTATAAAATCATTAAAGTAAATTGTTTATTTGGCATGGTATCGTATGTAAGAAACAAAAAAAAATACCTACCTAAACTCTGATTTCTAATTTACTAGACCAAAATGACAGTTAATAAATACTAAATAATGTCATGATGACAAAAAAGGACGATCGCAGGTGTCATTTTAGTCTAGACAGTTAAAAAACAGAGTATACCATACCTACTCAATAAATACTTCTGTCTGAATTTCGCGAATTCTCAACAATTAATAATTTTGACATTTATGAACATCTGGTTCTCAAAAATTAATCACAAATTCATGAGCGCGATTCTGTATAAAGGAAAATTATTAATATCTCAGAATCTTTTCACACGAGAACTTAATCATTCTTATGGCTCGATTTAAAAGTCGCCTAAAACAAAGTTTAATAATAGGTACCTACTAAAATTAAATTCAAAATCGGGAAAATATTCCAATCTCATTGGGAGTTTAAATAATGTTCGAGCCGTTTGGGTTTGAAAACTTGAAACACTGGGTCCATGGGGTCCGAGTGCCCACTAGGTTTTTCGAGACACCAGCATCGCCAAGCGGTTGGTTGACTCTTTACGTGACCAGAGAGTTGGCCAAAACAAATCAGCCAGCCTTTTGAATACTTTTCCTGTTGACAGCGATGCGGTCGAATTCTTTGATGCCCTATAATTCTCTCTCCTCTTTTTATGAATTATATTATTATAATTAATATTTAAAGACTGTTAGCTTATCTAATATGTAAATATAATCTTACTCGGTACTCGAATAAATAAATATTTCATTCAAAAATAAAAAAATGTACATGTAGTGCATTAGAAACCTTTAAATTCGTCTTTAAACAGATTACACACTTCAATTTCACCTTGTACCTCATTTGCCTCGTCAGGAGATAAAACAAATAAATCTGCTCCGCGTCCTGTTCAAACAATGGAACTACAATGCGGTTCAATTCCCGGTCAAGGCAACACGTCACTCACACAGAAGAAAAATGGATGATTCCGATTTGACATATGGATATAGTTTGTTTCTGTAAGTATTAAGTTTAGCACAATGGTACAGGGATTTATCGTAAGCATTGTGTTTGACAAACAACTTATTAGGCTTGCTGCCTCATTAACTTGGAAATAGCAGAAGTCAAGGGTGTGGATTAGATTCCCGGGGTCGCGAAATGAATAAGGCAAGACTTGAAAGGACCAAGATTCCCCTGGTGCTTCCTAATGATCTCTGTTATCGTCAGAAAACTACAATCATTCTATCAAGGGAGGATTTGTACCTCTTGGTCAGTTGTTAAGTAGTTAATAAAAACAGATTTAGCGTTGCTTCTGCCTAACGTGTGGGTTTATTAACGACTGGCCTCTGCCCGCGACTTCGTCCGCGTGAAATCTCACCCTCCCCACATTCATCCTCTTAGGGGTGAAATTTCAAAAAACCCTTTCTTAGTGGATACTTACTCTTCACAAAGAACACACTCTCCAAATTTCATGTCTCTAGGACCAGCGGTTTAGCTGTGCGTTGATATCTCTGTCAGTCAGAACTTTTAATTTTATATATTTAAAGATGATTATAGTTATGTGACGTTTAAACGTCAAACATATATAGTTAAACAGTCGCTAATCACTACTTAACTTTAAGTAACGTTTATGAATAAAGGGGTATATGTCTATCTATTTAAATCATATAGAAATAGGGTTCTCTGATCTCGCTCTCTCTCATTCATCATTATTTAATTAAAATTTCTCTCGAAATTATTTTCCTGGTCTCTTTGATTTAGTTTGTTGGTAAATAATACATTTTATTAAAATCAATTACCTGTTCAATTATTAAAAATCATTCAAGTATTATGAGGACAAAGACTTTGGCTTACAGTCTATTTAAACCAGTATGATATTGATAAGGTTACATACCAAGTAATAAATCCAATCCAACATACTATTAAACGTAATTCAATCAATAATCACATCATTAGTTCTCCATAATTCAGTGCAAAATCGATCAATTTGGACAAATTCAGAAGCAAATGCTAGTTGAACAATTACCTTTTAAGTAATTGAAGTAAATGCTAGTGTATCGCAACTGTGGCAATTTTTTATTTCTTTTCAACATAGTATGGGAACATCCTTCAGATGGACCATTAGATTAGCTGATCGTGTAACCACTTTGGAGTCTGCTTACATTATTGATGCAATAGCGTGAACACATTGGCAAGAGCCCTGCTAAAAGTTTACTATGACAATAGCTTTGGTGTTGAAGATCACATTGTACCTACAAATTGCTTAAAATTAAGGTTCTCAGATCTTGGCTTCAAGGGCTATTATGTAAAAGATTTCACTCGATCATTCAACGAATCAACTCAACCTATATAGCAGGCCAATAGTCATAGCCCAATCCGTCTTCCTTATTCTTACTATCAATATCTGTAGTTTTCTCAATTCCTAACCCTACAGGGTGAAATTAAAGTCATGGGCATCCTTTTAAGGGGTCATTGTAATCATAACTCAAAACGCTGCAGCCAAGTAGATATAATATCTATTATGCCAAGAGACAATCCTTTATAACATTGCCTTACCATATTTGTGCAGACATATTGATATACTTGCCCAAGCACGCTATATTCCCATCACCATTTATGGTTCTCATATGCAAGACCCATCGTTTAGGTATGTAAACAGAGATCATTGCAATCCCCTGCTATAAAATTATTATGTCCAATGTCCACTACTGCTACTATAGTCGGGTTCAATAAAACTGTGCACAAATGTAAACAAAGCAAGATTGAGAGAAATTGTTTCAACAGTTGTCTGTGAAAAGTGCATGCGTGTGTCTGTGTGCAGTTGTGTGTGTGAGTGTGTTGTGTGTGCATCGGGGTGGAAAGTTAGGGTCTCCCCACATTTATCGACGCGGAATCGGCTAACACCGGTCAAAAAAGCCTTTATGTCTACGTAATAAGAGTGTTACTAATACCATTCGCATCGGCTCGGCTCGGACGACGCGTCGCGACGCCGACCGACGGCGAAACGAGCCGTTTGCCTATTAGCTCGGCGATAAGTCGAGTACTTTGGTGATACGCACTCGGCTTAAGCCGATTCCGCGTCGATAAATGTGGGGAGACCCTTAAAGTATAGTAACTTGCGCGGTCCTACCGCCGAATGTCTAAGATGATGTAACAGGTAATACGGGCTAGTATCCGCAACTCCACATCAAAGCGCATATTGGCTGAGACAAAAATTGCTGGACCAGTTGCTTCGTCGCCAATCTGAAGCAATAAGATGATAAATACTTTTAAACTCATCGCAAAACCTCAGTTTTGCGTCTGGATGAAATGATTCCATAGATTTGAGTATCTACGTTTAAAAATAATGAAGGCCATATAGCGTTGATTCCTAACTAAAGCTTGCTTATAAGCGACGAGCTGCGCCCCACGATTTCACCCGCATAAGTCTCGATCCCGTGGGAATATCGGGATAAAAAGTACCCTATGTCCTTTCCCGGGACTCAAACTATCTCTGTACTAAATTTCATCTAAATCGGTTCAGCGGTTTAGGCGTGAAAAGGTAACATAAAGACAGACAGACAGAGTTACTTTCGAATTTATAATATTAAGTAAGTAAAGTAAGTATGGATGGATTACACTGGATAATCTCCTCCAAGTTCCATGTTTACAACGTCGGACACTCATATTTAAACCGACTATACTGTCATACAGCGTACTTCTCACGCGAACAAAAGGGTTTCCCAACTGACACGTAGAAGTTACGTTACTTATGTCGGTAATTAATGTTTTGATACTGTTTACAACATCTATGGGAAATATCCATGGGATGCAGGGAAAGTATACCAGATGCTTATCTTCCTCCGTACGTATGTTTTTCAAGAACTTTGCGGACTAGATTTATGGTGTTAACATCATAGATTACAAACCTATGTTTCCATCTCTATATAATCACAAAAAATATATTCATGAGGTCCTGAATTCGATTCCTGCGGGGCAATTGCGTAACACATTATCAATCGGAATCGGTATCATTTTGACAGTTCAACAACATTCATTGCGTTATTTACGCGTTGAGCAGACAAATTTTTCGAACTTATGAAGCAATGGATTAGCAATTGGCTTCGAAATTATTCTGATTTCGATTGATAGTGACATAGTGTGTTACGCAATTAGGGTGCTGGGCATAGTTTGTGTGTTTTTCAATCAGGAATTTCTCAAAAGCAACTCGGAGTCTGGCTGAATTTGTGCCTGGTAGTGGCAATAGGCCCGCGGTGTGGGTGCACTCTGCCTAATCCTAAAGGATAATGTTGGTGCATTAACAAGCTGCAGACAAGCTTATTAAGTCAATTAAGTGGACCCTGAAAATAACCATAATTGACTCAAATAATATGGATTCTAAAGAACTACAAAATTACAGATACATTACACAACAAAATACTGCAATTTCTAGGTCAACATAGCAATCATTATAATTCTAACATCCTATAAACCAATTTAAACATTACAAATAATAGAATTACAGTTAAAATACATTACAATAAATTGTTCTAAAAATCCATACAATTGATAATTCGTAGATAACAATCACTTTGAGGATAATGACGATATCATTAAATAATTCGAAATAAACGGAGGTAGTCATAAATCATTGCGCTGATACGCGATCGTGGTCGTGAATGTGCGTACACGCAGCAAAGTGATCATAGAGTAGGTATGTTCTGAAAGAAGGGACTTTTTAAATAAATAAAAACTTAATATAAAAATGGAGGCCGGTGTAGTTCGTTCCGCGTTTTCGTTTTTCATAAAATTATTTTTCACTTTGTAGAGTTTTTTTTTGGAAGTATAACGCTACTTGCTATGTAAATATAATGTGACAAGGAGTTATTATAACGTCATCAATATAAACTAAGTGGAAAAATACGTATTATTGAAGCTAACTCAAAAACTACCCATGCAAAGTCAATAAGCATAGGTACTCAATCCATTTAAAATAATTTTTGAAATCGATTCACAATTGCTGGATATAACGCGTATAACATTTTTTGTATATTAGTTGTAAGTTCTTTTAATGTAACTGTTTGCTGTTCCTTTAAATAAAAATAACATATACATTATACATACATACAAAAAAATTCAGTCAAATTGAGAACCTCCTTCTTTTTGAAGTCGGTTAAATACTTACAAATTAATAATCTTTAATCGAAACTTCCAGCGCAGTCAGAAAAATCCGTCAGTTTACTGATGTAGATACCGCGAGACTGGTATATTTTAGTTACTTTCATAGTATCATGTCTTACGGTATTTTACTTTGGGGACGGGCTGCAGACATCGATTCTATTTTTATTCTGCATAAAAGAGCCATCAGAGCCATATATAATCTTCGCAGGCGCGATTCTCTAAAGGAAAGGTTTAAGGAAATTAACATCATGACGGTACCTTGTCAATATATCTATGAAAACATCATATATGTAAGGAAAAATTTACATCTTTTTAGTAAAAGAGGTGAAAGACATAATTATACTAGTACTAGAAATAGGGACCTATTAGTTCAACCAGGTTTCAGACTAGCTAAAGTAGACTCATCTTTTATGGGGTACTGTTTAAAATGTTATAATAAAATACCTCCCCACATTCTTCAACTGAATGAGACAAAATTCAAGTCTTGTATTAAACGCACACTATGCAGGCAGGCATATTATAAGTTAGGAGATTACATCTCGGATAAAAATGCCTGGCTCAATGCTGGTCCTGCTCCACAACCACAACTAATTGATTAACACTTGAAAATACTGTTGGAGCTGCTGAAGATTGTAAGTCTATCTTTGCATTGTATAAATTCAATCTCCTAGTAATTGCATAACACATGTGTGAGTACTATGTACACACTATAAAGCTACCATTTACTGGGTACGTCTTTCATTGACTTGAATGTGCTCTGGCGGCTGAGAGTATGTCATGCTCACTCAAATGTCTCGCTGATGGTGGCGCATGTGTTGGATCATTTAGCTCCCTTCAAAATGGTTGAGCTGAATGGTGCTGATGCATGCGTCATGTTCGTGAACGGGCACCGTCAGTAGGGACTGGTCATCTCTTTGCTGCCATGGCTTATTTTAATTTATTATTTGAATTGTTGTCTTTTCTCATCTTTTCATTATGGACGCTTTTAACGTTCTGCATCGTTCTCACATGTATAATTTTTAACATGAATGATGTAACCAAGACTTTGTAACCACATTATTTTGATTTAAAAGAGTGTCCATGGAGTTTCTTGCCCGTTCTTCTCCATAGGTACCTACGCTTTGGAATGGGCAACTAGCTTCATTTTTTCTGATTGACTGACTTCTTGACAATTCAAAAGTGCCTGTAAATGGTTTAATTGAAATAAATGCTTTGAGTTTGAGTTTGCATTATTACGCCGACCATCATTTTTATATTTTATAGACAAAAAATATACCTAAGCAGTTAAGTAGGTATTAAAGATCACACTGATGTCAAGAAAATAACAATTTTCACTGCATAGATTTTCGGATTTACATAAAAATTATATTGATTATGCTAATTTATAGCCATAGAAACTTCCAACCAATTTTAGACACTACTGACGCAATATCGATTTAAATCGATTATAAGATGACAATGTATTAGATCTTTCATCTTATTTATTAGGTGGCGGAGGCGGATGCAGTCATTTCTGTAAACTTATTCTCTGCAACATTTTGTAAGCGCAGACGCACCTCTATTATTTTACGCGAGTATCTTGTTTTTTAAAAAAACATGCCCATACAAAATGAACTTTGATTCTCTGTAAATAGCGTCAGCTTTCGTACTATGAGCAATATCTAATGTGGTACTTTTGCGTGTGATTGCTAACTCATTTTAAGTTTAAAAGCTATAAACTGCACCTATGTTATTTGGGATTCGTAAACAAAATTCTTATAGTTACCTACTTAAGTGTAAATGCAAGAGGTGATCAGGTGAACTTTTTGATCGGTATTGGCTAACTGTGTTGTGTAGCACAGAACGATAGAATAGAATAGAATACTCTTTATTATGTACACCATATAAATTACAGACATAAATATAGAAACAACAACAACAGAACAAGAACAAGGGATCCAGCGCAAAGAGCAGCATAAGATTTGACTTGGTCGACTGGACCCGCGGTTCCAGTACGAGTGGGTCCAGTTGACCAAAGACCCATAAATACGTTCTTTTTCGAGTCATCGTCATTCTCCTGTTCTTATCACAATTTATTTAGGATCGGCGCAACACGTCTTTTTCTTCCATACTTCTCTATTAGACGTCATCTCGGTAGTCACCCCCTTTCTAACCGGGTAACCACTGAAAATCAGCGCTGTGCTGTGGGTCCCCTATAGCACAGCATTATTCTGAGTGGAAGCCTTCTTGTCACAATCATGACTTAATGAATTTCTAATTGTGCTCGTAATTATAGATCCATTTTCTTTTTTATTATGCGAGTGTCGTCACTAGATCCATCATGGATTTGGCCAATGGATCTTCTGAGCTTGAACGTCTTTTTGTATGCACAGGTTTTTTTTCTCATTTTTTTTAAATCAGAATATACAGGGTGGCCCCCTTCGACACGCAACCTGTTACCATGGATTCAGTACATGATTCTAGACCCCCTTTTTTTTTTTTTTTTTATTGCTGAATGGGCCCGCTCTTGACCTCGATCACGCCTGATGGAAAGCGTTGGATGAGGTCTATGATCGAACGAGCGTGCCCAGAAGATGCCTAAGGCACTGGAACTCCCACGCATCGACGAAACACAGCAGGCTGCTTGACGCCGAACTCCGGTGGGAGGGTGGTCGCAAACCAGGCGGGCGTTAGCCCTACCACCGCAAGGGAAGAATTGGCCAGTCAAATAAGATGTTGGGTGTGACTGCCCAGGATGCGCCGAGCGCTCGGTTCAGTTGAGTAACTGGTGGAACAAACTGCGCTACACGGGGAGGCTTCTTCATGCATCCCAATCCCTTGCGTAGAAAGTTTTTGTAGGTTATCAAAAAAATCAGCTATTTAAAAAAAAAGTGAAATATCTTCGTTGTTAAAATGTATGGAAGCTGTACAGGTGATCAGATGTACGGATAGTAACAGGTACGGCTTATAATACAATACATTCTAATTTAAAACGTTAAACTGACAAGTATGTAAAACCTAGACAGAAATTACAAGTAACAAGTGGATAATAATTAGCGACATGTATCGACAGTCATCCATCACGACGATGTAATTACTAGCTTCAAGACGACTCATTAACTTTTTGCTAGGAAGGACAGACTTAGAGAATATTATAAAGTAAGTCGTGCATTAGACTGGTGTATGGTTTTATGATTATTAATCAATGGTGTGTTTGTTTGAAATGAATGGAGGACGCAATTAATCATGAAGTTCATAGATATCTGCCTATAATGTTCCCTTCGAGAGGGAGTGAGCTGTAATCCACCAAACGGGCCCAGTGCGGGTTGGTAGATGCCACCTGTCTTCGAATTTTATTTTTATGAACTTAACTAGCTGCGCCCCGCGCTTTCACCCACATAAGTCACGATCCCGTGGGAATATCGGGATAAAAAGTATCCTAGTATGTCCTTTCCCGGGACTCTAGCTATCTCTATACCAAATTTCATCTAAATCGGTTTAGCGGTTTAGGCGTGAAAAGGTAACATACAGACAGACAGAGTTACTTTCGAATTTATAATATTAGTACGGCTAAAGTGGAAGAGTATAAATAAAAAGCTTCACAGGGGATGAGTTCAGTCTGCATATCTTAACAGTCCAGAATTTTGCTGTTGAAAATCGCGTCGCACCCTTTTTACCTGATATTAGCGAAGTCGAAAGATAGGATTACGAATCCTTTAGTCTCATCCGATGGTCTCATCTCTCTCTCAGTTCCTAGAGAGATAAGTTCAGTTTTACAAGTAAACCCAATCGTGAATGTTTTGTTACGCCTCAGTTGATATCAGACCTTACGCATGCACCTCTCAGAACAATTACTTAGCTCAAATAGTGATAAGCTGATAAAATACAACATATATGAATTTTATTATTTAATCACAGTGTTAAAGTTGTCTAACTTGTATCAACATTGTATTATCAATTTGTTAGTTCATCAAATTGCTTTGTTTGTTGATCTACGCACACTGAAACTTTGAACTTAGGATTCATGTCCATGTGAATCAGTGGGTTTTCATTTCTTATAATCATGATGACGTCTGATAAAGTATAGAAAGAAAAATGTATTTATTGTGACTCGCACAGGAAGATCAGAAACTAAACACAACCATAAAACTATAAAAAACAAAATTATATAAAATAAAGTAAAATAATAGAAAGTCCTGTACGAGGCCAAAAGGCTACTATCTCAGCATGATGCTGCGACATTTAAAAATAAGTGTATCAGCGCGGGTACTAGAGTATTATATTATCTGTGGCGCGGCGCGGGTATTCTGGTATGACCCGCTGTGATGTCACGGGCGGTTACAGAAATAAAAACGTCTGTCATGAAGTCTGTATTTTCTATTGAAGATATGGTAAGTACTATATTATCGTAGTTCACTAGGCCATAGCTAGTTTATTTTTTGATATCACAATCAAATCATCATCAGTCGCCCATCCAATATAAGACCGCCAGTTGACTGTTGTGCTCTTCAATGTTTGTTACTACATATTTTAACTGTCTATGAAGAGCCTAATTGTCTAAAAATAAAATGTGTTCAAAATTAAAACGGTATTTCACTTTTCAATAAAATGTTCACCAAGTCCCCACATTCAGAAGTTACTCCAAACATCAATTTTACCAATATTGACACGTAACCTGCGCCCGCTGACGTTGCTAATTACGGTTTTTGTTGCTATTACAATATATCGACGATATATCCGGCCTTGGCAGCGGAGCACAGGTTTACAGGGTTGTCGATGTGTCCCTAATCGATGATACTTGTGCCCACCCACGTCCGTTTAGGTGATGACTAATGACATGGATGCGTTATATCCTGGTTATAGGGATGACGATTCAGACTTTATCCGTCAAATATCATGTTAGGTACAAGCTTCTGTCCGCGACTCCGTCCGCTTGAAAAATCTTGATCCCCGAACTGTCGCATCACATCGCCTCCCCACGCTATTTATTCGTTTTCGCTATAACAGCGTTCCTTCTGTTTTTTTTTTATTGTTTTTGCTCGGGTTCTTAGGGTCCTAGCATGATATTGAATAGCCTCTATCCTTCCTCAAGAATTGGGCTATCAATTGCAAAAATAGCTTTTCATATCCGACGGGTAGTTCCAGAGATTAACGCGTTCATACAAACAAAGAAACTGTTCAGCTTTATTATTAGTACTAGCTTCGGCCCGCAACTTAGGAGTGGCCTAATTTTGATAGTGAAAAGAACTTTATTAATTTATCTAAATTATTTGTGAAACTGACAGCCCTAGTATTAAACAAATGCAATTAACCCTACCGATGATGCGGCCGTAACACTAAACTTATGAGGATGAATACCTATATTATACGCACATGCGTGATAATAATTACATTATGTAATAATTATAAAGATTTTATTATCTACGCATTTATAACATTTTAATAAATTGGTCCATACCTACCTACGTTTTGTTTGTTATGTAGGTAAAACTTCCTGGATTAGAACGATTCAATGTTTAGGTTTAGGAAATACATGACGAAAAGACAGTGGACGTAAGAGCCGACTGTTATACAAATGACGGCCGATCTTTAACGTTTTCGTTTAAAGGTTCCTAAAAACGAGAACTATAATACCTTTTCTGTAACCCCTTCTTCAAGAAAAAAATTATTATAGATCCTACAAAGGCTCCGAAGGTTTGATCATACGAAAACGAGGCAACCAAAAAAACGATCCTTGTTACCGCCGCCGCCGCCGTAGCTTTAGTAAGCGACTAGCAATTTCAACTGGACTCGGAACGGGGGCGTAGCTCAGATGGTAGAGCGCTCGCTTAGCATGCGAGAGGTACCGGGATCGATACCCGGCGCCTCCAATATTTACTTTTTGCCATTGATTTAGCATTTTCCTCATTAGATTTTTCCAACTAATAAAAGTGGTTGTGGATTTGTAGTATTATGGACAATTTTTTTTTTATGTAGTAGATTTATTATTATGGACAATGTTTTTTTTTTACTATTGCATGCTGTTATAAGAATAACTTTTCCTTGAAGACGATTATTATAATCGTATTAAAGTTAACAATTTGGGTTAATACCTATTGCTAATGGTTATATGCTATTTTTGATTCAGTCGAATCACCAACCTTGAGCCATGAAAATTATCTCATCAGTATTTGGGTAAATAAAAGCAAATTACGACATTTATGAGATTAATAAAAAATATGTAGGTATGAAAGAATTTTTTGTTTTAGATTATTAGATACATTAGAATAATTCGGTATAGTTTTACAACTACCGAATTATTCTCTTAACTCTTTTCTCGAAACTATTATTGTTTGAAAAAAACTTCTATAATACCATTATAAATTATTATTTTTACAATAAGAAAAATATGTTTCATTCCATTCCACAAATAAAACAGCATTTAACTACTCTCTGGCGCGATAGATGGCGCTGTACCGTCAGGACTTCAGGAGCCGTTTTCTAGATCGCGATATGGT
Organism: Amphipoea lucens; assembly: GCA_947508005.1. Lineage (NCBI taxonomy): Eukaryota > Metazoa > Arthropoda > Insecta > Lepidoptera > Noctuidae > Amphipoea > Amphipoea lucens. Next base: position 1,028,682 of record OX382368.1, on the reverse strand, counting down.
TTCGTTTCACAACGAGATTATACAGGGTTATTGGAAAAACACCAACAACCTCTTAAGAGGTCATTGTACTCATCATTATGAACAACTTTTACTATGGCACCAAACCTGAAATCGCGAAAAAAAAAAATCAGCTGTTTATGTTCGTCTAACTTGTCAAAATGTAGAGATGCTGAGCTGATTTTTTTTTCGCGATTTCAGGTTTGGTCCCATAGTAAAAGTTGTTCATAATGATGAGTACAATGTGCTCTTAAGAGGTTGATAGTGTTTTTCCAATAACCCTGTAAAGCCAGCGAGCTTGAAGTCTAGGACACGCGTATTTGGTAGACGTGTGTACCTAGAAGTTATTTTTGAAAGGAATTACTGATGTTCTGCAGTTAGTCTCTTATTATCCAACTTGCCTTGCTGTTTCAGCAATTTAATTTAACTTTACCTCCATATAAGTCTCTTCTGGGCTTCTTTTTTGCCTTTGGTATAAAATGCCTATGGCATTGAGTCCACTTTTGTACCTTATTATGTACGAGAAGTTTATATAAATAAATGAATATTGAATGTACAGACGCCAGCACATCAAGCTACCCGAAACTGTAAAATTTTCCCAATCAACCTTGAACTTAATGCTGTAGCTAGCGATAAAGTTGAAAATCTATTAAAGAAATTTGACAGATTGTAGTAGCTTGATGTGCTGGCGACTGTATATTATCTACGTGTCTAAGCGGGATGATAATGAAGATTTATATCTACTTCAAAGCTATAATAAATGTATTTTTCACTTCTCATACTCTAAAAGTTCGTCTTTATGTTGTGCTTAGGCGACATAAAATCGCTTTTTATGTTCTAGTGCATAAAGTATTTTTTTTTCTGAGACTAAGGTAATCAGGCCCAACAGCCACACGCGCAATAAAGCTTCGCAGATTAAAGTCGTGATTTATTTCATTTTCTTTAATTTATACCACTTCCGTGTTTTCTATCGTTAATTTAATAAAATCAGGTAAAATAGTTGTCATTTATTATTTAAAAACGCAAAGAAACATTTTTATGACTTGGCAGTATGAAGTACCCAAGTCGAATGACAAATGTTGAAATTAAAAAAAAAAACTTTTAAAAAGTTTCGTGGCGGTATTATCTGTGGTGGCGGGAATTAGCTATGCTTTGCAACATTTTTGATTAATTATGTACTGTATACTTTATGCCTGTTTCATTTTCTCGCAATCGAAGTGAAAAGCAGAGTGTATAGATAACTCAGGCATAAACGAACCATTTTACCCCTCGACTTAACTATCCACCCTCGCCTGCGGCTCGCGTGGATATAAACGTCTCGGGGTAAAATAGCTTCTTTTATGCCTTAGTTGTACAATCTACTATTTCTAGGAGATGAGTTTTTTTACATAAAGTAACAACACGTCTGTCTGTAATCCCCGAAAGGTTAGGCACAGATGGAGATAGTACAGTCACAGATAATATAATACTACGTAGTACAATGTACGCCTACATTTCGCCAGTTATTGGTTTTTTATCACACCTATTTATCACTATGTATACTATAGAACCATTATAGAACTGTCCAATCAGTGTAACAGATCTCTGAAACGGCGTCCATTACTCTTAAATACGGCTTAATAATCTGACGGACGGCCGCAAGGTATAGATGACATTTTTAGTACGTGAGCACACGTCTTTACTTTGGCCGAAGGCTGGTATTTAAAAGTCAACTGATAAACTGGATTAGTTCAGAACTAGACACATACAAATCTGCATAGCGCTCCTAATGATTGCAAGAATGAACAGATTGTCAAAATCATAGAATTTGGTAGTATCGAGTAAGTATAAAAAAATAAGTAAGACTTGGAGACTTGGAGAAAGCCTATTTACCTATATCATGCTGATATTTCGAGTCTTTAATAAATGCCTATGCATGCATAAATACGTAGGTACTCACCTACGTATTTTCCAGTAACTAAAATAAAATTAATGGACTCCTAAATAACACTGATAGGATTTAAGCCAGGCTTTGTATTCTTATGCACATAATTCTTTAATGAAATTTTATTTACATAACCAGCCTTTAATGTTCCCACTGCTGAGACACAGGCCTAATCTCTTCGAGAGAGAGTGGGCTATCCACCACGCGGGACCAGTCCGGGTTGGTAGATGTCACATGTCTTCGAATTTTTGGTTCTAGGACATGCCGGTTTCCTCACGATGTTTTCCTTCACCGTTTTGAGAGCAGTGATGATGAAATAATTTACACAATGTAAAGCGCCTACCTGGGTACGAACCCACGACCTACAACTCGTAATTCGGCGCCGTTACCACTGGGCCACCTCTGCTCTTTTACCAGAATAGTTTTACGTAACAATGACAAAATATTATCATAATTTACATAAAAATGTGGATACTAGAAAAGCTAGTCAAATACATTAAGATTATGAGCGTGGGCGACTCATGACACAAGAATGTCTTATAAATAACACTAATTTACAAATATGGGTCACCTCAGAACACGGATACACAATCTATATCGTACAAACGCAATAAAGAAGTTGTGTTAACTTCACCTTTTTAATCCTTCCAAAGGTTGTCTTTAAAAGATCGCTTTTAGTGATAAGAACGCCCCATCGTCCACACCTATTAGATGTAAAATGTCTACATTTATATCTGTAATTTATATGATGTATATAATAAAGAGTTCTTTTCTAATTCTATTCTATTCTAAAGGAGGAACTCTTGTACATAACCATCATTCATCAATATCTTCATTCTCCCTTGGGTAAGCCAACCATCTAAGCAAGAATCTATAGTGACCAGTTGCACTACAAATGTTCCGACTCAATGATACTCGACGAATCCCGGGGAAATGATTTATAAAAACTGTCTTGGAAACGGCCTTGGAATTAATCAGAGAAAAGTAAAATAGTAAAGAAAAGCCGTAGTTTCGACTTATAAGCACCCATTTATAAAGACATCGCAACGAGAAAAGCAGGCTAATGAAATGAAATTTATTTGCAAAAATTGTACATGATAGAAGATGGTCAGGTTTTTTAACAGTTTCTAAAACAATTCGCTAAAACTAGCGTGCAAAATTATTGATTACATTAATTAAATATATGAAGCTTATAAAATTGGTAAATAATTCATAGTTATTTTTAAAATATCAAGTATAATAACAGCCATAGTTGTTAATGCTGTAGGGATAACAAATTCCACCCTGTCATAGTGAAAAAAAAACAATTAATTATTGGCATATTGCAGAAATCAGTAACACAATAATGGGCTCATTCGTAGTAAACGGACAAAGCCTGACAGTTGACAAGTATCCATCCTTCTTTATACCTACGTACAGTCACCAAAATTGTAACCAGGATTGTCGGATATAAGTCGCTGCTAAACAGACTCCGGGGCAGCCCCAACAGCATTCTACGCGCTATAGCCGGGAGACATGACAGCCCGTTGGTGAGGTCACTTGTCACCTGTACATTGTCGGTGTTATTAGTTAAGTACTAACATAGGTTAAGATTATTGTTACTAACCCAATGGATCTCTGTTATCCGATAAAGTAAAATAAATAAATAAATAAGTATTTGAAGTTTAATAAGAAACCTCTATGGTTAAAATTTGATAAATTAACTGTTCGTAATCTATAAATTAAATTAAATTCTATTTGAAAACATCCATCAGTTTCTTACTAAACTTCAACTATATCTGACGACTCTGGTTACTTGTCTCCTTTGGTGACCTTACCTAAGCTGGTGTATGTCTGTCAAATTTCCACCCACGCTGGTTCTCCATTGTAATAATGGCTACCTTCAAAACAAAACACCCTTGTTACTTGTCATGTTAACATAATGATACATGGAAGTAACGATTAGTTATATTAATATGACAGCTTGATGTTCTTTTGTTTTAAGAGTATTGAGTTCTCACGTTAGCAATCTAAATGCTGCTGAAGGATTAATGAAGAAATGCTGAAATATAGCTGAAATATTATTATACTTACTACAATAAGATGACAAGTTTCAAAACTTGCCCGTAGACGATACTTATGCAAAAGCACTTATTAATAAGAACAAACTACAGCCACTCTCCATTGGTTAACCAACCTATCAAAATGATGGCACTTCCCTAAAGCCATATATGAAGCAACGCTTTTAAACACAGTAATAATAAGTTATGAAGTGACGAGTATGGAACAACCTCTGATCGCCATAAACATTACTTTTAATCATGTTACGTTAGCTCTTAAGCTGCAGGCGACGATGTATTTTTAAGTAGGTACAAATAAACCACCTTTAGTTGCATAACGTTTGGATGAAAATGAAAACGACCCTCAAGGGGATTGAGTAATAAATGACTCTCGTTGCTGACTTTGCCATAATACACTGAGGAAAACCGTCGCAATTTTCCTGGACCAAACTTAGTTACGTCGCACTTTTCTATCCAGTCTATCCGCATCTTTGATAGATTACAAATTTTGCTAATCATAAAATGAGTGATATTGGCGCCGATTCCCTTGTTTACAAACTAAACTAAATTTAAGTTCAGTGCATCTTGTTCTTTCTATTTCATTAAGAAAAGGACAGAAGATAAATATTAGTTTAGACCTGTCAAATTAGTCCGTGCCTGACGTAAATTGACGTATTTTTAATAGACAATTTTTTAATCACGTCTAAATTGTCTATGGAGTATCTTAATTTGACAGGACTAAACTAATATATATCTCCTGTTCTTTTCTTAATGAAACAGAAAGAAAAATATGCACTGAACTTTAATTTAATTTAGTTTGTAAATAAGAGAATCGGCGCCATTATTAATCTAATCACAGTCAATCAACCAACTCAGCCCATAGCTACTCAAGTAGGTACCCCTCACGACTTGCGCCACCGCACCCAGTTCTCCGCCTTCTACATCCAATCTTTCAATCTTATCAAGGACCAATATTACACTCCTATGATCTCCAAATCTTATTGCATCATATTCTTAAATATTTGATCTGATTGTTCTGGTCCTGAACAAGGCCTCCCCAAAGGTCAGGCTATTGACACCTTCTGACGGACAGCTGCGTGATCAGCGCATATTTGTGGAGTGCTCTCTATTCGGGGTCAGATGTGATTGACAGGGTCGCTTTGTTGTTTAGCTTTTGTTATTTTTAAGAGGATCACGATGGAATTTTTTGGTAGCCTAGCCGTGGCTGCGGTGTTTGTTTTACTTTCAGAAATGTATATACATACATAAACTCCCGTCTTCTTTCCATGAGGTAGGTAGAAACTACAGAACGTCACCTGCTACGATCCTTGCATACTCTTCTCTCTCTCTCTCTCTTTTTACCTCGTTTACATTCATAGGTACTGGTCATAGTTTCAGGATGTGAAAACGCTAGTCTTTTCAGTAGGCACCAACCTCTCTGCTCGACAAAATTTTGACATATGACACACCAGCTGACTCGACGGGGTGTTGCGAATTACGTCATGATAATCAGAAATTTACTTCAACTTTCAGCATTCGAATTTATTAAGAAAACTGTGTTACCGCGCATATTTTGTAAAATAAGTTTGTGGCAAATATCTTTAACTATATGCTGAGGTCGGTAAAACCGCGTCATTCTACTGTGAAAGTTGTATAAAATAGATATTACTACACCTATCCAAAAGGTAGACACCTCAAAATCACTGAAAATATGTACATAAACCATCTAATCTCTTGATGAAAATATGCAAAAGGGAAAAATAAAGATATTGTCATTCTCTCTGCATTCTTACTTTTACCATTTTTCATACATAAACTACATAAAAAACATGATCAAATCTTGATAAAAATTACTAAAAATTGTGTTGCGACGTGACACCTCTTAGTGCTGACCATCCACCCAATTTTCTTATTCCGATTCAAAAATGTCATAAAGCCTAATCGATAATCGGTATTTAAAAAAAAATAAAAAAATTGTAGGGACTGAATAAAAACTCTTTGGTATATTTTATCATGAATTAATAGTTTTTTGAAATATAATCATTTTAATAAGTACAAACACGTACAGTGTGGATAGGGGTGTAACTTTTTATGGTTCCCTACGTCCGAATGAAAAAACGGAACCCTTATAGGATCACTCGTGTGTCTGTCTGTAGGTTTGTTACTATCGATTTTTTTCGAATCTACTGGACCGATTAAGTTGAAATTTGGTACACATATAAATTTCTGTGACTCAAATACGGACGTGTAACATGAATAAATTAATTATGAATATGGGGTCACTTTTTGGGGTCACATTAGATAAAAAAAAATACCATTATTATAGTTTCAAACTCAAATGGGTCCCGCCTGCTCCCAAATTTTATTTAATTTAAAATGGGCTTGTTTTTAGCTTTTCAGTTAGTTTTAGTACAAGGATGCAGTCGGGTTTTTTAATTTTTCTAATTACTTTTTTTTTATTTCCAGCTTTTTAGTTTACAAATGTGAATGATGTGTTTCGCAGACGATTTAGTTCTTGATACGTGTTTTTTACGATTTGTCACTTTGAATTACTTTTAACCATATAAGTTGTATATATTTTTGTAATCACCTTTTAAAACCCTTTAATTTGATACCCCACTCGATAGGTATTGAGAAAAAAAAAATTATTGAAGGCATAATATGGCGCCAAAAATCCGCCATTTTGTTTTTTTTTTTATTTTGATATGCCCAGTGTCACTCTCACAGTAAATACGAATCTAACGACACCTCTCAAGCTAAAATCAAGCGTGCCAAACAATTATACATACTTACATACTCTCGAAAAACATAACCCTCTTTCTGGCGCAGTCGGGTAAATAGTAGATCATTATACAAGGGTCGAAAGTAATCTATTCCCATACGAGGTATTTAGACTATAGTCCGAGTAGGAATTGATGACTTTCACCCGTGTTAAACACTCTACTTTTCATTTCAGGAAAGTAAAAAATAGTGGTCTTTCTAAAATATTTATTGATAATAATAACATGAATAATAGGTACCTATTTAAAATTAATTGAAATATTAGAACAATTTGTGTGCTATTTTAAATATGGAACACACTGCGTCACTGCCGCAGGCCGTCCCGCTTGATAGGTATTTTTTTCACACTGGCTGTTTATACACTCACAAGACCGCAACATTTTTCTTAATTATGTAAAAATTTCGTAGCTGACTACTTAACCAATTTAGTTCTATTTTTTAATTCATTCCCGACCTAGAGAGGAAAGCAATTACTATGAGTCTTTCCCGCCTTAAGGTTAAGCAACGTCTTCCACCCGCTATTCGGATCAAACAAATACTACTTTCCGAGTATGAGAAATGAAAAAGCTTTGCTTACTGTAAGTACCGCGTGATATATTAAATGAAAGGGTTTGTCGTGAGGGTCACAAACATATTTTTTAATAACTAAAAAAAGTTATTTATTATTCTATTAAATAGAAACAATATATCTGAAACCACAGCCTAAAATAAAAAAAGAACTACAAAATATAGTTCTGTGCTTATTCTAGATTCCAAGAGATCCTATCAGACGTCTGGTCTTCAAATAATATGGCAAATCTCTCATTCTATACTGCGTACATACGGTACTTACATTTGGTCACAGTCAAAATATGTTCGGGACGTTATATTCAATTTAAAGTTTTTAAATGTTATGCTTAAAACACTTGTTATAAGAAGTCGGTTAAAAATAAGATTTTTGGCATTTTCAATCTCAATAGTAAGAAATGCTCAAGATGTTATTTCCCATAAGAAAACAGTAGGACTTTTCTTTTCTGGCTGGCACTTTAATTTTTGAGTAGGTACCTTATGAATGATGGGTTTATGAAAAACAAACTTATTTTTGCAGTCGATCAAATTAATGATGATGTACATTGTGCATGCGTGAATATTCAACCCTAACGGAACCTTTCACTGTGCGTAGTCAGACATAAACATGGAAAGTTTTTTTTAAATTTCGTTGGGAAACTACCACAAAAACAAACAATTACTATTACCTACTCAAGTAAACTGATAGAAACAAAAACTACCAAGCTCATAAAACTAACAACACATATTAAAATGTAAAGTGATTGCGGAATACGCAATTTATACAACTAATTTATCATCATTCCCAAACTTCTGCTCAGCCTACCTAAAAAATGTATACTGGGCATTCTGTAGCAAACTATTAGAAAAGTATCAAAAATAAATACTTAATTGTAAAATAAATAAAAATAATTTTATACGGCGAGCGCATTCGAAGATAAATTCAAATATAGAAACAATTCGGCGCGAAATTCAATAAATGACTATGGTCTAAGGTCCTCAGTGTTATTAACTCAGTTCAATTGAATGTCCAAAAAACTATTAAAATTACATTAGTAAATAAATGAATAAATCATAAATCATTATTATAAACAATGCTTATTGTATTTAATGCTTAAAATAATTTTATTTCAATTTCTGAGTATCGATTTACGATATTCGACATATTAATTACCCGAGTCAATCGAAATTTAAAAAAAATCGTTTTGCATAATCGCTTTCGCACATCATTACGATAAAAAAACAATCATGGACGGCGATTTTGAACACAAATTGAGTAGTGGTAATGAATAATACGTGTTATTCGACCTGTGTTTCAATATTACATTAAGATTTGGGCATTTTCGTGTTGTTAATAACATTTACAATAATATTTGTCACATTTTAAATCTTATCTACTTGTGTGTGAGTGATATTTGTGAGAAGTAAAAATGTAAACACGCACTTATTGGCGCGAAACTTCGACATTAGATAACAAAAAACTTCATTACCACTACTTATTTTAACTTGAACAATGGATGAATTCGTCAAATAATTAAATATGTATTATTCACTGCCCCTGTGGTGGAGTTTGGATGTTCGAAATCCCCAATTTTTATGTTTTTTAGCCTCGACCACCACTGTCAACAAAATGGCGATTATCGCATTTACAGACTTGAATTTTATAAAGGTAAAGTAATAAGCTTGCGCGCTAAATATGAAATATTTAATGCCTTTAACATATGAGTTTTTTATCCAACTCTCTTAATTAACGCACATTCATAAGATTTGATGGGTAGCTTAATAAATATTTATATAATCAATGTAGGGTGTCGTATGTCGTAATTCTTGGGTCCTAAAGGGGTCATTACCGAGCCGGCGGAGGTTCTTGTGTTCGGGTCCTAAAGGGGGCGCTACCGAACTATACGGTTAAGAGTTTAAAATTTTTTACACCATTCTATGCACATTTTACTGACTCACTTTTGCATTTATGCTCGCATGTGTATACTCTTGTTCTTGCTACACATCGTAGTTTGGTGACCTACTATATCCTTCTTCTCCGTTTTGATGACAATATTATTATCATCTGATCGGAAAAATTCATGTCACTGAACCTCTGTATTCAGCCAATCAGTTAGGTTCACCTTACACCAATGTCCCTTCGCTATTAGTCCCAGTGGGAAGCCATGTTCAGCAGTGGAAGTCCTGTTTCAGACATTATAAAGCTTGAGATAGGACTGCAGAGTATGAAGTTTAAAATATTTAAACCGATGACCTTTTCATTGTCATATACGTATTATTTAATTAAGTCCTTTCTGATACCATTACAAAAGAATGACTCACCGGTTATTACATCTGGCACAATCAGTACTAAATTGAGAGCTCTTCAAACTTAAATAATAGTCGATATTAAATGCCCTTGTTCAAGTTGAGAAGTTCAAGGCTCCCTTTTGGTGCAAGATCTTTTGTTTGTTCATCTGCGACCAATCTACATACCGATCCTTACCAGCTTTGCTTCAGCTATCCCCAAACTCATCAGCCTTGTCTTCATGTATATAGGATCGATTATTGCTTGGCAATATGGTTTTTAATAGCAAAATTCGGGCCGTTATCATTGTTTGAAACAATAATTGCAGCTATTATATGGGTTTCCACGTCTATATGCAAATACTTTGTTATAGTAATTGAACGATCGACATAATCTTCAGTGTGTCGACAAAGGCTGTTTATTAATAGATATAATTGGGATTCTTTTGAATTTGAGCCTTAATTACGTATAATCAATGTCTATTCATAGGTATGTCTCTTGATTAGATTTGAGTTTAATTACGATATTTAAAATGACCCCCATGTTGATTAGAAAATTAAAGACCGGAGTGATTAGGCCGTACAATTTTCGTCAATTTAAAATTAGATACAATAATTTGCCTTGTTTTTTTCTGCATTAACTTTTATAATTTAATTGATCGCTTGCTCACGTGTGGATAATTTGCAGCTACATAAAAAACGTTTTAATGCAGTTAAGTGTACCTATATACTAATGCTTAGAGCTTTCTGTAAATGATAACTTGGGGTGGTCCACAAGGTATTATTTTTCAGTTGTAGGCAGATGTTATGGCTCATCAGTTTTCACTGCTTGGACATGGGTCTCCTCTTTGCGAGAGGGAGTGGTCCGTTATCCATCCAGTGTGGGTTGGTAGATGTCACATGTCTACAAATTTTTGGTTCTAGGACATGCTAGTTTCTTCATGATGTTTTTCTACACCGTTTTGAAAGCCGTGGTGATGAAATAAATTACATAAAGTAAAGTATCTGTCTGGATTCGAACTCACAACCTACACCTCTTAAGTCGGGAAACATAAAAACCGATTTATGTTTAAAAAAAATAATTGGATTAAGTACATGATTAGCCAAGTCGTTGCTTTTATTACCCGGAACGGGTTACTTAAGTCAAATAACATAAATCAACCTCATTCTGCCGCAAATACTGACGGAGTATCTGATCTATTTCAATGTTATGGATTTGTTGAGATTTATGAGTCCACATTTTTGTTTTGTTATAAATGCCATGAATAAATTTGGTGAAGGTGCCATCGAATTGAGGTCATATCTCGTGCTTGTAGATGTATCTTGTAAAGTCCCCGTCACGAGAAGCTATAAATTTTGTAAGTAAAGAACTTCTACTAAGTTACGTAGCGACAATTCAATTAACAACAAATAATCCCAAATTCAATCAACTCAAAGTTACTTACGTGTAATACGAAACTAACGAGCAATTTTACTTGGTCGGGTTATATTTTAGAGAAATAAAGCGCTGTCGTCTATTGTATTGTGGTATATATAGACTATTTGGCATGTTTAGGTTCCACTTATATGCAAAATATTAATATCTATGCAAATAACAGCGATTGAACAATCTAGCAATCAGACTAATATTCGCATTTATAATATTTGTTAATTCGCGCCACCGCCCACGCGAATAATCATCATTTTCCGTATATGCTAATCAAACAGAATAACACAATAAATTATAACAATGTGAAATCCTTAACTCACGCCGACCATTGTTACCAAATCTATTGAATGTGTATCCTCAGGTTCTATCAAATTCGTGCTGAATCAAGGTTGTTGCTAGGTTATTTCTATTGTCAACGGAATACCGATCAATATTGTTTGAAAATCACGATATTTTGGCAGTTCTTATAATAGGACTGTTAGCTCCGGAAGTGACTTACGACCCCATGACGAACTTAGGCACTGTTGGCTACAATATCAAGTTTGAAGTTACCTAATACCAACCTAGTTACGAAAAATCGTCTACGGTTATAATATAAATACACGTAAAAATGAAATTGTGATACCTAACTAAAACAAGCAAGTCACTTCTTATAATAAACAATACTTACCCGCTTTTATTATAAGTTGCCAAAGTCGATTACAGAACTTAGCGATGGAAAGTTCAAAACCCACATCAAACGTGTCCTTAGCAAAAAAGCATATTTTCAGATTAAAGACTACCTACGTTGAAGCCAAGGAAGTTTGGCAATAATTCCTTCTGCACATACGGCTTCCCTGGTACCTCATTAACGGCATAACTATGTATTAGCTGTTCCTAAATTACGAGGTTTTATTTTACGTAGCTACTTGTTTGACATAATCATCTCATTCTAATTTAAACTCTATTAGTGGCTTTTGTGAACAGGATTAATAATACAGATTTATTACAGTTGTAATGGCAATCATGTCATTTGGTTTAAATAGGTTTTTAATTTCATTATTTTATTTATCTTATACATCATAGATATCCGAATATAAATAGATTCTTTTATATTTTGTGAATGTGATAAAAGAAAAAAAGAAAGGGCCGAGGCCTATACCCAACATTGGGTGATTGCGGGCTGAAATGATGATGATGAATGTGGGAATGTTGTATTGTAGGCTTTGTAGACTGTAGATTTGTAGACCATTTTCTATTTACTACATGACCTAAAGCGCGGTCACTGTCGGACTGCATACAAAAGAAAGAGAAGCGCGATGACAAAACGCTGGTAATTTATTGCAAAATATGAAGCAATTTTCTATTTACAAAAAGTCTATTGTTTGGACTAAAAAATTAAAACACTAGTCCAGCGCTTTAGTATGTTGCTTGTAGAATAAACTGACAAAAAATTAGAATTATTGTATGTATATTAGTATGGTTTTTATTGTGAAAAGAAAGTTTTTAGAGGAATCATCATGAACTAGATAACCCGACGAACTTCGTTCCGCCTCAGAACCAATAAGTCGTTCCATACAAATGTATAAGAAAATTAATTATCCTCATTAATATTTTTTTCGTGAATTTTTCTCGTGTTTTAATAGTTATTCTGCTATTCGGGGCGGGGACAAATCCAACAAATCAAAGATCATAAAAATTGGTCCAGCTGTTCTTGTAACTAACCCGACTTTTATTTCTATCTATAGATTAATGTATAAAAAATATTATAAACCATTTAAAAGAGTAACTTTGGAGTTTCTTACCCATTCGTCTTCATACCAAACTACCTTTTATAAGGGACACCTAGAATTAATTCTGTTTTAACGTTCAAAAGTGTACTATAATGGCCTAGGTACTTGAAATAATTAAATTATCTTTGAAGCCTGAACCTAGTAACTAAGAAATGTGAAACTAATACGAAACTTCTACTGTCTACTAATAAGCCCCTTTGCTTTTTACTCGACTGCGCGACACAAACGAGGGTAATGTTTTCAGTATCCATTTTAATGTTCAATCTATTCAAAGAGGTTTGGAAGGAGAAAGCTGAGGCCTTTACCCAGCATAGGGACACAACAAAGGGGGACAAAAAACTTATTATTATAGCCAGATTTAAAACTATTAAATTAACCAGCAAACTCTCATGCCCCATCGGCCTTTCGAAGTATGATATAAAACTTACCTGCAAATACTGCCTTACCGAAATAGAACTTTTGTAGACGTTGCTAGTCTCGTGGTTTTGATTTTCGATCAGGCGCTTCAAGATGTTAGGAGGCGTCGAGTCTACGATTATTTTGAAATTAATTATGTATAAATATGGTAAAAAACCTAAGCTAAAAATACTATTTCGTTAAATGAATATCGCAGCTATACTTACGTAGATTCCGAATCCGGTAGGTACCAATAGGAATGACCAAACTGATACCTACTCTAATATGAATAATAAAAAAATATATATTTGCAATTAAAAATGAACCTTACACCTATTACGAAAAAGTTATCTATGTTTAATTTCGTAACATATGTACATTTCTGTCCGTTATCAGATAATTATAAAGACTATTAATTAGCTTTTCATGTGATATTCGAATTTATCAATACTTACATGATATTAATCGTTCATCGAGTCTCGTAGCCGTAAGATAATTATATACAATTAGTAACTATATATTCAATTTTAAATATTGTCAATTGCGAATGGAGAAATAATTCCACTGCGAGACACTTTACCGCACTTCTCGAATTATTTATGTTAACAAGTTACATAAGTAAAATTCTAGAAGCGTGTAAAATTGAAAACAATAGTGCCTAACCACTTAATCATTAAACCACTTTAGACTTTATTCAATTCGAGAACCTCACTCGTCTACGGACTGCATTTTCTAGCTCTCCATCGAGTGCTATTCAATAATGGAATTACAGTACATACCTACTTAAATAGTGTAGAAGGTTATATTTAGCACTCCACACAATAAGGACGTTGTACTTAATCCGATATCCATTGATGTACCCAATTGATCCTAACCAACAAAGTTTTTTTGGAAAAATGCGGGTCACATTATAGACCCTTGTGAAATACCAGCACAAGAGGTTCATTGATCAGCTTTTTGTTGTTTAACATTGTACAATATGCATCCCGGCTATATTTACCTTGGTGGTAACTTTTGTGATGACTTTTAGCATAACTTTTCTTCTAACGATTTCCTGGGATTCTAGAATTAAAGTTTATTTCAGGTGTAGAAGGCCGTGGAAGCGTCACTTATAGAGTTACTCTACTCCTCCAATAAAGAGGATAAAAGTTGAGAGATCTTTAAAAAAAATACTAATTTAAGCGACATTGAATGTAATCGTACTTTTTTGGAGAAAGTGACTTTGTATTCGGGTAATTCGGATATTCCCAACCAGCTGAAAATCTAATTGAAGATAGCAACGTCATAATTATTGTAAATCCAGGTATGTGGGGAATTCTTTACCATGTGCAATTTATACTATTATTAATATCAGCTTACCTAAATAGAGTAACGTTAACATTTATGACTGAAATCTATAAATTTTAATACGCCATTGTTTGATAACGTGATTCTAATCATATCTGATCGATCTACTTATAGATACCGTATACTCGTACCTAGTTTTGTTTTGACAACTATTTTGTTAACTGTAAGTAGGATATCGATAACTATTTAACACAAAGTCCACTATTTCTAGAAAGTCTTTAAACCGACCGCGAATGATTAAAAGAAATAAAAAAAACGCTCTAATTAAACTAAAATATTTTACAAACTGCACATATGAGTTGATAGATGCCCTACAAATTCAAAGCAAATTGCTAACCGTATTTAGGCATGTGGCAGCAATATAAATGCAATCAAAAAGGAGTCGGTCAAAGCCAGTCAAAGGATGACCTTTGAAAATTTGCGTGGGATCCTTACCAACATAATATAGATACTTATTAAACTTTTAATATCTTTCTATTACCAGATCGCAATCAAGTTCCACTAGAGCACATTAATAATATTTCTACAACAAAATGAATAGGAGATAAAGTTGGACGGCCAGCGTTATCAGCGATATCTAGTGATAACGGTCAGTGTGCACACAGCCATCAACGGCAGCGCAGCTCAACGATGTGTCTTCTACAAACTTAAAACATGGTACGTACAGTCACAGATAATATAATACTACGTACAGTATTTGAAGCTATTTACTGCATAATATTGAGTGTTATTACTTGCAAAAGGATAAGTGGGTATTGTTAAAGGGATGTGTTATAATATGTAGTTCGTTGGATTGCTTTCAGATTTTCTTTGGAATAGTCTGTCAGAACTTAATCTTTGATCTAACGGTTGAAGGCTGATGATGATGATAATAGTGACTATGATTATAAAGTGAAATAACTCAAAAATCGTAAGTCGATCGTTGTTAAACTAATTCTAGGTTTCTTTTTTCAAGATTTTGGGTCTAAAATAAAATCACAAGTAGGTATTTAAAGTGGCTACATTAAATGTAATTATGGGCATAGTTGATAAGCTGTCAACTTTCATTGATAGATTCAGGATTTCTTCTTTTCAAGGATGATTCATGCTTATCACTAGCGTAACCTTGGGATTTCACTAATAACAATTCCCACTTATGAAGAACTACGGTACTTAGTTGTTGACTAACTTTACTCACTAGCACAATTAGTATATTAATCTATGAGCACAATGACTAGTTCACTATTACTCAGTCTACTTATATTTTCTTTGTTATGTCCAGTGTCGTGTGTATCAACAACTAAGTAAACATACGTGTCATCAATAGAATATCTACTTGTTTTCTTTTCTGAACACTGCATTTCATTGGTGTGTCTACATATATTAGCTCACCTCATGGCTCTGGCTTTTTATCAGTTTTTTGTTCTAAAATAACAAAATGTACAGTTTTTGTTTCCGAGTACTTGCCAAAACAATTTTATCGCCATTTATTTCGTCATTAACTGGAATAACCGTTTTTCTGATAATCGATAATCTTCCGACAGTTATATCGATGTCACCATAAAAAATATTCCTGATATAATCGCATACGTCTCGATAAGACATTTAGCAATTATGAATAAATTCATAAAACAATTTTAATGCTAAGAGTAAAAACATGCCGCTTCTATCGTGATAGAAATAATATCGGAATTTCATACAATTTTGAGATAAAATGATAAAAATCATGACGAGGAGATATCGATTCGTTATCGACGGAAGCTTAGGTACAAATATTTTATCAAAGTTCGAAGTGTTTGTTTACTGACTAGAAATAATCTTATTATTAAGAACGTGAGAATTATCAATGTACAGACGCCAGCACATCAGGCTGCCAGAAACTCAAATTTTCCCAATCAACATTGAACCTTATATTGTAGCGATAAAGTTGAAAATCTATTGAAGAAATTTGACAGATTGTTGTAGCTTGATGTGCTGGCGTCTGTACCTATGTAATTTAACTAAAGATATCATCGTCGTCATCCTCCTGCCCTTATCCCAATACCGGTCGATGCAGCATATTATCTTCTTCTTCCATACACATCTCTATTAGTCGTCATTTCAGTAGTCACCCCCTTTCTAGTTCTAGCCATAACATCCTTCACAGAATCCAATCCATCCATCGTTTTTTTGGTCTTCCTCTATTTTTATAACCTAACATTCACACTCGAAACTTAGATGAATAATTATTTAAACTCTTTCTTGCCATATCTAATTTACTTACTAAAGAAGGGAATGATACTTTTTCATCGTCGCTAATTTCGTAAGTTGTCATTATCTACAAATACACAATCATTCACCCACTTTTCTTTATCTACCCTCGTTTTAATTCGTCGCTGTCAGTTTGCGTTAATTACTCGAAGTGGTTATGTTGTGTGTTTGAAGTTTCTTGTTTTCGTTGCAATTTACAATGCTTATTAGTTATTGAGTGCTCTCAAGTGGTATTGCGGTGTTGTCTATATACTCGTAGTTATTGATATTGTTAAGTATGGTAAGCTTCTTATTGTTTTTCTGATACTTTTAAATAGGTAATTTGACTTAATATTTCTCAAACAGTATAAGGTGGTCGTTTATTTAATAAGTGAACATCTATGAGTGGCTTATTTTATGTTTATATTAAAACTGCTCCCTATGAACCCTATAAGTATGTGGCTTGTGATATGGGCAACTAAAAGCCAAGAAAAATGTATAAGCAAAAAATTTTTATCTTAAAATTAAACCGTTTCTAATGGAAAAATATTTATGAAACTTGAAAGATAATAAATTGTGTCAACTTTATCGACAAATGCGTGCACTGACTGGATAGATTCTTTCCTCAAAAGATAATAATCTACATGGTCCTCGTATAGCTTGACGAAGATGATGTGTGGAATAAGGGACTGTGACCTCTGAGTTTGTTTCGATGTTTCCTCTCAGAGTCGTCTAGTTTTAAAACTTAAATAAAACTGTGTAGGTACCAATTTGCCAAAAATAAATAAAAGTTTTCATCATTTTATTATATGTACGTATTACATCTCTGTTCTCACTGTTTCACAGGACGCAGAGGCCCAGATCGTCATAGTAGCGGGCGTGTTCGCGGGCGCCTGGATAGCGGTGCTCATCGTAGCCATCGTGCTCTTCATACAAGTGCGCAGTCTTCGCAAGAAAGTCGAAGAGATGCAGGCCACGGGGCGGATGAGGATACAGTACGTATGCTTTAGTTTACACATATCATCTGCTGTATTCCCCGGAAAAGTAGAAACAGGGGTACAGTCCACCTACATTTATCTAGTCTTATTATGACTCTACAAGGAAACCGAAAAGTCCTAGAAGCAGAAACTCAAAGACCTCAAAGATAACCTACGGCTCGCATCCCCTCTCAGAGAGGAGGCCCGAGTCCCTGCACTGGGAACACTAACAGGCTAAAGACATAATAATATACAGTTTGTGACAAACATTCGCATTGGCATACAATAACAATTTCCAATAGATACGATGCGAATCGATGCTGGCATGAACATCTTTTTTCACCTGTATGTGCCCTAAAATAATTTGGCTAGTAAACAGATGCGAAGTTATTAGTCTAGTTCACTAACCTTCAAACCTTCCAAATTTCAGAAAGCTTAAGTTGGACAAAGACGATAAAAACCACGCTTTCCACAACCCTTCGCTGGTGCCTGATGAGGAGTTGACCCGTCGAGGATACTCCATGTATCAGAGCAACGAGGATGTGGAGAGTGGCAGGCATGAGCGGTACGTGTATACTCGATCTATTCTAAATAATAGATAGCCTGCGAAGCATGACCACAGTAAAAACGAAAGACAAAATGAAAAAATTGTTGAAAGATTACAATTTCAAATACATGTACAGGGTGGCAAGGAGATCGATGTGCACAACTTGTTACCATAGATTCGGTACATGATACTGAACCACACTTACTTTGAAATTTTTCGTCATTTTGACCGCGTAGGTATCTATTGCATTTTTCTATGAAACAGCAGATTTTTTTATTGATAACCGACGAAAAATTTATACGCCAGGGGGTCTAGAATCATGTGCTGGATACATGGTTACAGTTTGCGCGTCAAGTCTCTGCCACCCTGTATATTTTCACTCAATCATGGTAAACTAGCTGCGCCCCGCGGTTTCACCCGCATAAGTCTCGATCCCGTGGGAATGTCGGGATAAAAAGTATCCTATGTCCTTTCCCGGGACTCAAACTATCTCTATACCAAATTTCATCTAAATCGGTTCAGCGGTTTAGGCGTGAAAAGGTAACATACAGACAGACAGACAGAGTCACTTTCGAATTTATAATATTATTATGGATTATGGATAGTTGTAAGGGAACTGCAATTTCTACAGCGCAATATCAAACATGAAGAATAAAAATGTCACTTTGTATGTAGAAAAGAGTTATTAAATGATCATTCTACTCGTGCTGATCCTCGGCAACACTGGGAGACAGAGGGCACACCACGACCTAAGACCTCGAGGAAATCACTTTGTTTACCATGATCCTAGCTTGAAAAAAACACTGCCACATTCTGTCTGTCTCAGCGATGCTAACTATTCTGTAATAAAAATATCACCGTGATAACTTAGGTGAAGTGAGCTTAAAGTGACCTGTCATTCCACCTGATGCTAGGGATTAACACTATTGACAGTTCCCTTTAAGCTCACTTCACCTTAGTTTTCACGGTGAGATTTTTACAGAATAGCATTACTGAGTAGCTCTTGTTTTGTTCCAAAGAGGCTTGAACCTAGGTAAAAATCAATGTCCTGGGTACCTTACATGACGAGTTCACACTCAATGAAGCCTCTCCAAAAAAAAAAAAAACAAAGCCAAATTGTCAATGGTATCTACTCCCTTACTTCTCCTAAAATTGTTTGTCCGAAAGTCATTATCCGTAACACGTTTGCTATAAACTTTAGTAACCATACCTATTGTTCGAAAATTCGAAATTTTGTTTTACATAATTATCGTTACTTCTAAAACTATTCTGTCATAATATCGATTACTATAATGATTGATGTATTTAGGGATTTCAATTTTATGGCATGTGATACTATGTGACTTTAAGTTCGGGCAAGTTATCATTCGAACAAATGATGATTAGGACAAAAAAAATATGGCACTTTAGATTATGGATAAAAAAGTTAGGTAACACAATAGAGAACCATTGTCAATAGTTCTAAGTCCAGACACTGCATCACTTTGCATAAGTTACCCAGCTACATCCTATGAACGTTTCATTTTTCAGAATAATATTTTTGCTCGTAACTTTACTTGCCCAAGCTTTGTTTTATATTTGGCTGATTGTCTAAAACTATAAATCCTTATCTTTACCCAAACAACACTCACCTGCTTCCAATAAGGTGACTTCATTTATTTTTAGTTTATGATGCGTCATTATCAGAATCTGTTCCACTTAATTAGTCAGCTTTCACACCACCGTAATGATTACATTCCTTCGTTGATAAGTCAGAGGTACTCCAGAGATTAGTCTCCTTATTATTTTAACTTTTTGCATCATGCATTCGACAGCAACAACACATAATAATAACATACATTATCATAAGTCGTACGATAATATAATCGGACAAATCGAATCTTTGCGGAAATGCTAGTAGGTACGCTTACAAAGATCCTGGATCCTGAATAAATATCTTTGTCTTTGTCTGGTTATAGCTCGGATAATAAAATAACGAAAATCTTTCTTAGATTCCAAGTATTTTTAAATTCGATTAGGTATTTATCCCAGGATGATCACAGAACCCATTTCAACGTGTATAGTACTAGCAGTGCCCCGTGGTTTCACCCGCATAAGTTTCGATCCTGTGGCAATATCGGGATAAAAAGTATCCTTTGTGTTAATTCTGGTTACAAACTATCTGTGTGCCAAATTCGTTCAGGAGTTTTTGCGTGAAAAAACCTCACAATCTTTCGCCTTTATAATATTAGTGTGATTTAATATATATAGGTATACTTAAGTATATAATTATAGTACGAGTAGGATAGTAGGATTTACCTATGTTTAACCTAACATTGAGGGTTCTGCAACCAGTCTTGCTCCTTCCAAAAAAGCATTTTAAATAACTTCTTAGGCTCTTACTGATCCCCGTATTCTTTCAGGCAGACGGGTGGGCAGTTCGTAAGCAGGCAGACAGGTGGGCACTTCGTAGACAGGCAAAGTCCTACCAATCTTTTCGAAGATAGGCAGAGCGCTCCCAACTTCGTCGACGAGCTGACTCGAGAGATCGACAACAGACATCAGAGGGCCAGCAACCCTCCACCGTTCCTGCTGCAGAGTATCCAGGAGAGTAAAAAGAAGACCAGGAGTCTTGCTAACCCAGTTGCCAATGGCAGGCAGAGCGATACCAACCCTAACTTTATCTATTAACTTTTAGCTACAGGTGAATTATTAGCGATGATGTTCAGAACTGAGTGATAAAACGGTGCATTACCGTTGTAGTACGCCTAGCGTATACCTTCGTAGTTCATAAAGCAAAGACAACCAACAACGTTTGTCAGAACATTGTAACTTACATCCGTATTCTTGACAACGACTCTTTGGGTAGTGTCGAGGAAATGGCTTGAATACAGATGCTTATAACGTCATACTGAGCGCACCGTCAACGCTAAATGAGAACAAACTCACTTGCTTAGTCATGAATGCTATCGCTGGTAATCTACCTATACAAAACCTATCTTAGTCATCTGAATGAAGACCAGACCTTTCCTGAGAAAAAAGGTAATAGTGGAAGTGTAAAGGTTGGAAACAATCTGATTGGTGAATTGAATGTCAAAGCTTATAAATGAGACTCAGGTGAGAATACAATGACACAGAATTTATCAAAATATCGTCATAATCAAAAGTCAGAACACTGTGACATGCATGCAGATATTTTTCGATCTTGCATGATAATAAACTGGACGTGGACCATTACTCAGATAATTATTTTTGTCCCATTTTAGGACCAATTATTTTGAATTTAATACTTTTCTACAACAATGTTGATTTTGCATGATGAATTAAAAGTTATATTTAAGTAATTCTTCTATTTTCTTTTCGGAATTGTCTTCTATTTAAGCAACAATAGAGGACGCAAATTGTTGTTTATTTATTAGATAATTTCATCTATCCTTTTCTTATTGCACGGCCGCACTGGTAAGGTAAAGGCACCTGGTACGTAATTTATTAAAATGTCCTTGGAAAGCGTATGAGTGAAAATGCAGTAATCTTTTCAGCTAATTTTAATTCGGAAATTGGATTGAAAAGGGTTACTTAATCGTAATTGTATGATTATTGCTTTATTGTGTTAAGTATTAAAATTACGTTAAATATAAATTCGTTTTTATTTCACGAAACATGCATTATTTTATTAAGGCTACTTAAATTTAGGTACTAAAAATATACTTACATACTAATTACAGTAAAATCAAAAACAACAACAATAATTTAACAAACTCAACACTTATGTTACCTACCTCTAGAGATATTAATCTCCAAACAATATAGAATATGTATTTAACAAATTAATCATGAATTAACCTGCTTTATAGCATAACACTGGACACTTGGCGAAGGTACAAACAATTACTTATCTACAAATGAGACAAGTTAAAAAAAACTAAATAAAAAACTGAAATGAATCGGAAATAATGCTAGGTGGGATACAAGTTAACGTGCTAAAGACATTGATAAGAGAAAACCAAGACATAAATATTACTACACAATATAGTATACACATGTTGCAAGACATTAGTGGTATCAATGACAACAGAATGCAATAAAGACTCCGTCAACCAAATTCAGTAGCTAAACCTACATAACAACAAAGCTTAAAGTCAAACAACAAATACTGTTTTCAAGCTCCTCACATGAGGCCTACTCCTTTTACGATAAGCCCCCCTCTTTCTACATCTGCCGGAGACACATCTGGGCTTCGACACATCATTGTAAACCCGTGGAGGCTTCTTCCTCTTATTCTTCGGATATGTAAGATACTTCATATTATTATCACCTTCATTCTTATAACTGCTTTCTTTGTTTGCTTCGTGAGCATCTAAGATTTCTTGGATGCTTTTATAAGCATCACTTTCCTCTGGCTTAGGTCTTACATAATTCAAATAAGGTTTAAATCTCCCTACAGTTTCAGGAAATGCGTACTTTTCTTCATTATTCATTTCTTCTAAGTGTTTCAAATAGCTATATGTTTCCGGATCGTTGCTCTGACTTATTGGCTTGAAATCTGAGTAGCTAACGAAGTTAATTGTTGATGTTGCTGATGGCTTCTTCTTATTAAAAAGTTTCAAAGTCGGCTTGAAATCTTTGTATTGATCCCCGAAGTTAAATGCCTCTAGTTCATCTGAATCTTCGTCGAGGTTCAGAAGATACCGCTCGTTCTTCTGTGACGCTTCTTTCTTATGGTCGGTGCCTATGATTATGCTCGGTGGTAGAGATTCCCCATAAATATCTCTGTCTGAAGTTTTACCATAAATTTGTTCAAATATTTTGTAGTCGTCTGTCCAAAATTGTTCAATTCCTGCAAAGGCAAGGAGTAGAATATAAAGCAAAGTTACTTCGGTAATACCACGGTAGCAGATGAGTAAACTATAAACAACCAATTTCTCAGAACCACGTGGATTTATGTAATAGGTTGAAGTTTATGAGAGAACAGTTATCATTAAATAATACTGAGGGAAAGTGATCTGCCATGGTGAAGGCAGCTATGTTCAGACCTTTGTCCTCTACGAGCTGTAGATTCACAGTCCGCTTAAGAAAGTTGCAATAAAGTGTGATCTCGACTCCGAGGTGAAATAAAATAACAGTGACGCTTCACAACCGGTAAATCGCGAAAGTACACAAGTGAAATTACATAAAACTGTACCACACACATGTTACTTTCGAACATATAGCTTACAAAACTCAAATCTATACAAGTGACAGAATTGTCGACTCATGGAAGTTACATGATTAATTTTGTGAGAGAAATTCTAAGCGGTAAGACAAATGAACGAGAGATCGCGAAGTCGCTCCCCAGTTGCACTATTGAACCCACTCCTAGCACAAACATGTACTCTCTATATCTATATCTACTTGTAAAATGATACCCATGTAAAGTATTATATATCTATGAGAAGTCTCAAAACCGGATGATGGCATTATTTAATGAAAGGACTGACTCAGCAGTCAAGATACTGTTCGTCGAAACAAATGTTGTTCTCTTAAGCCAAAGGAAGATGCTGCCCTTCCCCTTGACGATGATGTCACAACGAATGAATCGTGACTTTTCACTATTTAATTACAGCCGTCGAGAGAAAGGGAGTAAGTACTTAGGTTGCTCTGCCGACCAAGTAATTGTTTTACTCTATTCAATTTCCGGTTCAAACCATTATGAAGAATCACGATTCGAGACTGAAAAGTGAATGAGGGACAGAGAGTGAAACAATGGAAGATAAGGATACCTCTACCTAAAACTGTTTGACAATTTGGAAGATAAAGCATAGGTATGCGCTTGTAGAAAAGACAAGTAACACGCACGCAAATGTGCTTTGCTAAGCTGGCGCTGCGCCAAAGAAGACACTGGACAGCATAGGTAGGTAAACTCAGGGAAATTAAATTACAAGCAAATTGAAAACAACATAAATTATAGGTACCTACGTATATTAAAATTACAACTGCCATTCAATGACCCTAATTGCGTAACACACTATCAATCGAGTGGTTCGTTCACAGTCTGAATCATTTTGAAGGATATTGCTAACCCATTGCATCATATGCTCGAAAAAAAATTTGTTCAACAATGTAAATAACGCAATGAATGTTGTTGAACTGTCAAAATAATGCCAATCCTACTATTACTGTTAGTGTGTTACGCAATTACCAAGATCAGCTACAGTATTACCTACCGCAAAACGGGGCTACTTTGACTTCCAGGGTTACTTTGACAGATTTTGTAGCTACTTTGACAGAGCGCCAAAATCGGTTTTCACGTGTGCTCAGCAAGTGTGCGTGACCTCGAGTAATATTGCGCGTGGTGCGGGTTATGGGGAACGCGTCATAGCGTTGTGATCGGCCTGGTCAAAGTAGCCCCGCCTGTTCAAAGTAGCCCCGTTTTACTGTATCTGCGACGTGTGGTAAACCTACATTATAAGATATTTTTTCTCCTGCGTCCTCAGCTTCAAAGTCCACTATTCACGTACTAGTGTACTAACCTGATGTTTTAGTAACTCCACCCCCACCGTATACAAACGCAGCCAGCAGGACACACGTCCGCGTCGCTAGCCACTGCATCTGAAAGCAAACGGTGGATTTCCTTTGTAAAAGTCATATACATGAACTACAAACATAACCTTACCTTTAGGCCTTTAGATCGGATAGAACTTATTTCACCACGCCGGTTTTTCGCAAAAATATATGCAGATGTATATAATATTGTATAGGTAAGGTAACATTGTTTCGCCTTGTATATTACAAGAGGCGAGGATATTGGAGATCCATCAATCGGACACAGTTCCTGGCTCCAGGCTGCAACAGTTACTGCCAGACTCAGGATCGAATCCAGGACCACAACGTTTCGTGCTTCCTTGCGACTATTAGACCAAGGAGTGGTTCATAAGTGGAAACTTGTTTGGCCTTATTTTTACCAAAAGCTACTTGCTGTACAGTCACGTCTAAAAGTATGTATACACTTGGCAATTTTCAATTGCGATTTTTTCGTGAAATAACGAATGCAACGTTGAAATACGACACTTAACATAAATCTATGGGTTCGAAAATACTATTTTCGTAATAACATAAAATTTCATTCAAAAATAAAGGAGAAAATCGCCTTTGAATAAAGCCAAGTGTATACATACTTTTAGACGTGACTGTACACTTTCCTTATTAAAAAAATATAGGTAATTAAAAAATGAGGCAGATTTTAATATTATGTTGAAACAGAGAGTAATATTACTGACATTAATTTTACCCTGAATTCATCGAAAAAGTGATTTTAATGCACTCTCTCAAAAATAAGTTCATCATCCTTGTTGTTTGTGTTGTCTCTCTGCTAAACTGGTTTTTTTTAATACATTTTATGCTTACCTACTCCCAGGAACTGAACGGCTCTAAGTAATTGGCTGTTATAACAACATAACTCTTACTGTGTCGTGCCTATAGTTACGTTATTTTCGTAGTACCAGTTCTAGATAACTTCGTTTGGTAGAAAAAGACATCCATCTGAACCCAGGCCCCAGGCTCTATCTTCATTTTATATTATTCATACAATGCACATTAGGTACATTTTATCGTAACCACCTGTGCACACACCCGGTAGGTATTACATATTTACGAAAATTCAGTGTCATAGCCAGACGTTACCTGCTAATATTTTTCTTAGTTTCCCCTGCACTAGGCAATAAAAACCTCGACCTTTACCTGCACGACTCAAACCTATTTTCAATTTCTTCCAGTTAAAAGTTCCATAATCTATATCAACTTATACATATTAAAGTTGCTTTTCGTGTCTGTCTCTGTGACCGTATTGTCTTTCTAAATTACGCAACAGATTTTTGGCGCGGTTTTCACCATGAGAATTTATTCCGGAAGGAGTATGTTGGGTATATTATTACATTAGTATTTAACTTACATTTATTACAGAAACCTTATTTTTTGTCACGTCGTAAAAACCGTGCTAACCAGGGGGGGCGTTAGATAAATAATGTGAACAAAAGAACGTACCTTAACCAATCTGCACTGTATCACACCATTGGCACTACTGCACTGCTGCACCCTGCACACTGGCGCAATGAAAGTTAGATGAGAGCAGGCCGCAGCATCCTATATAAGCTCGGGACGGCAGACCGGCGTCAGAGAAAGTGCGGACTCGCTGCGACGAATATAGAAATGTAATACCTAACTGAATATGCAGATACATGAGTGGGCTGTGCATATAAGACGCGTCGCCCACACGACCTAGAGTCGAGGCGGCGCGGCGACGAGGCGCGGGCGCACGTTTTGTATAGGAATAAGTATAGGTATGTCGCCTATACATTTTTTTTTTTTTTTTTACATACGTACCTATATTTATTCCTATAGAAAACGTGCGCCCGCGCCTCGTCTCTAGCTCGTGTGGGCGACGCGCCTAACATACCTAACATCATGCCTGTAATCCTTAAAGGTTTAGGCAGGGGTGTACCTATAGTACTAGGAGGAGAGCCTATTGCCATTAACCGGGCACAAATCCAGACTCCGAGCAGTTATTGAGAAGTTCCTGATGAAAAAACCCAAGAAACACTGCTCGACCTGAGAATCACATGCTGAGCTGTAGCGCTTCTTGCGAGCATCAGACCAATGAAAACGGGTTTTCTTAGTAGGTACCTAGCTGTAAATAGAGGCATGGTAATAACATGCCTGTATTCCCCGAAAGGTTAGGCAGACGAGTAGGTACAGTCACGTCTATAAGTATGTATACACTTGGCTTTATTCAAAGGCGATTTTCTCCTTTACTTTTGAATGAAATTTTATGTTATTACGAACATAGTATTTTCGAACCCATAGGTTTATGTAGTGTCGTATTTCAACGCTGCATTCGTTATTTCACGAAAATATCGCAATTGAAAGTTGCCAAGTGTTGACATAATTATTATTGCTCGTGACTGTACACCGACTTCAACAGTTAAGTTTCACTTCCAAATTATATAGGGGCGAGACTTTTGAAAAACCCCAATAACACTGCCCGACATAGGGATCGAACCCAGGGTATACAAATATCAATCAGCTTTGTCGCCAGTTTTCTACTTCAATAAACTTGCAGAAGTTCGTCGTAGGTAACCCTGCGCACACGACGGCTAACGTCCGTTAGGGAAAGTCAAGTTCAAGCTCCTCGGGAAACGTCCTGCCACGCCCTGTGGAGGCAACTACCAGCCACTGGCTGTACCTGATCGTCCACATTGCGATTATGAAAGTCCATATAATACGCACTTAATATGGACAATAATGGTGTCGATTCTGTTGTTCACAAACTAAACTAAATTTAAGTTCAGTGCATCTTTTTCTTTCTATATCATTAAGAAAAGGACACAGGATAAATTTTAATTTAGTTCTGTCAAATCAATCAGCGCCTGATGTAAATTGACGTAATTTTAGTAGGCAAGTTTTTAATCACGTCTTAACTTGTATGGAGTAATGTCAGGCGCTGATTAATTTGACAGGACTAAACTAAAATTTATCTTCTGTCCTTTTCTTTATGAAATAGAAAGAAACAGATGCACTGAACTTAGTTCAGTTTGTGAACAAGGGAATCGACACCAATATTTATCTACCAGCCTAATATTGTCCCACTGCAGTGTAAAGGCCTCCTCTCATACGGAGGAGGCACGAGTATTGATCACCACGCTCGCTCAAGGCGGATTAGCGGTTTCAGACCTATTAAGTCCAGCACCCTAATTGCGTAACACACTATCAATCGAAATCAGATTCATTTCGAAGCCAATTGCTAATCCATTGCTTCATAACTTCGAAAAATTTATCTGCTCAACACGTAAATACCTAACGCAATGAATGTTGTTGAACCGTCAAAATGAAACCGATTCCGATTGATAAAGTGTTACGCAATTGCCCCGCAGGTTTTCTCACAATGTTTCCCTTCAACGATGTCACTATGAACCAAGATAAACTTGGAAAATATATATGAATCGAAATCCCTAAGACCCACAGATCAAAAAGTCACATTGGTACGTACCCGGATTTGAACCCACGCGAAGACTTAACCGTTTGCCATTTGGGAACATGGCCACAAAATACAGAGAGTGTTTTGTGACATGGCCTACTACCCGTACCTTAATAACTGTAACAATGTAACACTGAACTTCATGGTTATTTATTTATTATTCACAAAATCCACAGCTCTTTGAAATATCACCATTTTCGTTACACGCAATGGTGCAGTTTTAGTTTTGTTAATAAGGCTACTGTTGAGACCATCCTTATAAAACCGGCCAAGGGCCAACTGCGTGTCGGACCACGCACAATGAAGGGTTCCGTAGTTGGAATAAATTTATCCCAAGAACAAACTTAACATTGTAGTTGAAAATCATGTTCTCCCATACATTGCAACTGCAAATTTAAGTTGGTCGACTATTACCTACTCGTAAACTTGTAAAGCCTACTTAGCTGTGATAAGTAGTTTTCCTTTTAATTTCGTTATATATACTTACTAATGCTCGTGGACTCTGAGTACGCAGACAGTGCCTAGTAACAAGTTATGGGTAGATACCTAAGTAAAATGTTATCAAGCTAAATTCAAGACACATGAGACAGCAACCGCATTAGCTTTCGCTAACGACGTGACTCGATTCCCTAGACTCTAGAGTATCATCAATACTAGATTACATGCAGGTAGGTACATACTTAGATACATAGTTGAAAGGCAGGTAAGGTTGACCTTAGGTCAACCTTAACTTTGAAAGGAATAACGCCATCTCTGAATGTCATTGTGTTGTGTCATGAGGAAGCTCTTTATGCTCACTCTTTTATCCAGCTTATACCATAAAGTAGGTAATATATCAGCGTATACGCCGCCGTCTACGTGAACACTGGAAAGTTTGATTTCCCATGCTCTGATGTAAAGTTGTCGATTTTCAAGTAACAAACAGTTTGCTTAGGCTTAAAATAATTATGTTCTGGCGATCTCTGTATGCAAAGCGACTTATGGCTGAACTAATCAAACTAACCAGAAATTATGAGTTAGGGTCGGTTCAAATCTGACGGAAGATGCGTCGCGCATTATCGGTCGCGTAACGCCAGAACAGACAATTTATATGGTAAAATATTCAACCTTTCACACTCAACCGATGATGCGTTAGTGCGTCGAGCGAATAAATAGACGCAATCGAAGTTACGCCCGACGCATTTTCCGTCAGATATGAACCGACCCTTAATTTGGTTTATGCCCGGAATAATATCCGTTCTGCCTTTCCTTCCCCTACCTATGAAGGATGTACTTACCCACAAGTAATCAACGTCTGCCCTGGGCCTTTGCCTATTTACTAGGTTGTACCCTTTCATTGCCCGCTGGGAATCGAACCCAGTCCTACCCCCAGTTGTAAACACTGTTGCACACTTTTATAAACAATGAACCAATAAATATTGCTATGAAAAAATGGTAGGCGTCAAAATTTGTTTTCTTGATTTTCTCGTTAATTACTCGTCGCAGATTATATTTTTATGAGGTACGTTGAAGGTACATTCCTCTGGTAAATATTAGGTAACCATAAGATATCTATTACATTAATTGGCAGATTCATCCGTCATTCTGACTATAGTTGCAAAACTTCTGAAAAATTCTGAATAATTCCGGAATACTTCTGGGAAAGTTTCTTTAAATCAGAAATATTCAAAATGAATTTAATTAAGATTTTAATTTTTTTTTTTTCCTGAAAATCGTATTTTGCATCGCTCGTCGATCGCCGCCGCGCTACCCCTCTGTGCGCGCCCGACAGCACGAGTCGTGCTCGTGCGTGCCGCGCGCGCCCGGCTGCACGAGTCGTGCGTGCAGGCGATGGCGGTGCGAGGTGCGGTAAGAGGGGAGATGCTCCCTAGAGAAGTTTTCCCCCCGCGAGAAAGATTCGTACCCCGCAATCGAATGTTTCCGCCGAATATTTCGCCCGAATAATTCAATGGGAAATATTCCCAGTTTCGGAATATTTCGGAATACTTCCGAAGTATTCGACGGGAATGATTCGGAATTTTTCCCGCCAGCATCTATAATTCTGACTGTCAGGACTGCGGCTCACTTTATTTTTGTAATTGTTCTTGTTTCATGGAGGTACATTGAATTTCATTAAAGATACTTTCAAGTACATTGCTGGTACATTCCTTTGATATATAACATATTCATTTCTGCAACAATTTACCCGTCATTTTCATCCACTGTGATCTGATCACATATGTGCGAGTTTCGTTGCATGTAGTTGTACACCGAGCCCAGAGGGGCAATTCCCGTAATTTTAAGAACGTTCGGTCTGTCTCTCTCAATCTGTCAAAAATACCTCTAATTTCCCTACATTTTTGACATTGATTGTCGCTTAAATGAAATTACGCCTAGATTTTGAACGATTTTAATTACGGGAATTATTGGCCTACTGATCTCACTCTCAATCTTTTTATATTTCGATAGTTCATTAAATTGAAATCATAACAAACGTGTCACCGCACTACGAGGGTCATTATCCATTATCTGTAGTGTCTGTGCGCCTAGTACACGCACATCAAGCCGCCGCGCGCCAGTGCACCGCCGTAATGTCCAAATAAAAAAATATTAAGCATTTTCAAAGTTAATGCTTTTGAGCTGAAATTTCGTACAGAGATTCTAGACCAGATACACTCTTCAACCCGTTTGTATTGATATACCCTTTCTGTAACACCCTGAACTATTATAAGTAATAGCAGCATGCAGCAATATGCAGCGCAGCTATGGTAGCATGCGACTACGGGAAGGTACTTTCTTGTTTCATCCTTTCGGTAGTCGGGTTTTAGTTTTTAAACTTATTTTTTTTTTTTTTATTTTGGGGCTTATTTCATGTATATCAGAACGTTCGGCCAGTCGAGATAGGGAGCTGGCTGCTACTCCAGTTTTTAGTGACGATTATGTGACGCATTAAGATGCCAGTCAAAGAATTTGTGACGGAACAGTTCGAAAGTTAGAAGCATTTATTTATGGCCGAACGACCTGATATCAGGCCGTTCGGCCAACCTGAATCTCCATAACTGAGGACCTTAGAGAAACTGTTACTGAATAAAGATTTAGTGACGATTTGGTGACAAACAACCAATGCTTTACTTTTACTCGTAATGCCACCGGTTAAAAGTAAAATGAATTTTGCTTCCTGGAACATCAGGACGTTCGGCCAACGTAATCTCCATAACTGAGGACCTGAGAGAAACCGTTACTGAATAAACATTTAGTGACGAGACTGAAACGAATTTTTATTACTTTATTTTTTTTTGTGACGGCCCCTTTAAATAGTAAATTGAAAATTTAACATATATAACCTCAAAACATTGGGATTATCGATTCCTCCACAACGAAGAAGCCCAGAGAAACCGTTAATGAATAAAGATTTAGTGACGGCACTGAAACGAACTTTTAGTGTTTTTTTTTTTTTTTTGTGACGGCCCCTTTATATAGTAAATTGAAAATTTAACATATATAACCTCAAAACATTGGGATTATCGATTCCTCCACAACGAAGAAGCCCAGAGAAACCGTTAATCAATAAAGATTTAGTGACGGCATGCGGCACTGAAACGAACTTTTAGTGTTTTATTTTTTTTTGTGACGGCCCCTTTATATAGTAAATTGAAAATTTAACATAATATTATATAACCTCAAAACATTGGGATTATCGATTCCTCCAAAACGAATAAGCCTAGAAGACTCGTAAAACCCCTGATGTGTTATAGGTTTTCAGTGCAATGGTGTCAGTATTTTTGTTGATTCACTATTCCGCAATATGGCGGATGGCGACTGAAATAGGGTGACCATGTATTCCAACGAAACAAGTATTTATCAAGTACTTAATTACCTACCCTACCTAAATAATGAAGCAACACACGTCGTAATATTAAATTATATAAGTACAAGCAACGTTGAGCTGATGCCTGCATACCAGTGTCCACTTGTGAGGTTTTGTTATATTACTTGAGTCTATTTTGGCTAAAAGCAAACGAAAGTGGAAAGGTGACTGACATTGGAGATTGGGAAAGAAGACGGATCACAATCCTTACAAACTTACCCCACGTCCTATAACAAAGTGACGTATCTCTCTCGGTTGCGATGATTGGCGGCGGTATCAAAGAAACGCTTGGAAAGGCGTTTCATGAATTGTTGGATAGTGGGGATTTTGAGGTCAACGTGGAGGATCTCATTTCGGACGAACCAAGGGGATCCCGTAGCCTTTCAGAGGAAACGGTTTTGGAGGGTAAGACTGACAGCGCCATTCAATTGTTCCTTTCATGTCCTTGGCGTCACTATGCATCTCAGTCACTCGCATTAGAACGAGTGAAACAACATTATTCACTTGCATTTCCTTAGCTTCGCTTGCCGCGTCGCGTCGCTATCGTTATTCGTCTCTCTCATTTGTGTTAATGTAAGTGAAACAACCTCTGTCGACCACTCCTTCGCGTTACCACTGACACTGACGTTTCTGTCTCATCATAATGCAATAAGTCAAAAGAAACAACAAGAGAGTGAAAAACTAATAATGTAAAGTACAAAAATGAGCTTATTTTTGAAATTTTACTTTCATTTCTCCGGGATCCTGGAGACCGGAGACCTGACTTTATGGCCGTGGGACTTCCTTGGGGGTACCCTTTCAAACAAAAAAAGAATTTTTAAAATCGGTCCATAAATACTCATACGAACGAATTTTTCATAACAGCGCCTGAACTATTTTTAAAGCAATTTTTCCATATGAAGGTGTAAAAAAATGAAGTTGGGAAGTATGCCATATTTTTTTATACATTTTTATCTTTTTTTTGAGATACGTCACTTTGTTATAGGACGTGGGGTAATTTTGTAAGGATTGTGATCCGTCTTCTTTCCCAATCTCCAATGTCAGTCACCTTTCCACTTTCGTTTGCTTTTAGCCAAAATAGACTCAAGTAATATAACAAAACCTCACAAGTGGACACTGGTATGCAGGCATCAGCTCAACGTTGCTTGTACTTATATAATTTAATATTACGACGTGTGTTGCTTCATTATTTAGGTAGGGTACGTAATTAAGTACTTGATAAATACTTGTTTCGTTGGAATACATGGTCACCCTATTTCAGTCGCCATCCGCCATATTGCGGAATAGTGAATCAACAAAAATACTGACACCATTGCACTGAAAACCTATAACACATCAGGGGTTTTACGAGTCTTCTAGGCTTATTCGTTTTGGAGGAATCGATAATCCCAATGTTTTGAGGTTATATAATATTATGTTAAATTTTCAATTTACTATATAAAGGGGCCGTCACAAAAAAAAATAAAACACTAAAAGTTCGTTTCAGTGCCGTCACTAAATCTTTATTGATTAACGGTTTCTCTGGGCTTCTTCGTTGTGGAGGAATCGATAATCCCAATGTTTTGAGGTTATATATGTTAAATTTTCAATTTACTATATAAAGGGGCCGTCACAAAAAAAAATAAAACACTAAAAGTTCGTTTCAGTGCCGTCACTAAATCTTTATTCATTAACGGTTTCTCTGGGCTTCTTCGTTGTGGAGGAATCGATAATCCCAATGTTTTGAGGTTATATATGTTAAATTTTCAATTTACTATTTAAAGGGGCCGTCACAAAAAAAAATAAAGCAATAAAAATTCGTTTCAGTCTCGTCACTAAATCTTTATTCAGTAACGGTTTCTCTCAGGTCCTCAGTTATGGAGATTACGTTGGCCGAACGTCCTGATGTTCCAGGAAGCAAAATTCATTTTACTTTTAACTGGTGACATTACGAGTAAAAGTAAAGCATTGGTTGTTTGTCACCAAATCGTCACTAAATCTTTATTCAGTAACAGTTTCTCTAAGGTCCTCAGTTATGGAGATTCAGGTTGGCCGAACGGCCTGATATCAGGTCGTTCGGCCATAAATAAATGCTTCTAACTTTCGAACTGTTCCGTCACAAATTCTTTGACTGGCATCTTAATGCGTCACATAATCGTCACTAAAAACTGGAGTAGCAGCCAGCTCCCTATCTCGACTGGCCGAACGTTCTGATATACATCTTATTTCAGTAATATTTATATTTTTGAAATGTGCTAATTAAGCCCTTTCATTTGATACCAAACACGGCATAATTAATTTTTTTTTTTAGACTATGTCCGCTAGAGGGCGCCATGTTCAATTTAATGTGATTTCACATAGCCTATAACCAGCGGATGATCAAGACGCTTCTAACGACACCTCATTTGTCCAATTATGACAAGAAGTTTAGAAGTTATGAGGGAACATATGAACATACACACATACATACATACCTACCGGTCAAAATCATAACCCTCCTTTTTGCTTCGCCGTAGTCGGGTAAAAACACCTCAAAGGGGTTTGAAGGTTTTGGCCCTAAAATCAGCCGCCATTTTGATTTTTTTTCAGAATCGCGGTGCACAACAAAAGTTATATATTTAGATAGAGGACACTTATACAAACAAAAAATGTTATATAACATAATATCCTAAAGCGTCAGGTTTCGGAGTTATTCACCGAAATATAAGTCGAAAACAACAAGGATTTTTTTGTTTTTTTTCCCTCCAGG
Organism: Amphipoea lucens; assembly: GCA_947508005.1. NCBI lineage: Eukaryota > Metazoa > Arthropoda > Insecta > Lepidoptera > Noctuidae > Amphipoea > Amphipoea lucens. The sequence continues at coordinate 993,870 of OX382368.1, read as the reverse complement.
TAAGCATATTGAACTATTGAGGTAATAGAAACGTTATGAAACCTTTATGGAGAAGAAACAAATGAAGAATAGACATTTTTTAAATAAATAATTAAACACGGCAATTTATAGTTCGTTGTTTTAATCCCAGAGACTAATCTGACAAGTGTATCAAACTTCTATACTAAAAAAAAACGAAAACACAAAAGACTTAAATGTCAGATTAGTCTCTGGGATTAAAAAACGAACTATAAATACATACATAATACATACATACATAATTAGCCTATAATGTTCCCACTGCTGGACACAGGCCTCCTCGGTGAGAGGGAATGGGCCGTAATCCACCATGCGGGCCCAGTGCGGGTTGGCAGATGTCACATGTCTTCGAATTTTTGGTTCTAGGACATGCCGGTTTCCTCACGATGTTTTCCTTCACCGTTTTGAGAGCAGTGATGATGAAATAATTTACACAAAGTAAAGCGCCTGTCTGGGTTCGAACCTACGACCTACAACTCGTAAGTCGCGGCTGTTACCACTTGGCCACCACTGTTAGCCGTTTTTAATTATTTATTTTAAAAATGTCTATTCTTCATTTGTTTCTTCTCCATAAAGGTTTCATAACGTTTCTATTACCTCAATAGTTCAATATGCTTACCTGGAGGGAAAAAAGACAAAAAAATCCTTGTTGTTTTCGAATTATATTTCGGTGAATAACTCCGAAACCTGACGCTTTAGGATATTATGTTATATTATATTTTTTGTTTGTATAAGTGTCCTCTATCTAAATATATAACTTTTGTTGTGCACCGCGATTCTGAAAAAAAATCAAAATGGCGACCGACCTTAGGGCCACCCTCCATACAAAAATCTTCTAACCCCTTTCCGTATATTTTTGACATTGTCGCTGAAATGAGATTGCGACTAGATTTTGAACGTTTTTAATTACAGGAATGCCTTCTGGTTTTGTGATTGCGATATTAGAGCTTACCGTACTTCCGCTGTTAGTTTATCTAAGTTGTACGGCTTTATAAAAATGTTGACGTCGCGGGTGACATCAAAAAAGTCCTACTAAGGGGTGCACAGAGAGCCATGGAGCATTCATGCCTGGCATCAGACTAATAGACCGAGTTCCAAACGTCGAGATCCGAAGACTTTCGAAGGTCATCGATATCAGAAAGCGTATTATGGAATTCAAATGGAGTTGGGCAGGACACCTGGCAAGGCGCAGTGATGACAGATATAGTAAGGTTGCGTCCAAGGACTGGAAGACGATATGTCGTGTCGTCCGGCGGCGAGATGGGCGGACGACACTGTTGCCATCGCGGGCAAAACCTGGATGAGGCTGGCACTGGAGCGAGCGCGGGGATTGACACAAGAAAGTTGAGGACTGCCCAGCACTGGATGAAGCCGGCCTGTGGATGATGAAGATGACCCCGACAGAACGAGTCAAGTAACTCTGCTTTAAATGCCTACTGATTTAGCCGCATCTTTTCTGTCCTACCTGGAGACTCATTTACCTAAATGTTCACGTGTTGGAACTTGTATGTTGAAACATTGAGATGGACAATCCATACTAATATTATAAATGCGAGTGTGTCTGTCTGGTACCTCTTCACGCTTAAACCGCTGAACCGATTTAGATGAAATCTGATGTAGAGAAAGGACATAGGATACTTTTTATCCCGATATTCCCACGGGATCGAGACTTATGCGGGTGAAACCGCGGGGCGCTGCTAGTGACTTTATAAAGATAGTGGAATTGAAGAAAAAAACAAATTCAGAAGATTCAATACATTATCTTACAATTTTAAAATAAATAAAGGTACATGTAGAAGTACTATCACGAAAAAAAATCAATTACATTCTTTGGTAATCATTAAAATAAATAATAACCTAACATACACAGTATGACAACTTATTTTTACTACCAGTTATAATCCAGTTATAATCACAATAATTATATTTAAATACAACAGTCCATTTGGGAAGATAAAACTCTCCAGATTAGATTGCAAACCTTTAGATCTGGTACAATTTCAATTATCATCTTCCATAGGTTCTGAAGTTAATGTCACAATATAAAATGAACATAGCGCTTATTTTTCGGCCGACATAACCACGAGGGTAGGTGTGCAATGATCTTTCAGACCTCCCAAATACCTATGCGCTATTGTTTCACTTTACTTATTGAAGCTTGGATCAGCCAAATTGATTAGCGCCATTTTTACTACACTACAAGCCTGATATAAATAATGATAAAATATTGACCATATAATATTTATTCAATAAGTTACTGCCATACAGGCTACATACAAAATTACTTTTTACAAAAAAATAATCAATTCCATGTTCTCAAGTATTTATTAAATATTTTAAGAATTCTGGACTTTTTTGCCATCTAGGGCAACATTATCAATTTCAATTATAATTGAAGACATGGTATCTTTTTTAGACTCTATGTCAATTTTTACATCTCTGTGACAAATATTGTTTTGTGTTTTCTTTAGTTTGTACAATTCATGGTCTTTAAGTAACTTCATTCCGGATGAGGATTGCATTGAGGATAAATTCGTGATCCATTTCTCATTAAAGATTGTTCCAAATTCTTCCACGCCATCAAATAAAACCTTATTACATTCCTTTATTTTTTCAACATTTTGTTTTATAAGTTGTTCATCCTCTTTTTTTTTAACTCTTTTCTCCATTTGAAGTTGGCTTAATTTTCTTGAAAATGTCTTTGATGAAGTTATGCTGGCATTGTCATCAGAATCATAGGCTTGGCTCAATTGGCTCATTTCAGCCCACTCAGATCCTGACAAGTTAGAGGTAGTACCAAGAGTTGATGTATCTCTTGAACCTTGTCCCGTAGATTTGGTTGACTTGGTTGACCTGTTCGAACGCGTGGATCGTTTACAAGACGCTTTTGTAAATTGTTCACCTGCATACAATCCATCATCATCACTGGAATATACTGTGAAGTTTTCTTCAAACGGATATACACATTTTGTGTTTGAGCACATATAAATTTTGGAAAAAAAGTTTATATAGAACATTCGCACTATTGAGCTGCACAGAGGACAAATCTGTAAACAAATAATTAAACTGTATATTGATTTGTATAATACCCGGCACGTGTTGGCAAGATATTTTCTATTGGGGGATGTTCGCGCATACACAATTTCATACATTTTTACATGCGCGAACTTCCCCCACTACGAAATATCTTGCGAACTTATGTGCCGGTAACTGTAGTTTTTTTTTTTATTATTTAAGGTGCTATAGTGCTACCATGTGAATGACAACCACTTACCCTTGGACCCTCCTCTACGATAGTACTGTTTTTAGTAATATCTGTAGCATACTGCAATGAAAAAACACACAAATTAGTTTAACTTATACAGGGTGTTACGGAAAGGGTATATCAATACAAACGGGTTGAAGAGTGTTTCTGGTCTAGAATCTCTGTACAAAATGTCAGCTCAAAAGCATTAACTTTGAAAATGCTTAATATTTTTTTATTTCGATAGTTTATTAAATTGAAATCATAACAAACGTGTCACCGCACTACGAGGGTCATTATCCATTATTTGTAGTGTGTCTGTGCGCCTAGTACACGCACATCACGCCGCCGCGCGCCAGTGCAGCGCCGTGGTGTCGAAATAAAAAAATATTAAGCATTTTCAAAGTTACTGCTTTTGAGCTGAAATTTTGTACAGAGATTCTAGACCAGATACACTCTTCAACCCGTTTGTATTGATATACCCTTTCCGTAACACCCTGTACATAAAGTCCACAAGCCCGGGTCTAACCCCTTTAAGGGGGATGCGCTAAGGTAGTCCGCAAAATTCAATGTTTCTGTAAAATTTTGTATGAATTTATAAATAAATAAGTCATAAGTATTTGTTACAATAAAAAGTAAGAGAAAACAAACAGTTGCAAGTATATTAAAAACAAATTAATGGAAATAATTTAGCAATAAACTAAACAAATATCCTACCCGTTATTTTTTTCTATTAATATAGACAAAAGAAACTAAATCTAACAAAGCAAAACTCTATGTTGTATCCTACGGGTCATACAATAACAATAATAATTCACTTAAGGTCCGGTACTTAAAATAAATGTTCTCAAAACACACAGATAGATAGCCTTACAGAATCATAATCATTAGAACCAGCAATTCAACTCCTTGAATTAAAATTGGCCTAATGAAATAGTCATTAAATGGGGTAATATGAAGTTTCGAGTTGTATTGATGATTTTTATGATTATAAATCTAAAAAATTTTTTTTGTAACATTTGCGGATCCTATTTAGATCAATATACACCCTGATACTCACCCGCGAATTACAAAAAACATAAGAAAATTCGAATTTCGCGACTACCCTGGTGCTTTTGCTTTAAAGCAGTACTTTATGTGAAAATTATAGTTCTCTCACTGTGCCAAGAAAGTAACTCAGGACAAAACGCTAAGTAGTAGTATCTCCTAACTCCCTATTAATATAACTGTGGTGTAAAGTGACAACCAGCATTCGCCTCAGATTTACCAAGCATTATGAGATACACACCAACCAAGATTTTGTTTAACTTTACTCCATGTTTATTAACCTTTAAGTATGGATATGTGTAACCTTGCTACAAGAGGAGGTTGCATCCCTCAAAGCATAATGAGATGAATGCATTAAAAAAATATTGTTATACTTATAATTTAGTTCTTATGTTTGGTTTAATAGGGAATGTATTTTATTTTTAACATATTTTATTAATGGTTTAATACAAAGACATTAAATTATTGTATCGCATCTTAAATCTTTTCGGTATATATGAGAAGTAATTTCTTTAGTACTTCACAAATGCATGGATTTTACAAACCTTTAGTACAGCATAGATTAATAATATTGTACAGTACGGCCAATAATTCGTGGCCATTCCGAACTTGGCGAAGAATTATGCCCCTAAGACGACCCACTGACCTGAATAACAATGATTTATCAAGTACCTACGGTTCTGTGGTTAATAATATTTTTAACTTACGTTCGAACTTGTTGGAATTTGAAATTGAAATTCGTTTTCGGCCATGCTTAACCTTATTGGTAACGTAATTAATCATAAATATGTAAAGTCCACAATTCGCTGAAATATGACACTATATGAAAATTATGAAAAACCAATTACTAATATGTTTCAGTTACTTAGGTACCTAACCTAAGTTCCAAACACTGAAATAGTAAAAATATTTAACAAATGCACAACACAAGCCAGTCAAGAAAAGCGGCTTTTGGTTTGGATATAGCAAATAGTTACTTTACTCTTTGGTTTGGATTTGGACCACAGAGTAACTTTGATTTGGCCATTGAAAACTATTGAAAAAGACTAGTGCATGCATAGACTAAAATGTGCTTGGAGGCTTGGACCTCACTTGAGACTTGGACAGAAACACACAGATTCACAATTCACAGAACGACATGCCAATGACTGCGTAAAGCCTCGTCTACACGTCGTCATGGTCAGACGCGTCCACGGACGTCGACTCGACAGATGCATCAGCAGATAGATCACAACACAACGAGCTGAAAACACGTCTGTAGGTCGTTCAGTCTGTGTTAATTCTCGACAGACGCAACTCGCATGGACGAAACATTGAAAAAAAAATGAATGTTGAGACCGTAGCTATTTATTTATTAGTTTTGACTACTACTTGAGTGTGCATCGTATGTCATGTAGTATTCAGTAGCGGCCTTAGGGCGCACAGTGGTCCGGATTTGAAAAATGGTGGACTTAGGAACAAATGTCATTATTTTGATTTGAAAAAAATTGTATTCGATAGGAAACCTGATTTACTTAACAAACGTCATAATTATTCAATTTTTCGATATATTGACTCTAACATGTTGAAAAAAAAATATTACGAAAAAAATGTATGGGGCAAGATTGATTTTATTTTTTTTCTCGGTGTGTTCAAAAGTGTTAGCTGTGAAACCTTTTATATATTGTTATACTCATTTTGTGATTTCAGTGAAATCAACCGAAATGCGACCACCAGGCACCAGTCAGATGATAGTAACTTACTATAAAACGGGGACGCAAATTGCGCCTCTACACCGCGGTCATCCGTCTCTTCATGACCTATGCTTGCGTCGTCTTCGCTCAAGCTAAGCCTAACCATATACAGAGAATGCAGACCCCCCGGAACCATTTCCTCAGAAAGATCACGGGAGCCCCTTCTATGTCCGCAATACACTTAGATCTCAGAATGCCCACCGTCCAGACTCCAGAGTACATTTTATTATAGGCAGCTTTCCTCTGTCTGAAGTTCTGAAAAACGCATTGGACCCATTGATTAGTAATGCATGTACGTTTTTCAGTGAAAGACTTTAAAATGGAAAATAATATAATAGTATGAAAGTCGTAAAGAGAGTAGGAACAATAGATTCGAAAAAATAATATGTTCCTTCTCCTTGGGCGCAAGCGGCTGCGGTGCTGCGGAGAAACGAAACGTAACGTCAAAAATTTATCGGCCTTTCCGAGTAGCGTAGCGAGAGCATGGATAAAAATGTACTCTGTGGAGCATGGCATGAACTATAATAAGTCCATGAGCGAGAGTAGCTTGCTATTAGTAATCTGTGAGCGAGAGTAGTGGAGCCACTCAGCTCAGGAAGAAATTAAAGCGTGAAGATCTAAAAATCGTCAGTTATTAGTGATTTACCAATTTTACAGTGTCCTGATTATTTTCCTAATTGTAAAACTTTGTAACGCAGAAATTCAAAATGCCGACGCGAGCTGTGTGTGTTCTCAAGGGCGATGTCAGCGGAACCGTATACTTTGACCAAAGAGTAATTATGTTTTGTACAAACCGGTAATAGGACTGTCTTTATTATATAACCTTGAAATACTAGTGCCTATCTAGTTGCACTCTGTAGTAGTTTTTACGACATAAAATGTTTAACCACTTAGGTAAGTGGTTACCCACCTACGTATAAATATAATTCTTATCATGCGACTGAAGATAATTCTGGAACGATGGGTTAACATTGTGAATGCAATCATGTAATGTTATTGATAAGGGAAACATCGTAAACTGGATTCAGTGTTTTGGCAGGAATAGTGATTTTATTCACATTATAAAACCTTACTGATCTTCGCAATCACATCGCACAGATTCGGTTCTAAGCAGATAATATGTAATGACTTGAAAAACAATTTTCATCATCATTACTATTACAAAAAACTTGAATAAAATCCAACATTAAATAGTCATGTGATTATGATGAGGTACTCTTTATTTAAGGCTTCATACTTGTGGTCTTACTTCTAATGACTGAATATCTCAACATTACAACGACTACATGAAACAGTACCTTTCAGACCTCTGCTACCCCAATTATGATTTGGATTTCCTTTAGTTTCTCATTACTTGGCCACTTACTGGGGCATATTCAACTGATGGCAGGATATTAAAAAAAAACCTACTGGGCCAAAGTTAAAACTACCATATATTGGAAAAGAAGTCCTAGTTTTGTTTTGCTACCTGTCAGGTAATTGCGTAACACACTTATTACAGTAGCAATGGCTTTCATTTTGACAGTTGAACAACATTTATTGCGTTATTTATGTTGGTGAACAGGTAAATTTTTCAAACATAGTTATGAAGCAATGGATTAGCAATACTTACTTTAAAATGATTCAGATTGCAATTGAAAGTGTGTGACACAATTAGGGTGCAGCTCTTATTTTTTGAGTTTGTGTTGTAAACAGCTTACAAAAAAAGTGTTAGTTTTATAACTTACCTAGTTAAATGCAAGCAGGTACCCAATTATAATTATTTTTTTCCAATTCCAGGATGAAAAAGGACCCGTAGTGCTGTCTGGCGCCATCCAAGGTCTTTCAGCGGTATGTAGTATTTTGAATTTAAATTATATTATTATTATTTATTTGAATTTAAATGACCATGGGGTCCCGGTCCTTTGGAAGGCGTACGAGGGTCCGAAGCCAACTCGCAGAGGCCCCTTAGGAAATTTTAATGAACTGCGGCACCAACTGACGATTATCCCTGTATGCACTATGCAAGTGCACCCAAGGATAACCTGCGGTTGGTGTAGGTCTACTGTAGGATATGGAAAAATAAAAAGTTGGACTATGGGTTTGGGTGGCTGAAGTGGACTGGTTACCAAGAACTATGACCCCTGCCTGATCGATTATTATTATTATTTATTAGTTACGTAAACAAGAAGATTAGCTGTCAACATCTTTTTTACTAAAACTTGCACTATAAACAATGGGTTTTATTAATACTGTAATAAAAAACTTATTGCACTTAAAAGGGTTTTGTGTAGATTCCAACTTGTAGGTGGTGTACTTATATGGGTTATCTAATCTATATATTAGTATATAATTATAAATTATTAGTTTGTATGTAGGGTGTAACCTTTCAGATCTACTGTTTTAACTCGGAAAATTCTTTTACTAATGGGAAGCTGCAGTATTGCCAGGTGTCATAGAGTATTTATATCCTAATTTTATGATTGTATGACATGTCTAATTACTAACATTGACCAATAACTTGTATGTGTGGTGCAAACTGTCAATATAAGTTGGTTATTAATAAATAAATAAATAAGTATATTTTATGTTAAAACAAGAAGTTACAGGCATACAAAGAGGCGGGTAGAAGCTAATATAACAAATATTTAAAATCGGAATGACAATGCAAGTTTGATATGTGAACATAATTATAGTGTTTACACATAAATTAACATATAATGACTATCAATATAGCATGCAGCAACAACAGTCCAAGGTCATGATGTATGTCATTATTTTAATAATCAACCAAATAAATGATTCAACAGAACTATAATTATGTGAATATTAACAGAAAGACATTTCTTTAAACTTGGATTGTTGAAAGACTTTGTGATATCTTATCAAAGGTTAGGTCTAGTAACATTTTTATCGTTGAACTCATGCAAAGCTTTAATAACAATAAAAAAGTAATGTTTGTTAATCTGTCGAGCTCCACTAATTAGACACAGTTGATTTTCTATTGTTTCGTCGCCAATAGGCGACGCGCGGTGCTTAACCGGTGTTAAATAAATAAACTCAAAGCATTTATTTCAATTAAATCATTTATAGGTTATTTTGAACTGACAAAAAGTCGGTCTGTCAGAAAATATGAAGCCAGCAGTTGCCCATTGCCCATTCCAAAGCTACGCATTACTATTAAGTATTCTGTGCCAAAGCGTAGTAGGTACCTATGGAGAAGAACGGGCAAGAAAAATCATGGACACTCTTTTAAATTATATTTTCACAAACATGTTAGTTAGGTACATCATTAATGTTGAATTTATAATTATAAAAGTATGTGAGAACGATGTAAAAAAAGGACGTAGGTACGGTCAGCATCAAAAATTGATTAACACTTTAGTTTTTTTAAGTTATTGAGCAAAATATTTGTTCAAAATTGCAGCAGAAGAATTTTTTTTAGAATTTATACTCTTGTCTATTATTTGAAAAGCTAAAAATCAGTTTATTGAAAAAAGTTGTTGTCAATTTAATAACATGTAGTAGAAATGATAGTGGTAATCGACTTTTGATGCTGACTGTACGTGCCTCAGACCAAATAAAAAAGTCAAGATATAGCGCCGCGAACAATACAGTGAAGCATGCACGCTCACACATACACTCACACGCACACATTTACAATCAAACTACACCTTACTAAGTGCATACATGTTTATGAAACCGGCTTCACTTTACTGTTGACAACCCTCTGTCGTGGTTTTTTATTTGGTCTGACGTACGCGCGATAAAATAGATAACTACCTATGTTATTAGTTTACATAACCTCTGATTTGTTGCAATGTTATCTTGATTTACTTTATGATATCAGTTTGTTCTCAATAAATTACAAGACCTTATTCTTATATTAAGCACCCTTAGTTCACATAATATTCTTGCCTTAGTTAGACTCAATATCGAATAGGGCACACCTCTACAACAGCAGTAAAACTCTTCATTAGAGAACCCTGGGAATGTTCCTGTGTGGTTCTTTCCGCAAAAGACCATTTCAGACACCAATTGACATGATCTTCACAATGATCTGACCAAGATTGTCTGGACTTTAAAAGAGACTGTGACCTCTGAGTATGTTTCGTCTTTCTTCTCAGAGTAGTCAGATAGGAAACGCCAACCTCATCTAGTTTTTAAAATAATATGATTGAAGTGTTTGTACAAACCTACTTGCTGCAATAAAATCATTTATCATTTAATGTACCCCATGCCAATTTCAGTTACCTACAGTTATTATTTCTGTATTTGACAGCACAGAAAACTTTAATATTATTTGTGCGTTCGTCAAACTGAAGGTTGCGTTGATATTTCTTCCATAGGTAAGTAATTTGCACTTCTTAAATTCATTATCTCCTCTTTCAGGGTAAACACGGCATTCATGTGCATGAGTTTGGAGACAGCACAAATGGGTGCACTTCAGCGGGTGCCCACTTCAATCCTATGAAGTTGGACCATGGTGCACCAGACAGCCAAATTCGCCACGTTGGGGACCTCGGTAACATTGAGGCGGGTAGCAGCGATACCACTAAGGTAAATTCCAATACAAACAGCACCCTATTGCGTAACACACATTAAATTAATAATCCATTGCTTCATATGTTCGAAAAATTTGTCTGTTCAACCAAGTAAATAACACAATGAATGTTGTTGAACTGTAAAAATTAAAGCTATAGCCACTGATAGTGTGTTACGCAATTACCTTGCAGAAAGTGTGGCAAAGTAGATGACAGCCTGACTTGCAAATTTTCTCAAAGAACAATGGCCAGCCTCTTGCCAAGCTTGGTCTAGAAAAATCGTATAACACGTAACTCGATTATTTATTAAAGTACGGAGAATTATTAATAACTAGCTGTGCCCCACGGTTTCACCCGCGTAAATGTCGATCCCGTGGGAATGTCGGGATAAAAACTATCCTATGTCCTTTCCCAGGACTCAAACTATCTCTATACCAAATTTCATTTAAATCGGTTCAGTGGTTTAGGCGTGAAGAAGTAACAAACATATTAAACACACACACACACACACACACCATTTTCGCCTTTATAATATTAGTGTGATTACTTAAAATATTTTTTTGGGGTATTGTGGTATATTTTGTTAATTATAAAGAGTGTGAAATTACACAAGACCGCACAGAATACAAAGTCTACGTCGAAATACAAAGAAAAACCTACCAAGTGCGTGTCGGGCCACGCGCAGTGTAGGGTTTCGTAATTGCCCGATTAATCGTTAACTTGTAAAGCCTACTGAAATAGTTTTCCTTTCTTTGTTATAAATACTACTGAAGTAATTTATTTGCACTTTTAACCTTTTAAGCGCTTGGCTAAATTCAATTGCCATGCCCCTAGCGCGCGGCTACAAATCGATAAAATAATAAGTAGGTACCTACAATACATAAGCAGGAGTAATCGTTGTATCGATTAAAAAATAGTCAAAAGTTTTTATCTCTATTTAATAATGGTTTTAGTTGTACCACGCAGTTAATAGAACGAAAAAATTATGCTTTTCTCTGTCGCAGAAATACGACACGAGCGGTAGGGGCACTGAAATATGTGTCGCATAAATGCGACACTAGCGGTCAAAAGGTTAAAGCTAAATACTTCGCAAACGGATCCCTGAATCGGAAAATGGTTTTCATTCATCTGCAGTATTTTTGAACAACCTATCCAATGGCACCCCACTTTTTTACCCGACTGCGCCAGAAGGAGGGTTATGTTTTTTTTTCGCATAAAGATGGCTATAATAAGTGCAAAGTCCAGTTCCTAACAATATCATTTTTGATAAAACCTATTATACTTTAAATCATACCAACTCTTAACATTCCAGGTATGCATCCAAGACAGTCAGATTTCCCTGTCGGGCCCCAACAGCATTTTGGGCCGTACTTTGGTCGTGCACGCCGATCCCGATGACCTCGGCATCGGCGGCCACGACCTGAGCAAGACGACGGGCAACGCCGGCGCCCGCATCGCATGCGGCGTCATCGGACTCGCCAAGGTCTAGAATGACCAACAGTACAGTTCAGTCTACCCCTTCATCGTTGCTGTAGTATTAGTTATGCATCTGCTTACAAGTTTCTGGTAAAAGGTTATCGGCTACTTCTGATACTGATTGAGTTCTGGGATCATATCTCTCCATCAGATGTTTTATCAATACTAAAAGTACATTAATTGCAAGAAGAGTTCAAGGTGGATTCAAGAAGCTGCCTTTAACCTGGAGTGATGTGTGTGCCTCCATATAAATGGGTATCTAATACTGTGAGTGTCTATGTATCAGGGTTGTAAGTCCAGCAAAAGAATAATGCAATATAGGTTCTGCAGTCCTTTAACTAGAAGGCCGTTAAACTCAAAAAGTTGTTTTAGAGAAAATGGCAAAAAACGCGGGATTCATTGTTTCTTAAAAAACTATAATACTTAGGTTGAACATTGTTGGACACATCAATTGATATTTCTTTCTGTTTATCCTAAATAACACTTTCTGTCCAATAACTATTATATTAATTACTTTTAAAATTGATTTTTCCTATTTTGTTAAGCATTTTTACTGCACTAAAAGGCCGTTAACCATACCTTAGCACCTTTATAGTCAAGAACAATCAGATAATGTACATGTAGTCAAGTAGAAGGCTAGAAAATAAACATCACATCGGGCAGTTAAGGTATTTTAAAGTACATTAAGCGAAGAAGTGTGGTTAGAAGCTTTCAAGTGATGGAATCATCAAAAATTATGTTACTTAACGGCCTAATAGATTTTCATGGAAAAATTTATATTGTAAAAATGTTTCTTAGACAGAAAGAGAATTTTGAACTTTGTCACTTTCTAAAAAAAATTGAGATTTGACCATTTGAGGGTTAACGGCTTTCTAGTTAAAGGACGGCAGGGTTGTCCACCTATGTAGATAGAATGTAAGACTATGTTATTAGATGTGATGTATTTACTAGCATTCCTGGCATATCTCAGTGAACAAATTATTTGAATCTTGCGATTTTTGTTTTTTTATTTTATTATTGGTGCAGGGTACATGATATGTAAATGTATGTACTGGTTTGTTTAAATAAATGTAATCTAAATTGATGTTTTTTTTTTTTATTTTTGTAACAGATCTTCAGTACAAAATCATCATTATAGTGTGGGGATTACCAGCATTACTTCAGTCCCCTATCTTCTTTGCAAATACATTCGGATAGCCAACTACTGTAACAAAACTTGTGCAAACATTGCTATATTTTTTATAGAATTTTGTGACTATAATAGATCAGCTTTGGTAACTATGTACATATTATGTAAGTTTAATAATCAAAATAATTTATTTGAGATTCAAAAGATAGTTGTAAATATTTTAGTTTTCCCTTTATCATCTACCAATAAAAATCTTTTTGGGCAATGCATAAAAGTTATTCAACAGACACACTTCAACACTTCAAAAAGAAGACTTCAAGAAGGACTTGAAAGTGCTTTAACCTTTTGAACGCCATTGTCACATATATGTGACAAACGAAATCTTTCCCTGAACACCAACGTCACAAATATATGACAAAATGCACGTCGCACTGGTTGCACCATATTATGAAATAAACAATTTAATCATTACTTTTGTGTGTTTTCATTTATATCATATAAAAGTTTAAGCTTCCGTCTATATTGTATTGCATGAAACTAATATAAATAAACCACCTACATCGAGAAATTTGTTGTTTTAAGTGTGTGTGTGTGTTGTTTTGTTAAAGTGGCCTGGTGTCAGGGGTACGGCGATACGTTTATACTCTGGCGTTCAAAAGGTTAAGAAAGACTCAGGGTTATAAAAAGGAAAGAATAATTACTTGCTTTATTCCTATGAATACTTTAATTGACCTATTGAATACAGTACATGACCATTATGAGTAAAGAATACATTGCAAGAAGAATCATGAGCTTGGAACATAGCTGGGCAACTAGTACTCCATTGCCACAAACTGTTTTCATCACTTTGTATACTTAATGATGCCCAATAGTTCTCGGACTCCTTGGCCAGAATGTACTCTGACAGTTTCTTACATAACTTACTAATCAGGGACGGAGTTACAAAACCTCTGGTTATCTGAATGGATATTCTTCCAGTTTTTAATGCATCCTCACTATCTGGTTGGCAGTAAGTGCTGATATAAGGTTCTGTAGGAGAAATATCTGCATCATGAGCCAGTAAACCGATCCATTCAACCATTTCTTCAGCATCAACATCTTTAATTGAAGGTATTTCAGTTACTGATGGCGATATATTCTTGATTTTCAGGGAATGAACTGACACATTGATATTCCTCTCACAAAAATATTTTGCTATTGACGATGGACAAATATCTTCATTATTTGGTTCCCATGTTATGTTAAAATCGAACTGTTCTAGTTTCCGAAGCCCTGATCGCACTTTGAAATAGTTTTTTATTGTTTTGAGATTTATTTTTACTTCATAGAAGCCGTGAGGCCGCTTTGTTCCTTCAAATCCTAATGTTTGATATGTATACTCGAGAATGTTTAGTGTAAGATGTCCATCTGGAGTTATAGCAGCGCAATTTTGTATGATACAGTTTCTGTCTAGTGACAAACAGTGAACTTTTCCAGTTTTCACAAAACTTTCAATGAAAACTGGTTCCACAAATTCTGTTAGTGAACAATCCGACAATTTATAATAATCTGTGTCTTCTGTAATTATATCTTGAATAAAACTCGGCGTCTGTATTTCGTCAGGGCATGTTACAATCAAACTTTTGTAGAAATTGTTCATATTCACAGTTTTCTTTACTGTTTCTAAATCTTGATTTTCTCTGTGATCGACTATTACTTTTGGTGGAGGAAAGTTCCATACTTCTGGGCACAGCATAATGTAGATTTATTTAGAATTCTTCATGAACTTAAACGCAAAACCTTCAAAGTTAAAGAAGACAGGCAATAACAACATAACCTTACTTTCTGACTGACAACCTCCATACCATACGTGCGGGTTTAACACTAAGAGTATTGCCGCGTTCCGAGTTAGGACTATAATCGATATTATCGATTTGAGCGTGCTTAAACCTAATTCGGTACGGGTTTATGCACGCTCAAATCGATAATATCGATTACAGTCCTAACTCGGAATGCACCCTTAAACAGTGACATGACAGCACGAAAATGACATTTGAGTGATGTCCCTAAACACCTTACTAAACACGCGCATCGACCAATGTGTACATACCTAATTATTTTCGGTTTTGTCTATCCCTTATTGGGCCGGCCGGGAGCGTCCATATTAAATCACGCCTCGCTCGCTCGTACCGCTTTTAAGCAGGGACTTGAAACGTTACTCAAAATAACGTTACGCGTAGTTCCGGTACCGATAATTTGTACCGTTCCACCAGGATCGTAACAAAATTAATTCCTTGGCTGTAATGATACTGACAAACGGAACGAAATCTTAAATTACTGTTCAACAATATTATGAATATATCGTTATTAGTATAACGTTATTCATTTCGATACCCAACGTTGCCAGCTTCATGACGTATAAATGACGAAAAACTACGAAGAATAACGTTACTTAATCTATAACGTTTCACCTGTAACGTTATTACAAGCGGGTAAGCTTGTTACTGATACCTATTACGTTACTTATAATATTGTTCTACGAAAATTATATTCTATAACGTTTTCTTTTTGTAACGTCATTGATATTTTTAGGTTTTAGTACCGTTACAAATTTTGGAACTTTATACGATAACATTAGTGGTAACGGAACGAAATTAATTTTGTTTTCAAGTTCGATATTCGCATAGACATATAGATATTCGGATCAACGGCAACGCTGTCAGGCAGCTTGCTTACCGGAACGGAACGGGGCGATACGCGATAAAATTATAACTCTTACAATACCTATCAAAAATATTATAACCATCCGGTACCATTTTTTTCCGGTGTGAAACTGGTACCTATGTGTAAGGGGGAGCTAAAGTGAAATTACTCTCCCATTCATTCACATTAAGAGTAAGTCATGGAGGATGGCATTTTTTTTATTTAAACCGAAATCAAACAAATACAAAACTTTAGGTAGGTACTTACTTTATTATCACTTTGCTTGTCTACCCTACCGATCGCTTCTGATCAACTCTTTGCAACTATAACCAATTATTTGAGGAACAGTTCTGCGGGCACAGCCTTGTACAAGGCTTCGACAGCCTCCACGGTGCGTGCTACGATGGCGTGAACTATCGGGGGGCAATCTCCTGCATTACTTCACGCCAGTTTGTATTCACGAAGTCTTCTACAGGTCCAGCTGAAACGAGAAGACGTCGTGATGGTTATCTATGTAATGAAAGTACTTACCTAAAAATTGGCAGTGCATGTATGTTTATGCCGTTGAGACAAATGTACAAAGTTCCTGACCCACTTAGGCACACAAACAGACAGCAGGCAAAAAAAAAAGTTTTTCGTACCTATCTAGGCTTACAGTCTATCATTCATTAATGGATGAGCAATGAATACCAACATGCCGCTCCGCGCGCAGACTGCGCATTTGCGCACATATTAGGTAGCTAGGTAATACCTACGGCCCTACTGTACAGACGCCAGCACATCAACCTACTACAATCTGTCAAATTTCTTTAATAGATTTTCAACTTTATCACTAAAGCATAAGGTTCAAAGTTGATTGGGAAAATCTGACAGTTTCGGGTAGGTTGATGTGCTGGCGTCTGTACAATTACTGCCAGGAAGATCGGATGAATCAAAAGGGTTCTGCTTGAGTAACGCAAGAATACTTATTAGCTTTACGAAAATATTAGGTCACGCTGTGGTAAAGGATTGCGATGCAGAAGACTTACAGTTTACGTAAAGCATATCACAATCAGCTTATTACGTTCCCACTGCTGGGACACAAGCCTCTCTGGGCAAAAGAGCGAGCTGTAATCCACCACGTGACACAGATGTGACATTTTGTTTCCTTTTATAAAGTATCCCAGGTGGTTACCTACTATGTTCACATTACAATCTAGCCTAGGATAGCGGATAGGTAAGTAATTTAGTTATAGCTTAAAACTACCTATCTATAAAATTAAGACGAAGTCGCACTACATCCTCTACGCGTAGCGTCCGTTTATGGCCCTATTGTATTTGGAAGATTTTTTTTTTTTTCAGATTGATCGCACTACAGCCGTTGACCTTCATATTTTACGATTACCTAATCGCTCTGCGTCCTGCACCCTAATTGCGTAACACACTATCAATCGGAATCTGAATCATTTTGAAGCAAATTGCTAATCCATTGATTCATAAGTTCGAAAAATTTGTCAGCTCAACACGTAAGTACCTAACGCAATGAATGTTGTTGAACTGACAAAATGAAACCGATTTCGATTGATAATGTGTTACGTAATTGCCCCGCTGCAGTCCAGTACAGTGAAAACGCAAAGTGTTACTTTTGTATATTACAGGGTGAAATTAAAAACATGCGACAAATGGAAATGGGAGATTGTACTCGTCGTTATGAACAACTTTTACTATGGGACCAAACCTGAAATAGCGACAAAAATATCAGCTGTTCCCTACATTTATGTTCGCATAACTCGTCAAAATGCAAAGAACAGCTGATGTTTTTTTTGCGTGTTCAGGTTTGGTCCCATAGTGAAAGTTGTTCATAATGATGAGTATAATCTCCCATTTCGATTTGTCGCATGTTTTCAATTTCAACCTGTATATTACGTTTAAAATTTTGTATTTTTTTTATAATGCGCACAGCAAAAGTGCAGGACCTCTCTCTACCTGCGTCTGTTTTTCCGAGCGCATACAACCCGAATCTCTTCAAAGTGAGAGTGAACAGACTTCTTCTGGGTAAGCTCACTCCATCTTCGACTTTGTCTCTGTCACCTCTGACCTAGACTAGAGTCAAGAGCAAGCCCATTTAAAATAAAATAAAAAATATAAGTAGATATATCAAATAAGGTTTTTATGACTCAAGGACTGGACGCAAACCACATTCAGTAATAATTGAGATGAGGAATATAATAATGTATTGCTGTCTCTTTCACTCGTGCTTTATCCATTAAAGCACGACTGAAAGACACTGCGTGTGTGTGGGCGACAAAAAGCATCACCTGATAAGTCTGCTCGCCTTGTACGATGTTTCACAAAATGTTAATTTGGTACGTGTGATATTTTTCTAATCACAAGCACTTTTAGCGTTGAGTGTACTTTAGGTAGAACGGCTGTAACGCGACTGATCCGAGAAAAAATGCATCTTCGAGAATACAAAAGGGCCATAAACGGACGTAACGCGACTCCCTCGTACTTCCGCTGTTAGAGGCCGTCTCCACGAGCGAGGGAATCGCGGCGATAGTCTCGCCGTGCCATCAAATTTTCGCCGCGGTGATATCGCCGTGTGGAGACATGTTCTAAGAGAGTGTATAGAAATACGTGGCACGACGATAATATCGCCGCGATTCTCTAGCTCGTGGAGACGGCCCCTTAGTTTATCTAAGTTGTACGGTTTTATAAAAATTTTGACGTCGCGGGTGACATCAAATAAGTCCAACTAAAGGGCCGTCTCCACGAGCGAGAGAACCGCGGCGTATTTCTATACACTCCCTTAGAACGTATCTCCACACGGCGATATCATCACGACGACAATTTGATGGCACGGTGAGACTATCACCGCTATTCTCTCGGTCGTGGAGACGGCCCCTAAGTATTCCCAGTGGCGGATTTACCAATAGCCTGAGTAGGCTGGAGCTTAGGGCGGCAGATTTTAGGGGCGGGGCGGCAAATTTGGGGCCAACTTTTTTTTAAATGTCTTACTGAAATTAAAACGATTAATATTACATACCTACCTACCTACCATGTTTTTTTGGAAAGAATAAACAAAGCGAATGCTCAAATTCAGGCTTCTACCGTAGATTTTATCACAGTTGCCGATCTTTACAAATCTCTTTGCAAGTTTTTCGTAGCTGATGAACGAGAACATTTTAAGCATTTTGAAGAAATGGCGAAGCAGTATACAAAAGACATGGGACATTACTGTAGAGGTCGGTAGGGGCGGCAAAATTTGAAAAGCCTACTGGCGGCAAATATTTAAATCCGCCACTAAGTATAAGGTCGTTTAAAATCCAGGCAGCACGCTGCCCGCGAGCCGTCCCACGTCGCGCCGACCGTGCGCGTCAAGCGAGCAGCCCGCTCCCCGGTGAAAAAACGCTGTCAGGCCCCGAATGCACGTATTTCATATAAAATCTTCTCTTTAGCGCACACGTTCTTATATTTTCCGTCAGGGTTTCCGAACGGAAATGATTATTTGTATGATATGCGTGCATTCAGGGTCTCCGAATCTGAATTCCGAATCAGGAAACCGGACATATGCGGCCAGCCTAAGTCAGTTTCAATTAAACTACTCTACCTTATCTAGCTATATATAGACTTCACTGTCCGTCTGTCTGTCTGTCACCAGGCTGTATCTCATGAACCGTGATAGCTAGACAGTTGAAATTTTCTCAGATAATGTTTTTCTGTTGCCGCTATAACAACAAAGACTAAAAACAGAATTAAATAAATATTCAAGGGGGGGCTCCCATACAACAAAATTGATTTTTTTGCCGTTATTTGCTCGATATTAATAACGGGAACGAGTAGACGCTTGAAATATTCACAGAATATTTTTAGTTTTAAGTATATTTACTTTTGTAGAGAGCTGCATTACTAATAAGAGAGTTGCTCCTGATGAGGAGTAATTCTTCCCTGCCAGATATTCCTACAACTCATCTGCTCATAGTTTTAAAAACTGATTGCCAGATCTGAAGCAAACACAAAAAAAAAATATTTAAGGGGGGCTCAATAGTCCAGTGGTGCGGAACCCTTCGTGTGTGAGTCCGATTCGCACTTGGCCGGTTTTTTATTTGAAGTTGACCAAAGTTGACGTTCTTCTCCGCTAGGAATAATAGTGTTCTGTGGTCAGTACTCAGCACAGAGTACTTTTTGATATACTCAGAAAGAAATTAAAGCGTGAAGATCTAAAAATCGTCAGTTATTAGTGATTTACCAATTTTACAGTGTCCCAATTATTTTCCTAATCGTAAAACTTTGTAACGCAGAAATTCAAAATGCCGACGCGAGCTGTGTGTGTTCTCGATGGCGATGTCAGCGGAACCGTATACTTCGACCAAAGAGTAATATTATTTAACGTTTTTGTACAAACCGGCAATAGGACTATCTTTATTATATAACCTTGAAGTACTAGTACCTATCTAGTTGCACTCTGTACCCATTAGTTTTTACGACATAAAATAAATAATTCTCTTAGCATGCGACTGAAGATAATTTTGGAACGATGGGTTAACATTGTGAATGCAATCATGTAATGTTATTGATAAGGGAAACATTGTAAACTGGATTCAGTGTTTTGGCAGGAATAGTGCCTAGCAGCATGACAATTTTATTGACATTACTAGCTGTGCCCCGCGGTTTTACCTGCGATAAAAGTATTATAGTCCTTTTTTATTGATTCTCTTTATAAATCTCCACCCCCCTTTTTACACCCTTAAGGGATAATTTCGGGGATAAAAACTATTCTATATCCTTCCCCACAACTCAAACTATCTCCACACCAAATTTCATCTAAATCGGTTCAGCGGTTATTGATTCCCCATACAAACTTCCACCCCCCTTTTCATCTCCTTAAAGGATGATTTCTGGGATAAAAACTATTCCTATTTCTCTGCCTTTCATCTAGATCCGTTCAGTGGTTTAGGCGTGAAAAGGTAACATAACAGACTGACAGACAGATAGAGTTACTTTCGAATTTATAATATTAGTATGGATGTACAATTTCCTATATTTATTTATTACTAGCTGCTGCCCGCGACGTCGTCTGCGTGAAGCGTTACAGCACCAAAAATACCTAAGATGCCAGTGTCGCTATAGCAATATTAAGTAAACAACTTTTAAAATAGCATTAAAATATAAGTTTTTTTGCAAGCGAAGCAAGTGAAGAGAGTTATATGGGAATCCTGCTGAGTTCAGTCATAAGATGTGACTGAAGGAAATAGAGAAAATAATTCAGGAATACATTCCAGTACACAAAAGAGTAAAAATACGTACAAAGGTACCTTACAACACTTCCCTATAAACTACGTTGGTAGTTAGGCTGCCAGGAGCCAAAATGTAAAGAGAGTCAGGACTGGTGACGCGGGAGCAAGCGACGTACAGTTGCCCGAGTGAGAAGCAACTCGTCCTGAGGTCGACACCCGCTGGCCTCAGTGTCTGCCCCTGCGACTTATTGATGGTTATCGCGAAGCAAACACTCACGGGGAACTGTACGCGCTTGAACTGGAACGGGAAGTTATGAGGTATGAGGGGAAGGCGTGGTATAAATACTGCCTCGCCAACGCCACAACCCGTAAAAATTTTCGCCTTAATGGTGTGTCTGTGGAGCGAGATGACTTTAAGGCGGGTCCCGTTACACAACTTCGGAGGAGATAGGTTCCGAAGAAACATAATCGGGACACCGACCTTCAGCTTGGAATGGTATACGCTGGAAGTCCACTTGCTGACAGGGAGTTCAGAAATTCCACGGGATAATGTGTGGCGTCATCTTGCTCGACAACAGTGTTTATCGAGGTGTAGACCACTTCATTCCCCTCAATTTCCGAGAGAATGCATTCGTTACTTGCTGCAGCCTGATCATTTTTGGGCGTCAAAATGGCCCGCTCACACACCCAAGAATTCTGCTGGTGCGATATACAACTAATGTCCCCGTACACACAGCGAATGAGTTCTTCTAAGCTGGATACCACTCTACCGAGAGAGTCTGGAAGCACCACCTGTCCACCTCTCTCTTTTGGTAGAGTGCCTTCGCCAAGACATAGAAGGACATCGGAGAATTCTTGAGCACGTGCATTGCCGCCGAGCCGAGCTCTCATATTAATGGTCAAGCGCGGCGTACGAACTCGTGACCACAACAAAGCATTCACCTCGTCAGCCCTCGATTGTGTCACCACGGGAAGCGTTTGCCGGAAATCGCCACTGAACAGAACTGTGATACCACCCATCAAATGTTCGTTCCTGCGGATGTTCTGCAGGGTTCTGTCCACGGCCTCAACTGCCTTCCTATTGGCCACCGTACACTCATCCCATACGATCAGAAAGCAATCCTTGAGCACGTGTCCCTTATCGCTGTTACGTGACACACCACAAACAGGCGTTTCGGCGCTCTCTAAATCGATGGGAATTTTAAACATGGCATGTGCTGTCTTGCCACCCGGAAGCAGTGTGGCAGCGATTCCCGATGACGCTACAGCAATAGCAATTTTGCCTTGCCTCCTGACCTCTGCAAGTATGCCAGTGGTAACAAATGTTTTTCCTGTTCCACCAGGAGCATCCAAGAAAAACATTTTACCCTGGTTATGCCCAACGCTTTCAAGGACGGTGTCATAAATTTGTTTTTACTCTGAAGAGAACAAAGCGACATGGTCATTTCGCCCGGATAGTAATTTGTCTCAGATTCTGAGATCGATTTCCACGATCTTGATGCGGTGATGATTGGGGAGCTGGTAACCCATATTCGATCAGTGGATTGCCGCCGATAGAAATGAGCACATCTTGAAGTGAACTGAGACAGGTGTTCAGCACGCGTTCATCAGTTACTTCGACTTCGTCTCCAGTAGGAACATAACTTTTTTGTAATACTTAACACCGCGTTTTTTTTTAATTGTCTTCCTCAACTCTGCTCAAGATTTTGAGGGTTTTGTTGGAACTCGAATTTATCAAAACGAACTAAGTATACGATACAACTTTTATGAAGAAAATGAACATTGCCATCTATGAATTTTAAGAATAACTAACTACTAACCTCGCCAACATGATCAAATTTAAATTATTAATTTCCAAAAAGTGTCAACATGTAACTTGATTTGATTTTTATGAAATCTCAGAGATGGCGGGCGCTGCTTCAAAATTTTCTTTATACTACTACATTCATTAAACTATGCTTCTCGGCCCAAATTACTTAAATGGCGTAGTATTCATAGTGTAAAGCCCGGTTTCCACCGCGAGCGGAGCGGACCCATTAATGACTTCTTTTACCTCTCAAGAGAAAACTGCTTACATGTGTTTCCACCAACAAAGAGTCGAGCGGAAATGACCCAGCGGGCCAAAAGAGTAAAAATGAGCTCGCTCATTTCTAGAGAGAATCAGACGGCTAAACTCTTTCTTGGTGGAAAAGCAAACCTATTTCATGAAAACGAAGTCCGCTCCGCTTAGCCATTTCCGGCTCATCACTCTTTCGCGGTGGAAACCGGGCTTAAAGCTAGATAATAGCATGGCTTACTGAAAAACAACATTTAAATATGCGTCGTTAGATTACACGCTGTCACAGAATGCGTAATAAAAATAAAGATTCACAGCTCCTCCCCCGTAGGTGATAGCGTGATAATATGTAGCCTATATGTTGACCCGACCTCTTAGTAATATTCATGCAAAATTTGAAGTAAATCCATGCAGTACTTTTTGAGTTTAGCCCGGACATACATACAGACAAACAGACAAAAATTCTAAAAACTATATTTTTGGCTTCGATATCGATTGTAGATCACGCCCCAAGTACTCTTTTAAAAAAATATTTAATGTACAGTTTTGACTTTTCTACGATTTTATTATATCATGTATAAGTAGATAAAATCCTAATGATCTTCGTAATCGCATCGCATATCTGATTCGGTTCTGTGAAGTATCTATGGCAGACCAGACCTAATATGTCTTTGGCATTACATTTGTATGTTGCTAGGATACTGTTGATATTGTCTCATAATTTATACATTAAAATACTGTGTTCTTTCAGTGTATATTTCATAATTTTATTATTCAACATGGTAGCAGAGCGTTAATAATAAGTTTTAACCTTTCCGAAATGTCGAGCACTAAAATTGACCCTCTAACTGGAGAGACCTACGACACTTGGGTTATAGAGGCTGACTACCTACTCGTACGACACAAATTATGGAAACACATCGAGACTGATACTGCAGTGGTTGATAAAGAAGGCGATACACAGGCGAGATCTGAACTCATACTTATAGTCGCTCCTTCTGAGCTTAAACAAATTAAAAATTGCACCACTGCTAAAGCATTATGGAAAAAAATTAAAGACACGTACGCCAGTTAGGGACCTGCGCGAAAGGCATCCCTATTAAAGCAACTGATCCTAACAAAATTAGAAGGACACGATGTAAGAACTCATCTAAACAAGTTTATGGATATAGTCGACAAATTGGCAGACATGGAGATGGCTATTAACGAGGACTTGCTAGCAATCATGATGTTGTACAGTCTCTCAAAGGAATTCGAGAACTTCAAAGTCGCTATAGAATCGCGAGACACTCTTCCGAAGCCAGAGGAGCTTCAAACTAATATAATAGAAGAATGTGAAGCACGTCATAGCCCAAACATGACTAATAACGACGAACCTGAATCCTCTTTTCAAGAAGAAGCCTTATACACGTCCTGTAAAATTTGCAAAAGTAGTGGTAATATCTTCAAGCGCAAGACTCAAAATTTGTACCAATTGCTGGAAGAAAAAAAAATCTGAAAACTGCATTTGGGTTTTGGATAGCGGTTGTACGTCTCACATGACTTATTTAAGACTAGAGAGAACATCCGGAAACTGAACTTTGCAACTAAATAACAAACTGCAGAGATTAAAGGAAAAGGTACAGTCTCCTTTGTAACAAAAAATGGTAATGGCATAGCTCTTACATAGCTACAAGATACTCTATACGAACATAGTCTGTGCACCAACTTGTTGTCTGTCAGTAAGATGACAGATGCTGGCTGTTCTGTCCTCTTCACAAAATATAAAGTGATGGTCAACAATCCAAAAGATGGAATAACTCGCACCGCATTTAAACAAGGAGATGGTCGTTATTACATCAAACCAAATAAACATGAGCGCAACAATCTGGCCAATCATAATGATGACACTGTTTCGATTCCAATTGCTTAAAAGAAATCGAATTTATTTATCAAACATAGACGACTGGCACAGAAAACTTGGTCACATGAACGCCAAAGATCTAAATCGTGCACTCAAAACCGAAACCTTGGCAGAGTGTGAAATCTGTATCCAGGCAAAACTCCATCGAGTACCTGCCCTCCGTGAGAAAACAACTCAACGAACAACAGAACGCTTAGAAATCGTTCGTAGCCATGTATGTGGACCTATCAGAACGCCTACAGTAAGCGGAAACAAGTACTTCGTTACTTTTATAGACGACTATAGCCGATACAGTCGAGTTTACATGATCAAAAAGCAAGAACGAAGTTTTACAAAGGCTTAAAGAGTTAGCGGAAACGCACACTGGTGCCAAAATCAAATTCTTACAATCAGATAATGGTACTGAGTATGTGAACAAAGAGTTTAACGCTTATCTGAAATGTTGCGGGATACAGAGACGTCTTACCGCACCCTACACCCCGAACCAAAACGGAGTTGCTGAATGAAAGAATCGAACTCTTGTGGAGAAAGCGAGAGCAATAATGATTAACGCACAGGCACCAATATCCACTGCAAACTACCTATCAATCAGGAGTATCAGCGCCGTTTAAAACAAAACGCCATTCGAGCGATGGGTTGGGAGGAAGCCATGTATTAATCATTTATACGTGTTCGGTTGCAAGACCTACGTTCTGATGAAAGGCACTAGCGGTCACAAATTTGCACCAAAGGTTATTCCTGGCATGTTTGCGGGATACTCTGAAACATCTAAAGCTTTCAGGATATTCATACCCTCGAAGAATAGAATCATAATTTCAAAAGATATTAGGGTATTGAAGACTATGTTCTACGATGAATCGAATAAAAATTTAATATCCAGACTGCTCACCGATTTAGAGTTTTCACAAGAACAACCTAATAAAATGTCATCGCAGAAAACAACACGCAAGCGAGTGGATATTAAGCTTGACAATCATGAAGCAGATGATCGGCAACATGATAGTGATTTTGACGCAGATGATCACGATGAAACGCTGCAACAAAGTTTGGTCGATAGCACTGACGACGTTCGACAAATGGAACCAGGGAATAATGAAAGTGAATACGAATCTCTTTCCGGATCTTTTACCGTTGTCAATGATGATGAACCTGATGCTGATGTTGAAGAAAATGTGACCGTTCAGATGACGTCTTTGAGAGACAGGTCAAATAAGAAATCGAAAATCTTCACAAGCCTAAAGAGCCTGAGACCTTCAAAGAAGCGATGGAATCTCCTTACAAAGCAAAATGGTAAGATGCCATGCACAGTAAAATAACTTCACTGCATGAAAACCAAACCTGGGATCTGGTTGATTTACCCAAAGGACGAAAAGCCCTCCCTTGCAAATGGGTGTATAAAATAAAAATGAATCTTGATGGTACCGTCGATAGGTATAAAGCCAGAATGGTTATCAAAGGTTGCTCCCAGAAACGTTGATTATGATAAAACATTCAGTCCAGTGGTCCGTCTGAGCACCGTTCGAGCATTGCTTGCTATAGCTGCTCGAGAAAATCTAAAAATACATCAGTTCGGTGTTTCAACCGCCTTTCGAAACGGCACAGTAAAGGAAGATATTTACATGAAACAGCCTGATGGTTATCAGGATGGCACCAAACGAGTCTGCAAGCTGAACCGCAGCCTCGATGGTCTGAAACAAGCACCACGATGCTGGAACACATGCTTTACCGAATTCTTAAGAAATTCTGATTTCCAACTGAGTGAAGCGGATCCATGCTTACAATCTGAAGTCTTTATTGGTCTTTATGCTGACGACCGACTCGTAGCATATAATACTAACAGAGCAGGAGACAAATTTATCAAGGAATTGGATAACAAGGTTTAAGACAACTACAAAACCCGCGTCATACTTCCTAGGAATAGAAATGAATGTCCGTAAGGACAAGACCACTTCACTATATCAAAAAACCTACATAAAGAAAGTTTTCGAAAAAAATATAGAATGACCAATTGCAAACCAGCACCAACGCCAATCATCAAAGAAAATGAAACGGCAGAGGAAGAGTATGCACTGGGGCATATTCAACTGATGGCAGGATATTAAAAAAAAAACCGGCCAAGAGCGTGTCGGGCCACGCTCAGTGTAGGGTTCCGTAGTTTCCCGTCCGTCACAATATGTGTTCCCACGTACAATTCGATAATACCCGACCCAATGTAATAAGTACCTACAGCGCCATCTCTCGGGGAATTGGGTTACTAATTAGTACATAGACGTGCCAGAAGTTTTCGGTGGTAATTTTGGATTGCGAGAACCGATTTTAATCATTCTTTTTTTGTTTGAAAAAAGATACGTTCAGGATAATAAAATATGTAAACGAAGTTAAAAAAAAAATGCTTGCATATACGATTATACTACAAACTTAGTCCAGAAATGATTTTGTACAACTTTTGTCTTTTTTGTACAAAAACTGTTGTTTCTATCAAGTTCAAAATAATTTTCCTAGAAAGTCCTTATAAAGTTCTACTTTTCAGATTTTTTTCATATTTTCTAAACTTATGGTTCAAAAGTTAGAGGGGGGGGGACACATTGTTTTTTACTTTTGGAGCGATTATTTCCGAAATTATTGACATTATCAAAAAATGATTTTAGTAAACCCATATTCATTTTTAAATACCTTTCCAACAATATATCACACGTTGGGGTTGAAATTAAAAAAAAAATCACTTCCCACTTTACATATAGGGGGGCTACCCTAATAAAACATTTTTTTCCAATTTTTATTTTACCACTTTGTCGGCGTGATTGATATACATATTGGTACCAAATTTCAGCTTTCTAGTGCTAACGGTCACAGAGATTAAGCGAGGACGGACAGACGGACGGACGGACAGACAGACATGGCGAAACTATAAGGGTTCCTAGTTGACTACGGAACCCTAAAAAACCTACTGGGCCAAAGTTAAAAAGTACCATAGATTGGAAAAGAAGTCCTAGTTTTGTTTTGCTACCTGCCAGGTAATTGCGTAACACACTTATTACAGTAGCAATGGCTTTAATTTTGACAGTTGAACAACATTTATTGCGTTATTTATGTTGGTGAACAGGTAAATTTTTCGAACATAATTATGAAGCAATGGATTAACAATCCTTCAAAATGATTCAGATTACGATTGAAAGTGTGTGACACAATTAGTGTGCAGCTTCTATTTTTTGAGTTGGTGTTGTAAACAGCTTACAAAAAAAGTATTAGTTTTATAATTTACCCAGTTAAACGTACTTTAAGTATTATGTGGTTAAACGTAAGCAGGTACCCACTTGTGAATATTTTTTCCAATTCCAGGATGAAAAAGGACCCGTAGTGCTGTCTGGCGTCATCCAAGGTCTTTCAAAGGTATGTAGTATATTGAATTTAAATTATATCCTTGATTTCATTATTAACATATACATTATATTACAGTGATTATTTCTGTATTTGACAGCACAGAACACTTTAATATTATTTTCACTTCTCATGCTCTAAAAGTCCGTCTTTATGTTGTGCTTAGGCGACATAAAATCGATTTTTATGTTCTAGTGCATAAAGTAAAATTTTTTTCTAAGACTAAAGTAATCAGGCCCAACAGCCACACGCACAATAAAACTTCGCAGATTAAAGTCGTGATTTATTTCCTTTTCTTTAATTTATACCACTTCCGTGTTTTCTATCGTTAATTTAATAAAATCAGGTAAAATAGTTGTCATTTATTATTTAAAAAGGCAAAGAAACGATTTCATTTTTTGGCAGTATGAAGTACCCAAGTCGAATGACAAATGTTGAAAATTAAAAAAAAAAACTTTTAAAAAGTTTCGTGGCGGTATTATCTGTGGTGGCGGGAATTAGCTATGGATGCAACATTTTTGGTTAATTATGTACTGTATATTTATGCCTGTTTCATTTTCTCGCAATCGAAGTGAAAAGCAGAGTGTATAACTCAGGCATAAACGAGCCATTTTACCCCTCGACTTAACTATCCACACTCGCCTGCGGCTCGGGTGGATATAAACGTCTTGGGGTAAAATAGCTTCATTTATGCCTTAGTTGTACAATCTACTATTGTGTGTTCGTCAAACTGAAGGTTGCGTTGATATTAGTTGTTGGTAAGTAATTTGCACTTCTCAAATTCATTATCTTCTCTTTCAGGGTAAACACGGCATTCATGTGCATGAGTTTGGAGACAGCACAAATGGGTGCACTTCAGCGGGTGCCCACTTCAATCCTATGAAGTTGGACCATGGTGCACCAGACAGCCAAATTCGCCACGTTGGGGACCTCGGTAACATTGAGGCGGGCAGCAGCGATACCACTAAGGTAAATTCCAATACAAACAGCACGCTAGTTGCGTAACACACATTAAATTGATAATCCGTTGCTTCATATGTTCGAAAAATTTGTCTGTTCAACCAAGTAAATAACAATGTATGTGCTTGAACTGTAAAAATTAAAGCTATAGCTACTGATACTGTGTTACGCAATTACCCCGCAGAAAGTGTGGCAAAGTAGGTGACAGCTGACAGCAGTACTTGCAAATTTTCTCAATGAACATTGCCCAGCCTCCTGCCATGCTTGGTCTAGAAAAATCGTATAAAACGTAACTCGATTATTGTTTAAAGCACGGAGGATTATAAAATTACGCAAAATGTTTAAATTGGGGTTTGTGGTATATTTTGTTAATAATAAAGAGTGCGAAATTACACAAGACCGCACAGACATTGGCGTAACTAGGGCTTCTTTCTAGGGGGGGCCTGGCCCCTAACCTTTTTCTTTTTACTTTCCGTCCGGGAAGAACAAAGGGTTATGATGTCGGACTCCTACCGACTAAAACTATTGCGTGCCCCTTTTTTGAGCCTGACTGCTCGAGCGACGACACGGCCCCAATTTCGCCGCCCGCAAGCCCCTTCTTATGGTGGCCGGAAATCGTTAAGCACCCTTCGACGCCTGGCTGCTCTTCTGGGGCGGGTGGAATGAGAGGTATGCTCTCTCTCCGTCTCCGCCGCCTCCTTTGCATGCATCAACTCCTCGCAAAAAGAGGCCACAGCATCCCACGCGTTTTCGCTTCCGACCATGGGCTGAACCACCGCCGAAACTGACAGATCACCCGCACCAAGTGTCGCGACGAGGGCACAGCGCTGTTGGGCCCAAGCTGTACTCCTCTAACGTATGTTGTGGCGTGTCCTCGTGGCAGTCCACTCAGTTATGACAAGCAGGCGTCCGCTCCCGCCCTATGCGACGCAGGTATTTCCCGAAACATCCGTGTCCAGATCCCAGGGCGTTGATCCGACCAGGAGAGTTGCTACCTCGTAGGAGATCGTACGGTATCCTCTATCACCCTAATAGCCATCGCTCTTTGCGGCTTTCGCAATATTGCAATGTTGCGGGCCGTCAGTGTCCGCCCACACGGGCGCCCCATACAGGGCCATGGACCGCATAATACAGTCTCCGGCAGGAGGCGTTGGCCCCCCCCAAATAGGGTAGCAGTCGCGAAAAAGCAGCTGCAACGCTCATCAACCTGGGGACCAGCCGCTGAATGTGCGGCCCGAAGTCCCACCGGCTGTCGCGGAACTCGCGGACAAGTTCTAGGTACTTCATCGTCGACTTGAAATCGATGCGGACGCCTCCTAGGTACCACTATGTGTAAATCGCGTGGTGGCTTGTTCCGAGGCCCATGGAAACAGATGGCTTCTTTGTGCAAAGCCACCTCGAGACCCAGACGCCGGATCCTTCCAACGACCTGCGCAACCCCTGCGGTGGCCTGTATTGCCGATTGCCGATGCGTTTGCCGCCGGGCCGTCTAATCATAATAATATTCTAGCTTATTTCGTTGCTTATTAGTATATTCAATTATTTTTGTGATTTCAAAAGTAACTAAATGGAATGTATTATGTAGTTAATAATAAGTTTTTGTAGGTTTTGGTGGTAGATTATTTATTTGATTGCTTTTGTGTGAAGTTATATTATGTAAGTATCCAGCTTAAAATTTCGAATAGGTCCCCAAACATTATAGGGTGGGCACGGCCCAATATAGGTACACGCCAATGCGCACAGAATACAAAGTCTATGCCGAAATTACAAAGAAAAACCCACCAAGTGCGTGTCGGGCCACGCGCAGTGTAGGGTTTCGTAATTGCCCGATTAATCGTTAATTTGTAAAGCCTACTGAAATAGTTTTCCTTTCTTGGTTATAAATACTACTGCCCTATTTTTTTGCACTTTAACCTTTTAAGCGCTTGGCTAAATATCAATTGCCGTGCCCCTAGCGTGCGGCTACAAATCAATAAAATAATACTCGTACCAACAATAAATAAGGAGGAGCAATCGTTGTATCGATTAAAAAATAGTCAAAAAGTTTTTATCTCTATTTAATAATTAAATGGTTTTAGTTGTGTTGTGTAATGGTTTTAGTTTAGTTGCACGCAGTTAATAGGACGAAAATAGAACGAAAAAATCATGCTTTTCTCTGTCGCAGAAATACGACACGAGCGGTAGGGGCACTGAAATGTGTGTCGCAGAAATGCGATACTAGCGGTCAAAAGGTTAAAGCTAAATACTTCGCAAACGGATCCCTGAATCTGAAAATGGTTTTCATTCATCTGAAATATTTTTGAACAACCTATCCAACGGCACCCCACTTTTTTTTCGCATAAAAAGGCTATAAGTGCACAGTCCAGTTCCTAACAATATCATTTTTGATAAAACCTGTTATACTTTAAATCTTACAAACTCTTAACATTCCAGATATGGATCCAAGACAGTGAGATCTCCCTGTCGCACAGTGGAACGAATGTATGGGAGCGGTTGGACGTAGACATGTCCGAAAAAAAAGAGTAAAATTATGCCAAACTAATGATGCCATCTTATTCGATTACTTAATGCCTTCATAACTTGTGGTGATGAATTTCTTCATAACTCCCATATTTCGGGAGTAATTTGAGAAAATGTGAAATTTTACTATGAAAATGAGTGTATCGAGCTCTCTCCCTCCTGATTCCGGGCTTGTTTCAAGTAGCGGTCTCTAATATCATAATGCTTATACTAAGAGCTATATTTAATACTAAGACACATATTGCGCCAAATGTGCACTTTCTGGGATAAAGAGTGATGTTTATTTTATAACACAATTTTTTTATTTTTTGTTTATTTTGTTGATTAAAACCGTTTTTCTAAAGGTTTACCTTATTACAATAACATTTCTGAGCAGCCAATTAGAGAAGATATAAGCTAATTAGGATATATAATTAGGGACTTAAGGTTTACATATAAAACTGATGCACTAATGATTACTGATAAGAACATTGCTATTATTTAATTACTAAATGGCTCTTAATACACTAATTTAGCATGCATCATTTACTAATTATCACAATAACTAATTACCTTGCAATATTTAACAAAGGATACCTGGGATACCTGGATTTTATATAAATAGGTCACTATTAGTAACTTTAAAATCAGTGTTGATTTACACCTCGTTGTATCCAAGCTAATCTCGCAATGTATTTTCCAAATTTTAATACAAATCTTGATATTCACGTTGCTTTATGCGCACGCGCACATAAAGATTTACGCGACTTTAACTATTTGTTCAGTGTTTTAAAAGATAACAGTTGTGTTCAGTTATGTGAAAGTGCTGAAACAAGTTTAAAAGACTGGTGTCGTCGATTTTGCTACCGCATTTATGCAAAATGGACACAGTCTGGAAGAAGCACAGATAAGTTTCGGAAGAAACATGAGATTTGGCTACAGGCTGCAATTCAATGGCCGGAATTACAGAATGAAAATATGGAACCTTCTACAGAAAATATAAGTGACGTCATCGAGCCCATAATTTCTCCTGCTAAATCTGATGCTTCAACTTGTACACATCCTAGTCCTCGTAAATCTTTTGAGGACCTTAGTAACCGGCAAAAAAGAAGACGCACTGAAGATAGTCTTTCATGCAGCAGTAGCAGCGCTGAAATTATGTTTTCGGCCGAAAGGGCGCTTCAAAAGGCAGGACAAAGCGATACAGCTTATGTTATGAAATACTTGACGGAGAATCCAGAAGAGGCCTCAAAAATCAAAGCCTTCATTGAAGGTAAATCAATTCAGGTACGGGAAATATCCCCTTTGAAGGCATTGGCTCTTTATGTATCGATGAACTTATCGAAATGGCGCTATAACACTCTTCGGGATTTCAACACTCAAGAAGGAGCTCTTCAATACCCGAGTTACTACATGTTGGTTAAAGAAAAAATTAAGTGCTATCCGGCCAAAGAAGATCTCACAGTTACAGAGAGCTCTGCAAAAATCAAATTACAAGCCTTGATGGATTTAACCTCAAGAAGACTTATTAGGTCGTTAGAAACCCCTGTTGATCCCAATCAACAGCTCGTATTGACCAGCAAATGGGGTTTTGACGGATCATCTAGCCAAAGCATTTATCATCAAAGGACGAGTGAAGATGAGCAAATCGATCTTGCTAGTAATTTTATGATTAGTCTTGTACCACTGCGGCTCGTCTCAAAAGGTGTAACAATTTGGGAAAACGAGCGACCATCTTCCACTTCATTTTGCCGGCCAATATTGTTTAAGTTTATAAAGGAAACCAAAGAAAATGTGCAGAGAGAGATGGCTGAAATCGAAGCAGAGATTGAAGCCTTAACTCCATCCACCATCACTGATGGAATTAGTGTCAAACACCAACTGCTGTTGACAATGATTGATGGTAAAATTCATTCCATTATATCCAATACAGCAGCTTCAGTGTGTGACATATGCAAGGCTTGTCCTAAAGAAATGAATAATTTAGAGTTAATCAAAGATAAACACGCAAACGAGGACATGTATAAATATGGCTTAAGCACCCTTCACGCTTGGATTCGCTCAATGGAATGCTTATTACACATTTCCTACAAATTAGACATAAAATCATGGCAAGTAAGGGGTGATATAGCAAAAAGGCAAGTTGATGACAGGAAGAAAAGAGTTCAAGAGGCTGTAAGAAGAGAAACGGGCTTACTTCTCGATGTTGTGAAACAAGGCAGTGGATCCACCAACAATGGCAACTCGGCAAGGAGATTTTTTGAAAACTACACTAAATCTGCTGAACTGACCGGAATAGATGCTATGCTTTTAAGAAAAATCTGTGTGATCTTGCAGTGTATTTCATCAGGAGAGAAGATCAACGTAACTAAATTCCGAGAGTTCTGCTTTGATACTGCTAAGCTTTACGTGGAGTTATACCCATGGTATTATATGCCTTCTTCACTTCATAAAATTTTAATGCATGGGCCAGACATAGTTCAGAACATGTCAATTGTGCCCATTGGTTTTCTATCCGAAGAGGCATCTGAGGCTAGAAATAAAGATTTTAGAAAATATAGAGAGGGGCATTCTCGAAAGCATAGCAGTATC
The DNA here is from genome assembly GCA_947508005.1 of Amphipoea lucens. NCBI lineage: Eukaryota > Metazoa > Arthropoda > Insecta > Lepidoptera > Noctuidae > Amphipoea > Amphipoea lucens. The sequence continues at coordinate 959,414 of OX382368.1, read as the reverse complement.
TCATGCAATGAAGATATTATGCACAATCTTTTACTGTCTTCTGATCCACTTGTTACAAGTATCCGTCCAAAAGGAAATAAGTTTGTAAAAAAATCTTCTTTTAAGGAATTTTATGAGCTTACGGATTCTGAGAAAAGTGATATCGAATTTGTTAACATAAATGATTTAGCGGACATCGATTCTGAATTTGAATTAATTGATGATGATGATGATGACGAAGATAATTAAATGATGTTATTGTTTTAAAATGTGTAACTTAGTAAATTAGAGCTTACATCTTAATTATTTATTGTACTTTTAATGAAACTAGGTAATTTATTATCAACTTACTTAAAAGTCATACTCTCATCAGTTCTTGTGAATATTTTTGTTAATATATATTTCTGTATATATATAATATATTTATAGACCTCTTAATAAGTCTGTCTGCGGTTTAAAGTAAATACAAATGGGGAAAAAACGTTTTTTTTTTTTAAATTTTCATTTCCTTTTATCCCAGAAAGTGCACATTTGGCGCACTATGTGTCTTAGTATTAAATATAGCTCTTAGTAATAGCATTACGATATTAGAGACCGCTACTTGAAACAAGCCCGGAATCAGGAGGGAGAGAGCTCGATACACTCATTTTCATAGTAAAATTTCACATTTTCTCAAATTACTCCCGAAATATGGGAGTTATGAAGAAATTCATCACCACAAGTTATGAAGGCATTAAGTAATCGAATAAGATGGCATCATTAGTTTGGCATAATTTTACTCTTTTTTTTCGGACATGTCTACGTCCAACCGCTCCCATACATTCGTTCCACTGTGTGTCGGGCCCCAAAAGCATTTTGGGCCGTACTTTGGTCGTGCACGCCGACCCCGATGACCTCGGCATCGGCGGCCACGACCTGAGCAAGACGACGGGCAACGCCGGCGCCCGCATCGCATGCGGCGTCATCGGACTCGCCAAGGTCTAGAATGACCAACAGTACAGTTCAGTCTACCCCTTCATCGTTGCTGTAGTATTAGTTATGCATCTGCTTACAAGTTTCTGGTAAAAGGTTATCGGCTACTTCTGATACTGATTGAGTTCTGGGATCATATCTCTCCATCAGATGTTTTATCAATACTAAAAGTACATTAATTGCAAGAAGAGTTCAAGGTGGATTCAAGAAGCTGCCTTTAACCTGGAGTGATGTGTGTGCCTCCATATAAATGGGTATCTAATACTGTGCGTGTCTCTGTATCAGGGTTGTAAGTCCAGCAAAAGAACAGTGCAAAATAGGTCGTTGTACACCTATGTAGATAGAATGTAAGACTATGTTATTAGATGTGATGTATTCCTGGCATAATCTCAGTGAACAAATTATTTGAATCTTGCGATTTTTGTTTTTTTATTTTATTATTGGTGCAGGGTACATGATATGTAAATGTATGTACTGGTTTGTTTAAATAAATGTAATCTAAATTGATGTTTTTTTTTTATTATTTTTGTAATAGATCTTCAGTACAAAATCATCATTATAGTGTGGAGATTACCAGCATTACTTCAGTCCCCTATCTTCTTTGCAAATACATTCGGATAGCCAACTACTGTAACAAAACTTGTGCAAACATTGCTATATTTTTTATAGAATTTTGTGACTGTAATAGACCAGCTTTGGTAACTATGTATTATGTAAGTTTAATAATCAAAATAATTTATTTGAGATTCAAAAGATAATTGTAAATATTTTAGTTTTCCCTTTAGGTACGCTTGCGAGGCATACCAGCATATTTTTCCGATGTGAAACTGGTACTATGTGTAAGGGGGAGCTAAAGTGAAATTACTCTCCCATTCATTCACATTAAGAGTAAGTCATGGAGGATGGCATTTTTTTATTTAAACCGAAATCAAACAAATACAAAACTTAATCTAGGTACTTTATTATCACTTTGCTTGTCTACCCTACCGATCGCTTCTGATCAACTCTTTGCAACAATAACCATTTATTCGAGGAACAGTTCTTCTGCGGGCACAGCCTTGTACAAGGCTTCGACAGCCTCCACGGTGCGTGCTACGATGGCGTGAACTATCGGGGGGGCAATCTCCTGCATTACTTCACGCCAGTTTGTATTCACGAAGTCTTCTACAGGTCCAGCTGAAACGAGAAGACGTCGTGATGGTTACCTATGTAATGAAAGTACCTACCTAAAACTTGGCAGTGCATTTATGTTTATGCCGTTGAGACATATGTACAACGGGCCTGCGGACGGAGAGTAATAGGTAGCTCACCGTCCGATCAAGACCAGGCCCGTGCCGGACGGCGCATACGTGTTCCACGCGCGCCTCAAAGAGATGTTAGCAAAAAAGAAAGGGCCTGCCAGAGCCGAAGCCTGCCGGGGGTGCGGAATTGTCCGAAAGGGTTACCGCTACCCCGGAACATAAAGGGCTAAGGAAGGAACACGGATGGGTTTTAGTCAGTAAGAGTCTGACTGACACTCCCTTCCGGTCCACCTAGAGCGGGAGGGGTCATTTGATGATTTTCCATCCATAAAAAAAGACAAATGTACAAAGATCTTGACCTGCTTAGGCACACCTGCATATACTAGAAATTGTGTACCATTAGTAGAAAATGGTTTGCTCATATTCCATGTGGGAATCGAATCCATGACCCGACGGGCGGGGTAAAGGCGGTACTCACCCAAAAGCTTGTTGCCATTGAAGAGGTTGTCGAAGTTGAAGCTGGCACCGGTTTTCACCTGGCTGTTGAAGTGCCAGTTGTCGATGTGCCAGTGCTTCTTGCCATCGTCGCCGTCCACCGTCACCAGGATCGTGCTGGCTTTGATCACTATGTCACCTGGAACAATGTTCAACAAATTGTTAGGATGATGACCATGGTCTTGTTTATGTATCCAAACTGCCAGTGGTTACAATAAAACTTCAAAAGAAGAAACAAGGAACATTTGGGGCCGTCCAATTTTTGGCATCAACTTGTATGAATAGGTCAAAGTATTTATTAAATGCCAATCCAAGCAAAAAAAACTATAGGCTACTCTTTAACCCTCTTATTTATTGCGTTTAAACGCCAAAAAACGGACGCCAATCATTACTTAACTAGCAACTTTAGTAAATAAGGGGGATCGCATTTATCAAATTCGTAATTAAGTATTCATTGACTATAATTTACCCAAGGACAAAAAAAAAGTTTTTTTTACCAATCTAGGCTTACAGTCTATCATTCAATAATGGATGAGCAATGAATACCAACATGCCGCTCCGCGCGCAGACTGCGCATTTGCGCACATATTAGGTAGCTAGGTAATACCTACGGCCCTACTGCACAATTACTGCCAGGAAGACCGGATGAATTAAAGACACATGAAAACCAGCGTCAGGCACTAGTTTTCTGGCATTTTTGCTGAACTGGCCCTTTTTTAGCGCCGTGAGGCACACTTTCCTGCTTATTTTTTTTTACATCGACTTTATACTTTTTTTATTTAATCTTTTTTTTGATGTATGTATCTGGTGTATTGTGTGTCTTTTAGTCTGTGCTAAATAAATGTATTTTCTTTCTTTCTTTCAAAAGGGTTCTGCTTGAGGAACGCAAGAATAATTATTAGCGTTACGAAAATATTAGGTCACGCTGTGGTAAAAGATTGCGATGCAGGACTTACAGTTTACGTAAAGCAATTACAGTCAGCTTATTACGTTCCCACTGCTGGGACACAAGCCTCTCTGGGCAAAAGAGCGAGCTGTAATCCACCACGTGACACAGATGTGACATTTTGTTTTCTTTTAACCCTTTTACCGATGACGGCAATATACGTGCCACCATCTAATAGGCATATTAATTAAAGCTTAATTTTGGTAAACCATATCCCAAATTTTATATTGCTGCTATACTTGGATCCGACCTCATCTAGCTTTAAAAAAATATGATTGACGTGTAAAAGTGTTTGTACAAACCTACTTACACAAATAAAATCATTTATCATTTATCCTTCTGCTGGTAAAAGGGTTAAGTATCACAGTTGGTTACCTACAATGTTCACATTACAATCTAGCCTATTAGCTAGTAGGAGTGGTAGGTAATTAATTTAGTTTTAGCTTAACTACCTAACTAAAGGGTGAAATTAAATTCATGGGCATCCTTTTAAGGGGTCATTGTACTCAACATTATGAACAACTTTTACTATAGGACTAAAACTAAAATCGCGAAAAAAAATCTGCTGTTTACTTATTTATTTAATACTTCAAGCACATAAATGTATAGAGGAGGACTTAATGTGCTGTTCCTTGCATTTATGTCCACGTAACTAGTCAAAATGTAGGGAAGAGCTGATTTTTTTTTCGCGATTTCAGGTTTGGTCCCATAGCAAAAGTTGTTCATAATGATGATTACAATGATCCTTTAAAAGGATGCCCATGAATTCAATTGCACCCCGTATAAAATTAAGAAATCGTCCAATATAGTCTTTCTTATTCACTTTATGTTAAGGTGATGTCACATGCCTTCGAATTTATGGTTCTCTAACATTTCGTTTCCCCCGATTTAGAGCGATGCCACACGGGCGTTGCCAATGCGTTGCGTAGTCGCAGCGCAGTTATTTCAACGCAGTAAGTACCACACGAGCGCTGCGATGTCGTCATCGCTCAGGAGTTGCGCCGACGCAACGCATTTGCACCGCCCGTGTGGCATGGCCCTTAGGTATTTAATCTGTAGGAATGCCTCACGTATATTGATGTGGTATTTTCCCTCGCCCCTGATAGGCAGCACAAGAAGTTGTCCATCCAGCTTGTAGTCTCCCACCAGCTCCACGGTGCATCTGATCGTTATCGTCTGCTTGCCTTTTGTGAGGTCGTGCCTGTCAAGTGAAAACAAAAGATACTTCACTATAAAGGTACAATTCCGAAGGCGGCATTGTTTCTATGCGGCAGGGACATCGTTGCGCAAATTGTACATGAACACAGCACTTGATTCTAGACCCCCTAGCGTAGAAATGTTTCGTCGGTTATAAAAAGAAAATAGAAAACTGCAACACCTACGCTCTCACTGCCAGGTGGCAGGGTCGGTAGGTACTTATTCTATTAGCATAAACTGTATGCCAAAAAAAATTATACCAAAATAGTTATGCCAAAGTATATTAGGAAAAAACATTATTTTGGTAAATGTTGCTGTACGTTTACTGTTATACGTACCAATACATCCATACTAATATTATAAATGCGAAAGTGTGTCTGTATGTCTGTTACCTCTTTACCCTTAAACCGCTGAACCGATTTAGATGAAATTTGGTATAGAGATAGTTTGAGTTCCGGGAAAGGACATAGGATACTTTTTATCTCGATATTCCCACGGTTTCGAGACTTATGCGGGTGAAACCGCGTGGCGCTGCTAGTAAGTAATAAGATAACTTTGATTTCCAATTTTACTTTCAAAGACATTAACATTATTTGTTTTTTATTATGTCTTGGGGACTGATTTTGGGAAAAATATTCGAGACACGATTCCCGTGATAAACTATTTACATACCTACAAAAACATATGTATGAAACCCTAAGTGCGCAAATCCGACTTGCACTTGACCGGTTTTTTTTTTCTTTTATCCCAATAATAGCATTTTCCTTTTGTTCTTCTTTCTTTCCTTGATATACTGTCACGTCTGTGAAGTTTCCTCAGCTTTAATTGATCCGGTAATATACAGGTGAAAAAAAACCAATGGGCCCTGAAGGGAAACCCACTTTAAATCCTTAAGATAGATTATTTTACTAAAAGGAAACATCCCTTTATTTTTTAAAAGAAACAAAACTGCATTCACAGATTTCTCGACTAGCTTACCTAAACCGGGAATCGAACCAGCTAAAAAAACAAAAAATAAACACTCGCTATTTTATTTGCTACACTCAAATCACTATGTTCTGATACACAATTACATAAACAACAATAAAATTATTTTATCTTTTATGTTTATGGTTAGTTTATGGCTTTATTTAGTCACAATGGCTGTCCTCGACATCGTAGCGTGTCATGCTCTAGGACAACCGGACATGACAACTGAAGGAGGAAAATAAATTCCTAGGTAATAAAAATGGAAACTGATTTAAAAAAAAAAAGAAAGAAAATAGGTTTATTTGCGGTAAACACGACGCAGAAAAAGAACACAAATTTTACTTGCGGGAAAATATGCGTCATATCCACGCAAAACGGCCATCGCTCGGCATAATGATAATGCTACGACCCTATGTGAGACTGAACAGCCCAAACATCGCGCTAGTTTACTAGAGTCAGTCGAGACTATCGGATGGAAAATGAAGAAAAAGATTTAAAACACAAAGCAAAAGTAGTATAACTACCAGCTTGCAACAAATAGCAAAAGTTGTATAACTACTAGCTTGCAACAAATCCGTGTAAAATGGCCAACGGTACGGGATCGCTAATACACTGGGTGTGTCTGGGATATCGACGCGCGAACCTATTACTATGGGTTCAGTGCATGATTGTGAATAATCCACGAAACATTTCAACGAGGGGGGTTGACATTTTTCAAACTCAAACTCAAAGTATTTATTTCAATTAAACCATTACAGGCACTTTTGAATTGTCAAAATTAAGTAGTCGGTTTCATGGGTTATTAAAAAAAAATGCTATTCAGTTATTTATTTATTTGCTTACATGTTAAACACTGATTAGGAGGCATGCATTAAAATTTCATGACACAGTATTAAGACAAATGTATCCTGTAATGGTACTGCAAACATTTCGATCGCAGCACATTTGTCATTGTCGTGTTTTTGCAGTAAATTTTGACCGCGCAGGTTTTGCACTTGTCTATGAAACAGCAGATTTTTTTTTGATAACCGACGAAAGCTTTATACACGGTGGCCGGTGGTCACAAACATGCACTGAATCCATGGTAATAGGTTGCATGTCATGTCCCTGACTCCCTGCCAGACTGTAGGTATATGAAGGCTTTATATGATGTATCACACTAATATTATAAAGGCGAAAGTTTTTAGTGTGTGTGTGTTTATATGTTTGTTACTTCTTCACGCTCAAACGGCTGGACCAATTTTGATAAAATTTTGCATGGAGGTAGCTGACACTCTGGATTAACATATAGGTTACTTTTCATCCCGATATTCCCACGGGATCGACATTTACGCGGGTGAAACCGCGGGGCGCAGCTAGTTGGTCTAATATTGAGAGGAGTCTTCTAATCGATTCAGATAATTACAATGGTAAACCTGGATTCAAGATAGCTTTAAAGAGCTACTAAATGCGTTATAGAATATGAGCTATAGAATATAGAATTCCCTAACAAAACCTAAGAATCAAACCAAGGACCTCGTGAATCGCAGTCGTTCTTACAGCCACTCCACAAAAGAAGCTGCTAAACAAAAGATAAACAGCGTCCATGTAGGTAACACCAACACGTCTAATCGGCGAATCAATATTGACTATAAAAATAACTAGAAGATCGGAGACCAGTCGCTCCGTGATGACTGCGAATTCCGGGAAGGTCATACCTATTGTGAGAATATGCGTCACTTCCCGGTTTATCGAATCTCTAGGCCCAAGACCTCTGAAGGCAAGGCGGTTATCACTCAACATCGGACGCCGCTCCGGTGTGCGGTGCCGCGGTTTATAACTTTGACTGTAGAATCTGGATTTTTATACAAAAACCGCAGAGTATAACGCACTGACACCGCATCTCCGTGCGGTCTACAGTCAAAGTTAAAAACCGCAACACCGCACACCGGAGCGGTGTCCGGTGCAGTGTGATAGCCGCCTAAGTTTTAACTATTGTTGACTACAACGGAATGTTCCGATAAGTATTAGACGCTGCTGGAGCCATCCTCTAGGACTAACCTGAACAAGTTTGCCCCCTTGTCACGCGCCATAAGATTGTTGAATATTATATCAAGGGAGGTAGATATATTTCACTGCAGCCTGATGAAGTTCACAGAAGTAGCATTGAAGTGCATTGAAAATGTTGAGTAGTGATTTTAATCGTAATTGTTTTTAAATGGTATTTGTAATTGTATTTTAAATTTTATTATTAATTTTATTTTAAATTGTGTTCTTAATTGTATTTTTAATTGTATTTTTAATTGTATTTTAAATTGTATTCTATTTGTATTTTTTATCGTATTTTAAATTGTATTTATGAGTAAGTTAGATGTATGTGTATCTTTGTAGTAGTAACATTGCATTGGCGATATAGCTGTTAAGGTGTTATTTACGAAATTTTAAATAAATAAATAAAAAAAATAGTTTAAAATGTGCGGCGAAACAGTGACACGATATGTACCTACACAAATAACTAGGCTCGAAACAAAATACATATTTGTACACTATGAAATAGGTATAATTTGACACACAAATCTTGCGAATGTTTAACGCGTGCAAGCAATAACACCTAATAAATACCGCTGCTCTGTGTCTCACGATTTTTTATAACCCATCATGTATAATTTATTGTTTTTTCATTCTGGTTAATGAAGAGGATATTTGATTCTCTTTATTACTTAAAATAACAAAAAGCCAAAATTAATAGGAGGTACAGCATAGAAGGTATGCCTCGTCTTGAACCTCTGGCACTGAATTGTGTTTTTGTTTAGTTTATTATGTAGTATCTACTTACCACGTACCTTCAAGATACATCTCATTTCAAATGAGACTCGTAATAACTATTGTATTGCACATAACAATAGACGCAAGCAAGATTACAAATTACAAATATTTTCATACACACGTTTACTTGTTGAACAATGAAATGTTCACAGGAAAACAGTTCACCATTAAAATTAGGAACTGTGGGTAACCTAATAAATTGAGACATAAACACGTTGCCCTGAACCAAAGAGGCCATTACTAGATAATATTATACGCACGTTGCCCTGAACCAAACAGTCCATTACTAGATAGGAGACATTCATCAGACATTCTTCAAACTTATTTAATTATGTTATTTAACCACTTATGTACACACATATAAACAGACAAGAAGAAAATAAAAATACGTACAAAAGTGATGCTTATTTCTTAAGAAATCTCTTCCAGCATACGTGCGATAGGACAGTAGATAAAAAGAGATGTAGACAACAAAATACATTAAATCAAAAACAATTCTCTAAATTAAATATAAACAAGTATATTATGAGAATATACTTACATACATACATATTTCTAAAATAATTGTCACTAAAATATATATAATCTTCTTCTACTTAATAAAAATCTTAAATTCCCTCACTGGCAGACAACGCACAGCCTAATCTGGGTCTAGATGCATCTTACGAGAGTCATCAAATAACTGGCGAAATGGGGAACTAAACACCTCTGTCTGACCCTTCAGAGAATAAAGGTGTGATGTTATGTTAAGTACCTAACACTTATTTAAAAATGTAACTTGTACTCACTTAATGGCATCAACATGGCACCCCTTCATGCCGGTGACCGTGGTATCTTTGAATGTCAGCAATAGACCGCCCTGGTTCCCCTTGATCACATCGAACTGCATGGGGTCCAGGGACTTGACCCCCAGCTCGGGGATGCCCACTGCCATGAAGGGCACGGCCTTCTGTGCTGATGCTAGGATGCAGGCGTTGTCTCCAGACTTGCATGGTGATATGAAGGGAGCTGTCGGAAAGAAATGTGGTAAAGTCGTTAAGTCAGAAGGCTTATTTGACTGCAGAGTGCCTGTATGTGTGAGTATTTAATTTTATAGTTTAGGTTTATTCATCCATTCATTCAATCATTGATAGTCATAAAAATTATTGTAGATTTTTTCTTGGCCGGCACATAATTATGAATGTTGCTTGTGAAGGTGTGACGTTAAAACGGCTATATACTTGAATCAGTCCAAAACGAATAAATTAATAGGAATTTACGATTAATAATTGACGACTATCTGTCTGGCCCTGTAACAGACAGGCAGTCTGCGTAGCCTTAGACTTAGGGTCTTGTTGACACCCTTAAAACGATTTAGATGAAATATATCAAGGACTTAATTGATTAAAACCTTTAATTGGTAGTTCAATGAGCAATAATCATTAACCATACGAGTATCAGTATCTCCCTCTCACCGAGAGGAGGTCTGTGTCCCAGCAGTAGGTGCTTATGCATTAATCATGGAAACTTATCTTTCGAAGTAAGATTACACAGTATCAGCTACACCGATTTTATGAAGATTACTTTACTAACAGGCAGAACGTAGACGTAATCTGATCACTTATCAATACCTGACGCCATCTGACTTTACGATCATGTCGTTGATTTATTTTCCTGGACCAAGCAATTACTTCTGCTAAAGTCTAACACACATGCTCGGGTATCTTGCTTATATTGTATAAAAAAGCCGACCCGAAGCAATTACAATACAACACATATTCGGCTTTCATTAAGGATGGCAGGGACGTCGACGCGCGAACTGTTACCGAGGATTCAGTACATGATTTTGGACGGCCCTGTGTTGCAATTTTTCGCCAGTTATTAAAAACAAAACATTTAGACCGCATATTCCCTTTTCGATTAAACAGCAATTTTTTTTTTTTAATATACTTGACGAAAAATTTAATGATAGGGTGTTTAGAATCAAGTGCTGATTTCATGCTTGCAGTTTGCGCGTCTCTACCACCATGTACTCGAATATTCTACTTTGCCGCCCGGCTCGCGGCTGTGCCAACCCACGACAACGCTACAAAAACAGATTTAAAACTCAGTATCTAATCTACCCTTCCTTTGCTACGCCGTAGTCGCCGTAGCGTAGTTGGAATTTTAGTTTATCACACTATCACACTAATATTATAAAGGCGAAAGTTTGTGAGTGTGTCTGTATGTTTGTGTGTTTATATGTTTGTTACTTCTTCACGCTCAAACGGCAGGACCAATTTTGATAAAATTTTGTATGTAGGTAGCTGACACCCTGGATTAACATATAGGCTACTTTTTTATCCCGATATTCCCACGGGATCAACATTTACGCGGGTGAAACCGCGGGGCGCAGCTAGTTTAAAACAGTCTTTATTATAATGTTAATGCATTTTTTATGCAATAGGCTATACTAATAGTGTTAGGCAGGTGACATTACCATTAGGTTTTCAAGAACAGTTTAGAAGCACCCGGGCAGCTGGGCCTTGGCAATACAACGGTGTTTACCTTTACGTTATCAAACAACTTAAACGAAGGCAAGTTTAGGTTCATTTGCGGATTATGTAGTGTAACAATTTTGTTAAAGTCATAGAATATTACAAAGGAAAGCGTTTTATAATAGGAGAAAATTTTGGGCTGTAAATTATAGAAAATTGGAAAAAAATATTTTATTCACTTGCATATCTATACATAATCTAGCCATTTTATGCAGTAATTTATGTTGAGTTTTTACGATTTACTTGCATTCCGTTCACAACGATATATTTTATTTGAGATATCACAATAAAAGGTTCATTGCGTTTATATAAACCAAAAAAAAAAATTAAAAATGATTTTCACTTACCCAGTCCCGATTTAGCGCCTAAAATAACAGCTAGGAAGCAGAAATACGTCAGTTTGCTCATCATACTGCACTCGATGTATCACAGTGTTCACAGTAGAATCCTGCGCAGGTCTGATGGCCGCCAAGTCTGGCCCATGCTTATGTATATGAGATGTGGGCACGCGCTCGACGTCATTCCTACATTGTCAACAGCACTGGGTTCTGACTACGTTAAGGGGATGTTTATGATTATCTCTGCAGAATTAAACTGAGCATTCATTTTTTCTTCAACAAGCATATCGGTCTGAAAACTGCTGGTTATATATGGGACCCTCCTGAAATAAAACATAAAGCATTTATTTAAATTAAACCATTCAAAGGTACTTTTGAATTGTCAAAGGGGTTGCCAATTGATGATCTCGTACCCTTTTCTGAGGTATACAAGTGGGTACCAGATATCCAAACCTGATTATAAAACCTGGCCTGATTAAAAGACTCAGTTTCGAATAATTCAGTTGGTGTATTGAGTTAAAGTTTTGAGCCCATAATGTGTTTGTCGTTCACGAAGAAAACAAAACCGAGTGTGCTTATGACCACACGACTGAAGTGAAACTTCAAACGTATTTGGCTATGAGAGGAAGAGAGAAAGAAAATGTGCGCGCGCACTGCTTTCTCTTGCTTATATCCCCCACTCAACTCCCGTTCGCCTCGCCCGATCACACTTTTCGTAACGCTTACGTCACGCGTTCGCCAGCTTACTCCCCAAGTCAAGCGTGCGTAAAGAAGTTTCACTTCAAAAAGGTTAAGGGAAATGCATCCGTTAAAAATAAAATAAGTACTTCAAATAAAAACACACAAAACTTAAACTTGGGCTTTTCTTATTGTCTTGCATTCTATTTATTCTAAGGCTCATTTGCACCATAAATCACTAATGCCAGGTTTCTGAAGAATTTTTAAACGGAGTTTAAACTTTCAATAGCTGTTGATTCGACAAAATTATCTATTTAAGCGATTTCCTTCCTTATGCTCGGTTTTTGAGGTTCTCAGATAAACCCTCGATAATAATTCACTCGAATTTTAAGCTTAATTCTTCCTTAATGACGTGTTCAGAAACACGATATGGAACTAATAATCACTATCGAATGGATAAACTCCGTTTAAAAACCTCAGAAACCGGGCATAAATGCGTAACGTGAGTGTGCGCGTGCTTGCGTAACGTTAAACGTTTTAAACATTTTTCTGTCTCTGTCATCTTCAGACAATTGACAGAAATGAAACGATGTTTTAAATTCGTTTAGAGCTAGATGCAGCTAGCGATTTGTAGTGCAAGTGGGCCTTACACTTGATTGCAGGAGAGTAAGAAAGCACCACAACGGATTTACTTATAGGTTGAAAAATTGCAGATTAACTTCCTGAGACCGGAGTCAATTTTCCTTTCCCTCTTTATACCCCTCGTGTCGAAATCTGACGACCCGATCGCTCTATTTAGTCACCAAGCTAGCTTCTCCTTAAGAAACACAAGCAAGCACTTCGAAACACAACATGTTCGCGTCACCTTGATCTTGAAATTTGAACTGCGGCGAACAATCACTGCTCAAACGAAACAGATTAACTGCACTTAACTCTGATTACTCTGCTTTTAATTTTCTGATTTTTGTTTCCTGGCATACAGGATACGGGAGATACAATGGTCAGTTTCTGGTCCAGGAGAAACCTGAAGATATATAAACAAATATTACTTGTAGAAAATACATTTGTGAATTGGAATGAAACTTCGAACCTATGTAAGTATACCTAGTTCGTAGCCTACAAGTAGATACTTAGTGTACTTGTAGGCAACGAACTAAGTAGGCAACGAACTAGGAAATCGGGAAATATAATATAGTAATAGTATTTATACATACGTAGTTAGTACCTAATTAGTTTAGTAGATTCTATTAATTTTTTTGTTTTTTTTTTTTTTTGGCAACTTCCTATATTTCCAACGTTAAAATACTTTTTTCACTTCTCATGCTCTAAAAGTCCGTCTTTATGTTGTGCTTAGGCGACATAAAATCGCTTTTTATGTTCTAGTGCATAAAGTAAAATTTTTTTCTAAGACTAAAGTGATCAGGCCCAACAGCCACACGCACAATAAAACTTCGCAGATTGAAGTCGTGATTTATTTCATTTTCTTTAATTTATACCACTTCCGTGTTTTCTATCGTTAATTTAATACAATCAGGTAAAATTTTTGTCATTTATTATTTAAAAAGGCAAAGAAACGTATAATTTTTTGGCAGTATGAAGTACCCAAGTCGAATGACAAATGTTGAAAATTAAAAAAAAAAACTTTTAAAAAGTTTCGTGGCGGTATTATCTGTGGTGGCGGGAATTAGCTATGGATGCAACATTTTTGATTATTTATGTACTGTATACTTTATGCCTGTTTCATTTACTCGCAATCGAAGTGAAAAGCAGAGTGTATAACTCAGGCATAAACCAGCCATTTTACCCCTCGACTTAACTATCGACCCTCGCCTGCGGCTCGGGTGGATATAAACGTCTCGGGGTAAAATAGCTTCTTTTATGCCTTAGTTGTACAATCTACTATTTAGGTTTGTGGGTCCAGAGATTAGTAACTAAGTCTCCGCTGTCCGTCCGTCCGTCTGTCTGTCAGCGGGCTGTATCTCATGAGCCGCAATAGGTAGACAGTTGAAATTTTCAGAGAGTGTGTATTTCTATTGCCGCCATAACATCAAATAATAAAAATAAAATAAAGCCAAAAATGTAAATGTTCCCTTTTAAGTTTTAACTTTATTTAATTTTTACATCCACACAAGAAACGTATTTAAAAAAAAATGTAGGTAGTGTTACATATTGTACGGTGATACGCAACCTTTCGAGTACGAGTCCGACTCGCGCTCGAACGGTTTCTATAGTTTCGTTCTGACCGACTTCTGCCAGTCGTCAATAAAAAGTAATTGCACAAAGGAATATGGACTATGGACTTCGTGATTTAACCTAAACCTTTTCCTGGTGAATAAGTGAGAACAGGTGCCAATATAAATAAATTATATTTTATTGTGATTTTATGGCTACGTAATTACCTATGCCACCGTTTGACCTGTGCGACTATATTTAAGTACTAAGAATATTCATGGAATCAATATGAAGTTTAAGGAAAACCTATAAAGGTCACTTGCAAACTATCTTTTTCCGTGGAAATCCTTGGCTGCTGTCCATTTGGAAGAAGCTGAGGAGGATATTATATGATTTTTTCTAGGCAATTTCAGTACAGCTATGTTTCGTATATCTGTCTAAATCACGCCAAAATGTACTGATTTTGACAGATACAAGCGTAAGTTTACGCTAAGTTTCGCCTCTGTACCGTACCCTACAAGTAGATAACCTAGTCCCATACAAACATAGCTCATGCGTGTTAATGTCACGCACATCATGCTTGCACGTAATTTGCGCACTTTTGTTGATACGTCATCAAATCTCTCTCAGTAACATAAGTTATGAGACGTTTTAATTACCGTAATAAAACTGTGTGACCTACGAGCTTAACCCATGATGATGATTTCAAATCGAGGTTCATCTGATAATGAATCTATTCGAAAACTGACTTCTTCTTATTAACCTTGTTGCTTAGATAGTGCAAAATGGTTTGCTCTTCCCTTCTCATCTGTGTGGGTTTCAGATCCACATCCCACTGATAACTGGACTATCAACTGTTACTTACGAATAACATCGTAGAGGTACACCTAGAAAAAGTGGTGGCTATAGGTCCCATCGCAGACATCGGTGGTTGACCAATTTTTAAACTTATTGCCTAGGGCATAATATAATAGTGAAAAGGGGTCCACCGCCATTGTCCACGTTTGTATTTATGCTCCTCCGAAATAGGTCTTTCAGGAACTCTTCTAATACATGTATCAGGTAGATATACTTAGTACTGCTACGTGTTTTATGTCTTTTTCTAATAGGTACTTATATGAATCCTCTAATTACCTACTAGAACCTCCTGAACCTGAACTGTTCTATATAATATCAATCAACTTTGTACTTACCATATCCGCAACGAATCGTGTATTTATCTTTAGATCATCTATACAGTACCAGAAAAAGTTATAAAAGCTCTCTATAAATAGCGTAGGTAACGCTTGCTTATTACACCTTGATCTTGAAATTGGATCTACAATAAAAATTAATTTGCTTCCATTGTCATCTAGTCATAATAACAGTTTCCGTTCTTATGAACAATTATTATAATTTGCTGTGAACGCGTTTGTAATTTTGCATAACGTTTGCACGGATGGTGACTCAGATTAAATGACAATTAAAAAGGTCAACTTATTAGAGCTACGTACTCGTATAGTACCTATAGTCCTCTTCTCCGTATCCGGCGACAGCGACACAGACTAATTTTCTTCCCTTTCGTGAGCTCTCTGATGACTAGCAAAACCAAATTTGGTCCTGCGAACCCGGTCACTCTGTGTACAAACTCAAACTCAAAGCATTTATTTCAATGAAACCAATTACAGGCACTTTTGAATTGTCAAGGGGTCGGTCAGTCAGAAAGATGAAGCTAGTTGCCCATTCCAAAGCGTAGGTACCTATGGAGAAGAAAGGGCAAGAAACTCCATGGACACTCTTTTAAATCAAAATAATATGGTTACAAAGTCTTGGTTAAAATTTTTACATGTGAGAACGTTAAAAGCGTCCATAATGAAAAGACGAGAAAAAAAAACAATTAAAATAAGCCGTGGCAGCAAAGGGATGGCCAGTCCCTACTGACGGCGCCCGTTCACGAACATGACGCATGTATTAGCACCATTCAGTTCAACCATTTTGAAGGGAGCTAAATGATCCAACACATGCGCCACCATCAGCGAGACATTTGAGTGAGCATGACGTACTCTCGGCCGCCAACAGAGCTGCAGCAGAGCTGTAGCAGAGGTGCAGCAGAGCTGATCACCAATCAGCATCATTGTATGTGTCGGTTTAACTGCCCCGTTGGTCTCGTGGTCGCAAAAATGACTGCTAAGGTCATGGGTTCGATTCCCAGGTCGAGAAAAGTGTTATTGGGTTTATCCATTAGGAATTTCTCAGTAACAGCCTGGAGTTTGGAAGTTGGCGGTGTGATACCCCCGTGTCTCGGACAGCACGTTAAGCCGTTGATCCTGCGCCTGATCTCTCTCCGGTCGTGTCGAAGTCCCACCGGACTATGAGAGTGAGGGAAGAGTGAGTGCAGCGGTGTCTGCGCATGCTCTTGTACACTATAATATTTCCCGCGTGAATAGCTAGTCTCCACTGAGACCGGCCGCCATGGCTGAAATACGGTCTGGACGAGTATTATGTCATGTGTCTGTGGAAAACTTCAGGTGACTTTTGTGTATTTGCCGCTAGAGCTACGTAAGAATATACTGAAAAAGGATGCTTGAAAAATGTACAGACGCTAGCACATCAACTTACCCGAAACTGTCAAATTTTCCCAATCATCTTTGAACCTTATGTTTTAGTGATAAAGTTGAATATCTATTAAAGAAATTTGACAGATTGTAGTAGATTGATGTGCTGGCGTCTGTACAATGGCAGAATCAATATCTGAGAAATCTTAATAAGAAGTCATTTGAAGAAAACAATAAATTCCCTTGATTGATAAGAGTTTCTCTTTAATTCAGTCTATATTTTTTTAAAGCCAATGCTCTTTCCGGTTTTTGCCTTGACAAGGCCAATATAGAGGCTGATATAATATTATTAATTAGTCCGTATTTACTTAGGTAAATATTTTATTTATTAGCAAATCTGTTTTGTACCTACCTTGAGAGGTTTTTCCCCAGTTGTTCTTAATTAAACAATGCAATTTAAAGTGTTTGCACAAAACTTGAATTGATATCCAAATAGATTTCTACATAAACGATGCATATGCTGATTGTGGTCGCGTAAGTAGATAATATGTAAAAAAAAACACAGTTATTTTTAATGCGGATGAGTTTAAGTTATAACACCAAGAGTGACGTCATTATAACTTTACTCGGATGGGGAATGTTGTGTTTAAATAAATAAATTAATTAATTGACAAATGTTATACTTGCCTTATATTACATAAATAAATAAAATGCAGCTATGAGTATGTAAAGCATAGATATCCGAATGTAAAGTAACTTATAGTTATATTTTATTTTTTTAATGGTTTAACCACATTCATGTAGGTACAGAGGCGGACTAAATGCCGCCATAACATCCTGTCCTATATTTTAAATCACATTGAACTTAATGTGAAGCAGTAAAGATTTTAATGTTAAGAAAACACTATTATTTCTGTTTGTAACAAGGTTCGCGGTTGTAAAAGTTTTTTTGCACCACGTATACGTAGGTATAACGTCAATATTTACCTGTAGGTACATAGGTGACATAGGTTTCTCTGATCTCCGCCTCGTTACGTCATAGAACTCACAATAGTCATTAACATATTAAATCGTAAAATGTGTGCACGGTAGTGTGCCCCGCCAAGGTTGACAAAACTAGATATTGACTGAGAGCTCGTTTCCTTAGGCCTAAACTTCACCCAACCGTTAGAGTGCCTTTCCACCAGAGATGTGCTATGCTACGTTGCTATGGATGCGTTTGATATCCACCAATCATATTCATTGGTCCACATAGCATAGCACTGGTGGAAACGGGTTCAACTAAGCTAAATGATAAATGATTTATTTTCTGTAAGTAGGTTTGTACAAACACTTTTACACGTCAATCATATTTTTTTAAGCTAGATGAGGTCGGCGTTTCCTATCTGTAGTCAGATAGGAAACGCCGAGAAGAAAGGCCGAAACAAACTCAGAGGTCACAGTCTCTTTTAAAGTTCAGACAAAATTTTGGTCAGATCATGTGAAGACCATGTAGATTGGTGTCTGAAATGGTCTTTTGAGGAAAGAACCACACAGATTGAGCGGACCTGTCCAGTCAGTGCACGCATTTGTCAAAAATCGTGCAGCTCAACTCAGAACTTGAGGAGCTCAACACCAAAGAAAGGACATTTGGGTAGGCCGCGTAAATTACTCAAACGGCCAGATCATGATTAAAGCTAACTAACAAGGAAAACAGAAAAAAAAAGAAATACAGAAAAAAGAAATGACCCACATAGTCCTCACATTCACAATAATTAAGTAAAATAAAAATACTTTATAAAGTTGGTAAATATGCTATGTTTTTAATATGGAAGGATGCGTGCTATTGATGCGTGCTGTGGATGCGAGCTATGGATGCGAGCTATGGATGCGAGCTATGGATGCGTGCTATGGATGTGTATATACAGAGCAGTGTACCTTTTCTATTGTCGATACGTCGCATAGCTCGAGCTGCGCATCTTCCTCGTACAGCGCTACATTGCGGTGGCGCATTTCCATAGCACATCTTACTCGCTCCGCTACATAGCTTAGCATCAGTGGAAACCGTCATATAGTTTCGTAGCTTAGCTTTTACATTCTCGCAGCATAGCTCCAAGCACATCTCTAGTGGAAAGGCACCTTTAGCCTCCGACTTACGAGCAGTTGAATATCGGTTAAACTGTTCTTAGGGCAAGTCTAAGACCTCTATAACAAATTTGTTTTCCTTACCTACAGGCTTCAATCTCTACATCTATACTTATAATAAATCTGTAGAGAGGTCAATTCTGTACATGAAATATATTTTCAAAATAACTATCAGGGGGTGATTAGTGATCGATACTGATGCCAAAAATGCAATCAGTAAAATTTTTGTCTGTCTGTCTGTCTGTCTGTCTGTCTGTCTGTCTGTCTGTCTGTATGTTCCTTATAGAAACAAAAACTACTCGACGGATTTTAACGAAACTTGGTACAATTATTCTTCATACTCCTGGGCAGGTTATAGTATACTTTTCATCACACTACAATCAATAGGAGCAGAGTAGTGAAGGGAAATGTTGGGAAAACGGGAGAAGTTACTCCATTTTTTAAGCTTCCGTCGCGTGTGCAGCCTTAATGGTTAAAGTTACATAGAAATCATGTATGACGGAAATATTCTACATAAAATTGTCTAAAAAATATCCCGCAACAGCATATGTCTATCTTTTATGGTTGACTCACAATAACACGTGTAACTCCTGATAGCTTAGCAGTTCGGAGCATTCTGATTATATTTGTTTACTCTTACGTTTATAATACTCTCACTCATCCCTAATTTGAAAAAGTTAACATTATTACCTATTCAATAAAAAAAGAATCATAGAAATCGGTATAGAAACACCAAACTTATACATGAAATAAGCCATCGCGCCGTCGCACGTCTGAATCATGTTATAAGGATTATTTTTGTGTAACGGTTGCCGCGCTCGACACGGGTCGGGTCGGTAGGGTATAAAAAGGCGGGAGGTCCGAGAGCGAGCTTCAAGCCCTGGCTGGAGGCCTTAATTTTGAGGCATCCACAGGCAAGCCCGGTTAAGCAGACGACAACCTCATAGGTTGAACTGCGAGATGCCATTGTTAAAAAAAAAAAAAAGAGCGAGCTTCATTCAATATTTGACTGTTGATGCGTTCAGAGCGTTCGACCTTATTGACAGACAATAATTGATATTGAGAAACCGTGCTTATCAGCGCGACTTTTAGTCTTTAAATAGTTTATTTGAATTTCTTTTGTTGTTATTTTGTAAAATAGGTTGTATGAGTTGTTTTGGTAGTGTTCAAATATTCGTTCAAATTAAAAATTATTAAGCGTAGGTACTTTTATTAATTAAAGTAGTTATGTATTTATTTTTAAGTGAAGTAGGTATAGGTAGATAGCATTGCACAGGCGTTTCAGCTTTATTTTCATTTCTTTTTTGTTGTGTAGACAAGGAATAAGGAAGGATTTTTTGAAATTCAACCCCTAAGGGAGTTAAATAGGGGATGAAAGTTTGTATGAAAGTCCGTCAGTTTTAAAGTGAGGATCATCAAATTTTGTGTTTAGGCTGACGACTAAAAATTAATTTATACGTGTCTCAGCGTTTTTGATAATTCTACCCCCAAAGGGTTAAAAGGGGGGATGAAGTTGTGTATGAAAGTCCGTCAGTTTAATAGTTAGGATCTTTAAATTTTGTATTTAGGCTAACGATTGAAAATTAATTTATACGTGTCTCAGCGTTTTTGATAATTTCTCCCCCAAAAGGGGGATGAACGACCTGACTGAAATATCAACGCACAGTCTAAATCGCTGGTCCTTCCTAGGGACATGAATTTTGGAGGGTGTGTTCTTTGTGAAGAGTAGGTGTTGTATAAGAAGGGGTTTTTGGAAATTAAACCTTTAAGGGGGTAAAAAGGGGGGATTTTGTTGGTATGAAAAATCTTATTTCTTGAGTTAATAACCTTGAAACTTGGCACGAATACTTATCTAAATAAATTATGAAGTTGGGAATTTTTCGTTTTTCTAAAATACCCCCTAAAGAGGTATTGGGGGGTGTCAAAATTTGTATGGAAGAATTTTAACGCCCTGTCCGATTAACTTGAAACTCAGTATTTATACTAAGGACTAAAAATAATTAATAACATGTATCAGGGTTTTTCGAAAATCTACCCCTAACTGTGTGAAAAGAGGTAGTTAATTTTAAAGGGGAGGATTTTACCGCGTGGCTTGATTAGCTCGAAAATTGGTATAAATAAACTGAATCAAGTTATAAAATTCCACCCCTGTGGGGGTGAAAAGCGGGGATACAGTTTATTTGAAAAATCTGATTCCTTTGTTCTATAAACTTAAAAATTGGCCCGAATACTTATTTATCTAAATTAATTATAAAGATCATACCAACATACATTTTCGAAACTTTTAGAGGAAAGTACGAATTTCACGCGGACGAAGTCGCGGGCAGAAGCTAGTTACTAATAATAAAGCTGAATAGTTTGTTTGACTGCGTTAATTGCTGGAACTGCCAGTCGGATTTGAATTTTTTTTGCATTTTTAGCCCGATTCTTGAGGAAGGCTTGCTCTTACTCTATACTAAACATCACGCTAGGACATTTACGAGCCGAGGAAAACAAAAAAAGGCAGAAAGAACGCTCAGCAAAATTGAAGTACCGTCAAACGGGGTGAATAGGGATGCAGGGGTAAATCGGGACAAAACTTTAAAAGGGATTTTAACAATTAAAATAATATAGTTTGTGGCCAAAAAGGACCCTAATGTGTTTACTGTAATTTAATTTACGATTACGTGCCCTTATTGACAACAAAATATATTATTTCAACGTTAAAATCCATTTTAAAGTTTCGTCCCGATTCACCCCCGCCCTATTCACCCCGTTTGACGGTAGATAATAGCGCGGGAGGGCGATGCGACGGGAACAAGAAATCTGACGCAGACGAAGTCGCTTGCAAGAAGCTAGTCTTTATAATTATATGTTTTTGGTTGTGCATTGACAGGCCCGTCAGTCAAACGAAGTATTATCAAACGATTTTTCTTTTGAGCATTATAACAATTGAGTAAAAGAAAAAAATGTCCTAGGTTTTGTGAAAAAGTTACACAATTGTAATTTTAATTAGGTAGTTTTACTTTAGTGTGAAAATACCTAAACACTAAAATAGTTGACACAAATACCTGCTTACGTTAGAGGTCGCGAAGACAGATAGAATCTTTAAAAATCCTTAGCCTTAAATGATGTTATCTCAATGTTGAGTACAATGTTTTAAGGTTTAATTTTGAACTTGCCTTGTGAACATTTGTTGCGATCATATAAGTGCTAATATTGAGGTAAAATCATGCGTCAGATGGATGAAACAGTCATAAAACAATAATGCGTGCAAGTAATCACGTAAACCACATATTTTTCTTCTAAGTTCGTAATAAGTTATGGAATTATTCCAATTTTGATAGTTTAATTGGAATAGATACTTTATCGTCTGCTTAGCCTTTTCCCAACTATGTTGGGGTCAGCTTCCAGTCTAAACGGATGCAGCTGAATACCAGTATTTAACATGGAGCCTATCTGACCTACACAACCCAGTTACTGGGAAATACGATAGTTCACCTTGGTAAGACTGGTGGTCAGACTTCCGGGCTTCTGTCGACCCGTAACGACTGACAATGATCCACGAATGACAGCTGGGACCAACGGCTTAACGTGCTTTCCGAGACACGGAGGGGGTCTCAGTATGTAAAGATGGTCACCCATCCACGGACCGACCACGGTAAGCGTAGCTTAACCTGATCGTACGACCCGTGTGGCTGTTATTTTTAGCCACGAGTCCATACTTGGAATGGATAGGTACTTTATTATAGGTATAATAAATCAAGCTTGGCTCTAATCTTTTCTGTTTATGTTTTCCAACATTTCCATTAGGTGTTCGCTACTATTTCTGCCTGTGTTTACTCGTGAATTGGCAAACAACACTTGTGAAGTATACAACTTCAACTACTTATGTACTTATTTATGGTTAAATAACAGCGTATAGGTTAGGTATAAGCGAGTGTCACGTACACTCAACCTTACACTTATTTTGGCTTTAGGACACAGAAGAGTGATCGAAAAATTTGTTATCTATTAAAGAAACCTCGATCCTAATGCTCCTTCTGTGGTCTGGCCTTTAAAAAGTAGTGAGGAGGTTCTCTGTTCCTATTTCTTCCCAAACATTACCTTTTTTCCCCTTTCCAACCGAAGGAGGTAAAATAAGTATCTAAACTTAATTTTGGCACAAGGTTGGTAGTATATATATTACACTAGCTGCGCCCCACGGTTTCACCCGCGTAAATGTCGATCCCGTGGGAATATCGGGATAAAAAGTAGCCTATATGTTAATCCAGGGTGTCAGCTACCTCCATACAAAATTTTATCAAAATTGGTGCAGCCGTTTGAGCGTGAAGAAGTAACAAACATATAAACACACACACACAAACACACACTCACAAACTTTCGCCTTTACAATATTAGTGTGGTTCCATGGATTTTCTTGCACGTTCTCCACAGGAACTTACTACGCTTTGGAATATGCAACTAGCTTCATTCGCTGACCGAGCCTTTTGGCAATTCAAAAGTGCTTGTAATAGGTTTATTTAAAACTAGCTTCTGCCCGCGACTTCGTTCGCGTGAAATTTCTTATTCCCTCGACCCATCACGTCGTATTGCATCACCTGCCCGCGTCTCCTGCTCTATCACTTTGTTTCCCCATAGCGCTTTTGCTCGGCTCCTAAGGGTCATAGCGTGACGTTACATAGCCTATAGCCCTATAGCCTTCCTCAAGAATTGAGCTATCAAATGCAATAAGAATTTTTCAAATCCGACTGGTAGTTCCAGAGATTACCCCCTACATACAAACTTGCAAACAAAGGACATGGCCAGTTTTTGTAAGGACGTCGGCATAGTTATCGAATTTATTGTACACCTATGATTTTTGGTGTTTTATATTCGTGAATATTTGCTCATTAAATTGCTACAAATAAAAAACTCAGATAACTTGTCAGTACAACAAACTAGACAAAAAACAGTTTCATTAAACCTTTTAATCAGATCGCTAGCAATAAGGTGCATAGATTATAATTTTGCTATTAAAACACTTAAAGGCGCTTTAAAACAGCGAACAGTTGTGAATTATATTATTACGTATAACTGATATGGTTTTAATATTATTAAGCATTTAAACAAAGTGATGGCCACCTAAATGAAGGATTTTAAACTGCATAATGATTAACATTTTTATGAAACTGGGTGATAGTCTCAAAAAATGTGACAATAATAAGAAACATAACATAACATCGCGCCTATATATTCCTCGAAGGGTTGGTCAGAGGTGTAGTACAACCACATTTCACCAGTTATTTTGAGTCCCATGGGCGAGCTGATTGCCATTAAGCGCACAAGTCCAGACTCCGGGCTACTACTGAGAAATTCCTGATGAAAAAATTAAGAGAGAGATATGGGGTTTATATCTCTTTGTTCGACCTGGGAATCGAACTCAGGACCTCATGCTCAGCAGTAGCGTTTGCGACCACTAGACCAACGAGGCAGTCATAATAACAATTAACAAAGTATATTCGAAATTAATGGTTTTCTTTAATGTACATTTTTACAGATTACCCTTATATTTTTTTAAATAGGTAGTTCAATATACTATAAAAAAGAGAAGCACAAAATAAAGCAAAAGAGTAAAAATAATTATTTATTTATTAGAGAAAATAATAAAAATATTTAGCTACCTATATTATAATTATTGTATCTTAAATGTCTACCTAAATAACATAAATTGCAGCGATAGTGTTAATGAAGATACCGAGTGAGGTCAATCAACCAGCTTGTATAAAATAGAGAATTTTTATTTCACAAATACAGTAACCTGGAATAAGTATAGGGCTTTAGTAATTACATAAATAGCTGCTTTAAACATAACCAGACATGTTAAAAAATACAAGCATATTTATATACCTATTATTGTTTTACAATTGTAATTATGGTTTTCAAGAAAGATTAGCCTTTTGTTAGATTGTTTTAATATTCTTGAATTGTTAATAATATGTTGTCTAAAAATACAGCTGGAACTTGGATATTGTTTTGGTGTCTTGCCCAACCAAGGTACCAGATAATTGTCATAACGTGACAACGACAACTAACGGTCCTGTTTCCTACAAGGCAACTACAATAGTACCCTAAAATAGCTTCCAACAGACAGCTTCCTCGGTTTGAGCATTGGTTATCCAACGCGAAACTCTTGTTTGATGGTGTGCAGAAAGCGAGGATATGAGATGCCTCTGCAACCTTTGCATGGCTATTCCGCAGTTGATGCACCTCATATTGATCCACAAAACAAATCCGAAACGCAATGCAAATCAGAGTCCAGTGTTAATAGCAAGGTAATTGAGTGGTAGAAGGTATCAGTCCGTAGGAATAAGCAGGGGACAAATAGGAATATTCGCAAAAACATAAACACAGTAGGTACGCAATGAAGAATATGCAATAACATAAATTCCAATCAAAAAGTACTTTGTGATTATTTCATTACATTGACATTCGACATAGACAACGCACATTGTCATTGTCAAATAAGTAAACGCGTTCCGTTTTATGATTTTTTTTGTGTGTGAAATATAAAAAAAAAAAACTATCTTACGCATCAATATTATGAAAAGATAATTTTATTAAATGCAACAAATACCAATGAAGATAGTTTCGTAAGAATAAAATGTTCCTAATATGAGCATTTTGTTGTCCACGTCACATGTCTACAAGTAGTATGCATGGTATGGAACGCCCATTAATATATTTATCTTTCTCTATGGTCCACTATGGCGGAAGTTGACAAACGGTACTTTGAATTCATCATGCATTACTAAATATTTTGAAATAAACACTGACGAGTTCAGAGAGGTTAAAAACAACGTATTAATTCATTTTTCTATTTTTAATATACAATATTATTTACTATGCATGTGTACTTGGAATGTACTTTTTTGTCCATGTCTTTTTACCTCTTTATAATATTAGTATAGAAGTATAGATAAATGTTTTGACTTTGAGATTATTATCTCGGAATTTACCTAGCCTAATACTGTTTAGATCATACCTAATTATTAAATCTGAACAGTGCTTCGTACGTAGGTAACGAGGCAATAGTTCAAGGCAGTTTAATTTACGTATGTGCGTATCATCACCATAATATGTACGTATGTTTACCATTTTTTTTTTGTGATGAACTGTAGTTAATAAAAACTTCAACAATAGTAATGGCAACCATATAATTAACGACTAGGTACAGTCAGGGAAATTTATTTTTTATCCAATTGACACGCTACCTACGCCTATTTGCGGCTTTGTAGGCATTTTATACAGCTGTCAAAGAATGACAGTTCTGATTCGAATTTACGGATTATTAAAGTGGGCAGTCAATTTGTTAGACAATTAATTCAATTCAATTCAAATATTTTATTTCGGATAAATCCATATAGTGTTAGTATAACTTAGCCTAATGTTAGTATTACTTAATTTAACACACAAGTTTATTTAGTGAAGTGTGTCTAGACTCTTAACCACCTTCGTAAGAGGGGAGTGTCCCACCGGTCAGAAAACACATTCAGGATGCCATTGGAGGAGGAGCGCAAGCGCGCCATCATGGAAGCGCATCGCTTCCGCATGATCGCAGCGAACCCGTCGACGCACGCCTCCGCGAACATCCCTGACGCGCTACACCGCCACGGCAACCCCAATAACACCCTGAATGCGTTATTGTACTGTACGCGCAGGTCGCTGTATGCCCGCTGGGTATAATTGGTCCACAGGCTGCACGTGTAAAACGACTGACAGAAGGCCTTAAAAAGCGTTATCTTTACAGGATCAGTACAGCGTGCAAACCTGCGGGCCAACATGTTGCAACGGACAGCCAGCGACCTGCGCTCCCTGTCTATGTCTAAGTTGTCTTTTAAGTCATCAGTGACCCAGTGACCCAAATACTTAAACTTCGAAACCCTACCTAAAGGAGACCTAGAGAGTGAGAGTTCAGGCAGCTGTTTGTAGGTTAAAGTACCCGATTTAAAAACTAACCATTCACTCTTATCGGTATTGTATTTGAGCCCATGAGCCACTGCATAACTTTCACAAATTTTGAGAAGCTTTCTCAACGCACCGATAGATGGGCTCAGCAGCACCATGTCGTCAGCGTAGCTGATATTGTTCACGCAAACACCATCCACGTGACAACCGATCTTGGTGCTACTGAGCCCACCTATCAGTTTGTTTATGTATAGGATAAAAAGACGGAGGGAGCTCAGACCCACTGCCTCACCCCACAATCCAGCCCATACATAACAGAATATGAGCCTGCCCACTTAACTGTATTCTTTTGACTACTGTACCAAAATCTAAACAGTGATATCACATCAGCCGGGACAGTAGTGTCGTGAGTGAGCTTATGTCAGAGCAGGTCATAATTGACCAGGTCAAAAGCCCTCGATAAATCCAAGAAACATGCTATTACAGGAGTCTGTCTGTCAGTATAATATTGGACAGTCTGTTTAAGGCTTAAAATTGCACTATCCGTTGACAAGTTTGGTCTAAAGCCAAACTGTCCATCCTCGAGAACGATATGTATGTTTCGTTGTTAATTTCATTTGAAGTATTCGTCATAGACTCATAGTGTCACTTTTATTTAGATATGTATGTTTTTCCTTTTTTTCCTGTTTTTGTATCGGCACCTTGTTTATATTATGTTCATGTGGGTAATTGGTTATCATCTAATGTTGTACTTTTGTGTGTTGTGCTGTCTTTTGTGTACGCCAAATAAATGGTTTATCTATCTATCTATATGTTTGGCTAGAATTTTGTCAAGCAGACTATCCAATACCTTAGCACAGACAGTAGCAAGCGATATCGGCTTATAGTAGGAGATATCAGAGGCGTTAATTTCCTTGACTTTTAAAAATATAAGCTTTATTCTATAACAAGTTTGTTGATGGGCACATTGTCGAACAGCTTGCTGGACTCGGCGACTAGCTTGGAAACGATCTCCTTGACGATAGGTGGCGCCACCTCTTGGAAGATGTCGCGCCAATTGCTGTTCGCAAATTGGTGGACTGCGTTCGCTGAAAAAGAAAAGGGAAAACAAATAATGATGTGTGTGTGATGTGATGATGAACAGATGTCCCGACGCTAGCTACTGACCTACCATCCATATACAGCGTGGCAGGGGGACGTCGCCGCGCAAATAGTTACCATGAATTCATCGCACGATTCTAGACCCCCCCTAGCGTAGACATTTTTCTTCGGTTATTAATAAAAAATTCAGCTGTTTCATTGAAAAGTGCAATACCTACGCGGTCAAAATGTATGGAACAGCAATTTTTTTAATAACTGACGAAATTTTTTAACACATGTGCATCAATCGTGTACTGAATCCCAGGTCGCGCGTTGATGTAACACCACCCTGTATTATGTTTTTCCAACGCAGACTGCATTTTTGCATGAAAATAATGAAACCTTTTACAGCGGCTTTTAATTTAGCGTGTAGAAGAATTCTTCCTTACTGTGAAGAAGCTGTACGTAGATCCATTATGGTTTGCATCATTCGATCATATTCTTAACTGGGATCTATGTTTTCAAGTTTCACGTTGTCTCTAGATTGCGAAACTTTTTACATAGTTATGACTTATGTGTAACTAGCTGTTTCCCGCGACTGTGTCTACGATCCAGAAAAAAAGATAGCCCATGATCTTACCCAGGTCATGGTCTATTTGTGTGCCAAATTTCATCCAAATCCGTTCAGCCGTTTTACCGTGAAAGCGGAACAAACAAACAAACTCACTTTCGATTAGTTCGGATTTACGTTAGTGTACTTACAAAGCTGTTTGTTTCCATTGAACAAGTTCTTGAACCTAAAGTGTGCTCCCGTCTTCACCTCGGAGGTGTACTGCCAGTTGTTCACCACCCAGTACTGGTCGCCGTCCCTCGTCTTCTCCCCCATAAAGAACTGGATGTCGACCACAATGTCACCTGGAGTTATATAGAGAGAGTGAATGGGGATGCATTGAAAGAGCCATTGCGAGTGATAATAGGCAGTCACTCCGCTGTGGTACTCCTTTAAGAGGAAATGCGGTCGGAGAGACTTTTGCAAAAGCCTAAGTAAAAAAAAAAAAAAAAAAGTAAGTAAATAAATAAATAAATAATAAAAAAGTCATCATTCGAGGTTTGGCTCTCGCCTGTTTCCTCCTCCAATATTGGACCAATTTAAGAGATATTTCATAAACTGAATAAGAAGGATATATACTGTGTCCCCATGTTTTCATTAATTTTTTCATCAATAGTTGTCAAATTTGCACACTAGGACTCTGTTGACAGCGGTTTAAATCGGCAATTTTTTTAAGGATTCTAGTGCTTGTAAAAAAATGTAAGTATCATCAAAAATGAAAACAGGGACATACAAGTAGTTAATCTTATTATTCTGTAAAAAATCATTGCTTTAAGGATGATATATATTAGACCGGGCCGTGTCCGGGGCGTGCCGTGTACGTAGCCCGGACGGGGCTCGGATTTGAAACGTTACATACATTTTGTATGAAGCAATTTATATTATACAGTTCATGATCCGTGACCTTATATCTTACCGGGGCTGCCTCAATTTGGTGCTGTAGAACAATTGTATGATAAACAATAAAAACTTTTTATTATCTTTTTTTTATTATTTTTTTTTTTAATTAATAGTTTCGTGTTTAGTGTGGAATAGTTTACGCCCGTGGCTTCGCCCGCGTCGTATTTCAGTAAAAACTAGCCTACGTCCTTCCTCGCGACATAGACGTCCTCTTGTCTTCTATCTTCCTTAATACTAACCCTATGTCCGATCTCCTTCCATATTATGTAAATATTGTCTTAAAATATCAGATTTAAGGGACTGTAGTAGGTACTCAAATTTTACTATGGAACAAACTCTGAAATATGAAAAGTCGGCTGTTCTATACAACTTTATCGGGTTAGTATTATACGTACTTTTGAATGGAACAGTTGATTGTTTTTTCATATTTTTTATGAGTTAATCCCATAGAGAAAAAAAAAAAAATGTTTATTGCAATTACATACAAATGAAAAACACATTAGATGGAGATCACCTTTTAAGCAAGAAGATGCTTGTGTTAGGTGAAGAGAACTTATAATAATATGAGATACTCACGGATCTTGATGGTGTATCTCCCGCTGCCTTGGATGGGCATGATGAGCAGCTTCCCCCCGAGGGTGTAGTCTCCCACCATCGTCACCGAACACTTGAGTTCCAGGTCTGACTTCTGTGCGTGACGTCTGAAAGAGAGCATACGAACTTATTAGATAGCATCTTGCAATTTAGGTACGCATAATTAGATCATAGCAGACCACAACATTATTCCTCTCCAAATTGCGCGCTATTTAATTCGATCTAGAGCCACTTTCTCCTAGCTGCTGAATCTAAGTTTAATTACCATGCATGTCCCGTGAGATTTTATGTTATGTATAGAGAGTGTCCTGCTCTGAGTCTCGAAAATATGATTGTACGGTCGAAGAAGCTATTTGGTATACAGGCAAAAATATTCATCTTTCCACTACACTGCCAATATTTAGTTTAATTTTGTACGTTATAACTTTTTCAGCTTATGGCATCCTTAATTAAAAACATTGGTGTAAAAGAATTGACTAACTCAGCACACCATTGTTTAAAAGTAGTTGCAAGTTAGCTGCCTGTATACCTACCAAATAGCTTGTTCGACCGTACTACTACTCGATAGACAAATAATAGGAGATATGTATCTGCGTGTTGTTCTTATAAACGAGTGACATATCACTTTACAAAGGTGAAAGGTGGTACTAATTAAAGATCTTGCTTCAATATTTTGTTCTGACAAGTGTGTAAATCGATCTTACAGATGAGCAAAAGTGTCACACTAGAATTATGTTATCAAAGTTAATTAATCATCACTTAGCAACGAATTTATTTCATACTCCACTCAAGAAAATAACCACTTAATAGGGTTTTAATTTACATAAGTATTAAGACGTCATTTAAGGAGAATGACGTCTTCTTAATACTCATGTAAATTAGTTAAAGTTTTATGAGAAATTGAAAAAAAAAACCTATGATTACAATAAAATAGGAAACATCCACTATTCATTAGACTATTATTTAAAAACTATGAAATTGATACTAATGATAGTCCAAAGGAATAAGACAATAGGGTTTGGAAAGGAGATGACATGTTACTTTACATAATAAGATGACTTAGATCTGTTATTATTGTTTATTAAACATGCAAATAACTTGCGTTTTAGCGTTTATCTTTTTTGTATGCAAAAAATAATAATACGTATGCAAACGATTGTATTATATTCCAGAAAAATAACATATAACAGAACATGAACATGCTGTTCCACAAACGATGGGACACTTAATATCGTGCCCTGCGTGTCCTGTCAGCTGCACGTTACAGGAACTGATGGACGCTAGTGATGGCGCCAAACAAGTGGCCGAATTCTGGGCCGAGTACATTTAGATTGCCATCGACACGCTAAGAAGAAGAATGGCGCCGGTATCTAGCCAATTATGTTTAAGTCCTATGTACATCAACCGAACACAAGTCCAGAGTCCGGGCTGCTGCTGTTTCTTGATTTGATTTGATGGCCCGGGAATCAAAC
This sequence comes from Amphipoea lucens, assembly GCA_947508005.1. Taxonomy (NCBI): domain Eukaryota; kingdom Metazoa; phylum Arthropoda; class Insecta; order Lepidoptera; family Noctuidae; genus Amphipoea; species Amphipoea lucens. Next base: position 927,866 of record OX382368.1, on the reverse strand, counting down.
CTCAGCAGTAACGCTTGCGACCACTAGACAAACGAGGTAGTTAAAAAAAACAATCCAATAATTTTTCTTCTTACAATATTCTACGACTTTTAGATATCTACAACTACAACTAAAAAAAACTATAGGAATTTTCATCTTAAAATCCTATTTTACAAAAACCGAAAATTTTCATGAGCTTGTAATTTTATTGGCTTATAGAGCCAAAGCTCTCATCTTCAGTCTGCCGTCCAAAATGCATTAGGTATGATGGTAGCACAAGTATGTTGGTAAATTCCAAAATAAAATCTTCTCCAAGAAACTTAACTTAAAGAAAAAATAAACATACTCTACTTACTTCAACATCAAAACCCTGCAGTGCTTCAATCCTGTCACTGACGTGTTCCTGAAGTCCACGTCAAGTCCAGCCTGCGTGGTCTTGACCCGCTCCACATGCATGGGGTCCATGACAGCGATGCCCATGCTGGGCACGCCAGCAGCGAGCAATGGCACTGCACCCTGCGCCGAGGCCTTCAGGCAGGCTGTGTCTTCTTCCCGACATGGCATGATTGTGGGTCCTGGAAGATGGGATTTGAATATTGAAAGAAAACTTGTTTGGTGGTCACAGAATACATGCATATGAGAAAGATATATGATCATGTTGTGGTCGCGGGTTCGAACCCAGGCAGGCATTTATTTTACTTTGTGTAAATTATTTCATCACTAGCAGCACGTGGGAATATCGGGAAAAAAGTATCCTTTGTCCTTTCCCGGGACTCAAACTATCTCTATAACAAATTTCATCTAAATCGGTTTAGCGGTTTAAGCGTGAAGAGCTAACACACAGACACACTTTCGCATTTATAATAATATATTAATATACTTGCTGCGCCCCACGGTTTCACCCGCATAAGTTTCGATCCCGTGGGAATATCGGGATAAAAAATATCCTATGTCCTTTCCCGGGACTCAAACTATATCTTTTAAACTAAACCGGTTCAATGGTTTAGGCCTGAAAAGGTAACATACAGACAGACAGACAGAGATACTTTCGAATTTATAATTGGATATTATAGTATGGATTATGGATAGTATAGTATAGTATGGATGTGGATAGTATGCTTTAAAAAGGGTTAAAGAAAACATCGTGAGGAAAGAATCCTCTTGTCCTAGAACCGAAAATTCCACCAATAATAATACATGTGACATTCTACAACCGACACTTGTCCCGCATGGCGGATAATAGCCCTCCCCCTCACAGAGAGGAAGCCTGTGTCCCAGCAGTGGGAATGTTATAGGCTGATTAATGCTATGACCAAAAGCTATAATTACAAGCACGACATAGAAATAGTTGGCATCTGCACTTCGTCACTTTGTCAAGAAGGCTTCCACTCAGCGCAATGCTGTGCTATTATGGGGGACCCACAGCACAGCGCTAATTTTCAATGGTGACCCAATAACGAGCTACGGACGTCTGTTTCGGGTATTGAGTTGAGTGAAGACACAATAGGTTGGTTGGAAACAGAAACAAACACAAACTTGGTGAAATTACACTATTGTAATTTCACCAAGTTTGTAACCAACCAATTCCAACGAATTTGTATACATTTGACTTATAGGTAGATACATAGTACCTACATAGCATGTTCGTAGGTGCGTTAAGCTATTTACCACAATACCCAAATTTGGTGTGAAAGAGTTTTACCGACCTGACTAAAGCTCGGCATTCTCTGGACTTTAAGGGAAAGAAAAAGTAATATGCAGCACCTAGTTGTTATTTACTTTACTTAGGAATACTCTACGAAATAATTATTGCTGGTCCATTTGAGGAAATGTTAAAAATAAAGTCTATTTGCCAAAACAGTATTTTAAGTCACGATTGGGAAAAAAAAAAAACGGTCAAGTACGAGTCGGACTCACGCACTGACGGCTCCGTACAAGTTTTTAGGTAAGTATGTGAATAGTTTTAAAATTATTTTATGTAAGTAACTACACATTTACGGTTTTCGGTTTTTTTCATTTACTTATTGCTGCATGACATTGCTTTTTGCCAAATTTCATGATTCTAGGTCAACGGGAAGTACCCCATAGGTTTTGATTTTGGAACAAAAACGCCCGTATCTTTTGATTGCGCTGACTTAGAAGTTTGATTTTTTCAATGCTTCAAGGGATTGCAGCCCCGAGTATTTGAAATTAATTTTAACTTGATAACTCCATGAGTTCCTGATAAAAAGGGTCTTGACTGACGGACAGGCAGACGGACAACGAAGTGAAGTCTTATAAGGGTTCCGTTTTTCCTTTTGAGGCACGGAACCCAAAAAATATAAGGGAAGGAACTACAACGAAATTCATAATACAAATTGAAGTAAAAATTCCGCAAATACCTAACCTGTTTGAAATTACCCTTTTCTTTCATGATGATACGATTGAATTAAAGAATACTCAAATTATGTTTGAAATGGATATTAAAATTAATTGTAAAATTCACATGACATCATTTACAATTTGACAGTTCTTTTTGAGATGGTCTTCTCAGCCGATATTTTGAGATCAATAATTTATGCAGCATAACATCCCGCCTGTAAACCCGAAGGGGTAGGCAGGGGTAGATTGAATAAACCCTCATTTAGATACAGTCAGACAGTTTACTAACTTTTACTTAGTTTAATAACTAAAGAGATACTTAGTTTACTAACTAAAGAGTTTACTAACTTAGTCTAAGGAGTTTTCGATAAATATACAATATACATATTTCGCGATTTTAGGTTTAGTCCCATAGTAAAAGTTGTTCATAATGATGAGTACAATGACCCCTTAAAAGGATGCCCATGAATTATTTCACCCTGTAGGCCCACTTTCACACGTAATCTACACTTACCATCAGTACACTCTGCCAAGCCACAGAGCGCCACACAAACTACCAGCACATAGCCCTTCATTATGTTATTAAACATCACTAAATCAAAGACAGCTCGTTAATGCGTGGGCGCAGCGGTGCACTCACAATATATACTGCGGTCCAATGAACCTTAATATCGTTAATAATGCGGAGAATACCTATAGGTCGGAGAAAGATTATTTATTATGGAGTTCCGTGATGAAATTGTAAAACGCTTTTTTGGTTTGGTTTTAGCAACTGCCGACCTATTCTGTAAACACCTCCCTGTGAAAACTTAGGTGAAGTGAGCGTAAAGTGAGCTGTCCATAGTGTCAATCCCTAACATCAGGTGGAATGACACCTTACTTCACCAAGTTTTCACGGTGAGATTAAACCAGCTGCAGAGGGTTGGTATCTAGGTAACATTTTTTACCATACATACATCCATCTAAGATATATGAGCTATATATGTATACTAGCTGCGCCCCGAGATTTCAAGCGCATAAGTGTTGATGCCGTGGGAACATCGGGATAAAAGTATCCTATGTAATCCTGGTTATATAAACTATCTGTGTGCCAAACATCCAAATCCGTTCAGCCGTTTGTGCGTGAAGAAGTAACAAACATACAAATACACTCATAAACTTTCGCCTTTATAATATTAGCGTGAGATATACGAGTATATATATATATAGTGTGTTAATGTGATATGTGTGTTGATTGACATTTTTTTATTGTTAAGTAAATTATTTCCCTAAACTTAACAGGTCTAAAATAGTTTGGTAATGTAGGTTTATACTAAATCTATGGTAGGTCTATGTTACATTGCATTGCAGAGCAGTTGAAGTCTAGGAAAACTCTGATAAAAAGAAAAACTGGCCCTAATGCTCTTTGACATAATATGATTGTATGGTGCAGAACCCTTAAGGTGAATGCGTAGTTGTAGCCCGCGAAATTCAATTTTTCTTACGTTTTTTGCAGTTTTCAGGTCAGTGTCAGGTTGTATCTTGATGAAAATTTGATTCGCGACTATAACAGGTACGTATTCACAGAATTATAATCATCAGAATCATTAATACATCTGTTTAAGTTAGATTTCTACCACCAACACTTTTCCATACGAGATTTGTTCTTAACGGTAGAAATCTAACTTAGAAAGATGTATTAATGATTCTAATTATTATAATTCTGTAAATACGTACCTGTTATTGTCGCGAATCATATTTTGATCAAGATACAACCTGACACTGACCTGAAAATTGCAAAAAACGTAAGAAAAATTGAATTTCGCGGGCTACAACTACCCATTCGCCTTAAGGTCAGCTCTCGCTTCTCGCTTAATAAAAGATTGAAATATATTGGACAGATAATAAATTATGTCACTGTGGTCATATTTCATGATCAATATATTAATTAGTAATACCTAATTCTATACAGGGTGAAATTAAGTTAATGGGCATTCTTTTAAGGGGTCATTGTACTCTTCATTATGATCAACTTTTACTATGGGACTAAATCTAAAATCGCGAAAAAAAAATCAGCTGTTCCTTGCATTTATGTTCACATAACTCGTCAAAATGTAGGGAAGAGCTGATTTTTTTTTGCGATTTCAGGTTGGTTCCATAGTAAAAGTTGTTCATAATGATGATTACAATGACCCCTTAAAAGGATGCCCATGAATTCAATTTCATCCTGTATAATGAGTTCGTCCGCGTCGACAAAAAAAATCATGAATGTGTAAACATAAACATCGTCGAGCGTGCTTTATTTATAAGTTCAATCAAAATACGCATTAGGTCAGTTTAATTGTGCAAATTATTCTGCTCTGGCCCATAGAATCGAAATTACTTAAAACACATAAGAGCACTCGATGCTTTTATTCAGTTTGGTTTTAATGATAATGATTACTTATTTATTTAAACCGGTTAAACCGGGCTTAGGTACACATAGGTGGACATCGACATGCAACCTGTTACCATTCAAGGTCACTATTTGCGCGTCGACCTGCCACCCTGTATACCTAGATTGCACCTGTATTTTTTAAAGGTCATGTTCTAACCCAAGTATTATCTAAAGGGACTCAAGGCAGGATTGGAGACACAAGCCATGGATTTTTAGGATCACAATATGGGTGCATATTTTACGTTAGGATATGCTGCCTGCAAGTAAGTTAGTCCTTATCTTGTGTAGATCAGCAGAGTAGGGCTAATAAACTCAATATTAACATTGTATAGGTACTTTCAACATTATTGTAACCACGTGCCACCACACCAACAAAGTATTAAAAACAAACAAAGGCTGAGAGACGACAGTTTTCACCTCACGCATCCAGGAAATGTCGAACGTAATACCATATAGAGCGCTCATAATTCGACGTATACACAGACATAGTCCATTATGCCGTCATCGTCAGCAGTAGGTACCTACGGAATTATCAAGTTAAAGGGTAAGTAAGTCTTCCTGGTTCAACCAAAAGGCGTGTGTCTGATGGTTCCGTTGTTTGTTTCCCTTGAATGAAAGTGTAAATTCTGTGAAGAAGGGCGCAGGTTTATTTTGGATTTCAGACATGTGCTTCAGAAATATCAAATATCATTGATTACCGATACCAAGACCCTTTCCAGCCAAAGACATTCAAGATTTTTATTTTATTTACTTGTTGAGCACCTTCAACAAAAAAATGTGTATAGTTTGTACTACATAGCTACACAAAAAATACAAATTACAATGTAAATCTGTCGTTATCCTATAGTACTCCCCTAGTACTATAGGTTAATACGTGCAATATGGCTGATTCGATATCGATCCGTATTATTTTGATCTTTCCTACTGAATCACAACCACAAAAAACGCAATTCATAAAACGCTGCAAACAAATGTAATTTTATAACTAAGATGTTTAATTCACAATAACAACCTGACATGGCTTACCATAAACTTTCGGTATCTAAAGAAAAACATCGACCTATCATAAGGAAAACTGGTATTTAATAATTTGGCTAGAATTGCCAACAAGCAAAGATTCGTTTATTTTAATTGCTTTGACATTTTATTTTTATTTTAATTCTGTGACCTTTTTATTTGTATTTGTTAATTTATTTTATTTTATCCAGTGGCAGTAGGCATGTTGATATTTTTATTTTTTATGTAGTTAATACGGGTTGTGCCTGAATTAATTGAATTTTATTTTATTATTTAAAGAGCAAGCGTGGGAACGGGGAATTGATCCCCATTGACCGGTTTCTTTAACCTATGCGGATTTGTCACACAACAAATCTCAATCTCGAGAGATTGATGACAGTAGCCAGTATGAATGGTGGACTATAGCCTACTCCCTCTCCCAGAGAGGATGCCTGTGTCACAGCCGTGGGAACACCAGCATACGGCTTGTTAAGTATTACAATCTTTACCTGCCCCTACAGTTAATACAAGCGTGATAAACATTTTATAAAACTACAATTTTGTATCAGACAAAGCTCCATCTATACACGACACCATATACCTCGTAAATACATAACAGCCTTGTTTATCGATCGTCATCAGCAGCGATTGTTAAAAACATCAACGTAGTGTTTACTCGAACTTATAGAGGGCGTTACTTGTGTATAGTGGCGGAACTATGTAGGTTTCGCAAAAAACAAAACTATTGGTGGTAGTCAGTCTCCATGCTTGCTTTTTCTGTAAAGATTAGCCACAGGTGAGGCAGCCAAACCATGTCTTTGTAAATGTATAGTGGACTTGTGCTGGCATTGTTCATTACAACATCTTGAGACCTGGTACAACAATTACTGTAGAGGTGTACTATAAAGAATTGCAAATGATGATGGATAAGCTCGCTGTCAAGCAACCGAGACTTGTGACTTACTCCAGTCCACTCCTTCTACATGACAACGCTCGTCCACACACCGCACAACGGACCATCTCAAAACTACAGGAGTTACGACTGGAAACTCTCCGTCACCCACTATATTCACCAGACCTGGCTCCGACTAATTTCCATTTCTTTCGGAATTTGGATAACTTTTTACATGGGAAAAATTTCAAATCCAACGAGGCGGTGAAAACGCCACTAAAGATCCATTCCCGTCCCCAGGATTCTAATAATATCAACGAACTTCCATTAAAATGGCAAAAGTGCATCGACAATAATGGCCAATACTTCGATTTACTAAATAAGTACCTAATTTTCTTGTAATAAAAAAAATCTTTTATGTTTCTGTATAAAACGGCAATTTCATAGGTACCTAAGGACCTAATATGGTTTCTCGCAATTCAATCTAAGAGGTTGTCGGCTGCTTATCCGGGCTTGCCTGTGGTTGCCTCAATAAACTAATTCCTCCAGACAGGGAAGCTACAACGCGAATCATCATAACATAATATACTACCTATCATTAAAAGAGTACCTACTTAGATAGATCAAAGATATGGATCTATTCATCTACATATCCAACAGCGGGCTTATCAATTCGCCTGCGGCTGGGTTACACTAGAATTGATGTCACCTTCTTACCAACTATTGAGTTCTTGACAACGTATGTACCTTTGAACTTCGAAAAAAAATAGTTTCCGTGTACCCAAAAATCACGCTTCAATTACGCACTGGACTGGTTTTATGTACCAACCCACCTACCTACTTTGAAAAAACACACGGAACATAATAGTCCAGTTTTAAAAGTCAACTGTTAATTAGCAACAATTAATCACGTCTGCTTTTATTATAATGTGTACGGTCACCAAAGGATATAAGTACCTAACCAGGGTCGTCGGATATAGTTGAAGTTTAGTAAGAAACCGATGGATGTTTTTGAATAATATTTAATTTAGTTAATAGAAAGCAAACAGTTCATTTATCAAATTATTTTTCATTCAAAAACATTCATCGGTTTCTTACTAAACTTCAACTATATCTGACGACCCTGGTTACTTATCTTTTTTGGTGACTGTACAAAGGTTACCTATTCATAATAATTATAATAAATTATTTAAAACACCAGTTTGTTGTCACCGGGAGGTATAAACATGCTTAGACCGGTATTTAGTTGGCAAGACTAGTTTTTTTATACGAAAAGAAGATATAATATTTCCGTGATACTGGGTATCTACTACATAATTTTAGGTATTTAAATAAATCGTATCATAATAATAATTATAAGCCCCACCACCGTATCTCTACGTTGACGTCGTGGTGGGGCTTGCGCGCTCCGAACTCTAGGCCTATGCCGGAAGAGTTTACTTTGCCGGAACAGGTCCAGGGTGAGGAGCCAGACCAAGAGAGATACAGAAACCCGCAGAGCAGCATATAGCTAGGTGTTGGGCAGTAGCGACCCCACGGACCCTATCTCCCGGGAGAAGTCTTGTTCCTCACCTCTGGCTTGCCTTTACTGGTCGGCTAGAGTGAACAATGACGAGGAACAGAGCTCCCGCCTCATTCTTGCCTTTATTGGCCGGCTTGAGTGGAGATTGGCAAGAGCTAACGTGCTCGGAAGAAGGAAGTATTCCAGTAAGATGCTGGTAGGGATCTTGACCGTACTTCCGGGATTGTCCTGATAGCAGTGGATTACCTCTCCACTCCTCATAAGCACCTCAGGACTTGTTGTTAAAAATAATAATTATAAAGACTGGTTGTCACTGTTTCGGAGCTGAACAAATTTTTTAGGGGGCTTGGAACATTGAAAAGGAGTTGTAAGTAATGTTTGTTCATTCGATGGAGTTGCCAAACTTAAAAAATATGGGATAGAAGTATATTTAATAAGTGGGTGCCTTAATGTGTAAAGTCCTGAAGTCCACTTTTGAACTGCGAGCAAAACAAGCACAAAATTAAATGCTGAAAAGGACTTGAATGTGTTTCAGAAATAAAAATACGACCAATTCATAGTACAAAAATATGCTTTTTATTATTTAAGTATGTATAAAATAAAACTTTTATGTGATTCTTAATTTAAAAAAAAAAACAGTTGGACTTATACATCAACAGGACTTAAAAAAGGGTATATTTAATTTTTTTAAAGACGAAGCCCCTTCGTACACAAGGCTACTCAAATCTTAGATAGGTACTCAACGATTTTAGTCTTCAAGCGACTGCCGATGCCGCCATACAAATCCATTGAAGTTCGTACACGAGTCGCGTCGCCGACATTTTCAACTTAAATGGATTTGTATGGCGGCAGTCGCTTGAAGACTAAAATCGTTGAGTATCTAAGATTTGAGTAGCCTTGAACTTGTACGAAGGGGCTTACCGCTATTTTATAAAACTAAAATATTTACACACTTTTATTACCTTCACTTTAGTGGCCATATCATTATTATCGTAGAATACGAGTTTTATTCTAACATATTATATAAGGAAATATAATTATACGACCCTCTACTAGCTAAAGACAATAGCTAATTCATTGCAGTAGTTAGATTAGTCCATCAGAAGATAACTGTGTGTATTTTTTACATAAGAAAGTGCTGTCTAATGTATGGACATCGGTCAGCACTTTCAAGGGTAAACTAAGGATTATCTCAAACGATTCACAGAACTCTTTAATCTATATTCTCTGACGGAAACCTCTCTCCCATTTCGCTCATTCGCTCGGCAGCCCGAGTTATACCTCCACAAGTAATAAGTGTCTCTGTAGACTCTTAACATTCTTTAATGCTGTGATATGCATCCACATAATCAATGTCCTGCAATGCAGTGAAATCCATACTAATATTATAAATTCGAAAGTAACTCTGTCTGTCTGTATGTTACCTTTTCACGCCTAAACCGCTGAACCGATTTAGATGAAATTTGGTATAGAGATAGTTTGAGTCCCGGGGAAGGACATAGGATAGTTTTATCCCAGAAATTATCCTTTAAAGTGGTGAAAAGGGTCACCACCCTTTTCACCACTTTAAAGGATAATTTCTGGGATAAATAAGGATAAGTTTGTATGGGGAATCAATAACCGCTGAACCGGTTTAGATGAAATTTGGTATGGAGATAGTTTGAGTTGTGGGGAAAGATATAAAATAGTTTATCCCCGAAATTATCCCTAAATGGGGGTTGGAGATTTATAAAGGAAATCAATAAAAAAGGACTATAATACTTCTATCGCGGGTGAAACCGCGGGACACAGCTAGTGTTTACATAAAAAACACAACATCACGCCTATAATCCCGAAGGGCTAGGCAGAGGTGTACGTGTAGCATACCCACAATTCACCAGTTATGTTAACGTCACATGTTATTACATGGGCACAGGTCCAGACTCCAATCTGCTACTGAAAAATTTCTGTTGAAAAAACCTAATAACACTGTCCGACCCGAAAATCGAATCCAGGACCTCATGTTCAATATTTACTTAACTTTAAATCACACAAAGAATATTATGTGCACAAAGATCGATCGTTCAACCCGCAAAGAACCTTAATCACCAAACTATGAAGCAACGCCCATAATTTAAACATAGCTAAATAACGACACGGCTACATATCAGGCTATACATACATAACCAGTATAAGATGACTTTTAACTCTACGAAAAACCTATACAATGCGAGGTCAGCTAAGACTGGAAATTATAGCTTGATGTGTCGCCGTGTGTATTATAACGAGTTAACCCAGTAACAGTAACTACCTGTATCAAGATCATCCGGCGTACGTGACTGTTTAGACGTAGCTAATGAGTTTATTATACTATTGATTTTATTATACCTACTTTGTTTTGATATATAATGGAATAAGGCAATTTGTTACAAAACCAGTTTGATAAAAAGCTAATACAGTCATTAATTATTTAAGTTTTACATCGCAAATTTAATTACTTAGGTACCTACATCGTTGTTTTCATTAACTCATTAAACATTCAATTTACCTTCTACATAGGTAATTTATTTCCCGGTTAAGTACTTAGTTTTCAAAACAAGATAATTGTCATTTTTATTAAAATAATAAGTACCTAAATAAATAATAACTAATTAATTAATAAAAATAAAAAATTAAATCCTTACTTATGAGCCTATACTACCTCAGCTAAAATTCACTCTTTATCTCGCTCATACGATACTGCTCGCGGACTGAGTGAGAGCGAGACAGAGTGCGGTGCTGGACGGCAGGCAGCGCCAATAGTTTAGGTATTTGCTTTTTACAGTGAAAATAATGGTAATTATAAAAAAGTAAATAACATAAGACCTGCTTTAAAGTAAGTTCAGTTAGTATGCAAAGTTTCATGATCTAATTTGAAGTATTTTTTGAATACCAGCGGTTTATTGTTCGGGTTAGAGGTAACTTTGGATTTTTTTTTTATCGAGAAAATTTTATGGAATCGTGTTTTCGTCTAACATAAGACTTAGCATTAATCCTCAACTTTACCATATATTTATTTCAAAATTAATGGTGCAGTATTTTCGACATAACGGAGGATCACGCTAAGCCATTTGAGGTAGTATAGGCTATACACAAACTAAGAGCAGTGGTGGGCCAGTGGTATTTATATGGTGTACATAATAAAGAGTATTCTATTCTATTCTATTCTATCGGTCGCCAGTGTAGCGACTTACGAGTTGTAGGTCTTAGGTTCGAACCCAGTCAGGCGTTTTACTTTGTGTAAATTATTTTATCACCACTGCTCTCAAAACGGTGAAGGAAAGCATCGTGAGGAAACCGGAATGTCCTAGAACCAATAATTCGAAGACATGTGACATCTACCAACCCGCTGTGGGCCCGCGTGGTGGATTAAGGCCCACTCCCTCTCACAAAGAGGAGGCCTGTGTCCCAGCAGCGGGAACATTATAGGCAGATACACAAATTAAAATATAGTGTCAAAAAATTCATCCGCATCGCTTTCGACTAGTAATGTACCCAAGAGACTGGCGGCATTACCACGTTGTATGGCAATGCTTAGCCTCTGGCCAAGGTAAAAGCCAGCCCTTGGGTCACGGGAAGTGTCAACCAGCCGTTTCGAAATTTCCTTTCCTTCTACATAAAATTTTCTTCGTTGCTGAACGATGCGTGCTCAGATCGATGTCTGTCAGGCAAAGAGTTTTCCATGATGAACAGCCCGTTTACTAACTTTATCCTAGAATAACCTATCCATTATTCTAAGGTAAACTTTAAGTTTGCGGTATGCACCCAGTAGCGAAGCGTCTGTTTTGAACTAAAGAAAGAAAGAAAGAAAATACATTTATTTAGCACAGACTAAAGGACACACAATACACTAGATACATCAGATAAAAAAACAAAACAAAGATCAAATAAAAAGCGTAAAGTCCGATGTAAGTAATTAGCAGGAAAGTGTGCCTCACGGCTGCGCCAAAAAGGCCCAGTTCAGCAGTAATGCCAGACAACTAGTGCCTGACGCTGGTTTTCAACTGGACCTGATGTGTGAGGTGACGAATGTAAATCAGCTTTACGAACTACATTCATGTAGCCATAATTATACATTATGGTATATCTAAAGTAAATTCCTGGAAATCTAAACTTAAATGTCGATCCCGTGGGAATATCGGGATAAAAAGTAGCCTATATGTTAATCCAGGGTGTCAGCTACCTCCATACAAAGTTTTATCTTTTTTTTATTGCTGAATGGGCCCGCTCTTGACTCTGGAAAGCAAAGGATGAGGTCTATGATGGAACGTGCGTGCCCAGAAGATGCCTAAGGCACTGGAACACCCACGCATCGACGAAACACAGCAGGCTGCTTGACGCCGGATTTCGGTGGGAGGGTGGTCGTAAACCAGGCGGGCATTAGCCCTACCATCGCAAGGGAAGAATTGGCCAGTTAAATAAGGTAATAGGTAATACGGGCTGGTGTCCGCAACTCCACGTCAATGCGCGTCTTTTGCGTACGGGTTAAATAAGGTATTGGGTGTAACTGTCCAGGATGCGCCGAGCGCTCGGTTCAGTTGAGTAACTGGCGGAACAAACTACGCTACACGAGGAGGCTTCTTCATGCATCCCAAAATCAAAATTGGTCCAGTCGTTTGAGCGTGAAGAAGTAACAAACATATAAACACACACACCCTCACAAACTTTCGCCTGTATAATATTAGTGTGATGTGATGGGTGGGTAAAGTATGTTTGTTTATAGAGTAATCTCTGGAAGTAATGATCCAATTACAAGAAATATTTCACTGATATTGTAGAGTGTATTGTTGTCCTTTCAATAGAACCTACAGTTGAATTCCACGCGGAAGGTAGTCATAGACAGAAACTAATGGCTAATAATCCTTTTTTACTGCCTCTATCCTGTGTGACTTTATGTATAAATGAACGGTTTGGTGATAATGAGTCATGGTGAGAGCGCCCACCTCCGCACGTAAGCCTAAGATTTATAAAAAACACCATAACTCGTTCTATCAAAACATTTTTACTAGGTTTTTTATTTTTTAAATTGTGCCGGCAAGCTGTTTTTATGTTAATTTCGTTTTTACTCAATGTGTAGGTAAGTATTTCCAATATAATTTGATGATTCTTTCCATATCCACTATGTGGAATTGGCTTATTCCCAGGAGCTCCAAATCTATTGTTCTTCAAACAATTTCACTCCATACGTTGATTCCCAAGAGCTCCATAATTTTATTAAAATACCTACTAAAAGTGGAGGTGCGGGGGGGAGGCCTATGTCCAGCAGTGGACGTCTTTCGGCTGAAATGATGATGATGATGATGATGATGATGACCTACAAAAATTGTTCCCATTGCTTTTTTAATTTGGAGCCGCTGGGAATAAAATTATGGAGCGCCTGGAAATAAGCCGTTTATGTTACTAATACATTCGTAATTTCGTATATAGTCAATATGTAGGTAAGTACTCCCATTATAATTTGATGATTCTTTGCATATCCAATATGTTGAATTCGCTACCATCCTCAGAGCTCATACACACGAGCGACACGCGTCAGCTTGTCGGTGGCGGCCGTCGACGCTGCTGTTGCCTCTGCTGTTGACGCGTGATGATAACCAAGAACTGTAATCAAGATTGATTACAGCATTTTCGTTATCATGTTATCACATCCACGAGAAGATTCTCGTAAATGTGCCTACTACATAAGAAGTAATAGGTTATCTACGTAACTTTAAACCAGTTACTGAAAATAGTAACGAACAACAAGGTGATTTTTAATGACATCGTACAGTTAATTTATAGCCGCAGGAATTCTAGAACTGTTAGAATTTCAGATACAAATATTGAGACTTTTTTTCTTAGCGCGTCGCCGTCGATGGCAATCTAAACGGACTCGGCCCAGATTTCGGCTACGTGTGGCGCCATCACTAGCGTCCATCAGTTCCTGTAACATGCAGCTGACAGGACAGGTAGGTCATGAATCCATATTTTCATATTTTTTTTATTTTAGGGTTCCGTACCTCAAAAGGAAAAAAACAGGACCCTTATAGGATCATTTTGTTGTCCGTCTATATGTCTGTCTGTCAAGACCCTTTGTCTCGGGAACGCGTGGAGGTATCGAGTTGAAATTAAAACCATATACTCAAGTCTACAGTCCCTTGAAGCTGTGAAAAAATAATACTTTTAAGTTAACGTAAAAAAAGATACAGCCGTTTATGCCGCAAAAAAACGTATATTTCGACGCTCTCAAGGCAATCAAAATTTATAGAGTACTTCCCGTTGACCTAAAATCATAAAATTTGGCAAGAAGCATTGTCATGTAGCACAAGTAAAGGAAAAAATCAAAATGATCAAATGCCCATAAATAAATAACGCACAACCGGCACAACCGATCGTTCAAATAAAATGCCTTTTGCAGCTAGTTTTTTTCTTAAACTTTAAGCTACCAAACGCGATCGTAAAATAAACTTGTATTTTTAACGGCTTTCGATTATAATAATCAAACCATGATAAAACATTATTTGTTCACGACAGGTGCGTCGCTTTATTAGAACAAAAACTATTAAAGATATGAGGAACTTCACCAAATCGGAATGCGAAGATTTTTAATAAGACAATTAAACTTTTTTATACAAACAAAAATAAAGGTTTTTATCACAATTTTTTATCACAATTAGATTTCGTTTAGTAACCATATCTAAAGTTTATACCCATTAGCTACCCAATAGCTAGCTTAACCAATGTCGTCGGCATGCTAAAGAACAAGCCTACTTTCTGTAATGAGGTGAATATGGTGTTCTATTTTTTTGTTTTTTTTTTTTAATCCATAATATTACAGTTTTGTTTTAACATAACACCTGCCAAACTGCGAAGCAATTTGTCGGCAGTAGGTTCTAGTGGATTTTGCACGACTGATTCTAACAATGAATATGACGAGGAGAGATCTTGCTTCCACTTTCTTACTAACCAACTCCTTTACAATCCAAAAGCGCCTGTTACTCATTTAATGATGTCATCTCCCTTAGCGACAGCCAAAAAGTGTACATATATCATTTTGGTTGGCGCCTGCCGCCTATATTCCGAGAAATATTCGAATTTATTTGCATAACCTGACTACATTTCATAAATAGTAAACATATTCCTACCAAACCGACCTAGCATGTCCATGCCTATCACGTAGGCCGTATAAAGTACCGACTGACGTCACAACCACTGCCTATGACGTAATTTAAACCTATCAACAGTCATCATGGAAACTTTTATGGGGTTATCTGCTTATTTATTATCTTTCTTATAGTTCTTTTCTTTTTTAACCGACGAAAAAACAGAGGAGGTTCTCAAGTCGACGCGTATAATATTTTTTGAAGTGAAAACTTCTTTAGCGGCGTTGAACACTTTTTGTAATGGGTAAAAAATGTTAAACTCGCGTCAGGGCATCGCGTCAGGACACGTGACCGTCAGGAGAGATTCCCCCCCCCCATCTCTTTCTACGGCGGCGCCAACCGAAGTGAACCAAGTGAGACACGATAGTGGATGGATGGATGGATGGTGATGGCGATGGTGATGGTGATGGCGATGGCGATTGTTATGGTGATGGTGATGGCGATGGTGATGGCGATGGTGATGGCGATGGTTATGGCGATGGTGATGGAGATGGCGATGGTGGTGGCGATGGCGATAGTGATGGTGATGTGATGTGATGTGATGTGATGGTGATGGTGGACGCGGACGCGGACGGACAGCTGATGGCTCGACCGTCTGTGTAGTAGCCACACTGCTGTGTATTCGTAAAATTCGTGTATATAAAGTGTTTCAAAAAATGGAAATTCAACAAAGTGCATCGATTAATGAAAAAAGTGACGCAGAAATAGTGAAAAAAACTTAGTTATATTAATTCAATTAATAATTGATTTATTTCAACGTTATTACATTATTCAAGTTTTTACTTCTGCCGGCACTCCTGGAGTGCAACCCGTTTTTTTATGTATGATCACGCATAACTTTTTACAGAGTAGTCTGATTTTGATCATTATTTTTTATAGGAAAGGGTATATCCCGAAGTTGGTCCCACATAAATTTGAATAAAAATTCCAACCCTAAGGGTAGGAAAACAAAACCGCCGACTCAAAATTACTTAGGTATACTTACATTAGTTTAAGAACTTAGTTATTAAGGTTAAATAAAAAAGGTTTATTATTTTTTGCTTTTCTGTTTTTTCGGCGGTTTAATTTTTTTGTTAAAACGTTTTTTGGATACCGTTGTGTTATTAACAGAAATCATAAGTATAGTAGTATATGATTTTGCTTTTTATGGCGTCCACGGTCCGTTGCAACAGTAAAATTATTCAAAAATATAATTATATATTTTAATATATTTGGTTATTTCCCCTCCCTTTTTATATACTTGTACATATTATTATTTTAAGATTGTTAGTTTTTAAATTATGTAAATATTTGAATACATAATACAATTAAGTAAAATATATTTTATAATTCGTTTTGAAATATTTTTTGTTTATACAGGACGCTTGGTAGAATGAACGACACCATTTTTCGGAAGAATGGGGATGTCATTTCTCAGCAAAAAAAAATTATTAATTTTATTTTACGAAATTTTAAAACTTTCGAAGCACACAAGACTTTTTCTAGAACCAATTGTACATTCGGTAACACCAAAAGTTATTGCGTTTAATAGAAGCTAGTATTAGAGAAGCTAGTATTAGCTTCTGCCCGCGACTTGGTCCGCGTGAAATTTCTAGTTCACCGACCCACACCGTCGCATCGCATCGCCTTCCCGCGTTTTCAGTTTAGTCGGTTCCTCAGGATCCTAGCGGACCCCCTTTAATTTTTAACTTAATTTTCCTTTATTTCATTTGTAAGTACCTATATTAAATTGATAAATATTTTTATAAAAAAAAATTAAAAATATAAAAAATACTGGCCCATCGGCATCAGAAACAAGGTCCAAGCTGCTGGTGGTCAGGGCTCTAGAGAAGAACCTCCTCACCATGCGTGCCGTGTCCAGAAGTACCTACTGCGTTCTGAGCCAATCCAGCCGTGCAATGAGAGCTTCCAGAGGTGTTGGTCGAGCCTCTCCGCTAATAGACCATTTACTGTAACGATTATCGGTACAATGATTGCAGAGGCCACGTTCCACATGTCGACAACCTCGTGTGCTAACTCAAAATACTTGATTTTTTATCTCACAATATTTGTCCTAGGCACCCTTTGATACGGAACCCTAAAAATCTTTAGAAGAAAAATGTCTCCAAGTAAGTAGTATCAATGTCACTCAACGATGCGTGATGAGGAATCGTACGTGACTCCTTTGCTTGAATAATAATGTCATAATCTACCCGTCACGTAGGCCCAGTGAACTACGCGTCTGTGACGTCTCATATGACGGAGATCCTTCCATAGATTCACCACATGATCATGACACGGTTTTAAAGAACCTTAATATTAGATACTGAGAATAAATCGATTTAGGTCACAAAAATAGCTTCTATGTATTAGGAATTGTCAATTTTTGTCCCTTTTTCCCGTTGCGTGAAAACTTTTATTTCTTCCTCGTTGTTTACAAGACTTCGAAGAATGCTTTAATTTGGGAACTTATTCACATTTAATTGACAGAAAATTTCATTTAATATCTCGCTTCTTTCTAGTCATTAATCAATTGCTATTTTGATTGATTGATTATCACTGACCATTTTCCGTGACGAGAATATTATTTCTGTGTAACAACTCAAGTGCAATAACTAATACTGTATAATAATAACTAGTAATAACTAATACTGTAGTAACAAAAATTATGAAAAGACAATTTGCCGCAAACGCGTTGAAGTCTTTTCTTCTATCAATTGAAATTATATTCGTGACTTGATTTTTTAAATGTATAATGTTGATAGAAATATCAAGAACTAATTAAAAATGTATTTTATTCGAGATTCGTGATATTTATCAGCGGTTCCACACAGTTCTGAGGATGTCCAACTGGTTTTCAGATCATGAGTCATCCACAGACCACGAATCAAACACGTGTAAATCATAAACATACATAGAACACGAAAATTATTTATTACAGAGCATGCCTACCACCATAGGAAAAAGAAACTTTATGTATATAAGTATCCGAACAGCACAGCAATCTTTACTTAAAAAAATGTTAGTTATTTCAAAATGGTTCTTCACATTCAGAATAGATACATATAAACAAATACTTTATTGCATGCCCTGCCCTTCACAGGGCTAATGTAATGCGATACAGTTCAGGGCAGTTAAGGACCGATACTAGTTCAGATTGCGAAAATTGCCTTAGCATTAACGGCTGTAGTTCCAACAGTTCTGCAGTTTTCACTTTGAAATTAATATACGATAAAGATGAGGACTACTGCAAGGTGTCATCGGTTGCGAAAACACGATTGCATACAATTTTCTCGATACAAAGAAGTCTCAAAGTTACCTCTAAACCGCAAAATAAAAGGAGAATATTCAATGAAAATTTTCAAATTAGGCCATGAAAATTTGCAAGCTAATCAAACTATGCATAAAGCAGGTGTCATAGGTTCGTTTTTATTTTTTTAATCGTTAAATTTAACGTAAAAAGATGAGATCCGAAATATCCAGCTTTATAACCACTCATACCTTGAACCGCTCTGCCGCCCGGCCCCCGACAGGACCCCGATTCAGTACTTGTCAGTAGAGATGGGTTGTAACAGGTTAAACAGGATATCTGTTATCACTGTTACTGTTAAACAAAAATAACAGGTCCAAATATCTGTTATTAAATAACAGCCTGTTATTTTTGTACTAACGATAAATACGTATTAAAATAACAATTAAGTATCTTCTTTATTTCTTTTCGTTTTAAGTAAGAAGTATTGAATAGGAAGGAATGACGGGGTAATATGAAATTATATAATTATATCCGGTTAGTCTGGAAGTCGATGCCAACATAGTTTTAAAAGGCTAAGCAGATTGATTGACTATTTTGTTTAGTAAATTAAAAAAAACCACCTAAACCTAAACTATAAAACAAATAACCTAAACTAAAAAAAACTATACTTACACATAAATCAGATGTGAACACTGAACACTAATGCGCTAAACACTGAACAGAAACAGCCGTGGTAACAGTCTTTGAGGGTCTGTTATTAATTTTAAGTAACAGATAAGTTATATTGGTAGGAACAACTGTTATTTGTTATTTTTAAATATCTGTTATTTCTATCTGTTACGATAAATATGCCTCACCCCTACTTGTCAGTACCGCTTCGGCTATCAGACGGGGAACCCGTGTCACTTTGCTTGCGCTCAAAAGACCCGATTGACAACGTTTTATGTTCTGAAGAAATTATGTAATAAAGTAAAATGAAATATAGATGTAAAATATAAGGCCTCGTATTTTTATTTTTTCCAAATTTTGTAGTTTTCATTCATAAAATAATTTTTGAAATGGTTTAAAATCGTAATCTCATGTCAATGTCAAAACATTGTCAAAAATTTTGGGAGGTAAACGTACCTATTTTAGACAGTTCCCAATGTGTAATGGTGTTTTCAATATATTCAGTAAAACTATTTTTATAAATAATTTTATCTATTTATTGATACAGGGTGTAAAAAGACTTTAGCCGTCGTACATCAAACTAAGTAACATTGCACAAAAGATCTGTGACAAAAGTAATTGCTGGAAATCGACTTTAATTTTTGGTGTAAACATTTACTGTATGCGCACTACCACAAACAGTAAATTTTGCACCGGCATGTAACTATACAGGGGTCCTGGAGGTATTTAAAGTTGTGTTATAATATCAAAACTTGTTTTCGTAAAAAATATCAGTGAAAGTTGTAATTTTGACCTTAATAATAATATCTCCGTAACCAGAAAGTTTCTAGTACAAAGAAATGATTACAATAATGGGGAGTACAAGTGACTCTCGGCTCGTTGTGTCTTTTTAAACATGTGCAAACAGAACTTTCAGAAACATGTGCAAAAAATTGAAGAACATAACCACGGAAACTAAATACCCATCCTGCTTAAGAAAAAAAATTACGACTCAAAGAATTTTAGCTATTCGAAAAGTTATTTGCTCCTCCATAACAGAACACATTTCTAGAGTCACGAACTTTGATACAAAAGTAAATAGCCTATTCACAGATATCACAAATTCTTATAACCACGCATTCGGAAATCACGACAACTGTCAACCTTATTACTGTACTAGCCAAAAAAACAATGAAGATGTTACTTTAATTTTGAAAACGTGCGCTATTTGGAATAGAATAAAGTTTATAGTGAATACTGTAGCAGCTAAAGCTCGAAGTTTGATGCACAATACTGATAGCAATAAAGTAGAATCCTTCAACAACATTATTGCTAAATTTGTTGGAGGGAAACGTATTAACTTTTACTTACGTCAGGGCTATGAGTCGAGATGCAACGCTGCTGTAGTTTCATTTAATACAAAACGCCCTCTCTCCACTCTACATAGATCAATCTTGGGGAAAAGCACCAGACCACTAGTGCTTCAATTAGAGGAGAAACGTTTTAGGAAACGTAGGGGTGTGTTTAAAGATTTAAGAAAGGATAGAAAACGAAAAAAAATTAATAACAAAGAAAGTAGTAAAGATTATGGTGAACATTGTCAAAAGCCAGATATGACCACTTTAGAGTACGATCGCTGCAAAGAGGACTTTTTAAAAAATTTACCAAGCTCAGAAGAAGACAGAAGAAACGTTGAAATATCAACGATTCTTCAAAGAGATTCCAGTGAGTGGTTAGAACTTAGAAGGAAACTTCTTACAGCCTCTAATTTCTCCAAAGTGGTCAATAGACGTCAAAATTCTAGTGTTAAAAATTTAGTTAAAAATCTTATATATCCAAAAAATTTATGTAATGTGCCGTCCATAAAACATGGAATAGAAAACGAAACAACCGCAATGGAACAACTAGCATCACAACTTAATATTGAAATAGAGCCTTGTGGTCTTTTTATTGATAAAGAGTTACCTTTTCTAGGTGCAACTCCGGACGGAGTTGTGCAGGGAGAAGACACAATAGTAGAAATAAAGTGTCCAATTTCTGCATTCAGGACTTCGTTGGACGATGCAATAGATAAAAAAAAAATAAGGTTTTGGAGGAAAACGAAAGATGGACTTTCCATAAATTTGAAACATCCTTGGTACATTCAGGTGCAGGGACAACTACACATAACTGGGAGAAATACATGTATTTTTGGCGTATGGTCGGGATGCAAAAATCATATCAAAACTGAAATTATACAGAAAGACGATCATTATTGGGCACAATTCATGGAACCTAAATTAACAAATTTTTACTTATCATACATGTTACCAGAGTTATGTGATCCCAGACATACACGGAATATGGAAATTAGGGATTTAAGGGAATTCACATAAATGTTCTTGCTTTCGTCATTCTCCTCCTCTTGATTCCTTTTTTTTTTAATTTAAATGTTTTCATTAAGAACAACTTATTTTAAAATTCGTTCTATTCTCCTCCTCCTCAAGTCGTACTCCTCATTACTGAGGGTCGTGATCCTCCCTTGAAAACAACTTTTCCCTGACGATGTTTCGCCATCTCTGTCTATCCTTGGCCAAGTGAAGCGCATCATGAAATTTCGTGTCAAGAGAAGAGCTTATCTGGTCAGACCATCGCAATGGGCTGCGACCTCTTGGTCGTTTACCATCCACCTTGCCGGTAACCATCAGTTGTTCGAGGTTATTGTGTTCTATTCTAAACCATCGTTAAAGCCAAAATGTATGAAACTTTCTAATCTTAATAAGCTGACTTATATGTACCAGCCGTTTGGGGCTGAAACACTACGGCCACAGGGTCCGAGTGCCCACTTAATTATTAGAGAAATCGCCAAGCGATTGGTCGACTCTTCACGTGACCAGAGGACTAGCCTATTTTTTGGCCAAAGAATCAGCAAAAAGAAAGTAATTTTAAGGCCGGCGCTCACTGACGGCATGGCACGGCGTGTCATGGCAGAGGATTTTATTACTAATCAAGTTATTTTAAATCTTTTTCAATGAGTTTAGAATTCATGTTACTTTATTTCGATACCACGATGCCGGGAAATGACGCTACGTGCCGCGGGACGCTGCGGCATGACGCGACGCGCCGAGGGATGCTGCGGCATGACGTGTTATGCCGTTTCATTCCACGTAATGCCGCGGCGCGCCATTGCATCCCGCGGGACGTGTGGGTCACTTTGTGTCGAGGAATTATGATTGCTAAGCTGGTTGAAATAAGGTTGAAACTTGTGCAGCGGTCATTTCGGTTAATGGGGCGCAGTCCAGTCAGGGCGGGCTTTCAGCAGGATTCCACGGAACGCCGCGGGATGCCGCAGCACAACCTGCCGTGCCACGCCGTCAGTGAGTGAGCAATGGTCTTTGGTCGGTCATAGAACACTAATGCAGTAGGTATATTGCGGATTTCGCGGTAAACTTTGCTTGCGTGATGTAGGTTGTGATGTCAAACAAAAGATTGGTGTAGTTCGTTTGTAGACGTCGCTACTCAAATATAATATTAGGTCCTTACATATGAAATTGGCGTTTTTCGTACTGGCCACTTTAATCACGAATTTCTCCTCTTTGGTAAGGAATTCCAAATTCAAATTTGTACAGCTATTTACTTATGTATTTGTGCTTCGATGACCGTCATTCATTTGTTTTTTTTCTTCTGTTTTTTCTGTTTGCGTCACTCATTTTACAAAATAGAAAATTTAAAATATCGCATTATTTACGAGTACGAGTTCCGCCGTGGCACTAGTGCTGCGGAAACGACTCGAAGGGTGAATGATGTGTATGGCGGTCATGTTGCAAAAGAAAACACAGTTCGTTTTTGGTTCCAACGTTTTCGTTCTGGAAATTTCGACCTGCAGAACAAGCCCCGTGGACGGCCTGAGACCCAAGTTGATAATGGAGAATTGAAGGCTATTGTGGAAGCGGACCCATCGCAAACCACGTCCGAGTTAGCTGCAGGCTTCGATGTTAGTGATAAAACTGTTTTAATTCACTTGAAGCAAATTGGGAAGATTAAAAAGCTTGAAAGGTGGGTACCTCACGAATTGACTGAAGCAAACCGGCAAACGCGCGTCGACTGCTGCGTTACATTACTGAACCGGCACAACAATGAAGGTATTTTAAACCGAATCATTACCTGTGATGAAAAATGGATTCTTTACGATAATCGGAAGCGCTCAGCGCAATGGTTGGATCCTGGCCAGCCAGCCAAATCCTGCCCCAAGCGAAAATTAACCCCAAAAAAGTTACTTGTAAGCGTTTGGTGGACTAGTGCCGGTATTGTTCATTACAGTTTTCTCAAATCTGGCCAGACTATTACAGCTGATGTCTATTGTCAGCAATTACAAACCATGATGGAAAAGCTAGCGGCTAAACAACCAAGGCTGGTCAATCGCTCCACGCCACTGCTGCTTCCCGACAACGCCAGACCACACACTGCGCAACAGACGGCTACCAAATTAGAAGAGCTTGAATTGGAATGTCTTAGACATCCTCCGTACTCCCCGGACCTTGCTCCAACAGATTACCATTTTTTTCGCAATTTGGATAACTTTTTGCAAGGGAAAAAATTCAACTCCGATGGGGCAGTCCAAATCGCCTTCAAAGATTTTATTGATTCCCGTCCGACTGGTTTTTTTAGTAAAGGGATCAATGAACTACCTATAAGATGGCAAAAGTGCATTGAAAACAATGGTTCATACTTTGATTAATTAAATATATTATATTAAAAAATATTCGACTTTTTGTTCCTTCCATACAAAACGCCAATTTCATATGTAAGGACCTAATATTATGTATAAATAACTTTGTCTTTGCTTTGTATTTGCTATGCGAATGATGAGCGTCCCATGTTTTTTTTGTTATTATATTATTATTTACCTGTCCATTTAAAAGAATTTTATATATACTGCACATACAATGTGAAAGCTAATTTTTATGTGAATGTAATAAATGAATGTTAAGGCGAATGTGTAGTTGTAGCCCGCGAAATTCAATTTTTCTTACGTTTTTTGCAATTTTCAGGTCAGTGTCAGGTTGTATCTTGATCAAAATATGATTCGCGACAATAACAGGTACGTATTTACAGAATTATAATAATTAGAATCATTAATACATCTTTCTAAGTTAGATTTCTACCGTTAAGAACAAATCTCGTATGGAAAAGTGTTGGTGGTAGAAATCTAACTTAAACAGATGTATTAATGATTCTGATGATTATAATTCTGTGAATACGTACCTGTTATAGTCGCGAATCAAATTTTCATCAAGATACAACCTGACACTGACCTGAAAATTGCAAAAAACGTAAGAAAAATTGAATTTCGCGGGCTACAACTACCCATTCACCTTAAGTTTAATCATTTTATTTCTTGACATCCTTCCAACAATAGTACAGTTCACCCTAACTGAATCAGTATGTCAGTGCGAGTGGGATAGAATGATACATAGCGCGGGGAAGTGGGGGCAAAATCTGAATTTGAGCTGAACTATTACAAGCCCTTAAGAGCGAGGTCAGGGCGACGCTATACATAATAAGACTCATTAAATAGCTAACGATTATAATTATACCACTGGAGATTTAGATTAGTCTTTAACTAAGCCCGGTGGGGACTGTTATAGGCTTCTTCTGGTGAGAAGAAGCCTATAACAGTGGACAGTGACACTGATTGAACTTTGACCTACCAACTGTGCTACTTAACAATGGCTCCAACCTCGAGCAAGCCAATTCTCGTTATTAAAAACGTTCAAAATCTAGTCGCACTCAGAGGGGCAATTCTCGTAATTATAAGAACGTCCACAGTCTGATTTCAGTCTCAATCTGTCAAAAAATACCCCGAGGGGATTAGAATACGAACGTTCTTGAAAATACGGGAATTATCCGTCATGTCGTGAACTCGTGACAGTTTTACGCATTTCTCACAATTCTCAGTAATTTTATAATGTCCGAAGCTAGAATTGTTTCTATGAAACAGCCATAAAGCTAGTACGAGAGAGAAATGTAAACATTTTTTTGTATCAAAACATAATATTCTTGTTTGTGGTTACGCAACAGGGTAAGCTACTCATAAACACTTAAACTTGAGTAGTTCTCCACTTCTGGTAAATATTACCATAGTTCTGGTTTCCACGAACCAGTAAACACTCACCAAAACATAACGGAAACAAACATTAACCGCTATTGATCCTAAAGTCACAGTCAGTCAGTCTTCTGGGCACGCTCGTTCCATAATAGACCTCATCCATCGCTTTCCATCAGGAGTGATCGAGGTCAAGAGCGGGCCCATTTAGCAATAAAAAAAAATAAAAAAAAGTAAAAATTAAGTCCGAGAGATATTTCGAAGCCATAAAACAATCTTAACCTGTATCAGCATCCTCCTATCTTCTCCCAATTTTGAGTCTACGTAGGATGTGTCTTCTCTCCCAGCCATGGACATTTCTATTAGCTGTTGTTTTGGTATTCGGTAACTAATATATTATAATCTTGTAGATGCGTTGACATTAATACTCTCTTGTAACAGTAAATGGCTCCGGTCGGACTTTACTCCTTCGTTAAACTTTAATAGATGTGATTTCGAGGCTTCAATAAAAAACTGGCTGCTGTTGCTTGGGACGAGGTGTCGCGACACACTATAGACACGAATCATCATCCGCCTAGCCTTTTCCCAACTATGTTTAACTATGTTGGGGTCGGCTTCCATTTCTTACACAATAGACAGACAGGAATGTCGACAAAAAGTGGACATCTTCTATAAAACAATTGAAGAAATGATTGATGAATTAGCGCCCATTTCGCGCATACGTAACCATCGATATCCCTTATGGTAGGTATAGCAGTCATCTGCCTAGCCTTTTCCCAACTATGTTGGGGTCGGCTTTCAGTCTAACAGGGTGCAGCTGAATAATATTTTACATGGAGCGACTGTCTATCTGACCTCCACTACCCAGTTACTGGGTAATACGATACCCCTTAGTAAGACTGATTGTCAGATTTCCGGGCTTTTGACTACCCGTAACGACTGTCAAAGACCCACGAATGACAGCCGGGACCAACAGCTTAACGTGCTTTCCGAGGCACGGAGGGTCTTGGTAAGTATGTGAAGATGGTCACCCATCACCCATCCACGGGTCAACTGCGGCAAGCATAGCTTAACCTGATCGATCGACCCGTGCGGCTGTTATTACTTAGCCACAAAGCCCTTATGGTATAGCAATCCGCTCATTAAATGTTTAAAAGAAAAAGCTAAATAGCATAATCGTTTAAAAAATACAAGAATTTGATGGATAAGTATACGTATGAGTTGCTTAGAGATAGATGCGAGTTTATGATAAGAGTGTCTCCGGAATTAAAAATAAATGCTGCTGGAGTAACAGCAGCATTCATAGCATTGAATCAGCCAAAATTAAAATTCATTTGAGCATGTGCGATTCGACTAATAATAATTAGTCCAATGGTAGCATATTATTTTTTAGTTTATAATTTTAACTAGCACTATTGTTTTTTTTTTTCTTGTTTAAGTTTACCTGGTATGTAAGGTACATCATATTGCACGATTTATGAACCAATAATTAAAAAAAAAAACATTATCTACCAATTACCACTTTTGACGAACAAGACGAACCGATTTCACACCTTGGATTCATTATCATAAAACAAAACTAAGAACATAAAAAAATAAGCAAGAATATACTTAAGAATGTAAATAAGTCCATGAACAGTGAACCCAATAAAAACAACACATTTGCCTTAATTTTCAATAAACTCAATCTAAACAAACAACACACTACAATGTCACGGTCACGTTAAGTCAATAAATTAATTAATGACTTCCTAATTGACGCACTGATTGAGATGATCAGTTACGATCAACTTAATATTGCCATCGATCATAGAAGACAACTGAAAACATCTTGTTATTGAGTTGAGTCAGTGTTGTTGTTATACTGAAATCAACAATTAAAGGTTGTAGTTTAATCATGTAAGTAAGGTATTAAAGCTCCGTGTGAAAAAACTCATTCTCAAAATTGCAGCCGCCATCAGTGCAATAAATTTCAGAAAGGCATGGAAAGGTATCGCATATTTTACACATCGGACATTTAAACTTTGTCTTTACGGTTGGCAACGCGTCCGAAAACACCTAAGCCATTATGTATTTGAGCCATGGTAACAACTTTTAATTAAGGATTCTTTAGTTACCTATTATTCAGTTTACCACCAAATCAATTTAAGAATACGTAATAGTCATAGATATATGAAAGAAGGAGATATGGCCCGTAGTTGAAAATGTATCAGAACCCGATGTCGCTAGGTTTGCCCCACCGCCGCGCCACTACTACAGATGTAGTTTAGTAAAAGCAATAGATACAAAGTCGCGCACACTCTTGCAATTCATAAATCAGAACGTACTACACAATCAATTATAAACCTTAAATCATCAAACACAGCGTGCATTTTACCATGCACCGTACAACTCACTCACACAAAAACATCTATCGCTATCGTTGTGCTGTGCAAAAGCCATTTATTTTACATATACGCTAGTGATTGACTAAATCGGAAAGTTATCGATTCTTTAATTCATTATTGTACTAAGAAAAATAAAGGGTCATGAAAATAAAATAAATAAAAAACGATATGTTCAGAACATATTATTATATTATAAATCAATAAAATGTGTTTAAACAAGTAATTGCAGTTATTAAAAAAAAAATAACATAATTTAACATTTTCTCAAGGGCCTTCCAACCATTTAAACGTCATATTTTCAGGTCTTCTATAAACCGGGTTAAAACGGTTGACAAATTGAAAAATTAACTATAATAGCAATATATTCGTTGAGCATTCAACGTTGTTGTCGATAGCCTACGTTAGTGGACATTCATAACCACATCACTATCTCGCCGCAAGACACAGCGGCTGTACTATGCGACGCTCGGCGAAAATAAAGTATCGTTTTGTAATTTTTACATTGCTTGCTTTTCACTTACGACATACTGAGTGGCTAGTGGTTAAGAAGCAATGTATTTGCTGCAAAAATAGTATAGCCGCTGCGATATTTGAAAACAAAAATAACGTAGTAAAAGCAAGAAATATTTTACGCTTTGTTGTTTTTCATGATTTTAAAGACAAATACAGTAAAATACTTTTACTTATATATGGTAAGTGATTCCACGAGATACGAGGTTTTTATTTTGACTTCGTTTTTTACAGGAAACCACTGAACAACTCGGCATTTTTATATTTTATCACGATCACAGTCAAAAGCGCACTAGTTCGCGGAGACGGCCATTCGCCTAGTACAAGCGCATGTTGCTCATGACGCGTGGACACAGACACGCCCCCTTGCCACTTCTCCTGTTTTTTACATTTCTATGGTAATAGTGCACATCCAGGACGTGAGCTGCATCATGTTACTAAGCAACGAAATACTCAAATAGACCATAAACTAGCACGCATGTGTTGTCTGTTTCTAAAGTATCTTATTAAAATGTAAACTAATGGATCTGAATATGTACCTCTATAAAATAAGAATTTCTGGTTTTATTATAAACATACTCGAAGCTAAAAATGAAAGAATTTTTTTATTATTTAAAATTTTCCTAAAGATGTTTTTCATTTCACAGTCAAGGTAAATTTTATAACTTATATTTTCGACGATGATTTTTAAATTGCAATTTAAAATGTTATTCTTACAATAAATGTGGAGAAAAAAAAAATATACGCGTCGAATTGATAACCTCCTCCGTTATTTCGTCGGTTAAAAAGTGGTAAGATATAAAATACCCAAATACCTAAATAAAATCTAATATACCTTCTAAATACGATGAATGTGTTACTAATTCCCTATAGTGAGTGATTGTGTAAGAATTTAACCTGAAAATACAAAGATAATTTTATTTGTCAAAACTTGCGTATACATACAGATTAAGCATGCAGGGTAACACAATATTAATATTTTGTACGTAAATGTTTCACCGTAAGGCGTACAAATTTATAGTATTTACAAAAAAATAAAAAAGGAAATTACAAAATAAAATCTAAATTACTAAAGGCACTTCAATCCAAGTACATAATAATAATAAACATTGATAAGTCAGTAAAATAAATTAAATGTCACAAAATTTAAGTACTAATAAAATAAAATAAAAAATGTCAAATAGTGTCATTCAAAAAATCATTTATATTATAATAACACTTGTCTGTTAATAAATCTCGAATCTTTTTTTTAAACAAATTTATTGGCAGTGTTTTATATGACTGTGGTATTTTATTATATATTTTAGGAGCCATACAGAAAACTGAACTTTTACACTTTCATCTGATACTTTCGGAATAGACCATAGATGCGCCGGTGCCAGTTCAAAGTGACCTTCCGGAGACCTTGGCAGTGGCCAAAGAGTATGTAATCACTCCGTTCTGCAGTGACTGCAAGCTCGTCTCACCACCGCATACACGTCGCATACTAATCACACTAATTACGTATTACATTCTTTGTGCTTCATAAGTTTGGTGGTGTAATAAAGATGACTAAACTTGTTAAATTCGCTTTTGTTTAAAGGGGATATATATGAAGTCCTTTGTTTTTAGATATTGTAATTTACTTGCACAGGATTGGTTTTTGCATCCCAAATATTGTGGAGATTACGTAGGTTGTCCTAGGTTTTCTTATGTTTATAATATATCTTAGCAATGTGTCTTGATAAGACCATGTGTTGCTCTCATAAATAATTTTCTTTTATAATATTAGGTCCTTACATATGAAATTGGCGTTTTTCGTACTGGCCACTTTAATCACGAATTTCTCCTCTTTGGTAAGGAATTCCAAATTCAAATTTGTACAGCTATTTACTCATGTATTTGTGCTTCGATGACCGTCATTCATTTGTTTTTTTTTCTTCTGTTTTTTCTGTTTGCGTCACTCATTTTACAAAATGGAAAATTTAAAATATCGCATTATTTACGAGTACGAGTTCCGCCGTGGCACTAGTGCTGCGGAAACGACTCGAAGGGTGAATGATGTGTATGGCGGTCATGTTGCAAAAGAAAACACAGTTCGTTTTTGGTTCCAACGTTTTCGTTCTGGAAATTTCGACCTGCAGAACAAGCCCCGTGGACGGCCTGAGACCCAAGTTGATAATGGAGAATTGAAGGCTATTGTGGAAGCGGACCCATCGCAAACCACGTCCGAGTTAGCTGCAGGCTTCGATGTTAGTGATAAAACTGTTTTAATTCACTTGAAGCAAATTGGGAAGATTAAAAAGCTTGAAAGGTGGGTACCTCACGAATTGACTGAAGCAAACCGGCAAACGCGCGTCGACTGCTGCGTTACATTACTGAACCGGCACAACAATGAAGGTATTTTAAACCGAATCATTACCTGTGATGAAAAATGGATTCTTTACGATAATCGGAAGCGCTCAGCGCAATGGTTGGATCCTGGCCAGCCAGCCAAATCCTGCCCCAAGCGAAAATTAACCCCAAAAAAGTTACTTGTAAGCGTTTGGTGGACTAGTGCCGGTATTGTTCATTACAGTTTTCTCAAATCTGGCCAGACTATTACAGCTGATGTCTATTGTCAGCAATTACAAACCATGATGGAAAAGCTAGCGGCTAAACAACCAAGGCTGGTCAATCGCTCCACGCCACTGCTGCTTCACGACAACGCCAGACCACACACTGCGCAACAGACGGCTACCAAATTAGAAGAGCTTGAATTGGAATGTCTTAGACATCCTCCGTACTCCCCGGACCTTGCTCCAACAGATTACCATTTTTTTCGCAATTTGGATAACTTTTTGCAAGGGAAAAAATTCAACTCCGATGGGGCAGTCCAAATCGCCTTCAAAGATTTTATTGATTCCCGTCCGACTGGTTTTTTTAGTAAAGGGATCAATGAACTACCTATAAGATGGCAAAAGTGCATTGAAAACAATGGTTCATACTTTGATTAATTAAATATATTATATTAAAAAATATTCGACTTTTTGTTCCTTCCATACAAAACGCCAATTTCATATGTAAGGACCTAATATATGCAAAGAACTCGATGTATACCCAATATACACCTTTATAATAACGCTTCTTCATTATGATTCATGTGTGGAGCTACCAACATAGCTTGCAGAGTAAGCAAGCTGAATTGGTAGTTTACTGGCCATGTTTGTCGAAGGACCGATGGCCGGTGGAGCAGACGAGTCCTGGAGTGGAGACCGCGTATCGGCAAGCGTAGTGTGGGACGACCCCACCTAGATGGATCGAGGACCTTAAGAAGGTGGCAGGTACTGGATTCGGAAGGCGGAGGACAGGGTTTCGTCGCACAGCCTAAGAGAGGTCTATGCCCAGCAGTGGACTGCGATTGGCTGAGTTGATTCATGTTAAACTTTCATTCGCTGTAAACAGATGGTTTTCCCATCCTTATCCATTGAACATTCCTCCTTCTCTCCTTAAAGTATCCTGTATAACCTGTCACTCTCTTATTAATATTAGTCATCTTCATCACTTATAGCTATTACTAATGTCTAATTACTTCATCTACAAAACAATACTAACAGATGATTTAATTCCCCACGCCTGACCTCCAGCACCCTTAAGGAAACCATACTGCTAGCAGTAGTTATCAATATCGTAACACGGATGCTGCCAGGTGTAATTTCCACTGTGGTGTAATTGATACAACTTCCTATTGTTGGTGTATCATACACAGAGCTAAACAGTCTCCAAACTTATAGATACTTCCGAATCTGAAATGAAAGGTTTGCCCTGACTGGAGGCCTTAATTTACATCCATAGTATAGCCCGGTTTTACACATGACATGTTGCGCCGACCGGCGACCCCATTTTATTTCCCCAATTTTCTTTTTACTAACCTTCTGTCGCGAATCTGAAACGGCTATTGCCACGATTATTTTTAAACGTGTAATATTATACATTTCATTCATGAGCATGTTCACGTAGGCTAGGTTGCGGTACTCAGATCTTTCAAACCGGACACTGGATTTCTTTCTGTGGTTTTCAAAAATACAAAATAAAAACATAACCCTCCTTCTGGTGCAGTCGGGTAATAACTATGAATGAATGTAGTGAACTATGACAAAAAATAAGGATAGCGCGAAATATTACATTAATGTTTTTAAACAGACCGCTGTAATGTATACTTTAACGTACATATGATTCATGCTATAATAGAAAAACAGAAACACGACCTTCTTTCTTAAAAAACAGTCTATGGAAATACTGTATTGGGAAATTGCATAATGGCTTATAGGGATATGCTAAGAATGCAGAAAAATACGTTCAGTAATACTTCGAAGTAGGTAAAATACAGGAGGATGACTCAGTAACCTTCACTCGCCAGAAGAATTAGATAGCTACTCTACTAGAACAATTCATAGAAACAAACTTTAAAGTTCAAGGTGAATGTTAGTTTACATATTTTGCTTGTTTTAAGTAAACAAGGACAACATGAATGTGATCTAAAGTTTTCCACTTTTTATACAGTTTTCGAAATCAACGAGTTTGGGTAGCTTGTGTACAAGTCTGTGACACAGTAAATAGGTAAGCACAGAAGGTGCATTTCATACAAGATACACGCAATACGCGTATTAAACAAGCGTACTAAACAAACTTAGAGCAGTGGTGGCCAAGTGGTAACGACCGCGACTTACGAGGTGTAGGTCGTAGGTTCGAACCCAGACAGGCGCTTTACTTTGTGTAAATTATTTCATCACCACTGCTCTCAAAACGGTGAAGGAAAACATCGTGAGGAAACCGGCATGTCCTAGAACCAAAAATTCGAAGACATGTGACATCTGCTAACCCGCACTGGGCCCGCGTGGTGGATTACGGCCCACTCCCTCTCACCGAGAGGACGCCTGTGTCCCAGCAGTGGGGAACATTATAGGCTGATTATGTACTAAACAAACAAGGTGGTGGTGTACGATGACTGATGGTGTAATTAAAATGACTGCAAACCCGAAAAGATTTTTAAATATAGTTCATTTTAATGATATAATGAATTTAATTAATTGAATTTGAATTCAATTAATTGTATGTGTTTGTGATTTGTATGTTGGGACTTTGTACCTTTGTAAATAAATAAATATAATCATCACTATGTATACATCTGATTATTTTTTTAACGATTTCAGTGTTGGTCCCATTGTTAAAGTTATTTATGATAATTAATGTATAGGTACAATAACCCCTTTTCAGATTTTGTAGGTACTCATGAGTTACCACCCCAAAGCAGACCATTACACTATGAAAACGAAAATTCATTTCTCAAAAAAAAAGTCATTTATTCAAATTAGGCTGAGAATCAGCAATTTTCGAACATCAAAAGTACATAAGACGGTCCCCCAAAACGCCCACCCTTCACCACTTCCTAATGCTTTCGCTGGGCAGAAGAAGTGGCGGAACAAACTCCCCAGCGGCACAGCTGTCTGTTCAGTTAAAAAAAAAACTTGCTTCTATACAACAGTAGGTATGCAAACTAGTTAATATTACGAAACACAAAACATTCAACAAAACTATTTCCTATATGTCAGCTAGCCACGCCAATATATCTACCAATAAATAGAACGTAAACTATACTCAAACAAAAAATAAAAAAGACGGGTTGCACTCCGGGAGTGCCGGCAGAAGTGAAAACTTGAATATTAACGTTGTGCATTTTTGATATTTTTCATTAATAGGTTCACTTTGTTCAATTTCCATATTTTAAACACTTTATATACACGAATTTTACGAATACACAGCAGTGTGGCCACTACACAGACGGTCGAGCCATCAGCTGTCACCATCCATGGATGCGCGTGGCACGCTGTAACATAAACACACACGAACATTCGCGCAAGCGCCCTGCGCCGCCTAAACGAAACAGCAGGCATACATTTTCGCCGCGCCGTAGAAAGAGAGGGGGATACTTCCTCTCCTACGCCGCGCCGGCTGTCTACTCTCCATCCGTCTTACGAATTTTCGATCAGGGTCCTAAAGAAGTTTTCACTTCAAAAATAACTAATAAAAATATGAATGAACCTCTACATGCTTTACCATCACTATTAGTAAGTACTATCTATATTTACTTCTAATAATACAACCGCAGACGTATTTACTTCACCATGAAGAATCTTAATAATATATTGTGTTTATATTGCTTTTGAAATCAAGCTTTTAGGTCGGAGATGCTATTGGGGCTTTAAATTACTATGTTACTGCGTAATCTACGTTGACTACCTACTAATTAGACTACTATACTGACGAGCTATCCATATGTACATACATATGTGTGTATACATGTAAATATGTCTTGGCATGATCGCGCAAACTTGGCCATTATTAAAGTAATAATTAAGTCTTTGCCTATTTATCAGTTTAAATGAACATCAGTGCCTCATGGAAATGCATAGGTATATCGCATTGCCTGTCGGGGGAGCGGTGAATGCTTATGCGAATCCCGCACCCCCGGCCATAGGAAGAGGTGAAACACCGCGGTGGTTTTAGCCGGTAAGTGTCCGGCATGCTCCTCTGTCACTCCACGATAGAGGAAGTCCATGAGGATTTCCACCGCGGAAAAAAAAGGTACATCGCATTGTTGTCATAATACTCTTCCGCACAAGTGAGTCTGATCGTTATTACTTACTATGTAGTATTACTATAACCTACACCAACAACTTGACAATGACATAAGTGAAAATCATGTCATCGAATCAGTTATTTCTCAGGTATTTATCCACTAGTGGTCTGCCAATATACACAGTACTTCATGGTTTTTTATTTTTATTAGGAAAAAGGTGATCGATAAGGCATATTGTCATTATGATAAAAAATACATTTTAAGTCATGTTAAGAGGAAAATTCTTCACTTGGTAAAGAGTTCGTGATTGCATACATGGTAGTATCATGCAGTCCTCTAGACCATGGCGACTCATTGGAGACTAGCCTT
Source organism: Amphipoea lucens (assembly GCA_947508005.1). Taxonomy (NCBI): domain Eukaryota; kingdom Metazoa; phylum Arthropoda; class Insecta; order Lepidoptera; family Noctuidae; genus Amphipoea; species Amphipoea lucens. The sequence goes on along the minus strand of OX382368.1, from coordinate 892,711 downwards.
CCGAGCGGGAAATATAGCACAAAGTATGTGCGCAGACACAAGTGCACTTCTGCTTCTTTTCGTGTCGATGGCACTCTTTTTCGATATTTGTAATTGTGCACTCACTCTTCCCTTACTATTATAGTCGACTGGAGAGAGATCAGGCGCAGGACCAACGGCTTAATGTGTTTTCCGAGGCACTAGGGTGGTAGTATCATGATCAATATGTTAAGTCAATTCCCATACCAAAATAATAATAACATATCAAGTGCAGAACCTTTTCTAAGATGGTGGAACCCTACATGTAGAACGATCACTTATGGAGCAAACACACAAAAACATCCACTGGTACATCTCGACTTGCGTGGGAGCACAAAAACATCAATTGCTTCGCGGATGTTCCTCCACATTGTCTATGCGACAAACAAATCGTCCGTGACAAATATATATCATCGAATTCTGAATACCCCAGTTTTTGTAGAGCTTTGTGTTCGTCAAGTGATGATTTGCGCTTGCGCGTGGCAACTGTTTACATTTGAATTTACTAGGACACTTTACAAATTTCGTGCTTTACTGTCTCTAAGGGGTGCTACACACTTTTCGGGTCAAGACTTTCGTTTCGACAGTATTTGTTGAATCGAAGTCGACCTGAAACAATTACTACACATATTCTCCGTTTATACTCCGTTCGGCATCTACGCTGACGTGAACTAGTGTGTAGCACCCCTTAGGTACCTTACCAGAGTCCCCTTAACTTTATTCCAAAGAACTTTTCCATAACTAATAGTTGTCTAAAAATATGAAATGTTGTCAATTTGACAACATTTCATATTTTTAACCTACAGATATTATTACGTTATATAAAAGTTAATTCAAAACTAGGGCACCCATATTTTTTAGTTTTTCGAAATAATGTACTTTTCATTCATAATTTCAACTTTGAAATTCGGTGTATTCTAAAAAGACTTAAGCGCCAGATGACGTCATGCTTACGGTGGAATGGCGATATAACCTTTGCTTTACTGTGACCCGTCAAAAAAACTGTTAGATGTCACTTGTCTGAGTCGTTGTGTTTTCACTTTGTCAGCTTGTCTAACTCGTTGGCGCCTGTTTGTTTTCAATAAATTCTCAAAAATTTCTTATTTTCAAGTGCCATTACCCCACATTCTGTTTTTATTAAGTTATCATGCAAGTTTCGGAAGGATTTGTAGTTGCCGATAGCAGAAACTTGCCGAAACTAGACTATTTAATGCTATTGGAATATATGCACGAAAATGAATGCTACAATGTTGCGGAAATACGTAGTGCTAAGGCATTACTAGCATCACGGGAAGCATATGTTGACACAGCTGTAGGATATGTAGAAGTCAAGCGAGAAGGAAACTCATGCACCGTTAAATGCAGGGTAACACCTGAACATAAAGTAAAATCTAAGTTATATCAGGTTACAGCTGTAATCAATGAATCTGCCGAGAAGATTATCACAGTAGAATGCAATGACTGTGCAGCTTCTGCAGGAGGATGCATACACGCTATATGCTTTGCTATTTGGCTCATAAAACGGTCAGACGAACCTTTAACTACGTCAACTAAGTGTTATTGGAGTAAACCAAAACTTGCTGGAGCTGTAGGTGACCGGAAGTTCATCTTGGCAAAAAATATTGGCAAAATGAAAAGATCCCTGGATAATGTAGACATGAGTGTCAATATTTATATGTTTTACGAAGAATGCAAGAGGCGAAAAGTTACAACAGGAATGATTTTAAATTACTGTGGGAATCACCAGCCTCAGTTAAATGACTTTAGTGTGTTTAATTTAGTGCTGCAGTTTATACACCAAGTAGATGATCACTGCTACGACAATTTTAAGTCATTTTCTGCAACAACTATTACCAAAGATGTAGTAGAAACTATTACTGAAGCTACAAAAGCTCAAGCAGACTCAAAACTGTGGCATTCTATGCGTCAAGGGAGAGTCACAGGGTCCCGGATCTATGAAGCTATTCACTGTAAAACAGAAAATGGTGCTTTAGTACAAAGCATTCTTGGAGGTTACAAGGTGCCAGAAACAATAGCTATCAAAAGGGGCAAGGCATTAGAAAAAGAGGTACTCAAGGAGTTAGAAAAAGAATTTGGAGCAATTCAACACACAGGGTTGATTTTAATATCCCCTATCATTGGAGTTTCACCTGATGGGATTTGTATGGACTTTGTCGTAGAAATAAAATGCCCTCTAAGTGATAAAACAATGAAAAGTTATGTGAAAGACTGTGAACTGTATGAAAAATATAAAGCTCAGATAATGGTACAAATGCATGCTGCAAAAAAATTAAAAGGACTGTTTTGTGTTGCTGATCCTAGTTTTGAACATACAAAACTCGTACACAAGTACTGGGTGGAGTATGATGAAACATATGTGACAGGTTTATTGGATGCCGCTGAAGAATTTTGGAAACAATTTATTTTTAAGAGAGTTTTACAAAGTGCAAAATAAAAATCAATGTTATATAGTATTTATGTCTTTTATTCATTCTTAATAATAGAACCATGTAGATTTATCAACCCGCATGCCACCATAACTGCATCATCTGCATGTTGAATCAATTTATTATTTATTGTAGAGTGTGGTTTCAAAAATTTAAATAATCTTACTCTTCTTATTACCCTCTCAACATGAATTCGCAGACTGGCAATGACCTTGCTTTTGATAGCATCCTGCTTTGTCAACTTTTGATCTTTTGAAACACTGGGTGGCCGAAGTAACTTATTCTGATTTCTACTTAGTAAAACATCAACATGTTTAAATCCTCTGTCTGCCAATACAGTACACTTTGCTGGCAGCACATCCAGAAAACCACTGTTTTCTACTATATTGGCATCAGAATACGACCCCCAAAACCAACAGATACAAAGTTGACAAAACCATCAGGTGTTGTAGATATTAAGTATTTTAATGTATTTGCATTTTTATATTGTGACCATGTTAGAGACTGGTTAACAGGATTTGATGGCTTTTCAATTTCAATCTCGAAACAGTCAATAATGCAAAACACATTTGAATATTCTTCACTGGTTTTGAAGGAGGCTGGCAAATTTCTTTTGACATCATATACACGAGGAGAAAAAATTAATTGTTTGAAGAACTTAGATAGAATACACAAAGTCCTGAAAAATATTCTCCATAATGTGGTTAATGACACCTCGAACATATCTGAGATTTGGTAGAATGGGGTATTATTTTTAATTTTATACAAAGTTACTATTATATTAAAGGATTTTACATTCAGATTACTTTCTAAATAGTTAATCAACCAATAATAATTCTTCGGTAAGCCTATGTAATTTTGTGATTTTTTTTTAATAAGGTCAAGCATAAAGCTTCTGCCCTGTATTGTAGGTTCAATGTAGATTTCTGATGAGGTTTCCGATATTTCAGCAGATGCAGAACTTCCTTGTGTTGAAGGTAACAACACTTCTTCCATCTCATCAACTTCTTCAAACAAAGATTTCTTTGTCTTCATCTTGTAAATGGCACAATAAGTAGTTCGATCTGATGTTCTTGGCTTCACTTGTACTCCTTTGCTGGCTTTTGTAGTGAATGGATTTTTACAAACAGTGTCCATATCCATATTAATTTGCATAAATGATGAAGAAGTTGTTGAAGATGTGCTGGGTCTAGATTCAATAATTACTTGATGATCAGTTGAAAGTGGTATCCTGACAAGAGATTGTGGTAGCCGAGACTTCAACTTTGGCCGCACTTTCATTGTTATCCAATACCGGTAGTTCTCCACATCTTCCTTCAACTAAAAGATAAATTATAATTTAATTCCAAAAACAAACTACATTGTAAAAGTCACTACCTATGTTATAAATACTTTGCTCAATATACAAATGGGTACTGGATCAAAATTTTGAATAAGATAAGCACCACATGCACTAAGCATTGTGTTGTGGTATGATATTATGTAGTTTGTAAAAATCATTGTTATTAAAGTACTTACATTGAGGTGATCTTCGCATACATATATAACGCGTTTAGGACATGATATACCCACACACATTGCACCACTCTTGTTTTGCTGAGCTGGGCACCGCAAAAAATGCTTTTTGAGTATCCCTGGAATTGATTTTGCAGGCTGGTACAAAACAATATTTTGTGTCCTTCATTAACGTATATTTTTCATTCGGATCCATTTTATTAGCGAAATATCAATCAAAAATTGATAATATTAACAGTAGGTAAGCAGCGTGTCGAGTTGATAGGAAAAAATATTGTTGATTTCAATTCAGTTTTTTAGTTGTTTTCTAGTTACCAATATCTTAAATAAACATCCCTCAAAAAGCTGCGAGATGTACCCTACTAATGCAGAGAAAAACTCTAATGAGACCGAATCACAAAATGAACAGCTGCCTATAGATACGTATAGCACGATCGGAATCAAAAGTCAAACTAAAAGTATCAAGACTCAGCGGTCACTTACACCAATCAAGAATAAAATATGCCTGCTGAGTACCGACAGCAAGAACAACGTTTTATCGGTGGCACAAAATATTTTAAACGAAAAGTATGACATTTGTCACTACCTCAAAACCAACGGAGACATAAAACATCTGCTCCATGATTTGGAAACAAAGTTAAGTGATTTTACTTTAAAAGATTTTTGTATTATTTTGATAGGAGAAGAAGATTTTAAAATAACGAAAGATTACTTTCAGATAATTTTTTACATACGAAACATACTACAAAACATTAAACATACAAATATAATTATGTGCTTTCCTACCTACAAACTTGGTTTTAATATGTATAATTGCAGAATTGAAACATTTAATAATTTAATATATCTCGATCTATGTAACCATGAATATGCATACCATCTCGATTCGAACCTAAATTTAACAACAGATTATAGTATGTTTCACAGGCACTCAGGGAAAATAAATAACACAGGACTGAGAGTTATTTTTGAAAATTTAATCTCATTGATTGATTATTGTATAAATATAAATGCATGTAATACTGATGTACAAGTGAGAAGTTCTACAGATAATTATATTACTCCATATGTAAGTTGTATAAATGGAAACACTGGGGTAAAGGTTGATGTTACAAAAAATTATGTTCATAAGGATTTTTTTCGTGTATAAGCACATATTTATCTTACATCAGAACATTAACGGTCTAATAGGAAAGTCAGACCAATTAGGTATCCATTTAGATGAACTTCTACAGCAAGAAAAACGAGTAGATATTGTCTGTATTACTGAACATAACATGAAAGAAGATGATATCACACAACTAAATTTAGAAAACTTTAAACTTGCCACATTCTCATCAAGAAACACCAGGAACGGAGGTTCTTGTATAGTAATAAACCCTTGTCATGAGTACAAAGTTATAGATATAAAAGAATTTTGCATTTCCAGCGTAATAGAATGTTGTGCAGTTGAGTTGTTAGTCCATCAAGTCATTGTTATTTGTATTTATAGGCCTCCAAAATACACAAAAAATACTACAGCCGTGTTCTTTGAAAAACTAGATTGTATACTTAACTTATGTAGCCGAAACATTGGTAAAAAAGTTTTACTATGCGGTGATTTCAATATTGATACACTCCAAAATACAAGATTATCTACAGAATTCCAGCATCTACTCTTAAACTATAATATAAAGCCAAGTATAAATAAACCTACACGTATTTCTAGCGGTAAATGTATTGACAATATCATACATAATGTCAAAGGTGGTCGAGGAGAAATTTTAGACTTAGCTTTGTCTGATCACACAGCCCAGCTTTTTAAATGTCCAGTCAAAAAGACTTGTACGATTGATCACTGGCATATAATTAGCCGGGACTACAGCTCTGAAAACAAAGAAAAGTTTGCGGATTGCATGCACAAACTTAGCTTTGATGAGGTATTTAATAGTGCCGATCCCGAAACAGCTTTCAATTCATTTCACGATTTATTTACACTTTTCTATGACCTGTGTTTCCCTACTGTAAAGAAAAAAATCTCTAGTCGGCAATCTCCTAAATGGATTTCTAAAGGCATTAGAACTTGCAGTAAACGGAAAAGAGATATACTTTGGCAATATAGAAAATCGCCTTCTAATGAAAACAAACAATTACTAAAACAATACTCGAAACGACTCAAAAAAGTTATTTACTTGACCCAAAAAGCACAAAATAATTATCTTATAAATAATGCTGAAAACAAAACTAAAGCTACGTGGAAAGTTATAAAAAAATGCAAATCAAACTTTCCTTCCGAATCCTTGCACAAAATACATACTAATGATAAAGTAATACATGAACCTATAGAAATTGCTACAGCATTTAATGATTATTATGTAGATGTAGTTGAACAAACGAGTACCACAAAAAATAATAATAGTAAAAGTTTTTCAAACATCAATCACTATCCGAAATCCATGTTTATGGCACCTACTGATCCGTTTGAAATATTTAAAGTTATTAATTCATTGAAAAACACAAACAGCGCTGGTTATGACGGCATTACAACTAATATTTTAAAACTCGTAGCAAACAATATTGCTCCAGTGCTAAGCTATGTAATCAATTTATGTATAGAAAATGGACACTTCCCAAGTAAACTAAAAATGTCATTAATTAAACCACTACATAAGAAAGGCGAAAAAACAACCATTTCAAATTACCGCCCAATTGCTTTAATTCCAATACTATCTAAAGTGTTTGAAAAGGTTATCTATAATTCTCTTTATTCTTTTCTTGAATCAAATAATATACTTGCAGAAGAACAATATGGATTTCGTAAAAATAGAAGTATAAACAAAGCAGTATATGAGTTATTCTCTAAAATTGTTCTGAATGTTGACAAAAAAATACCTATTGCTGCATTACTAATGGATATGTCAAAAGCATTTGATCATGTAGACCATGATATATTATTAAGCAAGTTAGAACGCTATGGCATTAGAGGCAACATGTTAAAATTGATTGAAACTTATTTAACTGGCAGAAAACAAGTGACTGTCATAAGTAGGATTTGCCCAAAGACAAAAATAGACATTGCGTACATGTCTTCAACTAGAATAACAACATGTGGAGTTCCGCAAGGAAGTGTACTTGGGCCCCTGCTATTCATTATCTATATAAACGATTTACCAAAATGCACTGAACATCAAACTATTCTATTCGCCGATGACAGCACAGTAATCGTGCCATGCAAAGATATAAAAACATATGAAAATGATATAAACAGTTCCCTACAAAATATAATTAATTGGTTAAAAATAAATAAATTAAAAATAAACTTAGACAAAACAAAAATAATGTCATTTTATCAACGAACAAACCAATCACATTTAAATGTCGTTTATGAAAATATAATAATAGCAGACACCAGTATAGCCAAGTTCTTGGGACTGCATTTAGATAGTCATCTATCTTGGAAATCTCACATTGAAATTATCTGCAAAAAATTAAATCAATACTCATATGCACTTTATAACTTAAGAAAAATTGTAAATGAGTCCGTCGTCCTAGTAGCGTACAATGCCTACGTAACATCTACTTTACGCTATGGAATTATATACTGGGGTAATTCTACAGATAAACTCATCGCATTCAAGGCACAGAAAAAATGTTTACGATCTGTCTTCAAGCTAAAATCAACTGACAGCTGCTTGCCATTTTTTAAAAAGTATAAGTTACTAACCCTGCCATGTTTATATATTTATGAGACAGCAGTATTCGTCAAATCAAACTTACATCTATTTAAAACTCTTAAATCGAAACGTCGCAACAATGAGATTTGCGCTAATATACACAACACAGCTTTTTACACAAAAAGTTTTCTAGGTATGGCACCCAGATTGTACAATAAAATACCGGAGCCTATAAGAGCAAAACACGAGCTACATGATTTTAAAAAATATTTAAATAATTTCCTAATTCAAAAGGCATATTATTCCATCAAGGAATACCTAGAAGATAATGCAAGATATGTGGATAAATATGTGCGGTAAGAATTATTTTACTGTTATGTCTGTCAGTTGTAAATATATTATTTAAAAAATACTACTAATTCATAAGAAATGTTATGTGTTAAGTGTTATTATCTGTTTGCAATATTGTTAACTTGATAGAGGATAGTTTAAGTCTGTTAGCTTGTCATTTAATTTTAACAAAAGTTAATTTCGTATACCTACTTACTTGATATTTGTACGCCGTTAACGGCAAAACATAGAGATCTCTGTACCTATTTTATTTTAAACACCTATTTTTACACCTATGTTTAACAAATAAAAAACTTTGACTTTGACTTTGACTTCTCTTTGCTAGTTACAATTCTTAGGTGACATTTACCTATGACATTTACATGTCCTGTTTGATGTAATTTTCATCAAAGACATTTGAATGCACAAAGGTAACTACCTTGTTCCTCCGTTTAGTGACGTCATCACATGTTTTTTGATTTTTATTTTTTTTTCTCAGAAATTTAGAAATAAAAAAATAAAATAAAAATATATTTGAACTCAGGATACGAAAATAAAGAAATAGTATTTTTGTTTTAAGGTCGTGTCAGGTTTGAAATGTTGTCAATTTGCCGAACGCAATGCAAGATCTAAATTGACATTATTTCCTTTTTTGTGGTCCTTCGTTTCTTGGTACTCGGGCTGACTAGATAATCATCTGATCACGAACGTATTATATCTTCAAAAAGTTGTTAAAAAACTAAGAACAAAGCTGATACCATTCACACATCCCGACTTTAGGCTGCTTCTAAGGCATTTCTGATGGAAAAACTCAATAACACTTTACCCGACCTAGGAATCGAACCCAGCTAGGACTTCATGGTCAGCAGTAACGCTTACGACTACTAGACCAACGAGGAGATGTACCTCCCTTAAAATATTCCTCGGCACCCATGGTGACCCTTCCAAAATCTTGGGCTGCGACCGCGCCTGGCTGATTCTCGCTATGCAATCTATAAACACGCTTTTCTAGTTTTTCTTTTAACCTTTAACATGGTTTATTAACGTCAGTATTTTTTTTTTGTTAATATAAATGTAAATTTTTTTTTTTTGTTAAATGAAAAAAAAAATGGTACCAATACCTATTTTTCGTTAGTACGTACAGACGCCAGCACATCAAGCTACCCGAAACTGTCAAATTTTCCCAATCAACTTTGAACCTTATGGTTTAGTGATAAAGTTGAAAATCTATTAAAGAAATTTGACAGATTGTAGTAACTTGATGTGCTGGCGTCTGTACCTACTAAATGGGTACACAGAATTCAACACAATATTCTAGACAAAATAAAACGCGCGTAGAAATTTTTCGTCGTTTTTAATAACCGACACAAACCTGTGTACTTAATATAATAGGTACGAGTACCTATTCAAAATGTTAGTGTACAAGACGCAGTCTGTAATCGTTAAATAAAAAAATAATAATGTTAAAATGCGATTCTTTTGCAGACAATCTTAATTTTCTTATTATTTAAAATTACATAAATCTACGTTGTTGTCATAGTTTTTTTTAGTTACAGGTACTCGTAACGTTTGCCGCGTCTACTACCAAAGAAACATACATAATATTCTCTATCTGTTCAGACTAGGGCATGCAAAACCGGTTTTCCGGTTTTGCGCAAAACCGGAAATCGGCCAAAATTTAACGATTTTTGAAAACCGGTTTTGAGAGCCAAAACCGGAGCTCAGCTCCGGTTTTGTCAACATTTTTTTCGAAGTAATGTTATTTTGTAGTTCGTCTTCAAAGTTACAAAAATGTTGATTTTTTTGGTTATTGTGGGTGGGTGTGTTTAATATTTGAAGATGCTGATTGTGTTTTCTATGTTTAAAATATATTATTTTTGATAGCAGACTTAATAGGTACCAAAGATACCAAAAACTTACTTGTTGTTGATTTGATCTCAGTTAATTAATCTTTATACTATTATAAGTTCATTGTTATCTGTACAATTATTATGGTTTGGATTAAAAAAAAAAAGTAAAAAAACTAAAACCCGACTACGACAAAAAAAAACGACGCTGAAAAAGTATGAAACAAGATTTTCATACTTTGAACAGAACAAAAAGAAAAACCGTAGTCACACGTTATTAAAGTGTTTCGGTTGGTACCTATAACGTGTGACTACGGTTTTTCTTTTTGTTCTGTTCGAAGTATGAAAATCTTGTTTCATACTTTTTCAGCGTCGTTTTTTTTTGTCGTAGTCGGGTTTAGATTTTTACTTTTTCTTATTTAAACAATTTTGGTGTTAAATTTAACACATGACTTGTGTCCGCTAGAGGGCGTCGCTTTAAATTTGAGCAATATTTTGGAAATGTACAAGTGAAGCCCTTTCAAATGATACCAAACATGGCGTATTTATCTCAATTTTTATTTTTAACACATTACTTTTTGTCCACTAGAGGGTGCCGTATCGAGTTTTGTGCAACGTCACGTAGCCTATGTTCAGCGGACAATTAAGACGGTTCTAACGATACCTCATATGTCGAGTTCCGATAAGGAGATTAGGAGCTATGAGGGAACAGATGAACATACTCACATACATACATAGCCTGTTAAAATCATAACCCTCCTTTGGCTTTGCCGTAGTCGGGTAAAAAGAAATGTATCATACAATTTGTTTTATTTGTAGACTTAGTGGGTATTTAAAAAAAATGGTGTTTCTTTTTAAATTATACTACATTCGATTTTTTTTTGCTAAAACCGGACCTAGCTCCGGTTTTCGGTTTTGGTCCCAAAAAAACGATGTTCAAAACCGGTTTTGATGACTTTCCGGTTTTGCATGCCCTAGTTCAGACGCTCGTGAAGAAAAATATGAACCACATTTGATGTAGGTATATTTGATACAATAGTAGATACACCACATATCACCATCTCTGTCTATTACAACGCAAAATTAAACTAAACAAAATTATTTATTACAATTATTAATTTTTGAATAAACTCTGCTTACTACGTCCAACATAACTTGAGCCCCCCTTCTCCTCTTTTCCTTACCAAGTTTGGTTACAGGCAGGAAAAGCTAACAGTTGCAAACAGGTCACAGAAAAATGGTTAATTAGTTGTGAATTAGTGGTCGTACCGGCACGTAGGTTTTGTTGCGCAACGTATAAAAGGCTATAGTGACCCAACAGGCGCACAGTCGGAAACAAGCCTTGATAACGATAACACATATTTATTATAAAGAAATTTTAAGTAAGAAAGATGAAAGTGCTTTTGTGTCTCGTTATAAGTTTCGTCGCCTGCGCGTACGCTGGGTCACTGCGTGAGTTTTCATTTTTCTTTTTTATAAATTAAGGCAGGATTTTCATTTTATTTATTTCGATTTACTTAGGAAAGGAAGAATGTCTTTCACTCTGATATAAAAAAAAACAAATTAAAGTATTACCTAGTAATTATAGATTTTTTCATTTTCATCTTTATACAAAAATAATGACATAGGTAGGTACTTACGTTAAGTACATGTTAATTTATTTATTATTTAAATCTAGTTTAATTAATCAACGAAAATGACTTCATGGGAAATAGAGAATATGATGGGAATTCTCCTGACTCAACACATACATAAATAAACATACATTACAATTATTTACCATTTAATTCGGAGTGTCGGAAAGTCTCGCGTATTCAATTATTCAATGAACGTGTACAATGAGACTAATTATCGTAATTCTCTAATATAAACACAAGTCGCGTTGTGAGAACTAGGCTTTATTACATATTATTTACTCGCTTACGAAGAATGTTTAAAAAAAATCATTAATGATTTTCTTGTTTTTTAAATGATTAGGCTGGCTTGTGCATATTATAATGTATATGGCTGAAGAGCCTTAAATAAATAGACTAGGTATATTCCCAGACTTGTTCATACCTATATTCACAGCAAATCTTTGGGCATAAAGCCCAAAGATTTGCTGTGAATATAGGTATAATAAAGGCTTCTTAGAAACATACAGCACTTCCTTCCGACTTCTTTCACGAATAATAACATATTTTACAAGAATAAGAAGAAGAGAAGTACCGCTCACTGAATCAAACCCTTGATCCAGCTGCCCAACGTGAGCCTCCTTAGGTGATGGTCGAGGCTCTTGGCTATTAACCATTGGCTGTCACGACTATCGGCATAATGATCGCTGAGTCCACATCCCACATGTCATTATTATTATTCATATCTTTATTTATGTTCCATAATTTACAATAGCTTGAAGCTAAGGAACAAATGAAACCTATAGGGCAGTTTTTTTATTTAATTTAAAAAAAATTGAAAACAATTCAATTACATAAACCTTTGTAACATTTTATTGTATTTGTGATTGTAAGATCCTAAATTAGTTTTATAATTTCAGTTCATTCATAGATCTTGCACAAGGTAACAGACACTACAGTTTCAGAGACAACTGCAGAAGGGTCATGGCTTGAATTATGAGTCAATTTTAATTACACTTGCTCTTGAAAATCCTTTTCTTTCTTGCAACCATTGATCTAAAAGTAGGTAATTTAAGCAATTAAAGCATCCCCGTCGTCACTTCGACAAGACGTTCTCAATTTTTTCTATGTGACCACACAGACACATCACACTTATAAAGGCGAGTTTGTGAGTGTGTGTGTGTGTGTGTGTGTTTATATAGTTGTTACTTCTTCGCGCCCAAACGGCTGGACCAATTTTGATTTTAAAAAAATTATGGAGGTAGCTGATACCCTGTATTAACACAATATAGGCTACTTTTTATCCCGATATTCCCACGAGATCGACACTTACGCGGGTGAAACCTCGGGGCGCAGCTAGTTAGAAAAATAAAAAGATGTTCTTTTAATATTTTTAATTTATTGATAGTTGTTATAATCGTGTGCTGATAAAGGATATAATACTGTGGAAACATTTCTTGTCTGTTTATTGTCTTAGCAAGGATAACTACCAGCCCGGCAGTGCTTTGAAATCAGCTATTGTTTTGTATATCAGTCACATAAATCATATTTCTTTGTGATCATGTTTGCAACAAGAAATCTCAATTTTAAGAAATTATTTTTACCAATTAGGTAGTCAGCCCCGTGTCGAGAGCTTACGATAACTAATTATTCATTAAATTTTCTGGCATCGAACCATACATATCTACTGCTTGCGAAAGAACGCCGGTTTATTGAAACGCCGGTTGCTCTTGATACTTTTAAATAACACCACTTTCTTCAACAATTCGCTTTTGTGATAGTTGTTGCCGGACACTCGAACTTAGGCCACGGTCAAAACATTTTGTTTACGAAATCGAAAACGCATTCTTTTATCAAAGTACAGTTTCATTTAGCTGACAAGACGCTTCACTAGAGTGAAGATTCATGGCTTGTTTCTTTCCATGTTTACACTACACGGAGAAAATGACATATAGGAATGAACGATCATATTCTGGACCTCCTTTTATTTAATTTTCGATCATTCGGAGTAAAAGACGCCCGGAGTGCCGAAATACAAGAGTATTGGATCAATTCACTAATTATGCAATTAGACGTTTCACTTCGAGTGAAAGGTGCCGAATGAAAGGCACTAGGCAGAAATTAACAAAAAGTGAAGCCTCTTATATAGTCTGCTTTAGGTTATTTGGGGTCAATGACTTTGGTTAGGACTCCTGCCATATCTGCATAGGTCTGTCTCGTTCAAAATAATATTACAAGAGAACGTTTGTTAACAGAACATATTACTCAAATTATTTAGTGGATATCTTCCAACACAAGTTAGTTGCGCTAAATGTAAACAAACATTAAAAGTGTTTATGCAAGTATTTCGACATTTAAAAGAGGATTTAAATGTTGTTGTCCTTTATAGAATGTGTTTATTCTAGAAGTTTTTCATAGATAAAGTGTTAGTTGTGGCTGTTTCTTTACATTATGTCATTGGTAGGTATATTTCTAACTTGGGAAATAGGTATCTAAAATAAGTATAGGTATAGTTTCCCTTTAATCTAGCATTCTGTGTTGAATCCCAACAAAACATAAGGACAACCAGCACGCTAATTGCGTAACACACTATCAATCGGAATCAGAATCATTTTGAAACAAATTTTTAATCCATTGCTTCATAAGTTCGAAAAATTTGTCTGTTCAACACGTAAATAACGCAATGAATGTTGTTGAACTGTCGAAATGAAACCGATTCCGATTGATAATGTGTTACGCAATTGCCCTGCAGGTAAAGCGGTCTTCAACTACCTACCCTAAACTCGAGCTTACCCTGAAAGTCACTTTATCAGGACTGCTTCAGACCTTGACTGAAAACTGATTACCATCACGTGAATAATTTTAAAAGAACTTACAATTATTACAATCACGCCACGTCCATGTCCAAAAATGCCGACATATTTTGTAAAATCTCATCGTCTTCTATATCTAGGTATACATATATACAAATAAATAAAATTGGAGTGTGTCTGTTTGTAATATTAAAATAACCGCTTTGGATGTATACACGGTACATATACCTACCAAAATATTTTTTCTTACTATTTTTGTGTCTGTCTGCTTGTTCCAACTAATCTCTGAAACGGCTGGACCGATTTTGACGGGACTTTCACTGGCAGATAGCTGATGTAATAATGAGTAACTTAGGGTATTTTTATTTTAGAAAAAGAAATAGGGTTCCGAGCCAAAAAAAATAAAATGCACGCGGGCACAGCTAGTTTAAAATATAGTTGAAATGAGCTGGAAGTCAGCTGTTAATAGTGTCCCTCCCTAAATACTTGACACTGTTCCACAGCATCCGGTAAAATAATAGCTTAGGTACTTCACCTAAGTTTTCATGGTGAGGTTATCACTGAAAATACCGGCTGAAGGCCCTGCAGTCGGTGCGTGTTGTGTACTCAAAACATTTACCGTGTGATTGTGATTAGGCAAGGGCCCTTGCCACGAACAAGTACCTCTGCTTCTTTCTAAGGGAGTGCCAACAAACATTTACTTAGCCGGCAGATCAGTTAACCGGCTCAATGAGTGCATGTGTGTGTGTCGGTCTGCTGTAACGAATCGACATTGACCCGGCTTAGCGGCTCCACATGGGGATTGGGACCGTGACCTCGAGGGATTCAAGTCGAGATGATTATAGGGCCTCAGACCTTTGGGGACAGCTTAGTTTACGTCAGACGCTCGAGTGTTGTGAAAAGTTTCGTTAGGTAGGTAGGTACTAGGTACGGTCAAGTGCTCTTTAAATATTGGAATCTTGAAAAGGTATAATGTTGAAGGTACCCAAGTGTTTAGGTAATCTTTGAATGGTTTTAGGCAAATAATAAGAACCTATTGAAGATTGTCGGAAAACAAATTAGATTTCGTGGGTTTTAATTTTTTTTCGCGGAACCATTACCTACTCTTTTTCTAAAATAAAAAGTGGGCTGTTACTCCTTAAAACATCTGCTATCTACCGGTGAAAATCCCGTCAGAATCGGTCCAGTGGTTTCGAACATTAACCGGAACAAACAGACAGAAAGGCAGACAAATTAAAAAAAAAATGATTTTGTTATAAGTACCTGCCGTATATACTTTCATATACATTTAGTAAAAAAGCTGTTTTATTTTAAGAAGAAGAACCGTATATTGCCTAAACCTGTAAAACTTTGTAAGGTATTGTGTTCATTACCTCTCTTATTTTAATTCTAAATGCATTAAAGCATTAAAAAATGCTGGTTTATAAGGTTGAAGGTTTTATATCTAGATCGAATTCGTAATAGGTCAACTTGCGGACGCGTTACCGACTGGACAAGTTTACCTCGATGTGCTTGTTTAGTGACACATAATTTGAATATATAAAATATCCCACTTACATACAAATTCGTCTTTAACAAACCTTTCTAAGTATACGCGAGAAAACCAAGGATTGAGTTTACTTTTGTATAAAATATGCATTACCTATCTGAGAGCTCTTAGCATATTTTATGCAATACTTAGGTGGTGATGATTGACCAACAAATAGAAACCACCTTGTAAACATTTATCCGGCAGTAAAGTTGATTATTTGTTAGGTAATAGTCAATAAAATACTTCTTAAGTAGCAAGTTAACTACCTACTTATAATCCGGAAACTGTTAGGTATCTACAAATATAACAACATCAATGTTTATTTATTTATCAATACAAAGTTCAAAAGTTTTCATTATTCTGACATTGGCTTTCCATGCTCCTAATGAAAAACATACCCTCATTTTGGACACTGCCGCGGTCGGGTAAAAATAAGTTATTTAGTAATTATACTTTTACGGAAAAATCTCTATGGAAAATAGCTGTCAAATTTCGGCACATTTTACTTTAGATACATTAGGGTTTAGTGTGAGTAAATAGATTTTATCATTCAAATACGTAACGCTGTTATTCTGCACTGCAACTTGGCATATAATTCAAATCCCATCCCAAAACATAGGTTGCTAGAAACCACAACTAAAAATTTAAATCCTCTTCTTTCCAGCCTCATTCATCACGCCATGCTCCCGATCAGACCCTCAACTGAACGCCTGCGTAGAGAAGGTGATCACAGCAGCCGGCTCCAAGTTCACCGAGGGCATCCCAGAGCTGGGCATCGCACCCCTGGACCCTGTGGAGTTGGGCACGGTGTTCGTTGACAACCCTGCCTTGAAGCTCACCTTTAGCGATACCGTTGTCACCGGCTTGAAGGGGTTCAGGGTTAATACTTACAAGTACGTTTATTGAGGGCTATTTTAGTTCAAGAAATGTTTTCATGATACGGTGGAAGAAACAACATGTACCAAAATAATTAATTCTTGAAATGGGAGAGATTTTTCCAATTACGGGAAAATGGTGGACCCACAACATTACCCAGAGTCACATTTCGCAAAATTTGAGTTTGGGATCCTCTCTCTTTAGGCATGATTGATCCTCCATGTTAATTAAGCAACTCCAGTTGCTTTTGGTCTTGAATGGTACAGTCACTTATAGCATTTAGCTGACCCACCTTTACATAAATGGTTGAGATTTTTTACAATAGGTACGAATCGATAGGATTTTATAATTCTTTTATATTTTATTTACTTTCCTAGAATAAATAAAAGAATTATAAAAATCTATCGA
The DNA here is from genome assembly GCA_947508005.1 of Amphipoea lucens. Lineage (NCBI taxonomy): Eukaryota > Metazoa > Arthropoda > Insecta > Lepidoptera > Noctuidae > Amphipoea > Amphipoea lucens. Next base: position 875,660 of record OX382368.1, on the reverse strand, counting down.
TTCGTATTCTTAAAAATCTCAACTATTTATGCAAAGGTGGGTCAGCTATTTCCTATAACTGACTATACTTATCTTGATAAACGATTTCCCAACCTACTTCTCTGTAAATCTAATGCAAAGGTCGATTGCTAGGTAGGTTGCGAGATTCAAACCAATGTTTTACCTCCAGGATCAACACAGAAAAGGGTAAAGCTACCTTGGACTTCACCGCCAACGTCACACTGAAAGCCCATTACGTCATGGATGGACAAGTCCTCATCCTACCCATCAAGGGCGATGGAGAATCCAAGATCAAGATCAGTAAGTACCTATTAATTCGCCGAATCAATGATTTGTTTGCGTGAAACTAGTAGAGTCTGGGAAAACAGTGTAGGTTATAGAACGGAGACGGATACTCATCACAGATATTTCATATTTCTGTGGTACAATCTACCATACATCAGTGGTAACAATTGGGCATCGACAGCGCTTTTAGTTCGTAGCAGTAAGGGCGACTTTCGTAATGCAAGTGTGGTTGTCTGTATGTACTACCAACCATACCATATCTAGTGTACCTATAATATTAAATGCCCATAAACATCTAAGTATCAATAAAAGTCGAACTTAAGATCACAATACCTTGTCAAAGTCTCTTCCTGGTACAAACTACATAACCAAACAAGACTTTTAATCTATCTTAATGTCACAAAATACTTATCCCGTATTGAAGCTTCAATTCACTTTCATTAAGATAATTCCAGCCATGTATACAGAATCATTTGCCTACCAACAGTATGCACCTACCTACGTATAGCAGGTTTGTAAGACCGACACAAAATATCCATACTTGCAACACTGCTCAGTGCTCACTCGGTTGGCAAAGGAAGCAGCAACAAATAATTGATGGCCGCCGTAGTATACGAAATGTGTGGTAGGTGGCTTGAGTTGAGGCAACTGTTTCGTGCTCAATTATAATACGTAGGTGGCTATGGTTGGTTAATGGCGTCGATTTAATTCGGTTAACTACTGGGACTGACGAAAAATTGGCATAGTAGACAAATATGCCTTTGTGTGAAGCTGTGAAGGGCTTTAGATTCTGTTCAGACATTCAAATTCTAAAAACCATTTAAATAATCACTAGATATCTACCCCTAGAGTAGCAAAACTTTCAAGTGAAACGAAAAAAGCCAAGTAGACGATAAAAGTTAGAAAATAGCTCATCAAAACATATGCCCTAAAAAGTGAATACAATCTAGGTTCCCTACGTCCCTTTCACACAAATTCATAACTGATTTTTAAATTACAGCGAACCTAAACATCGTCGTTAAATACGACTTCGTAGAAAAAGACGGGCACTGGATCGTGCCCAGCTACAAGGACCACTACAAGATGGACCGAGCCCAGTTCAAGTTCACCAACCTGTTTAACGGAAACAAGGAACTCGGTAAGACCAGTTTATTATTCAATAACATATTATATGTTTGGCAAACGCCCTGATTGACCTCGACCTTAAAAACATGTGACAAACTGACGAATACGAAGATTCGGTGTTGTTATCGGATGATCTCTTGACATTGTAATCTTTAACTTAACGAAAACAAGATCGTTGATACACATTACCTACAACTTCCCTATAGGGAATATGCCTGACATGAGTGCTTACTAAAAAATCTATCCAGTTTCATTGTTAATTTGATATGCAACGCTGTGACCAATAGACGCCTGCAGTCTAAAAAGTAGTGACTAGACAAACGAAGTATAAACTATATCAGTAACACAACAATCCAAAACAATTCACTTTCACAGTCTCAAGTATAGAGGTTACATTTCTACCACTCACAGAACAACACATGCACTTCCTAATAAACAAATTATTTACCTACAGCACAAACGACAGAAAGGTTCATTAACGAGAGCTGGGAGATCATAATGAGCGAGATAGCACCTCCTATCTTCAAGCAGATCATCAAGAAATGCGTTGATCAAGTCAAGAAGTTCTTCTTAGCGATACCGACGAGTGAACTACTACCCTGAAGCCCTGAACGGTTCGACAACAAAAATTTTGACATCATTTTCTGCAAAAACACTAAAAAGGCTTTCAGGCTACATTTTTCATTAACTAATCTAGAATAATCCAGATGTTCTCTCTTCTCTTCAGTTTGATATTTTTTAAATCTCATGCTTGTTAATTTAATGTAAGTTTTATACATACTATACTTTACTCACGGCTGCTTCCAAAGAGATGTATAGTCATCGGCATCTTCAAATGGGTCAGGCAGAAACTAGAGAACGCCAACTGCTACGATCCTTACTTTGTGGATGACCACAAAATACGATATTAATCTAAAAGTTACTTTCGTAAGACCACTATCCTACTAATATTATAAATGCGAAAGTTTGTGAGGATGGATGTATGTTTGTTACTCTTTCACGAAAAAACTACTGAACGGATTTGGATGAAACTTCACAGTAATATAGGTTATTCATCAGAATAACACATAGGCTACAATTTATAATGATTTCATGTAGTTTTGGTCATAATATAACGATACGTGTCAATTAAGTCGGAAAAAAATCTTCCATCTGAGAGCTATCTTGGCGTGCGCTGCCTAAACCAATGGAGTTACATAAAGATGATGTACCGCAGGATTGTTTGTCTTAAGTAGATCTAAATAAAAGTCCGCGACAGCATATATCTACCTTTTATGTGCAAGCCACTACAACCAAAATTGTGAACCAAAAAACCAAATTAAATTTGGTACTATTTTACAATGCACATTTAGTATATAATTATCAAAATCTTATCAAAAAGAATACATTTCTCGCATTAAGTATTTAATGTAGATAAACTTTGTCTTTCACACTAAGTAATTTGGCCGAATAGTTTAAAAGTTATCACGATATGATTGACTTGAACGGAGCGCCTAACGCCGCGGCGGCGGCCGCAGCACGGGCGGAGCGCGTCTAGCTTTTGCCCGCGGCTTCGCTCGCGTAGAATTTGGTCTGCCACATTAAGTTACGTGACATTTTTTTTAAAATACTGATATTTTCATGTTTTTTATTGTTGAGACAGTTGCGAAAATCAATAACATTATCTTGGACCAAGTAACCAGCGATGCAACAACCTACAACTCTATCGACACAGTCATGTCATCTGAAGACTGTACAAGCTACCCCGTGGAGTTTCTTAACTCTTTGGAGCTATCCGGGGTGCCATCACATAAGCTCCAATTAAAAGTCGGTATACCGGTTTTGTTAATGCGTAACTTGGACGCCCCGAGACTATGTAATGGCACTAGATTGCGAGTCAGGGAACTAGGCAGGCATATTGTTAAGGCCACAATTTTAACTGGAGAAGCTAAGGGTGAAAATGTTCTTATTCCACGCATCCCAATAATACCCAATAACTTACCCTTTAATTTCAAACGTTTACAGTTTCCACTTAAAGTTGCATTTTCTATGACCATCAAAAAATCGCAAGGGCAAACTTTGAAAGTAGCGGGGATACATTTAGGCACGCCCTGTTTTTCCCATGGGCAGCTTTACGTAGCTTGCTCACGTGTTTCTAAATCCCAAAATCTTCTTATTTACGCTGAACAAAAAAAATCAAATAACATAGTATACAGGAGTATATTGCAGTAAAAACACAGATAAATTAACACAGATGTTCACCTATTCCAATTACGTACCACATAATTCTTTAGTTATTACAAAATCTATTAAAAAAAACCGGCCAAGTGCGAGTCGGACTCGCGCACGAAGGGTTCCGTACCATTGTCTATAAAAAACGGCGAAAATAACACGTTTATTGTATGGGAGCCCCCCTTAATATGAACTTAATTCTTATTCGTATTTGTTGTTATAGCGGCAACAGAAATACATCATTTGTGAAAATTTCAGCTTTCTAGCTATCACGGTTTATGAGATACAGCCTGGAGACAAACAGACAGACGACGGAGGCTTAGTAATAGGGTCCCGTTTTACCCTTTGGGTACGGAACCCTAAAAACCGCAGCAAAATCCGTTGCGTAGTTTTAAAAAATTTAAGCATTCATAGGGAAAAAGAAAGCTTCTTTGTTTTATTCTATGTAGTGATTAAATGCAAGTAACATTGGTCCGACCTGTTTAGTTGTCAGTGTTTAGTAATCCGTTTGTGCTGGATAGGATAATCTCAAGCCTACTTTTTATAAACACACCATACAGGTAAAGATTGATGAAGAAACCACTGGACTTAGCATTTTGAAATTTGCAGTTTTATTATAGCTTAAAATAATGAGCACTTAGAAAGGAATTCAGATAATTCCACCCTCAAGAGATACCCTCTAAATATTAGGTATAGGAGTTCAAAGATTGTATGGAAACTAATTTTGAAGTTAGAAATCTGGGATGTACGATGTGAAGGTACATTAAAAAAATATCAGTATTTAAAAAAAAATGCCACGTAACTTAATGTGGCAGACCAAATTCTACGCGAGCGAAGCCGCGGGCAAAAGCTAGTTACCTATAATGGTCCAGCATCCTATGGAAGTATAACAGTACTTATATTTTAAACTACCATTTCCTAATAACAATTCTATGTTTCCAGGTGAAACAATCCACCAAGTAATAAACATAAACTGGGAGCCTGTGATGCGGGACATAGGACCGGTCGCCTTCCAACAAATCATCAAAGCGTGCGTCGACGAAGCCAAAAAACTGTTCGCAGCAGTGCCACTCAACCAGCTGCTGCGACCTTGAGTCTCTTCATCAGTCATGCAGTTATACCTCGAATAAGCAGTTCTATTTAATTAAAGCCAACCTATTATAGGTACTAAACACAATTTTGCACCCCTCAACTTAGAGTTGAAGTTATTTTGTGGTCATAGCTTAATACCTTGGTCAGTAGGCATTTACTCACCTGATTATAGGTAAGTATTGTGTTCCGTAAGCAACTTAATTCTTGCTTAACTAGCCAATGTATTTCCTAAGGCCTATTATAATCCTGGGTTTACCATTCCTACTTATCTGAAAAGCAACATTCGGATGATTAGGATAGGACCATAGTTTTTCATTCCTACGTTAGATTAGGACATCTAAAAGAAATCGTGTAAATCGAGGTATAACTGCGTAGGCACCTTTGATTTTATAATTCAGCTATTTTGTTCGTTGGAGCACGTTTCTCGTAATTCTGCACAAAATAACTCCTGTACAAGACTGTATGTGTTTGATCATTTGTTTGTAGGCGCATAACATAAGTTGGTTTGATAGTAATTGTGATAATTAGTATAAGTTAGTTAAGTTGGTTTTAGATTTAATTTATTCAAAAATAAATTGGTGAAAATGTGACTAGTTTTCTTTATTAAATTTTATTATTTTCCTTGTGATAGAGGTCCCTAAACTATTTCAAGGGCCTCAGAGTACAATAAAAGGCATAATTCAACATTGTAGATGATAGATTGCGACAATAATAAGGATGAACCTAGTATTGAGCCTTGAGGAACACTCGACTGAAGTCGTAGGCCGGAATATTTAGCGCCATTAATAGAGAAACATATTGGAACCTATTTATTAGGTAAATAAGAATCTATTTGGTAAAGTAATTAATTTCGTTAATAATGTATTAGGTAGTATATACTTTTTTAATTTGGTAGGTACAGCCTAGTTTCGAGTTTTTCAGTCACGTCCACTTTTTGTACTTTGCAGTTACCAAAACATCTAGTTTTATGGAACTACGCAAAACAGCCAGTGTCTTTCTTTTGTGGACCAAGTCATAACTGAACATATTCATGAACAATAAATAATTGTATCTGAAATTACATGGTATAAAAAATCAAATAACGCCATCTATCGAGTAATAGCAATAGTGGACGTTTTTGGCTTGATTTTTGAGTAATATGCAGTTTACATGGCCATATTCTCTTATTTGGAAGTGAAAAGTTTACATAATGGCAGGTATGGTAATGATGGTATCAAGGGGCATGGTGGTGGAAATGCAGTTTCTACAAAAAGTCAATATCTAACTGAATATTATGTAGAAAAAATACTAACTGATAAATACAAATAAAAGCACTAACTGATTTGTATAAAATGAAGGCAAAAGCTTATTGCATCGTATTCGGCTACTTAAATAATAACAAGGATCCGAACCTCACGTTTTTCGCACTTCCAAAGGACATCGAAAGGTAAAGAAATGCACGTCTACACCTACAACCTACCAAATGTTTACGTCTGTTATTCTTTTTTATGTAACCTACGCTACGTGCCTAGTTAGAATATTAATTATTATCATTATAGTATACTACTTAAAAAGGTACCTATATACCGTATTTTATTTTTCTTTCCGGACAGCACTAACATGGTAATATTATAATATATACTACAGTATTGTGACTCGGCCCTGTCACTTTAACTTCATCAACCTTCTCGAGTTTCTTTCTAGTTTTGTGATAGTTTTGTTGTTATCAAAAAACACAACATGTATTTTATTGAACTCTTCCTATTTCATTCACAACGAATTAATTTTTTTTTTAATAAAAAATGTAATACATATTTACCTACACAATCACAAAACTGGAAAGAAACTCGAGTAGGTTAATGAAATTAAATAAAATACTGTAGGTGGGCAGCCCTATCGCGTGTTTACGTACCGCGCGGCTGTAGGGTAATTATTTTCAGAACTGGGCCGAGTCACAATACTGTATAGATAATCTATTACCGTGACTCTGTCAAGCGGCGTAGGTATGTTGTGGACGAGAAAGGACACGAAGTAATAACAACCCTCAAGCGCGGCGATTAAGTGCAATTTAGCTTGCGCGTTGGCGGAGAAGTGATTTTGTAGGCTATTATAAAAGCGGCTTTCTTCAAGATCAAAGGAGTGCATCTTCTGTACGTTAGCATTGGCGTATCTAGGGCTTCTTTCTAGGGGGGGCCTGGCCCCTAACCTATTTTTTTTACCCTCCGTCCGGGAAGAACGGAGGGTTATGATGTCGGACTCCTACCGACTAAAACCCCATTATTGCGTGCCACTTCTTTGAGCCCGACTGCTCGAGCGATGACACGGTCTTATGGTGGCCGGATATCGTTAAGCAACCCTTCGACGCCCGGCTGCTCTTCTGGTGCGGGTGGAATGAGAGGTATGCTCTCTCTCCGTCTCCGCCGCCTCCTTTGCATACATCAACTCCTCGCAATAAGAGGCCACAGCATCCCACGCGTTTTCGCTTCCAACCATGGACTGAACCACCGCCGGAAATGACAGATCACCCGCACCAAGTTTCGCGACAAGGGCACAGCGCTGTTAGGCCCAAGCTGTACTCCTCCAACGTATGTTGTGGCGTGTCCTCGTAGCAGTCCACACAGTGATGACAAGCAGGCATCCGCTCCCGACCTATGCGACGCAGGTATTTCCCGAAACATCCGTGTCCAGAAAGCACCTGCGACAGCCGAAAACTCAGGGCGCCATGCTGCCTCTCCAGCCATTCTTCCATAACAGGCCTTACCGCCACTATTGTGGCGAGCCCCCACCTGGGTTGCGCAAGTCACTCCCTCCATTCAGCCATCTGGATAGGATCTGACGAAGCTCAGTCCTTCGTGGATCGAATTCCCGAGAAACCGGAGGCTGACCACGCGCAAGCTTCGCAAATCCCAGGGCACTGATCCGACCAGGAGAGTTGCTGCCTCGTAGATCGTACGGTATCCTCTTATCACCTTAACAGCCATCGCTCTTTGCGGCCTTCGCAATATTGCAATGTTGCGGGCCGTCAGTGTCCGCCCACACGGGCGCCCCATACAGGGCCATGGACCGCACAATACAGTCTCCGGCAGGAGGCGTTGGGCCCCCCCAAATAGGGTAGCAGTCGCGCAATAGCAGCTGCAACGCTCATCAACCTGGGGACCAGCCGCTGAATGTGCGGCCCGAAGTCCCACCAGCTGTCGAGGACGAGTTCTAGGTACTTCATCGTCAACTCGAAATCGATGCGGACGACTCCTACCACTATGTGTAAATCGCGTGGTGGCTTGTTCCGAGGCCCATGGAAACAGAGGGCCACAAATTTGTGCAAAGCCACCTCGAGACCCAGACGCCGGAATCTTCCAACGACCTGCGCAACCCCTGCCGTGGCCTGTATGGCCGATTGCCAATGCGGTTGTCCCCGGGCCGTCTAATCATAATAATACTCTAGCTTATTTCGTTGCTTATTAATAGATTCAATTATTTTTGTGATTTCAAAAGTAACTAAATGGAATGTATTATGTAGGTAATAATAAGTTTTTGTAGGTCTTGGTGGTAGATTATAATTTGATTGTTTTGTGTGAAGTTATGTAAGTATCCAGTTTAAAATTTCGAATAGGTCCCCAAACATCCTAGAGTGGGCCTGAGTGAGACCATTCTAGGGTGGGCATGGACCACCCAATATATACGCCAATGTGCGTTAGTACTATTAGTTATTCTGTATTTAGATCATAGATGTCTATCACAATGTTTTTGAATAATAATTATTGGTACTTACCTCTAACATCTATTAAATAAACATCGGTCTATACAAGTCCAGTTGAAGATACTTCATAAAATAATTGAAAAGGTGTTAAACATAAATAAAAGCAAATTAAGATGTAAATGTACTTATGTATTAAAAACAATTTAAAAAAATGTAAAACATAAAAAATGCAACAATACCATGACCTTAAAAAATTAAACAAACAAAAAATTAAAATCTTGTAAGTAAATGCATTTGAAACAATGTTATGAGTTTATGACACATCAGAAAATGTTTGCCACAAGATTGCAACATGTATTGTGTATAAGTTTATCGTGGGCACATAGCGTGGCGGCCACCATCTACTGGGACACTAACACCAGTAATATTGCTAGCGAGATCACTTGCCAAGAACGCAATTGTTGCTGCTACTTCGTCTGGCTTGCCGGGACGACCTAAAGCATGGGTCTCCTTGGTCCTCACTAAGAAAGCTGCATACTGCTCTTCATTCAGACCTCCTCTCTTCTGCAGCTCAGTCAAAATAACTCCAGGGTTAATACAATTGACCCGCACACCTTTTGGTGCTAATTCTAATGCAACACACCTTGTGAACTGGTCCACTGCAGCTTTAGATACATTGTAAGCAAGAACTCCAGGGAAGGAGCGGATACCATTAACACTGGATATGTTCACAATGTTACCTTTCGTTTTAACCAAATGTGGGACTGCTAGCATCGTCAAATAGTATATAGAACGCACGTTGGTGTTCATCAAGCGATCGTACTGCGCTAGCGACGTGTTCTCAATCGTGCCCATCTCGATAATCCCGGCATTGTTGACCAAAACGTCGATCTTCCCGTAATGGTCGACCGTGTTCTGTACTATCTTTTCAATGTCGGTTTCTTTCGTCAAATCCGCGGGGGTTATAAAGGTTGCCGCAGGATTCTCGCAGTCTTTACATACTTTTTGTAAGTTCTCAGCATTTCTACCGGTCAATGACAGTTGAGCGCCCAATTTTGATAGGAATACCGCTGTCGCAGCACCAATGCCGGAGCTTGCACCGGTTACAAGTACGACTTTCCCGGCCAAACTCATTTTATTCATTAATTCTGTATTTCTTACAAACTGGACACCTTTGTTGAGTGACATGGGCGAGTTTATGGTGGATTCTTTACACAAGCGACAATTCAAGAGTTGGAGACCAAAACGACTAAATCACGGAATTATCTTATCACTAGACTTATATAATATTTATTAAAGAAATCAAATTAGGCAAAGCAAATTTATGCAACCTGTTCTTTACATAGCATTATACGTCAATAATATAAACAAGTTACAAAGATCGGTCTGAATTGGTCTGAATGGAAAACTGGTAAACAGCAATATCATTTTGAGCCAATAAGAAAGGGGTATTTTTGTTTATTATCAGTCCGCTTCGACAACGGCAATGAAAACAGTCCAAAGATAAAGATACAGTGATAACACATTATGACACACAACTTCAGTTCACAACATATTGACACAAGTGACCTTCAGTTTGACATTTTTTTTTAATTATTTTAATGGCCTAGTTGCTGGGACCTTTTAGTCAAGTCTTTATTTGGTTGAGTTTGACTGGGGCTTGGAAGCAAATAGTGAAAGAAAGTATGGTTTGTAGTTGATGGAATATTTGCACGCAGCGCCTCTAGTCGCCGACGACTCGCTAGGCTCGCTAGCTGCCAAAATCTCACGTCCACAACTCCACACTCCACACAGATTTTGACAGCCGTTTTGTAGCTAGCGATACTAAAATCTGTGTATACGTAGATGTACGAAAAGCCTATACAATGCGAAGTCAGCTAAAACTGGAAATGTATAGCTTGATACAAAGATATTAAATTATGGCTTGATATGATATGTGTACCTATGTGTGATTTTGACATCGTCGCTGCGTGTGTATCTTGCTTATGGCAAACAAAAAAACCGGCCAAGTGCGAGTCGGACTCGCACACGAAGGGTTCCCTACAATCACGTTTGTTGTATGGGAGCCCCCCTTAATTTATTTTATTTTAATTATTTATTTTTAAAGTGAATAGACAACTAAATTTTCTGTGAATATTTCAAGCGTCTACCTGTTGCCGTTATTAATATCGAGCAAATAACGGCAAAAAAATCACGTTTGTTGTACGCCCCCCTTAAATATTTATTTTATTCTGTTTTTAGTATTTGTTGTTATAGCGGCAACTAAAAGACATCATCTGTGGAAGTTTCAACTGTCTAGCTATCACGGTTCATGAGATACAGCCTGGTGACAGACAGACAGACAGACGAATGGACAGTGGAGACTTTGTTAGCACGGGGAGCAATGAAAGAGTGGGCTGTATTTTAGGGGCAACGGTTTAATGCCGTTCTTATTTACAATATTAACTTTCCCGGATAAACAATAAATTATTCTAAGAGAGGAGTATCGTCCGCCGCGGTGGAGTCCGTGGAAGCGAGTGGTCGGTCGTGTCGCCGCCGCGCCGTGCCTCAGCTTGCCGATGACGCGCTGATCAAGCTGCCTGCGCATGCAGGTCGCGCGCATGGTGTAGGTTCGATTCCCAAAAATCTTAATAATAGGGTCCCGTTTTTACCCTTTGGGTACGGAACCCTAAAAAGGATTAGAACTTTATGTCGTCACAACCAAATAGACCATTGTAATTTTATGAAAGTGAATGTCAAGCGACTAGAATTTGTCATTTTTTAAGTAAGTATTTTTGATAATAAACATGTAGAACTTATTTACATAACACTTTTCTTATTATTTTACAAACAAAATTCTCAGTAATATTTCACTCAATGGCTAAAGTAAGTTTACATTAATATTTGAATGTTCACCTACTCTTTCTTAAAGCTCTTGTTTGATCTTTTGTTAGAAATCTGGTTTTTATTTTTTCAGAAAGAAGTCATTCACATACACATTGGTCAGGCAGGAGTACAAATAGCGAATGCTTGCTGGGAGCTTTACTGTCTTGAACATGGTATTAGAGCGGACGGTGTTTTGGCGTACGCAAGTCAGGATGACCACAGCTACGGAGCATTTTTTAACGAAACAGGCGCTGGAAAAGTTGTGCCCAGAGTTGTTATGATTGATTTAGAGCCAACACCAATTGGTAAGTTTAAATGGATGAACCCAGTAATATTGTAATAAAAGTTTTGTGTTGTGTAATAGTTATTATGACCCCACTTATTTAATTAATTGTGAGTGAATTGAATTGATACGAGAGAAAGCGAGACAAATAGAAAAACCATTAGAGATATATGGTTTTATTGCATAAAAAATTGCAGATAGTATGAAAGCTGTGACAAGGAGTAATTATCTACTTTCTTTTAATTTATTAAATAGTCAACATAGACAATAGCGAAAAGTATTTACACCACATGAATGTCCAAATGGAAAAGCTAACACTAAGTGCCTAAGTCGGGGATCGAAATCAGGACCTTACACGCCACGCTAGCGGTTGTGCTTGCGCGGCTAGGAACTATACCGTTAACCGACACGGCAGTTAGATATACTTGAATAAAAACTATACCACTCTTACAGACGAAATAAGAACAGGAGCATATCGACAGTTATTTCACCCTTCAACACTGCTCACTGGCAAAGAAGATGCTGCAAGCAATTTCGCTCGCGGTTACTTTGGTGTTGGCCGTGAGATGATAGATCTTGCTCTAAATCGCGTAAGAATAGTGGCAGAAGGTTGCAATTCCTTGCAAGGTTTCATGATATTCCGTTCATTTGGAGGAGGGACTGGTTCCGGATTCACCGCGTTGTTACTTGAAGGGCTGAAGAGGGATTATGGAAAATTGTCTAAAGTTGAGTTTGCAATATATCCATCTCCAAGAATATCGCCTATAATCGTTGAACCATACAATGCTGTGCTGACCACTCATGCAACTATGGACAACGAAGATGTATGCTTTATTTTTGATAATGAAGCCTTGTATGATATCTTGGGACGGTTATTAGAAACACCACGGCCAACATACACTAACTTGAATCGACTTGTCGCCCAGGTATACCATACATATTATGTATTTATTCCTCTAATAATTCGATATATACAAAATTAATATAAACAATATTAATATTTTTCTCAGGTTGTGTCGGGTATAACCGCTTCAATGAGGTTTGAAGGTTCATTAAATGTACAACTTGTAGAATTTAAAACAAATCTTATTCCTTATCCAAGAATTCATTTTCCATTGGTTACGTTTGCACCATTTGTACCAGCTACGAGAGCAATGCATGAAGATAATACAACGCAACAATTGATGATGCAATGTTTTGAACCCTCCAATCAAATGGTCAAGTGTGATCCCAGAGAAGGATCCTACATGTCTTGCTGCTTACTATTTCGAGGAGACGTTAATCCAAACGACATTAATGCAGCTATCACTCAAATTAAAAGCATGCGATCAATTAAATTCGTGTCATGGTCTCCCACTGGATTTAAGGTAGGTACCTAATGAAAAGTTAAAGTGGCTGCGATAATATCTAGTAGGTTACGGCTGAAGGGCCGTAACCTACTAGCTCTTTATATTCAGAGCTAGTGTGCACCGTTGGTCGTATAAACTGTCTATTAGGTTAGCATTAGCATTTTACCAACTGAGAATTCAAGAAATTTAAAGAAAAGAATTGAGAATTTAAGATGTATTTGTTATAGAATGACGAATGTTGGCAAGATCAGTAAGATTTTCTTATTTATTTACACAGATTGGGCTAAATTACCAACCACCACAGACAGTCCCTGGCGGCGACTTAGCTGCTTTAATGAGAGCCGTTGTGATGGTATCAAACACTTCAGCAATACGCGGGGCTTGGGAGCGTCTTACTAGAAAGTTCCATTTAATGTATGCTAAGCGTGCCTTTGTGCATCATTATGTTGGTGAAGGCTTAGAAGAAGGTGAATTTAAAAGTGCCCTTTTAAACATCAAGGCATTAGCAAGAGATTATAAAGAAATGGAAGCTTAAGAGAAAATATGTGAAGAATAAAAATAATTTTGTAAGCACACGCAGTTTTCAAAGTGTCTTGACTACTTAAATCACATTCTGTCACTTATGATAAAAATCGCTAGCGATTAATAATTATGTAACATAAAATCAAGAAATAAAAAAAACGTAATATAAAGTTTTATAAGTATTGTTACACAGAAAATAAACTGTTATTTTATTACCTATACCTCTTTATGATTTAAATGGATTTACAATTCAGAACACTATTGTATATTAGGATATCTCAATGATTTCGTACAACAAAAAGCAATATGGATACCTAATCCAAAAAAAGGATATCTATCTATTTTAGACATGAAAATATAAAATAGTTCGGAACTATGTAAATATGGTTACGGTTTTTTGCAAGGGGCAGCTATATAGCTTTCTTTACTCTGTAGTGGGGCTGTCACATCTGTCAACTTGACACTAGCAAGATATACAAGTGTCAACTGTCAACAGTCAAACTTTACTGTCAATAATGTCAATCGCCTGTGCATTCTTGAGCGGATTATTTTCGGAAGCATTTTATTATCAACAGAACAGTATAAACCTCAATGTATATTATTACTTTTATACTTTAAGCTATAAAGTGAAGTGCTGATAAAGTCAAGAGAACTTAAATATAACTAAAATTGTACACAGTTTTTCTGGAATAGGAGTACTTAATTGAAGTAAGTAATATTTTGTGTTGTTTTTATTTTATAGAATGTTAATCCTTGTTACTTATCAACAGTAACGAATTTATCAAAATATTAATGTTAAGTACCGTATCTATCACGGTCATATTAGTTTTATTGACTATCTATACCATACTATGCATACCCTGTGTGTATCAAATCAAAATATTATATAAACTTACTACTTAATTATCCGATAAAGTATTAAAAAAGTAATTAGTATGTATGTGTACATAACCTATATATGTATTTGTGTATCTAGTTTTAATAGTTTTTTTTTTATCATTGTTCCTCTCAACCAAAGCACCTGCCATCTAATCTCTTCACCACTCTTGGTTGACTGGTAGAGAATGCCTAAGGCATTAAGTCCGTCTTTGTACCTTCTTGTGCGAAAAGTTTAAATAAATATAAATACATTACTTGATTTATTCGTAAATTCTGAGTGGTTTTCAGTCATTATTTTGTTGATTATGACTGCCCCAGGTTTTAAATGAAAATATTATAAAGTTGTATGCAGTTGTGTGTTGTAAACTCTTGAATAAGCACTACCACACCTGCATGTGTTCCTTTTACATACCTACCAAGTTAGTTTTGAGTGAAAACGCCACATGGAGACTTATGCAGTGAAAAAAGGGTTTAACAAACACATTCCATTAGAAACAAAAATTAACACAAAGCCTTACCATGCCTTAGCACAAATAATCATCTATAGTTGTGTGACTCCCTGCTTCATTAACTTGATTATAAAAGATACTGTAGTGAATTAATTAATTATAAAATTTTCCAGCAATGTTAAGTGTATCATATATATGCCGCTGCACGCAGTCACTACGGGCGGCTCAGAGCAAGCTGCTGCTCTCTGGCACCAGGAATAGCTTCAACACAACAAACATCATCAGCCGGCAACTCATCACACAAAATAATAAAGCCAGCAAGTTCAAGGGACTGAGGGTTAGTATTTTTAAAATGATTTTTGAGTTATATAATATTTACAAATTGTTCATAAAAAATGTGTTTTGATCACAGATATAGATATACCTAGATAATGCAAGAGCACCTACTTCGCGTGCCAAAAATCGCACCAGTTTACGATCGGAAATCATAAGCCTCCACTTTTGCGCTCAGTCCTGCGTACTGCTGGCTGGGTGAGCGTGAGCGAGAGAGCGCGAGCTTGTGACGTCATAATAGGTAGTCAAAAGTGGCACGCTTAGTTTTCATACAGTTCATGATACTTGCGTTATCTAGGTATATCTATATCTGTGGTTTTGATCTTTTTAAATGCTGTTTATGGGAATAAATTGTAGGACCTTAGAGGTTTCACCTTATTCCGTATGAATCTGTGTAGAACATCATTATGCTTGAATGCTTTCTGTGTGACTGCACCTTATCATAAAAAAAATGACCAATACAGAACTGGAAATTAAAAAAATGACCAATACAGGGAAATTAAAAAAATTACCAATACAGAACTGGAAATTAAAAAAATGACCAATACAGGGAAATTAAAAAAATTACCAATACAGAACTGGAAATTAAAAAAATTACCAATACAGAACTGGAAATTAAAAAAATTACCAATACAGAACTGGAAATTAAAAAAATTACCAATACAGAACTGGAAATTAAAAAAATGACCAATACAGGGAAATTAAAAAAATTACCAATACAGAACTGGAAATTAAAAAAATTACCAATACAGAACTGGAAATTAAAAAAATTACCAATACAGAACTGGAAATTAAAAACCCACGCGGACGAAGTCATGGGCAAAGTGCTAGTTCTTTGATACAATTTTAATAATAACTCATCATTATGCCTTGGTTATCAACTTATCAGATCCATTTTTTAATTTCACCTAAGGCGAATTTTAGGGACTATAGTTTTATTTTACAGAATATGTTGTGTGCCTTTTCGTGTGTGCTAAATAAATGTATTTTCTTTCTAAGGTCTGTTTTGACTAGTTTTCGTGTTTTTGTCTCACATAAACTTTTCCTATTCTGCAGCTAACAGACCTGCTGAAGCCACAAAACATTGCCGTCCGACTCTGCCAGACCGCGCCGAAGCCCAAAGCGCCTCCCAAAGTGGTCGGCTACTGGCTGCTAGGATGTTCGGGAATGGTGTTCACCGCAGTAGTCCTAGGTATGGTAGCAGGATATCTTACACTACTGTATAGCATATACTATGTTATTGATGTAGCGCTTAGAGCTACGAATGGGAAGAAGTAGGGGTGCTAGGTATGGGGGGGGGGGGTGTTAGCTGGGTTAGGTGTACCTGACAAGCATTTAAAAAAATAAGGCATAATAATGTACTGACAGCGTCAGAGAAAAGGTAATGAGTCGTTACCAAAGGGGGTTCCTTTTCTCTGACGCTGTCTGTACATGATAATGCGAAGTTGACGGCTTTGTGATGGGTCTTTTTACATCCTGTTTTATAGTCACTAAAAAAATAGTCATTGTTGTAGTTGTATTTTGCTAACTCTACTCAACTTTATGCAAAAACACTGGAATTTCCTGTTCATAAGGCTACGCCCTAATTACGTAACACACTTACAATCACAATCTAAATTATTTTGAAGGATATTGCTAATCCATTGCTTCATATGTTCGAAAAATTTGTCTGCTCAACAACGTAAATAACGCAATGAATAATGTTGAACTGTCAAGATGAAAGCTATTGCCACTGTTGGTGTGTTACGCAATTACCCTGCTGTTGTTAGCGCGTCGAACTTATCTGGGATTAGGCTGTCGGGTTTGTAGTGTAGGTATTATTGCAGGCCTTCCACTGTTTGTTTTGTTGCATTTTTATTTATGTATTCTGTTTAAAGGTACATTTATCTATTGAATATAATTAAATATATTGTTCCATATCATTACCTTATCTCTACCTATTCAATTAAGTTGAAAAGCGTAGGTACTTAAGTACATACTAAGCAAGCTAAAAGATTGCAATTTTAGTGTTATTATTTTTAATAATTACGTTACCTTTGTACCTGTTGTGTCTATGACCCAAATTCTTTATTAAGTAGGTATTATGAAGTGAAAATAGTGGCCGTTAACTATTTGAATATTTTGTAAGTTTTACATCGAATAAAGGTTATTTCAATGTTATTGTTGTTTTATTTGTCTTCTTTTGAATTAGATACATCAGTTAAACTGTTTGAATTAGTAGATATTGCAGTCGTGGCCCGCAGTTACCGGCGCCGACTTACGAGATGTAGGTCGTGACTCGTGAGTTCGGTAGGCACTTTGTGTATTTAATTTCATCACTGCTCTTATAATAGTGGTGAAGGAAAACATCGTGAGGACACAACCAAAAAATTCGAAAACATGTGACATCCACCAACCCGTACTGGGGCCGCGTGGTGGTTTATGGCCCACTCTCCCACAGAGAGGAGGCTTGTATCATTAATATCATAGGCTGATAATTATGCTATAACACTCCAATCCTCCTGAATGGAAAGAAACAAACATTGATAAAATCATTTTTACCTTGTATCAAACACCAACAACTATATTTTGACAGTACAAACTTGCACTCATAATGAAACATTTTGGTATCATAATAGGCGAAAGTCATAGATACATTTACTACCTTAAATTAATACTTATTAATTTTCAAATTTTAAATTCAAGAAAATCTCTTAAAACTTTCTTGAGATGATGGAGGTTTGACGGGAGACGGGGTTTTTACTACCAAAAAATGTAAACTTTACAAGTCGAAAACTCACCACTCAAGCAGTGTATCGCTTTGATACCTTCTGGGTTTATTAAGTTTATTTAGTTTCGAAATTACTTCAACTTGCGCAACGTTGATATTTCTTTGGCAGCAGCAAGCAACTGTTATTTCACAGGATTTTATCCATATTTTTACCCTCTAGCCATATTCTTTTATAACAAACTGTTCTATAACAATGTGCAGGTGGTGTGACCAGGCTGACTGAGTCAGGGCTATCAATGGTGACGTGGAAACTCCTGGGAGAGAAGATGCCGAGGACTGATGAGGAATGGCAGCAGGAGTTTGAGAAATATAAGCAGTTTCCTGAATTTATCTAGTATGTTGTTGGCTTTCTCTTTTAACTTCGTTTTTTTTTCATTAATCTAATCTCTGACACGTCTCTCTGTTATCTCTGTTCCACTGCGAGAACGAGCTAAGTATAAATATTTACAGGACGAATAGTGCTATCCTTTTTTTTTTGCATAAAACAACGATGATTTAAACCCTATGCAGCCAAAGGGCCTTTGCTTTGTAGTGGGGCACCACGCGGCGCAAATAAAATGGCTGTACTTATTATTTTTAGCTTTAGAGAAATTCTGTTTAACTTCTTAAATCTCACTGCTATCTCAATATTCTGCAAACGTTGTCGCTCGACCCTATTGTATTGCGAAGACACTGTCTCCTAAGATATAGGGTGTTTCCCAGTTTAGGAGATAGGGTTTCAATGATTGAGATTTTACCTTATTGTAATATTTTTTTTTACCATACAACGGAGGTAGATTCATGCCTTTTATTGAAATTTTATTAACATTTGTAATGTTGTTTTGTCCAATCTGAACTAACACGCCATTTTACTATTAGGTACAATTTTTCTGTATACCTACCTACTAAATAATATAACGTACGCGGTACGCCCGCTTAGCTGTATATGTACGTACTCAAAGTTTTAGTTCGAGAATAAAATTATTATTATTACTACATTTATACATTAACTCAAGCCTTTTTCCAATAGTGGCAGGCAGCAAAAATATATAACGCCACCTGCTACGATCCATACATACTCCTTTGGTTTAGTATACGTTCATTCATCTGGTCATACACGCAAAAAATAATAAAATATTATAATTATGACTTACAAGCTAAATGACGCATCTCTTTTATTCCACAGTAAGAACCAAAACATGACAGTATCGGAGTTCAAATGGATCTGGTACATGGAGTTCGCGCACCGCACGTGGGGGCGCGCGATAGGCGCGGTGATGTTCCTGCCGGCCGCCTTCTTCTGGGCGCGCGGCTACCTCGACAAGCCCATGAAGATCAGGGTCGGTGTGTACTGCGCGCTCGTGGCTGCACAGGTGAAGCACCTCCGTTTATTACTGCTATATTACAAGCTACTTTTCTTTATGCAACATCACCACTGGTTTAAAAACTGTGGTAGAAAACACCTTGAACAAATCGTCATCCCAGTCTCCGACATCAGCTGTTTTTCCAATTATCCTACGAGTCACGCAGGATAATTAAAAAATGAAAAACCGGTCAAGTGCGAGTCGGACGCGCACCGAGGATTCCGTACAAAGTAGGTATAAAAACTACAAATTTACGATTTTCGGATTTTTGCCTTTACTTGTGCTACACTTCTTGCCAAATTTCATGATTATAGGTCAACGGGAAGTATCCTATAGCTTTTGATACCCTTGCGAGTGTCAAAATATGCGGCATAAACAGAACATAAACGCCCGTATCTTTTGATTGCGTTGACTTAGAAGTATGATTTTTTTACTGCTTCAAGGGATTGCAGCCCTGAGTATTTGATATTAATTTCAACTTGATAACTTCACGCGTTCCTGAGAAAAAGGATCTTGACAGATGGACAGACAGACGGACAACGAAGTGATCTTATAAGGGTTCCGTTATCCTTTTGAGGTACAGAACACTAAAAAGGTTTTTTGCGAAAATTATAGGATTTGTGCAAAGGACCGGATTATCAAATAAAAAAAATCCATGCGGGTGCCCCTTTAAAAACCTCGCCCAATCTAGACACGTCATTTAGGGCGGGTTGTTTCGCATCCACAAAATGACGCTAACAAAACTAAATCGTCAAACCAAAAAAAGCGTTGTTTAAAATTACAATTACAAGATTATGGCCTCGATTTACATCAAATAATAACGAGTACGTACTCGTTATTATTTGGCGTATGTTACGTTTACCAACCGGTTGAAAAAACTGGCCCTTATTGTTTACTGGTTCTATGTCCTACTGCCACTAATCATACTTATTCTTTCCACAGGGTCTAATGGGCTGGTACATGGTTAAGTCAGGTTTAGAAGACCGTTTTCAAGGACCATCAGATGTGCCCAGAGTATCACAATACCGTTTAGCAGCACATTTGAGTTTAGCATTTATTCTATACACGGGGCTGCTAGCCGGAGCCCTGAGGGTGCTTCGCCCCTTCCCCGTAGCCGCCACGTTCAAGTCTCTCAAGGGTTTGAAGAGTGTAACTGCACTTGCGCATTCTGTTAAGGCTATGGCGTTCCTCACGGCTGTGTCAGGTATGTGATATTGTGTTGTCGCCATTAAATCATCAAATCCTTGCCGAGGTCAAATGTTAAAGTACCGCTAAAGTAGAACGGTGATTCATTTTTGGAGGATGCAGCCTGGTGTCAATAATAAATACCCTATTAATCCCAGGATCACTTGCACACGTAGCTAAACCAGTACCACAATCGTCATCACCCTGGAAAAGCCCTCATACAATAAACCAAATTTTGGAGCATTACCTTAATAAATAAATGCAGTAAAAACATCGAAAAGCACGAAAGGAACAGTAATGCGTAATGCTATTCTGTAACGCATGTGAGATAAAACATCTTATGGCTATCACATTTATTTGTAAATTGTAAATATTTGTATGCCGCTTTTGGCGGCGAGTTGGTAGGAAAGGGTATACTTTGTACCATATTCTACAAATAAATATGTCTTTAAATCCATATTATTTTCCTTTTATTTCAGGCGCCTTCGTAGCCGGTCTGGACGCCGGCCTAGTCTACAGCTCATTCCCTAAAATGGGAGACAAATGGATCCCAGATGAAATCTTAGAATTCTCCCCCACACTGCGCAACTTCACGGAGAACCCCACCACAGTGCAGTTCGACCACAGGGTCCTGGGCACCACCACGCTGGCGCTGGTGACTGGCTTGTGGTATATCGCGAGGAAGAAGCCATTGTCACCCATGGCTAGGAGGGTCGTCAATGGAGTTGGGGCTATGGCGTGGCTGCAGGTAAGATTTATTTAATATATTTACACATGCGTCCACTAAATTGACAATTCCACAGACACTAATCTGCATGGTCCTTCCTAACACAAGAAAATATCTGGACTTTAAAAGAGACTGTGACGTCTCGAGTTTGTTTCGGTGGCCACGGACACACCGATCTGTCAAAAAAAAAAAATATGATGGAAATCACTTAATTTGTAAAAAACGTTTTTTTCGAATGTTTTTTAACGAATTTTGGGTGTGCCTGTTCCATCATAGACGCCATTCGTCGTTGTTTTACAGGCGAAATCGAGGTGAAGGGTAGAAGAATTGTTCATTAAGATATAATTCCTCTGTTCTAGGGTCATGAGTCGATCCTCAGGATAAATGGAATTGGGTTTTTCTTAATAACACCTGGGGGTCTGAATTTCTGCCCAGTTGACAATAGGCTCGCCCCAATATAACTGACGAAATAAAGGTATACTTTAACACCTCCGCCTATCCCTTTATAGTAAGTTAATTCCTCTGTTCTTCCCCAGGTTTCCCTCGGAATCGCGACACTCCTATACTACGTGCCCACACCACTAGCTGCCTCGCACCAGTCAGGATCACTCGTCCTCCTGACCCTCGCGATCTGGCTGACTCACGAGATCAAACTACTTAAGTACATACCAAAGTAGATAACAGACAGTATTATTTTATTGTAAATTAAACTTTATGCTAGTGAAATTATGACGTTTCATTGTGATATCGTCGTCGGCAAATTGATATTGATCACATTACTATTCAAAGTATCAGCTATTAGTGTGGCGCCATCTATATCGCCACATGCGAACTACCCAATATACTGGCGACACGCAAAATCCCGCATCGCGCAAGCAAATTGCCGCGCAACAACGTTCCGACATCTATCGTCGGGCAGTTGCCCACCAGACACGACACCCGTCTAGTCTGAGGATCCTCCCTTTCCTATGGAGGATTGAGTGAACTTTACACTCTGTTCCTCATACTTCTTTAAGAGAAACCCTGTCATTCAAGAATATTTACTAGACAGGTACCAATTTTCGTTTATTAGGGGCTCAAATGTTCAGGGACACTTTCTACAAAATACAACAACACAAACAATGTTATTCACAAAGTGTTTTATTTGAAAATTTAAAATGCTAATATTGCTTACACACTGAAAAACTGTTTTATGTACAAAACTGTGTGTAGACAAATCGCAGATGTGTTGCGTTCGGGCCGACTGCGCCGGCGCTCCTTCAAAATATACAACTTGATTATAGCCTTACGATACACGCAGTGAATTTGTTATTCAATATAAATCTATCTATCTACATACTTGTAACAATACAGGCATGATCCAAACTCCGCGCGTCAAAACCCACATCAATTTTGATATAATATTTTTTAGTTATTGTGCTTCTAAGTATAATATTAGCACTACCCGGGTTCACGGATAACAGATGGACATTTTAGCTTCGATATATCTACTTTTTTCTCTACATACACGTTTAAAATGTTACTTTGAACGAAAAATATATAATTATTAGTTGAAACACAATAGATGGCAAAAATAAAATTATGATAAAACGCCATCTAGCGTCGGGTAAAAACAAATTAATAACATTGATCGTAAATTACAAAAATACCAATTTGAAATTATTTTGTCATATTGAGCGATTTTAGTGTGATATGCGCACACAAAGTATAAAACTACACTACAAGCAAAAAGTTGATGGATTTATGCTCTAGGAAAATTCTAAAATCATCAAATAAATCTTTCTACAATATCTTGCGTACGTAATTTTTTTTATTGCTTAAGGTACATTTTCAGAGGGTACATACAGTCAGCGACAAAATAACAAATGTGGTGCTGACTGTACATTTTCTTAACAAGTAAAGTGCTAAGATAAATAAAAGAGAAAACATGTAAAGATGTGAGTATGACATTTGAATAAAGTTTATAATTTTGGACATTACCCGTATCTGTTAGACATAACATTTAGTTGTGAGAAATCATTTATGGCGGACATATTCCTACTATTTACTGCTTTGACTATGAAAAGTAAACTTTAGTGTAAAAGGTTATCGTATATCCAACGTATCGATACTGAGTAAAGGATATTCATGTTACATAGTCAAATACATCAAATCAGTATGAAATAAGTCCTTCAGTGAAAACAAAATGGTAGCACCATACATAATTCCTTAGTCCGAAATCAAACATGTTTAGACCGTATATAACTATTGTATAATCTAGCTATGGCCGACTGCAATTTGTAACCTAAATATAACTGAAAAACTATTAGCGTAAAGTGAGGCAACACTATATTGTTGATGGTAACACAGGAGGAATTGTTCACAGATAACAAATACTTTTTTTCACTGGCATTTTCAGTCTTGTGAGATAAGGCGTGAACTACACAAGTTTCAGAGACAATTAGAATAGGCGGAGTGGTGTCGAGGTAAGATGGGTCGTAGTCTGTCAATGCAGTTCAAGCCTTTGTTCGCACATTAACATCAGAAGTCGTGAACGCGATTATAGACATTAATATCTTCACATAGAGTGTAGCGTGCACGAGTTACATGACCGTATTGTTAGAATTTTCTATAATTAAAACGATTTATCTTGAAATTTATATGTAATATTATGTAACAATGATAACTCTGCAACATTTTATAAAATATAGTTTATCACTATTGTATTATTTATTCTCTATAACGGTCTCGTAGAACAGAAGTTTTCCAAGAATTAAGACTTTTAATTAAGTATTTAAATTGAAAAATATCATAATGTTTGCAGAGACACCATTGTCCAACTAAATAATATCTGGAGCCTCTTCCCAATTGAATTATAAAATAATTATGTATAAATACTAAAGTTAACCTAATAAGTTAGTACTATGTTTTAATCCTCTAATTACAATTTAGAAATATAACATATATTTGTAGCAGTTACAATTTAAATGGCTGGTAAAAAGGAAAGCAGTCAGAGTTAACCTAAAATCGTCAAAGTCAGGAATTATCGAAATGTTATACTTATTTGGTTTGCCGGTATTTAAAAAAAAGGAGTAACTTGAAACTCCTAGAAAATAATATACTTAAGTTCATATAAATTGTAACTGCTAACATTTAAATATCTCTATAACCTATATCGCCATGTCAATAATTTCGATACAAAAAAATAAACGAACTATAATAATTTAATCAGAGACATATAATTATTCCAATTTATAAATAAATGCTGCTGAGGCTTTATTTAATATCACTACAGGGTTTAAAACAACACAACATAGATATCGACACTTTCAATTTATCGATAAACTGCGGTACGAATTATCGATATAAATAAAATCAAGCTTAGTAATTGCTGAATCGATATGTGATAGTATTGTCAGTAATGGCTTTAGGCCATCAATGTAGAAAATAGGTTCACATTTACCGATGAATATTAGCGTGTGTTCTAGTAACGCATAATTTGAAGAGGAAAACAAAACTATTGCGGACATAACAACAGGAACAGATATAATTTACTCAGTGATAGAGGAAGCTATGAGTTAGGGGGTAAGTCTGTTTAAAGAATCCGATAGCAATTATTTTTATAGGAGTTTTTACAGTGATAAGTACGCTTTTGTTGTTTTTTTTATCTTATTTCCATCGGAGTCCAACTGAGTATCATAATATAAGGCCATTATATCATAGAAAATAACTAATTTATTTTTTATAACTAAATAATATTTTGTCCTAAAGCATATTGCGAATATTTTGCAACAAGTCAACATTTTATCCACCAAAGAATAATAATTAACTCCACTATTTTTCCGTGAATAAAATAATCGCAATAAACAACAGATGATTACATAAAACCATATTAAAGTGAGACAAAGATGATTCATTTGTTTACCTGCAATATGTCCGTTCACTTATTAACAAAATACAATTTAACCCGAAACTTATATTAATAATTTCTTTTATAAGAATACATTCCACGAATCACTAACAACATTATAATTTTGCTTTTATTAACTCGTGTGCAAGTTCTAACGCTAAACGTTGTACAGGTTACAATATGTACGCGCGTACAAATCAAGGGATTCGTAGAAATAGCAGCTCTAACGAAACATTGGCGCGTACTTTGAACAGCAACGGAACGGCTGCCTTTGATATGAGACACGAGCCACTGAAATAATCACATCCACCATGCGATCATGACATGTCTATTGAGACTCGACTTGCTATAAACACAAGTACGGTTTTCATCTATAGGTTGGAGTAAATTGCCTCGCGAGGCAGCCTTCATCCTTTGCTCAAGCAATTTATAAACATACCACCAAAAATCTTACTTGACATTTGAATGCAAAATTAACACCTAGCGATCGATTAAAATAATCAATATATTATTGTATAATAATAATTCAGTAAGTATATGAAGAAAATTCTCACAACATCACAATAGATGGCAGTCGCTTTATGTACGTAATGGCAGATTAATACTTGCGTTCAAATGTTTATGTTATTATGTTACATTTTATGCCTGTAGAAGTATCAATTTTTCTACCATATAATCGAGAAAGTCCCCGATAATAGTGAAAACCTAACTTGCAAATAGGGCGTCAAAATAAAGACTATTACAGACACTATGTAGTGTTACACATATAGCTTATAACACAGTACCTACTATAATATAGCATATTGGGATATCTCGAATTAGTTATTAAATTGGTTCTTTGTTGAAAAAGCATGGCATGGGCGGCCATATAACATTAAATATACATCGAACACACATTAGAAAATCTAAAAATCAGGTATACAAGCTTCTTATTAAATAAAAATCTTCCAGTCATTTAAATATAAATAGGTAAGTAATTTATAAATGATAAAGTCGACCATAATATAAAGGCGTTACCCCACGGGCACTCTTTTAGTAGAATGTGGGTTTCAACACTTTCAGCATAATAGGTATGGTTAATTTACGGCGTTTGCGCTGCATTCCGTTTGACTCACGCAAATCCGTAAGTGATGCAAATGAACGACAGTGGGATAACGCCTTTAGATAATAATATCAGTAGTACCGAAATAATTTGCTGGGATGCTTGTGGTCGCTTAAAGCATTCATATCTTGAGCCGTGTTATTGTCTGTTATAAATGTTATACGTTTATTCAGTTTTGAGACAACTTAATGCAACTTATTTTGTTATGATCTCTTATTTAATGGTAGGTACACTTGTAATTATTTTACCACATAAATTAATTAATTCCAGACGATTTTAAACACATAACTTTAAATATTTACTATCAATATTTCCCTTGATACATAATATAATAATTTTCGCTTGTATTTTGTGTATCGTAATAACCATACAGCCTTAAAGTATCGTTCTCACTGCAATATACATATAATATATTAATCACTACAATTGGGGCATTTTATATAAATATTAACAATTTTATACGAATCTAGTTCAGATGATAAAGGATGCTGAGTGAGGGATCGTCCATAAAACATGTAACATTCCACATAAAATTATAGCTGATTATATTTTATGGAGCAAAGTGGCTTTATCGTATAAATGACGATACATTATCAAACATGTTACTTGTTATTACCAATGTTAGGTACATATTATATGGGCGATCAAAAGTGAGAAATTAGAATGTAATATCAAGGCGACACCCCATCGAAAGCGTTCACAGAAGTAATCGAGGTCACCGCGAGTAACTTTATTCAGGGATGATTTCGAGCGCACTAATATGATAAAACTTTATTTAGCCCCTAACTTTTACAATAATGAAGACTCCTGTAACATACTGGGATTTCTAGAATCATCTATCTGATAAATTGTTCAAATACGCAGGGAAAGGAAACGAAAATTTTAAAATATCCAGTAAAAAACTCTTCAGCATGAATGGTTTGAAAATGGGTATAGCTTAGTACTACACAAATAGCCAATTTTACGCTAAATACTACATGTCGCCTCTTTGCTTCGATAATGATCTTGAAAATTGACATTTTAGAGGAGTGTTTTTCAACTTTCAAAAAATAATTGTGTCGAAACGAATAATTTTTTTACTGTAAATCTACGATTTGTTGTAAATTACCACGTTTTTTCGAAAAAATAAAACCGGACACGGCGGTTTGAAATTATAAAAAAAAAGAATCAACTGTCGTATTATCACGTTATTGAAGCAAAGAGACGATGTATACGAGCGAAAAGCTGTTTGATCAATCGAAAAGCTGGGCGAAAAGATACTCCATCATTGTATAAGCTAGGGGGCATTACCGTACAAATCGGTTATTCATTATAACCTACGCTGCTGTTACGTTACTTTAGATAAATTTATTACGTGGATTATGTTGCTCTGGTTCTTTCACTGAAGCGTCTTTGTGATATTTTGCCGATATCCAATTTAAATTATGTATTTATTTATTCACTGGGCGATTCAATTAGTGCTATGTGGGAAAATTATATATACCTAAGCCTAATATTACACTCAGGACTTCAACGACACTGCGCAAGATTTGATATTACGTGTTAATCCCTATATTATCAGCTACAATAAACTATATTGCATTTTTATTCAATCAAAATAATTATCTATAACAGCTTGAGTATAAAATCTTCGTCTCATGATATGAAATTATGCAGATATTTTGCAAAATGCACCTTACTTTGATGTATCAACCTCCTTCATATTTCTCGGTATACAACCTAGCAGAGGGCGCCACAATCGCTTGTGCTGTCTACGATTCATCTCACACAAAGCGTATTATATGGCCCGAACTAAACTACAACCTATACAAAAATAAATAGACAAACATCGAATATATAGGAATAAAACTACAAGTACGACAGCGCAGGGACGTGAGGCCCAGGAGGGGAATATTCCACTAACGAGTCCCCACATCAAAAGTATTATCTCGTTTTCTGCCTCAGCTTTAACCAACTTCCTTGCACAGTCGCCTTCCAAATATAAATAATATGGAAAAAAAAACCTTTTAAAAATAAATGCAAAGTACCACAAAGACGCTGCTGGGTGCAATAGTGCGCGGTGCTGACTTGGCGCGACTAGCTCGGCGGCTGTGGGTCAGTGCTGACGATGACCTGGACCACGTATCCTGGCGTGATCTTTGCCTCCTCGATTAGCAGCCGGTCGCCGAGGAGTTTGCCGCCATAGAACCAGCGTTGCCGCCACGGCTCGATGTTCTCTTGAGCCTGAGGATTGTGTAAAGGGTCTTGTTAGTGTTGATAAGGCTTAGATTTTGTGACACTGTTCATATAGTCTCGTATATTGCATTTGGTCTTTGATAAAAATTATTGTCATTAGTTTACTAAACTATACGGGAAATTATTAGCAGTCTAATAAGTTGTTTAGATGATCAAGTTCAGGGATAATCACGTGAGGTCATTCGCTAATAAACCACGACTGGTTTTCGGTCATCGAATCTATAAATCTGTGGCCATAAAATTAGAGGTGATGCTGACGACATAGACGGTTGCATCCTGTCAGATATAAAGTATTTAAGTAGTTGATGTTTCTACATACATAATTATTATAAAACAAAGTCACTTGTCGTGTCTGCCTGTGTGACCGCTTAGTTTTTCTTAACTCCACAATGAATTTTGACGCGGTGTTCGCCATCATCGAGAGAATTTATTCCGGAAGGAATAATATAAAATATTAATATTTTCAGATACTGAACACAAAATCTCGATATTTTGACATGTCGCCATTGCATGTCACGTGCGAAGCAGGGGCGGGTTGCTAGTTTATCATAAAACCACTTTATTTGAAAAGGACAAAAAGTCATGGACTAACTAAATTGCGACCATTCCAAGCAAGATGACCTTGGCCGCCAGCCAAGAAGGCAAGAACCATTTATAGCATAGAATAAGCTAATGCGCCTAATGGCCATGTCATTAAGTTCGGCCGGCACAAAGAGAAAGCACAATGAAATCATATTCCTAGCGATACTTCGAACGGTTCACCAATGTAGGTCACCGGACAGTAATTGTCGCGACGTCCAAAATTGTAAGACATTAAACAGGTGACTACGACCTTTGAGGAGTACCTACATAAGTACATGGGTCACATTTTAGTGCTGTGCCGTTGAAATGTGAAGGAGAACTTCATAATGCTCAAGGTGTTATGATTGTAAGGATATTTGTAAAGCAAACATTTATATAAGAGCAAAATTAGTTTCGGAAATTGCATGATTATCGCGCGAAAATGCAAATAGAACCTTATTTTTAATGGCAGAATTTAAAATGTTTGTTCTTTGTATGATTAAATTAAATTAAAATCTAACTTATTAGCTAAATATAATCAAGGTCTAGAAATAAAAACCGTATCCGGATACATGAATACAATATCCGTGCCTATGGGTATGCAGTATGCTATTACTGTGATAAATACATAAAATTAACTGATTATTACTGACATCCGTGAAGGAAACATCGTGGGGAAACCTAGAGTTGCCTTGAGCAAGCGTGGTGCTCCATGTTCGCGCCATATCTGTATGTAAAAAGGCTTTTGCCCTGCAGTGGGACAATAAGAGGCTGGTATTAATTAATTAACACCAGTAATCCTTTATACTAAGAGATCTTCCAGATATCAGGGTCAAATTTTTGAAGCAATATAAATTGGAAAGTTCCCATACAAACAATGGAATGGCAACCCAATCATTAAATAAAACTACACAGCGTCACACGACGGCAGGCGACAGCGTATGGTTGCAAAATTTCGCATCGTTCGCATGCTCTTACGTCACCGACTGACCGTGTTTTAACCTGCTGCACAATGTACATATTTTTATTACTGGCTTTAGTAGTAGATTGTATTGTAGTAGTTTACTGGCTGATAACGAATACTACAGGGTTTTTGGTCTTATTTAAGAATTTATATGGTTTATTTATTCTTTCAACATTTTAAGTATAAATGTGTAAATAGGAATAAAAAAACTAGGGTTTGAGAACGGTGTTGAAGCTGTCGGTGGTCAGGGCTCTTATCTACAGGGTGGCAGGGCCTTCGGCGCGCAAACGACTGACCATGAATTCAACACATGATACTAGACCCCTAACGTAGAAAATTTTAGTAATTTCCAGTCGCCACCAGTAGCACCCTTTTTTGAATCAAGTTTTTGATCTAACTGATCAAACAGCCTCTTTAGGGTTCAAAAGAATATTTTATTTACAAAAAAAATCAATTGATGTCGATCCAGGAAATGGCAGGATGAACTAGACTTCTATCTAAAAAACTGGCTCTAGATGGCATAAGTCACGGACAAGTGGAAAGAGGAAACTGTCTTTGTCTTGCAGTGGGGCGCGATATTCTAAGATAATAATAATCGACGGTCGATTATTGTGTTATAATATGCAGTCATGGCCTCACGAATGATTAGGTTGTTTTGGTTTTCTACTACCTGTTGTATAAATATGACATTCAAGTTTCGGTTAAGATCTTATAACTGTATCTATAAACTATTCTGTTCTGGCATTCAAGTTTGTGGGAACATACACACTGAGTGTTGAATTATTAATTGTTTTATCTCGATAACTGTAGGTATACAACTCAGAACTGACAAAGGATATTCATAAAATGGTCTAATGTTAAGTTTCCTGAGAAAATATTATTATATCACTAGTAAATATAAGCTAGTGACGTGGGTTCTTAAGTATTTACTAGCATAAAAAGTCAATTCACATACATCGATGGAATGTTAAGTGTGCATGTAAATGGCAAATTAATTATATTAAGATTTGGTGCATAATACAGATTTAGAAGAGGACCCATAACAAAAGTAAAGCAGTTGCAATTAGCGGTGCGTTTGCTTTACAAAGCACTTGATATAAAAGTTATTTATTTTATCGACGAACTTGAAAAAAAAACGGTTTCTGTATGTGACCCTGATTATCTCAAAAAGAACCGAAGTATTATTGATGATTTAATGAAAATAAAACTTTCAAGTGACTTGTCGGAAACCAGCACCCTAATTGCGTATCTAATACATTTTCAATCACAATATGAATCATTTTCAAGGATAGGCTAATCCATCACACTAATATTATAAAGGCGAAAGAGTGTGGGGGTGTATGTGTGTGTGTGTGTGTTTATGTTTGTTACTTCTTCACGCTCAAACGGCTGGACCAATTTTGGTAAAATTTTGTATGGAGGTAACTGACACCCTGGATATAGGCTACTTTTTATCCCGACATTCCCGCGTGATCGACAATTATGCAGGTGTAACCCCGGGGCGCAGCTAGTTGCTTCATATGTTTGAATGTTTGCTCAACAACGAATGTTGCTGACCTGTCAAAATGAAAGCCATTTCTGCTGGTAAGTAGTGTGTTACGCAATTATCCCTGAGTCCAGTCGTCATGGAGAGTAGAAGTGCTTGGACTTGAACGGTTCAAAACTAACATAGTCAGTGAGCACACACTGATCAATAAACGTTAGGTACTCTAGAATCTAGATGTTGTATTGCTAATAAGCTTGCGGCCCATCCAGTTAAAAATTACATAGCAGTATTTAATATTATTTATACACGATTCAAAAGATCAAGCAGAATATAAAGGTGAAAACACGTTTGGAAATATTTTGGGTGACACTGTAGAAATAATAACTTCGTAGTGCATAGCAGAGATCAATAAAAGCAAGAATTTCTGAAGACCAACTTGCCTTGAGCAAGCGTGGTGATCTATGATCGTGCCTTCTTTGTATGAGAAGATGCGCTTTGCCATGCAGCGGGACGGTTACAGCACGGTATTGATTACGTGATAAATACTTTACCGCACTTAAGAAAATACCGAAAACGGCACTGATGACGCAAATAAAGCCAAAAAGTCGGCATCCATACAAAAATATAGTTCCAAGCAAACTACATTTTCGGTCTATTTGCACACTGTATTTGTAGGGTTTACAAATAGTTTGAAACCATATTGACCGTGAACAGCTAATTAAAAGTTGTTAACATCATAGGCATTAACACATCCATAACCAATCATTATCAAGGTCTCTCATAAAAGGCTGAACGCTATCAGCCATCATCTCCTTTACATCTACTGACTCCTAAGACACAGGCGTATACACCTAGTTTAGGAGTCAGGGAATTAAAATGATTGTGTCCAAGTTATAAGCCTTATATATACTAACCCCCTTATTCATAAAACTTATCAAACCTATTTTAGTTAAAATGGGGTTTGTCTCTTTCTTACACACAGAAATGACAACGTGACAGATAAAGACAAACGTTCTATAAACCTATTTTAGCTAAAATAGAGATAAAATAGGATTATGAATAAGGGGGTTAGTTTTTTATTCTTGTATTGTGATGGCTTTTGCTCAAATAAATAATTTATTATTAAACTATTGCATAGCTTTTATCGCGGGCCTTGAGCGCGGCGACCGAATCAAGAAATTCCGTAACGAAAATAAACCTGACACCCCCACTCCGACCGGCACAGCGGTGCGGCGTTGAAAGCCGTGCATCGTCTAACGTCGTTTCAGTTCGGCAGACTTCGGCACGGTGTTTGTTTGTTTATTATTATTATTACTTATATTAAGCCAAGATCTATATATGGTACTTACCACGAACTTTGGCGAAACGTTATTCTTGTCACAGTCGCACAAATGTCAAAATACAAGTGCAAAACAGAGACGGGAACATGGCTAAGCCAAAGTACGCGTCTAGTAACGTTTATATAGAAAGCAAGAAGAAAGAAAATACGTTTATTTGCGATAAACATGACGCAAAAGTGACCATAAACACAAAAAAAAATAAGAAAAGGTTGGGGGAAACATGCGTCAAATCCACGAAATACGCCTATCGCTCAGCATTATGCTGCGACCCTATGCAACTGCAAGACAGAGCCCCAGCGCTGGTTTTCAGCGACAGCCGGCGCTGACGTAATGACGTCGTCCGTGTCGTGATATCATTTATCGTCGTTTAGATCTCGGCCTTAGACATTGATCTTTTAAATCTATTCTTACGGGAATTCCCGCAAAGTAGACTATTACTTTTTATTTTAATATATAGGTACTTACTATTGCTTAATGTTTATGAGATTTTGTCAAGAAGATAATAAAAAAAAATATATTTTTGCACAAAACAAAACTTTAACAAGGAGTCTATTTGCCAGGGTGGACCTTGCAATAACCTGTATTTAACTAAAGCTTTGAATAGAATATTAACACTGGGATTTTCTAGACCGTAATTTCGTTATATTATTTCCTGATACCTCATTCCAAACAGGCTGCAAAGGCAAACTAGCTTGTTTATTACCACTAATACAAACAAACAGCCACCACCAAAAAACCTCTGTGACAGACAGACTAGAACGTGATGTTAAAAAGGTTCTGTTTTTTTAAAGATCGGAACCTTTAAAGGAGAAAAGGATATCCCACTCACATGTAATTTATTTTTGCACTGCACGACAGTGTGTCGGGAGTACACGGCTAGATCCACATCCTTGCACGTGTTGGACAGTCGCAGGCGCAGCGACAGCTCCGTGCCGCCCTCCACTGGCTCCGACCACTCGGCCGGCGAGTCGCGCCCGCTCGCTTCCTTCACCATGTTTATAGGGGGTGATAGGCAGTATATTGGGACCTGCAGAAGTGAATTTAAATATAAAAACGAAAGCTAGGGAGTATGCTGGAATGTGGGTCCACGCAAGACACAATGGCTTTTTAACCATTTCTGTAACTATGGCATTCAACCGGTAATTTACTGATTTTTTTGTTTTTTGAATCCGAAATAAATATATTTGATTGATTGATTAGTAAGAAAATAAAGTTATTGTATAGTATATTAGGCTCCATGTCCAAGAGGATAATCATTCAATCCACCTGAACTCTTCAAGAAAGGCCAGCAATGCTTTGGTATTGGTGACCAGAAGAAAGAAGAGTATAGGACCTGTGCAATAATATCAAATCAAGCTTTAGAAAGGATTGTTGTATTATTAGAAATTATTCCAGTTTAGAAATGCAATCATTCCATAGGTGAAATAATTTATCATTGACAATGGATAACAAGTTTCTTTTTACTAGCCATTGATGCCCCACTGGTGGGCAAAGACCTCTCTACTCTCCTTCCACCTCTCTCTGTCCAAAGTTACCAAGGACCAATCTTAATTAAAGGAGTCCAGCTGATTCCACCACCTCTGTCGGGGCCCCACAATGTTGTTTGCCATTAAGAATAATGTAATTTATACAGATTTATTTAAACAATGTAAATTAAATTAAATCATGTAGTAATAGACAGACAAAATTAAGGCTTTGTTTATCCTATAAATTGTAGGTCTAATTAACAATTCTTATTATTTAGGTGATGCCAAAATCAAAGTTTTTAATTCAATACAATGGTGCTTGAGAGTAACGTCACATTGTTTATTGTGTCCAAACTTGATAAGGAACCAAATATAAACAGCATCAAAAAGG
This sequence comes from Amphipoea lucens, assembly GCA_947508005.1. Taxonomy (NCBI): domain Eukaryota; kingdom Metazoa; phylum Arthropoda; class Insecta; order Lepidoptera; family Noctuidae; genus Amphipoea; species Amphipoea lucens. Next base: position 841,132 of record OX382368.1, on the reverse strand, counting down.
CTCAACAGGAAACAAACATACATACATTAATAACAATTAGGTATACACAATTCTTACATTTATATTCTGATTTTGTAAGTGTAAAGACTATGAGGAAAAAACCATTGTTTGTTGATAATTACAGGTAAGACAAACATAAGGAAATTAATTAGTTTTTCTTTCTGCTATGAAACAAGATTACATGCTTGATATTCAACATAGATATAAAGAAAACAGTCAATACAGGTTACCCATAGATAGGAATCTGCTGAAGGTCATCCAACCTCATATAAAATTGCAATGAAGCTGAGGAGTAAGCATTCACAGACACACTATGGGCAGTTAAGAGTGAAACAGTGTGTGTACCTGATATCTTGTGCCCCATTCATCATAGCACTCAGTGAGGTAGCCATTGGGCACCGACACACTGGCTCCATCGAGTATCGCCTGCGCCAGCTGGAAGTCCATCGCCTCAGCGGCGACGGCGGCCGCCCGCAGTGCGTCCCAGATCTCCTTGCGTCCTTCGAACGCCGGCGCTGTGTCCCAAAACTCATCCCTTTTACTACGTAACTGTCCCTCCGTCAATGGCACATCTGATTTCCATCGTATAGTTTCGTGGCACAGCGACTGGTTCTTCCTCAGCCCACCTACAACAAAGAGTTATGAGAACACGCACTCGATGTCTCCACGGAGACAGATGATCGCTTACCCCACCTGAATTAGGCCGAGACACGGTAGCCGAAGATTCCTCTATGGGTCCGCTACCACTTCTAGTTATTCCTATGCAACCGCCCATTATGATCACATTCTACAATTGCTCATTTAACAAACATTTACAAAAAAAATATTAACAAATAACATTTTTATCTTCTGTACGCTTCTGTCAAAAAAGATTAGCTGTATATGTTTTGTTATTGCTTTGAAAGGTCGCGTGTAAATTAAACACGTTCCTAACAAAGTTGTGAAAAATGTCTAAGTTTTTTGGAAGTTGAATGCTTATAGAATATTGTGTTTTTGATAAAGCAATAAAAACCATGTTATGGGATTTCAAATAACTTTATCTTCTATAAATACGTGAAATATCATTGTGAACAGTTGTAAACGAAACGCATCAAACTTTATAAAATGTCAACGCTTGATTTTTAGTAGTGGTAACCTCAACAGTCTCACGTTTTATTTATTTTCATGATCTTTCGAACATATCAACATATCCGAACTTATCAAAGTCAAACACTCAATAATATAGCGAAAACTAATTGATATCAGCTTATATTGTATTTTTTTTACTTCAATATAAATTGACTTAGTTTATTACAATAAAATAGTTTTTCCCAAAAAATCCCAAGTCGGCACAGAGCAGTAACAAGACGTTGTAACTTTTTTTGTCTGTCATTTATTTTTGTTTACATATGAAACGTCAAATCACGTCGCCAAAAACAAACCATTCCATTTCATTCCATCACAAGAAATATAAATACAATTTGCAAAATGAATTCTTTTGATTCTAATTTAGAAGACTACAGAGTCATAACAGTAAGTATAAATATATAGGTTTTAATAAAAAATAGGCTCTTGCAACGTAATCCTATATTTGATGCGATTATTTCAGTTTTAAGCACTATTTCATCTACAGGCTCCGGAGACTGCCTACTACATATCAGAGTTCATAACGGAAAATGAAGAAAAGGGAATTCTGTCAAATATTTACGCAGCACCAAAGCCAAAATGGACGCAACTGTCAAACAGAAGATTGCAGAATTGGGGCGGAATACCTCACAATAAAGGCATGATAGCCGAGTCAATACCGAAGTGGCTGGACAAATACCTGGAGAAAATACATGGTCTCAATGTCATGGATGGTAAAAGGCCCAACCATGTGCTAGTCAATGAGTACCTGCCAGGGCAGGGCATCATGCCACATCTAGATGGATCATTATTCTATCCAACCATCACTACAATATCAGCTGGATCTCACATAGTATTAAGTTTCCTTGAACCAACTGAAGATGACACTATTAATGCCAAGCCCGTGTTCTCAATTTTACTTGAACCAAGAAGTTTGTTAATTTTACAAGAGAAGCTTTACACTCGATATTTGCATTGTATAGAAGAAGTGAAGGAGGACTTACTGGATGCGTCAATAGTAAACATAAATATGTGTTCAGATAAATATGTTAGGCATATAACAGTACCTAGAGAAACTAGACTATCATTGACCATAAGACATGTGCCAAAAACAACTTCTTTTACAATTTTTGCTGGCGGACGAAGATAGAAAAGTAGCTAGCAATTTGTTTTGCTAGCTACAAATATTAGAGACTTTCTTTAAAATTATGTATTTACAAATTATATATAACCAAAGATCCAGCATCCATATTTATTGTAACAGACATGCTTGCTCAGCTGGGTTTCAATAAATTCCAATTTTGATCCTACTCTTGTATATCAAACTTCTAGAAATAGTCTCCCAGTGAGAACAGTAGCCATCTGTAGCTGAAAGTAATTTGGCAACATTATTTATTAAGGAGCTCTTTTTGAATTTGTTTTGCACTCATTATGCATCTTGGTCTTATATGTTTTACTTTTAACTTGTCTTTACACTATGAAGTACTTAATAAAATTCAAACAAAATGTAATACAAATCTAGATGGTTTATATTTTTACAGAAATTAAATAATGAAATTACTTACCTAAAGCTTTTAATTTTTTTATCAATATGAGGTTTACAAAATTATTGCCGAGTGTTAGATTATTAAATAGAAGAGCATATTATGGTAAGCTTGTTACAAGAGCATACAGTGCAGCGGCGGGGAGTGGGGGAGCAGAGAAGGTAAATCTTTAATTTTGTTTTTGATCAAGTCAGCAAGCTATAGTTAGAAGGCAGGCAACGAAGGCATGATCATTTTTAATCTTATTTATTCAAGAAAACTGGCAAATTCGTTGCCTCCTTTAACTGCCAACTGAGGGTTTGCTATTATAATAAATTCATGTTCCGTACGCAAAATACGTGCTTGGATGTGGAGTTGTGGACACCAGCACATCTTATGACTACTTGCTACATTAATGTTTTGAGAATTTTAAGCAATGCATGCTATTGGAATGTGTGTCTGAGATCTTAAAATTTGTTTTACAGAAAGGTGCTGTTGTTTGCGTTTATGAAATAAATAAGAAATTAGAACTAACGCAGATCGGAGCACAATTGGACAAGAAGTGTGGTGGCAAGATATCACAGCAATTAAATAGGTTAGTTTCTAGTTTACAAAGTTATTACCATTACTTTTTCTGATGCAATATTTTCTAATAAGTACCTGCAACTAGCAAACCAATGTTATTCTTGGCAGCTTTTCCAACTAAGTTAAATAAGATGATTATGGTTGGTTTTGAATTCATGACCTTTAGTTCACAAGTCCTATACCATCAGCTGGTCTGTTGATTGTCCACAATCGACTATTGGGGAGGGGGCAATCCGTCTTTCGGGATATCTACAATTTCTCCAAAAAGTGGCCACTTCTCACTGCCAAAGAAATAAAGGCGAAATTACATAAACTGCATCACATGCTATTTGCTTTGAGGGTCTGGCTGGCTGGAGAAAGCTCTGCTCTTACTGTTGCTTGCTGCTTGTTGAATTTACATTGTAGATTGCTCGGGTGGGTCGAATGATCGATTTTCCCACCTGTACGCGAAATACTTACGCGCTTGGACGTGGAGTTGCGGACACCAGCCCGTCTTACTACTACTAACATTATAGATCTTTTTTTGTCTTTGTTTACTTATCTTTTTTTTATGCACGAGTTTCTGTGACAAATAAACCTATTTTTCTTTTTAACCATTTGTCTTCCCAACGTTTCAGGCTGTCGTGTGAACTTAAACTAGGCAAAGCCTTCGCGATAACCGACATCTTGGAGTACTCCGCAGTGGCCATCACCTCTATAGGACCGAAGGAGGCCTGTTACGATGAGCTGGAGTCGCTCGATGAAGCAAGGGTTAGTAGAGTCAAACTTTATCAAATAAAAAAACAATGTTCTAACTCTCATAACATTATAAGGACAGCTTATTACACAGACGGGCTTAACCCAGAATTGAATTCTCTAACAGCAAACCTCAGTTAAAACTAACTTAATCATTCAAAAATCAAATGATAGTTTAATCATCAGTTAAAACTAACTTAATCATTCAAAAATCAAATGATAGTTTAATCATTGGTGCCGATTCTGTTGGGTTGTCCTTGTCCATTCATTATTTTGGCAATTTTTGGACTCCCCTCCCCCCTTAGTGAGATATCGTGAGATTTGGATCGACCCCCTCCCCCCTCCCTCTAATCTCACGTGAGATTTATTTATTTATTTGGTTCACCAACAATTGTATAAGTACACAGCAATTTAAACAATTTTAAATTTATTATTATTATTATTTTATAGTAATGACTAGCTTCTGCCCGCGACTTCTTCTGCGTAAAATTTCACCCTCCCCCCATTCACCCTCTTAGGGGTGGGATTTCGAAAAACCCTTTCTTAGTGGATATCTACTCTTCACAAAGAACACACCCTCCAAATTTCATGTCTCTAGGACCAGCGGTTGAAGCTGTGCGTTGATATATCAGTCAGTCAGGACTTTGAATTTTATATACAGGGTGTTACGGAAAGGGTATATCAATGCAAACAGGTTGAAGAGTGTATCTGGTCTAGAATCTCTGTACAAAATTTCAGCTCAAAAGCATTAACTTTGAAAATGCTTAATATTTTTTTATTTCGACATCACGGCGCAGCACTGGCGCGCGGCGGCGTGATGTGCGTGTACTAGGCGCACAGACACACTACAGATAATGGATAATGACCCTCGTAGTGCGGTGACACGTTTGTTATGATTTCAATTTAATAAACTCTCGAAATAAAAAAATATTAAGTATTTTCAAAGTTACTGCTTTTGAGCTGAAATTTTGTACAGAGATTCTAGACCAGATACACTCTTCAACCCGTTTGTATTGATATACCCTTTCCGTAACACCCTGTATATAGATATTAAGTTAAAAATTAATTACTGTGATAGTCATTCTTCTGTTATGAAGAATGTTATATAGAAGTTAGTAGGACATTTCAAACAAGAAGCTCCATGGACATTTTTAAATCAAATTATAATTATTAACTTTCAGGAGAACATCCGCTGGGGCGTAGGAGCGGGCGTGAAGCTGCTGAAGGAGCGAGGCTGCTACGTCATCGAGGTGGACCCGGCCACCGCGCCCGACGCCGCCGCCGAAGCCGCTGAGCTCGCCGCGTGGAAGTATGTACTCCATTCTGCTAATCTATTCATGTTATTGGTACAGCCGCGTCCTAACCGAACGCCATTGTCGCGGTCGTTTATATGAATAGGTACGGTCAGCATCAAAAGTTGATTAACACTTCAGTTTTTTTAATCTCAGTTATTGAGCAAAATATTTGTTCAAAATTGCAGCAGAAATTTTTTTTTACAATATATACCTACTCTTGTTTATTATATGAAAAGCTAAAAATCAGTTTATTGAAAAAAGTTGTTGTCAATTTAATAACACGTAAAAATGATAGTGTTAATCGACTTTTGATGCTGACTGTACTAGTGAGAGCGTTTTTACGATATGACAAAATATTGAGATTTTTTGATAATAAGTTTAATTTTAATGTTTTATACATATGGACTTTCCGGAATAAATTCTCGAAAGGTTGGTAAAGCCGCATCAAACTTTGTTGCGTAATTTAGAAGAACAGAGACAGACACGATGGTGACTTTAATTATTCAGGTAAACGATCGCGCGTATTCTTGTGACAGTCGCGTTCGGTTACGACGCAGGGTACCCCATTGGTCTTGTGGCAGCAGGCATCATGTACGTTTGCCCAGCTAGGCCCCCCAGAATTTGCGATTTAGGTATACACCAATGCAATGTACTCGCCTCTAGGAGTATATGTACCGCTTTCTTTTTCAATGTACCTCTGTACTTTTGAAGAAATATGCAAAAAAAAGGGGGCCGTGCCAGCCAAACGTTTTCAGCACGGCCCTCGTGTAACTTGAAAAATATATAGCGTATTAAAAAGTTTCATAAACTCAAGGAATGTACTTTATTAACACGTTCTATGTACCGTAACAGATATTGTGAATTCGTAATAGCAAATAATATATAGACGTGGATAGGGGGCCGTGCTGAAAAAAAAAGGAATGAGAAAACATCTAAAAAAGACAAAACAACCTTAGCCAAAAACTATATAAAAGTAATTCATGTTTGGCAAGTAACATATGTACCGCATTGGTTTCTCATACAACTTGCTAAATTCAAAAAATAAACCAATTTTAGTTTATTCAGCACGGCCCTCTATAGTTGCCTATATCTTTTTAAATATGACATGTTTGTTTACAAAATTCGACTTCCTGAATTATGTATAGGAGTACATTCGTTCCAAATAAATTGCGATTATGGTGTATTAGTATTTTAAAAGATAAATTGGATCAAAAATATCCTAACATACAACTGATGGGGTGACCATGATTCCACGTGAGAATGGATAAAAAAACTTCTGCATAAATTGAGTAAATCTTTAATAAAATAAAAAAATCAAAAATATCGTAATCTGTAAATATCGTAGTAGGTCGTAAATCGAACAAAACAACAAGTGTCGTTAAGACTAAATAGCTCTATAGGCTTAAAAAAATCACATATATATTTCCAATAAATCACACGGATTGATGTACGGTACATTACAATAAAATTACAGTTTCGGTACATTTCACAGATTAGTTACGTTTACCTATGGAATAATCGCAAAAAAACTATGTGTCACAAACACTACAATTCTTTTACCTATTGTGGTATAGTAATTTTATTTTAGGTGCATCGTCCTCACATATTATTATACAGTGTGAGTCTTTATAATGTGCACATACTGAATCGAAGGAATCTTTGCTTAATTTTATCGACGGAAAAAATGATAAAAAAATTCTAAATATTTTATTAAATTTTTAATGGATTTTTTATTTATTTTTTCGCTTCTGTGACTCCAGTGTATACAAAACGGTGTAACTTTTTAACTCGATGTTTTATCACGATGAAACAAACTCCATAATGATTGGAAGTAATTAGGAGTCCGCATTAAATGAAAATTGTGTAAAAAACTGCCACCAATTAAAAATTAACACGTTTTTCCCGCAAAAATCTGATTTTTTTTCATCAATTTTTGCAATAATCGTAAAATTTCTCAATAAGATGCCCCGATTACCTTCATTTTTTATTACTTTAAATTATTCTTCATCGTATTAGCTATCCAATAGTAAAAATTGCAAGGGTTTAACTCAATCCCATCATTTCTTATCAACAGCCAAAGAAAGGCCTAGAGCACGGCTACGCACTAATTGTTTAGCAGGTAGACGTCCTTTTTTGTTGAGAATGTGCGCGGGTCGGGGTGCGGGGAGGTAGGGCCAGCTGAAGGGACCAGAAGGGATGACAGACAGGCAGTCGCTCCGAATTATTCGCCGCTGCTTCATGTGTTTCGATACTTTCATTCGCTGCTACCTGAGTTTCGTGACTTTCGTTCGCTGCTACGTGATGCCGCGCTTAAGTTAATTCTCCCCGGCACACATTGCCGACATTCATTTTTACTATGGGATAAGCGCGGCATCACGTAGCAGCGAACGAAAGTCACGAAACTCAGGTAGCAGCGAATGAAAGTATCGAAACACATGAAGCAGCGGCGAATAATTCGGAGCGACTGCCTGTCTGTCATCCCTTCTGGTCCCTTCAGCTGGCCCTACCTCCCCGCACCCCGACCCGCGCACATTCTCAACAAAAAAGGACGTCTACCTTATAAGTGTATAGTCTATGGTCTACCTGCTAAACAATTAGTGCGTAGCCGTGCTCTAGGCCTTTCTTTGGCTGTTGATAAGAAATGATGGGATTGAGTTAAACCCTTGCAATTTTTACTATTGGATAGCTAATACGATGAAGAATAATTTAAAGTAATAAAAAATGAAGGTAATCGGGGCATCTTATTGAGAAATTTTACGATTATTGCAAAAATTGATGAAAAAAAATCAGATTTTTGCGGGAAAAACGTGTTAATTTTTAATTGGTGGCAGTTTTTTACACAATTTTCATTTAATGCGGACTCCTAATTACTTCCAATCATTATGGAGTTTGTTTCATCGTGATAAAACATCGAGTTAAAAAGTTACACCGTTTTGTATACACTGGAGTCACAGAAGCGAAAAAATAAATAAAAAATCCATTAAAAATTTAATAAAATATTTAGAATTTTTTTATCATTTTTCCCGTCGATAAAATTAAGCAAAGATTCCCTCGATTCAGTATGTGCACATTATAAAGACTCACACTGTATAATTATTTATTTATTTATTAAAACTTTATGCACAAGTAAAAACTGTACAAAGGCGGACTTAATGCCTTAGGCATTTTCTACCAGTCTACCTTAGGGTGATGCAGAGACAATACACAGTAGGTGCAATAACAGAAAGAAAAGATAAGAAAATATTTATAACTAAGATATAAGAATACATATAATAATAAATACATATATACATACATATGCATATATATAATTAATGTACCCATGCAAAATATTGTACCTAAAACATTTTAATTGAGTAACGGTGGAGTTTCTTGCCCATTCTTCTCCACACGAAAACTACCTTTTGGAAGGGGCGACTAGAATCAATTCTATTTTAAGGTAATTTTTGACGTTCAAAAGTGCCTTTTATGTGCCTATTTGAAATAAATGCTTTCACTTTGACTACAGAGCTTAAAAGGCTTAAAAAATTACAGATAGGTACGTTTCCAACAAATCACATTGATTGAACCTTACCTAGTGAATTAATAGCGACCGCACACAACAAGTTTTAACTGATTTAATTCCCTTAAAAGATGTCATCGCTAATATTAATTTTGAAGAAAAAAAAAACAAATTGTAAAAAAAGAATGTTTATTTCAATGTAGTCACATAATTTCATTAATATAGGTATAGAATATATGTACCTAATTTATGGAACCATGGTCACCCCATCAGTTGCATGTTAGGATATTTTTGATCTAATTTATCTTTTAAAATACTAATACACCATAATCGCAATTTATTTGGAACGAATGTACTCCTATACATAATTCAGGAAGTCGAATTTTGTAAACAAACATGTCATATTTAAAAAGATATAGGCAACTATAGAGGGCCGTGCTGAATAAACTAAAATTGGTTTATTTTTTGAATTTAGCAAGTTGTATGAGAAACCAATGCGGTACATATGTTACTTGCCAAACATGAATTACTTTTATATAGTTTTTGGCTAAGGTTGTTTTGTCTTTTTTAGATATTTTCTCATTTCTTTTTTTTTCAGCACGGCCCCTATCCACTTCTATATATTATTTGCTATTACGAATTCACAATATCTGTTACGGTACATAGAACGTGTTAATAAAGTACATTCCTTGAGTTTATAAAACTTTTTAATACGCTATATATTTTTCAAGTTACACGAGGGCCGTGCTGAAAACGTTTGGCTGGCACGGCCCCCTTTTTTTGCATATTTCAAAAGTACAGAGGTACATTGAAAAAGAAAGCGGTACATATACTCCTAGAGGCGAGTACATTGCATTGGTGTATACCTAAATCGCAAATTCTGGGGGGCCTAGCTGGGCAAACGTACATCAGGCATCGATACCCAGGTCGGATAGAATTGGGGTTTTCTCAGTAGGTACCTATGTATAAAATCCAGACAGCAATGGTCTTTATTTACAATCTAATCAGCCAAAGCATTACTGATTATTTTGATTGTTAAGTAACTTACACCACCTTACAATAAATATTAGCACCTTTGCAACAAGTTTTGTAAAGATGCCCCTTTTATAAATAAACGATTATTATTTTATTGTAGATTCGAAGTGTTCAAATCGCCGGAAGTGCGCAAGCCGGAGTGCCGCGTGAGCTCGCTCGGCTCGGCGGGCGCGCGGCTGTGGCGCGAGGGCAGCGTGCGCGGGCGCGCGCAGAACTGGGCGCGCTGCTTGTCTGACATGCCTGCTAACAAGATGACGCCTGTGGATCTGGCACAGGTATCAGCATAGCAACGTTTTTACCTTGTTAGTTCGAAAAAAAATGGAACTAACAGTGCTATCTTGTTTTTTCTAATTATTATCTATTAAAAAGCCTATGATTCCCACTGCACGGCAAACCACCACTCACTCGCTCACTCCCACACACTCACTATCTTTCCTCTTCCCTCACTCTGTTTAAAGCTGCTAGGGACCAGTTCTTGTTGGAGGCGTCCAGCTCATGTAATTTCACAAATGTTTACCAACAACGCTCCCCTGTCAATATCATTCCGGCGCTATAGAATCCTTGTAGCACTCTAATATTGAAGTGAAACTCCCGCTTCAAACACTATTGAACTCGGGCTTTGATTAATGCCACGTATAGGATAGCACAGTGGCTAAGCGATTGACCGCTGCGATGCGTGTCGCGGGATCGATTCCTGAACAAAATATTTTATGGCCTTCAGATAGTTGTTCCGGGTCTGGCTGTTTGTCTAAATGTGTAGGTATGTGAGATTTATGTTGTACCCACGATAAAGGAAATCTTCTAGTGTGTTTTAATCATTGCCCACATTAAAACATTAAAAGAAGAGATAATTCCTTACCCTACAGTTTCGGCGAGGCATTATACAGGCGTATTTTGCTTTTAACGTTTAAACCTTCTAACTAAGCTTGTAGTACAAGAGTCCACGCAGTCAATAGTGGCACAGGTGTCAGACGTCTTACGAGTTTTCATCAGTTCCTATCAATTTCACAAAATTCTTATTTATTTATTTGGTACACCAACAGCAGTACCTAGGTACATGTTTATGTATAAATAATTAAAACATAACAATAATATAATAGAAGTACTGGTATGTATGCCTATTATAGGTATAACCAGCATTAACTAAGAAAACTTATGAAAATTCTACCTATTAAACTTTTTGATCTGTGGTTAATGTAACCGCCAAAGTAATACCTGCAAAACTCATAATTAATAACTAGTTGATGTTACTTGCAGGCTGCCCTCGACTGCCTGTGTCCCTTGGGCGTCGCGGTGGAGGCCCACGACCGCGAGTGGGTGGAGGCACAGCGCATGCGCGCCTTCCTGGCGGTGGCGAAGGGCTCGTGCGACACGCCCATGTTCCTGGAGTGCTCGTACAAGGGAGCGAGCCCGAACGTGCCGCCCGTGCTGTTGGCGGCTAAAGGAGTCACCTTCGACAGGTAGCAACTGTCTTATGATAGAACAAGCCATTTGCTCGATGGGATTTCCCGTCGGCAAAAATTACGTACTTCTAAACAAACTTTCATCCCCTACAAGTGGAATGGAGGATAAAAGATGTTTTTAAAACAATTTAGGACCTTGCGGCAAAAGGGAGGCAAGCCCAAGTTTAAGACATGTGCCTCGTACATGCATCAAACGATAGTCCTAATTTTTGTTGAAATTGTAGGTGAAAAAAAAACAGTAACGACAAATATTTGGATCTGCCTCCCTTTTGCTGCAAGGTCCTTAATTCATATTTTTAAAAATTCTTCCTCAACTTTCGTTATATTAGGAACTCTAGTGCCAAAGGCACTGGTCCGTGGCATACCTACTGTCCGCCTTTTTTTTTTTCAAAATGGTGGACACGCATGAAACCTATATAAATCGATAGCTGACATTAACCGATTCCGTGCGGATGGCGCCGTAGAGGCGCCATGGATATCTTCTGTGAATGGCGTGTGGCGCCCGAGAGGAGCCAAAATCTCGGATAAAACACCATTTTTCAGTGGTTATCCGTAAACGAAAGTGTCCTTATTTGTCACGCAGATTACGATTCCAGTGTTAGCTTCGGGATATTGCATGAAAACGCATACTTCAGGAGTTGTAAAAAAATTGTTAGTTTGAAAAAACTACCATCGCACTGAATCGGTTAATGTAAACAGAAAACATAACAGGACCAAACCCCGTAAAGCGTCACGTTTCTTACATAGGTACGTCTTGTTCCATAGATGTTTGAAGCTTTAATTATTTAGAGTGACTATTTCAAACATCTATGCGACAAGATGTAAGCAAGTTCAAAAAATATGGATGTCATGTGATCAACTTTGAACGTTATCTCGGAAACGTGACGCTGATGGGGAGTGCCACCCTATTTATTTGTTTCCACCATTGTGTAGCGGTGCATAGACACAACGCAACGCAACAAGCGTGCGTACAATTTTCATCGATATAGTGCAAATAGTCTACGAGTAAAAGTTACAGATGACTAAATCGCAAGACTGTATTATAAAAACATTGCATCACGTGTGCAGCGGAGGTCTGTGCCTGAAGGAGGGCGAATCCATGTCAGAGAACCGCGGCAGTATGGCCGGCGCCGCCGTCGTGCTGGCCGCTTTCAAGATTATAGCCGAACTTAAGGTAGGCTGTATTTGATGTACTAGATATATTGCATTATGCACCATATAGGGTGGGCGGGGCATCGACACGCAACCCGTACCATCGACTCAGTAGGTACAGAGGCCAGCACATCAAGATACCCCAATCTGTCAAATTTTCTCAATTGAATATGAACCTTAATACTTCGTACTAAAGTTGAAAATCTATCAAAGAAATTTGACAGATTGGGGTAGCTTGATGTACATGACTCACCGACGCTTGACGCTGCGTTGAAATTATGCGTCGGTTATTAAAAAAGAAAAATTGCTGCTCAATACATTTTTACAGCGTAGGTATCACTTCTTCCCCACTGCTCAACTAGTTGAGATTGCACTTTTGTATGTAACAGAAGATTTTTTTGATAACCGAGTATATTTACTTTTTCTAGAATCATGTTTTGAATTCATGGTTACAGTTTGCGCCTCGATGTCCCTACCACCCTGTATACCTGCAAGAAACGATTCAGTACCTAGATAATGTAATAACTTCTGTAGGTCTTATTGAAAAAATAAATAAATGAATAAAAAAACCTTTATTGTTCCTTAAGAAGAAAAAAAAGTTTTCAATTCTACTGAGTAACACTATTAATTAATTAAGGATCTCTCGACGGATATAGGGGCCTCCTCCAGTAATGTCCAGCTGTTCTTTCATCAGCCATTATTTACCACTGTAATATTATCATAATAATAAAATATTTAATATATCCCCACCGCCGTATCTCTACGTTGACGTCGTGGTGGGGCTTGCGCGCTCCGAACTCTAGGCCTGTGCCGGAAGAGTTTACTTTGCCGGAACAGGTCTAGGGTGAGGAGCCAGACCATGAGAGATACAGAAACCCGCAGGGCAGCATGTGGCGAGCTGCTGGGCAGTAGCGACCCCACGGACCCTATCTCCCGGGAGAAGTCTCGTACCTCACCTATGGCTTGCCTTTATTGGCCGGCTGGAGTGAACAATGACGAGGACCAGAGCTCGACCTCTTTCTTGCTTTTATTGGCCGGCTTAAGTGGAGATTCGCAAGAGCTAACGTGGCTCCGGGAAGGAAGTATACCAGCATCTTAGTGGAATCTTGACCGTACTAACGGGATTATCCTGATAGCCGTGGAATACCTCTCCACTCCTCATAAGCACCTCAAGACATATTGCCTCCTTGTCGCTATGACACTATGTGCTAGCGACCGTTTCCGAGGGCCCATTATTGAGTGTGCAAGTCACCCCGTGCCATTTTATCCCTGAATATTATATTATTATTAGTCAGGCAGGGGACATAGTCCTTCCATAGTTCAAGGTAACCAATTCACTATAGCCACCCAAATCCATTGCCCAATATATTTTGTTCCCATGTTCTGCAATAGTCCTGCACCAACCGGGGGTTGTCCTTGGGTGCACTTGCATAGTGCATACAGGGATAATTGTCGGTTGGTGCCTCCTCAACATTTTTAATTGTGTAAAGGGCCTCTGCGAGTTGGCTTCGGCCCCTGGTACGCCTTCCAAAGGTCCGGGACCCCAGGGTCCCGATATATGTCTAAGACAAATAAACAATAATATATTTATTCAATTATTTATTTATTAGTATCACATTGTACTGCGATCGATTTATCATTACCTGATCACCACTTATCAGGCTTATTGTTGCCAATAAGCCTGATAAGTGGTGGTGGATCGATCGGAGCGGCGCGCAATGATTGTTGACATAACTGTCCCGCATGATGAGAACCTCGTGAAAGCCGCGAAAGATAAACAAATCAAGTAGGTATCTTGACTTGGCTCGTGAGGTTGTCAACATGTGGGATGTGGACTCAGCGATCATTATGCCGATAGTCGTGACAGCCAATGGGTCAATAGCCAAGAGCCTCGACCAACACCTAAGGAGGCTCTCGTTGGGCAGCTGGATCAAGGGCTTGATTTGGAAAGCCGTACTTCTGGACACGGCCCTCATTGTTAGGAGGTTCCTCTCTCTGGAGCCCTGACCGCCGGTACCTTGGACCCTGTTCCCGATACCAGTGGGCTACTATTTTTTATATGTTTAAATGGGGCCTGAACTAGGTAATCCTGTGTTTCAGGCGACTGTACCATTATAGTGCGTTAAAAAATAACATATATCTACACATTGTTTTAATCTTCAATCAAGCTTGAATGGAAAGTGCCTGGTAATGGATAGGTACTTGCCGATGATCGAGCTACTCACGTTACGCACACGTTACGTCACGCTTATGTTCTCACTGCTATTGGCTGATGCTCATTATATAAACATAGATACGAAAGGCAACGGCGATGAAAGGACAGGTGATCGATAAAGCAGTAATCTAAGAGCTGGTTCACATTAGGTCGGACCGACAGTTTTACCGGCCCGACAAACGTGTCGGATCCATATTGGCGTATGTATGTCAATAGCGCCGTTCACATTAGGGCGACCCGACCAAACTGTCGGAGCCGACACTTTTACCGTACGTCCAGCCACGATTTCTGTCGGATCGGACATAATATTGGCGTACTAGCAAGTATGGCGCTGTTCACATTTGTCGGCGCGAAGCGGCGGCGACACCCGCCTGCCAACCTCCCACCCGCCCTTACCCCGCTCTTGGCACTCGCGCAAGCAGTTTCGTCGACGTGTATGCAGACAGGACACGTTTCAATATGGAGAGCGAAATTAATGTAGAAGTTTTGATTTCTCTCAACTCACAACTGTTTTGTGACGACCCAGGCCGGGCAGTAAAACGACCGTACCGACAGTTATATTCACATTAGGTCGGGTCGGCGGCGTCTAGTGTGAACAGCAACACCCGGCAGTCGGTGAACGGCAAACTGTCGGTCCGACCTAATGTGAACCAGCTCTAAGCGACTTGTGTCTACGAATATCATCCCACTTGGATCACCGCATTCTATATTTATGAACCGAAATCGTGTTGTACTTCGTAGCACGACCATGAATGCATTCATTATAAATAATAAATAAATAATAATAAAATCCTTTTAATTTGTACTATTTTATACCACTAATTAGACATTTTATACCTCTCAATCATCGTAGATATACAGGTCGTGCTGGCAAGATTCCTTCCCAGCAGGACCACGCTAAAATTGCAGCTGGCATAGAAATTGATGAAACGGGTGCCTGCCTAAAAATTTGTACTCATTATGGTACTCCTATTTCATTACTGGTAAATTGTTAGAAAAGCAAAAAACATTTACTGCCTATAAGCCTGTATATGATTTTATACTTGATACTAGACCGAGTTAAATGCAAAAAAATAAAATTACTTACACAATATAACATACTAGATAGCTATGCGCGAAAATATTTACATAAAATCATTGGGAGAGCTTTCACATTAACAACAAATAATGAATATGTTTTCTTAACTAAGAAAATAACTTTTCTCGTTCTACCCTCTAAAAAGATTTTTAATATTTGTATTGTTACATGGTTCTTTAAAGAACAAATCATAGTTTCTCTGCGCCGATATAAATACAATTCTTTAGGTGATATATATGCGCCAAGATAAAGTTTTGTAAATATTTTTGAAGATTTCACTTCCACAAGACGGTAACTTATCACTATCACGAAAATGTTCCTTATAATTCAAAAATATTATTTTTAGTCCCTCCATAGAGACAGGTAACGGTCATTCACGTTTCATTGTGGTAAATTAACTAAAAATAATATAGTCGAAGGATAATACTAGAGGGTAGAACGAGAAAAGTTATAAATTATATTCATTATTTGTTGTAAATATGAAAGTTCTCCCAAAGATTTCATATGTAAATATTTTCGCGCATGTTTATTATGTTAAACAAATGTAGCTATCTAGTATATTATGCAAAGTCGTGTTACGAAGTATAACACCCGAAATCATTAGCTAGTCCCACGGGCCTTTTAAAACTGTCTAAGTATAAATAGTAGTTTGATTACAGATGCCCATAAATGTAGCGGGAGTAATTCCAATTTGTGAGAACATGGTGAGCGGTCAGTGCATGAAGGTGGGCGACGTCGTGCAAGCGCTCAACGGAATGTCTATTCAAGTGAGAGATTCACCTAAATTATCTTAACACTCTTTTTAATTCGTCCATTTTTCGCATCTTTTTTTAATGTGTCTGTTACCTATAGGCTCACATTTGACCACTATTTGTATTGGTATGGGAAGATGCGATCGAAGATGATGCCTTCCTTTTGCTTGGTAAAGTGGGTAGGTATAGATATGCTATTCTTGTTTTGTATAGTAAAAGACAATTACAGAGTTTTGTTAGAAGCATCCATCCCTCTGCAGAACACTGCGATCATAAATAGCTTTGAACCGCCAAAGCATGTAAGTTCAAGGGATCAACAGCGCTATCTAGTGACGGGAGGATGAATCAAAACAATATCGTTTTTATGCGCGGGATTGTCGCACCATGTTGCACATTCGATTCCCGCACGGAACGTATAATATATTATATTGTATAATGTATGACCTGCAGATACATTGTTCTGGGTTTGGACTAGTGATAGGCACTAACAACGGTACGAGGCTCATATGACGCGTGGCCGAAATCGGAACTAATCCGCCATCTTGTCTTTTCTTCAATAAGTACTATTCTGTGTGACAACATCTCAAATGTTTCCTGCCAATGTTATTCAGGCGCCAGGAAATCCTTGTAGACTTTACACCTTGATTTTGAAGGTACTATTTGTTTTCAGATAGAGAACACAGACATGGAGGGTCGTCTGATGATGGCAGACGCGCTGGTGTACGGCCAGTCGATATACAAACCCTCGCTGGTCATCGACGTCGCTACTTTTACTCGTACGTATGTTGGACAGACCGTGTGATCGGCATACAATTTTCCACTTTAAAGTAGAACGAAAATGTTATCCATTAGTGGAAGTTAGACAAACAAATTACTAACCATCGATTATGCACAGATCTACTTGTCTGCAAATAGATTTTGTTTAACTTTTTTTTACTTTAATTTTTTTAAATTTATTTATTGCTACAGTCTTAATACAGGTTTATGTTTGTTTTTACCATTAAACCAGAAATGGTTTGTATTGGTCACATTCGCTTCATGATTACTATGTTAGTATAGCTTATATTTACTTCAATATATATCATTCATGTAGGTACTCACAGAATTTGCCTGTATTATATAAGCAAAAAATGTAGGTAAGTACACGAATAATATTACACGTATTTCATACTTAATCTCTTACATTAATAGTATTTATGATGTCCGTGACTACCGCCACCCCACCAACGCTAATTGCTTCCATATTTTTAGTACTCAATTGGTACTAATTAGTACTCGAATAAAAAAAATTGGTACTACCTTAGTAGTTATCGAGAAAATCTACTTTGAAGGTGGTCCGGCGGTAGTCACGCTCCCTTCAGCAGGACCACCATGAGCGCCCAAAAATGAGTTTTTATAGGGAAATTTTGAAATGAAAATGTAGCACCGTGACTACCGCCACCCCACCATTGGCATGGTATATCACGTAAACTACTGGAGTACTAATTTTGAATTTTGGGTAGGTACTAATTTTCTATGTAGGTTTAAGGAAAGCGACAAGCTTCTCAAACTTGGAATCAACATTCAGTCGTGGTCCTGCCATATATACTCTGTGGTCCTGCTGAACGAGAGCGCGAAAGTTATCATCGTTGATTTCTCGGTAACTACAAATGTTTCAGTTCTGGTTTTTTACGAAATGAATCACATATAGGGGAACTAATTAATTTGTATAAGTACTTAGAATAGTTGTAGCATGCCCCCTTTTTCGGCGCTCATGGTGGTCCTGCTGAAGAGAGCGTGACCACCGGACCGCCTTCAAAGTCGATTTTCTCGAAAACTGCTAAGGTACCAATTTTGTTGTTCGAGTACTAATTAGTACCAATTGAGTACTAAGTATTTACCAAATATGGAAGCGATTGGCGTTGGTGGGGTGGCGGTAGTCACGGACTTGTATTAATGCACTTTTTTTAGCCTGAAACACAGTTTCAAAGCATAAATAATGTGCCCCTTTTATAAATAAAAAAAACCCTTTATAAATAAACGATGATTACTATAATTATTAGGTATTATCTCCTATCTCCGTGGGTCCCCAGACGGTGTGCTGATGGCGACGGGCGGCGGAGCGTTCGGCTGCTTCAGCAACTCGGAGGCGGCGTGGCACGCACTGCGCTGCGCCGGCGCAGCGAGCGGCGACCGGCCGTGGCGCTTCCCGCTGTGGCAGTACTTCCAGAAGCAGCTCACCAGTGAGTTACATCGTCTCTCCATCTCTTATTTGGAGCGACGCAGCACGTCTTTTTCTATTATAGTGCTCTATCAGATGTCGTGTCAGTTACCTTCCTAGTCTATTACCATCTTTTAGAAAGAAACGTATGACGAGAAGGGGGAAGTGGTGATTGTGAGGCATAGTGGAATGATAATCATGGTAATTGTGAACTGCTGACTCGTCATTTTGAAATAAATGATACCTACTTATCCATCTTTGATTTGCCTCAAATAAAAAAAAATGTTTCCCTAGCAAATAACAGTGTGTTTAGAAGTTAAGTACACACATCAAAAGTGTCTAGGGATCAAGCATTTTTATGCGGATTTCTTGAGATTGAGATGTGGCTTTGTAATAAATTTATGATTTTATAAATTTATATGGATCCTTTTTGGTGCATTTCATAATTTGAATCAGGAACTGTGAATCAAATTCGAGTAAAAGATGAAAATCAGCTGTCAATATTTTCCCTATAAAAACATACAACGCATTGAAGACATTATTAGTGCTACTGTTTCCCTACTACTGATTAAAACCAACGTTATTATGGAGCGGCGACGTCATTTAAGCAGGGAAGAAATGCTCAGAGCCGTGGGAATGATAGAAGCTGGTTCCCGGCAACGTACTGTGGCTTTAGCTCTGAATACAAGTCAGAGTGTTATCAGTCGACTTTGGACACGTTACCGAAGCACTGGTACCGTGGCTGAGCGCCATGGAGGACGGTATCGCTGCACCACACGGAGACAAGACCGATACATTCAAATCTTAACTCGAAGAGCTCCAACAATAACCGCCATGATGTTAGCCGTGAGGCTTCATCACTCTTCAGGGAACTTAATTAGCGACCAAACAGTCAGAAACCGCTTGCATGAAGTGAACCTTCATTCCCGAAGACCGCTACGGGTACCACCTATAGCCATGCACAATCGTAGGATTCGATATCAATGGGCTCTTGTACACAGAAATTGGGCAGAAGAACAATGGCGTTTCGTGTGCTTTTCTGATGAGTCTCGTTTTGGTATGAGACCGGATACAAGACGTATACGACACTGGAGAACCCCTGGACGCCAACAGCGATTAAAATCCTGCCAGGAAGTCCATCCTTATAGTGGTGGAACCATCATGGTATGGGCGGGTATTTGGATCGGCGGAAGAACTGAGTTGATTTGGATCAGAGGCAACCTCAACGCTCAAATTTATGCTGAGACGATTGTATCAGACGTCATCGTTCCTCTACAAGTGCAAATCGGTCCCTTATTTCAGTTAATGCATGATAATGCACGACCGCACACCGCAAGAGTTGTAAGACAGACTCTCGCCGCAGCTAACATCAATGTCCTGCCCTGGCCTGCTCAGTCGCCAGACTTGAACCCGATTGAGCATGCATGGGATATGCTACAGAGAAGAGCTCTGCCGAATATGGAGGGTATCCAGTCGCAAGAAGACCTTTTTTTGTTGTTGCAACGAACATGGGCGGCCATTCCACAGCGTGATTTGGATGAACTCATTTTGAGTATGCCAAACCGATGTTCTTGTGTTGTTAGTGTTCGCGGTAGAAACACGGATTATTAATTGTTTAAGTTACCCAATAAAATTTTAAAGAAAACTGTTATTTCAGTCTTTTTTTCGAACTTTTGTGTTAGTGGTTCAAATGTCAAAAATCCCTTTATTAGGAAAATGGCAAATTTCTTTATTAATGCAAAGGTGACTTGGTTTATCGTTACTGTGACAAACGAAAACACTTGTATTTGATGAATCCTTAAAGAAAATTTTAATTAATATCAATCAGGAGAAAAGTTATTGCAAAAATATATGTTGATCCCTAGACACTTTTGATGTGTGTATATGAATAGATTGTCACAATCACAAAGAAATAAATTGAATTTTTGTCCAAAATGTGACTGACAATAATAAAATTATCGACATGCAGTGGCAGATTTACACATTTGCCGCCAGTAGGCTATTCAAATTTTGCCACCTCTACCGACCTCTACAATAATGTCCCATGTCTCTTGTCTATTGCTTCGCCTTTTCTTCAAAATACTTATTAAAATGTTCTCGTTCATCAGCTACGAAAAACTTGCAGAGATTTGAAAGATCGGCAACTGTGATAAAATCTACGGTAGAAGCCTGAATTTGAGCATTCAGTTATTAATTAGATACTAATTATTTAAACAAAGGTATCAAATAGGTATTAGATTTTAGTAATATTTTAAAGCTGATCGGTCACTTTGGATGTCCGTGACTACCTCCGCCCCACCAACGCCAAACGCTTCCATATATGGAAGCGATTGGCGCTGGTGGAGCGGCGGCGGGTAACGTGGTAAACATTTCTGTCGATAGTTTAAGCGTTTATTTACTATATAGTATCTGTAGGTGCACAGTTCTCACGTATGCAATTCGGACCTTTGGAAGTCAAGGCTTTGCTTTTGTCAATAGTATTTTTTTTTATGTTGCAGATGATCCTTCTGTCGATTTGAGAAACAAGGGCTGTGGACATGCGACACCTTGTCTTGGAGCTGCTTTTTTGAAGGTCAGTATTACAGGCTACACCATACCTTATCATGTGGTAAGGGTGGATTTATGGTTTATCTATTAAGGCCCCCCCCACATTAGGCGTGCGCCGGGCGCGAGCTTTCCTCCGGCGTGTGCCCGCCGTGCGCCGCACTCTATTTGACGGGCGGCGCACGGCGGGCACACGCTCGAGGAACGCTCGCGCCCGACGCACGCCTAATGTGGGGGGGGGGGGGGGGGGGGCTAATATAATCTGTAGAAGACTGGCTTATGTTGAACTAGCAGCGCCCCGCGGTGTCGATCCAGCAGCGCCCCGCGGTTTTACCCGCGGTGTCGATCCCGTGGGAATATCAGGATAAAAACTATCCAATGTCCTCCCGGGACTCCCAAACTATCTCTATACCAAATTTCATCTAAATCGGTTCAGACGTTTAAACGTGAAGAGGTAACAGACAGACACTTTCGCATAAGTATATAATATTAGTATAAATAGAATATTTTAATTAAATCAAGATGTCCGTGACTATCGCCACCCCACCAACGCCAATCGTTTCTATATTTGGTAAATAATCTAGAACAAAAAAATTGGTACCCTAGTACTTTTAGAAAAAATCGACTTTGAAGGTGGTCCGGCGGTAGTCACGCTTCAACAGGACCAAGTCTGAGGAGCTTGTCGCTTTCCTCAAACCTATATAGAAAAAAAGATTTATTACCGTTGGATCCCGTTTTTGAATCCCATTTTAATATTTTTGGCGTTGGATCCCGCAAAACATTATTATGTATTTCCGTTGGATCCCGAATTTAAAAAATGCAAGATAATTACGTTTCACTGTCGTTGAATCCCGAAAAGTATTTCCGTTGGATCCCGAATGCTTAAAAAAATCTGAATACTTTCAACAACAAAATTGTTTATAATAAAATGAGGGGTTCACTAATATTTCACCAAAGCTCCATTGACAAACAACCAACGTTTCGTATACTATTTATTTCACAAACAACTCATTTTCTATATAATCTAGTCGTTTCTGGCACTCGCCGGCCGCTGCCGCGGCACCGCTCGCTCGGCTCGTGCGTACGGGTCACAGTTTTAACCTAACCTAATTTTTTTTTAATAATTATTAAAAAAAAAATAGGTTAATTATAATTAACCTAATCTAACTAGTTCGGTTCCGGATAGCCCACTAAAAATAATCTCTTTTTTTCCATTAGTGCAAGTCGATGAAAGAATGAGTTTAACATTTTTAGGGAATTGCGTAATGATAAGTAAATATGTAAAACCTTTTTATTCCAAACGTTGTTTTATGATAAAGGTAAATCACTTTTCTTCTGAAATGTACACATGGGATTCAACGGAAATAGCAAACGGGATCCATCGTTAGTACCTAAAAAAAACGGCCAAGAGCGTGTCGGGGCACGCTCAGTGTAGGGTTCCGTAGTTTCCCGTCCGTCACAACAAGTGTTCCCACGTTCAATTCGATAATACCCAACCCAATGTAATAAGTACCTACAGCGCCATCTCTCGGGGAATTGGGTTACTAATTAATACATAGACGTGCCAGAAGTTTTCGGTGGTAATTTTGGATTGCGAGAACCGATTTTAATAATTCTTTTTTTGTTCGAAAAAAGATACGTTCAGGATAATAAAATATAATAATAAAAAATAAATAAATTTAATATTCCACAACTATCACACAACGCCATCTAGTCCCAAGCTAAGCAGAGCTTGTGTTATGGGTACTAGACAACTGATAAACATACTTATATATTTCTAAATACATACATATTATAGATAAATTACACCCAACCTAATATGTAAACGAAGTTCAAAAAAAAATGCTTGCATATATACGATTATACTACGAACTTAGTCCAAAAATGATTTTGTACAACTTTTTGTCTTTTTTGTACAAAAACTGTTGTTTCTATCAAGTTCAAAATAATTTTCCTAGAAAGTCCTCATAAAGTTCTACTATTCAGATTTTTTTCATATTTTCTAAACTTATGATTCAAAAGTTAGAGGGGGGGGGGACACATTGTTTTTTACTTTTGGAGCGATTATTTCCGAAATTATTGACATTATCATAAAAATGATTTTAGTAAACCCCTATTCATTTTTAAATACCTTTCCAACAATATATCACACGTTAGGGTTGAAATTAAAAAAAAAATCACTTCCCACTTTACATATAGGGGGGCTACCCTAATAAAACATTTTTTTCCAATTTTTATTTTACCACTGTCGGCGTGATTGATATACATATTGGTACCCAATTTCAGCTTTCTAGTGCTAACGGTCACAGAGATTAAGCGAGGACGGACAGACGGACGGACGGACGGACAGACAGACATGGCGAAACTATAAGGGTTCCTAGTTGACTACGGAACCCTAAAAATGGGATTCAAAAGTGGGATCCAACGAAAATAAACGGAAAAAAATAGTACCCTGCAAGATAAAATTAGTACTTACCCAAAATTCAAAATTAGTACTCCAGTAGTTTACAAGATACACCATGCCAATGGTGGAGTGACGGTAGTCACGGTGTTAAATGTTCATTTCAAGATTTCCCTATTAACCGCTTTATGCGACAAATATTTCCGTACCCCTACCACTCGTGGCGTATTCCTGCGACAGAAAACATGTATGATTCTTTCGTTCTATTAACTGCGTGGTACAACTAAAACCATTATTAAATAGAGATAATAACTTTTGACTATTTTTTAATCGATAAAACGATTTCTCCTTCTTATTTATTGTACGTATAATGGCGCAATTTCATTAGTCGATAGGGCCCGCATGCCGGGTGCGAGAGATTTCTGGAACGCGTGCCACAGGGCCCGCATTCGGGGAACCGTTTTCATTAGTCGATTGGGTCCGCATGCCAGGTGCGAGAGATTTCTGGAACGCGTACCACAGGGCCCGCATTCGGGGAACCGTTTTCATTAGTCGATAGGGTCCGCGTGCGGGGTGTAGGGTAGGAGAACCTCCATGTTCGACGCCAGTTATTAACAAGAGTGGCACTGAAACAGACGTTCTTGCCATGGATCAACAATTAATGTTATGTGGAGCAATTTTGACTGTCTGTGTCTTATTGAAGAAGAAACTATTAGCCTCACTGAAGAAAGAGAAAAAAAGATTTTGGGTTTGCGAATCCGTAAAGCGATCAGCCATTTTGCGCAGCGTCTTTCTAATCCAACAAGCACTCACGAATGAAATTGAATAATGAAAAAGTATCTATTTGACTTACGACCCGCAAGCTGTATATCGACCGATGAATTTCATTGGTCGATATCACGATCGGTATAAAGCAAGCGGGGAATCCCTGCAGACGGTGTAACGACAACGTATCGACTTGTAACTTTCATTGGTTGTTATCTCGCCTGCGGGGACTCCTCGTATGCTGTATACCGAACGAGTTAACGACCAATGAAATTGCGCCATTATTATCTTGATTTTATCGATTTGTAGCCGCGTGCTAGGGGCACGGCAATTGATATTTAACCAAGCGCTTAAAAGGTTTAAAACTGTGATTTCTTCCCAAATTTATACAGCTAATTATTACTCCTAAAGAAGTAAGTATTAAAAACTTAATTTACTGCAGTAACAATATGTTGCTAGTAACGTAAGTATAAAAGCCGACATCCATAAATTTATGTGCACGAGTGTACATCTCCTAAATAGCTCAATACCATTGACAACTTAATTTGGTCGGGTTATACGCGGAGATTTAGTATGGAGAAGTAATGAAAGCTAATTTCTCTTAAAATGCAACACAATCTGAAATTTTGGTCGCTACAACTTCTTTCAGAGTACTGTACTATTTTTTGTATAAGTTTTTAATGGGGAAATCTTGTAACGAAAAGGGTCTCGCCGGGTTTCCATATGAAATCTGCACTGGCGTCTTTTTTGACATTGGTGCCTTTAATATGTTGCTAGTAGTTTAAAATAATTTTTGGCCAATTATCAAACCCCTAACTCCATTCGTTTTTGGAAAATGAGGGTTGCAACCCCTAACTTCTAAATTATTTTTCTACGGAACTATGATAGATATTCGCATGAAACCAACGCGACATGAAAGCTCTTAATTAGCTTTACATTACATATTTTTTTTAATAACTATAGGGCTGCAAAAAAATATTGAAAAAAATAGGGGTGGTTTTTAGTAGCTATTTCTTGAGGTACACCGACCAAAAAAAAACCGTACAATCAGTACGTATCCAACTATAATATGTAATAATTACATAGATGTGAGATAGGTGGAACAACGTTTTCCTTAAGGATTGTAAAAAATGATTTATCTTTTTAAGTATAACACTTACAGGGACGACTGAGACGTCAAATTTTAGTACAACATTTTTCACAATTTCTGATGTATCTACCTTCTACCTACTTATAAGTTTTAGTTTATTAAATATAGTTCAAAATAAGGATCTCTCAGTTGGGACGATCGACAAAAAACAAGATTTTCATTTTCTCTTGAACCAGTAAGATTTCAATCACGATTTTTGTTTCACAAATTTTCCCAGAAGTATAATTTGCAATAAACATGATAATTATTCATACTTTTTCAGTATTAGGTCGTGTTTTACAAGATCTCTCAGTTGAAAATTGTCCACTCTGAGAGATCCATATAAACCGTTATAAATCTTAAACGTGGCTTTGAAACGAATCGAAATTTTGTTTAGCAGCTTTCACAAATTCTTCACAATTAATTAAAATGCAAATTATAAACACATAGGCAGTATATTCTTGGAAACGCTTTATGGCTTTTTCTTCAGTTGTCCAGATTGAGAGATCCAGTTAATGAGTTCTAGCTTTCTTTGTTTAGGTTTCACAAATTTTATACCTTACCATGAAGTTTTCACAATTATTTCCTAAATCCTCTTATAATTTGGTTGGGATTGGAAGAGTTTTTCGAAAAGATCTCTCAATCCACACGCACATGCTTTTTCGGCGCTCATGGTGGTCCTGCTGAAGAGAGCGTGACCACCGGACCGCCTTCAAGGTCGATTTTCTCGAAAACTACTAAGGTACCAATTTTGTTGTTCGAGTACTAATTAGTACCAATTGAGTACTAATTATTTACCAAATATGGAAGCGATTGGCGTTGGTAGGGTGGTGGTAGTCACGGACATGTATTATTACCGTATACCGTACCGTTGTTTGTAGTACCAAATGTACCAATAATAATTACCGTGAAAAACGAATTAGGCTAATATTGAATTTCGCGTTGAAAGATGAAGATTCTCTAGTATTACAAGTAGGATTCAATAAGCTTTTCGGCTGTTTGTTGCTTAAATAGACATATTTTTTATGTTCCAGAACTTCATTTGCAGCGACTGGGTGCACATGGACATCACCGGCGTGGGCAAGGTGGCACACTGGGGTGCGCCGCCTTACCTCGACACGTGCCGCATGACTGGCCGGCCGACCAGGACACTCGCCGTTCTGATCCAGCAGATAGCAATAACTTGCAAGTCTTCTTCGCCACAGGGTAGCCAACCGTGTGCACAGTCTTCGCCACAGGGTAGCCAACCGTGTGCACCGTCTTCGCCACAGGGTAGCCAACCGTGTGTACCGTCTTCGCCACAGGGTAGCCAACCGTGTACACCATGTGCACCGTCTTTGCCACAGGGTAGCCAACCGTGTGTACCGTCTTCGCCACAGGGTAGCCAACCGTGTGTACCGTCTTCGCCAAAGGATAGGCAACCACGTGTACAGTCTTCACCACAGGGTAATAAACCGTTTTTACCATGGGCACCGTCTTTGCCATGGGGTAGTCAACCGTGTGTACCGTCTTCGCCACAGGGTAGCCAACCGTGTGTACCGTCTTCACCACAGGGTAGCCAACCGTGTGTACCGTCTTCGCCACAGGGTAGCCAACCGTGTACACCATGTGCACCGTCTTCGCCACAAGGTAGGCAACCATGTGTACCGTCTTCGCCACAGGGTAGCCAACCGTGTGCACAGTCTTCGCCACAGGGTAGCCAGCCGTGTACACCATGTTCACCGTCTTCGCCACAGCGTAGCCAACCGTGTGTACCGTCTTCGCCACAGGGTAGCCAACCGTGTGCACCGTCTTCGCCACAGGGTAGGCCCTGTTGATAAATTGTTAGGAAAACTAGTGTCCTGTCGTGTATTTTCAATGGTGTAAACAAATATATTATGGAACTTGAGATACATTGGTGTTATTTGGTTCAATAATATAAATCTAATGTATTTGGTCAACTTAATTTAAAGGATTATCTCTTCAAATATACAAAATTCCATGTCAATGAGATCTTTATCTATATAAGTTACACACGAAACATACATTAAGATAATCGACCGTTCCACAACCAGCGTGTAGGCGTTCTCCGAACACACAAACATTCAGTGTGATCTCACTAGTATACACAATCAACAGAACATTAGGAAGTGTGACGTCATACATGGCTAACAAAACGTAATCAAATCAACGGGAGCGAAATGAAACACCGATGCTTATTGACCTAAAAATGAAGAAACATTTATTTTCAGTATGTCTTTTGTAAAATTTAATAACAGAATGAATCAAATGTGGTAAGAGAATAACAGAGCGGATTACTTTCCATTTCGATAGAATTAGTTTCACCAACAATAGAAATATAATATTTATCAAGTCATTTACAGATACAATTAATGCAGTACCAATAAATCTAATTTATTCGTTTACTGAGTTAGTTAAATTTAAACATTTATTACGATCATAATGTACACGGAGTGGAGCGGGCGGCCGGGACCGTCCGCCGGGTACACTATATTTTTTTGGGATTTTTTTAATTTTTATTCCTCACGTACTTTATAAATATCTCATACTTGAAAAAAATTTACATTAAAATGTATCGGAAAGGTGCGGGACGCTAGCACCGCATACACTAGGGCGCGACGCAAACAGAGGCACGCACGCACACATACAGGACGGCGGGCGCCCGAAATATACACAAATATAAATTATGAGCCGACACGAACCCGAGACTTATACCATCACATTGCGACGCACACCTATTCGTTTTCCCTTTGTACCGCTACAGTTAAAATTTTTCTTACATAGTAAAATTAACGGAATACTTTAAAATCTAAATAAAAAGAGAAGGCGGAAGCGACGGACAGCGGGCGACGCGGCCGCCTTCTGTCCGTCGTCTGCGCACATACGTTACAAGTACATCATTAAACTGAAACGATGACAATATTTAATTTATCGCAAACACTAGAGAAATGCAGGTCCAATACGATGGTAATATTGTGTGTCATGAAACAAAATGTATATTTAAATTCTCTGCTTTTTACACACACACTAGCCGGCGGCTCACTTCGACGTCATCATGGTGACGAATTCTGAAAAGAAACACAACACAACATTAGTGAGCGGACCATGGGAGCAATGCCGAGGTTTACAAGAAAAGTTCCACATAAACCCTTGCAAAGTATGTCTAAGATAAAATGTTAACACAAACATCATTAACACAACGAAAGTAACCGACAGAGATAGAGATGCACTAAAAATGTAACCGCTATTAGACAGATAACCACTAGATGTATTAAGTAAATCGAGTCAACACCAAACATATGCCTCTAAATATACAAAGCAAGGCATGTACTTGATGGAGCGAGGAGCGACGAACAACATAAATAAACCGTATTTTACCTCATCATGCCACTACAAGGGGATTATGTGAAATACCACCCTCTGGATATATCCACAAAAATATATTATATTGATGATAAAGTAATAATAAATGATGGGCGGAAGCACTCGATTAGATACCAGTGCTGCGAACATATCCCGATGCGTTGTGCGAAGCCTATATAGTCATGTAAATGTGTCGATATAAAATCGATCGCATATTGGCGCGTCAACGTTTGCTGCTCGTTTGTAAGGCACAGTGTGGTGTGTGTGTGTGTGAGTGGGATGTGTTCGTGGGTCAAGCAAGTGTGGTCGAGAGAGCAAAGCACCGGACACGGCACGCGACAAGCGGAGGATGAAGCTATCGCCTCCTCGGAACAACGGGGCGGATCACCAGGTGGTATTTCTATAGGAAGAGTTCTATACAGTTATTAGACACATGCACCAATCAACAGGAAAACAATATTCAACATGTCCCTGTGAGGCGGACGCGTGTAATTTTGTCGCCTTCGTGTAGAAGATAAGAACAAAATTGCAAACGCCACGCCAATAGTGAGTAAATAGACACAATCGATAATCAAGTGTGAGATCCCAACGAGAGAGTGAGAGGGGGAGGGCGGGACAGCTCGGGTGTGGCGGGAGCAGCTAACATATCCAAGGGAAGGTACAGTTAATAACGAGCAGCAAACCATTCAGATTAACACTGGGATATACCTATTGTCGTACCGCACTCGACGTAGGCCGTTGGGCTCATTGCATTGCATCGATCACTACACACTACTAAGGAAAATCGTTTCGAGATCACAGCTTTATCGTAGTCTTTTCTTATGGTTAGTTACGGTACTAATATCACAAGTGTGGCAGCAGGCCGTGCGCTAACGGCTGCCGTCGCCGCGATCGAAAATGATTTTGGCGAATGCATGGAAGTCTGCAAGAGAGAGAACGCTCGGTCGGATGATGGAATACAAACTGCACATACAGGGGACGGGGTGAACGTATCGAGAGCGTGCGGCGAGCAGACACCGGACAAGTTGACAAAGAGCATCATGCTCGCCGCACGCTCTTGGGGCCTTTCAGAGACGAGCACTACGACCGGCCCCGGGGCGAGGTCTGTCGTCACACAGGACGCGGCGCTGCCGACTGTCCAGCCCTATCTTCCCATACTCGTAACACTGAATCCATGCACAACGGGATAGCAAGCTTATTTCAACAAGCGATACTATCTAACTAATCCAAATACCACTCTTGAGGTGTTTAACAGATTCAAAGTTAAACTAATCTAAACCAGAACGTCAGAGATCCACAAACTTGAGAGTGCAGCTCACATGACCGTCCAGTTTGCTTACTACTGGGCTACAGTACGATGTAGGTACATTGCAGGGATTCAATCAATAGTCAACGTTACGCATGATAGCATTTAACATTATTGTGTACGTAAATCAATACTCAAAAGTATATGGGATTTCGGAGTGAATGTTTGCAGATAACTTCATTGTGAGCCAGTTTATAAATAAAGTGGACCTTTTGGAAACAAGCAAACCCAACTGTTAGTGTGAACACGTACTATATACTACATGCTGGAGTCTCGTGTATGAGTATCGTTATAATACTGGGTAATATCACACAAGAGGGTAGTAATAATCACATCGAGTGTGTAACATTCACATGTCGACGGTACAACATTTTTTTTTTTGTGGATCTGTCATGCGTCATAGTGACTGCCAATTCTTTGCGGTTACAACGTTAAAACTAAACGTGAATAAAGTGATAATATTGCATAATAAAGATCCACGTACACTGACAATCAAGGAACAAGTTCAGCTAATCGGTTGAACTAATGACATTTGCCATGATACACCTGTTCCTAGATCGTCGTGTTGGTGTGGCGGTGATGTGTGCAGTCAAAGCGTGTGGTGCGGTTGTACTGACCCTCGTAATTGACTTGTCCGTCGCCATCGATGTCGGCTTCGCGGATCATCTCGTCGACTTCCTCGTCGGTGAGCTTCTCGCCGAGGTTGGTCATGACGTGGCGAAGCTCGGCCGCGGATATGAAACCGTTGCCGTCCTTGTCGAAGACGCGGAACGCTTCGCGAATTTCCTCCTCACTGTCCGTGTCCTTCATTTTGCGGGCCATCATCGTCAGGAATTCGGGGAAATCTATCGTGCCGTTGCCTGAAATTTGAAAAGGATGGTGGTTAGTTTTGATGTTCGTTTTTACATTGGTGCCGTGATAATGATCATAATATTCTAGAGCAGTTTCTAAGCCTAAACAAGGCAGGTATATTAATTAATGTAAGTGATTCGTTTAGACTACAGTAATTCATCAAATTTTTAGATGCGAACCAGAGCGCAATTCACGCGGCTGCTGTCTAGTCCATAAGACATGAATTTATGTCTCTAAGAATAACTAACTGCATATTGTTAGCTATTTTAATTCTGATCTAAAAGTAACTTTTTAAACACTAGAACTAAACCATAAAACGAGTACATTTTCGACTTGAATAAGAAAAAGTAGCTAAAAAAGTGAAGCATTTTATCGCTAAAATAAACAAGGAATCGTTTGAAACAGGTGCGCCCTACGGATAAATAGATTAAGATTAAACAATCAATGGAAATTTTCGCATCAGATGAAGATCAAGGGGCCGCTGAATAGATTTACGATGTATAAAAGTACATAATGAACAGTATAATTGTTATTAGTCGTTAATGCGCGAAGACGCGAGAAGTATACGCGCACGCATCAGCGTTAGGGACGAGACTTGTTTGTTTTGCTTGACGGCAAGTGTCGGCGTTTCCACGAACACGGCGACTTATAAACACATAGATTTATCATCTGACTGAATCTGTGTATTGTCTGACCTCGCGGTATTAGCCATGGTGTGTTTGTGATACATCACATATTTAAAAGCATTATTAATTTAATGATATGATCTCACAACAAATGAATTAAAGTCCGCAATACTCGCATTCATTCCTGGCTAGGGTCTTAGAAGTTGAGCGTCGATTCTCTAATTCACAGGTACGTTTATAACAGCTTCTTTAATTAGGAGGTACTAAGTTCCAATTATTCTCCTCTTTTGTAGTCGTTAAATTATTTTTCACTTCTCATGCTCTAAAAGTTCGTCTTTATGTTGTGCTTAGGCGACATAAAATCGCTTTTTATGTTCTAGTGCATAAAGTAATTTTTTTTCTGAGACGTCTCGGGGTAAAATAGCTTCTTTTATGCCTTAGTTGTACAATCTACTAATGTTAACGTGATAAAAAATAAATGCAAATACTTCAATATTTTCTATAACAACGAACAATTACGACAGCCAAGTGTAACGCAGTCCACTTGATTTACATCGGCTAGTAAACATAATCAAAGACCCTATCTAACACAAATACTACAAGACATTTTTTTTTTGTTTCAGGATGTTGAAGATTTTTGTATATTTCTCGTTAAAAGTTTCACGCTTCTCTGGTAGTGAGTAGGTAACATCAAGTGCTTATTATAGCTATTACCATTATTACAAGCGTGGGATTTACTAATTGATACTTAGCTAAATCGAACAACAAACCGCGTAATTTTGTTTGTGTATTCCGGGGCTGTCGTAGTATTTCGAGTAGCTCAGCTGAAGTCCGCTATGATGTTTTTGATATGAACACAAATCAATAGAATCGGCCACGCGCGCCGAACATTTTTCCATGCCATTACTTTAATCAAATCTTTTGATTGAAGCCTCTAACTAAACAACGTAAATATACATATATATCTTCATATCGGTCAGTTAAATTGGTATAATAATATTGGTCTGACGGTAAGTGACATGACGTAGGTTTCTATGAAGTATTTAAACATAAATTACTATTTAATCATCGTAGATAATGAAACATTTTTCCTGCTTTTTAATTACAGTAGCTATCATTTATAGCTACTTAGGAAGACTTATCGTCATGTTGTTGTTCATTATTTAGCCATCAAACGTGTAGCTATAGGAACATCGTTACATTGTTTGAGCACCATGTTTTGTTTAAAGTATTCCGTCAGTATCTCACGGACGTGTGAATCGAACTTTATTTATACTTTAAACTGTTATTACTATGGTAAACGTATTAAAAATAGTATGTTATACCTAAAAGTAATTATTGCCGTTTCACACGTGGCGTGGTTGGAACGAGAGACGAAACAACGCTCGGTTTTGATCGACGCTATCAACAAACGGACGGGAATACGTAAAGTTGGATAATTTATAGTTAAATCAAGGATTTGCAGAACGATCATTAAAATTTTAATTCATACAAACTGGTATTTATATGTTCACGAAATAAATTTACAAAACCGGTCGTGTAGCTTTATTGACCATGATCATTCTTGTCAATTCGCAAGAGATATTTCGAGCCGGTTCAAAATTATGAATACTTCATATTCATATCACGAGTCCTTTTACTTATGCTTTGTACAAGACGTTAACTCTGTTTCCCGCAACCCAATGGCGAAAAATATTATTGACTCCAAATGAGATCAAATTGGAGCATCCAAACTAATCAGAATGATGACACGAACGAACGACACGAAGTTCCTGAATTCTAAACGAATCTAGATCTAGATGCAATCAGTTCCTTCCGCGCTCGAACAGCCGGCCCGAGGCGTTGCAAAAATAAGTTCGAGTTAAGTTTGGCCCGTCTAATTCTGGGTTTAACCTTTCCGAGGTGGTTCGCGGACTAATAATAGAAGTGCGAGCGAAACGGTGAGCTTCGGAGAATGCACGCCGCATACTCGCTACAAACACTACTGACAGAGTACAGAAGGCGCACTTGGATGGCGTGATAAGGAATACAGATGTGGAAGGCACTACTGCCTTTACTTAGGCTTTTTAAAAACCGCTGCTACAGTAGATTTTGCTTATCAGCTAAACACAAACACTGATTGGTAATTCAGGATGATGCTTAGGGCTAGATGCAATAGCTTTTCTAGTTTTTCTGTTGACAATATCCAAGTAAGACTTTTTTTTTGTGATCTTCGTCATTTCGTTACGTGTGAGATCACTCTCCGCGTTATACGTATCTTCTGTAACTCTACTCTGTGGTTGATCCGCACAGGCGCACCTGGACCACTCCCGTTAATTGTCGGCTGTAAATCTGTCACGCTCGTGTATGCTTTAGTACTACAATAACTTTTTAGATAATCTGTTTGTTATTCCTATGCTTTTAAATCTTAGATAATCTAGCTGTCTGCAGGTGTCGTAATAGGCGTTAGCAACATTTACTTATATCATTAAAGATGCTCACCATTACTCATCTTCTGAAATTGACAACACCCTGACCAGTCGCTGAGTCTATGAAAAAATCGTGTGCTGGTGGTTAGGAGATTCCTACGTCTGTCTGGATTGAAGAGGGGACTTGTACTTGTTGTTAACCGCTATTAAAGTAACATAAGACCAGCCTAGCTTGCGTGTTTCTATGTGCGTGAGGCAAACCGGATCCTTTTGTATTTAAATGTGTGCTCACGATTATGGAGTATTGTTGTGTGGGACACGCTTTCTCCCTTGAAGAATCTAAAGAAAACTCTGTGAAATTATTGTGTATTACATTTTCATGTTGAAAATGAATGAAAACAGTAAGGAGTACTTCAAAATTTAGCCTACAGTTCACAGCAACTGCGCAGTTCCGTGTTCTGTCCCGCGCATAGCAATTAACAACCGACTCATAAACTGTGAGTCACCTGCGGAGCTAGCAGTACCCACCCTATGTAATAACATGGTATTTTATCATCTCAACTAACCTTGTCTCACTCACGTCCTATGATGCCAGATATCACATCATCGTGTATGGCGGAATGATTAATTCATGAGCTGATTTCATGCGATAAGGAAAGGCAAGAATTTTCCACTAAATTATGATTCAGAATAAGTATCGTTGTTGCCAAAATTTTCCTTTATTTATTACTTGTGGGGAATGTTTGGTAATGGACAGAAGTTTTCAAACAAAGTTACTATTCATACAAAAAAAAAAAAACTTCCGAGATACTCGTATTAGCGGAGTTTAAATTAGAGTTGTTGTGTTCAAGGTCTAATTTGAAAATGAATCAACGGCCTCTCGAATGTCTGGATACATTGTTCGTAAATGTTTAACTGGCTACGCTACACATGTTCGAGTCTTCGAAGTCGGGCAACGCGCTACGGTCGCCCCGGCTGGCACCGCGCGACGACGGGAACACGATCAATATCCACCCCTGGAACGCGCACACTTGGCATGCTTCCCCAGACGTTTGAATTCGACCAAAATCAGAAATGTTACGAATGGAAATGAGTTGCAATATACATAAGAAATGTTTATTGTTTCAATATGTCGTACTTTATACAAATATTTGAACATGGCCAAACACGCGTAAAGGGTTTTAATGGGAACAATGAGTATTTACTTGCTTAAATATGTTTAAATTCGTTTTTAGGGCCCGTGTGGTTTCCGCGCATTATAATTTATGATGTGTTTATTCTATCTTTCTGTACCATCTGCTCGCAGTAATCAATGCTGCAGTTAGTGTCCACAGTTTCATAATTATTCTGGTAAACATCAAACAAATTTGCTACGTGCTGTCAACGTTATCTTGGTCTTAATGGATCGGTTCGGTGTGGTCAGAAGACGCCACGAAGGCGGTGAAGCGCGGTGCAGCCGGACCAACAATCCAAAATCAATCGTGTAAACATCATTTGTTTCGGGGAAAGTTCGATTAAGCCGTTTTAGATTGGCGTGCATAGTCCATAAACACATCGCGCCCACGCAGCCCCACGTTTACTAAATTATCACGGCTATATCCGCCGATGAACTCAACCGCCTATTGTCTTATATCAACCAGCCATTGGAAGAATTTAATCACAATTTTATAGCCACCACATGAATGTGACAATTAATTCAAGTGACTAATTCGGCTTTATTTGATTATGCAGACAACCCAAGATGTTCTAGCGTATAAATCCAAGTTGTCGCCTGTGTAATAATCAGTGTCAAATAATTAGAAATCCTTCATGATATTCTGTAACGTGGATAAAGGACCAAACAGTAGTTCATGTTCGGTGGCGCGTCATGAAAGTAGTTAATTTGAAAGATCACTTGAACGAACAAGCATTATTCTGCTGGTTTTGTGCGTGGTAGTCAATGTAACAATGACAAAGCTCAACAATTCAAACTTTAGCTCAACGACGGGTAAAATTAGGCGTAACTAATGTGAGCGACGGCTGAGAAGCCTTACAAACGAGCCGGCAAGGACGCCTGACTCAACATGGCGTCAGCATTGAACACTCGATTAGCGAACCGCAGACACATTCCTTATACGATACGCTATCTACGTAGGCTTATTTATTGATAAACTTAACAACCAAAACAATTTGAGACTGTCAGAGCAATCATCCGGAACACAAAATGTAAATGTTAAGAAATGTAGCTCGATGGTATGTAAAGGATTGTAGATTTCAGTGTAACAATAGAATTGGCTAGAGAAATATGCGGAAGAAGTCACTACGACTACGGAGTAATGGCGGATGGCTCATGTAGTCATGCACGGGTTACTGCTCGCGTTATGACGAGATATTTATGAAGAGCAGAGCAGGCATGCAGTCTTGAGAACAGAAGCACACGCAGTGACGCATCAGCGTAAGGAACAGGATAACCTCTAAGCTTTGAAAGTTACTAATAACTCGTTTTATGTGCCACTTAATGACACTGTATTTTTTACCTTTCTAGTCCCTCGGTAAACTTAGGGAGGAGTTAAGAATAGCCAAGAAGGACACTAGGAGGTAAGGGGGCTAAGAACATATTTATAGAAGTTAGTATGGTATCGGAAACCGACGGTTAGCCTACCTTCGGAGATGTTGTGTACTTTTGTGAGGTGTACATGCATAAGATGTAGAAGATCCCTCGTACAAGGTACAAGAACTCTCATATTGATTGTGTTTTGCATCTGCCATTTAGTCACCTTTCGCAACATGATTGTAAGCATTTTCTATATTATAATAAACAAGGTAAACGAGAGGTAAGTTAGGGCGATGCTCCGGGCCGACGCACACGCTCGACCACGCGAGTAAATCGCGACAAACACGCTGGCATGCAGCCAGCAGAATATGCAAATTCATTTGCAATTTCACAGGGATTCCAGACAAGTTTGAGTACGCGGGATGTCAACACTGTTTATCCTTTGCTTTGTATAGACATAGTTCAAAGTATGTTTTGAAAGTGCAGTCTTTTTATTACAGTTCTTTTGTAGTCTGTTTATAACTGTAAACGATCGAACTGCTGTAATATGTCTGGGCGTTTTTGCTCCAAGTTTATTCCTCAAAATAAACTGGTCTCTGGACATCTATTTGTCTAGTTTAGTTCTAAAGAGTTAAATCGGCATGTGATTCAGAATCTAAAAGGGCAGTGAGCGTGCAATTTGGACGACAGTGGGTCAGTGATGTAAACAATGTACGGGGGAGGTATTCCTGGTGTAAAGAGTGAGGTGTCTTGATCGATACGTGGCTTGGCGCGCGACCAATGACTAAACCTCGTACTATTTCACGGTATACGTTACAACACAAACGGTTTTTTTCTTCTTTTATTATAATGACACTTTCTTGTTTCTAGATATTTGAGACACCTAGTGTCACATAAGAGATTTAGAAAAATAGGCCATCGTTTGACAGTGGGTGCTTCCGGATATACAGTGTTTGAATCCAAAACCCGACTGTGTTAAAATGTCACAGTTGAATGCAGTTATAACTTCCGTCAAGCTATTGACTCGGTAGGTTGCGGTCGCGGCTAATACCAGTCTATTCAATACTGCTGTGGTTTGTCATGCAACACTGCCTGCTAAATACTCACAAAATGTATATTACCTCACCGAATTGATGGACAGCATCCCGCACACTGAATGAGATTAGATGCGCGATGCGATGCGAGGACATCGATGTATGAAATAAACCCACCGTTTAAATAGTTTGTGACTGTTGAAGTAACTATGGGACAACTCTTGTTAACCACCAAGGTTTTATACCATTACAATGAAATGTATGCAAAGCTAATTTATAGCGAATAACTTGAGTGTTCGTAAAACTAGTGTTTACATCCAGAACGTTAATATTTCAATGCAGTGGAGCCTAATGTCCACATGTCCACGACTATGTCACCAAAACAGAACGTAACACGCCACCGGGAATTCGTGCGTTCATCAGTTATCCTCCACCTTGGTTGATTTATATCACAGTTGTAATTACCCGACACAAACCAGAAGTTGGGCGAGAATTTCTGTGGGACAGAACATTTACGCGCGGTTAGCACGAAACGTTCATTTTAAACCTCTGACTAGTTACAAAACAGAGGTACGTGTTAGATAAAACGAAGAAACAAGCTAAATAATAACAGTGCGGTGCTAATTGGCGTGTTGAAAGTAACATGAACCGTACAGACATGAGCAAAACAAATGATCCTGTGTGGATACGCCTGGGAAGAAGAACAATAAATGACAGAGTGAAGGCGCGAAATACATAATAATAGGACGAGCGAGTTCAACCACTGATGCATTGCCTCATCAATTTCATGTCTCCCATTCGCTTTGGCTTCTGTACTACAAGTATGCTCTATTTTTCAAAATATCTCCATAATTTTGTGTCTGGCGAACAATCCGGCAGTACCGTGTGCTGCTGTCGTTAGTTGTGAGTACTTGTGAGAATTGGATACGATATTTACGAGTTTTTCTGCGTGTAGCGATGTCCAGAAATGCGCTTTCAAAGTTTTGAAAATACTGGTTTAAATTCTTGTGCTTTGTTGCGGAAAAGATAAGACTTATAAAGATAAGTTTTCCGTACCGTCTTTAGTTTTATTTGAGTAGTCTTCCGCAAATATTATGTTAGTTGATGATGACATCATTGCTAAATGCTAGCCTAACTAAACGCCAATTATTTTACCATCATTGGTTTTGATCAAATATAGCATTGAAGCTTTATAACTATAATATGTATACCTAGTATGAGACACTATTGTAAATGGAGACAATAGGTCATTTATGTCTGACGTCTTCTTCTGATGTCAATTTCAGGGCTGATAAGAACATAAAAATCATAAAAGCAGTAGCCATACACAGATTGCATCACGTTATTTATTCGAAATTCAATAAGCATTCGTTTCATAGAACGGTTATGTTTGATAAAAGTGCATTTTGTATGGGCCCTAGAATATATAATAAATTACCTAATAATATAAAGGAAGCAACTAATTTTATATCATTTAAAAATAGATTAAAGATTTTTTTGATCGATAAAGCATATTATAGAGTTAATGATTATTTAAATGATAAATATACTTAATTAAATTTTTAAATTAAACAATGTTTCGTAGCAGGTGGCGTTCTGTAATTTTCTGCCTAACCTGGCCTAGCCCCATGGGCAAAAGATGTAGGATTTATTTTTAATTTTATTTTATTTTATATTATTAGATATTTGCACACCTATTAAGGTAGGATATGGTTTAAAGAACTGTTATAATCATATACCACCTCATGTACCTACCCATATTCGAGCAAATAAATGATTTGATTTGATTTGATTTGATTCTTTTCTCAACTGTTAGTACATACGTGAGCAGTTTTCACAATATCAGATTTCGTGTTTAAAAAACTCGGCCACTCCGTAACACGAGAAAGTGTTCTGTGTGTGAAGAGATACGATGCAAAATGTTCGCAGTACAATCGATGGCAGAGTTGCTTGACCGGCCCCTAACCTATTTTTATTGTGAACTCGGATTAGATGGGTAAACAGGCGCATGCGCTGTAAGCAGTCTTTTATCTTTTACGAGCCATACATCAAAGGTGAGCCGAGTGCCCGACGACGAGTACAGATGTCATTGTCAAGTTACTCGCAAATGGGCAGTGATTGCTAATAAACATAGGGCACGACGGAGACACGCGAGCCGGTTTGATTGAAAGCGAACTGGTCGCTAACGAGCTGACGACTGCGGTTATAAATAATGAATCAGTTCTCATGACACAGCTTTCTAGGGAACTCGACATGAATCGATTGGTTGTAATAGTAATCGATTATGTGACAGATAGTCAATATAATCAAAAGTGTAATGGCCGAGGTGGTATCGGGTCAATCGAAGCGAGACGCTTCGTATGGACACAATACAATCGAGCTAATTGGTCGTTCGCCTCCATGATAATGGGCTATGGACTGGAACTCTGTGAGGTCGAGCCCACCTATGATTATAATATTGCAAATTAGAATTTTTATAGTCTTTGCATAACGAGAGGACACGATCAGTTTACTGAACGTTGTTGGAACGAGAACGGTCGTAACGTGGAAAATCCAGATTGCAAATACGGACGACGATAATCCAAACATTGAGCGCAAATACGGGGGATTACCGACAGACGACACTACGGGATATTTTCCGACGTTTCAGCGGCCGGACGGGCCGTGAAGCTCGTCGCTCAATTACCCCCGACACGTGTGGCTATCGATCGCACCCCCGCCTCTCCCAGCTGACAACCCAACACCCTCCTACCACACTGACAATTTTATCATTATGCCGTAGGAATGGAATCTTTAAAACCCCATCGAGTATATTGACCAGAGCCAATAAGATAAATTAGGACGAATTAACATAGAGCACAAGGTCTGTGTTCATTTATCGGACTATCGCCTGCATTGTCATTTACAGACGACAATCTGTTAGCATCGGTAATGGTAGTGAAGCATACCCAAATGTTTCAGCTAACACGTTTACAGGCAGCAATTTATCACCGCATGTACGCCAATTACGTTTTTCCGCAGATTTTAATAAGTGCGTAGATGAGACGCGTATGCAACACAAGCCGTGGTCAGCTGTCGATGAATCGTCGGCGTCGGTTAGATTCGAGTTTGATGCTCGCTAGCATTGTTCCACAAATAGCGCGTGTGCGCTGTGGAAGCGCTCGGCGGTGGCTATCTCTGTCTGACGAGTGAACGACTCCTTATCGCGACGTCCGTGACATCACCAGCAAACCTCATGCCAACTAGAGAACTGTTACTTCTATTTGCCTTTTCGTATGTGAACTATAAATATTCATCCGGCAACGTGTGCTAGTAACGTCGTCTTACTATCGATGAAATGATGGACAGTACACGATGTTTAGCTGTCAAGTTTCGGGCGTAATTTTGCATTCGTTTCTGCTGCACTCGTCCTCGCAACGTGCAGGAGAGTGCACTTGAAAT
Source organism: Amphipoea lucens (assembly GCA_947508005.1). Classification (NCBI taxonomy): domain Eukaryota; kingdom Metazoa; phylum Arthropoda; class Insecta; order Lepidoptera; family Noctuidae; genus Amphipoea; species Amphipoea lucens. The sequence goes on along the minus strand of OX382368.1, from coordinate 800,091 downwards.
CCTATAAAACGACCTTTCAACATTCCTAAGACTGAGGTCGTTGAAACTCGTCGGACGACACGATGTCTTTGTGGATAGCACGCACGCTGGCGCCTACGTGTGATTATACCAATAGAAAAAAAGTCAGCCGCGAATTTACACCACATTTACGCCAATTTAAGGGGGGTTCTTGTTGATAGTAACACCGATAATAAATAGAGTATCCAGCGGTTGTCAAGCTGCGTCGACACAGCATTTCGTTTTCCGGAAGACACCGCATCCGCGCATCATGATGAATAGCGCGATACGCGTCATGTAACCAATGCAAATTATCCACTTGACATTGGTCTTTATACACTTCTATCAGACGTACATAATTCATTGTGTAGTTTCAATTGATTGTTGCATAAAAGCGGTCAAGTGCAAGGCTTTTGCGCGATACTTCAAAATTCGCTGATAAATTACACAAAAATATGTACCGTGACAAGTTTTTATGATCTTATTACTGTGGGTTTACGGACGGAGTCTGCTAACAACTGGTATCGTGCTGGTCAAGTGGTCTAAAAATACGAATGGTTTGATCTATATGAGGTTTCCCCACAGCGGCGTGCGTCCACAATACCTACTGTGGTAGTACGCCGGTCGATTTGCCAAGAGCAAATGCGGTGGTGTTGTAAACAATCACCACTAGTACGGCGGGACATTAAAATAATTATTGCAGAACGGTCAAGACGTTCATTACGGATGGAAGATTGCCCAAAATAATATTTATTGATCTTACATCAAATGGGACTACTTAAATAGAAACTTAAGAGCTATCGAGTATAAGTAATTCATGTTACCCATCACAATGACATTTGCACATTTTTTATTTCAATATTTTGCAAGACTATGGTTTTAAAGGCATTATGTCTCGGTCGCTCGTCAAAAGCTATTTCCAGCTATTTTAGGAAGGCATTAGGCCCGGTATCCACCAAAGCGGAGAGGAGATGAGAGGAGATGTGTTTTGAATAACCAATCAGATTTCGTTATTTCCACATCTCCTCTCCGCTTAGCTTCGGTGGAAATGGATCAAGCGGAGAGGAGAGGAGATGTCTCATTTTTCTATAGAATTTTGTGCCACGAGTGAGCAAGCGGCGCAGCAGAGCGGAGATGTGTGTAGTCGGGCGGCCGAGCGGGTTGGCGGCGCCCCCGCTCGCGTGCCCCTTTCCCCACTGGCTTCTTCCCGCGCCTCGCATACCCGAAAGAGTTATTCCCATCACACATCTCCGCTACGCACAGCTCGCATCTCCTCTCCGATACGCATCTCCGCTCCGCTTTGGTGGAAATAACCTGCCAGCTTCGCAGCACATCTTCTCTCGTCTCCTCTCCTCTCCGCTTTGGTGGATACCGGGCCTTAGGTAAACTGAAATGTAACCTTTTAAGGAAAACCAGAGTTCCTGATATTCTTCGTTAGTAATATTTTCTTTATCTCTAGCTAGCATTATGTAGCATCAATTTATAGTGTAAATTAGAAGCAGAGTTGTTCTCGCTGCGGTGAGGTGAAACTGGAATCGTTCTACAGCGTAAGTGATATCTTGGCTACTCGAATTTATTGCCAGCCCGCTTTATATTAGCTAAATTACAGGCTTGTTGGAACAAGCCTAGTTTATGGTATTGCGTAAGCTAAATCAGTGTAAACTGTATGTTTGGAGATTTCATCGATACGAAGTGTTTTAATTTTGGATTCTTCGATACCGAGCTCTTCCACCTTTATTTTCAGACTAGCGACTAGTGAATGAAATTGTAATAATATACAAGAAGATGTAACGCCGCATTTTTTCACAAAGTTCTTTTAATTTACGATTCATCTGGGAACCGAAAAAAAAAACGAAACTAAATGTACCACTTACATAATTAACTGGGGCAATTTATACGAGTCTACGAGACATGTGGGTACGAGATTACAGAACGGTTTTATGTACGGCCACCAAAGGAGATAAGTAACCAGGGTCGTCGGTATAGTCGAAGTTTAATAAGAAACCGATGGATGTTTTCGAATAAAATTTAATTTAATTAAATAGAAAACAAACGTTCATTTATCAATTTTTCATTCGAAAATATCCATCGATTTCTCACTAAACTTCAACTTTATCCGACGACCCTGGTTACTTATCTCTTTTGGTGACTGTACCTACTGTAAAGCTAACTTTGATATAATATAAAAGCGAAGTTCCTATGCAAATACTCGTGACTTTTGGCAGCAATTGCAACTGTTTTATCTATAGAACATCATAAGCTTCATATAATAACATTTGTATTTACTTAGCCAGCCGATAGTCGATGTTTAGGCTCTGGCTACTAACTGTTCGGGTGACTGAACGCCACAAAATAACTCTTATTTGTCCAGTTGCCTCATGTTCGGAGCGTCAATGGCTCGGTCCATGTTGTGTGTTTGATGAATAATGCTTTTATATCGCAGGAACACACGCCACGTTTATCGAGTTTCCGTTTGTTAGCGGCGAATTAATTTGCTGGTCTCCCGGATGTGCCGTATTGTATTTGTTGGGCTGGAAACTTAATATGGCCATCGTCTACGTCATTCTCGCATGTGTCGGTCCTTTGCATTGTTGATAATATAAGGATTGCCTTGGTGCTTGCACATGCTTGAAATCCTGAATGTTTTATCACTAGTGTTGCGATCTTTAACTTGCCAGGTAATTGATGCACGTGACTGGCTTGTGTGGTAAAAAAGATTTCGTCGATCAGGGTTTTATCACAAGGTGTGCAGGCGCGCATATTGTCGGATCTGATATTTCGGAACCCGGTACTTACTTTACAAAAAACCCACACTAATATTCTTCATACTAAATCGTCTTGATTATGGATAAGTCAATAAGTTTATCGTTGTAGGTATAGCTATCAGTTTCCTTGAAAAATAGCGTAATATCCTTGATAATGAAAGAGCCATATTATTTCATATTTGCTGTAAATGATAACAATCAACAGCTACAAAATTATGATGCCTACGTGTATGTACGATGTTTTACTATCAGATTTAAATTGAGCCGAGCACTAATACATACAGTGTGTATCAACAAACGCGTCTATCATTTAAATTATTCATTTGAAACTACTACTTTATTATTGCTTTGATATCAGTATCAGTACTATTATTTTGATATCGCAAAGCGCGACGTCGACATACCAATCGATGTTGGAACGATTCGGTGCCGCTGTACCTAATCATCGAACCATGTCGTGCAGCCGATGGCTCTACATCTGACAGAAACAAGGGTGAGACCAGATAAATAGAGAATAACGATGAAAGAATACGAGCATGAAACAAAGGTTGAATTTTCTATTTCCCATCCAATTTATTTTGCTGGATAGTGAATTATGTACATAAACTAGTGGTACATCTAAATTGGGTACATTTTATCAGCTCAATGTCAAACAAGTCACATTGCGTATTAATGCCTACACATACCCCTATCTCTTTAGTTCTTCAACGTCGCACTTTGTGTGAATAGATACACTGAACAATTACCAGTCTTGTTGCAAACGAGGTATTGTGTTACAAGTGTAAAGAGATGGCAATTGTAGTGGTAATTAGTGTTCGCATCTCGCCCTTTTGTCATGCTAACTGTGCCTCAGCCCCAGCACGGCGTAGTTGTAAACAGGTTCTACAAGTCTGTCCTTTGGCCGACTGTGTTATTATTATGTAACGTGAATAATTTATACAAAATCTGATGAGAGGATGAAATTGACCTTCTTGAAGCGCCAAATTGTTAATGCGTGGCGGCACTAAATTGTTTACGAGTTTAAATATTTAAATGTTGAATCAATCACGTTTAAAAACGAAACATTTTGAAGTAAATCAAGTCGTTGAACAAGTTGAAAATGTTGATCCGTTTTTGCTCTTATATCATGGGACGGTTGATCGACACACCATTAATATCTATTAATATTGGCGACATCGACTTGATAAGGGAAATGTCAGGGCCGGCCGATGTGCACAGAGTTTGTAAACACACAAACAATGGCCATGTGACGTGCATGGCTCGAAATAGGGTGCCGCCCACTTTTTACATACTGCAGGTCATTCGAGCGAAACCTACGAGGCCAGTGAGCCAAATCCGTCAACATCTCGTGCTATTTGTTTGTCTAGTTACTTTTTATTCTTAGCTGTTCATTCTGTAAACCTGTCTGGTAACTGAAGTCTTTTTTCTTCTATAATAATTCTTGATTTTGTACATTTTGACGTTTTAGTCGCAAAAACCACACCAAAGATTAATGTGGGGGGGGGTCAAATAACAATTGATTCAACAGTTACAAAACTCGTCGTTCCGCTGCATCTGAATTTGCGGAGTCAAACTTTCACAACAAAAAGTCCATTTCTAGTCGGTAATGTAACGGCGACTCAGTTTCCAATCGCCTGAGCCGATGACGTCACCGCATTGTACTTCGCCAGCCAAATTAAGGCACCCACTAAACAGGTTTACGACTAATGCCTTTTAAATTGTAGTTCAGATTACAGTGACGAACACTTAAGGAGTTATTTCTATTTTAAGTAGCTCGCAGATATGAGTCAGATTTATTGGTTTTATGAGCGTTTGTTTGGTTATGACTTGCTCCCAATTTCTTTATTAGGTTTTCCCACGGAAATTCGTTAGTATTTCCCATGCAAAGTAGGCGAGTTACGAATAGGGTTCTATATGGGGTAGCTGTTTGGATCACAAAGGAACTCGTCTTGCATACTACTGAGGGTTACCACCTATGTCAAATCTTTTGCGCGATGGAACCCTGACAATAGGCGAACAAATCGTTGAGATGAATGGTAGCATACATTCACAATGAGTGCATACTTAATTTCTCACAATACTTCCGACTTCCGTGGGAACACGTCATGCAGTTTTATTTCACCAACCAATTTTGTATTTATTCATTCGAATGTGTTCAAACACTATTAGATACCGCGTGTGTGACTCCTTGTTCTAAGACAATGCTCCCACCCACCGTTATCATTACATTGTGTATGTTAGATAGCGAATTTTTTGGCTCAATTCAAATACTTAGTGTAAACTCACATGATTCGCATGCTAGTTTGATCAGGTATGTTTGTTCAGACGTTGTCTCATGTTCAAACATTTCTGGTTTCAGCTGCTGACGGCATTATCCCGGTCTTACTCATGTGTATACTTATTATGATCATTTATTTCTAAGTAATTCTGCGGAATTCTGCGGAAAAGAGCGCCAAGCGAACCTTCGCTTGGCGCTCTTTTCCGCAGAATTCAGAAACAATTTTTTCTGCCGTCTCCCAGGAGCGAAAGCTTTCTCTAGAAATGTAGCTTTTTGAAAGCATTCTCGGCTATCGAATGCCCCCTTGAGAGCCGTAGCTTGACAATTTGACAACCGGAATACGCTGATATCGGTATCCTTTGGTAATATAGTTGCAGATCCTCAGATGTAAATGACACGCATTTGCTCAGACAAAAAGCCAACCTCGTTAAGACAAAAGCTGGGCTTGATGGTGTTTACTCAGACTAGGCCACACCCTTTAGTCTGATTTGTGTCGCAAGACGACCAAGGTAGATTATACCATACAGAGGGATTGGCAACACATCTCACACAGCATCTATAGACAACATCGGATTACATTCCCTTCGTTTGCCAAGCGCCAGTGCGCTTGACTTGATAATTCTATAACGATCCAAGGTGGGCCCATGGGTGTTATTCGACGTACTTTGAACCAATTCAGATGGAATCCTTGATTTAATACTTTCAAGGTAACAGAAGGAGAGAAGAGGAATTTTGGTAATGCTACAAGGTTTTTATTTTCTCTTCCAGTAAACCTTTTGTTTGAAAAGATAGACATGGAAGTAAGTAGAAAGTAAAAGTAAAGGACATTCTCAAACAACATTTACAGTTACAGCACTGTAATTGTATAATATTTTGGCGACACATAATTAAACACACATCACGTGTTTGTTCAGCGTTGTGTATTTGTGTGCTAAATAGTGCTACACACACATGGACACTGATAAAGTACTGTTTAAACGTAGCCTACGTACGTGGTGATAATGTTTTATAGCGCGCGCGCAGTATGGATTAACTTATAACTGTTATAATTAATGTACTGAAATGTAAACACTTGAATTGCGCGGAAGCTTGTTTTTTGAGTTCTGTAGAAGGAGCTCATTATCGTTGAAGTAGAGCAGTCAGTCACAGAACTCATAGAGGCTTAACTCGAAGTGGATCGATACAGGCAAAAATGTTATGGGACATGCTCCAATTCCAGCTGATGTTGAAGGGTGGGGCTATGAAGATGTGCAGGCAGTCAGTCACAGAACTCACAGAGGCTTAACTCGAAGTGGATCGATACAGGCAAAAATGTTATGGGACATGCTCCAATTCCAGTTGATGTTGAAGGGTGGGGCTATGAAGATGTGCAGGCAGTCAGTCACAGAACTCACAGAGGCTTAACTCGAAGTGGATCGATACAGGCAAAAATGTTATGGGACATGCTCCAATTCCAGTTGATGTTGAAGGGTGGGGCTATGAAGATGTGCAGGCAGTCAGTCACAGAACTCACAGAGGCTTAACTCGAAGTGGATCGATACAGGCAAAAATGTTATGGGACATGCTCCAATTCCAGCTGATGTTGAAGGGTGGGGCTATGAAGATGTGCAGGCAGTCAGTCACAGAACTCACAGAGGCTTAACTCGAAGTGGATCGATACAGGCAAAAATGTTATGGGACATGCTCCAATTCCAGCTGATGTTGAAGGGTGGGGCTATGAAGATGTGCAGGCAGTCAGTCACAGAACTCACAGAGGCTTAACTCGAAGTGGATCGATACAGGCAAAAATGTTATGGGACATGCTCCAATTCCAGTTGATGTTGAAGGGTGGGGCTATGAAGATGTGAAGTTTACATAGCTACATGACATGCAATATGGGAAAAAGATACCGCGCTTTCGGCTGTGTTTACGCTTAACCTTTCTCACTCTCGTGGCCCAAAGTCCAAGTGCTAATATCAACAACCTATGTGTTATCAAACTACAATTCGCCACTGAAACTAATCGTGGCAGCGAGTAAAAACATTTAAGTACTCGAAACTACAATCATAAAAATTATTTTCTTAAACTGAGCAGGCGAGAGCTCTTACATTTTTATGTCATTTACTCAGTCAATTAACGTTATGAGCGCCGTATAAAGCTTAAAATCAACAGCTAGGCACATGGCACATTCCATAGGACTTTAATCATAGATATTCAAGCATGGCTCTTATCGACACTATAATACCTTAGACGATAATAATATCGATTACAAGTGCGATATGAAATTTATTACATTTTTAATGAATCACAATAGGTATCGATGAACTTAATATACGTGCGTGCCGCATTGAATTGATAGCGAATTAATTGTATAATACTTTTTGATTTTATTGTTGCTATGAGAGGATAACAGACATTTGTGGCTTTTTGATAACAGGTATTTGGTTAAAAAAATACCGACGCCATGTTTTCATGTTGGTTACATCAACTCCTAAAATTACGACCTTCATCAAGAATACCTATTAGGGAAAATTTATCACTAAACTTCCAATAATAGAGGCACCAAATCTCTGATGCATGGACATTCGCACATGAGGATAATACTAGGGCATAAGAACCGGTTTTTCCCGGTTCCAAAAGAACCGGGATTTCCCGGTTCTGAAAGACCCTGATAGAACCGGTTCTGTAAAACGAGGAACCGGTTTTTTCGGTTTTTACGGTTCTCTCTTAAAATTTTAGAAAAAATATTATCTCTATAATACTCTTAATGCTAAATATCAAGTTATTATCCAAATTTATTATTAAAACAGAATATATGCAGTTATTTCACTGTTAAAGTAATAAATAACGTTATAATTTATTATTAATGATGAATCTTTAAGAAACTAACAAGGGACATTAAGGTGAATGGGTAGTTGTAGCCCGCGAAATTCAATTTATCTTACGTTTTTTGCAATTTGCAGATCAGTGTCAGGTTGTATCTTGATACAAATATGATTGGCGACTATAATAGACATGTATTTACAGAATTATAGTCATTAGAATCATTAATATATCTCTTTAAGTTAGATTTCTACCACTAACACTTTTCCATACGAGATTTGTTCTTAACGGTAGAAATCTAACTTAGAAAGATGTATTAATGATTCTAATTATTATAATTCTGTAAATACATACCGGTTATAGTCGCGAATCATATTTTGATCAAGATACAACCTGACACTGACCTGAAAATTGCAAAAAACGTAAGAAAAATTGAATTTCGCGGGCTACAACTACCCATTCACCTTAAAGTAAATGCTCCAGGATACCCCGCGAAATTCAAATTTTTGACAGTTGTTTTGCATTTTTTTTTATTATTTCCCTTTTTGATCTCTGTAGTGTAGTGAATTATAAAGAACTGATTGTAACTGATTGTGAAAATACTTAATTTTAAAGAACTGATTGTTGCCAAAAATAGTTAAAAACGATGTTGTAATTTGAGTATAATTCAAAAATTATATAAATATGCGTACCAATAAAGTGTGTTTTATTTAGACACTTTTCAAATAGAATTTATGAAAAAAACCCGAAAGAACCGAAAGAACCGGGTACCCGGTTCCGTCTAGATTTTAGAACCGAAAGAACCGGTTCCTAAAATAGGACCGGTTCTCGATGCCCTAGATAATACTGAATAGGAAAAATCGTTTCCAACGGCTTTTAGCTATAAACAGGTATGTTGTTCCAAACACTAATACCTGATTAGCGTATCGAGTTGAAAACACGTTATTTTTAACGTGACAGTCGGATACCTAGACAGGTGGAGAAAAAAAAAACATGTTTTAAAGTGAAACGACGACATTTAGTTGTTCTAACAAAACGTCGTAAAGATCGTTACTGGTTATGATAATATGATGTTTGACTCGTATTTTTCCATTAGTATGGGGATGGATGGCAGTTCTAGTCATTGATCAAGTACCTCCTTATGAGTAACGTAGACTGCGGTTGGGAATCGAATTCACAACTTCGAATCGCTAGACCGACGCGCTGCAGATAATTTCGATACAATTTAAATAAATATTCGAATCTAATCGTCTTGTTATTTTTATCTGATTGCTTTTGGACCGTTATCGATATTTAGTCTTGTCATCAGCAATTATGTATTCTTTTTCCCATACATCAAGTATTTTCCTCCACGATCATTTAGCCATTCGGTTTTTACACTGTTATTTATTTCGTTTTTCAGTTATCTAATCTTATCGTAATAAGTAGGTATTTTTTACGTTTCAATTAAGGTAAACGGAAACGAAATTCATAAGTACTTTCGCTTCAAACTTAGTCACGTATTTTTTCTGACAACTGCATAATTCATAGATAATTTACGGCAAAAATATGTAACTACTTCGACGGAAAACTTATTGGCCACTAGGAAGGCGAAGAATTGTCTCGATTAGGGTATGTTAAGATAAGGGCGTGGACTCACCGTCTGCGTCAACTTCGTTGATCATGTCTTGAAGCTCGGCTTCTGTGGGGTTCTGTCCTAAGGATCTCATCACGGTTCCCAACTCTTTGGTCGTGATGGTGCCATCGCCGTCTTTGTCGAACAGTGAGAACGCCTCCTTGAACTCGGCGATCTGTTCTTCTGTCAGTTGATCCGCCTGAAACCAACAAACACGATCGTTTGAAACCTACCTTATTTTGAAGAAAATAGAACACATTTTAGTTAAGTAAAGTGGAAGTTTATTTTTAAATGTAGGTTTTGCAAAAATACGACAAGATTCACGTTTCCTATTATTTTCTTTTTTAAAATAAATAAATAAGAACGTACAGTTTGGTTGACGACCATTGTTAATGAGTGTCAGATACGAAGAGACAGTAGACGAACGCGGGCGGTTATCGGCTGCGATAAGATTACACCAGAGATTATGAGTAATTACCAGACCGGCCTCGACGCGTCACACTGCGGTCTTTTCGCCAGAGATACAAAATGCTGCATTGCCACTTTTATCAATAAATGTTATTAAGATAACATAACAACCACTAGAAATACGATTGTTATTTGAAAAGTGGATGCGCCGACTTATCTATGCTGTGATGTGGCCAAGGCAACAAACTCATCACGATATCAATAAAGCCTTACCTTAAGTGTAATCAATTTACTAACTATGAACTTATAAGTATAGTAACAGTAGCTATGTCAAGAATGCATTCAGTAGATGTCCTGTGGTTTTGGAATCCTTCCAGATTAAGCAGTTACACAAATGCAACAATAATTGCAGGTATCCATACAACTAACAACTTTGACCTACCTACAATGCTCAAATTAATTTATTTCTATATAAGTCTACAAGCTGGCATTTGAATTTGACTTATAAAAAACAAGTCGACAAGCTAAAATCCTAACATAAACCAGTCAATGATTATGCTTTTAGATACATCTAACAAAAAAGGAGCCTACATAGTCATTCAAATACCAGCTTTGGCCATCAGAAAAGTTTGAAGTACAAACTTGTCGAACATAAGACTCCGCCCATATTCAAATGATTACAAGTATCAATTGTATTATATTAAGTTATATTTAAAACAAATACGTTAAAACCTGTAACAATAGGCACCAGTCAATAACCACATTCCTGAATATGGCTGGCAATAAGGAAATAGATATTTTTCCTCAACATTAAAAGGTAATAATTAAAATATATTTTGTATTATTACATATAATATAATAGACACTGGTTTTCCTGCTGATATGCCCAGTGGTGTGGGTAGTGTAACCACTGCTAAAAATACTACAGGCCATCTCTTATCAGCTACATTGCCTATTATAATTATGTAGTACCACCATTGTTCTCTGGCAAAAAATACCAGTGACTACAGTTTTTGCAACAAGGTCATCATGATGTTTAGAATAATATTGTATCTTGCAAATATAAGAAGCCAGCGCTGCATTTATAAATCAACTATAATCATTGAAGGTAGAATACAGCAACTAGTTTATCCAAACTAACTAGCTAAAAACTAATATGAATAAAATGATTTTAAATTATGGCAAATATTATCAAGGTAAAGCAGAGGCCTCTCTACATAACTGGTTTAGAATGTCAAGTCTGAATTATTTAATGTTCATCATTTTAAGCACACATTTATATTTTTTTTTCAAACAATTCTGTTGATAGCCTTCTATTTAAAATATTGTTATTAGAACTTATTATATTCAATTGCATTATATCAAATTAAATTCTCTGTATATCAAAGGCAGGCAGGCCAGTCATTATTATACCAACTACATACAAAAATGGTGCTTTAATAACATCATTCAGTTCATTATCATGCATTTCCTTTGCATAATTGAATATGTCAGCCATAACAGGAGTTGACAAGAGGCAATTTATCAGCCAAAGACATTCTTCCTACAAGTGACAGTCCTCCAATGAATCAGGTTCTTATTAGCACAAGATGTTTGCCTTGCTTGGGAATGTTTTTCGAAATAACCGAAATATTGAGAGAAAGTCGATCACGAACACAAGACGGATTTGAGTCAGCTGTGCCAGATGCAACGATATTTACATACCATAGCGACACAATGCGATCCACGAACTATCTGAGAAGCGAGCGGCCGGCGACACGGCTACACTACGTGTCACCACACAATATTACTATTGTTTAACACCGCAGCCTCCCAAACCGGCGTAGAAACGCGACCCGTTTAGCGAATTGCGTATGAAAAATATAGAAGCGCGCGTAGCGATGAGTCAACGGGCGTTTGACAGTTGCGCCGGGCCGATCGATCAACCGTCAACAGGGCGCGACTAGGCCTCCAAAATCGAAACAACGCACTAAACCACTTGTTTTCTTGGTACTAAATCCCGAACGCCATATTAGAGCGTCATAGACGGCCGGCTTCAATCAAAACTAAACGTCATTTAGCCGGCACCACCTACGAAACTATGGCGACGGATGTTTCTCGAGCCTTTCTAACGGTCGTTTTATAAAGTTTAGAAATCCCGTAGCACTCGCGATCCTTCCTATGTATTTGTGATCATTGGCTCTGTTTCCTGATCAAGACATTGGCTTCGTCGCCAATCCGCAATGCGGTAAAAAACGGCCATCACAATAATATAATGGAGGCCCGTCATCACTATAAACACCGATGCACCACATCCCAGAAATATAGCCTGGAACCAATTCAGGATGATCCCCTGAATGCACTCCCGACACCTTTCAGTAGAAATATCACTCACCATTGTAGATTAACTTGGATTATCAGGAGCTACACTAAAAAAATCACAGACTACGCCGCAAAAGCGACCGCACGGATCGACGGTTGAAACGATACTGCCGCCCTCACTCGCGCGAGCGGCAGCGCCGGGAAACTCGCGACCGCGATTCGCTTCGTGCTCGGTTACGAATCGTTCCGAATCGACTATTCGATTCACCGTATTTTCATATCCGTTTTCCGACGCTCGGAATAGTTTTTAACACTACGCTACAATCGTTTTGTTTTAAAAGTTTATCACTCGAACGTCCAAGTCCATGTCTCGGGACGCACGCCACGGGATTAAATTTGATCCGCAAAGGATAGTCGGTTTTATATCGGGCTGGTGCGGCGGCGTGGACTGGCGTTCGGCGCGCGCCGATTGGCCGTCGCGCACCTGCAATGCGTCACTGCGGGCGCTAGCGGCGGCCGCGGAGCGAGTGGCGAGCGGCGAGTGGCGGCCGGCGGCGGCGTCTCACGCCTCGGGCTGCGGCGCGCGGCGGCTGCTCGGCTGCTCCCGGTCACCCCGATGCCCTAGTTCGCGGTCGAGGCGAGGGCGCGCCGCAGTGGCCGCCCGCAGACGCCGGTCGTGCTAACGAGATAACGTGGGGTGACGGCTGCCGCACGGGCGCAGGCTTCCCGCCACGGCGCACCGCCCATCATACGTGCCACACGCACTTATCACGGTTATGCCGCGTCGCATTACTGGCGCAATATGGATGCATGCAATGATAACTACAAACCTATTAATAAAACCTAAGGAGACCCAAAACATGCCTACTTACTCATGATACCCAGATACCCATTCGACTGATAATGATTAATAATACTTATGAATGAAACTACTGCTAATCAATTGAATTTAGCGAAACATAAAATCAAAAGCGTAACATCTTAATCAAATCGATTATACATATGTTAATTGCGTTACCGGAGGCATTTCCGCCTGGAGACAATAATCATGCTCATTATTACTTCTATTCTCCATGCATGATATGATAAGAAATGAGTCTACAGTAGTCAACATCTGGACATTGGACAGACCTTCTCTCTACAAGTTGTGTGCCACAAGTGGTCACAGTCACAAACAACCCAGTTTTATCGTCCCTTAAATATTTATTTTCCTGGTCATCAAGAATTTCAAGAAGAATAGTTATTACAGTTACCAACCTCAGAAATGTTGATGGCATGCAAGCTCTGACCATAAAGTTTTATTCTAAATCGATTAAAAATAAAAAACGAAACTTACTAAAAAAAATTGCATGGCCTACTCTATTTTGGCTATATAAAAAGTTTGTTTGAAAACATTTTATTACAGTTTTTTTTAACGGTGATTATTATTAATAATTTAATTATATGATAGATAGATAAGTTTGCTGAAATAATTGTATTTAGTTATAAATGTTAATTGCTTATAGAAATATCAGAAAAAAATAACTAGCTGTCCAGCGCCATCTGTTGTCGAGTAGAAGGAATCACATGTAGAAATGATCTTCATCGATCGATCCCGTGTATAAATTTTTGGTGCTGCTAGGTGTTTACATAAAATCCATAGGAAAATAATCGATCAAAATTGATGATGAATTGATGACACACTATCACTTATATCTGTAGATGCCTAAGATTTTTAAATTAAGTACCTATATGTTTTGAACGGACTCAAAGTTAGCTGAAGATGATAAATCGATAGTTTTTGCAACTATTGAGTCTCGAAAGTGTAGGTCTATTGAGTCTAATGCGTGTGTCAATCAAATTTCACATCTTACGAGAAGGCTCGAGCAGTTTTTATCAAAATAAATGGGTTTTTGATATACCTACTTACCTAGTAAGCAATTTTTTTTTTTATTAGTACTATTTCTAGTAAGCACAAGGAATTTAAAGTGGTCGCAAAGCGCGACTCCTGAGTGTGGGTTCGATTACAACACCGAGTAGTGTTATTGTGGGTTTTGTTTGTGCCCAGTAGGTAGGTATATGTGCCGTAGCGTAGGGAATCGAGACAAAACTCGGAAATTCAGCTGCTCCAAACTGTCGACTGTCGACAAATGTTTGTGTAGGTTTTATTTTTTTTCGGGAGGAAACCTTCAAAATTCGCCTAGCTGGGCTTTGGCAAAAGATCGAGGAATGTCGGATTTTTACCTCACTAAAACCACCCCGATGCTTACCATCTGTACTTACATGGAAGGAGTGCCGTTACCTTTCAAAAGACCGATCGGACACCTTCTCTGTGCAATGTCTGTTAGGCAGATCCCTGGGGAGACAGTAAAGGGGTCTCTTCAAAATCTAACTATGCAAAAGTGCAAGGTAGCACGTGACCAATGTGCGCTGTCTTCCCTGAGATCAATTGGTGGGCAGACAGAATCACCACTCTGAGCGCCCGTGACCGCAATATGTAGGGTACCTACCGCAGATTTTATTTTCGCGATTTCATGGTTGGTCCCATAGTTAAAGTTGTTCATTATGATGAGTATTTTCAGTTATTTTAAATACACCTTGCATTCACATCATCATCTACCTAGCCTTTTTCCAACTATGTTGGGGTCGACTTCTCGTCTAACCGGATGCAGCTGAGTACCAGTATTTTACATGGAGCGACTGCCTATCTGATGATACCGGGTAATACTATATACTTATAGGTACCTCTTGGCAAAACTGGTTGTCAGACTTTATAAAGTCTGACAATGTTTCTGATGACCCGTACTTAACTACTGTCAAAGATCAACAAATGACAGCCGGGACAAACGGCCATGCTGTCCGAGGCTCGGAGGTTTCTTGGTATGTAAAGATGGTCACTCGTCCACGGATCAACCGCTGCAAGCGTAGCTTTATCTGACGGATCCACCTGTGAGGCTGTTATTACTTAGCCACATGGATGTGAATGCAGAGGGCTCTCTTGCATTCACATCCTACTACAATACAGCAGGGATGCATGAAGAAGCCTCCTCGTGTAGCGCAGTTTGTTCCGCCAGTTACTCAACTGAACCGAGCACACACCAAGCGTCACACCCAACACCTTATATGACTGGCCAATTCTTCCCTTGCGGTGGTAGGGCTAACGCCCGCCGGGTTTGCGACCACCCTCCCACCGGAGTCCGGCGTCAAGCAGCCTGTTGTGTTTCGTCGATGCGTGGGAGTACCAGTACCTACCTTAGGCATCTTTTGGGCACGCTCGTCCCGTCATAGACCTCATCCATCGCTTTCCATCAGGCGTGATCGAGGTTAAGAGCGGGTCCATTTAGCAATAAAAAAAAGCTAAAACTTTTTTTTTTACAAATGCCTGTACCTACAAGTGACAGTCTTAAGTTTCATTTTGTAACATGGGACACACTCACGTCGCTGCTATTATACTTATATTGGATTCACAACGCGGGTAAAGACGCTATATTGTGCTCACGTATTGTAGCCCTTATTGTTGTTTTGTATAAGGCCCAATCCCCGTGGCTCGGAGGCATAATATAGTTCACTGCGTATGAGGCATTTCGTGCCTATATTGAAATTCCTGGTCGCATCTACATAGACGCCTGTATTCGTATTAAATTGTGACTAAAGATTGGTGTGTATATCATAGTACCTACATGTTTTTTACTTAAGTATCTAAGTACTTAAAGTCAGTGATTTTAATTGTTTTCCAAATTGATACACAACGTCAACTTGCCCGTTCATAAAACTGTCAGAGAATAGTGATTTGATCGGCAATGTAACTTGGTAGTCAATTTGCTGAACAATTAATTTCACTGACTTTACATATGTGTTTACTGATTGTGTCGCTAAGTTCTACTATTCTAAAATCGATGTATTTTACTGTAGGTAAGCACAATTATTATTAATAATGTTTGGATATTTTCAGTTCGTTCGAAAGAAGAGTTAGACTTGCGACTGCACCGAGTGACGAGCTCGCGCCTAATTACTCCATTCGAACTAGTCGGGCAAACTCCAAAAATAATAGGTAAGTACCTGAGTAAAACCATAATCTGTAATATGAGTAAATATATGTCTAATGAAACTAAAAATATAAATGCTAGTGGTATGGTAGGTAAGTAAATGCCAACTTAAGTTGAGACAACTTGTACAGCACGTTATTTTTCTTTCAGCGTATAATATGTAGGTATAGACGAACGAATATGTAAATACACACAAAAGTATATGTAGGTATACATGGCACAAACATATTTTCTTCCCGACTGTCGCTTGGCAAAAGATAAACATTTTAACCTTACCTACCTTCGATATTTTCTCAGCCCGAGATCGTTCTACATGCGCACTTTCCATCGCATGTAAGGGTAGTTCTTCGAAATTTGATTCTTTGACTGATCCATATGGCCAAAATTTAATTTCAATTTCAGCTCTGTAACACATGCTCATATGAAAATAGACATACCAAAGAACATATATTTGTATGAGGGGCTCGTTTTTATAAAGTAGTTTTCAAGATATCGACGTTCGAATATTTTGTGCCCAGATGAATCAGAAACAGAAATAAAAAGTAATAAATACACCGTTATTTTTGATTGATAATTCTAAACAATAATTATTTATTCTTAACTAAGACTAAGACATATCAAAAGTGTCATATTTAGAACAGTTTTATACTTCTGTCACTTTTTAATTATTCAAAAGGTTATGGCTAAATAAATGATAATAAATAAGACTAGAACTACTGACTTGTACACAATCAAACATTGGACATTATAATGCAACAAAAGCACTCTTTTCGTGCTGGAAAGGGGAAATCGAATTTATTTCAATAGTCATATAGGGGTTTTGACCATACGAATCAGGCACAGTTGAATCAGATTTTTGCCTACAATCATGCATAACTCATCATACATACAGACTTCATTATTGTCATTTTTTTACACGATTCCATAACCTAAAAGCATCACACGAAACACAGATTGAAGTTTTAAAACAATAAAATAAATTTTATAAAGTAGGCATTGTAATCATAATGCCACCTGAACCAAACACAGGTGAATCAGATATTTTCCTTCGTAACACCGGGATCTAAGCCAACCAGCCGCAGGTCCACCTTCTAGCTCGTCCGTTGCACGACTGGCTTCCCCCCGCGCGGGAAGCCAGACTCTCATTATTATTACCTGACCAAATACGGTCAAGTGAAGCTTACGCCACATTAATCAGTATTATACGCCGGACACTCCTTATTTACTTATTTATAAACAAAATAACGTAGTTATAACCAATACACATTTTTTTTGTAAGAGGACAACTCATTTCCATTCGATATAATTATAATTTATATTGATGTATCAAAGGGAAAATGCGACATCGACCATTTTGTACCGGAAAATGGCAAACGGACGCGTTATATGAATCAGAAGAACACACTTCAAATATTTTTATTTTGTACCTAGACAGCAAGTAATTAAAAAATATCATTTGTCCTAGTAAGGCATAAAGCTAAACTGTACAAAAAAAAAATTACATGCCGTTTTGTTAGTTGGTTACAGAAATATACCCATAGACATCGAAAATTTTGTCCCTGAAGAACTACCCGTAAATTCTTCGCAGTTTCGCTACGAATACATCTAAACCCGTATGTTTTATTCATACAACATTCAAAAGAGCGTTTTTACACTTCGTTCAAAAGATTGTACCTACCTAACAAAGTTCCCATGCGTCTGATTCGATAACAATAAAATATAATCAAAAAGACTTTCAATAAACTTTGAGAATATTTCCTAAGAGTCTGCGAACACTTTTTTAAGTCGATGCCTTCTGATTTCAGTATTTTCAAGAGAAAACTGTAACTTGTTTAGCCTCTGAAGGGAATACTTTATTTTACTTAACTTTGACGAGTTTCGTGACATAAAATCGAGTTTAGCAGATGATGTTACTTATACTTAGGTATAGGTAGTGAAGTTAGAAGAAAAAGTTTTGGGTAGGGTATTAGAATGATGGTATTCTTCGTTTTATTATTTATGTATTCTGATATCATTTTCAGCCACTGTTCTGATATGTAGATAGGTATATGTATAGATAAACATTTTTACCTGAAAAATCGTATTGAAAATGTTAAAATGACAAAATAATACAGAAAACTACTAGTTCAAAACAATAATATAAATTATTTTTATATCTGATGTCGGCTATGTCATTTTAGAGATTGTATTTTATGTAATTAGATACCATTTAATCAGATAACTTTCCTATAATTACAATGTGTGTGAGGCACAATTATGTTAATTAATAATTACGTAACAGGTAAAAACATATACATTTACTTGATTACGAGTAAGTAATAATAGCCCTCCAGACCGTATTTCAGCCATGGCGGCCAATCTCAGCGGAGAGCCTTCGGCGCGGGAGATATCTCGTATTATAGTGCACAAGTGTATGCGTAGACACAAGTTCCTTCACTCTCATAGTTTAATGGGACGGTACCGTAATCAGACACGACTGGAGAGAGATCAGGCGTAGAACCAACGGCTTAATGCTTAATAATGCTTTCCGTGGCGGCGCGGGCGAGCCACGGGGTTACATCGCCAACTTCCACACTCCGAAGAAATTCCTGATGATGGAAAAACCCAGTATCTAACGCTTTGCCCGACCTGGGAATCCTGGGTACGAGTACCTAAGTACGTACTAACAGTAAGGAACTATAAGTTACTCAAACACTGAAGACTGAATCTTATTAATTGCCCCCTTCTAATGCACTTTATTCTCGTTTTAATGAGGAAGAACAAAGCCACTTTCGATGTCAACTAAAAATTGATGCGATACCTTACATAAAATAAAATATCTCTCTGACTCTCTGTCTGTCCTGGAGTGTTGGATATAATAACTCGAGGTCTTCTTATTCGATTCAAATATTTTTGTTATCTAGCTCGATGTTGTTAACACGAACATATTCGTGGGCACAGCTATCTACTATGTACATATGCATCTAACATCCTACTTATCTACTACACACATTTCGCCCACAAAAGTACACATAGAAAGTCAACAACGTAAACAAATGTCCACAAAAACAAGTACGTAAGTACGTGTACATGGTAAGCGATAAAAGTATTAGTTTTGAAGTAATTAGCGAGGCGCGGCCAGGCCGACCCCCGGCCCCATTACCAGCCGGAGTGCGGTCATCACCTAATTGTGTTTATGTTTTAGATTACATTGATTACGCCGATAACTGAATTGGACTTACTCGAACGCTTTTTATACTCAAGGCGATGGGAGCTTTTAGGTTGGCATAGTTTGGGTGTGTTGATTATTTCGTACTTTGAGGGATTTCAATTCAGATTTATTGAACTTTGTATTGTATATGTTACAGTCAAAACTCATAACCAGTCAAAAGTACTTTTGACTGAAAAAATAAGGCAAAAGTAAGGGGTTTGAAGGTTTTGGCCCTAAAATCAGCCGCCATTTTGATTTTTTTTCAGAATCGCGGTGCACCAAAAATGTTATATATTTAGATAGAGGACACTTATACAAACAAAAAATGTTACATAACATAATATCCTAAAGCGTCAGGTTTCGGAGTTATTCACCGAAACATAAGTCGAAAATAACAAGGATTTTTTTGTTTTTTTTTTCCCTCCAGGTAATCATATTGAACTATTGAGGTAATAGAAACGTTATGAAACCATAATAACCATAAAGGTATGGAGAAGAAACAAATGAAGAATAGACATTTTTTAAATAAATAATTAAACATGGCAATGTATAGTTCGTTTTTAGGGTTCCGTAGCCAAATGGCAAAAAACGGAACCCTTATGGATTCGTCATGTCTGTCTGTCTGTCTGTCTGTCCGTCCGTCCGTATGTCACAGCCACTTTTTTCCGAAACTATAAGAACTATACTGTTGAAACTTGGTAAGTAGATGTATTCTGTGAACCGCAGTAAGATTTTCACACAAAAATAGAAAAAAAACAATAAATTTTGGGGTTCCCCATACTTACAACTGAAACTCCAAAAATTTTTTTTCATCGAACCTGTACGTGTGGGGTATCTATGGATAGGTCTTCAAAAATGATATTGAGGTTTCTAATATCATTTTTTTCTGAACTGAATAGTTTGCGCGAGAGACACTTCCAAAGTGGTAAAATGTGTGTCCCCCCCCCTCTAACTTCTAAAATAAGAGAATGATAAAATTAAAAAAATATATATAATGTACATTACCATGTAAACTTCCACCGAAAATTGGTTTGAACGAGATCTAGTAAGTAGTTTTTTTTTAATACGTCATAAATCGAAAACCGCAATTTACCTTTCACGAAGTTACAACGAACTACAAGAACTTTTATATTATGTTACTTGCTGCTACGGAACCCTTCATGGGCGAGTCCGACTCGCACTTGGCCGGTTTTTTTTTTAATTCCAGAGACTAATCTGACAAGTGTAATGTCAAACTTCTATACTAAAAAAAAAAGACGGGCTGCACTCCGGGAATGCCGGCAGAAGTGAAAACTTGAATATTAACGTTGAAATAAATCAATTATTAATTGAATTAATATAACTCATTTTTTTTTCACTATTTCTGCGTCACTTTTTTCATTAATAGATGCACTTTGTTCAATTTCCATATTTTAAACACTTTATATACACGAATTTTACGATTACACAGCAGTGTGGCTACTACACAGACGGTCGAGCTATCAGCTGTCCATCCATCCATCCATCCACATCCACGTCCACGTCCACATCCTCGTCCACGTTCATCCATCCATCCATGCATTCATCCATCCATCCATCCATCCATCCGTGTGTCACTTGGTTCACTTCGGTTGGCGCCGCCGCCGCCGTAGAAAGAGAGGGAAGGGAATCTCTCCTGACGGTCACGTGTCCTGACGCGAGTTTAACATTTTTTACCCATTACAAAAAAGTGTGCAACGCCGCTAAAGAAGTTTTCACTTCAAAAACGAAAACACAAAAGACTTAAATGTCAGATTAGTCTCTGGGATTAAAATACGAACTATAAATAGCCGTTTTTAATTATTTATTTTAAAAATGTCTATTCTTCATTTGTTTCTTCTCCATAAAGGTTTCATAACGTTTCTATTACCTCAATAGTTCAATATGCTTACCTGGAGGGAAAAAAAACAAAAAAATCCTTGTTGTTTTCGAATTATATTTCGGTGAATAACTCCGAAACCTGACGCTTTAGGATATTATGTTATATAACATTTTTTGTTTGTATAAGCGTCCTCTATCTAAATATATAACTTTTGTTGTGCACCGCAATTCTGAAAAAAAATCAAAATGGCGACCGACCTTAGGGCCACCCTCCATACAAAAATCTTCTAACCCCTTTGACTGAACACGTTGGTCAAAAGTAGTTTTGTCTGAAAATCGGTAGTCAATAGTGATTTTAACTGACAATATTTGGTTAAAAGTGATTTTGGCTAAAGCTCTTAGTCAAAACTAGTTATAACCAATAGAGCATCAGTCAAAATAACTATAACCAGTTAGTAGGATGCAATAAAATATTTCATGTTGTAAATTCGTTTATTACGAAGATTTAGGTAGTAATTATACAAAATATGAGCAGCATCAATTATGTCGAAGATTTCTTCAGCCGGTAAAAAATATTTGATAGGTTCTGTGTTTGTAACTAACTTTTTAATACCACAGACTTCAATTAAGTTAAAGAGTTTTAATCTACTGTACAGTAGATACACAAACAATTTGAATAATTTGCAATGCAAAATTTGCAGTGGAAAAGAAGTTGCATTGCAAATTTTTCAAATTGTTCTTTTGTCATAAGACTCATAACATTGAAATGACTATGTTTTATATCTTCTATCGCTAAAATTCTTCCTAAAAAACGTTCTTTCTTTTCGTGCTCACTCATTTTTAACAAATATCTACTGATTCTCTAATTATATTTAGAGTTAAAATACTTTATAAGTGCGTTTCTTCGTAATTTATGTCGACCACCTTATCTTTTTAAGAGTTTTGACTGATAGAACCAGTCAAAACTACTTTTAACCAACTCTATTGGGCAAAACTAGTTTTGACTATTATTTCAGTCAATAGTACTATTGTCGAGAGCTTCCAGTCAAAACTACTTCTGACTGATTTTGTTAGTCAAAAGTACTTTTGACTGGTTATGAGTTTTGACTGTAACAAGTGCTTTTGACTGGTTATGAGTTTTGACTGCAACATATATATGGATAGCACAGGTGTGGGTACTATCAGTGGCGTGCATTGATTTTCAGAATAGGTAGGCACTAGGCCGGGTCTAGTCTAGACAAACGCGGTCACTAATCAGAAAAAAAAGTGATGTCAAAATAGTTATTTGTTATACAAGAGTGCAAAGTTGCTTTTTAACCGCGTGTTCAATTTTGATGACCGAGCAAGCGAAGGATTCTAAAATTGAATCACGAGCGCAGCGAGTGATTCAAAATTAGAATCCTGAGCGTTAGCGAGGGAATCAAAAGAGCACGAGGTGAAAAATCTTTGCACTCGAGTGCAACACGTAACTTTTCATTCCACCTCAGCGAGGAAATGACTAAATGCAAAAAAAAAAAGACGGGTTGCACTCCGGGAGTGCCGGCAGAAGTGAAAACTTGAATATTAACGTTGAAATAAATCAATTATTAATATAATTAATATTACTCATTTTTTTTCAATATTTCTGCGTCACTTTTTTCATTAATAGATGCACTTTGTTCAATTTCCATATTTTAAACACTTTCGGTCTTATTCATAAAAAAAGCCTATTGAAGGTTTAAACCATTCATTAGTTAAAATGCTCAATAGGCCTTTAAAACATTCGATAAAATTTTGTATTCATAAACGCTTCATAAACGTTCTATAACTAGAATGTCCTACAACTTCTAAATGTTGCCATTATAATGAAGTCATCCAACAAATTGGCCAACACATTAAATCGGCATACGAGAATATCTGTCTATGAACCGAATATTTGTGTCCATAGACATTATTACGTATGAAAAACTAATTTATTGTCTACAGTTTCAATAGTTTTGACGCGACAACGTCATGGTCGTCATGGAAACCAAAAAGTACTCTGTGAAACTGACTTTTCAAACATTTGTACGTCAAATGTCATTTTCTTCGGCCATCTTTGTCGTGTCTCACTTGGTTCAATTCGGTTGGCGCCGCCGTAGAAAGAGATGGGGGGGGGGGGGGGGGCGGGGAAATCTCTCCTGACGGTCACGTGTCCTGACGCGATGCCCTGACGCGAGTTTCACATTTTTTACCCATTACAAAAAGTGTTCAACGCCGCTAAAGAAGTTTTCACTTCAAAAACGTTTACAATCACAAGATAGGTACACTTTTATTTCAGTTTAGGTATTAATTACTACATTATGACAGGTAAGTATTACAGAATAATCTTTAAATTATAACAAAATAATACTAAGGTATAATTAAGAAAATTTTAAAGTAACGTTGCTACAGTTATTTAAATTGAGTGTAATATTTTTGTTTGGTACTGTAATATTGGTGTTAGTCACTTGTGTACTGTTTTTCGGTAAACTATCTGTCATACTTAATAGTTGTACCGATTCATCGGATTCCCTTGGCGTGAATGTTGGAGAGAGAGGGAGATGGTTAGGTGTTTCATAACGGCTTATTTTTGATGTAGAAGGGCCAGTCCAAAGATCCGATTGAGGCTCTTTCAGTGTAATGGCTCCTACGATGCCTTCACATATTTTAGACTTATTTTGGATGGAATCCTCTATGTATCCCTCTACAACTGCATTGGACTTCCAGCCTCCGTGGCGCTTAAGGGACAGGAGATCAGCTCCGGAATCAGCCAAAAGTGTGGCTGAAGTTCGTCGGAAACAATGACCCGTGTACAACAGGGGTTCTGGAAGTTCAAGAAATGTTGCTATTTCTCGTGGGATACTGCCAATTTTATTAGTACCCATAGGCTGTCTAACACACTTTCCATTGCGATACTGTAGAAAAAATCGATTGATTGGAGTGTTAGGCGGGCGTAAGGCTTGATATTTCTCAACAATCGTTACGTATTCCTTGCGAATGACGAAGTTGCGGTCTCTTTTTGTCTTTGTATTAGGTAAATTAATTAATAGTAAGTCATCTGAATGTTTCTCAATGTTTTTGACATTAAGTTGTGTTAGTTCATTAGTTCGACATGCTCCGTTTATTCCAATAATAAGAACAACCTGTAACGTAAAGAGTATTGTAGTAGATAAATGAATAAAATTGATATGAACGCATAATTATGCCTATCAACATCTACTAAGTATACTATTTAATTGAGATTAATATACTTAAGTAGATACTGAATGTGCAACTGACTTACTTTTGCCGCCAAATATACGGAATCGGGTGCTTCGTTAAGAAACTTTTCAATATCAGATACTGTGAAAACCTTCGATTTTTTTGGTTGATGACCAGATGAGGCTCTTTTTAAAAATGCCACTAATTTAGGATAGGTATCGATATGTTTGTCTTTTTTCATCTTTATTGTTGCTTTTAGCATCGAATACGTACTCCATAGAGTGCTTGCTTTCTTGTTCTCGGATAATTCTATAAAATATGCTTGATGATTGACATGCTATTATGCCGTTTGACAATTTTTATTTTGTTTTTTATTGTAACTTTGATGACATTTAATTTTTTTTTTATATTATTATTATTTTTTTTAACCTTAGTTGACATTTGCCATTATTATATTATTGTGACATTTTTACAGTAATTCAAACGATTTGACATGAATTTGTATTTTCTATAAATAAAATCTCGTAATTGTGATTTAAAATTAAAATAACTTTTGTATAAATTAAATAATAATATGTTTTGCATGCCCATGTGACGGTAGAGCATGGAGGACTCTTTTAATAAAACATCTATGTACTAAATACCCATGTTTGCAAACCAATAAATGATTTGATTTGATTTGATTTGAAAAAAAACACCAAGAAGGTTCCGAGTCTGAGTTTTTAACAAATTAAAAAAAAGTTGTATGATATATTCGGCACCATAGAGGTAGCAGTAAATAGGTTTAATGTTTTTTTTTAATTCACAAACTTAGTGCACACGATGTTCTAAATTCAATTTACTTTATCCTCTAGAGAATAAAAACGGCTTTTCCACTCAGATATTGAAGATTAAAAATACTCTTTCCGAGATGGTGGGATGAAAATGTGGTTATTTGAGTAGCCTACTTAAAGGTAATAAATTGCGAAGGTCGAACGTCATGGTATTACGCGTGAGACGTATGTAATTTGGTCGTATTTACTTGAACGAGTAAAGACCAATGACAATGTGCGAATAGTGCGGGAGCCGAGTAGGCTCTAAGGCTAAGATTTTGTTTTTTGTTAGGTATGATAATTTTGTGAGTTTCTTAATTTGTGGGGCACACACTAAAATGTGATTGACAGGCTTATGTTGATATATCGAGGTAGGCACTGCTTATATGCCTAATGCAATGCACGCCACTGGGTACTATGTACTATAGAGATATCATTTACCGGGAAATATGTCTTTCATTATGTCATGCTCACTCAAATGTCTTGCTGGTGGCGTGTGTGTTGGATCATTTAGCTCCCTTCAAAATGGTTGAGCTGAGCTGATCAATGCGTTATGTTCGTGAGCGGGCGCCGTCAGTAGGGACTGGTCATCTCTTTGCTGCCATGGCTTATTTTAATTATTGGGTTTTTAATTCTTTTTTTTTTGTTTCTATTTTCTGTACTCTGGCTTTTTAACGTGTACGTCTTTTTTAAATAGTTCTCACATATATACAAATTTAATTATGTATTACCTAAACAATATTCTTTTTGTAACAATATAATTTAAAAGAGTGTCCATGGAGTTTCTTGTCCGTTCTTCCCCATAGGTAGGTACTTACGCTTTGGAATGGGCAACTAGCTTCATATTTCTGGTTTAATTGAAATAAATGCTTTGACTTTGAGCTCAAGTCCGTGATTATTGGTCGATGGAAGGACGAGTTCAATAATACAGACTATATAAAATAGTGATTGGGCTGTTTAGTATCGATGTGGTTCTCGGTAATGCAAACCAGCCATTATTTAGCTGAGGGTTCGGTAGAAGATTATGTTGTGCAGGAGCTCATTAATCTATTCATGATTATGAGCAGTGGTGGCTCAGGGGTAATGGCCGCGACTTACGAGATGTATAGGTCGTGGATTCGATCCCAAGCAGGTACTTTACTTTGTCTAAATTATTTCATCAGCACTGGTTTCAAAATGGTTTAGGAAAACATCGTAAGGAAACCGGCATGTCCTAGAACCAAAAATTCGAAGATATGTGACCTCCGGGAACTCGCGTTTTGGATTTATGACCGACTCCCTCTTACAGAGGAGGCCTGTGTCCCAGCAGCGGGAATATATAAAAGGCTAATTAAACCAGCATTTATTTAGCTGGCATTACGTATATTCTCATTACGAGTAAAAAATCCGGTTAAAACGTATATTTTAGAAGCTATTTTTATGTAAGTGCTGTGTACGCCTATAAGTGACAAATTCACCATAGCTCAATGCGTATGTTATTTTTTATTATGTCAATGTTTAGTGAATAAGTCGTTGGTGTACCTTTCAAATAAAATAAAAATAAAATAAGGCATGATGTTGTGCAGGAGCTCATTATTCTACTTATGATCTTCCGTCTGACAACTTGACGCATTCTGGCGATTTTTTTTAAGGTCTCGTGTAGCAGCCTTTTCAGAATTAGTACAATATTTCAAAATAAATATTAAAATCTCTTCCAAAGACTCGATGAAATTGAATTCGTCTTTCCCATCCCGCCCAATAATCAATTCATTAACTTTCTTTCGGCAACTCGTGCGCCTGTAAAAAGTTGCAAATAAACCGTAAAGTAATAACTTGCTAAATTTGGGATCGTGGAATTGATTCGGATGGGTTCCGCGCCTTATAAAACGTTTGATAAGAAAACTTGGCATATAAAAGTAAAGATGTAGAAAGTTTTGAAACGATTATTGTAACGCGTGGGAGGGAGCCTGGGAACCTACTTTTATGATACTTTCCTTGGGCTTAGGAGATAATTCTATTTAAATGTGAATTTATATTCATAGGAAGTTTATTTTCTTATATTTTTTTTATTAAAATACGTTTTTAGGGACCGGGTTAAAATCGGTAGCATTGAAAAGTGGTTTAATTTTGTTTCTACCAATCATGTCCCATTTCACATCTTGGTTTGCATGCATGTCCTGACTTGCACTCGGTGGGAACTGATAAACGCTGACGGAAGTGCTGTCAGCAAGCCAACATGAATCGCTGATGAAACTCAATACTTATCGACGTGTTAGAAGAAGATAAATCATCAGCAGATTTTTGTTCGCTCGCCTCAGGTTGGTACCTAAGACTAGATCTTCAAGAGAATAGAATAGAATACTCTTTATTATGTACACCATATAAATTACAGACATAAATACCTATAGAAAACTTTACAATGGGTGACACAATGGGCGGTCTTATCGCTAAGAGCGATCTTTTAAAGACAACCTTTGGTTGGATTAAAAACGGGAAGGACAGACAAATACTGTAGGTAGTCTGTGGTGTACCATTTACACAATACAATAAATACATACATAAAGTACTATTAATCTATATAAATATATATAACGGAGAAGGCATGTGTGTCTCGTTATTATCAGCCATATTTCAACTACTGTGGGCGAACCATGAGTATGTGTTGGTTATTGCGCAATAGAAAAACGGTTTGCAGTTCAAATCAGAATATAATTTCACAAACAATTTAATTAGGTACACTAGCAAATCACACACTATAGGTACACGATACAACCAGATACGGAACGCGGGACAGTTTCTGAGCGCATGTTGTTCGTTTGATGTCCGATGTCCAAGAGACTACACCTCGTTCTGTCGCGCTGTTGTCGACCCCCCCACGAACTCAGGCTAGACTCTGTCAAGCGCCGCCAGATGGCGCTGGCGTTCCGAATAGTCAAACGAATGACCGGTTGCGACATATACATATACATAATAATAAACATGAAACAGGAGCAAAGAAAATACAATGACAATGTTTAAGGAGAGAGAAAGTGCTTTTTTAGAACACGCTTTAATTAGTATTTCAGCGTTTTGAGAATCCGTAGTGTTCAAAGTAATTGAACATGGTTCTAGGGCAACTGTCGTTTGACCTTTAGTAAAACTACGTTTTCGCAAAACCTATGCGTTACTTGTATATTTATATGAATTGCCCGTGACCTTTCATGGACGGGAAACTGCTGCTACGATCGTAGGCTATAGGAGATAGCAATCCTACAAGCTAGGGATACAAGTAAAACGTTTATACTTAACTAGCTTTAGCCCGCGGCTTCGCTCACGTGAATCCCAGAGTAAAGCAAGTTATTCAAAAAAGAATAGTGGTGAAGTAGAGCATGTATTCATAAGTGTTACCGAGCTACATAGCACTGCGCAGGTACCCATTTGTTTATCAAGAATTCATGAAGATTCAGTAGTTTATAAAAAAAATACAGAGGGAATCGCGGATAAATGTTGTTCTAAAAGTTTCTTCTCAATATCTTTTACAGTTTTCTTTTTAAATATTTTACATTGGAGGTAACCTTTCTTCGTTGTGTTATTAATGATAGCACATTGTCCGCCGCCGTATTATCATCAGATTGTTATTGTTATGAAACACCTCGACTAGAAAGAATAACCGTTTCTTATAAACAATGTTTCTATATAAAAGAAATGCTTCTCTAATATTTTACTTTGAAACGTTTTTGAAGATTTTTCTGAATCCTTAAGTGAGTTTTTTTAAGGTGTTACTTTGTGGAATTATTCTTAAAACATTCGTTAATTATTACTAAGAAGTGTTTTCTTATTAAGAATGGTCTCGACTGGTTGCTTCATAATTTACCTCAAGTAAATTGAATGAAGACTGTCCTGCATTGAATTCAGTTAGAAGTAGAGGGCTAGTAATACCTTGATTATATCAGATATTTTAGTATAGAAATACTCAAAGGATTCATTAGAAATTGTTCATCAATGTTAGCACTAGGAAGTGGTGAAGGGCGGGCGTTTTGGGGGACTGTCTTATGTAATTTTGACGTTCGAAAGGTGCTGATTCTCAGCCTAATTTGAATAAATTTTTGATTTTTTTAAGAATTTTCAATTGTCTCCCTTAAGTTTTACATCTGTCTTAAGATTGTTACATATCAATTCCAAAGTAGGTATGTACACTGCCTTGCTTGCAAATCAAACTCTAAAGCGTGTAATTACAATAAGCGATTACTTTTATAAATTGTTTATTCTGATTTTAGAAGCAAACAATATGATGATAACGTTCATCTTGTGCTCTTTCTAAATGATGCCTATCTCTTTAAATGGTAGACTTGATGAACCTACTTTTGTTGATAAAAGTACTTACAACTTTGACCATAGAAACGAGGACAGTCGCAGACGGCGGCGCTCAATGAGCTAATTAAACGCGCTGAACACGCACCGAGCATCAATCATGCTTCGGACATCAGACATGGCCCTGAAGTAACTCGCTGTAGTTAGGTATCGTGCTAACTGGTTGGCTAGTACTTTCTCTTGTTTCTGCTCCACCTCATTATAAGAGGTGTTCCTAACGAGTTTAAACATCATCTGTGTCCGATGAGGTTCTGTATCTTATTGCAACTAGACAGGACGATTCTGCTGCATAAAAGAACGTCCTTATGTCTTTTCATTAGTCGCCTTTTACAAGCTCTACAGGTGAAGTGGGATTTATTTTCGGTGACTCCATGATTACTACATAGGATCTGAATTTTTAATAATATTATTCATAAACATTTTCATAGTAATTATCAGCTACTTGACTTTCCTATTTACGAAGTTATGTGACCACATTCACAAATATCTTGCTACATGATTCGTATTCCGCTCGTAGCTGCTACAGCGCAGCGCTACGGTGCGGCGGCGTAGCGTCGTAGCAGCGGCTACAGCGTAGGCAATTACGCAAATAGCCGATCGACGGAAATTACACGTCACATCCGCCCGCGCTGACCTTGTACGTGCGGGAGTGCGCTAAATGATCCATATGTAAATTATATTTATGAGATCTATGTAATAGGAACATTAATTAAAAGAGCAGTTACCAAAGTGTGTAAAGCTTGAACACCCTGGAATTATAATTTGTACTTTTTGGACTCGGATTATTTTTGTCATAGGTAATTTAGTGCAGTATGGCAAGTTTATCTTTAGTTAAGCAATTCCTTCAAACAGCCTCTTTTCCAAGGGACTTTAACGTCGACACAAGAAATTTTCTGATGTAGTCTCGATCATTAAATTGCCAGTCAAATTTCATGTAAGTTGTTACTGTTGCTTGATCAAAATAACAAAAACCAATACCTTATTTCTCATAACTCATAAAATACAAAGGCTTTCGACAGTAATCGTAGATTATTGAATCACATATTATGCCACTGAAACAATCTACGCTTATCTCTTGTCCAAAATCATTAATGAAGCCTCATATACGTATCATTAAAAATTGACATTCGCCAGTCTCGATAGAATATGAGATGAGTCTGGCAAGAGCAGCCGCTTGGCACTGTCGACGTCGGCGCCCCCTCACGTGCCAAATTACTACATGCATAACTTGTGTGTACATACTTATGATAAGAAGTAGTGAATTTATTGTAAGTTAAGTAAGTATAGGTTCAGTTGGTGCTCAGAGTACTTATGTGGAGTTCATCGTTTTGTAGTTGGTGAAACATTATGAAGTACCTCGATACGTTGCTAAAATTGCTTAAATAGAACAATTATAGGTGTTACGAAATGACAGGCAATATTTTTTTGGAGTTTACACACAGCGTAGCAACTCAGTTAGTACTTAAAATGTATTTTAATTCTGGCCAAAGAGAACAGTCTTTAAGGGGGAAGCACCAGGGTAGCCCGCGAAATTTATTAAAATCTAGAAGCCCGCCCCAGCTTCGCATGTGTGCATTTTTTTTTTCGAATTTCCGAATTTTCCTTTCATACGAACCTTCTCCTGGCAATACCGAACACAACAACAAAAAAGAATTGTAATCATTAAATCATCAATACAACCCTCTAATATCATATAATCCTATTGAATGACTATTTCATGAACTATCAATTAATAGGATTGCATATTCATATTTATCACATATTCAAGCAAATAAATGATTTGATAAACCTATGCTTTTTCTTATTTAAAACTATGGTCACTCCTGATAGAATGTAATGTTATTTCTAAGGCTTATAAGGAAAAAGTTACAAAAACGTCAAATGCACTTTATTACAAGTACCTACATGACTTGTCCACAAACACATGCGCATCACGTTTCCTTGTCTAATGACGGCCATAAAGATCAATTTATCGGTATTAGCATACACCAATAACGCTTGATTTGGCGATAAAGTATGGCGGCCGTGATCGCAATACTGAGCAGAAGGGGATTCACAGTATAGCTTCAATCAGGGAGGCTGCAAAGATGAGATGCATACTGAATATCTTTTTATGTCTTCGGATAAGAAAAATGAAGCCACTTTGTATCGTTTTACGTTTATTATAGAGCCGTAAAATTCGGTGTATCTTAACTAACCAGTAATGTTTAGTTCAGTATAAAGTCAACATCGCTGATATTTCTTTTTTTACCCGACTGCGCCAGAAGGAGGGTTATTATAAGAAATACTTCGATTAATAATAGCACAAGAAATACGAAATAGTTTCTTGTTAAGTTGAGAAACAAGCAGTAACTTTCATGAAATAAAATAAAACAATGAAGAGAACAAGATCGAATTTATTTTATTCCTTTGTTCGTGCCTCGTTTACAGTTTCGAAACGCTGCTCCAAGTCTATAATAAAGTGAATAGTCTAGTCACAAAGACTGCTGCATCGTGTCTCAATTCATTCCAGGTCAAGTGAACGACACACATACTTACCTCCTCCGATCTTTCGACCACTTGTGCCACTTCCAAACGCTCCCAATTTCACTTTCCTATATCTATTATAAAATCTCCGAAGGCTCAGCTCATATAAATTGTATGAAAAGGTAGAATGCGGTGGAGCACTTCGGTTTACTTCGGAGGAGCTCGGTCGACACGGAAAGCCCGGGTTATTTCCATAATAAATGACTTATTAAACCGAAATTCATTTTGAGCGGTGCGAAAGAAAAATATGAGAGAAATACTTTGGTGTGGGCCGCCCTTAACGATAGGGTTGTTTCTTAATGGAGTGTCGAACACTAAGCAAATTGCAAAGAAAAGTTTTATTAAAAATATGTGTAGGTGTAATTTTCTTAATTATTCGTAGGTTTATCTTGTGTATGAAACAAACAAATATTTTCATTTCATTGAGTGCAGTTTTAACTTCGCAATATTGTATCAATGGCAATGCGTGTGATTGTTTTACTGACGCACATATTGATTACTGGGCAGGCTACACTCGCTGGTCTGATTGATAGTAGAGTTTGAATTAATAATAAAGTTGTGCCAGTCTGGTATTGGAAGTTCTAAACAGCTTCCACACTATTTTATAGTGTTTCCGTACACTATACGCGGCTGTTAGTTTAATAGTTCGGTCGGTTAGCCAAAATAATCTGGCAATCTATAAATAGCACCTGAAGTATTGTCTCTCCTTCTCCCTTTAAATTCATCTAAAGGTTGTCTTTTAGCGACAAGACCGTCCATTGTGTTGCCCTTGATAAAATTTCTTTATTTTATGTCTGTAATTTTTATGTTGTATATAACAAAAGTATTCTATCTACCCAAAGAAGTAGTCGTCATATTCTTCTTCGTTAAAGTTAGTCGTCAGTAGCCCTACCGTCTAGGTAGCTGAATGGAGCGCAGACGCAATGCAGGCGCATTAACATACGGAGCGCGATAGCAAGCACGAGGTGTTCGCGGTAATTACGCTAAATACTCGCTCCTCAGAACTCGTACCTACTCGTACTAGTCGTACTCCGAACTGAGTGTGAGGAACTCAACTGAGCATTGAGTACACAGGACTCGAGACTTGCCTGTTAATGAGGATAGAGTGGGGGTGAATTTAGACTGGGTATAAATGTAGTAGTGTAGCCTCAAATGGTGATAAATATGGGAGCTAAATTATGGTGGTTAGGTAATGGTAGAAGAAAATCAATTCTGTGAGTTAAGTAATTGTTTTCATGATAGATTATGTAGATCCTTTAAGCTTTAGATAGCGGGAGTTTATGATAATCAGAAAGGTAGGTAAATACGTAGGCGTAATGTAAAACTTGCCTTTCATAATATGGATATGATTCAGTAGTAGGCACTTAGTCATTGTTCTAGTAGATGCATTTTCAACCGTAAAAATCAAGTAAACGTGAAAGTACCAGTAGGCAGAACGACCAAATCTAAAATGTTAAATACAATCGTTAGACTTCGTGAATATATAAATTCAATTTACTGACCAAAATACACACGTAACATATTCCCGAAAAAAAGGGCACCTACCTCCATTTGAAGGTGCCCGACGATCGTCCAACATTAATGCGTTCACTCGATATGGTAAGGTACGCGCCCCAGTTACTGTCCCCGAAGGAATACACTGCATTAGCGAGGGCAGTAAGCCGAATGTAATGGCCAATCCCATTTTATTGCTAATGAATTGTTAAAACTACTGATTAACTTCGTACAAACATGTTAGAACTTTGTTTGTGTACTTATCTAGTTACGTACAATGGTCTTGTGTTTTTTCTTGACTGTCACGACTGGCTTCGGGCTAGTCGAAATTGAAGTTATCTTGGGTTAGTCTTAGTAACTAGTTATAATGTTGCCTTTGTAAAAACAGCGTGTATCTAAGCTTGACATCTTTAGTTTACTTATCACATCACATCACAATATTATAAAGGCGAAAGTTTGTGAGTGTGTGTGTGTGAGTGTTTATATGTTTGTTACTTCTTCACGCTCAAACGGTTGGACCAATTTTGACAAAATTGTGCATAAAGGAACTGACACCCTGGATTAACATATAGGCTACTTTTTATCCCGATATTTCCACGGATCGACATTTACGCGGGTGAAACCGCGGGGCGCAGTTAGTGTTCAATATAAGCACTTTGGAAGTAATTTAACAATGAACAGTTAAACTAAGCACTATGTTTCAAATCAAAGATCCCGAGATCTTGTCGTATTCCAAAAATGGCAAAAAGAGCTTCATAAAGGCGACGTCGGTACCGTTCGATAGCACACTTCTTCATTACGGTAATTTTATGCAGTTATAATGAATTTGAAAATCCTTCTTTGTTTTAATTATAATATACTTATTCTAATTAGTGGTTCGCGTTTCAAGCGGTGCTTTATCCGTGAACAGTTAGGTACTGCCGTAGTGCGGTGCACGAAATAGATGCACTTCGCCTGCCCTTGTCTGCCGCTGTAATTAAAAACTATAAATAAGCCAGCGAGCATTATAATGAGATTAGGCCGTATTTTATGGCATATTTTCCAGGAAGGAGTATGGTATTTTTTATTAGTGCTTAGGTACCTACCTACTTTTAATAAGCTTCAACGCATGGAAAAGTTCGCCCCATTACTTCTTGCAAGATTCGGAGTAGGTAGAGCTAAGTTTAAAGCCTGTATTCTATAACGATGCTCAAACATCAATCTAGATTGAAGTACTTACTTAGGTATAGATTTTGAGACTAGTAGGTATTAAATTATCACACTGTAATTTTTGTATACAATCTGAATGGGAGTAGGTAAATGAAGATTACGACACACGTTGTTTCGAATAAGTTTGCAAACTCATTGATCTGTATTCAGAATTGAGTAGTTATGCGGAGTGTGAGTTGAGTTTGTACTGGAGCATCATTCTAGTCATAGTATTTTATTTAGTTAGATTTGAGTTTCCCAAACTCCTTTTTTCCTTTGTTTCCCTTTTCCCAGTAATTACCTAGCTTGTTAGTTCTAGCTTTATCATCATATATCAAATTATGATGCAGCTCAGTGCGAATTTACTGATATGAAGATTAAGTTGCGATTGCTATTTAGATAAATCTTTGCTTCGCAGAGCGTGTTAGTTATAGGTCCCTGTAGTCGCACAAATACTAATAGCAATCGTAAGACAGGCAGTCTAATCACCGGTCTAATCTTATAATGTTACTAACTATTGCTCGGTTTCTAGTAAAACAACATATCACAAAGATTCCCAACATAGTAAATCAAAAAGGGCTTGGCAGATGAAGATATGCATTTTGCGTCTCCACCATAATCTAAATGACGCATCAACAAACCACGGAAATATACCGTTAAATGAGTGAATTCCTTAATGAACAGTGGCCACGTCCAGTCCACGTAAGCTGATATGATACGAATGCTAATACTCGCTGTAATTGCAGCAGAGCGCGGTGAATAATAATTATTTTCATATAACATTTTACTAGATAGCTGGAATGAATTTTCGGGCACGGCGGCGGGCGGCGCGGCGGCGGCGGTGCGTTTTTGATTAAAGTGAATTATGTTTAAAATATGAACGTGATTCATGTTGCTGGAGTTTGTTCGTTATTGCGTTTTGGAAAATAGAATACCTTTATTAAATGTATAAGATACTTAACTGTATACAGGGTGGCAGGGACATCGACGCGTAAACTGTAACAATGCTTGCATATGGTTCTAGACCTCCTACCGTAGAAAATTTTCATAGGTTGTAAAAAAAATCTACTGTTTAGAAAAAAACGGGTTGCACTCCGGGAGTGCCGGCAGAAGTGAAAACTTGAATATTAACGTTGAAATAAATCAATTATTCGTTGAATTAATTTAATATAACTAAGTTTTTTTCACTATTTCTGCGTCCCTTTTTTATTAATCGATGCACTTGGTTCAATATCCATTTTTTTAAACACTTTATATACACGAATTTTACGAATACCTACACAGCAGTGTGGCTACTACACAGACGGTCGAGCCATCAGCTGTCCATCCACGTCCGCGTCCGCGTCCACCATCACCATCACATCACATCACATCACATCACATCACCATCACCATCGCCATCACCATCGCCATCACCATCGCCATCACATCACCATCGCCATCTCCATCACCATCGCCATCACCATCGCCATCGCCATCACCATCACCATCCATCCATCCATCCATTATCGTGTCTCACTTGGTTCACTTCGGTTGGCGCCGCCGCCGCCGTAGAAAGAGATGGGGGGGGGGGGGAATCTCTCCTGACGGTCACGTGTCCTGACGCGATGCCCTGACGCGAGTTTAACATTTTTTACCCATTACAAAAAGTGTTCAACGCCGCTAAAGAAGTTTTCACTTCAAAAATATCAAAATGTATGGAAGAGCAATTTTTTTTAATAGCCGACGAAATGTTTCAACGCAGAGTTTTGTACTGAATCTATGGTAACAGGTTGCGCGTCATGTCCTTGACACCCTGTATACGATGGAGAAAGGTAGCATTGTACTGTATGACCAGGTTTCTTATTCATACACCGCCAATCTCTAAAACCGTTAGTTTTGGGATTTTACGTTTTCTTCGGCTAGGTAACATTGCCGCTGTACAAACGCTAATGAAACTAATATTCAACTGTATAGGTTCCAACAACATAGCCTCCATACGCTCACAAGTTCCCGTGACCCTCCCCACAGATGCGGCGCAACATCAATACGTATAGTGACGCTGCATC
The DNA here is from genome assembly GCA_947508005.1 of Amphipoea lucens. Lineage (NCBI taxonomy): Eukaryota > Metazoa > Arthropoda > Insecta > Lepidoptera > Noctuidae > Amphipoea > Amphipoea lucens. The sequence goes on along the minus strand of OX382368.1, from coordinate 763,273 downwards.
GATTGTGTCGCGTCTAGACTCCCCCTGACACGGTCACGTGCTCGTCCTGTGTCCCATCACATGCAGACGCCATACAACAGCACTACATAGGTATAGAAAGAACTGTAGCTTGCCTGGATAGCTCTAGGCATTTTATTTTACGCTACAATGGTTTCTTATTGTAGTAAAGATTAAGTTGTATTTTATACAGCATGTTATTGTCCCACTATATTGATAACCACGCCGGATTTATTGTGGTAATTGGTGATTTCACTCCCTGAAATTCATAATTATAAGCTTTCGCTTACAGATCTCTTACCTCCAACTTATTAACTGTCTAGCTCTAGTATTACAACGTTAAATGCCGCCTTGGTACAGTCAGCATCAAAAGTCGATTAACACTATCATTTTTACATGTTATTAAATTTACAACAACTTTTTAAATAAACTGATTTTTAGCATTTCACATAATAGACAAGAGTATATATTCTAAATAAAATCTTCTGCTGCAATTTTGAACAAATATTTTGGTCAATAACTAAGATTAAAAAAACTAAAGTGTTAATCAACTTTTGATGCTGACCGTACCTACAGAATACTAAATACATTACAAATTCCTGGGAATCAAGATTCTCCGAAAATGCTCCTGTTTCAAGAGAAAGGTTTCCCTTTCACTTTCATTTAGCAATAAGCGTTTCCTAGAATCCTGTGCGGCGCAGTGTCTGGCTCATCTGGCTGGGAGAGCATAATAATTAATATTTTCTGGGAAAGTGACGTTGGACGTATTCAGTGGTCCTAGCAGAATAAGATACGCTTACGTTACGTTACGATTACGTGGCGGCGCGCGTTCGTGCCTCTGTGCTTTGCGACAGCATTATATTTAACCGGTCAAGCGGCGCGGTTCGCCGATCGGTGACGAAACAATAGAAAATCAATTGTGTCATGAGACACAATTGATTTTCTATTGTTTCGTCGCGCGCCCTTTCTATTGTTTCGTCTGTCAAGCGCCGCTAATGATAGCGGCGCTTGACAGATTAAACCTGTTTTCTTATTAGCATATTATTGTTAAAGTTTATTTAGATGGCTGCGTATTTTTTAATAGTCTTTGAACGTCTAGTTGTCCCGATTCTCATGTATATAACCATAATATTAAAAGTATGAGAGAAAATATACCAACACAGTATTTTCTAGAAGCTTCCAAGCGTTTCGCGTAGAAACTCAAACATTCATTTATGTCGCAATATTTCATTTTACCCCTTACTTTCACCGCGGAGTGCCTACTTTGAATTCCGCTCGAATCCTCAGTCAAGTAAAAGCATTAAATGCACAGATTTAGCAGTCATCTCGCTATTTACTTAGCTCCCCGAACCACGGTGTCTGTAGTACTTGAATGTTGGAGATTTACAACTCAATACAGCATTCATTGACGGTTTTGTAAGGAGATGGTTACTGTTAGCGGTGGGAAGCAGCAGTGTATGAAAAAAGAGGCGAGGCTTTGGACTCAGGGGACTGAAATTAATGCGGGGCCTTCGATGGTAAACGATGTAATGTTTTGAGTTAAAAGCGTCGGGTTGTAAAGGGTTGTGTTTTAGATATTAAGCCTAAAATATTTTGTGATCATTAGTCAAGGAAAATTTTTCACGCTTTTGTACAAACTTTCTACCCTAATATTTCATGAAAAGGGCACTTTTAAAAACTTTACGCCGTTTTGTTACTTTAATCTAAGGATGGTTTGAAATTGAAACAGATGTTGGTATACCTCACAGGTACCTATCTCTGGGATAAGTATTAGGTACTTCGGAGAGCCTGCATCTCATTTGCACCACACACCATTAGTATTGAAGCGGTCTTCGGAAAAGTAACATAACATGTTATTCAATTCGATAGCACCGACATCGCACCGACCCGGGAGTACACATTATATTCTTGAAGCTGTTTCTGATTCTTGTAAGATGATATTGTGTACCGCGCGGTCTCAGGACGACGATTGTCACGTCATGTTGGAAATTGCAAGATTCTGTGCCTCTGAATATTTAGGAGGTATCTGTTGCTTTTGGTTGGGGTAATGTTGTTTGATATTTTCGTATAATATTGATATTTAGACTGGCATTTGACTTATATTTATAAGTAGGCGAAATAAGCCCAACAATATTTATTTATTAATTAATACGATTAAAATATATACACTGGATAAACTTCTTATACTAAATTATCTAACTTACTAGTAAAATAAAATATAATAACCTAACTAAAACTATAGGGGTAATTTATTTCTCCAAAAATTAAATATTTACATAATATAAGCTAAAATATAAACTATAATAATATGTACAATTATATGAAAAAATAAACAATCATTATAGGGCATCAAAGAATTCATCCGCATCGCTGTCAACAGGAACAGTGCCCAAAAGGCTGGCAGCATTGCCTCGTTGTATGGCAATGCTAATTCTTTGACCAAGATATAGGCCAGCCCTCTGGTCACGTGAAGAGTCGACTAACCGCTTGGCGATATCCCGAAATACCAAGTGGGCACTCGGACCCCATGGCCCTAGTGTTTCAACCCCAAACGGCTCGAACATATAAGTCCCAATCAGGTTGCAATATTTTCGCCGTTTGAGGTTTTCTGCACCTGCAGCAGCCGCCCCAGCACAGCCCACCGTGCTAGGAAGATGGGATGGCGCAAGGGTGTCGACACATGTTGCATCCCACACCAAAGGTCTGCCTAACTTCCAGGGCATTATGGTCATTCCGTCTGGTCTCTTTCCATCGTCGCGTGCCAGGCCGTTGGGTTCTAAAACAGCTGGCACCCCGGCGGTGACAAGAGCACGACGGATGATGTCATTAATGCTGGCGTGCCGTGCTATCCGGCCTGCGCTCCTACTGCAGGATAGGCCATGGTGTCCAAGGCAGTCGACAGCTTCACCGCACTGACAGCGATGCGGAGCCCCGCAAGGAGCGCCCAAACGCAGGCAGGTAGCGAGCCGAAAGGTGTCACCCAGCATAGTGCCTATGTTGGGTGACGGGAGTGCTTGAAGCCACAGCCCCGACTCCCACTCACCCACAGCCAGCAGGCGGGCACGCTCAGCAGAATTGGTGGACGTATTGATAAGATTATTCCGTACCAACCTGCAGAGCGGCTCATCCCACTGTCTCTGGGAAGATGGGTTTACGGGCCGATCTGTATCCGGGCAAGCCGCTTTCCAGGCGTTCACCGCGTCGGTCAAGCACGGCACTTCACAGTCAACCAGGCAGGGAGCTAAAATTTTCCCGGTCAACTTTTCAGTGCTGTGGACAGAAGACAGGAACGCCGGTAAGCTAATACTGGTAATTTTGCGGACGCCGAGGCCACCAAAACGGATGGGTAGTGTGGCTTGAAGCCACGCTCGGTCGTCCAAGGCCACATTTAGAATGGATGTTAGTGTGCTGCGAATAATTTGGTCAATTTTGTTCAAGAGGTGTGGCTGCTTCCATAAGGGGGAAGAGCGTAGAAAATACATAAAATTTGGGCCAAAACAACAGTATCTAATCAGGGTGAATGCCGAATGTAAATTAATTTTGGAGAGTCTGTCCGAAATCTCATTGAAATTTTTAATTTTTTCGTCGATGAAAAGAGTAAAACTGTCTTCTAAAATTGGGGAACCTAGGAGGTGCAGTGAACTTTTGTCTAAAATTTTGATTTGTGGGGCTATTGCATTAAATTTATCTAAAGTCAATTGTCTGTCGGTAACGTCAGAAAGGTAAAGTTCACATAAGTTCACTAAAACTATTAAATTAACAAACTAAAATATGGCGTCGAAAAATTCCTCCGCATCGCTGTCGACTGGTAATGTACCCAATAGTATTCATACATAACATTCCTCATCTCCTTCAAAGCTCTTTTCTTCTGGGTTCTATCTTGCTCAAAAATCTTTACCTGGTTTGTTTCTTTGAAAGGAGCTAATCAAAAGAGTTTCTCGAACCCCAAATTCTGCTTATAATAAGACCGCTTCCTAAACCTCTACAACCTTTCAACTCACCTATTTCGCTATAACCTTTGAAGGCTGTTTCCGCGCTCAAATAGTCGGCAGTGGGAGGCTTTTCACTCCATTTCTCAACTTCCTCACTTTGCCAACATAAAATTAGTTTAGCGTGTTTCCTGCCCGCTAGGCCGCGCTGGGCTGTGGGGCTCGCTGATGTATCTATAATCTTGTTTACTTCAGCAACTTTTCATTGAGTTATTTCTTTATGAAAAACAACGACATGTGGAACGTTTTCTGTTGTTCTTTGCTGCCTTTGTTTTAGAAGAAATACGAGTACATACATTATCACTCTCAGCCTCTCTTGTGCTGCGTTGAGTTTGATTAATCTGAATTTGATAACTAAGTATCTATCAGGTTTCATCGGGTGAATCTAAATAATAATAGATTGCTATGCAGCTAATACTTAGAAGTTAACAATTTTTTGTTTTTTGTACACGCTAAGTTAAGCCTCACACCGGCGATAAACCCTACACGGATCTTAAACTTCGCATAATGAACCTGCAATGTTCCCACTGCTGGGACACACGCCTTCTCTTTGTGAGTGGGAGTGAGCCGTAATCCACTACGCGGGCCCAGTATGGATTGGTAGAAGTCACATGTCTTCGAATTTTTGGTTCTAGGACATACAGGTTTTCTCAATATGTTTTCTGTCCCCGTTTTGAAAATGGTGATGAAAATAATTTACACAAAGTAAAACGGCTGACTGGGTTCGAACCTGCGACCCAACTCGTAATGCGCAGTAGTTATCACTGGGCCACCACTGCTCTCCTACATTTACGTCACCACAATTACTGCGCTACATTTTACCTCGGAGTAAATGTACGTGCACCTTGGATGCACAGTTGTGGCGCAGCTTACAGAATGTCGAAATCATCGTCCGACGATACAGATTTCTTGATGTGGCAATCAATGAGAAAAAAAATACGTTATTGGGTTCACCCGTTTAAGATAATTCAAATTACGTTAATTTCGAAATTTCGCAAGAGTTACGGTTCGAGGAAGAAAAGTTTCATTTAGATATGTCATCGAATGTCTCAAAACACACACATGGTTGTATAATATAGGGTTTTTTCAACCTCTACAATAAACTCAACGTAAAATTCAATGTTGTCTTTCAACACGCTTTTATTAGCTTCACACATGTAACTAACTAACATTTTAAGAAAATCTTAGAAGTCAATTTTAACCGACTTCTAATAGTCGTGATGAAATGAAACTTTGTATTGTACTATATGTAGTCTATATGACAAAACTATAATAATTTGGTATCTTGGAGGTGATCCGATGATGGAGCCAGGAGGTGGATAGGGGAACTGTTTAGGGGCTACTAGTAAACCCCTCGAGTTTGTTAGTAGCTCCTAATAGACATAACTTCTTTGACTTATTAGCTTAATGAAGAGTATACTAGACGCAAAAGTTAAAAATTAAAATGTGTACATATATTGAATTCAAAAAGCGTGGAGCGCACTTTTAATTAATAAAGAATAACAATGATTAAGAATTCAATTTAATTATTTTATAATTTTTAGTACGTGATAAATTGCAAACCGCCGCGCCACAAAATATGAACGTGTTCGATCTTGAATCCGTGTAGCGCAGCAGACGACTTGCCACAAACTGCATCCGCTACAAATGTGTCCTTGCAGTGCGTGCGTGCGTGTAAGGGCGGCGGCGGCAGGCGACGGCGATAATGTGTCGCGTTTCAAATGTGGCGCCTCAATTGTCGTGGCACAAGTTTAGTGTATGTCTGGTGTGCGGCCTGCCTTAGTAATATTTCCAATGAAATGAATGTCTAAACTCAAATGCTGTGACTCTTTATTTTGTTATGAAGCCTGTTTTAATATTCAAAGGAGGAGATGAAGGGAGGATTGGCAATATCCTCGGGGGCTGATATTGAGTTCGTAAGAACTTGGCGAAAGAAAACATTTTGTGTCTTTTTCTTTCCAAATTCACGCCACTTAGGTAACTACGTTATACTTTTTTGTTCCTTTGTGTTGTCTTGTTGTTTTTTGTACTTACTTCTAGCAAATAAACGTTATATTTGATTTGTTGCAATGTTTAATTTAGCTAGGTCTTTTTGCATGCGAAAATATTTGACATTTAAGTCAAATCTTTTTGCATGCAAAAATATTTTACTTAAGGGCTTGTAATAGTTCAGCTCAAATTCAGATTTTGCCCCCACTTCCCCGCGCTATGTATCATTCTATCCCACTCGCACTGACATACTGATTCAGTTAGGGTGAACTGAACTATTGTTGGAAGGATGTCAAGAAATAAAATGATTAAACTTAACATTAATTTATTACATTCACATTGTATGTTCAGTATATATAAAATTCTTTTAAATGGGCAGGTAAATAATAAGTAGGTATAACAAAACAAACATGAGACACTCATCATTCGCATAGCAAATACAGTTTACATCGAAAATCGAAATCCGCAATATACCTACCGTAAACCGGGGTTACTTTGAATCACGGGGTTAATTTGATAGAAACTTCTTATCGACATAAAATTGCAAATTGCGTAAAACGGAACAACTTTTGGTAGTTTTTTTTTTCGGATGACTACACTGGTAAACTGTCACAATCCTTTTTGCGGGTGCGCTGGTGATGACACGTTGTTTCATGCAAAAAAAGGTAAGTTTTTATCAATACCGATTTTTACCAGATAAAATGATTTATTGGGGCTACTTTCAGATTCTATGTTAAAAACCCCCGGTTCCAAAGTAACCCCAGAATCATTTTAACTTTTATCACTTTGTTTTATTTTTTTTTCTGAAAAACTAATCGAATTTTTTTGATTTTTTTTTACTTTTACAGAGAGAACTATAAAAACCGATTCTTACATTTTTTTATAATTTTTTTAGAACCACACATTCAAAAATTACAGTCAATTAAAGTTCAAAATTGATCAAAGTAACCCCGGTTTACCGGTACTGCATTAGTGTTCTATGACCGACCAAAGACCATTGCTCTACCGCCATATATTTGTCACCATAAGACATCGACAGCCAAATACGAGCCGGCGCTCAGCTCACTGACAGCGTGGCACGGCAGGTTGTGCTGCGGCATCCCGCGGCGTTCCGTGGCATCCTGCTGAAAGCCCGCACAGACCGGACTGCGTCCCATTAACCGAAATGACCGCAGCACAAGTTTCAATCTTATTTCAACTAGCTTAGCAATCATAATTCCTCGACACAACGTGACCCACACGTCCCGCGGGATGCAATGGCGCGCCGCGGCATTACGTGGAATGAAACGGCATGTCACGTCATGCCGCAGCATCCCTCGGCGCGTCGCGTCATGCCGCAGCGTCCCGCGGCACGTCGCGTCATTTCCCGGCATCGTGGTATCGAAATAAAGTAACATGAATTCTAAACTCATTGAAATAAGATTCAAAATAACTTGATTAGTAATAAAATCCTTTGCCATGACAAAGCCTTAAAATTACTTTCTTTTTGCTGAATCTTTGGCCAAAAAATAGGCTAGTCTTCTGGTCACGTGAAGAGTCGACCAATCGCTTGGCGATTTCTCGAAAAATTAAGTAGGCACTCGGACCTTATAGCCCTAGTGTATCAGCCCCAAACGGCTGGTACATACTTATAAGTCGGAATAAGATTAGAGTATCTATTTGCGCTGTTTGAGGTTTTCTGCACCCGCAGTAATCGCACTAGCACAGCCAACCGTAATAGGAAGATGGGGTGGCGCAAGGTAGTCGATACATGTTGCATCACACACCAAAGGCCGACCTAACTTCTAAGGCATTATGGTCAATCTGTCTGGTCTTTTCCAATCGTCGCGAGCCATTGGGTTCTAAAACAGCTGGCAACCCAGCACTGTCAAGAGCACGCAATGGTTATAACGCATAATAATACGTCATCGGAATGACTGATGTCCATTATAAAGTTTCATACATTTTGGCTTTAACGGAGGTTTAGAATAGAACGAATTTTAAAATAAGTTGTTATTAATGAAAACATTTAAATTAAAAAAAAAGGAATCAAGAGGAGGAGAATGACGAAAGCAAGAACATTTATGTGAATTCCCTTAAATCCCTAATTTCCACATTAGGTGTATGTCTGGGATCACATAACTCTGGCAACATGTATGATGGATGAGTAAAAATTTGTTAATTTAAGTAGGTCTCATGAATTTTGCCCAATAATGATCGTCTTTCTGTATAATTTCAGTTTTGATATGATTTTTACATCCCGACCATACGGCAAAAATACATGTTTTTCTACCAGTTATGTGTAGTTGTCCCTGCACCTGAATGTACCAAGGATGTTTCAAATTTATGGAAAATCCATCTTTCGTTTTCCTCCAACACCTTATTTTTTTTTAAATCTATTGCATCGTCCAACGAAGTCCTGAATGCAGAAATTGGACACTTTATTTCTACTATTGTGTCTTCTCCCTGCACAACTCCGTCCGGAGTTGCACCTAGAAAAGGTAACTCTTTATCAATAAGAAAAGACCACAAGGCTCTATTTTTTTAATATTAAATTTGATGCTAGTTGTTCCATGGTAGTTGTTTCACTTTCTATTCCATGTTTTATGGACGGCACATTACATACATTTTTTGGGTATATAAGATTTTTAACTAAAAATAACTTTAATTTCGGAAGTCGGTGGCAAAAAAGTAATATACAAATCCAAAGACACCGACATCCGAAATTAATGTTATTTTTCACTTTGTAGTATTTTTGGGAGTCGGTTTTTCTTGTCAAAAATTTTTTGAAGTGAAACTTCTTAAAGGCGCGCTTGACTTGGGGAGTAAACTGGCGAACGCGTTAAGGCCCATTTAGATGGAGAGAGTTTCTCGAACGTTTCTTGGCGAGAAATCGTACGCTACTATCGCAAGCAAAAATCGCCATAAGACTATCGTATCATAATGTTTACATACAGGCAAGAACGAAATTCTCGCCTACGATTATATCATACGAGATTCGTAAGCAATTATCGCTAGGTGATAAATTACTGCGACTGTTTAGACAACGAAATAAGATTCTTGCTTACGAGTTATCGACTTGTCTATACACGATCTCGTATGACATTTTTCCAAATTCATACGAGTATCGTACAAATCGGTTTGAACGGATTTGAGTGCGAGATTTGCCATTCGAGTTCAGTGATTAGGTACTACGATATTGTTCTCAAAATGACACAAAAATCATTCAGGTAATCAATCATTCATTCAGTCTATGGAGCAATTTCGTATGCAAGTATTTTTACTTTAATGGTTTGTAAAATTATTTTATTTTTAATTATAATTAAAAATATACCATTAAATTTCTGATGCCAAACTGCATTCAGTGATGGATTATTTTTTATTAAATAGTTTTCGTAAATAGATAATAGCTTCATATTTGCAATAAATTACCACCGTTGTGTCATCGCGCTTCTCTTTCTTTTCCTACCGAACCTACGGTCCTGCATGCGGCAGCAGCGGGCAGCATTATATGTGTTTATTTCCTTCAAAGGAACTATCTAGTCTCAGTAGTTCCTTCAGCTTTTGCAAAGGAACTACTGATCAAAAAGTTCTCAGTAGTTCCTTCAAAGGAACTGCTAAAGGAATTATCTAGTCTCAGTAGTTCCTTCAGCTTTTGCAAAGGAACTACTGATCAAAAAGTTCTCAGTAGTTCCTTCAAAGGAACTGCTAAAGGAACTATCTAGTCTCAGTAGTTCCTTCAGCTTTTGCAAAGGGACTACTGATCAAAAAGTTCTCAGTAGTTCCTTTAAAGGAACTGCTTAAGGAAATATCTAGTCTCAGTAGTTCCTTCAGCTTTTGCAAAGGAACTACTGATCCAAAAATTCTCAGTAGTTCCTTCAAAGGAACTACGCGAAGGAACTAGTGAGCATAAACGATATTTTTTACGAAAACAAGTTTTGATATTATAACACAACTTTAAATACCTCCAGGACCCCTGTACAGTTACATGCGGGTGCAAAATTTGCTGTTTGTGGAAGTGCGCATGCAGCAAATTTTCACACCAAAAATTAAAGTCGATTTCCAGCAATTACTTTTGTCACAGATCTTTTGTGCAATGTTACTTAGTTTGATGTACGACGGCTATAAGTCTTTTTACACCCTGTATCAATAAATAGATAAAATTATTTATAAAAATAGTTTTGCTGAATATATTGAAAACACCATTACACATTGGGAACTGTCTAAAATAGGTACGTTTACCTCCCTAAATTTCTGACAATGTTTTGACATTGACATGAGATTACGATTTTAAACCATTTCAAAAATTATTTTATGAATGAAAACTACAAAATTTGGAAAAAATAAAAATACGAGGCCTTATATTTTACATCTATATTTCATTTTACTTTATTACATAATTTCTTCAGAACATAAAACGTTGTCAATCGGGTCTTTTGAGCGCAAGCAAAGTGACACGGGTTCCCCGTCTGATAGCCGAAGCGGTACTGACAAATACTAAATCGGGGTCCTGTCGGGGGCCGGGCGGCAGAGCGGTTCAAGGTATGAGTGGTTATAAAGCTGAATATTTCGGATCTCATCTTTTTACGTTAAATTTAACGATTAAAAAAATAAAAACGAACCTATGACACCTGCTTTATGCATAGTTCGATTAGCTTGCAAATTTTCATGGCCTAATTTGAAAATTTTCATTGAATATTGTCCTTTTATTTTGCGGTTTAGAGGTAACTTTGAGACTTCTTTGTATCGAGAAAATTGTATGCAATCGTGTTTTCGCAACCGATGACACCTCGCAGTAGTCCTCATCTTTATCGTATATTAATTTCAAAGTGAAAACTGCAGAACTGTTGGAACTACAGCCGTTAATGCTAAGGCAATTTTCGCAATCTGAGGTAGTACCGGTCCTTAAGTGCTTATGGCTTCCGAGTCTAGTAGGTAGCTATTCTACCTATTATGGTTAGCCACTTTACTTCGGTAAATATTTAATAGTATATGTCTTCCTTCCGCACAAAGTAGGTGATTCCTCAACGATCTTGTGGGAATCATGTTGTAATAATTAAGACTGTATAGGTAAGTTTGGAAGGTACAGATATTGTTAAATTAATACATAATGACTTCATTCTAAGTTAAGATAAAACTGGCACAATATATGAACACATGAAATTAAATTATGATCCAAAAGTTCCCAGTGTAAGTCGACTACGGATAAAAGAGCTCCCTGCCGTCGCCATCGCAACGAACATTCGTAATGAATGCTTCCTTTCGAAGCGGACGCGTTACAATGTAAAATAAATGGAACCGACACAAAGGCTAAACGGGGTTAAACGTGCTCGTATTTAAAAGTTATTTTTTACTATCATTTTGGGTCGGATCGTGATTCTGATGAGCTTACTCGGTAATAAGGTCGACGACTTATAATCCTGTTATTTCGGGTTGTGGGCTATGTTAAGTTAGGTTTTCACAAAATGTAGGCTTACCATTTTTGTTCTAAGTCGAGTTTAGCAAACCGCGTGGGTTGAGAACACCCCGACTTCTTTATTCTAAAGCTGCCCTACAGACAATGTAACGACTAAACAATGGAGCCCGGGAACTCCACGTAAAAGTGGGCTCGAGCTCGATGCCGCCCGGCTTACTATCTATCAGCTCCAAATGTTAAATTTACAAGATCCATGATTAGTAAGTCGTGTAGTTTCTGATTCAGTGGCACGGGTGTGGCGGAGAGCGGGCACTAGCGCGGGGAGGCAGGAGACGGAGGGGCACGCGGAGCGGGCGCGGGGCGCAGGAGGGGGAGTGCGGCGGCGGCGACGGTGCTCCTTATTTTATTATCGCCTTCCTTCCTACCCCCTGCCCCCCGCCCCCCGGGAGGCCCGCACCGCGCATGCGCCCAGCCCCCGCCCGGCAACTGTAAGCAGGCATTACAGTAAATACTCTATCTACGTTTTTCTGACTCACGTTCAGCATTATTAACTATTCATTCTGTAACAGGGCTAATGTATTCATTCTATCGCGATGACTCTGTTTGGTCTCTGTAGATCATCATAATTCACTTGGCTGGAAATAAATTGGTGGTTGGTAAAAGAAACGTGATCCTGAGAAAGTTTGGGATAACTGGATCAGTTTCAGCGCCCCTATGCTCCGTGAGTTGAGTGTTGGGTTACCAAACATATCGTGTTCACGTCCCGGGTCTTGTTTCACCCTAATTCGATTTGGACGATTTGTTTCGGCGTCGTGCAGTTTTCATACCTACTGTCCTGAAAGAAAATTGAAGAAAAACGTCTATAATAAAAATAAAATGAATTCTGTATTATGACAGTAGTTAAATCGTGCTGTTGTCAACTTCTTCACAATATTTTTTTTCAAGCTGACTCTGAGACGTTTTCGGACGGGTTGATAGCAGAACGGCAATTCTCGTAATTTTAGGAACGTTCACAGTCTGATCTCAGTCTCAATCTGTCAAAAATACCTCTAATTTCCCTACATTTTTAATAAGATTATGACATTTTTTTGTCGTGGAGATGAGACTGCGACTAGATTTTGAACGTAGATACTTAATGACAGGAATTGACCTTCAGATATTAATGTCTGCCCACAGACTACGAGGATTAATTGAGTAGTTTGTTAGTTTATCGTCAATATTAGCAGCCGATAACGGCCAGACAATAACGAGTTTATTTATACGCGCCATAAAGCGCACCGCCATGACATTGACTGAAGCTACGTCACGTCCGATCTGGACGTGACGTCACCATGTATAAATTCGTGCAGACTAATTATACTTATTAAACAAAAAGTTTTGCATAAAGTACTTGCTAATGTTTCATCGTGGGCCTAAAACTACACGCATATCACGGCACGCAGCTTTGTCCCTGGGAATGGCAATGCACCCTGCGATGCCGCTGGTACGTACGTTAGCGTAAATTCGATCGAATTTGCATCGAAAATACTACTATCTTTTAGCATATATCTGAAGCACAATGGGAACAAACACGCGCACTTATACACACATAACCCATCACACATACAACACACACACATACACATGTATCATACCATACCTGAAATCACCTCCCTAGTCTCCACTCTGGAATTTGTACCCGGAGCCCCAAGATACAGACTAACCGTCTAGTTTGGGGCTCAGTGGCTGTAGATAGTATTTTAAGCTACTGATCACATCATCTTAACTTGCTGTTAACCTGTGAACCTGCTTACTGTATTACCTGAACAATGAAATATTTTCTTTTTTTCTATTTTGGTTTAAATGCGACAAGCAGAATTACATAGTAGATACCATCGATAAGATTAACGTCTTCAAACTTGTTATATGCGAAACGAGTACCTAGTTCTAATTCATAAAACCTTTACTTCGGGCGTGTGTACTAGGCCCCAGGTGGGCAGCGTGCCACCAAACCCTCACATAGTGTAAAAAAGCTTGTCGTCTTTTTCTCTTTTTTGTTGAATAGTTCTTCCATCATTAATTTGGTTCATTCAGGTGAAGTCCCGATTATTAAATCTGAATAATTAAGTACTCTGTTAAACAAATATTTGAATGACTTATTTTACCAGTTACCTACTTCTATAGTAGAATCCTTCTAGAACCTTACAAGAAAAGGAAAAGAAAACTTTGTTCTCATAAAGTACACTAACATTACTTACCTACCACTAATAGCGACAGCGTGGGCGCAATGTATAGAAACAACCTCTCAATCTTTTATTAAAGACAGCCCACGCGTTCAATGTAAACTGTGAAGACAATAAGTATAATATTCTGTAGCCTGAAGTATTTCTTCAATATATGTTGGACCCGTTTGTCAGTCGTGGGTGAAATTTATTTTTTAACTAGCTGCGCCCCGCGGTTTCACCCGCATAAATTTCGATCCCGTGGGAATATCGGGATAAAAAGTAGCCTATATGTTAATCCAGGGTGTCGGCTACCTCCACGCATATAAACACACATACACACACTCACAAACTTTCGCCTTTATAATATTAGTGTGATTATATATTTTATAGCAGCACTCATCTTTCATCTTCTACTGCACGGCCAAGGTTGGTGTCTGATTACACATTTTCTTTTTTTGACCATTTATCGTAGTAGTCACTGGGAAATCGGGACAACGGCCGCCACACAATATGCTCACACTAGCATAGGATAGCACGAGCCTCGTGAGAGTGACAGCGTTTAAAACCTAAGGCGTGGTATCGAACATTGGATTATTTTACTTTCACGCGTATGCTCATGTACGGGCCTACATCAAAACGCGAAAGCAAAGAGCGGCAGGCGTTAGGCGGGTTTAAGTTCCTACGAGTCGACAATATGAAGAGATATCATCATTCATCAGCCCATGTTCAGCAGATCCTACACCGTTAACACCCTGATAATCGATAACGATAAGGCTTCACACCAAAAAGCTTCAAAAGTAAATTCCCAAACAAACCTACTGAACACAAAAACTGCGATATCTGTTGTAGGTACTTTACGGGCGATTTCCGCCCGATAGCCTACAGGAAAAGGGCCAAGTTTGCAGATACGCCACTGTTCGAAGGTAATAGTGACTCTGTTGCAAAACAATGGCAAGGTTGGCGCGAGAATGAAATTGTTCGCTTTGTGTTACTGGCTGAACAGGGCGAGAATATCGTAGTCTCTGGCTGTGGGACGTGCGGGTAGTATATGACATGTATGTGTTTGTCGTAACAATGTCTCTTTCCACTTATAAGCCGAGACGGGGTCAATATACAGGAAATTTTTTTTATCACCATCCAAATTTTTACAGGGTGTTCTACCCATGAATATGAACAACTTTCACTATGGGACCAACTCTGAAATCACGAAAAAAAATCAGCTGTTTCATACATTTTGGTCAAGTAGGTATTGAACTTTTGTATGAAACAGCTGATTTTTTTTCGTGATTTAAGAGTTCAAAAAAATAAGCCTGTATATTACTTATATCATTTTGAAAACTGTGGGTGGAATGGAGATTAAGTTGAATTTCAAGAAAGGTTCTAAGTCATAGGACACAGCACTAGGCCCAGACTTGTGTTTCAAAAATTATGCGTGAAATTATTCAAGAAGTTATTTGTAAGTTAGGAAATTAAAAAAAAAAAAATTAAATTAAAGGTTGATTGTACCAAATTCAGAACATCTTTTATCCGCTGACAGTTTTTCTGTGGAAAAACTGAGATTCAAAATTTATTCTCAGGATACGACTTATTCTAGATATAAATGTTTGGAAGAATTCGCCCTAAGTAAAATTATGGGCGAATTTCACCAATGAAACTGAACGCGGTCAGCACAGCTAAACTGTGTTCAAGAGCTGTCAGAGTCGAAATTGTTGTACAATATTGACACTGACAGCTCTTGAACGCGGTTTAGAACTGCTGATTGCGTTCAGTTTCATTGGTGAAATCCTCACTAATTTGGTTACAAATTCAATCAATTAAAAATGTCGAGTTTGACTAGAAATTTAGTAGGGAAAAGCAAGTTTTTTTACGAACAATTATAACGAAAAGTTTTATCGGTTGCTTAAATAAAGGCAGGAAGTTATAAATTAGGTATTCATTTTAAGTAACAAATACTTAACTCAATTTCACTTAAAACTAGATATCTTCCGCATTATTGGAGTGTACAATCTCGTTTAAAACGTTATTCTAAATAAAGGTAGGTCTAAACTTAGCCTGCATACATTATCAACTAACCAGTACATGTTGACAGGCGGGGAAAATCGAAACTTAAATAAATGTACTGGATTTGACGAGTCGGTATGTTAGGTCTTAGCCACCAGCGCCATAATAAGGGGTCAAGCTTTAACGGTACTTGTTACTGAACATTTCATAGGCTTCATGTCCTCAAACTAGACTCACACATGCAAATTGTACAATAGGTACCTACTTATACCGTTTCATGCCTTTAGAATAGACAGCTAAATTGCCATGCTTGCTAATTTATTTAGATAACGTTAACGTTAAAAATAACCCAAGTACATATAGCTCTCAAAACAAAAGCTTTTGCTTTTGTTTTGAGAGCTATATGTACTTGGGTTATTTTTTAAATAACATAATCAGCCTATAATTTGCCCACTGCTGGGACACAGGCCTCCTCTCTGTGAGAGGGACTGGGCCATAATCCAGCACGCGGGCCCAGTGCGGGTTGGCGGATGTCGCATGTCTTCGAATTTTTGGTTCTAGGACATGCCGGTTTCCTCACGATGTTTTCCTTCACCGCTTTGAGAGCAGTGGTGATGAAATCATTTATACAAAGTGCCTGCTTGGGTTCGAACCCACGACCTACAACTCGGAAGTTGAGGCCGTTACCACTGGGCCACCACCACTGCTCTATTTTTGTAGTAATTAATGGTATAGAAGACATCATTTATTTAGATTCCAAAAGCGTTTGCAAACTCTCTGATAGAACTGTTTTAATATTGTCGAACCAATATGATTTCATATCATTAATTTACGGTAGTCAAATAAATAACCACAGCAGGTACGCCACGTGTCACTAACTGTCTTTACATTCACGCGCGTGACCTTTTCAAAGGGAATTACAAAAGGCTACCGTGACACCTGTCCACGTGTCCATTATCTAAATTAATGAAACATAGACAAACATTGGCGTAAATAATTAATCCATGCAATCAAGAAAATGTCTTAGGTTACTTACATAATTTGAAATGCCTTATTATTACAGCAATTTATTTTGACTGCAACTCAGACTAGTAAAAAAGTATTTTACCCGTTTGAGGCCTGCAAGTCAATTTGCACAAAACTACTTACTTTTAGAAATAAAACACATTACTAATTAATTGCATTAAATTTTAAATAAACTGTAACTCTCGTATCTAAAATCCGGGACAATTCACATAACCTACATCTTTAACATAACCGGAATATCAAGCAGTAACTTTGGCCCCTAAAATAAAGCCAGAATCTGCGTGGCTCTTGGCATAATAGGCCGGTTGGCGAGCGCCCCTGGCAGCCGAGGTGCGCACATTTGCCAAACAGTTTTTTTCTTAATTGCCAGGCCTTTGTCTGGATGTAGATGTTGTTGGCACCGCTCGTGTGCACTCCGCTTTATGTTCTGTACCTACAAGTACAACCGTGCTCTTGTTGCTTGGATACTGCTGAGATGTTTCAAACGATATTAGTGCGATTGGAGTCTCCAAGTACTTCCCTGACATAGATTGAAACCGTAATCTGCATATTGGCCGATTCAGCAAAGCGATGGTCCATTTTTAATGCATATCATGAAATCACCTAATCTTCTTTCTCAACCGCAATCAAAGTTCCATTCTAAGAAGAAGTTACAATCCCAAAAAATCGATATCCATAGTAAAGAAATATTCCTCACAAACACAAATAATTAAGTACTGAAACAAATAAAGTCCTATTGATCTAGTAGTAACATTACAGTAACATTTCAGGTCCGCTTGACCTTGTCCTCAGGCTTACGAGCAAGAGACACCTGAGCACAATCGATTTAATTAGTTCCGGATCGGTTCATGAATGATGTAGTAATAGTAATAGTCTTGTTATATGCTAAACGATACATTGCACGGAGATGTATGGGTGGCAGTCGAGGGTTCGGGTTTGAGGCTTTAGCTTCCTAACATTGGTGAAGCATAGGTATCCATCATGATTGGAGTTGGGACCTCTATTATAATTCTCAATTTATGTTTGCCAAATAGCTGATGGAAATGAAAGCTATTTCGTTGCCTTGTTTATGGGATTGGAACATGAGTAATTTTTAACTTCTCTGAATAGATTTTGTTCAATAATACCTACAGAGTGGTAGGGACATCGCCGTGCAAACTAAAACATCGAGTTCAGCACATGATTTGGAATCCGCAGCGAAGAAAATAATCGGATATAAAAAAAAAAACGGCTCTTTCATAGAAAAGTGCAATATCTGCGCGGTTAAAATGTATGGAAAAGCATTTTTTGAAGTGAAAACTTCTTTAGCGGCGTTGTACACTTTTTTTGTAATGGGTAAAAAATGTTAAACTCGCGTCAGGACACGTGACCGTCAGGACACGTGACCTGATCGAAAATTCGTAAGACGAATGGAGAGTAGACAGCCGGCGCGGCGTAGGAGAGGAAGTATCCCCCTCTCTTTCTACGGCGCGGCGAAAATGTATGCCTGCTGTTTCGTTTAGGCGGCGCAGGGCGCTTGCGCGAATGTTCGTGTGTGTTTATGTTACAGCGTGCCACGCGCATCCATGGATGGTGACAGCTGATGGCTCGACCGTCTGTGTAGTGGCCACACTGCTGTGTATTCGTAAAATTCGTGTATATAAAGTGTTTAAAATATGGAAATTGAACAAAGTGCATCTATTAATGAAAAATATCAAAAATGCACAACGTTAATATTCAAGTTTTCACTTCTGCCGGCACTCCCGGAGTGCAACCCGTCTTTTTTTTTTAATAATCGACGAAATATGTCAACGCTATGGATTCAGAATCATGTACTGATTGGTAACAGGTTGCACGTCGATGTCCTGGCACCCTGTGTATATACCAGCCCATCATTCATTGTTCTTTCTTTCACTTTGGAAAGTGTAGCTCAATTACTTTTAAAAACTTTACTTTGGTTGCCGTTTACGCTGATGTTATTCAAAATGTACGACGTTGTCTTTGTCCAGAAAACGTTAACGTCATAAATGCATGCAGCCTGATAAATGAACGTTTAATTTACTCACACAGAACGTCACTCTAGTCAAACTCTCAGCTAGAAGTTCTCGCATCTTACGAGACATCTCGCTAACTTCGGCGTGCTCTGAAGTCTCATAAAGAGTACAATGACATTGTAATCAGATCCGTTTCCGCATTACACACAGACACACCCTCACACACACACGCACCCTCATACAAGAGTATGTTCTCAAATCCCTTTCTTGGGTTCCTTTGATACAAACAGATAGGGGTTTCATTAAATTAACTTGTAGGTAGCTAAGTAATTCGCCCTCCAAAGGAATGCCGCGGTATTTTGATAATGCCTTCCTTCCTTGCCTGCCTGCCTTCTTGTTCACAATACTAACTCCTTAGAGACTGGTTGTTTGAAAGGGGAGGACGTCTACGAGTATGTGACATTCTTTGTAAAATAATAATGTATTTAATGAATATAAGCAAATATATTTACATAAAAAATTGGCGACGAAATGCCGAACAATGGTATAAAAAAAGACAAAAAAGAGTTCCTGCCTCATTATGGGGCGTGCTTACAAGCCATTTTTCAAATACACTGTCCATATATTATCCGAGCCCTCTAAGCAAGTCGTCCAATCTTGTAGGTTTCGTGGATTGTAAACTGTTCATGTTCGCTCATGTTCAGCTTCGGCCAAATATTGGGTCTACTTGTTGGATTATAATATACAAGTTTCCATTAAAAATCTGTTTTTTTTAGTTACAATTAACGAATGCTACTCCTGTAGGTCTGATAAATTTCACCAGTGTATGTTCTCAATTTCATGTAAGTTTTGAATATTTTCTTCTCTCTAATTCATTTTTTGTACGGATATAGTGACATAGAAGACAATGCAGCACCAGTGTCGATTTCCATTTGTACTTTCTTATTTTCGATAGATTTAATTAAACTAGATATCGCTCTTGAATTTCGCTTTTAATCATGTTGATGTCACCAATGCTTTCAACGGAGATTTTACTAGAGGAGTCATCGACTTGGTTCATGTTAATACTGCGTTGTAAGCAAACTCGAGCTAAGTATCCTTCTTTTTGACATTTTCGGCGTTCTGATTTAATGGCACCACACTCATTAGCTCGGCGATCGGTTTTACCACAGCGGAAACATTTCTCTTTAAAATCTTTGATTGTAGTCTTGGGCTTTTCTTGGAGTTGGTAGCCGAGGGTTGGTCATTAGTTTGTCCATTCGTAGAAGGTGTAATTTTATTGATTCCATCGGTGTTTCTTTTTATTTCGTTAGCCATTGTATAATTCTCTGCTTTTCCCATTTCGGTTAACGTTGCGATCTGTCCGTGGGGTGTCTCTGTCTTAAAGAATTCTTGATCGTATATCCCATCCTCGTCGCCAATTTATTATGTAAATATATTTGCTTTATATTCATTTAATTATTAAATTTGTAATTATTATTTTATTTGATGATTATCAGTTTCTCATTTAGACACCTATTTACCACCTCGCGACTAATGGACAGGCAGAACGTTTCGTTCAAACTATAAAGAGAGCTTTACACGCAATGGAGGGGGAGAGTGGCTGTTTAAATGAGAAACTGATAATCATCAAAAATAGACTAGGGCGCACCCCCGCGGCCCCGGCCGAAACGGGCTTATGGCCTAAATTAATGTTTGGAAGAGAAGTGAGAACTCATTTACATGTAATGTTCTCAGACGACCTATGTAAACCTTACTCAGAGAAACCCGCAACCCCAACGAAAAGATTAAGAAATTTCGCTATTGAAAACAGAGTTCAAGCCAGAAATTACTCAGATCCACACGAGAAATGGAGGCAAAACTTTACGACGGATCGTTCTCCTCCACTACGAGGTACAAACTGATGCCGGAAGAGACACCTTGACCAGATCCTGCCGGCTTCTCGAGTGCCAGATCCAAGAATGGTGACGGAGGACTAATATATAATCCAGCCTTCTTGTTCACTATAAAAAATCCTTGGAGACTGGTTGATTGAAAGGGGAGAAAAACGTCTAGGTATGTGACATTCTTTGTCAAATAATAATTTAATGTATATAAGCAAAATATATAACAGCCTTCTAGGAGAATTTGCGTAACTACCGAGTTGCGTGCCGGAGTTTATTTGAGAAAATGGCGATGTTGCGACGAAGGCTCGCGATGTAAATATAATATATTGCAGATATATTGCTGCAGTGGCAGGTACAGAGAAAGTGCTGGGACCTACAGGGTGTGCTTGATTGGTTCACATTTATTTACAATAATGGTAAGTAAATCGGATTTACCTACGTGAAACAGTAAAACAGTAGTTTACATTAATAACCGTCATGACCTTGACCGAAATGTAGTGCTATTAGTTATTCCAGTAACTAGTTGATTTTAGTAATTTACATAATAGGCTTAGATTACCCGAAATTGATATAAACTCTACTAAACTTACAATACTGTCGTAGGCGGGGGAAGTACCCACCTTTACAACCTCGAGACAATATTGTGCAAAAGAAGTTTATAAAAAAATGTTCCTACCCAAGTGTGGGTACTGCCTACAAATACAACGGTATTCCAAAACCACAAAGGACAATTCCGTGTAAAATCCGGGAACACAATTGAATTAGCTTTTCCAGCCGGAATTATTTCACGTGCATTTAAATTAGCTGCATTCTATTCCGACGCGATGGCGGCTGAGGTTTGTACACTTTGTACAAATAAGTGCGGCCGCGCGCCGCGCGCCGCGCGACAGTTTATTTAGCGCGAGCAATTTAACTTTTGCACCAAAACTTATAACGTGCGGGCAGAGCGAGTCGCTTTAATTTAAATATTCAGTAAATCAGTTAGTGTGTGCCGGAGCCGGTGCGGCTCAATAATAAATGTAGTGTCGCTCCGCTTTCAGTGAAACTTCCTGCCGGGAAATGGCACTATGTTTTGACGATGTGGAAAATGTTAAGGCTTATGTACTTTTTGTCATGTGTTACATACACGTAAAGTTTTTTACTGTCTTTTGGGGAATATGCGAACATAGAGTCACTTTTGAATTATCAAGGGGTCGGTAGCAAATGTTGAAGTTAAATTAAAATGTAGGTTGGTAAAGTAGGTGATCGCGCCAAACAAGTAGCCGAATTCTGGGCCGAGTCCATTTAGATTGCTATCGACACGCTAAGAAGAAGAAGTAGGTACCCAATTATTTTGTGTAATCCTCATCTGCCTAGTTTTAATCTCGGATATTTCAAGGATCCGCCTCCGTCCATTTTCATTTAGCTTCAACATTTGCTAATATCTGGCCGACTATTTGGTAATTTAAAAATGCCTCTAAATTGTTTAATTAGATAACTGCTTTTAATAACTGACCTAAAATTGAAATCCGCTTTCTTTTCAACAAAAACAATGGTTGCTCGACTGATTATATTAAACCCACAGCGTTGTTTTAGGCAGCCACGACTAAATTATTCAAGTTAGATTTTATAAAACACACTCCGTAAAAGCCCCTAAACTTTTACGTCAAGATAAAACCTGAACCTAAAAGATTTCAATAAATTGGCCAAAACAAAAGCGCGCTATTTCATCGTCAGCGGTCGGACTCGACATAGCAAGTTAAAACAAAAGACGGTGGTAACGAAGATTTACTCGTAATGCCCAACAGCCAGCAGCCGTCGCTGTACGCCTTATTTATTACCTCACATAAATATGCGTATGCCACGTGATAGGACGTGGTTAAGGTACATTAGATGACTTCATTGTGTCGTGAGAGACGATGAAGTGATTGTATCAGGGAGATCACTTGATAAGGTTTCATTCGGGTGGTTTTTTTACATCCGTCTGAGCAGAAGTAGGTAACGATATTTTGTGGTTATAAAGGCACTTTTGTATACTTAGCGTGATTATTGTGACTTTTTAAAATAAAACGAAAGATCATTTTTATTGTGTCCAAAGCTCAGTAGTTAATTACTCTGATAATAATCACTCTGGTAAGTGTTCGCTGCTATTAAAAGGCACGGTGTATATGCAAATTGATGGCGACTGCCTTTTAATATTCAGGGTGCGTGGCCGCAGCGCCTGTCATTATACAATTGCTTTCAATGACTTTTAATTTATGCACAAATACCCCTTTGTTAGGTCGGCGCCATTTTGCTAACGTTTTTAATTTGCTGCTAAAAAGGAATTCCTTTTTACAGTAATGTTGGTATATTGAATTGGTAGCGCGCTCCCTTGGCGCTGTTAGCGAATCCCAATTTTATTCTGGAATAGATTTTTATTCAAACATGAAACGTTTGAATAAAAATCTAGAGTAGAATTTGATGTAGAAAATATAAAATAGAATAAAAACGTATTCCTTACGTATTTGCTTATGTAATCACATCTACAGTTTACTTAAAAAAAAAAGTAATTACTATTTTATCTTTTCAGTTTCATTTTCCTGAAAATGTTAATTGTCTGAACTAATTACCTAGGTAAAATCCAGCAAAAAACAAAACGTACTACGCTACCATTAAAACTAGGTACCTAATAAAGACACACCAACATAATCTAATTCCCCGAAGCAACATTACGAAGTTTAATTAAAAGCAAGAAACCTCGTAATTAGAGGCACCTACCAGCTCCTTTACCGGCCGGTTCCACCGCGCCTACCGGTCGGTCGTTAGTTCAGCCGGTGGGTTTCCACCACAACTCTATAACCGTTTGTTGGTTCAGTTGGTGGGTTTCATAACAGCTAACCGTTCGTTAGTTCATACGGTGGTGGGTTCCACCACACCTAACCGTTTCGTTAGTTCAGACAGCGCGGCGCGGGAGCAACCGGCCAGAATTGCTCGATATGAGCCGTCAAACAGTCGTTAACCGTCGCACACGACAGACAGCCGAATTAACGAAGTCCCACCGAATTGCTTCGATACCGTCACCGCTTCGTGGAATTCCAAAAGGATCGTTTTGAGGATACAAACACGTGTATTGTGGTCGGGTGTGACGATGTTTTAGTTGTCCGTAGGTAACTTTTATAGCTGTTTTAGTGAGAATGTTGTAATGTGTTTGTAACCTGCTTGGCCTAACCTAAGGCGAATGTGGTCTTTTAATTTCATAGTAACATTAGTTGATACTGTAATACAGTATCAACTAGTACAATACCCCCTGTATTGTGATTGTTACTGGCGGCCTTATACAGGTTGGTCAAAAAGTCGTGGATCTAACGAAATAGGGAGATGAAGGAGGTCATTTCCAACAAAAAATCATCTTTCTACAGCATGGCCGTAATTCAATTTCCCTAAAAGTTATGAATATTTCTGTATACCGAGTTCTTTTACATTTAAACTAATTTAAAAAAAATGTGATGTAAAACAATAAAACAAACGGTGTTGTATTATTACTAGATAATTATCACCACTACAAGAGTTCTATTGCGGTTGCGTACGTACCAAAGTACAAAAGCAAATTATTTTTTTTCCAAAAATTTTGAAGCGTTACCAAAAATTATTTCTCACTTTAGAAGCGTTGGAAATTACCCCCTTTATATCCCTATTTCGTTTGATCCACGACTTTTTGACCACCCTGTATATTGTGATGTCAACAGTTTATTTAAGGTAATAAATTGTGCAAAAGCAAATAAATAAATGATGCTAAGCGAGGTGGCAATTTATCAGCCTCGGCTGTTCAGTGTAACATCATGTTGATCATGTAGACTAAATGCTACATTGTTACCGCTGGATGCTGAATCACCATGAATCATTTATGGAAATCTAAAGAGAATGACCAGCAGTCTTGTGTCTATTCTAACTGTTGTGTGTCATGTAATCTACTTGTAGTAAAACAAGTAAGTTCGTCTATCTTCCAGCGGACTTCCAAAGTCCATAATTCACTTTGTGTTTTCCTTTCACTTCCTATTAACTTGGAATTACCCTAATTTGACTCTTATAACCAGTCCGCACTGGGCCCGCGTGGTAGATTATTTGCCCACTCCCTCTCGAAGAGATGAGGCCTGTGTCCCAGCAGTGGGAACATTATAGGCTGATTACGTATGTATGTTATGTACTTAACTCTTATAACCTACTTAAAAGTTTGCTTTTTGGAAATCAATACCTTTCCGGAACTTACTTTTATTTCAGGCTCTACAGTAAATTACAGGCATATTAATGTGAGTTCGAGTCAATATTTTCTCCGCCCCGCAGCGGAACCGATAAAATTAGGTTATTAATAAACGCCGGCATTATCGGAAACGGAGCGTTTACGTTGAGCGCGAGGCGAGGTGGCCGCTCCTCTGTAAGGACATCATTCCGCAGTCCGCATTGTTATTCATCGGGCGACCTCCTTTGTGACGTTTTAGGAGTATGCGATGCCGCATCTTCCCTCTCTCTCATACATGTGGCGTAAACCGGCGAGCACGTGAAACGGATGATGTGGTGCGTGAGTTTTGCGCTATGAGCTTGTTCTGGAGTCCTTCGCTCCTTCTCGCTTTCCCACAGCTTTTCCGCTGCGTGGGAGAGAGATGCCAGATTAGCGCAACAGTTGTCGCACGTAGTATCGATCGCGTTTTCGAGCCACGTGCGGTGCCGCCTCTCCTACCAGTCACTACAATTTTCATTGCAATTTTCCCTTTTGAGCGACGTCCATAGCCGCCTTTCTTTTGTGAAACTATTTATTTATTGTTGGTGGACGAGCGCTGTACGTCGTTACGGCTGAGTGGATGGATGCGTAGTAATAATTGCTTCATTTCTTTCTCGGATGTGCTCGCTCGTAAAATAAAACGGAATGAACTGCGACTGGGTGTACAGCAATACATGTGCTGTAGTAATAAGTGTTCGATAAGCTGTTATCATGATTGGTTATTACGTAACACAACGTCGTATCATGATGGATCCTGTTATAAGCATCACTCAAATAAATCCGTGATACTTACAAAGCGAATTACTTTGTCACTGAAACTTATAAAAATACTTTCCATCAGAATAAATAAGATTACTTATAAAACATGTAAAAATATTCATTAAAAGCTACAAAGTTTCTCCTTTGATCCCGAGACATAACTACATGTAATATGATAACAGATTTACACACTTGCTCGTAAAGTGGCTCTTAATGAACCGCTTTTAGGTCCATAATGTAGCGTATTCCGTAGTGTCGAATTAAAATCTTGTCGTAGTAAAGTTTGTCGAAGTTCAGTTGGTAAGTCTATAGCCCGCGAAATTAAAATGTTCGTTTTTTACAATTTTCAGGTCAGTGTCAGGTTGTATCTTGATCATAATATGATTCGCGACTATAACAAGTACGTATTTACGTAATTATAATCATTAGAATCATCTTTCTAAGTTAGATTTATTCCATAAGAACAAATCTCGAATTGAAAAGTTCTTATGGAACAAATCTAACTTAAAGATATATCTTAATGATTCTAATGACTATAATTCTGTAAATACATATCTATAGTCGCAAATCTTCTAATAAAATGAAGAGACACAAAACGTTGCCTAATTCTGGATATTTTATACAGTCCAGTCAATAAACTAGCAATGGACGTAAAGGTCCCCCTTCCATCAAGTAAGAGACAGTTGTGCAAGTTAATAGCAGCGCAGAGGGAAAGTTAAAGTCCTTATAACATTCGGATGAAGTCGGCCGTCGGTCCCTCGACGACTGTGCCTTTCGGAACTCTTCGGCTGTGACTATTCGATGCTCAAAATGACTGTTCCGGAATCCGATTTGTTGGTAGAGTCCAACCGAATTTCGTTTTCAGTTTTCGGTAATTTTCAGCCAAATGTCCATTTTTGCCAATTTTCGTGGCCGAATAAAATTGAGTACCGGCAAATCGTTCATTTCAATTAATTTAATCAAAGAAAATTCATAGTTGTAACGGCTAAAAGCACAATGATTGTTCACAGTTAGTAATGCAGAAAACAATGCTTTTTCTTACGTATACGAGTACGAAGACATGTGATATCTGCCAGTCCGCACTGGGCCCGCGTGGTAGATTACGGCCCATTCCCTCTTACCGAGAGGAGGCCTGCGTCCCAGCAGTGGGAACATTATAGGCTGATTATGTATTTATGTATGTATACGAGTACCATCAGATTGATTGATTATTAATCATTATGTCTTTCAGAAAATTGTATTGTGTCGTGATGAAACAATTGACGAATTGAATCTGTATTACTTTTATGTACCAAAGAAATACCTATCGAAAAACAAAAAAGACCATTTAATTAGTTTTTGATTTTCGGCCGAAAATGGAAATCAGGACGTTTTCGTTTCCGTTCGAAAAAAGCATTTTCGGTAGGACTCTATTTTTTGGTGACACTGCAAGTTTGAATTTAGAATTGTACGAGATAAATGACGAATGATAATGAATGATGAACGCTCGGGCGTTCCCTGGAGATGATGATGGAACGATAACATAACTGCATAACAATTGGACAAAAGTGTATCCCACACTTTTGTGTAGAATAAATCAAGCATGAGTAACGTGACTGATATTCCAAGCAGCAGAAATTATTTGAAACTCCAGTCGTCAATTTGTAACAAAAGCTCGGCCATGCGTCAGTAGATTCATGTAGCAGCTTTGTTCGTTATGCTTCAAATTACCGATTTCAATACACGAAGAACTTCGCGATTCTAGAGGAATTTAATAGTAGGTAAGGACCTAATCATTTCTGGAGAGATCGTGTATCAAGCCTCATATTATCTTACAAAAGAAATACACATCCGACCCAACATCCGAGAATAAAAAGAACAATAGTAAAAGTTTACCAAAAGGAATCCAACGAAACAACATTCAAACAAAAATTTGAAAGGGAATAAATATTTAGGAAAAACAAATGAGCGATATATTTTCGTCATAGCGAAAGACAAACTCGTTGGAATTGCGTGCTTTTTGGAAGACAAAAAATTATCATTGCCTGATCGAGCTAGTTCGCGGAGACGCGAAGCACGCAACCTTTACACGATACGACACGGTGAGACACGGTGGGACACGGTGAGACAACCAGCTACATCACGTGCTGCTCTCATCGTTTGTCATACTCTTTATTAACACTGCACAACGATTTTGGATCTAATCGAATTTATCACGAGCCAATTTAAATACAAACTACCTAGCCCCTCCTGAAGTATTTTTAAACCACATTTTGCTCAACTCTAGAATTTTCGTCGACGCGAAAACCCGCATACCAAAAATTTTCATAACGGAACAAATGTTTTATGTGGTACGAAATAATGAGATGCGGTACATGCCATAGCTGACGGAATCTAGGCTACATTCACGAGATAGGTACAACAGACCATGCGTCTGTGAATTATGTACGGCGATTTTACAAACAGGTATACACCCCGTAAACCTTATTAAAATTCAACTCTCTTGCATATTTTCTCTCCATTTTCTCTTAAATAAACTACAACAAAAAGCGGGTATAATCTCCGAGGAAGCCGAGCTAATCCCCCAGAGGTTTTCTTAGTTACAAATTCCATTAAAATCAGTTATACTTCCGAAGTAATAAAACTTGAAGTTACGAAGTTGGAGTCGGCGACACTGTTGAACAAGTACACAACATAAATAGTTCAAGCATTGTGCTATGTTCATTAAAATAATCCACTATTGTATACAGTGTTAAGCTGTGTCGCATGTTGGAAAGAATTAGCGTGTTCGTCACGCGATGTGTACGGGCTCGCTCCGGCCCGACGTAGAGTTTAAAGCCGACACGCTGGATTTTTCAATTGATTTCCAATTAGCGGCACGGCCACCTGTGCTGTACTGCATATTGATGTATTATTCAGGCACATTACGATTGAATGTTAATCGATTCAGTAGATAAAGTGGTACAGTGATTGATAAATGATTCAATCTGTACAATGTGGAGCGTTCTATTTGAAGGCGATAAACTCATTATAGAACAGGTTGTGATTCATTAAGATGTATTGTTCTTTGTTTTCTTTCTCGTTATTAAGTTGCTTGTAAGCTTGCTTGGTTATTTTAATGCATTAAGTAATAACACCTGTACGGTTCGATCGATCAGGTTAAGCTACGCTTGCCGCGGTTGGTCTGTGGATGGGTGACCATCTTTACATACCAAGACCCCTTCGTGCCTCGGAAAGCACATTAAGCCGTTGGTCCCGGTTGTCATTCGTGGATCTTTGACAGTCGTTACGGGTCGTCAGAAGCCCGAAAGTCTGACAACTAGTCTTACCAAGAGGTATTTTATATTACCCAGTAACTGGGTTGTGGAGGTTAGATAAGCGGTCGCTCCATGTAAAATAGTGGTATTCAGCTACATCCGGTTAAACTGGAAGCTGACCCCAACATAGTTGGGAAAAGGCTAGGGAGTTGAATGTTTGAAAATTATATAGTGATCTATCGTTTTCTAGTTCGATGTGGAATTTCTACGTCGATTTTATTTTCCGCAGTAAGAAAGGTCGAGTAATAAACTTAGTTATTACGATGTATTGATAGATGTATGGGTTAATGGGTTACTTTTAGTACCTTCTCGAAACATTGAGCTTCGTACAAATTCTCGGAAAGTGATGTATAAAAACAATAAAAAAGCAATAAGTTATAGATAGATAGTCAGCATTCTTTTTGCAACAGATATTGACGTCATCTAACGCTCCGTATTTGCGTTCCCAGATATCTGCCATTTAATAGTAAAGCAGCAGCGAGCAAACAACAGCGTTGTTTACCGTGTAAAGCTAATTTATTTCTTGCTTTCTAAATAAGGGAGAATCGACGTTCATAAAATCTAAGTGTGCCTATAACTCTGTAATGTTTTCACGAGCAGTGCGCGGGTTTGTGCGCGTTTGTACGGGGCTCGCGTGTTCATCGAGCACCCGGTTATGCCCCCCGACACGGCATTACTCCACGGAAAATGATTTGCGGGAAAAAGAAAAAGTCAGAAGCGGGACTTGACAAACTTTCGTCTTATCTCGTGGTTATATCTGTAAAACTAACGTTATAATTTCTTTTGTAAAGTTGGGGAACCTCGACGCGGTGGCGACAAGGAATCTGATTTATTATGTACATTGTTTTAGATGGACGTAAAATTGCCGAGCACTTTTAAAATGTTAGTTTTTTTAGCTTACAGTTTTAGTAAAAAAATAAAGGTCCTGTAAATATTTTTTTGTAAAAGTCTCCACACAATGGGTTGGCTGGTTCGAGGTGGCGCGGGAAAAGAGTTCCTGGAAGGACTTGGGGGATGCCTTTGTCCAGCAGTGGGATAGTATAGGCTAAATAACAAAATATATCTATATAAACCTGATCTGATTTGAGAACCTCCTCCTTTTTTGAAGTTGGTTATAAAAACTTTTTAACAAAAATACAAACGACTTCCAAAAAAAACACTACAAAGTAAAAATAACTTTAATTTCGGAAGTCGGTGTCAAAAACGAAAATGCGGAACCAACGACACCGACTTCCAAAATTAAAGTTATTTTTCACTTAGTAGTTTTTTTTTGGAACGCGGTTGTATTTTTGTTAAAAAGTTTTTATTTCACGCTTTTTAGTGGGTCTGCTTATAATTTATCTAAGTTACAATAGCCTAGTGTCAACTTGCTCATCGCCTTTTACAAAATATTGCTTTTCCCGATGCAAGGAAGTTAATTGTTGAGGAGTTCTCCTGGTCCACCATCAGCTCCATATCACCATTCACATCGTGGCGAGCATAAATTGCTTGGCAACCATATTAACGTAATCGAATCGCAACCCGTGAAATACTTGGATATTATTGAGTAGTTCCGGTGGCCATCTGTGGTCTTCATCATCAGTTCCACTTCACTGCTTTCCGAGAGCAAATGCACGAGTTACTATAAAAAATACCCAAATCGCTATAGGTGTGTCTATAATATTTGAAGAGTTCCTTCGATTTCTCCAGGCCTGACTTGGTGACTATGGGACCACTTCAGAAGTATCTCCTTTCGAACAAAAAAAGAATTTTGAAAATCGGTCCACAATTGGCAGAGTAATCGCGTAACAAACCTACAAAAAAAAAAACATACCGTCGAATTGAGAACCTCCTCCTTTTTTGAAATCGGTTAAAAATAAAACATTTTCTGATAAGCATCATGGAAGCGTGTCGTTGATAGATTTGAAGTGCACATACTGCATATACTGCACATTACTATTTTATTCCACGCACTTTAACATCTAGTTAGGTAGGAACCAATTACTTTCGGTATTCGTTATTATTTCCCAAACGAACTTATAATACCGCAACGTGACATACAACATACAACGTGTCACTATCGCTGGAATTTAGCGTGTCCCTTGAGACGAGGAGGATCGAAACACACACACACACCATACATGTACGAAAGTGACACGCACCCATACGCACGTAAGTTTGCGAGGCCTAGAAAGGGACGTTCCTTGATCCCGGTTTCCGGGATTTGCGCGGCGGCCCGCGATTGTCGGCGTCCCCCGGGAAATGTGCCCGCATTACATATTTACC
Organism: Amphipoea lucens; assembly: GCA_947508005.1. Taxonomy (NCBI): domain Eukaryota; kingdom Metazoa; phylum Arthropoda; class Insecta; order Lepidoptera; family Noctuidae; genus Amphipoea; species Amphipoea lucens. Next base: position 732,256 of record OX382368.1, on the reverse strand, counting down.
CCGCACATTATAATAAGGGAAAGTTTGTCTGTGTTGTTATTTGTGAGATAAAGTTGAGACTCAAAAGTGTTCTTATTTTGAGCGTATTTATGTTTACTTAATTGAAATAAGCATTTTTATTTATCGAGTTTGGAAGTACGTAAGTATAGAAGTTCTAAGTACCAAGAGTCATGTGAAAGAAAGGTTTCCATTTTAAAAAGCTATAAACTGATAGAGACATAAACTTGTTGGAACTTTGTTATTTTACTAAAATAAAATTCGGTCTGCATACTTTATTCAGACTAATAAAGTTACATTTTTAGAACCGAACGGAATATTTATGAGAACGATATTTTCTGTCTCCGCAAGAATAAAGTGGAATCTTCGGAAACCCGTCCCTACAATTTATTCCCTTTAAAAAATGTTCTTACTATATTTGTTTTCTTTTTATGTACTTTGATAAATCCGTGAGCAAGCGACACGAATGGTAGCAATTCATCACTCGGCACCAGCTCATTTACATCGCAGTAAGCATGCGTGTCGGCACCCCATCTACCCACAAACAACCACAGCGATCCATGTCACTATTTGTAGGTTTTGAGCTTTGCTGTATTTGACTATTTATTTAGTACTTTAAGCGGGGCTTGTGACTAAGAAATAACAGCCGCACGGTCGATAGATAAGGTTAAGCTACGCTTGCCGCAGTTGGTCCGTGGATGGGCGACCATCTTTACATACCAACACCCCTCCGTGTCTCGGAAAGTACGTTAAGCCGTTGGTCCCGGCTGTAATTCGTGGATCTTTGACAGTGGTTACAGGTCTCCAGAAGCCCGAAGGTCTGAATACCAGTCTTACAAAGGGATATCGTGTTACCGAGTAACTGGGTTGTGGAGGTCAGGTAGGCAGTCGCTCCATTTAAAATACTGGTATCCAGTTGTATCCTGTTAGACTGGAAGCCAACCCCATCATAGTTGGGAAAAGGCTAGGCAGACGAGTTAGTACTTTAAGCCCACAAATGTACAGAGGCGGACGTAATGTCAGAGGCGTTTTCTACCACCTTTAGGTGATGCAGAGACAAACTTGTAGGTGCAATAACGTCAACTATTTATCATTATTTTCTTGGCAAATTAGTTAAGTAATTTTACCCTAGGAGATAGTTTAAAGGAGAGGAGCAACCTCTCCTTTGCTTCAATTATCAATAACGTTCACACGTTCAACCTGGTAACCTGGGTGATTATGGCAATATTTCCTTGCGATCGATTTATTGATTTGCAAAGACGTCAATGTTCGGGATTTGAATTATTGAATGAATGAGGAGGCTATTTCCCCGTGACGCTAAATAATCTCTAAGTCAGCTTTAGGTCATTCATGTCATGGTCCCTGACAGTATCCGAAGTGTTAGTTAGCACTTTGCATACGCCGCATGACGACAGAACGCCTTGTTACAAATCACGCTAAAACGTGTACCTACGTCCCGCGTGAACGACGTGCATCAATCTGACACGCTGTGTCTACCTACTTCATTATTCATCTAAAGTACATAGAGTGGTGTCACGACATGTGTAGGGCTCGTGTTTTCCCATGGGGAGTGATGGTGAAGTAAAATAAACATTCCACAATCTAAAATATCTGAATCTTAGGACCTGTGATTTTAGAGAATCAGTAAGTAAGAGTTTCAAAAATGACTGTAGACACTGCCGGTCTCTTTGTAGTAGTATCTTCTTTATAACATAATATGGCGTAAAAAAATGGAAATGCACGGTTCGTGGTTGGGTGACCATGCATTACTTATCGAGACCCCTCCGTGCTTTGGGAAACGTGTTCCGTTGGTCCCGGCTGTCATCTCTTAGATCTTCGATGGTCGTTATGGGTAGTCAGTAGCCCGAAAGTGTGACAACCAAATCAAAAGGGTATCACTCAGTTCTCAGTTACTCAGTAACTGGGTTGTGGAGGTCAGTAGGCCGATTCTCGTAATTAAAAATATAGTCGCAATACACTGACATTGTATAATACAGGTCAGTGTCGCAATATCATCTCAGCGATAATCAATGTAATAAAAAACTAGTCAAAAATATAAGGAAACTAGAGGTTTTTTTGACAGATTAAGACTGAAGTTTGAATGCGAATGTTCCTAAAAATACAGGAATTGCCCTCATAAGGCAGTTGCCATTGCTATGAAAACTCATGTCTATCGTGTAAATTAAAAATTGAACGAAATTTTTTGACAAAAACATTACCTTTACCGATGTAAAAGGTGTGTCTCAGTCTGTTTAGAAAGTAAACAGTAATATTTCTCAACATTAGGCGGAGAAATAACAAAAAATTGTCCTGTACAGTACTATGTTGTATTGTGTTTATATTAAAGTTCCTTCCTTATGTACACCAGTGCCTAGCTATGTATAATAAATAGGTACGTCAGTTACCTCCCCGCGCCCCCCGCGCCCCCTGAAAACGTGCACAATTTATCGTTTGGAGTGCATTACGTTTACGTGTGCCTGTCATTTCACTGGAAATGCTTTTCATTTTTTGCGTATTTTTATGTTCAGGGGAGCGCCGCGCGGCGGTATTTATCGCTGCTTTGCAAATCCCTTGAGGATATTAATTATGTCTATAAACAAAATAAGGCAGCTAGGGTAATATTGTTGGTGCTATTTTTGTTTTACGTTTATAAGGTAGCTTTTATTATTAACTAGCTTCTGCCCGCGTTTCATCCCCGTGAATTTATCGGTCCCCCGATCCAGCCCATCTCATCGCATCGCCTGCCCGCGCTTTTACTTAGTTTTTGCTTTGCCTTCTTTGAGGCTTTTTTCTTTTTGATCGGCTCCGGCTCCTAAGGGTCCCAGCGTGATGTTAATAGATGAAACAGAGCATAACCTTCCTCAAGAATTGGGCTATCAAATGTCAAAATATTTTTACCAGTCGGAACTGGTAGTTTTAGAGATTAGCGCGATCAAACAAACAAACAATCTCTTCACCAAAGTAATCTCCACGTAACATATTTACATATTTTTGTAAACAATATTTTTATAGTTGTAAAGTATTAAAGTTACCGTGTCTAGTATGCTTCGGTCGGTATTGTTCGCTACGTGGTGAAGGTTGGTGTCTATTTTTGTTAAAATGATAACTAATGAGTCGGCACATAATGTCGTGAGTTAGTATTCACACAGTGACGGTGATATATGATCGCGTCTCTATTATACACATTATACATGTATGTTACACACGTATTTGATGCACCTGCGATGTACATTATGATTATTAATCGATTGAGACGATAAGATTTTCAAATGAATACTTTATTTACCTTTTTGAACGCCATTGGCATATATATGTGACAAACGAAACCTTACCCTGAACGCCAACGTCACAAATATATGACAAAATACACGTCGGTCGTCGTCGTCGGATATTATGAAATAAACAATTTAATCATTACTTTTGTGTGTTTTTATTTATATAATTTAAAAGTTTAAGCTTCCGTCTATATTGTATTGCATGAAACTAATACAAATAAACCACCAATATCGAGAAACTTGTTGTTTTAAGTGTGTGTGTTGCTGTGTTGTTAAAGTGGCCTGGCGTCAGGGGTACGGCGATACGTTCATACTCTGGCGTTCAAAAGGTTAAACACAATATGTTAAAATAAAGTATTTAACTTTGTAACGAAGGTAAGTGATTATTGTCTTGTCTAATCAAAGCATCTCTTAAAGACTAGATTCTAGGTAAGCCTGTTCCCATTATTATTTCACTGCAATGAGTAAGGCATATTTTTTTTTAACAACTAACTGTTTTACTTTCTCTTCTGGTGGATTTCTTTTTACAGTTAAAGTTTGTACTTTTATAGTTAAATCCTCGTCGTCCATCTCTGACTTTGCAAAGCCGCCCTGTATGAAATGTTTAACCATTAAAAATTTGAACAAATTCTTATTTTCCACATTCTAATAGGCAATACAAAACTAAATTACCGCCCAATAAAACGTCTACAATGTACTACAGCACTAAACACTAAATCACTTAACATTCCACTCTAAATGAGACACTAAAACGACATACCAAATCTCTGCATCGAATTATTTATAAGTAAATACACCGTATTGACGTAGCATAAATTCGTAGAGCCTCGTAGCCACCTCGTAGCGGCCTCGTAGCGAATCGTAGCACGTCTGCGATAGCGTAGACGCGAATATAAAACGGGCTGCGAATACCAAATTAGGTATTGTTGGTTGAGTTATTATTTTATGGGACGTGTACACAGTGGGCATATATTTATTTAATAGAAATTGTTATTTATAATGGCTTCGGAGGTATGATTGATTTCATAAAGTTCGCATTAGATTTTCTTTATAGAATACATTAATGTATCACAAAATTAAGTAGATTCAAAATCATTTCAAAAGGATAAGTATACTTCCCTTTATACTATTCCAAAAATAGTACCTATCAAAGACCCAAAACCAGTGCAACTGTTCTTCACGATCCCATTATCTCTTGATCCCAAGTGAAATACAACCACGTAACCACAATCAAGATACAATTAATCTTCCCATGGTCACATTAGCGCATGTATGATCGAATGAGACATCACTCGACCACTCAAGAGCGTCAGCATCACACGTGTCTCGAAGGACCACAAACGACGTTTATTAGCTGACCTTGTGTACATAGCCTTATTGATGTTTAGGCTCTCCCAGGACTAGGTATTGGGATATTGTTGTAAAAATGTAAAGAAAAATATTCGGTTAAAATGTTAGGGCTTGAAGGACGGTAAACATTGTTAAACATGGCTGGAGTGTGTTATTTGGGAGCCTACAAGGGCTAAGGGTTCTATTATATTTTTACTCAATCTTTGCTGTTTTAATAATAATCTCTGTATCTCTCTGGAGCACTGACCGTCGGTAAATTGGACTCTGTTCCCGGCCATAGTGAGTTTTTGAAGTGAAACTTCTTTACGCACGCTTGACTTGGGGAGTAAGCTGGCGAACGCGTGACGTAAGCGTTACGAAAAGTGTGATCGGGCGAGGCAAACGGGAGTTGAGTGGGGGACATAAGCAAGAGAAAGCATTGCGCGCGCACATTTTCTTCCTCTCTTCCTTTCATAGCCAAATACGTTTGAAGTTTCACTTCAGTCGTGTGGTCATAAGCACGCTCGGTTTTTTTTTTTAATTTTCTTTTTGTCTATTCTTTATTTTCTTTTTGGCTTTTGTTGTTTTAAAACTTCACGTATGTTACAAATCATGGAGTTTTATCCCCGCAGCACAAAGTTCTTTTTCAGCTTATTGAAACTGTGTGCATGGGCAGAAAACTTCTATTTTAAAAGCTATTATAGCTCGGTCAGCTCATTCTGCGAAGGAAGGAAGTGCAGACTCCCAGCTCCGTGCCGTCCCTGCACTCTGTGTGTTCGCATTGTTCATTACACTAATCGTATGTCTACCGACCTTGCCACAAAGAGCGGCTCTGTTTAGTACTGTGTGCTAAAGTTTGCAGTGTAAACAACTATTCACTATATGGAATACAAGTACAACTTATGTGTTTGCAGGACTGTGTGCGGTTTAACATTGCTTTGCTTAGGATGTCTTGGAAAGTCTAAGTTGGTTGCTATTTACAAACCTTTCAAAGTTGATAAAGAGGGGTCTCAGAGATACCAGGAAACTACTTAATAGAAATCTTAAATTAAATTATTCATTCACTCACTGACAGACAACGCACTGCTTACGCCGCTGGGTTTAGAAGCATGAAGTTTTGCACGAGAGTTTCTTATAAAACGAACGTGAGCTTAGTGCTCTAAAACTAAAAAAATCAAAAAAAAAAATTAAACAAATGAAAAATCTTTCCTTAGTGGACGGATTTTTGATAATTCATCTTCTAATGGGGTTGAATAAGGAATGGCTTGTGGTGATATAATGATATTAGAATCAAACAAACGATTCTGTATTACAATACTTATATAAAATTAAAATTATGTTTTCCTTGTAACAATAATTTTAGGAGTAGTTTATTTGTACATACGTCAGCACATCAAGCTACGCGAAACTGTCAAATTTCCCAATCAACTTTGAACCTAATGCTAATAGCGATAAAGTTGAAATCTACTGAAGAAATTTGACAGATTGTAGTAGCTTGATATGCTGGCGTATGTACTTTAGTTATAAGGAAATGTAAGAATACTATTTGGTTAATAAACGATTTATTATTAATATTCAGGAAGAAGTAATCAGATTCATCTTAAACATAAAAACAATAAAAAGCAATTGGAATGGTCCTTCAGTCCGAATTAAAGCTGGAATTATTCCTCTTTCCCTTATACTCGGCATTTGAAATCTTAGAACAGCATATATTTAATATAAATTAGCATACACAGCACTGCTTACCATAACTGTTCAGCTTTTACACTGAATTTCGTCACGATGCTCCGACGAGATCGTCGAACTGAGCTGATCTCATTAGCCGACGCTCACGGCCTCGGCTTTCGGCCTCATCCGCTATGCAGATGATGGCTTTGATCCTCACTTGGGGGTGGGGGTCCCCCACCACCCCCGCGGGGGTCAACGTAACGAACTTTGATGGCGCTTACAAAGGAGCTATTAGATTATTGGCGGAGTTACGTCATTAACACTTGAAGGAAACTAAACGAGACACAATAGAAGTTTTATTGTTATTACGTCCAGGGGCGGTAAGTGTCCCGCAAAGTGTTAAGGTAATTAATTAACTACTCGTTTTAGTGGTAATTATTTTTGTTAATTATGAGTATTTTGGTATAATACATTTTAGCGTTTTCTTAGTTTCTTTAGGTGCAGTTTTGGTAAAAAGTAACTTTCAATATTTCGGGAGTTTATGCCTAAATTGACCAGTAAGAACCTGTATAGCTTTTGCCTAAGTAGTTCAAAATGTAATCCGTCTGAAACATAAGTTAGATACTTCGCATTCAAACATTTCCAGTCTTTTAAATACAACCCATAAATCACATACAAATTTTTCAATCTCCTTCTGCAAAGAAGCTCGAGCCGTCGATTTGTCGATAAGCGATTGCGCGGATCCCGGGGGATTAGTCCCGCATCCCGCAGCCCGGGGCGCGTCCCGTGTTCGGGAAGTCTGCACATTAGGGCAGACTTATCGCCAGTGGATCGCGCTGTACGCGGGTCGGGAGATAGCGGTAATGTCTTAATACTTCGGGTCGGCACGTGTGTGGCGGACCCGAATCTTTAGGTTTGTTGGTCTTAGTTAATGTGGGGAGGTTTAGGAGAATTCTCTCCTGTAGTATACTTAGAACTTGATAAGAAATACATGCAAAAGAAACTTGTAGGTTATTTTTTTGTGCGGAACGAACCGTAGCTTGTTAAAGAGACTGAAAGATCGAGCAGGAGGCGCTCCTTTTGCTCGATCTTTCTCTGCTTGTTTTCAATTTGTAGCGAGTCAGCTTTACTGAACGGATTAGTTGTGCGCTCATTAGTTGGAGTAAACAAAGAAATGTAAAGAAAAAAGCCTAAGTTCGTACTCTGGTTTTGTCGTGAAATGTGTTGACAGTCAGGATGGCAGGTTTACAAATTAAGTATCTCCGGGCGTCAGAATGAACGCAAACGCAAAAAAATCAAGTGGTTTTTTTTGCGGTATTTTCTTTGCTATAACATGAAGCCTAATACAATCAGGGAAATTAATTACTAAGCAAACTCTCACTCTTCATCAATTTGCTGTAATGTAGCCATTTTATACAACTGTCAAAAAATTACAATTGTTAATATACGGACAATTTTAGTTGTCTGTCAATTTTATTAACAACTAGCTGCGCCCCGCGGTTTCACCTGCATAAGTGTCGATCCCGTGGGAATATCGAGATAAAAAGTAGCCTATATGTTAATCCAGGGTGTCAGCTACCTCCATACAAAAAACTGTCAAAATGTATCCAGCTGAAGAAGTAACAAACATATAAACACGTACACACACACTCTCAAACTTTCGCCTTTATAATATTAGTGTGATTAATTTCCATATTCAAAACAGACAAAGCCTTTGTACTACATACTTAACAATGTTGTATTACGTAAAGCCTGGTAACATAACTTAGAAATACCTTGACTATGTAAAGTGAAGCGTGTGACATTTAAGATTTCAGCACATCCGCTCGGCAGGGCGCCGCCCGCCCTTACACGAGTACAGCCTTCATTATAACATAGCAGGGTTTTTGTAGAACACACACCTACTAGCTTACTTTATTAACGAATCTGCTTAAAATATACGAAGGTTATTAATTGTAATAACAAATTAAGTATTCGCTTAAAACAGCGAAATAAAATAAAATATGGTTTAACATTATTTTTTCGAAGCCTGGCCACTATATAGAACTTTTTCAATATAAAAAATAATAAGAATATTAACGTACAGAATTAATTATTTTAAAATATTTGGTTCCATTATAAACTCACACGGTTTTCCGATGGGGGTAAGCGCGGGACCTACATTATGTAATGTCGCATCCTAAAGGTTTCTCTCTACACAGTTCTGGCTGAAGAACGCAATCCACTTTGTTCCTACTACCGGTAGCGGAGGTAGATGTCAACGTAGGTACTTTGTGCCGGTACCACTCGGGAATCTTATCACGTACAGTCGAGGAGGGAAACCTCCTATTTTCAGCTAATTTGTCCCTCTGGAAGGCGCTTTACAAATACTTGGAGCACTTCAGGTGATGGCTTCGAAAACGAGAAAATCTAATGATTTGTTTTTTCAGAATTACTTTGTTACTTACTGAACTAGATAACTGAAATGACTGGTTGAAACGTATGGTACTGTTACACGTTAGAGCTGTTTATCTCATTTTCAGATTGCTTTATTTTCATTACAATTCTATTACAAATGCGCGTTTTAACGAGTACCCACGTTTCTTTGCCACCAATCTTTTACGTATCGACGAAAGCTCAAAGCCGTCATTATTGGCAAGACATTAAAAATGTATGTAAATGTTCTCATTTTCTGAAAATACACACCGACAATGAATTACGGACTTACCAAAAGAACATAATGTAGAAATACAGACTCGAACATTCTCCAAGAACGGAATAAATAAAGCAATAAAACTTCAAGACCGACATAACCAAAGAATAAACAACACAATTCGCTTAAATTTTAAAATAAACCCGTCGGAATAAAGTTGCAACCATCAAAAGAACAGTAATAGTCCTGAAGGCTGGGTGTGCGGCTGCGGCTGGTAGAAACACGTTTACGAGGACCGACGCACATTATCGTGAGTTTTGTGGCGCATAAAAGCGTCCTTTTAACATAAACATTAGGTCGACAGCTACCTCGAGCCTTGAGCTGTGGCCTTTCACATTTATCACGAGCACCCGATGTAACAGAACGAATATGTTTTTTAGGGATACGCGCGTTTTATGAGATGGGACATCATAGTTGTAAATGTGTTCTTTTATGTCTCGCTGCAGTGTTGTGCTTGTATTACGCTGTTTATTACATCGATCATCGTCACGGAATAGATGACGCAATCATCCGCTGAAAGAGTGTAGTTTCGCTACTTAAAGCGGTGTACGACCTCCTCCGTCCTAACCATAGATATAAGAAAGATTTCTATGGTCCTAACATACCTCTCTTCTCTCAATAGGGAAGTGCCCCGACATGGGCACTTCCCTATTAAATTTTTTCCTCTATGATGGGCACGTTAAGTTGTGAAATGTGTGGCAAAAATATAAAAGTTTAACCCTCATTGGAAGCCTTTTTTCAATAACCTGACCCACCCCGACCACACACTATATAAGTATACATACAACGGGATCGTACTATCATAGTATAATCACACTAATATTATAAAGACGAATGTTTGTGGGTGTATGTGTGTGCGAGGGTGTGTTTATATGTTTGTTACTTCTTCAAGCTCAAACGGCAAGACCAATTTTGATAAAATTTTGTAAGGAGGTAGCTGACACCCTGGATTAACATATAAGCTACTTTTTATCCCGATATTCCTACGGGATCAACATTTACGCGGGTGAAACCACGGGGCGCAGCTAGTATTATTATAAATCCTTCATTTATTTTATTTATATTATAAAGTTTGTATGTTAAGATTTTTGTTTGTTTGCTACTTAATTACGTAAAAATGGCTGATCTGGCTCACAGATAGTTTAGTATACTTTTTATCTCAAAACGGTGACGGAAAACGTTGGACGTCCGGAAACCGGCATGTGGTAGAATCAAAAATTCGATGACATGTGACATCTACCAACCCGCACTGTGCCCGCGTGGTGGATTACGGTCCCCTCCCTCTCACAGAGAGGAGGTCTGTGTCCCAACAGTGGGACCATTATAGATTGGTCATGCTTATACTTTTTGTCCCTGTAGTACGTTCCTGTGAGATAATTTCCCACCTCCACGCGGGCGAAGCCACGGGAAAAAGGTAGTATATGGCTAAATATTTAAAGAATGACAATAAATCAATATTTAATTTTCCGAGAATTTAGACGCTTGGCAAAAGCGTTGGTGTTTAGTGTCCAAAAGGATAGTACTTGTCTAAAACCGTCTTAAGTTAATCTCTTAGACACACTTTTTACGATACCCATAAAATACACGAGCTCGCTTATACATATAATATGGCGACGATATAATACGGTCTTAATAAATTCAGCCTTGGCTAAAGCTTAACAGAAGCGGTGCCAAGAAAAAATACAAGTCGAGCTAAAAGTAGGGTTGTTACGTTTTAAAGCTAGTTCCTTTGTCTAAATTAAGAAAGCAGTCTTTGTTCACACAGTTCCTTGAATCGTGTAAACTGGGTGGAACGCAAATGTACCAGTTTTAGTGGAGGACTGGAGGCTGCCGAGGTATGCGGAGATAAGCTCGCTGCTACTACTATATTTATGCATTACCTGCTATAGCAAGACAACTTTAAACCTGAGACTTGTATGGTATTGTTACAGGTTTATTAATTGTGCTGGGTGCTCTACAGTTTTTATACCCGTCACGCTGACGTTGATTTAAACATAGGGGCTTATTTATAACGATGATTAAAGTTACGAAACGTTTAAACGTCAAAATGTATGGTTAAACAGTGGCTAATCATTACCTACTTAATTTTAAGCAACGTTTATGAACAAAGGGGCTATTTCTTACCTTCTAAGTTACAATAATGCCTGGAGACTTTTATTTAGGTATAAGGTTTTAATTTATTACATTTTCTTTTTGAGTTTAATGTTTTTGTTGGCATACTGGCATCGTTTGGCAAATAATTTCATTTAATGTTTTGTGTTTCGTAATGTTAATTACTTTCTATAATATTCAAAGAATCAATGTCTTCTAACAGAACAGGCAGCTGTACTGTTGGGTAGTTTGTTGCGCCACTTCTTCTCCCCAGCGAAAGCACTAGAAAGTGGTGAAGGGCGGGCGTTTTGGAGGACTGTCTTGTGTAATTTTAACGTTCAAAAAGTGCGAATTCTCAGCTTGTTTTAAATAAATGACTTTTGATTATAATTTTGAATGTACAGTCACGTCTAAAAGTATGTATACACTTGGCAATTTTCAATTGCGATTTTTTCGTGAAATAACGAATGCAACGTTGAAATACGACACTTAACATAAACCTATGGGTTCGAAAATACTATTTTCGCAATAACATAAAATTTCATTCAAAAATATAGGAGAAAATCGCCTTTGAATAAAGCCAAGTGTATACATACTTTTAGACGTGACTGTACTGTAATGGATAAGATTGTTGTTAGCGAATTGTTGACAAATGATCTCTGACACGCCTCCAAATATAACACTGATAAATGAGGAATGGTTCCCGTTACTTTGATCGTATTGTCATGACTTTATCTCCAAACTAGGATCGTAGGAGGGTCACGTGTATAGTTGTCTTGCTATAAACTTAGTTTCAGTTGCATTTTCAGTATATTTTCAGGATTCGTCACGCTCTACGCGTTTCAAGGATGCTGAATACTCGTATATGCTCGGAAGTAAGACCTGACCTTTTTATTTACTCATGTATTATTAATATTGAATCTGTACTCTTGTTGCTCTTTACATATTTTATTTGAGTGTTCGTAGATTTTCTGCACTTCGCTAGGCTTTATTTGTTGGTGCTTGAATGTTACAGAAAATATTATGATTCAAATATGCATTTAATGTGAACATCTAAGGACGAATTTCACCAATGAAACTAAACGCGATCAGCATATCTAAACCGCGTTTAAGAGATGTCAGTGTCATTTTTGTTGAATATTGACACTGGCAGCTCTTAAACACGGTTTAGATGTACTGGTCGAGTTTATTGGTGAAATTCACCCTAACTTCAATAGTCTTTGAAAGTCAGTCTTTCTGTACAAAAAATGTTGCTTTCAATAAAATTACAAAAGCAAATGAGTGGGGCTTAAGATATTACAATATTTACTCTCGGTACAGACAGAACCATCTGTACATAACTAGGCTTAGGGGCTCGCAGCGACCGCGGATATGCGGGATATACTCCAACACTTGTTTCGTTCTACAACTTTTCTTATAACAAGTCGCGAGGCGAAGGAAGTTAGATTAGGTAGTCAGATGTTGAATAGATGTAGTTTTCTATACAGTCGATATTGTTTTTTGGCAGTTGCAGTGTGCCTTCTTGTCTTTTGTGAATTACGTGATTTTCACTTGTTAGTATTAACCGGTCAAGCGGCGCAGTTCGCCGATCGGCGACGAAACAATAGAAAATCAATCGTGTCTCATTAGCGGAGCTTGACAGATTAAAATTCTTATATTATGTAAATTCACATTGAACAATAGTTTGAAAGGAAGAATCAGCTCTGATACTCATACGTTTAACCCGCTATTTAATAAAATAATATTAATCTGAATAAAACCTCATCCGGATAAAAATCTAAAACGACACAAAAGCAATCCAATACTAATCTGAACAAAATTAAAAAAAAAAATACTCCGTAGACCAAACAATACAATATAGCTGTATCAAATATCGCCCCAGCCAAACCGAGCCAACGACCTGACTCCCTAATATTAACAAAAAAGAAATAAACACGATGGAAAACGTAACAAAGGAGGAAAAATAAACATGAACACGATAAGGGGCGGCGGTCAGCGCCATTGTTATTGGTGTGCGATTTGGGACATGATTAAGTGTGTGACCGACGCTTTATACGATGAGGTCGAGGGATCGCGCTGGGGGCAAGCGATTATAGTTCTGTGGTTAGGATGAAAAAGAAGAAAATTCTACAGCGGAATGATTGAATCTATGATTTTTTTAGAGGCTCTACTCTTCATAGATCCTTGGGGAAGATCTACACGAAAACATAGCAGACTACAGCAATCAATCAATATTTCATACTCGATATTATTATAGGCATAATAATCTTATTTCGAACATAATAAACACCTGCAAAGTGTGATATCCACGTGCAAAATAAAACCAATCATCGCTACCTAGGACCGGAAAATGAAAAATATACCTAAAGATCGCACAGAGCGCCATCTTGTACCCGTCCGCTCCGCCTCGGTAAGTATTCATAAGCGGATTTATGTTGCCAGATGAAAAAAATAAACAAGCAGCGTACTGAAAAAAGGAGTTTCATTTTCTTTCGGAGGAGGAAGAGGACGACATGACAAATGTGTGTGTGTGGATGTTTCATGAGAAAGACTTTGCACATTTAGGGAAGGTTCATATCTGACGGAACATGCGTCGCGTATTATCGGTCGCGTAACGCCAGAACAGACAAATGTATAGAAAAACACTTGACCGTTCACACTCAACCGATGATGCGTTAGTGCGTCGAGTGTGAACGGTCAAGTGTTTTTCTATACATTTGTCTGTTCTGGCGTTACGCGACCGATAATACGCGACGCATGTTCCGTCAGATATGAACCTTCCCTTAATCTCCTCCCGGTCACCTTCACTTGAAAAAAAATATGGAGGAAAAAGGTTCATAGGTTTTTCTGAAGTAGGTAATTGAACGCGTAAATGTGTTGAATATATAACCTCTGTGCAAATACTACTTTATCTTTACAATAGTTCCAGTAATGGTGTTGCTGTGTTTGTGTTTATTTATCTGATAGATATACCGCATTGTTTGTTCAAATGTAAATAAGGTTCAATTTATGCCACGCTCGGCATCGATTGGGAGAAACTGTCGACTATACTGATTGTAGCTCTAAAAGGTAGCGGGCAAAGCTCTGCTGACACAGTTGAAGATCATTTTTGTTCACAAAATAGGGCTAATAAATTCAATCGAGTTTGTAGCTTTCGAACCTCCGAGACCGAAAACTTGCGACTGATAGAATGAGTTGATGTAATAGGTATGTGGGAAACATTGTGTTTGCTAAGACGACAGGTAAACATAATCAATCAAATCAGCTAATGGTAGTCTGCGTGATATGATCCCAAGTGTGCCTAAATGACATAAAACACTTTTCTGCTAGATACAAGTTACTATATAAATGTAATAGTTGTAAGTAAAAAGCAACTTTTAGCGCCTTAATCCGCCATACTGCATAATAACTGCATTAGATTAACTTTCCAAACCACTCTTTTCCCAATCTTCTCCTTGAGCGAAGGTGGATCGGATCTGGAGTGCATCACGCGAGGTATCGCCTCGATGACGTCAGCCACTCCAGCAACCGGGTCAAGAGGCATATCCGACGTGAGAGGCATCGATCTGAGGTGAAGCCAGTTCGGTAGTTAGCTAGTTTTGAAGATCCGAGATAGATTGGTATAAGGTTGTGTGGAGCTTGAGCGATTATGGTAAGTTAGGCAAAGTGGATAGGTATTAATTTAATGAAGTCGCTTACTGCAATCATTGCATACTTAATTCTTCATTGTTACCTAGGGGAACAGTCGGGTGTTTAGCTAAGTCTTTATAAATGCCTTTTTATTAGACTTTTATGAAATTCATGATTATCTATGTATTTGTAACCCCACTTCGCCCTTTTTCAGACGATATGCTGTGAAATCTGTTGAGAATGTAAATAACACGCATCAATTTGTACATTTGACAGTTGCGTCACAATCGCCATTTTGCGTCGTCGCTCGAGCGTCGTGCGACACATCACTCATCTGCAGCGACATAAATCTTCAGCAAAAATATCAAAGAAACATTCTTTTTATAAAAACAACAATATTTTAATCTCCAAAGTAAAAAAACACAGCTGCCGACAATAACATTTCGGACGAAAGAATGTAATTTAACTTTTATAGTATTATTTTCTTTATAAAAAACCCTGTCTATCAGTGTGGGGGATTTAATAAAATCCTAAAATTCCGGTGGTGGGTCGCTTGGGAGGATGGGATGCTCGGGGGATGGCTGGTGGATCGATGAATATAAAGTTTGGCAATAAACCGGGGACAGCGGCGGCCGCAGAATATGTGACCGATGTGGCAAACAAACACAATTACATTGTTTTTATATGAGACTAGGAGAGACACGCGACTTCGTTTGCAAGATGTAATGTTTTTGAGGTTTATGTACCTATATCAATATTTTAATTGTACCGCGAACGATTGTTGCAGCGACCCACAAGGCTACACAGCTTTCTTTATTCGTATACCTACTAATATGATAATTATTATAATGGAATGAGTTAACATTGGCATAGCAGATATCTGGGTAGTTTTATTTTCTTTCTTTTTTTTATTTCAACATGAACAGCATTCGATCCTAAAAGCAGATCATGTTAACGTTGCCCAATTTTTTATAAGCAGGTTCGTGCCGACGCGTGCGTTTGCTCAATTAAGCAAGATCGAATTAAAAGGTGCATAGAAACTCACTGACCTCATGACGAGCGTGTAAAGAACTACTACAGTGCACATGGGCTGTTTAACACATAGCGCTACAATGTTATTTTGATTTCAGCGCACGGCCAAAGTATGAACTAACGCCGCCATATTGTTTTTAGAATACATTGCAAGTGATATTTCCCAAAAAAATGTTAAGTTTCCCAACAGCGCCACCCTGTCAACGTCATTCGAGTGCCAAAAGATCCATGTAGCTGTATATGTAGCTACAGACAGCCAGACCAACTGAAAGAGAACATACTATAACATCAGATAAGCCCATTCATTGTACGTATCTTTACTTTGTAATCCTCTTTAAGTGACTTTAAAAAGATGTCTTGAACATACCAATCTTTTTACTTTTACTTGAATACTTTATTCCAGCTTATGTTCGGATATCTTCAATATTTTCGCTGTAGAGATAACGAAGCGGTTCGGCGGATGATCGTATAAAAACCACAGCGAATATTTTAATTAAAACTTGTGGATAAATATGATTATACTTTTGCTACTAGCTGGCTGGAGCAAAAACAATGTATTGGTTTGGTTTACTCACTGTGTAGAAAATTATTCTGTTTTGGATTTCGGTTTTTGTTTAGATTTTTCTACATTTTCTTTTATGGGCCTTAATCAAGATCCTAATTGACCTAGCCTTTTCTCAGCCATTTTCAAGGTTTTCGGGTTTCATCATACGTAACTACCTATACAGGGTGTTACAGAAAGGGTATATCAATACAAACGGGTTGAAGAGTGTATCTGGTCTAGAATCTCTGTACAAAATTTCAGCTCAAAAGCATTAACTTTGAAAATGCCTAATATTTTTTTATTTTGACATCACGGCGCTGCACTGGCGCGCGGCGGCGTGATGTGCGTGTACTAGGCGCACAGACACACTACAAATAATAGATAATGATCCTCGTAGTGCGGTGACACGTTTGTTATGATTTCAATTTAATAAACTATCGAAATAAAAAAGTATTAAGCATTTTCAAGTTACTGCTTTTGAGCTGAAATTTTGTACAGAGATTCTAGACCAGATACACTCTTCAACCCGTTTGTATTGATATACCCTTTCCGTAACACCCTGTACAAGTACCTATACATGTATAGTCAAACAGACTAATTTTCTTTTCTTTCGTGAGCTCTCTGATGACTAGCAAAACCAAATTTGGTCCTGCAAACCCGGTCACTCCGTGTACAGCAGAGCTGATCAGCATCATTGTCTATGAAGGCTTTGGGCGACTTTTGCGGATTATCATATTTGGCGCTTCTTGTCTGGGTCTTCAAGATGACTTGTTTCAAAGCATTCAGTTGTTTTATGGATTGAAGTGCGCCACCTTTCTCGGTTTCGAGCAAGCTCCTGCCCCCGATCAACGGGTATTCCACACGTCGTAAGGTGACATTTGAGAACGTCTCTGTAGTGCAGGTATTGCCCACCCTGTGCACGTTTTCCTTGGGCGGGCTTTGAGTAGAAAACGAAAGACCTATTACATATATCGTAAATGACTAGCTAAAGTAGACTCATCTTTTATGGGGTACTGTTTAAAATGTTATAATAAAATACCTCCCCACATTCTTCAACTGAATGAGACAAAATTCAAGTCTTGTATTAAACGCACACTATGCAGGCAGGCATATTATAAGTTAGGGGATTACATCGCGGATAAAAATGCCTGGCTCAATGCTGGTCCTGCTCCACAACCACAACTAATTGATTAACACTTGAAAATACTGTTGGAGCTGCTGAAGATTGTAAGTCTATCTTTGCGTTGTATAAATTCAATCTCCTAGTATTGTATAATTGCATAACACATGTGTGAGTACTATGTACACACTATAAAGCTACCATTTACTGGGTATGTCTTTCATTGACTTGAATGTGCTCTGGCGGCTGAGAGTATGTCATGCTCACTCAAATGTCTCGCTGATGGTGGCGCATGTGTTGGATCATTTAGCTCCCTTCAAAATGGTTGAGCTGAATGGTGCTGATGCATGCGTCATGTTCGTGAACGGGCGCCGTCAGTAGGGACTGGTCATCTCTTTGCTGCCATGGCTTATTTTAATTTATTATTTGAATTGTTGTTTTTCCTCATCTTTTCATTATGGACGCTTTTAACGTTCTGCATCGTTCTCACATGTATAATTTTTAACATGAATGATGTAACCAAGACTTTGTAACTACATTATTTTGATTGATTTAAAAGAGTGTCCATGGAGTTTCTTGCCCGTTCTTCTCCATAGGTACCTACGCTTTGGAATGGGCAACTAGCTTCACTTTTTCTGACTGACTGACTTCTTGACAATTCAAAAGTGCCTGTAAATGGTTTAATTGAAATAAATGCTTTGAGTTTGAGTTTGAGTTTGAGTTTGACACTTACTATTTAGCATCGAACAAAATGGTTTCGTGTTGCCGCCATTTCGTGTCAGTTCTACTAAGTCTTAAATAATAATAATCTATTACTAACCAACTCTAAAGCCTGGTACTGACAGGCGTGACTTGAACCTAGGTAGCACAATTGTCAGGCTGTACAGGTTGTATTTCAACAGTCTCAGCTTAGCTAATCTCTTATCATTTTGTACATAGAGCTTGAACTCAAAAAAACTAGTTCAGTTCAGATTGCTTTTTAGAATCATTTTTAGTACATTATGTAACCAGAATTATGGTCCCACTGCAAAACAAACGCCTCTTCTTAAACAGAGAAGGCACAGCTTTTTGGCTATTTGAAGACGATTTTCTTCACATTATTGAAAAACATAGTCACTGGTGTTCAAGATGAGAAAGATCCATTGGTTCTTACTTTATTTTGAACATGCCTTTTCCTTCATGCTTCGGTCTTTGCGAAGCTAGCTCCTTAACCTCGGGGCCCTTACGACATCGTTGTTACGCTGTATACACCTTTTTACGTAAAGCCATGTTGTAATTTGCGCTACTTGTTTTTATGAGCACAAACGAAATATTAGTGCCCCAAAGGGATTGCTTGAAATAATAAATTACATTTATATTTGGTACGAAGGAGTTCGTTGAGCACGTAATTGTCTGTACTAAGTAGGTACTTGGTACAGGTATTTCTGAAAAAGATCTAATGTACGTAATATGATAAAAAAACACTCGAAAGACTTAAGTGAGTGCCATAACTTTTATACAGCAGTAACTAACTCTGGTTATTTTGGAAGATGACTTCAATTAAGTACCCAAGAGACCTTACATAATAGGTCTATAATACCAAAAATCATTTATTCAAAGTAGGCTGAGAATCAGCAATTTTTGGACTTCAAAGAACGTACGACCAGTCAAGAGCATAATCAGCCTATTACGTTCCCACTGCTGGGACACAGGCCTCCTCTCTGTGAGAGGAAGTGGGCCGTAATCCACCACGCAGGCCCAGTGCGGGTTGGTAGATGTTACATGTCATCGAATTTTTTGTTCTATAGGACATGGTTTCCTCACGATGTTTTCCTTCACCGTTTTGAGAGCAGTGGTAATGAGATAAATTACACAAAGTATAGCGCCTGCCTGGGCTTAAACCCACGACCTAAAAATCGTAAGTCGGGGCCGCTACAACTGGGCAACCTGCTAGCAGTCAATCCTGGTCTCTTCAACACAAGTATCTTCCAAACATAAGCCGCCGCACTCTCTCCCTTCGCCATAATAATAATATTATAATGAAGCCATAATAATATTAGGGAACATAATCACAATATGCACGTGCTAACACAGTGCGGCGCGCGGCGTCACGGGGAGGCTGCGGGTAATCACCGTGATTATCCGGTGCGAGCAATTTCACGGAGTTCGGTACGACGTGATGTCACGGAACTCTGCGTTGTAGCACGTTAATCTATTAATTGCAAATTGTGATGGGAGGTTTTTGCACTGTTTTACAGATAGGTTTCTGCAGTTTTGGACACAGGTTTGGATTTAGTATGAGACACAATACTTGCCCTATAATACAGATAGTTGTTTAGGATCTGCATTAGATGCAGTAAAAGTAACCCTACAGTAAAGTCAGTCCAGAAGCCACACACGAGTCATCAAGCTATACTCTACTTTTGTACTAAATTACAGCCCCTTAAGCTTAGCTTGTCGAATACGTATTTTTAGTGTATCTGTTAGTACATTTACAGAATGTCCAAGACAGTCCACATTTTAGTGCATACAGTCGCCGATTCCTGCGTCGAATTGCATTCATATTTATTAAAACCGCGGTCATGGACTCACGGCTTACGCTCAGCACGCGTACATTGAAAGCTTCGCCGCGGCTCCGACGACGTCGCTCCGTATAACACGCGCCTATTTCATCTCGAGCATACTTGTGATGAGTTCACCAGAGAGTAGGAATGAGACAAGTAACGCGACGTGTTTTGATATTTGCGCATGTTTAAAGTCACATTTGGACCTTTGGGAAAGCACCAGAAATCATAAATACGTATCTACATATATCGATAGCACAGTATTACTGGGCACGTTCTGTCTCTTTTGCCGTTGTCTAAGATTAGCCCGTCAGCAAGAATTTCGGCAGGGCTGACTGCTCTGAATGCGTCCGGCATCGTCACTTGTAAAACACGCGACACATGAAGTGGGCACAAAATATTTATTTCGAACCTTGTCTTTTTCGTACTTAAAGTCATAAACCTTTTAGGTGGAGCCCGGGGCGTGATTCCCGTGATTTGGCGAGAATAAACCCGAGATGCGAGATACGACTTCGGGTATACGCGCCCGGGTAAAGGAGCCCGGTTATAGGCGTCAGGGTATGCGCGCCTCAATGGCGTACTACGCTTTATTTACGAGACACGCCTCGGAAAGGGCTGCTCTAAACTTGATAACACATCCTTTTAGGGAATGCGTCGAGATCTTCTTTTGTCTTCGAAAAGCGAATTGCATTTGAGAATCATCCAATCTTCCATATTGAACAACAAACGATCGGCAATGTATGTATATCAATGAGGTAATGTGATGGGGTCTTATGGGGCACTTGACGTAATGAGCTGCGTGTCCTGATATCCGCACGTTACAGGAACGTTACTGATAATGCTAAACTCGAAGCTTATAAGTTGTGGGCTGAAAAAATAGTTTGAATTTGACACGCCAAGAAGAATGAGAGAAGAATACATGGCTGCTGATGAATACGATTGACTGAATTGATAATAATGATCATCGCGCGGTCAGCTTGCGTCCATCTCTACTTATCCCTAAGCGGTTAAAGGTCGGTGATTTCGCCTCCTTTGTTCTTTCTTCTATTTGCCGCAACTTTCTTCTCTGCAGTGCGGTGACGCATGCATTCTCGGGTTATTTATATTTTCACTGCATTAGTGTTTAATGCTGCGAGTCACACGACGCTACGGTGCGCGGTGTCGGTGCTCGCTACTTAGAGCATGTTGTACGTATAATTGTAAAGTTTATTTATTACTCCAGGAAAGGTCACGAACGAATAACTGAGCACAATTTAAAATGAATTTCTTTGTTCCGAGGTATGAATTATACGAAGCACAATAGCAATAAATTGTAAAGCGGATTAAGTTTTGTTTACATATCCTCTATTGCTTTTCCCTGACACTAGACAGTAATAAAGTAGATATACAGATTTAAATTTAATCATATCTTTATTCAGCAGGTGAACAATTATTAGAGTCACCATAATATTTAGATTTTGGAAATATGTATAGCGTTATCAATGTACAGACGCCAGCACATCAACCTACTACAATCTGTCAAATTTCTTTAATAGATTTTCAACTTTATCACTAAAGCATAAGGTTCAAAGTTGATTGGGAAAATGTGACAGTTTCGGGTAGGTTGATGTGCTGGCGTCTGTACGACGTATCATAAATTCTATTCTGGCCACCTTCTCCGAAAAATCCCTTCACTATCACTTCGTACAACCTTGTTAATCCTAATTCATTCACAAACCACGCCCACACAATAAACTCAACCATTCTATTACGCCATCTTGACCACGCTCTGAACACACGCATGGTATTTATCACGATGGCTTCCTCGCTATATTTTTAATCAAGACGTTATGCCGCACGCTGTGCACTGACCTTGTAATGCGGGTATGCTAGACGTGGGAATACGTAAGTTAAATATATATTTCATTTGTACAGGAGTAGAATAAATTATAGAAGTGGTGAATAGAATTACAATAACTTTTAAAGCATGAATAAATTGCAAGAATACTCTGATTAAATATAGGCTTCCCAATGTCAATACTGTGATGACGATACGTGGGGGTTGTGTCGACTAAAACAAAACATGACTGTGATATATTATTTAATATTTTGGTGAAATAAATGATCTTATCTTATTTTTCGTCAATTATTAATAGACGAAAAAAAAAAACAAAAATTATAGACCATAATCCACACGTTTGTCATATAAATTGGGGGTCGTAATTATGTCGTTATTAGCACACACGAAGGCGGCTGTGTAATTTTTTTGACATAAATCTTTAGTCACCTCTCGAGATTCATGAGACAAATTAAGGGCCTAGCCAGCTTAGCCTATCCTTTGGCTTTCACAACCCAGCGCATTCTTTAGTCACTTCTAAACATAAACGGAACATTTCGGTTTACCACCTCCTAGCTAGGATCAAGACATTTCATGACGTCACTTTCCGACAGTCAGAACACCTTGTATGCGCCTGCACTGGGCGTAAAGCCGCAATCAGTATGCGTGTGTGATACAAGTGTCTGACACAAGTGTCCGACACTTCTCTTGGATTACTGTGACTAAAGTGTGGCTGTGACGTGCTCTGTTGGTGAAGGAACAAAGGGTTTGAAACAGAGATATCAAGTAATAGCTTGGTTTGTGTGTCACCTTTGAATTATGGGCTTTAGATTAATAGGTACTGGAAACAGTCACCTTCATAATAATCATGTCATTTTCTATTAGGACAAGTATATGCTGATAGTAAAATCTGCTCTTCGTTTACGACCAGATTTTTATGGTGATAACTTTTATGTAATTACTGGATTATGTGGGAGGAGATAAATAAAACTAATAATACTCGCTATACCCAGAAACATAGAGAGAGATATTTATTTGTGCCACAGACTAGATAGTATGTCCACACATGTTGATATATATGGGAAGGCGGGAAATTTAAATATATATAACATTACATATCCGACAAACCCTACAGAAGTAAGTACTCTCTTTATTGTTGCTTAGCTAGTGTGTTCATCAAGCCTCAATGTTCTCCATCTTGTACGAATATGTACAACATTATTTATCTACTCCCTATCTTTCCTTTACATCTTCCTTTAGGGGATTCAGTAATAAAATTGCTCATCAATTACTGGAATCACTGACATACGAGAATAGCCATGTTCTGTACCTAGTCCATTGCCCTCAAATCTCCAATTAGTATGCATCCCAATGGCCGACAACTCGAGGAAGTGTCCCTCCGCTCGCGCTCTCCTGGCGCACTTCACACAAGTGGCGGCACGTGGTCGATGGTTACGACGATCACGTGGTCGACCAGCTTTGTACCACTCTGGGCATACTTTTAGAAAATCGATTGTGTGTGAAAACGGGATAGTTTTGCATGTGGATCAAGGATCTGCGGGATACTGGTCTTGGAGTGGTCTTAAAGTTTGCAAAATCGTCATACATCAAAGTACCGAAATATTTTAATGTTTAACAAGATGCCGTTATGTTCTACTCTCAAGCTGAGAACTATATTAACAGAGAGTAGTCCGAGTGCTCTACTAATAAAAGGCTTCCTGACTAACTCAGGCGCTTGGCATTATCGACGGCAGTGAAGTATTTGTATTCCGAGGAGTCTCTTGTAATTATACACTTACCTACTTGAAATCCATTTTCAGCGCGGTATATAATAATGAGGTATCCATTATCATCTACCGTTCTGAATAGTGAAAGTAAGTACGGTCAGCAACAAAAGTCGATTAACACTTCAGTTTTTTTTTTCTTAGTTTTTGAGTAAAATATTTGTTCAAAATTACAGCAGAAGAACTTTTTTTAGAATATTAACTCTGCTATTAGGTATGTGAAAAGCTAAAAAGCACTTTATTGAAAAAAAATCTTGTCAATTTAAAAACATGTAAAAATTACAGTGTTAATCGACTTTTGTTGCTGACTGTACAATAAAAACAAAAGGCAGATGGATAGAATACTTTTTATTTCATAAACATTACAGATGCGGTCGGGCGGGTGTTATCGCAGACAGAGGACAGACAGATGCTACAATTACATACAATCAAATCACCATATGTCTACAACACGTACTTACACAGGCTGTCTAACATAAACACCTATTACGTGTAATAACATCGTCATTGCGTTCGCTTACCATAGCATTAACATAACGCGCTTCAATCGTGTGCGACCTGTGAATACCCTGTAGTAATAGGGTCACTTGCGTTGGTTCTGCGCCCATTTGTAAAGTAAATAACTTCAGTACCTCTTATTTTATGCCATTCCAATATCTTATGGATATTTTGGACGTACTTACATTTTTACTATTTTTCAGTCGTAGTTAGTCTAGATCACAACTCTTAATGTACTCATACTGTTTTAAAAACATTTTATGGAGTATATATATTTTGATTTTGGATATAAATAATTGTTCACACAGTGAAAACCTCCCGGAAAAATAACTATTCATTGTACTCATTATGCTATTCTCATATTTCAATTATATCTTGTGTACTTTCGTACCTTTCACAATAAATGTTCAAACTATGCCAGTACATTCCCATAAATTTTACTTACCTACAACAAAACTATTTGCTTACCTTACTCTCAATTCACCAATAAAGTTGAAATATGGCCGACGGTATACGGACGTGCCGCCTACGCCGTAGCGTCGTAGCTCGTAGCACGCGCTACACATTATTATAACACATTGTTCCCCGGGGTAGGAACCCCGGGTCTATCTTATTATTTTAATTAAGTGAATGTTTTACTACTATGTTTACTTTAAGGGTGAACATTGTTTTATTATGATCATGTTTCTATGTTTAATAATTAAAGTATGTAATATATTTGTTAATAAAACTAAGTCGACCCCAAAAATAGTTGGGAAAAGGCAAGGATGATGATGATTTTTTTTTTAATAAATTGCGCATTTCCAAGGTTACTGTTCATGGCAGAACCTGTCATGTTTATAGCTAAATATAAAAAAATTGTCTTTTCGACGATATAAAGGAATATTTCAGAGGCAATATAAAGTGCTCTGTACTTTAGAAACACGTACTTATAAGATGGCCGATGATAAAAAATCTTTTTTTTCTCATTGGATGTTTTTGTTTTATGTGAGGAATTATTTGTTTTTGCGTTTTATGAACCTCTTTATAAAACCTAAGTAATTGAATTACCATTTCCAATCTACACTGCTACCATAAAATACAAACCAGAATAACTCAATCACGACTTCCACGAATTAAACAATCTCGTACTACGGCGTAGCGCTACGAGCTACGAGGCTACAGTGATTGCGTAGCAGCAGGGGTCACAATAGACCGCTTACTGGTTACCGGGAGCCTCTCAGGGTCCCAGGGGGTCCCAGTGGGGGGGATATTCACTGAGAAAGGATAATGACCTGGTAAATGGTAACTTAGCTCTGATAAATTGGATCCCTTGGTCGGAAATACGATTTTTGTGATGTAAGGTAGGTAGATCTTAGTTTGAACCTAAGTTAGTTTTGTTCTGCGTGTAATAAAACGTACAGAGCAATACGATAAAATGTTTTGGTAAACTAATTCAATATCGTAAATTGTTTAGAGGTGCTCTACAAACATTGTTCAATAAAATGTTTTATATTCCAAAGCCGTTATTTTTGCCAATTATGTAACAATTTAAAACAACACGAAGCACAAGTCTATTATTCGTGTTCTATGAACATTAGAATCATCGTGACGTCATCACTTACTGTTCACTTCCTGCTCTGCAAGCGCACTACGGCGGCGCCATAAACTGCGGAATTTAAATATGTCATCAACGTACGATAGGTTCACGTTAACGTGCACTAAACTATGAGGAGGTTATGGACGAGTGACATGCGACGCGGTTGCACTCGCCGGAGAACGGAATAATAGACGGGTCATAAAAGCAGACAGTGGCGAAGGGAATTTATGACAGAGGTAAGCCGGAGCAAATGAAAATGCCAAAAAAAAATTTAATAATGAATTGACTATAGTGTGGTTATGTTCTGAATTTTCGAAGGGAAGCCGGTGGGAATCGAGCTGTAAGGTACCTTCGCCACTGAAAGCAGATCTACGAGTATGTTGTGAATGTAAACGAATACTTGGTTAAGTTATCTTTAATTCTCGGCCACTATCATCCAGCTGTCAATCTACATCTACTAATTCGTGTTTAGCTATCAATAAACAATATATTTATATATATATTTGAATCATTCTCTGTATGTCGATTTCTGTTATGTCGAGCTGTGAGTTATCTACTTTTTTCTACCTCTTCGTTGTGCAAGCATCGTTTTTTGTTTCACCTTGATGTCGACTGCCAAGGGAACAGTCGGAAATAAAAATGAAATACAGTTAAAGTGATTGTAATTAAAGTAATTTAGCTTATTCCCCACCTCACTACCAAACGTCACTACTATTGAATAGGGATATCTTTTACATTGAGACAAAAGCACAATTGCCCTGCAGTAGCTACAATCTGTGTGCTATAAAGTCACACATCAATATTGAAGGAGATATAATTGGACGCGGTGCTCGACGCTCGCAAATGACTGCGATTCATCAATATACAATCAGCCACATGCTGCTGATGAGTAATCTCCGTGTTCACACTATTAATTAGTTATGTCCAATGCTGTCTACTGTTAGAATTTTGGAGTTCGGAAACATTATACATAAAACTGCTTATTTCCCATAGTTTATAAGCATACGACTAGCTTTTCCAGGAGACAGGTGTAAGCAACAAAAGTACCTATAATAAATCAATTTCCACATAATACCCCAGAAAGATGACACTTTCACTATTTCCCACAGTGTTCATTATCCCTGAATCAACAAGGAAATGCTTCAATAGAGCAGGGGCTCTCAACCTAAACTCGGTTTCAAAATTAGTACCTACCCTACCGTCAGTCATGCCACTCGATGTACAAAGTCGACGTACACTGTGTGCCGAGCGAGCAGGCCACCGAGTAAACTAATTAGTGCTGCCCTCCATGTCGTATTATTAAATCTCTTTGTTACTTCCCTTTGTTCATTATAAAGGGTGGGCTGCTGCTGTTTGCACGCGTGTGTACGTGATACAATTCAATGGATGGACGTGAATGGGACTGTATGATTAATTGTTTCGGATTCATGGTGAGCACCGAACTTGTTTTTATTTATGTGGTGAGGTGTTGTCGTTGTTATTAAATTCAAGGTATGATTGCATCTTCGTACATATATGGAATAGTACTTCGTATTGATCGAGTAATAAAAAAAAGTAGGAATCATATAAAAATAGTATAGTTTATTCGTAGCTATCATGACTCGTGACATGGCCGGCGGTCACCTTGTTATTATGTAAATACATTCATGATTACGAACACTTTACATAATTAAACAACGAGTGCTGATGTGTATTACAAGCTGTGAAATGTTGCGCTGAAAACTTTGTAAATTACTTATTTCCTAAAAGTTTGGCTGAATTTCTTCAATAGCATTTCGTCTAATACTGTACAGAGTGATATTAATTCAGAGTCACGCAGTATGAATGGGTGGCGAAGCGCTGCGGCTAAATAATGGAGCCACTCTCTAAAATGTGTAGCGCTGTGGGTCAAAGCGTGACCCTGCGCAGCGGGCGCGGCCGCGGTGCTGGCGGCTTGTGATAATGGAGAAGCATCTAGAAAAACTTTTAGAGAAGGATGGTCGACTAAAGGAAGAAAGGGAAAGTTTTAGCAGTAGCGATGTAGCCTGGTCGGCCACAGCGTTCATGTGTTTTCAATTTGAAGGGCTTACATAGTAGCATAGAATGTCGTTCTGCTGTTCTGTAGATACCTCAGTATTCTTTGGCCAAAGAATTAGCATTGCCATTCAACGTGGCAATGCTGCCAGACTTCTGGGCACGTTTCCGTATGACAGCGATGCGGACGAGTACTTCGACGCCTTTGTTTTTTTTTATTTATTTGTATGGTAAGTTAGTTACTAATTTATTCTAGTATCTAGTGTATATAGTTAGTTACAACAAAATAGTATAGGTAACTTAAATAAAATAAACAACGGGAATTCCACAAGATTATCTCTCACTCGAGTTATGTATCTCATCTGCCTGCCTTTTCCCAACTATTTTTGGGGTCGGCTTCCAGTCTAACAGGATGCAGCTGAATACCAGTATTTTACGTGAAGCGACTTCCTATTCGACCTCCCAACCTAGTTACTGGGTAACACTATTTGTCAGACTTTCGGGCTTCTGACGAACCGTAACGACTGTCAAAGATCCACAAATGACAGCCGGGACCAACAGCTTAACGTGCTTTCCGAGGCACGGAGGGGTTTCAATGTGTAAAGATGGTCAATTGGTCACCCATCCACGGACCAAACGCGGCAAGCGTAGCTATAACCTGATCGATCGACCCGTTTGGCTGGTATTACTTAACCACGAGCCCCATTACTTAGTCCGAGCACGAGTTATGTATCTACTGTGTTTTAAAAACCTCTTCAGGGGAATCCGCTGGATACGAGCAGCGTCGTTGTGCCGATGCCTAGGGAAGCCACCGCTTATTAGTGGTCTTCCGCCTGCGATAACGATGATAAACTCATATAATTAGCTATGTTACATACAACACCCGCTACAACTAGCCCCACACACTTCAGAGCTCGCTAACAACCAGTATAATGATGAAACACGCGCTCGCTAATGCTCCGCGAATGGCGCTCTACAGTTATTGCACATGTTGTTACACACGCCCTGCACGTAAACCCCTCTCTATGTACACACCTGATTCATGATACTGGATATTTCTTTGAAACAACAGTTATTACTTTAATACTACTGTTAGGTACGTGGTGCCAAATTCGCCAGGTCGATTTTCTACCAGCTAGTAACACGGAACTATTTGATAACGATCATAATCGATTGCGACTTACTCGCATGATCGATTAATAACTTATAGCTAATATTTTATCCCGATGTCGTGTCATAATAGATCTCTCTATTATATACCCCTCTATACGGGAATTGCCCCCAATTATAGTATTTTTAAGAACGTTCGCATTCTAATCTCCATCGCAATCTGTCAAAAATACAATCAATTTACATACATTTTTGACATTGATTGTCGCTGGGATGAGATTTCAACTTGAATTTAAGCGTTTTTCAAGTACGAACATTGGCCTCCTGGTAAATATAACAAAGCTAAATTCTACCTGTATCAAATTCTCAAACAAGAAATGGAATTTCAATCATTTGAAGCTTTCTGAAATCAAAGATTAGTTATTTAATTTAGTCGCTAATTATTTGTGCCGACATCGTACCATCTTATTTAATATTGACAAAGGCTTAGACACGAAAGGATGTCAAAATATTTACCCAACAGTAAGTATAACTGTGAAATTAAATTCTTCTCATCTTATTATTCCACTGGGCTTCTAATCAAAGCGAGTTTAGCAGGCTTCACAATAAACTCGCTCTGGCGATAGAGAAAATTGCTACGCTTTGTCTAAAGGACAGAACTACGTTGTGAGTTGTGACCAGTGTAAAGAGACTTGAAACAATATCTTTACTGCAGTGAACTATTGATCGCTGCGTTACTATGTACCAACTGTTTACTCTCTCACAGAATTTACAACACCTGGCTGTTGTTTGCTCTATTAAGTAAATTGACCATTCTTCTTAGTGTGTCGATGGCACAGTAACACATAAATGAACATTGTCCCTCATCATAATTATTCTTTTTTCCATTGTAAGTTTTGTTAATAAGTGTTATTTGTGGAAGAAAATAAAACATTTTATTATTATTTATTATTATTATATATTTTTTTAAAATTTGTTTGCCCCAAAATTGGCACACATAGCTAAGCTAATGAGATACCATACATACACACACACACACACCCCCACACTTACTTCCATTTTATTATCGATTGGGTTTAACAAAAATATAATTCTACATAATATGTTTTTACGACTCCATTGAGTAATTGTATTGTACTTTTAACCAACCATTTAACTTTTTAAATAGGTTTTTGCTTATGCCTCTAAACCAAAACTCTGCAATCATTAATATTAGCCAAGGCAGAAGACAGTCGATGTACCTAGGTAAGTCACAAAGAATCGGGGCGTAGTCAATACAAATCGCCCTACATAGGTACCAAAATATAAGTGTTATGTATACACTTATATTTTAGTACCTGTGTAGGACCTCGCCTATATTTAACTGTAAAAGCCG
The DNA here is from genome assembly GCA_947508005.1 of Amphipoea lucens. Taxonomy (NCBI): domain Eukaryota; kingdom Metazoa; phylum Arthropoda; class Insecta; order Lepidoptera; family Noctuidae; genus Amphipoea; species Amphipoea lucens. Next base: position 702,160 of record OX382368.1, on the reverse strand, counting down.
CCATTTCCCTAGTTAAAAAATAATAGCTCATAGTTATAAACCAATTTGCTCACAAATAACCGCCTATAACTGTGTATTTGGTACAAAGACAGGTAATTGCTTCAGTAATTAAATTAACTTCATGACTCGTACTTCCTGCCCTTTCACGAAGCTTTCAATGTAATTAGTGTATTTGTATTGTTGTTACGAGCGAAAAGTGTTTAATCATCTTTTCATCATATTATTTCTTATTGAATTCTGGCCGGCTGCGGGGTTAGAGAGATATTTTCGTAGCGTTTGACGTGAATGACTGAATTTATGTTAAAATTTTCCTTTTATTTTCACACCTTGCGCAGGGTTGTTTTATTCAATTTTTTGCTTCCTTTTTAATTAATTTTATGACGGGTTTTCTTTTTTCCTTACAAATATAATCAGATTCTGTGTTTGAATGCAAAAAAAAATGTAGTGTAGAAAACATCCATGAGTCTGCTCTTCATTGCCAAAATGAAGCCAAAGCGTGCACATAATATTATAAGCTAAAAATCCACCACTAAACTGAATAATATTCACAGCCACATCTAAAAGCCTCTATAATTTAATACCCAAGGTATCGAAGGCTTCAATCACGACTCTGCTTCCGGTCCCGATACGTCAGTATAGTGACGTCATGACTGAATGCCGCCCTTACTTCACGTAAGTAGCGAGTAATTGTTGTCTGAAGCTTTCAGTAAGTAATTAGAGACGGTTTCCTCAGTCTACCCTCATTGTTTATATACACATACTACAGGCTGTCTATATCTAGTATGTTATACAAATATGTCGACTCTGTTACGATAAGAATTTATTTGCCAATTTTTGTACTCAATGCCTTTGCCTTGTACCTTTTACGCTGTATAAAGTTTAATACTTAAATAAATACATTATGCGGAGGATTATAGGGAACAGTTTATTCGATCAAACAACAGTGTCGGTATAGGTTTGTTCAATTAAGTATCAAGACGTTCGCACAACTAAAAACCATTTTGAATGTATATGATTCCTTACTAGACACTAAAAGCCAATGGATTTAATGCTACAATAGTGTCTAACATTATTGTAACAGGTCCATGATAAAGAAAAGTGTTAATATACGAGGACGGAAGCCAGTCATATTGACCAATAAAAATATAGAAAATTTTTCCTTTGGTCAACTGGACCCGCGGGTCCAGTTCGAGTGGGTCCAGTTGACCAAAGACTCTTAGCACAACAATGTTACCTGAACAAAATGGCGGCCACATTTCATCCTAATAGCTTCCACAATAGTCGCATAAAACGGCAGCTCATTCTACTTTTCATTTTCTCCGTTCATTATTCAAAGTTGATGAATTTTAAAAACTCGACAAAGCAAAGGTAATAAAAGGGAGGTTGTAAATTCGGGCGGCGGCCGCGAGCGGCGCACGCCGCGCGGAGCCGTGCGATACCGCGCGGTAAACGGACTGGATTTTTATTAGTAACTCTTTTGCCCGCGGCTTCGCCCACGTGGCAGTTAGATACAGTCCCACAGGAACTTAGTACCGGGATAAAAGTATTCTATGTCCTATCCGTTAAGACGTGTAGAGGTAACAAAGTTATTTTCGTATTTATAGTATTCCTTCTCTATTTAATTTACTCAGTCACCAGCTATTACATCTCTTTCTTAATATTAGCTCACATAGTTCTGCCACACCCCGGACACTCCATACAACGCTCGCAAAATAATTACCTACTACCACTACATTGACAAATGACGTTTGTATACGTGTAAATGTGTGCGTGAAATCTAGTAGGGCTGGCTGGCGCAGTATTGCGTAGGCGGCGGCGCTGCCCGAACGTATGCAACAATGGGGCGCCGCGCGCCGCGACACTAGGTACTCACAGAAATCTAATTAATAACATTTCTATTGTACTACTTTTCAAGTCGAAGAACGAATAGAACGTGAAAGAAAGAGACATAACTAAGACAATAAAGAGAGAGAGCAATTTGGTATGTTAATATTACGGAAGTTTTAATTGTTCTAAAACGAAGAAAACTTGGAAAATAAATGAATAATAGAGAAAATTATGAAAATAAATTATCACAACACTGGCTTAACTTGTTTGTCTGTAATATACTAGCTTTTATTTTTTATGGGTTTAAAGGATATTTGAGTTGCTGTTCCTTACCTTCTTTCATGTTTCGGGAACCGAAAGAAACTCCTGTCTTTATCGTTCCTCGATGAAGATAAGCATCCAAATAATGCACAATATACAACCATCGTGATTAACACAAAATATAAAACTTTAAAAAAATAATGTGTTCGTGTGACCAGCAGTAGGTAGGTACAGCGCTGCGGTTCTTGTGTATGCGAGCGCCATTGTTAAAGAGCAGGCGACGAACACATCGAAGTGCGGGGTGAGGTGCGGTAACTGATGTTAGTGCGGGGAAGGGAGTGGCCTTTCTGTACGCAGTACTTTAAGTATTCTGTGGTTCTGCTGTTACACAAGGTTCTTCTAATAATTACTACAGTGAACTATTACCTACTACAAAAGTAATAGTCATAATTGTCAGGCTTGGTAGACAGATTGATATTCACAGTTTGTTAATATTAGGTAGCCTTGGTCCATTTAACCTGGGCTAAGATATTAGCAGATACAAGCCCTGTATAGTAAATGCAGGCTTAGGTATAACCAAGTTTAATCAAGTACATTTCCACTAAACATTTCATAATGCTCTTAATGTTACATTAGATATCATTGTGGTTGGTGCCTGTCCGTTTAATCTTGAGATGACTCGTGGTTGGACCGCGTGAATGCGTGGGTTTGCGGATACGCTAAAATATGACACCGTGCGATGGGTGCGGTGACATGCGGTAGTAGCTGCGACGGTTGTGGCTATGCAGATTATTTTGTGATAAATCTAAATAGTGTTTATGAATCGTTCTTCCTATACCTACTAATGTGTTCTTAAAGTAACTAACGATGTAAAATTATGTAAATAATTTATTCTTCGTTTGTAGACATCGTATTTTTTTTATTATTCTTCTTTGTAAAAAAGTGAAACATTATAGCATGCACACAGGAATGGTGTCATAAACATGTCCCTTGGCTCCAAAACTAGGTTTGTACCTGTGACTTGGGAGTCAATCTACTCATAGTGTTTCTTTTATAATCAACCTTATCAACATAAGTTAGAACGATAAAAAATTAAGTAATAAGGTTTAGGGTAGACGAGTTCTTGCTCCGGTCACAAACCGGACGAGTCTCGTGGAACTGCGCGCAACGTTAGCAATAACTGTTTATGTGCCGTTCGTGCCAAATTACCATCCTTATTATATCTATACTAACTCTGAAATAGGGAAAGAAATGGTCTAGTAAAAAGGGCAGTACCTAGTAACACTAAGGTTGTAGCGATGATTTACAGCAGCTATTTACAGGGTCTTTTAGACCCTGTAAATAGACAAACGTACTTTGTTACAGTTTTTAATAAAGAATTAACAGCTAAAATCTCAATCGTAAAAGTAACGAACGCCGCTGATAATTTAGGCGGTTCTGATAAATCCATCCTCGTTTAGTTAATACTAGCAGCGCCCCACGGTTCCACCCACATAAACCAACTATCCTATGTCCTTTCCCGGGACTCAAACTATCTCTATACCAAATGTAATCTAAATCGGTTCAGCCTCAGCGGTTTAAGCGTGAAGAGGTAACAGACAGACACACACTTTCGCATTCATAATATTATATAGTATGGACTAGTCTAACGTCGCACTACTATCTGAACTTACCTACCCTTAGTCTAGACAACAGAAGAAAATGAAGTCATAAGCCTCGAATAAGTCTGTGCGGCATTCTCCATAACTTCGATAACAAATAGAAAAATGGTTTTGAAATTGAACTGAATAATTTTCTTTTTACCCGTTTTAAATCTAACAAGTGCCTAAGTATTTTTCATAAGCGAGAATGGAAAAAAATACCGAATTCATCGCGCTGGGGCTGGCAAATATTAGGGCAAAAGAGATACACCTAATGTCAAAAAGCAGCCGTGCGCAAAATACGCGTTTTGACGTGGACTTGGGGACACCAGCCCAACTTACCAATACTGAAAGACAGGAGTCAGTCTAATTTTTCCAGAACGACGTCTCCAAAGAGCGTCAATCCATACCCTAAAGCATCAACGACAGTCAATACCTCATTAAGAAAGTGATCATATCACTCACGCCCTTACACCAGCGCCATAAACGCTATCTGACGCATGCGCGCTGCGGCGCCAATATAAATTAATTAGCGGTAATGAGCGCGCCATATTCACGCTTTATGGCGAATAAATTCTTGTTTAGAGGCTCCTCCTTTTATTAATGTGGCACATTGTTTTTTGACAGGCTTTTATAGCGTGTTCATTTTATTGTGGGATTTTCTTTTTATGTTATTATTAGGTGTTAGAGCGCGCTTTCTGATCGTGGAATAAACCTCGTTTATTTGCGCTTTTTTAACATCTAATGTTAAGAATCTTGGTTAGCTATTATGTTGTTATGTTTACAGGGCCATTTAGTTACACTACACTAAATTATAGTAAGAATGACTGAGAAATACCTACTTATATAATAATATATCTATGATTCACACGATCGGTACGCAGAGCACAATTTTCGATCAAGAGTAAACTAGGTAATTCATCATGCAATAAGCTCAAGATGAATAAGTTTACGCTCAGCAGCAGTATGAATTGGGATGTCCATTCAGGACCACTATAATAGAGAAAATGATGAGATCGTTAGAGAAGAACATTAATATGTGATAGTATCATGTATCGCGTTAAGAAACGGTTGAATTCACATCTTAAAATGCTAAAGCGTCATTCTGTCTATTCCAGATGGACCTATAAGCATTTTTTCGCGACAAAAAAGCCTTTGAAGCGGTCCCTTGACGCATAACTTGGAGTCGCAGGCCCCATTTACGTGCAAATCGTCACTTTGTTCGCTCGTTCGGCGGAAAAATGGCGTCATCTTTTGTCACATGCTATACCTATACCTACGTGGAATAGATAAGCTTAATGTAGGCATAGGTAAAAAAGCAATGGGTTTTAAAGAATATCTCTTTTACAAACCGCTTTTCAGAATGCAACCTTGGATTTGCATGTTAGGACGGGTAGTCTTCAGGACCTGCCAATTATGTACAGGTAAGTAGGTACAAAATAGGCATTAAGAATCAATGTTGTCTTTTCATTTTATAAAATTTTATTCTCCTAGTAGATAATTCAGCTAATAGTACTGTCTTAACCCACAAACTTAACCTTTACCATAAATCTGCCCTGCAGTAAAGTACCTCAAATAAAACACAATAACTCGTACAACAAACATCTCTTTGTACTAAGCTTTATAAAGAGCCGGAGTTGGCAAGCAAAGTTTTTGTAAATAAGCTGAAACAAAAGCAACCCAGCGACCACCCGCGCCCCGCCCTGCGCCCCCGGCGCCCCCAGCGCCTAGTAGCAGGCTCGGCTTCAAATGTAATAACGAATTCTGATTATTATAATAAGTTCTATAGAAAATATTCAGGTAATGGATAATTTATAATCTTTATAAAATTAGATTTTTTGTTTGAGAGAAAGCTGCTATTTTATCTACAGCTACTTAGACCGTACATTGGCTAAGCTTTGACACCTTACCTACCTAAGATTAACAATACGTTCAATCAGCTCAACTACCAGGTAATGTATAAATTACTTCATCTTTTTGCATACACACGAGACATAAAAATATAACCCAAAAACAGGAAAACATCTCGTGACTTTATTAAATTTTGTCGAGCTTTTCCCTACAAAGTGCATTAAAGTTGGCAAAGCTACTTCACAACCCGGGGAGAAGTCCCCGGGGTGTGAAGTAGTTACATAATACTACATAACCTTACATATAATACATGTAACTATCATGATTTTGTCCGCAGTACCTCGCTGCGGGTTTCCTGAACTTTCTGAACGCGCTCAAACTGACACGTGACACCTTGAGACAGTTATGGAGACTATTAGCTTTTATGACGGCAGATTATGTGGACGGATTTTATCCACACACGAAAACTCTATCGCCATTAAGATGTAAGGTAATCTTGCAGATAAACCTTGAATTTATTCGTCTTCATCATTTTTCCGGAACGGAAGTCAACGCAGAGGATGTGATACGATCCAAGGACAGGTCTGTGAAGGTGTTGTAAGTGTGAAATAATTACGAATTGGTTATGAAATATTTAGTTATAAACCAAAATAGATAATTGTTCATTTAATTAGTCTCTATTGAGATGCGAGCTTGATTTAATTCTGGAAGTTTTTATTAAGAGCTCTATTAAAGATAGTTCTCTACATTTTCTTAACGTTCATCTTAATAAAAGATCGTAAATGTCCCGTACTAAACATTCCGCAGAACATTTTTATTAGCGCAAAGGAAAGATGTTACCTATCCTCTTAAATTAATACCTTAGTCGTGTTTTACGAGACCTACCGGTCGGCAAGGGCGCCCCCACTTATTTAATGTACACTTTTAGTGTATAATATTTATAAGTTTAACGGCGCAGAAAGTGGCGCCGCCTAGTTCTGTTATGAGGCAACTAGGAACCACCTGAGGAGGTCGGATAAGGGTGACACTGGCTGGCTGATTACTGTTACTCTAACGGAGCATCGCATCGATGGTTGCATAGCAGTTGTCTTCTGATGACAGAAATCAGGGAGTCGCTGTTGTACGAGGTCCAGCGTCATTCCGGCACAATCCTGATGATATTGAAGCTGCTAAACAACTTATACGGGTCACCGTATAAGTTGTTGTAATTAACTGACAAATACTGGCGCGATACCTTGGCGTCGTTTTTATCTGAAAAAGAGAAATGGAAATCTATAGGGGAGACGTGTGCACATGGTAATTGGGACAGTATAGGTTGACTAACAGTAAATAATAAGGTCGTGTACAAAAAAGGCAAATTATTTAATCATCATGTCAAGTATGTTTTTTAAATCTGTTTTTCTCCTCGGCCAGTATTTAAGACTCTCTGCAATATACAATTGATTGGTGGCACGGGGAGAGGTCACCAGTTGGTTCTGTATACGTCAGCACTGCAGGAGGCCAAGGACGGCCCGTCCGCATCCCGGCCTGGACGCAGCTGCGGAACTGTACATCTTTACTTGTATGCTACAGTTTAGTTGCATCTATAATGATCACTAAAAGTTTGATAAAAGAGTTTCTTAGCATAATTCCTCATTGGACATCTTACGCTTATTGTTAACTTGGGGAGAGAGAGAAAAATTACGTTGCGTTTTGTTATCCTATACCTACCTAAATAAAAGCACTGATGAATAATTCCTAGAAGATGATAAATTATTTAAGTAAACTTTTGTATGTAACAAAAAGACGGTAAGTTGATGGTACGTTTTATAGGTACCTGCAAGAATAATATTGCTGCCTAATTTTTATTAAACGAGTAAATTTTTGATCGGAAGCACCTGTAAGTAATGACGCTGTGTTGCAGATGCAAGTCAAGGTCGCGGCTACCGCAACTCGTCCCGGTTCCAGCTCCGCTCAATATACAGCATTACTGCTATTACGCGTAACATCTCACACTCACGATAACCAGAACTTTGTCAGGTACTTACCTATTTTCTCTAGCCATCGCACAAGATTCTGACGACAATATTAGCTAGTACAGTTGGTAGCAGGGTTGACCACAATTTAGTCACTACTGAATGTGCCTGATGGACGTAAACTAGTATAGTCATACGTAGATCGCATTATTTAGTTTCCTCAGAACGATGTTTGCATCACGCGTGGAAAGACGTTGCAGATCTGGAGACTGAGCGGTTATTTATCAAGAAGGTAATGCGGCAGTAAGTAGAAACCTATTCAGGTAAAAAGTAAACGAAATCTGAATTTTCAGCGGTCGTTGTTAACGGGCGTGTCTGCATGAGAAATTATCCGTAAATACAAATTACTGCGCTGCAATTATGGGTCAAGGGCGGGTCTCCCGCGCGGTGCGGGACAGGGGGGCCTCAGCGCTCCCCGCGTCCCGCCCCGCAGCCCGGCTCAATATTACAGCGATACTTCAGCTCATTCATACCTGTGTAATGTACAGTCAAGGGTTATGAATTAATGTCGTCTCGTATCGACGTGCGAGAATAGCTCGCGTCGTGAGAGATTAGCTAGTCAAGGTTGGCTGGAGCTGCGGGCTGAATGCCGGCTTGACCTAAGTATGTTCTCTTGTGGAGGCTCTTTTAATCGCTTACCTGATGTCTATGCTTTATACCTTTTAGTATCTAATTATTTTGAGTTGCGTAGGTATATGTAGTCTACGATAATCCAATCTCATCTTTCTGGATCCAATCTTCCCAGCTTTCTCGTAACACTACAACCTCGTTGACAAAGTTATGGCTTTTATTTTAATATAATTAGGTATACTATCTAAAATTATGAAGGTTAGTCTACTACATATGCCACAAGAAGAAAATATTACATTACTATTTAAATTAGAATCTAAAGTTGGCGTTAAAATCATTTTATCTTTCAATATTTACATAAATATAAAACAAATAAGTTTGGTTACACCATGTATAACTCGAGAACGGCTGCAGGGTTTTTTATGATCTTAGATTTATTGGATTTGTCTCCGTCTCAAATAACTATAAAAACATGGGAAAATTAATGGACGAAAAAAAAAGATTATTCATTTTCTCACACATTTTATATGGGACGACTTTTTTGATGATATCTCGAGAACGGATTGACTGATTTCGATGGCGGTAAGAAGTTCGCCGGGGTCAGTTAGTACTTACATAAAACAGGCGGCTTGGCAGTGTCGTTATTTGTAAACGACACTACTGGTAGTGCGGCTGGTAGTGTCCTTTACAAAACATGTTTTTTTTTTTTAAAGACTTGAAAGAACACATATACAGGATGAAATTGAACACATGCGACAAATCGAAATGGGAGATTGTACTCATCATTATGAACAACTTTTACTATAGAACCAAACCTGAATCGCGAAAAAAAAAATCAGCTGCTCCCTACATTTTGTCGAGTTATGCGAACATAAATGTAGGGAACAGCTGATTTTTTTTCCGCGATTTCAGGTTCGGTCCCATAGTAAAAGTTGTTCATAATGATGAGTACAATCTCCCATTTCGATTTGTCGCATGTTTTCAATTTCACCCTGTATACAATATATGAGTAAACCTACAAACTAAGGCTATCTATATCTACCGACGTATGAATAGGTGAGTATGGCGTATTGCTGCAGGCAACAGGCACCGGCGACCCGGCGACCAAGGACGTGGGCTGCGGCGTCCCGGGCAGGCCGGCTGGGCAATGTTATATAGGTACCTACGCTTTACTGAGATACTAGTTGTATTATCTAGTTTTATTATATAGCAAATAACATATTATCTTGTACTCACACAACACGTTTAATTTTTGTCTATGATTCAGTCATCTATCTACAGTTCCATATATTAATTGTGAAAGCTGTTATTTGCAAGAGCACAAATCCGGACGAATAAAGAAACAACTCAGTCAAGCTCGTGATCATGTAACACCTTGTAGCAATTCTTTAGGGAGTCGGAGTTCGCAACAGGTCTTCAAACTCTATAAAAGAAAATAAAGGCACGCCAATTATGTAAGTAAGTATTCTTGAAGAAGATGACATTTTAAGAACAATTTGGAGAAGATAACATTAGGAACGCATTGGTAAAGTCGTATTCCTTATAATAATAATTATAAGTACGTACGTACCTACATATACAAACTACATACGTAGAATTTGATTACATATGTTTATATTTTCACGACAGTATCACATTCACACAGACATTTCACAGCCTTTTGCCTGTTGTTAGGGCTGCCTCGACAGTCTCCCATCCCAGCCATAAATCTACGTTACCTCGAGGGTACGCGGTATGTATATCAGAACGTTCGGCCAGTCGAGATAGGGAGCTGGCTGCTACTCCAGTTTTTAGTGACGATTATGTGACGCATTAAGATGCCAGTCAAAGAATTTGTGACGGAACAGTTCGAAAGTTAGAAGCATTTATTTATGGCCGAACGACCTGATATCAGGTCGTTCGGCCAACCTGAATCTCCATAACTGAGGACCTTAGAGAAACTGTTACTGAATAAAGATTTAGTGACGATTTGGTGACAAACAACCAATGCTTTACTTTTACTCGTAATGCCACCGGTTAAAAGTAAAATGAATTTTGCTTCCTGGAACATCAGGACGTTCGGCCAACGTAATCTCCATAACTGAGGACCTGAGAGAAACCGTTAATGAATAAAGATTTAGTGACGAGACTGAAACGAATTTTTATTGCTTTATTTTTTTTTGTGACGGCCCCTTTAAATAGTAAATTGAAAATTTAACATATATGTATAACCTCAAAACATTTTTTATTTATTTATTTATTTATTTATTTATAATTACCTTTACAACTATCATAACAGGATTAACCTAATGCGATGGTGTGGTATTTATATACTTACAATATTAAATTAACCTAATAAGGAACTTCTATAACATACTACCTATCCTAAATTATATAAATCTCATATATAACAATAACATAGAACAACTATTATTTAACCTACATTTAATCACAATACTAAAACATTTACATTTTTCCTAACCTATAACACTTATGTGTAGCACAATATAAATAATAGTACCCTTGCGAGTTCACTCCTAGTACATGTAAATACATCAATTTGTGTGTGAATTTTATTGATAGTGTGTATTGCTCGGGTTAAAGGTGTTTTCGCCAGTAAGTTAGTCCTCGCTGGTGGTACCAGCAACAGTGGTGGGCGCCGCCGCCTCCACACGTAGCGGTCCGGTACACAAATACTAAACCGCTGTAGTACTTCCGGATTACTTTGTATTCCGCGGAGTAGTTTAATTATGTACTCGACAAGACTGAACTCCCGCCGTACACCCAGCTGATTGTACCCTACCATACCCAATACGAATAGTGTAGGGTACATCAGCGGGTAGAAAGGATATACTCCATATAATTTAAAATACAAGTGTCTCAAGAATTTGTTTTGAACACGTTCCATCATGACGCTGTATTTCAATTCATGTGGAGCCCAAATGACTGCACTGTGCTCGAGGTGACTCCTTACCAGCGCATCATACAACACCTTTATAGTTGTTATATTTGTGAACCCCTGTGTCTGTCTTAGGACAAAACCTAGGTTTCTGTATGCCTTTTTGCATACTTTAATAATATGCTCGCGGAATGTTAAGTCCGGAGTTAGATGAACTCCTAGATCTCTTACCTGCGTCACTCGTTGCATCCGTGTCATTTCTATTTTATACTCGTGGCACACTGGGTTCCGCGAACGAGTGAACGTCATCACCGAGCATTTGGAGACATTGAAATGGAGTTTATTATCTTGGCTCCACTTTACTACTTGGTTTATATCCTCTTGCAGACATTCACAATCTGTCTCACCTGTAACCTCGAGCAGCAACTTAAGGTCATCTGCAAATAATAAACATATCCCATGTCTGACGACGTCGGGCAAGCTGTTTATCATTATGATAAATTCGAGAGGCCCCAAATTGCTGCCCTGGCTCACGCCAGACCTGGTGAAGTATGGCTCAGACTGGTACCCATTGTAGTCGACATATTGTTGACGGTCTTTCATGTAGCTCACGAAGAACTGCAGCATGTGTGGCGTACATCCGACTTCAGCTAGCTTCCTCAACAGTATGTCATTGTCAACTGTATCGAATGCTTTTTTGAAGTCAAAGTATGCCACGTCTACTTGTACTCCGGCATCAACTGATGGAATTACCCTGGCCATGAAGTTGAGAAGATTTGTGGCAGTGCTGCGCCCCGGTCGGAATCCGTGTTGAGCGTCTGATAGCCGTGCGCTCACTTGCCTCTGCATGCATGTTTGGATAGCAGATTCGAACACCTTAGCCGGAGTTGACAGCACAGCCACGGGTCTGTAACCACTAATATCAGAACCTGACTTACCCTTCGGAACCGGAATAACTCTCGTGATCTTCCACCGATCCGGGAAAGTCGCCTGCGTAATACAGATATTAAAGACGTGATGTAAAGGTTCTGCTAGTACTCTTGCACAGTCTCGAAATAAAAACGCTGGAATACCGTCCGGGCCCGATGAACGCTTTGGCTTCAGTTTTTCGAGCGCTATCCTCACCTCCTGCAGACTCAGAGTGTCAATATGCACATGCGCACTGGTCGCTCCGGCCTCCTTCGCCGCTGCATGCGCATCTAATCGCGGGGGAGTAGTACTGTACACAGACTCAAAGAACTCCGCGAACTGGCGCGCACATTCAGGGTCTGTGAGATATTGATTATCCTTTATGATACAATGTCTGTTTATTCTGCTTCTTTTAGACTTAATATATTGCCAGAACGACTTAGGATCTTTTGCAAATTGTAACTGGATTTTATCAGTATGTTCTGTGTATGCAATTTCTATGGACTTTTTAACACGAGCTCTGCACTTAGAAAACTCATAATAATCATTAACAGCTTTAGTTTTTTTTATAGATTTTATGTAACCTAGCTTTGTTTTGTATGTCTTTAATAATTTCACGAGTGTACCATACGGGATAAACGTACCGTGACTGTTCAATGTTAGGTTTTTTCCGGGGTACACATTCATCTAAAATATTGTTAATTGTATCATAAAAGTAATTCAAAACCTCGTCCAGATCAAGCATTTCAAAAATTGGATTCCAATTCGTAGATGTCAACATAGAATACAATAAACTATAATCCGCTTTATAGAAATTCCACTGCGGTCTAATATTGCCTACATCGCTACTGCGGGCGACGACGGTGGAAGCGGGCGGCGGCGCGGGGGCGGGCAGCACACTCACCGCGAGCGGCGGGTGATGCGCGTCGACGGGCACGAGCGCCTCGTCCGCTGCCCCTACTAACACCTCTGTATTAAAACCTTTACTCAAAACCAAATCCAACTGACGATCTAAACAATTGGGTACCGTATTACTTTGAGTGAACCCGCAATATGATACAAAACATTCATAATAATTAGTTATATTTATAGGACAAGAATATAGATTAAAATCGCCTATAACAATTACTTCCCTATATTTATCACACAGCTTTTCAATTATCCTAAATAAAGTCATATATTCATTCTCTGAACTACTCGGTGGAATATAAACAACACAACATAAAAATAAAAATCTATTATTTAAATAGACCGTTGCACACACCATTTCAAACACGCAGGTGTCCATTGAAACGTCCGCGACATGTACTTGTCGTAGCTCGAAACGGTGTGTGGCCACGAGAAGCGCGCCTCCCTGTTTTCTACCATCCGCCCGATCACAACGTACTATTTTATAACCGGGGGGGGGGGGTATTATTTCTGCATCTTGTATAGACACATTGCAACCTGTCTCCGTAATTGCATATAAATCCGCTTCCGACGAAACTATATTATTTCTAAAGTTGTTCAACTTGGTTCGCAGACCCCTGACATTTTGGTACAATATTTCTATTTTATTATTGTTCATTGAATCTGTCTTTACCTGATCTACGAAACCAAATCCATTCGCTGAATTGAGCGTGCAATGGCCATATTTCTGCTTTATTCAGCTTCTCATATACCGATTCCGGCACACCAACTACAAAAGATGAATAATCACGCTCCGTTTTGGATTTGATTTTCTCTACTTTCGTAGTTATTTCTGTTCCACAAACGCTTTTAAGTTTTAACATGTTCCGTAATAGCTTCTACCGAAGTTTCGGGGTCTAAACGCCATACATGCAAATATTTCTTTTTTTCCGCTGCTACTATACCCTTTAACTGAGTATTCTTTCCACTCTTGACATTAGTATTCAATCTGTAGGCTTTTTTACTTTGCACAATTGTCCAGCCTGTTTTATTAATCTCCTCGCCGTTTATTGGATCAGCTGTTTCTGGCGGGCTAACTGTCTGCGTCGGGATTTCAGATTTCGTGGCTCCACCTTTATTTACATTTTGCACTTTAGGCGGTAGATTATTCGGTTTATTTTTAGGTTTATTGACAATGTTATAGCTTACTGCTTCGGCAAATGTAGAAGGAGAAGATTTTGGAGTATCTTGTTCGTCAGCCTGAGTTTGTGGTTGAATATTATTACTATGAATCATTTTAGAACTGATTTTTTTTTCTATAACGGACATGATTTTAATCAGATTGTCAAAATCACTTTTCGTTTGTGAAAACTGACATTGCAAAGTCGATATTGCATTTGCTTGGCTTTCCAAGCGAGTTAAAATATCTTGACGAAATTGTCTCAGTTCCTTGAGTAATACGGAATCTACATCCTCATCTACAGTCATCGGTGATAACTTCGCCTGACTCCCGCGCTGGGTATTTACATTACTTATGGGTGTTGTAGTGATGTTGACATCAGTTATATCGGTTCTAACTGGTACCTCCATGTTCCTGCGTTTCGGAACTAGGCAAACACATTCCGGACAAACCCATTTCTTTTTATACGTTATGGTAAATGTTTTAAAAGCCTCAGGTGTAATCTTGAGACATGACAAGTCATACCTTTTTCCACATTCATTAATAGAACACTCCAAGAATGAGTCACTTGTTATTGTAGAACAACAAGCGCTGCAATCCTTCGCCATTGTTTTGAATAAAAATTTGAATTTTATTCAAAAACAGGTGCAACTGCCAAAACTTTCGCGCGCCGCTACTGTGCGACAAGGACGAATTATTTCCACGCGGAAGTCCTCTCTTTTACCCGAGGTGAGGAGGGGCCTACCTCAGCTTGCACTGTACACGCGATGCGCGCACCCGCGAAATTAATACGCAAACAAGTTCACTCCACTTTAGTACTTAATACACATATTGTTCAACCATGTTTAGAGTCAATATTGCACAAATTAGTACATCTTACTTTGCGTAAAAAAAAAACAAAAAAAGCGTCCGCACCCTAGGGCAGCTCGATTATCGATTCCTCCACAACGAAGAAGCCCAGAGAAACCGTTAATGAATAAAGATTTAGTGACGGTACTGAAACGAACTTTTAGTGTTTTATTTTTATTTGTGACGGCCCCTTTATATATCTAGTAAATTGAAAATTTAACATATATAACCTCAAAACATTGGGATTATCGATTCCTCCACAACGAAGAAGCCCAGAGAAACCATTAATCAATAAAGATTTAGTGACGGCACTGAAACGAACTTTTAGTGTTTTATTTTTTTTTGTGACGGCCCCTTTATATAGTAAACATAATATTATATAACCTCAAAACATTGGGATTATCGATTCCTCCAAAACGAATAAGCCTAGAAGACTCGTAAAACCCCTGATGTGTTATAGGTTTTCAGTGCAATGGTGTCAGTATTTTTGTTGATTCACTATTCCGCAATATGGCGGATGGCGACTGAAATAGGGTGACCATGTATTCCAACGAAACAAGTATTTATCAAGTACTTAATTACCTACCCTACCTAAATAATGAAGCAACACACGTCGTAATATTAAATTATATAAGTACAAGCAACGTTGAGCTGATGCCTGCATACCAGTGTCCACTTGTGAGGTTTTGTTATATTACTTGAGTCTATTTTGGCTAAAAGCAAACGAAAGTGGAAAGGTGACTGACATTGGAGATTGGGAAATTTGACTAAGTACAAGAATACTTAAATAAATAGGTACACAAATTAAAAAATGCTTTATTTGTAATCAATCATCCAAAAATAGCGGTAGGTTGTTAGGTACATAATAATTTGTACTTTTTAGAATTACAGTTAAATTGGTTCACCACGAGAGAAATTTGACAGCTTCTTGTGTTTACTGCTAGGTGATTGACTTGAAACTTGTCAAATCGGATTTCTTTCGGTGGTGGCCCGACAATCATTTTACAATTAAATAACAGTTCTATAGATAAATCACAGTAAGATAACTACACCGATTCTATTTTTATTCTGCAGAAAAGAGCCATATATATTATAATCTCCGCAGGCGCGATTCTCTAAAGGAACGGTTTAAGGAAATTAATATAGTATTTTTCAGCGCTATTTAAAAGGTCCATTAACTTTTTCCTTTCCCTTCCTTCCTTCCTTTTCCTTCTTCTTTCCTTCTTTTTTCCTTTTTTTCTAGCTGCGCCCCGCGGTTTCACCCACATAAGGCTCGATCCCGTGGGAATATTGGGATAAAAACTATTCTATGTCCTTTTCCGGGACTCAAACTATCTCTATACCAAATTTCATCTAAATCGGTTCAGTGGTTTAGGCGTGAAGAAGTAACAAACATATAAACACACACACACACTCACAAACTTTCGCCTTTATAATATTAGTGTGATAGACTCAAGTAATATAACAAAACCTCACAAGTGGACACTGGTATGCAGGCATCAGCTCAACGTTGCTTGTACTTATATAATTTAATATTACGACGTGTGTTGCTTCATTATTTAGGTAGGGTAGGTAATTAAGTACTTGATAAATACTTGTTTCGTTGGAATACATGGAAACCCTATTTCAGTCGCCATCCGCCATATTGCGGAATAGTGAATCAACAAAAATACTGACACCATTGCACTGAAAACCTATAACACATCAGGGGTTTTACGAGTCTTCTAGGCTTATTCGTTTTGGAGGAATCGATAATCCCAATGTTTTGAGGTTATATAATATTATGTTTACTATATAAAGGGGCCGTCACAAAAAAAAATAAAACACTAAAAGTTCGTTTCAGTGCCGTCACTAAATCTTTATTGATTAACGGTTTCTCTGGGCTTCTTCGTTGTGGAGGAATCGATAATCCCAATGTTTTGAGGTTATATATGTTAAATTTTCAATTTACTATATAAAGGGGCCGTCACAAATAAAAATAAAACACTAAAAGTTCGTTTCAGTGCCGTCACTAAATCTTTATTCATTAACGGTTTCTCTGGGCTTCTTCGTTGTGGAGGAATCGATAATCCCAATGTTTTGAGTAAAAGTAAAGCATTGGTTGTTTGTCACCAAATCGTCACTAAATCTTTATTCAGTAACAGTTTCTCTAAGGTCCTCAGTTATGGAGATTCAGGTTGGCCGAACGACCTGATATCAGGTCGTTCGGCCATAAATAAATGCTTCTAACTTTCGAACTGTTCCGTCACAAATTCTTTGACTGGCATCTTAATGCGTCACATAATCGTCACTAAAAACTGGAGTAGCAGCCAGCTCCCTATCTCGACTGGCCGAACGTTCTGATATACATTACGCGGTGCCCTAACACAATTACTACCATTCTTGGCAAAATTATTCGGAAACTCAAATGGCTCTCCTTAAAAAGGCGTGTCAGTTGAGTTTCCATCTCCTAATAGGATGAAAGTGTTAGGGACTAACAGACATGCTTATCTTTTCATTTTCATGTTGACTTACGCTTTTTGCAATTAACGGATAAGGAAAATATTTTCAGCAATCTCCTTGACATAATCCCTCTATTTTCATCATGTTTGCCTATAAACGTCTATAACAGTCGAACATGAGCCTCAACAGGAATTGCCATAATTATCATGATTATCATACATAGCAGCTCTTGTCTCAAGTCATTCGACACATGCAAACATACATGTACATTAACGCACCCCTTTTCCCACAGGCAGAAACTACAGACCGCCACCTAGTAGATCTTTACATTCTCCTTTTGCCTCGTTTATGTTCATACATCTAGTTCCCTCATATTTTTACTACTACAAAACAAGATTTTGATCTTATTTCCTCATACGCAAGATCCACATTATTTTCTAATTGAATAGCCGCTGAAAATTCATGAGATTACTGATGCCTATTTCCCGATAAGATGAAACACTGCATATCCTAAACAATCTGAACTCTCCCTAATTTCTAGGAGGTTGGAGCGATAACTGCGTAGTTAGCTGCAGCTGCACCGGCCAAGGACAGCATCCTCTCCGATCGATACGTCACGACGAACACTAGCCGAATGTTGGAAGGTGGGAACTGAGTTGTAGAGCGAGGGCTACGTTTGTGAGGTGAAGATAGCGTGTTTTTTTGTCATGAACCTTTATGTTCATAGGTGAAAAATTGTGATTAGAAAATAAGTAGTAATAAGAGAGCTACGTCTCCTAATAAACTACTTTACAGTTTGGCAGAGGTAGGTAATTATGTATTCTTAAAATGATTACCTATGTTTTTTTATTAATAAAAACTTTTTACTTAATAAAAAAAAAAAGATTTGTCTTTGCTACGGAAATCGACGTCCATGCATATAGTCTAACGTCATTTCTTGTGAAAAGACGTCTCCTATTCTTCAATTAGATGATAATTTACTTACATCCTCTTTTGATAGCCTATAATAATCTGTCAAGCTCCGCTAATGACACAATTGATTTTCTATTGTTTCGTCGCCGATCGGCGACGCGCGCCGCTTGACCGGTTAAATAAAATACTACATAATAGTGTTTATTTCTTCTCAAGATAAATAGTCCGGTCCTTAGGTTATAATCCTGATGATAGCGGTAAAAGTACCAAAGCAATAATAACTTTTACAAAAGTACACACCTAACTGAATATAAACATTCAGCGCTTTTACTTATTTATTCGCGTAGGGAAAAAGATTTTTTTATTTGGAACTTTTTTCATTGATATTTATTTCCTCTGCGAAGGAGATTGTAACCATTTCAATCGGATCTCATCCAAATTGAGATGAATGTATGGGGACATTACTGGAATGTGAATTATTGGAAGACTGGCGTCCTTATGTAAGGCCCCTTACGAGGAAAGTGTCACAAAAAGGTTCTCATCACAGTTGGAACAAAAAATTCAGAGGACTTTTTTATTGCGTGATGGCAATTGTTGTTCGTTTTTATTTTATCGGTTTTCGTAACAGATTGGTACATTCAACAAAAGAGATAAATATGCATGATCGTCGGATATAGTTGAAGTTTAGTAAGAAACCGATGGATGTTGTCGACTGAAATTTAATTTGATAAATGTGCTGTTTGGTTTCTATTAATAAAATAAAATTTTATTCGAGAACATCCATCGGTTTCTTACTAAACTTCAACTACACACATCAACACGGTCTAGGGATATTTCATACTCAATTAAATAACTCGAAAAGTACTGGCCGCATTGGAATCTTTTATACACCGATTTGTTTGTAATTTATCTCAGACTAATTCCAAATTTAAAATTTTGAAAATTCTTTTGTTTCGGTGGCAAAAAATGTCTTGATGTATAGGAGAGGGAATTTTCATTTGTGCGAAATTTAGAAAACAATACGAATTACGTTTAGTTACAGTTTTTTTTCATTTTTAAACGAAAGATAAAGTTAAAATTGAGGTATTGTAGTCATGCAACGCCGACATTTGACGAGGGCGGAGATGTTACGAGCTGTGGGAATGCTGGAAGCTGGATCTGTTCAGCGTAATGTTGCTGAGGCCATAGGGACCCATCAAAATGTAATTTCAAGATTGTGGACACGCTATCGTGCCACAGGTGAAGTAGCGGAGAGGCACCGGGGGCCAAGTCGCATCACTACCCCCAGACAAGACCGATTTTTGCAAATTACTGCGCGAGCACAACCAAATGCAACGGCGACTCAATTGGTCCAAAGGCTGCGAGTGGAACACCAAGTGCTTGTGAGTGACCAAACTGTAAGAAGGCGACTGCATGAAAGCAATCTACGCTCTCGTAGACCACTCCGGGTCCCACCTTTACGGAGAGGCAATCGTGGACGACGATTAGAATGGGTTGGGAACCACGTGGACTGGGGCCGTGAGCAATGGTCCAATGTGCTGTTCACGGATGAATCCAGGTTCGGCTTCCATCCAGATTCACGAAGGACGCGTATTTGGCGAGTTCCTGGACGATGGAGCCGTCTCCAGAACCCTCAGGAAGTTAACCCATACCAAGGAGGAACAATTATGGTTTGGGCAGGAATTCGTCTTGAAGGACGGACGGATCTCGTTTGGGTGCGGGGCAATATGACGGCAGAACGATACGTCCAACAGGTGCTGGGGCCCGTAATCTTGCCCCACAGAACACAAATGGGGCAAGATTTCCTGCTCATGCACGACAATGCCCGGGCACACACGGCGAGAACGGTAGCAGCTTGGTTACATACACATAATGTTAGGGCCTTAGACTGGCCAGCTCAATCGCCAGATCTAAATCCCATTGAGCATGCGTGGGATATGCTGTAAAGAAGAGCTCTGAAGGAAGTTCCTGAAAATCTGGCTACAGAAGATCAACTTTTTGCGCACCTCAGAAGGACATGGGACAATATTCCGCAGCAAGACATTGACAACCTTGTTCTGAGCATGCCGAATCGTTGCCGATGTGTTATGAACATCATGGGCGCTTTCTCAGACTACTAACTTCAAGTTTATAAACACAAATTAAATGATTTTTCTATTTTTTTCAGTTTTTACTCACAAATTAAAAGTTCATTCATATACGATTTCCGTCTATGCTTCATTTTTTTTCCATAAAATCCTGAAATTTTAATCTAAGTACCTTAACCATTATTAAAAAATGGTAGAATATTAAATAACGTATCTTTTAAATATATACATGTCATATAAATAATTAACACATTGATAGTAATTCGCTTTTTTAAAAATATCCCTAGACCGTGTTGATGTGTGTATATCCGATGATCGTGCATACTTAGGTATCTCTTTTGTCGACTGTACATAATGTTTCCAGTGGGGCTTTTAGTATCAGGTTCGTTTTTATAATAACAGAAACAGGCAACAAATTTCTACGTATTTATTAAAAATAACTTATTGTAACACTGTAATACAGGCAAACATTGAAAAGGACAACGTAAGTAGATGGCATCATCATATGCGGTAGATGACGGAGAGGCTGAGTTTAGGATTAGCATACCTACTATGGGCTACCTAAAAGTCTCCAAAGTCGACAACAGTTGTAATAATACTAAGATAATCTACTTTAAATAAACTATAATATAGAACGCATAATAACACACTAACACTCCACCGGTGTTGACAGGCGTCGCGCGCACGGTGACGCTCGGAGCCATTAATAAAGTGTTTCCTTCCGTCGCGACGTTTACTGCGCCGTGACTAGCCGTGACAATGTCGTGACACGCCGCAACAATCAGCGGCTGCGTGGCTGATGTTCTTTCTTTATGGTATTTTTAAAAACGATTTGCCTATCCTGATCAGTAATGAGCATATTGATTCTTCCGGAAAGTAGTGCTTTTATAGAGTGTCCCAATTTGTGCATATCTTACTATGTCTATAGGTCCTGGGACTCTCTAAAAGCGGTCGTCTGACAATCTCAAGTTAGCCATTAATATCTACTGTCTGTCAATAGGACTTACCGACAACTGCCGTCTTCTGCAGTAGATTTTCCAAGGTGGACTAACTTTATCTCAATCCGTGTAAAAACTGGAGGGTAGTTTTGAAACTACCCTCCACAGTAACGATTAAAATATTGAAACAAAGAAATTAATCTACCCTATCCAGCCATCAGTACAGCATGAGCTCATAAAACATGAACACATAAAACAAAACACAAAGGTATGACGTATCACCCCTGACCCTCATCAGACACACGCCGAAGCAAATTGAAAACGGAACATTTAGATCCCATCGCACTCGCTGATGCCTATAAAGGTAAACCAATTTTACCGCGGGGAGGGGGGGGGGGGATAACGCTGTCCTTTTCACCCCCCACCCCCGTGGCACGTGGTGGAGGGGATGTGGCCCGACATTGACCCGCACTGCGCCGTGCCGCCTGCACAGGTGCGTCATTCATGTACCCCCCTCCACCGCCCCACAGCCTGCATAGCGGGTACATGTTGCAATGGCTTGTTTCCGGATCAAACTAATGTAAACTGCTTTGTATTGACGGGAAATTGATATTTGCGTGAAAATTGTTGGTAAACGTTTATGAAGTTTGTAGTTGTATGGTCTCAACGAAAACAACATTGATATCGAGGTTACCACATTTCTAGTAAAATACACCACAAGCTACCTCATGAATTTTCAGTCCAGGCTAAGTCCAGAAGGTATCTACTTAATGCAAACACACCTAAGTTTTTATCCCCTACTTAAAACTGTTTGGTAAACTCTGTCGGTACAAAACTCTGTTATGTAGCCCCTTTCGGTGTAAAGTAGTGCTGGCTTAGATATTACGGAGTAAATGGTCCCTTCGAGACCTCTCGCCCCAAAGTAGCTCGCAGGTACCAACGCTATCTCGGGAAAATGGAGGCTGCGGCTATGAAGAATAGCAGGGAATTTTCGTCTTTGTTACTATATTGGGGTAAATATCTGAATAGAAATAGGAAAAAAAATATTAGGGTGTGTATTGTTTTAGAACCTATATTTTAGGCGAGGGCGATAGTAATGGAGACCTTGATTTGAAAACACTATTACATGCATTGAAGACCTAAGTGTCTCTTCTTATGATAGGTAAAGGGCACGACGGCGTTGCGTCATAACAGTAGGAACTGTACTACACTACAAATGAAATTATACTAGTGGGAAGTACCACCCTTGTAGTATAAGTTAGTCATATAGCTTTTTATGTTCGTAGTAGGTACCTACTCGTGGACATAAATAGAACTTTATTAATTCCAATGTTCAACAACATTGCTAAAACTGTATTTTACTTCACGAGCAGCCCATTGAAATTGAAAATAATTTAAATTGAAAGTTATGAGCACGCTAGTGTAATGTCAAGGTGTGCCGTGGCTTAACAGCTTGGAACCAATTGGCACGGTTCAGGCAATCACAGACATGCTCCATCAGCCGAATATGATCCACTAAAACGAGGGTTGCTAGGTAAAAGTTAGTAAGTATTTTTGCTAATCTATACCTATCTATGCATAAGTCTATTTTTGTCTCTATGCAACTTATTTTGATATTGTTTTCACCATCATTTACAGAAGTTATTCTGGTATGTTGCATTAATATTAAACTTACATAACTTATTTAAAGACATTTAAATTAGTGTTTACCTTAAATCTCTAAACATAAGAAACCTTAAGGTTTTAACAAGTAAACAAATAACGTTGCTTACAGTTAAGAGAGGTTTAAAATTCAAAAAATATATGGTTAAGCATACGCTAATCATCACCTAACGATTATAAATAAGAGAGGTATTATCGAGAGAACACAGGGTGTGGCTGACAGGTGATTTTAGTCCAGAAACATCTGCAAATCTCTACAAACCATGGCAACCCCGTTCAAGTGTTAAGCTAAGGTTGTGTCCTTGCCTGGGCGCAGTGTCACCTGGTGCTAATCCGCGGCCCGCGACGTCGCCGCCGCCGCCGCCCAACGCCCGCGCTCCCTACGCCCCTGCGCCCCGCCCTGCGCCCAAACGTTCTGACACCGCCCGGACTGGTGTTATTATTTTCTATAATGTTCTGAAAATAACATGGTTATGTAATTTGCAGTTATTTGCATGGCAGCAAAGTTTATAGATTGGTAAACATAGGTAGATATTATATAACTAAAGAATAAATACGGACTGGCGAATTCATTATACCTTTTTAGACGGCGCTGTACACAGGGCATTAGAAATAATTTTTAGTAATCGAGGACACGTAGGAGTAGGTAATAAAACAGAAATTTAATTTATTTTATTTTTAATTATTTTCTCTCTTCATTAATGAGGTGATTTATTCAGTCAGGGTAAGTTTGGTTCGGTCCTAACGACTTGGATGCACCGATTATTATTATTTAATTCAGACCCATAGCCGCTTTTTCTGATAACTTAAAAAAAAAGTTCTTGGGAGATCCCGAAGAGTAGAGCCCGTTGTGGTCTTATGTTGCTGTTAAATGGTTGGCTTGAAATTACAAAAACAGCACCGGTGTGTGACCTACTTTAGGCCCCGATGCTCTTCTGTACATTGTGACAACGCAGAGGTCAGGGGGATCTTCCCGCATACCTACTCTTGTCAGCATCAAATACAAACAAAGTAAGTATACCTACTATTAAATCTGATAGTTCCTGCACAATCAAATCAATTTATTATTTCTAGAAGTCAGTCCTCCATTGTACGGCGACATGGTAAGCCTTGCAGACGCGCCCAGGCCTCGGAAGCAGTTATTTTATAAATGTCAATCAAACGGCCGTAACGTTTTTATATTCCGCTAACTGAGCCCGCGGGGTTCCGTAGTATTCTGTAATCGTTCTATTTACCTAGCATTAGCCACGCCAAATTGTTTTTAATAGCTATCAATAACTATCGTGTAAGAACAAAACTATCTACAGACATTGTTGGTCGTTGCATCGCATCAACAAAGTTTAAGACCTATAAGTAC
Source organism: Amphipoea lucens (assembly GCA_947508005.1). Classification (NCBI taxonomy): domain Eukaryota; kingdom Metazoa; phylum Arthropoda; class Insecta; order Lepidoptera; family Noctuidae; genus Amphipoea; species Amphipoea lucens. The sequence goes on along the minus strand of OX382368.1, from coordinate 677,894 downwards.
AACAGCCTTATAAAAAGATGTGCATCGACAATAATTTATTTGATTGTCTACAATTTGTGTTCCATTTTTAACTAACAGTAGATATCAATGGTAGGTACCGAACGTGTAACATGTTTTGTGACTACATGTTGATACAATATTATGGAACAAAGATACGATTAAATGAAAAAGTAGGTAACGTACTTAGCGGGAAAAACTGATTGCATTTTCTTAAACATCCCCAGACAGACTTTAAAGTTCTTACCTACCTACATACGAGTAAATAGATAGAGCTAGGATCGTTTTCAGGAGGTGTTATTACTAATTAAGCTTTTTCATTCATTTTATTTTTAGAAGAAACCTTTTCGCTTGAAAGTAGCAGTACCTACCTAACTATTTAATTAACTTCAAGATCGACAAGCATCCACTCATCCCTTGACTTAACAGGCTTCTTCATGTTTTTTTTTTTGTTTTAAGAGAATGGACAACAGCATCCTCAGTCGACAAAAGAGTTCTGAAAGATTATGTAAAAATTTGGGTGGCAACATAATCGTAAAATGCTAATTGTGCTGATTAACATAGATACCTAGAGTACCTATTAGTAATAGCAGGTTAAGAAGGAAAATAGACCCAGTAATGATCATGAATATGGTGGCTAGGTGTCGCTTTTTCAGCTTTGGTACCTAAGTAATTGATGAAGTTGTAAGTACTTAGGAAGGACCGACAGAAACTGTTATTTAGATACCTACCAGCCTTCATCATAATTCGCTACACTAGATACCTACCTAGGTAGGTAGGTAATTACCTATAACTGTAGCTGATAGTTCGTGTTCGTGTCAGTTCGACTATTTCGGGTTAACCTTCACCCGCCACCTCGGCTGACGTGGGTCAGCTATCGATCACTGCCTCTTCAGTCTTGATTAAGACATCCTTTTTATTGACTTAGGGAGCCTTGGCTATCTATGTATACTTAGATGTTTGGTAAACATTCCTGGAGGTCAAATATAATACTTATAACTTACTTGAATACACATAAAAAACAGTATGAATGTACCTACATAACTTTACGACGTAGTAATGTCAATATGTGGGAGATAACTCGTCAAAAGGAACAGCTGATTTTTTTTTCGTGATTTCTGATTTGGTCCCATAGTAAAAGTTGTTCATACCTAATGATGAGTACAATGACCTTTTAAGAGGATGTTGGTGTTTTTCCAATAACCCTGTATATAGCAGATTATGATACTATAATTCGCCAAGGGCCTAGTCAGGAGTTCAGCTAGAGCCGGCTTTAGTAAAAAATAGGTATTACCTACCGATTTCAAAAATCATGATTGGGTAGGTACTTTACGTGCATCGGAAGTTAACAGCCATAGTTCATCATAGCCCATAACTATAGCCCACTGAACTAGTTAGATTCATCAGCGATCGATATTACGGCATCGAAATATTCATGTGGACTTAATATTCAGCACACATTCGGTATAGCGAGCTTGGCACACCACCAGTTTTATATCTGCAGCAGATAGTGATCTAGTTTGCGATCATTATGGCGTAGCTAGTAAGTGTACGAATAAAAGGCTCACTCTTGACAATACCTACAATGCTCTAAAGAATGTTGGTAAGTATTTACTTACCGTCTGTTCCAAAAGTAGGTAGGTAGCTATCTGGCGGAGCTTGGGGGAGGCCTATGACCAGCAATGGACGTTTTTCGGCTGAAATGATGATGATTTAATTATTGTAAAATCATCGACGAAAGAGAATATAAAGCAAACCTCAATTGTAAAATGAATTTAAAAAAAAAAACAAGAGTTGTGTCTTGGGAAAATGGAGGATTATGTCGGACTCCTAGCAACTAAAACCCCACTGTTCCTAACCACCTGCTACTACCATGAGTTCGAGGCTCTGGAGATAATTAAGTAGGTAGGCCACGGAGTAAATACAAACTTTGTATTTACTCCGTGAGGTAGGTAGGTAAATTCGCGCGCATCACATAAGGTGCGGCCAACCCACGACCGCACATCATCCCATAAAGGCTACCTATATGATGGGATAACGCACTCATTCAAACCTTTAGGTACAGACGCCAGCACATCAAGCTACTACAATCTGTAAAATTTCTATGATAAATTTTCAAGTTTATCACTAAAGCATAAGGTTCAAAGTTGATTGGGAAAATTTGACAGTTTCGGGTAGCTTGATGTGCTGACGTCTGTACCATCTAGTTTTAGTTTACTTGACTCATCATAATCAAGATGCTACGATGCTACCTAAATATGTACACGATAGCACGTGAGCAGGTTGTGGGCACTGGGCCGCGCTATTGTGTTAAGTGCAGAAAGGTCTAGTTAAAGTGCTAACAACATTCTAGTTGGATGTAAATAAATAGCCCTTCTTCATAGTTTGTCAATTTATTAAATTTACTACTGATTTCCTACAAATAATTTAATTAGAAAGGCTTCAGGAACTTCAGAGATTACTAGTAACGCCATCTCTTGACCCAGAACAGAAGCTTAAATAAAATTGTGCTTACAAAGCTAGTTACTACTATTTTATTTTGTTTTAAAACACTTTAACATCTCAATCAATATGATAAAGTCATCTTTTTAACGAAAAAAGGAAAATTTAATCATTGCAAATAAATAAATATAAGGTTAGAAAGTAATACATGAAACTTACTTTGCAAACATGGAATTAACTACATCTTGCGGACACTGGCGGTAGTAGTCATACAAAACAATAGTTTTATTCGTGAATGAATAATAAAAAGTAGACTATATTACACAAATCACTATAATTTACAAATATAGTATTTAGTCCATGAAGTGTAATTTAAAATAAAAGATACTAAAAATCGATTGCAGAATAAGACTTTTATGGCAGAATGAACTGCACGAACTATGTTGTCATCTGTCAAGTTTGGCCTTCAATTCGCTGGTGAATTGGTGATCCTGGGGAACTAATGCAATTTCTAAAAGGTTTTGCAATGTATGAGTGAGGTGTTCAATCAATTCGATGGTGTGACAAACGAGTAAAATTATTCCCGTGTTAAAATGACATCGAGGAGTAAGAATGCTGTGCGGGGCTACGAGACAGAGATTGAGAAAAGCCGTGAGGAGTCCAATTGGAGGAAGGCAGTGGACTTGGCTCAGCAGTTGAAGGCCAGGTCTCCACAGCATGGTCAGTGACATACGTTACGTATTCTCTAACTCAGTTAGGTCATTGAAGTGTAGTTGTTATCATAGAAGCTTAAAAATATTAAATTGTATTATTGCTTATCAGTAAATGTTTAAAACATAATGCCTGCTTGCTGATTTCCCGTTGTATGTATGATAAACAACAGTACATTAACTGTGTACCAACTATTAGTTTATTATGATAATTATATATTCATGTTTCCTTGAATGTCAGTTACAAAACCATTAAGTTTTTATGGTTTTGTGCTATAAAAAGTGGCTGAGGTCGAAACAATGACTATCATTAATTAAATTTAATGAGTTTTTAGAAACTAGTTCAGTAATGGTTCCAATTTAAATTAATAATTAAGCCTATGGTCAAACCCATTATTATTCAGATTGAAACATTCTTTCCTGTAGTTCTGCCATGTTACTATCCTGTTCACTTTCCTTTCATTATAACGTTATGAGACAAATGAGAATTCTCCCATTCTTGTGACATAATGCAAGTCTTCTGAATGGAGAAAAAGGTATTGGTTTATGTTTATGCTGGACAAGAACTAACCAAAAACAAACTCTTGTCATGCAAGTCGATGCAAGCATGCAGAATGAAATAATTCCAATAAAATGCATACTTTTATTACATACTTTTGACAAGCATGTAAAACTAGTTCCACAACAAAAAACTTTTTCCCATGAATTTCTAGCTGGCTACACAGTTTCATTACCCACTATGATAATATACATAATTAATTATATCAACAGAAAGCCTTGCCCACTTCCTCATTGGAGAGGGCAAGCTTGAGGCACACCTTGAGGAATGGCCGCCCAGCAAGGAGAATATCGAGAGAGCACAACGGGAGCTCTCAGATGCCCGTGGCTACCTCACCCTAGCGACTGATGAAGCTGGCAAAAGGGCTGGCGTAGCACTTGACGCACATCTTCTGCTTGGGAAGTTGAATTATGCATGTGGAGCATATGATGATGCATTGAAACATTATAAACTAGCTGAGCTGAATACATTAACGGAGAAAGAGTTACCTGTGTGAGTATATTTTTATTAATATTTTTATAGCTACACTAAACTTAAAGCAATTTATAAAAACTCAAAGCTAAATGAAAATCAATTTGAAAAAAAAAAAAAACAACTACTAACAGTTGCAATAAAATAAACCAAAGTTTAAATGTTCAATAAGATTATAATCATCAATGTAACATCCACTCTTAATTGGCGTTTGCTTTGTTATTTTATAACACCTTTAGACAATGGATTGTTATTTGCAATCTTATTACACACAGTGTGACGTTTCTCTGCTCCCTTATCTTGCATCTTTGTAATTAACTACAATTGAATGGTGTGCAATCATGCACTTTAATTACACTCATAATGAAACAAATGAACTATTTCCATTAATAGCTGCATTACTTCATTGTATTACATGCCAAATTATCAAGTAATTAAAGGCATTGCAAAATGTTGCAACACCCACTCCGGCTATTAACGGATGAATAGATTCATTGACTCACACTGTGTTAATGATATTGATACTAAATACTTTTGTAAGTGTATGGGGCAATGCTCTCATGCTAAAATAGCATAACTTATATCATTATTATGATGTTTTCGAATATTACAAGTAAGTAGTAACAATGTAAAGTTATACAAATCAAATAGGAAAAGTTACGCCATAATTAAATTTACTGTTCTGGAGACAATATGTTCGATTTGACCTTTAATAACTCTATTAAATAAAGGGAAAACCATATATTATTTTTACCAACTGGAATGAAATGATATTCTAGAATGGCAAGCTTTGCTTGCAAATAATAATCATACAAGAGTGTACATACTATTAATCACGTCATTTGCATAATGCATGACCTCATAGGCCATGAGGACCATGAGTGAAGACTTTTAGTTAACAATCTGTATTTGTCTGACATACTGTAGGCATTATTTATATACCACTCAAGTCTTGTCTTTGTCTGACATACTGTAGGCATTATACTACTCATATCTTATCTACTGCCTCGTTGGTCTAGCACTACTGCTGAGCATGAGGTCCTGGGTTCGATTCTCAGGTTGACAAAGTGTTATTGGATTTTTCTATCTGGAATTTGTCAGTAGCAGCCTGCCTGGATTCTGGCTTCGTGCCCATTTGATAGCAATAGACTGGCTATATAACTGTCGAAATGTGTTTGTGCGTACTACAGGATACCTCTGCCTAATCCTTCGGGGAAGCAAGGCGTGATGTTATGTGTATGTTACCTACCAGACACATCATTCAGATATAAACACTTAGTCTAAACAAAGCACATATTTCAGGAACTGTGGAATGTGTATCTGTCATCATGTGCATCTCACACGTGTTGCCGTGACGTCAGCGTGCGATCAAACGATCGCGCATGTCAAACGCTAAACAAACTGTTAATAGACGTGTGCACATAAAATATGCAGAACATCTATAAAGGTGGCAATAAACTCATGCGCGTAACTTAACGAAACAACTGTTATTATACATATTTGTTTGGTCAGTGGTTCGTTATAGGGGTGGTTGCTTGCTTGTCTTGCATTGTTTGGCATTCTGTATTATGTCGTGGGTTCTTTGTCGTACCTTGTACCCCCGAATCAACCAAACGCAAGCTAATACATAAAAAAAACCTATTGCTTAGATCCACTGATTTGTGCTTATTTGAGTCGATAGGTTCTATAATACCTATACAGAGGGGCGAGGTGTCTTTTTAAAGAAGTTCCTAAAATAGGGTGGTCCTTTCTATTTTATCTTACACGTCCATGGTATGTACATAGGCGCACAAACAACTGAATCACCGAGCGCCGCGCGCGCAGCTTATGTGTCATGCTTTTGACATTATGTCGGGGCTTTATCCTCGACATTTTTTGTGATAACGATTTTGTTTACCGACTGCATATGAGCAGAGAACATAATGTGCTTGATAATATTTATGATAATTTTGATGTCCACTATCAAAGTAATGTGTCCATTGGGAAGTGACTCACGCATTTCAGATACCTTGGATGAATTTGTTAATCAAAACGGTTAGGAAAAATTTAATCATGCTATTCTGAAGATAGCGTACTTATATATTTAACGAGCAGGTGCTGTGCGGGACAGAATTAGGTATCAAATGCCTAAAATTGTAATATAGAACACAATGGTTTTCTCAGAACAAAATTACAGTTATTTTATTCTTATTTTTGTCAATAAAGAAGAACTGTTCTAAATACCATGAATTAGCATAATCAGCCTATAATGTGAGTAAGTGGGCCATAATTCACCACGCGGGCCTAGTGCGGCTTTGCGGAAGTCTTCGATTTTTTTTGGTTCTAGGACATACTGGTTTCCTCACGATGTTTTCCTTCACCGTTTTGAGAGCAGTGGTGATGAAATTAAATACACAAAGTAAAGTGCCAGCCCGGTTCTGAACTCGCGCCCTACAGATCGTAAGTCGGGGCCGATACCACTGCGCCACTGCTCCTAGTACCATGAATTATAGGTATATCATATAAACATAAATTATAGATGTCGTTACGGGTCATCAGAAGCCCGAAAGTCTGACAACCAGTCTTACCAAGGGGTATCGTGTTATCCAGTAACTAGATTGTGGAGGTCAGTAAAATACTGGTATTCAGTTGCATCCAGTTAGACTGGGAGCCGACCCCAAAGTAGTTTTGAAAAGGCTAGGCAGATTGATATTATGACATATAACCCTGTAACTGAAGACATTCTCTCTACTCTTATGTTTGTTCCACAGCCGAAGTCTCCGCATCGTGGCCGAGTCGTACGCCATCAAGGGTCTGTGTTTAGAACAGAGCACTGTCCCTGGCTCCACCAGCCGGTTCAAACAAGCCGAGAGGGAATCTGAAATGGTGAGAATGTAGTATTAGAGTTCCTACTTCATGTATTCTCAGTTGAAACAATTATGAAGAGGCAAAGAGAATTCAAGCAGTTATGAGTAGCTACGTGCGAATAAGAAATCTAAAGACTTGTCTGTTACTATCATATATTCATGTTACTGGTGTTGTATTTATTTAACGTGCGTCAATTATAAAATTATAAACCTTATTATATTGATAATAAGAGTCACATGAAGCGCATTCGTGACTTGTGCTTTAGTTTTCACACATAAACTGCTGAACATGGCCCTCTTAATATCAAGTGTGTAAAGGGTAATAGCTCGTTATTGGCCGAGTGGAGGACGTAGTTGTCCCATTTTCTTTACGCAATTTAATAGATGGCTTTTACTACCCCCGCGGGTGGTGGGTGACTTTGACTTATGTTATTTAAATGAGAATTATTTGTTTGTCCTTTTTGTTTTATGTGGTGTACAATAAAGTGTTTAATAAATAAATTAACTTGATATCAATCAATAACAAGAGATCATCTTGAACACAATTTACATATCCAAACTGATTGCTTGTTCATCTTTGTCCAGATCCGTAGTTTCGAGCTATCATCAGACCTAACTCTCCTGTACCTCCAACGCAACGGGACGCACGCCCGCGCCGGCCCCACCCTCGAGACTGCGCTACAACGAGTGCCCATACTACACATACGAGCAGGCAGGCTGCAGAATGCTATAGACAGGTAAATAATTATAATATTATTTGCTGCTTTTTTATGGTTATATATTTTATTTACAATAATTGTCACAGACAAGTTTTTTTTTAATCTTTTAATTCCTAGCTCCATGTAAAATACTCGTATTCAGCAGCATCCGACAAGACTGGAAGACGACCATAGTTGAGAATAGGATAGTTATGTGATGATGATGACAAGAAAATTCTCCTGTATCGTATCGCTAAACGTATTCAAAACATCGTTCAATTTCTGTCAATCGTTTGGAGACAGAATTTTTTTGAAGTGAAACTTCTTTACGCACGCTTGACTTGGGGAGTAAGCTGGCGAACGCGTGACGTAAGCGTTACGAAAAGTGTGATTGGGCGAGGCGAACGGGAGTTGAGTGGGGGATATAAGCAAGAGAAAGCAGTGCGCGCGCACATTTTCTTTCCCTCTTCCTCTCATAGCCAAATACGTTCCGTATATCTAAGCACAGTGCAGGCTTATTGTCTGTATCACAGTGTAGGAGCAAGAGAGAGCCGTGCGCGCGCACGTTTTCTTTCTCTCTTTCTCGAAGTTTCACTTCAGTCGTGTGGTCATAAGCACACTCGGTTTTTTTTTTAAATATGTTTAGCGCTAAACGCATTTGTGACAAAGTGATTTGCGGTGCAAGCGGGCCTAAGTTTAGATGTGAAGACACGACTCTTCTTTCTGAAAGTTATTATAGGCCGACCGCTTAATTGTGACGTTGCCTGAGGTAGCTGCGCGGTGCGGGAGGGGTGATAGTTGTCACAAGTTGACGAATCACTGAGCTCTCGCATCACGTCACCACACCCCTCCCGCACCGCGCTGCTACCTCAGGCAACGTCTCAGTTAAGTGGTCGGCCTATATGTAGGGACAGATGACACTCGCGCTCTACAAAGCCAAACTATTTCTATAACTTCATGTGCCATGTTTACGGCCATTGTACAGTCAGGGAAATTAAGGAAGCAACTAGAGGAGGCGCTTGCCCGACGCGGCACTCTGAATTAAGAGACACTTGAGTTTTTAACTTTGTTTTGTTGTTCAATAATTTCGATTTTACTTTAATTAAGAAATAAAGGCTTATTTATTATTGCCAACTTCCATGTTATAGCCATTTCATACAACTGTCAAAGAATAACAATTGTGATTTGAATATCTTACCGACAATTATAAGCAGGTAGTCGATTTCTTTAACAATTAATTTCTCAGACTTTACAATGTTTTGTCCTGTGTCATTGTGATATGTAACTACTATAATGTGTTGTAGTCACGCGCGTGAACTTAATGTAGGTTGTTACTATCGCCGTTCGTCGCTAACCGGCTTACAGCGGACAGATTGCGAGAAATCCAATTAACCTTGTGTGACATCTGTTACTATGTTACGACGGTAGTACTACCCAAATAATGCGTGTATCATGGTACTACTAGTTATTTTTTACCGAATTAAATTTTTCTACTAACATAATTAAGTACGTAATTGTTTTATTAAGTTAATTTAATCATATACGTAGTGTTTCATCCCACGGCGCGACACGCGCTTTACTTGTGGTTCCCAAGTGTACGAACACGCTGTGAATGTGTCCTACAATTTTGACAAGTTTTCGACATTGATTGTCGCTGACATGAGATTGCGACTAGATTTTAAACATTTTTAATTACGGGAATTGGTCATATCATGTTTAGAGATTTTTATGGTACCTACACCAGAGTACAATAAAAATAATTAAACATGATACAATTTCTTAGTAGCTATGAGGGAAAAGATTTCACAAAACTATGGTATATCATGTGGCCAGCAAGTCACAACATACTCGAATCTGTTCTCGTGAGAAAGTTCTCATAAAATTATTGTGTGACTTGCTTGAGTCGTTGGTGCAGTGGTCGCAAGCGCTACTACTGACCATAAGGTCCTTGGTTCGATTCTTAGGTCGGGAAAAGTGTAATTGGATTTTTTCATCTGGAATGTCTCAGTAGCAGCCCGGAGTCTGGATTTGTGTCCGGTTGATGGCTATAGGCTTGGTCCCTAACACAGCTTAAGGCGGTACCCCGACCAAATAACTTTGAGCATTCGCGACAGAGACAGAGAGCGACACGACTTCCTCGTACGAAAGGGATGCAGCGTACCCTGCGCACGCCCCTTGATCATAAAACTCGCAAAATTTTTGGAATTATTTTAATAAAAAAGGAATAGCGATCTTTTTAAATAAATTAAAACAAGGATTATTTAGATTTTTAAATTATCTATCCATTGGTGAAATCCTCAAATTAATAGAACGTCAATTTTAGCAAAAGATGAATGCAATCAATCATTTTAGTCACTTTTTTAAAAGGAGATTTTAAATGTATTAGTAACATATAAAAAGAAATAATAACGGGCAATGTGATGATAGGATATCGAAAATTAATAATGTGCTTTCAGATGTAGTTTATTTCTCATAATTATTCAGTTAATAGCCTCTGAATGACGAAGAAAAACGCGGTTTTGGTCGGGGTACTGCCTTAACAACAAAAAACCGGCCAAGTGCGAGTCGGACTCGCCCATGAAGGGTTCCGTAGCAGCAAGTAACATAATATAAAAGTTCTTGTAGTTCGTTGTAACTTTGTGAAAGGTAAATTGCGGTTTTCGAATTATGACGTTTTAAAAAAAAACTACTTACTAGATCTCGTTCAAACCAATTTTCGGTGGAAGTTTACATGGTAATGTACATTATATATATTTTTTTAATTTTATCATTCTCTTATTTTAGAAGTTAGAGGGGGGGGGGACACATTTTACCACTTTGGAAGTGTCTCTCGCGCAAACTATTCAGTTCAGAAAAAAATGATATTAGAAACCTCAATATCATTTTTGATGACCTATCCATAGATACCCCACACGTACAGGTTTGATGAAAAAAAATTTTTGGAGTTTCAGTTGTAAGTATGGGGAACCCCAAACATACGGACGGACGGACAGACAGACAGACAGACATGACGAATCCATAAGGGTTCCGTTTTTTGCCATTTGGCTACGGAACCCTAAAAAGTGTGTGTACTATAAGGTAAAACTCTGCCCACCCCTTCGGTGAATACATGCGTGATGTTATGTTTATGTATGTTGTGTAGGTATCGAGAGATGCTGAACGCGGTGGAGTCCATATCGACGCAGGCGCTGCGACTGACGCTCACACGACAACTAGCCGAGGTGCTGATGAGGGGTGTCACCGGACAGGTAACGACATGCAATACAAACATTTTGCTGGGCTTGTGTGCAGCAGTCTTAGGCGGGAATGAGATTGGACAGATGTTACTGTCTCATCACACCACATCATAAACAAAACTAATAAAAAGCTAATTTCTAGAATTAGTACCCAGAACTTAGAACTAGCCACAATATCTAGAACAATTGTTTTTTTTTTGTACTTGAAGTTCCAGGTTTTTTATGCCAACGCTGCCGATATTTGGTCTTTTGAACTCTCTAAATACAGAAAATGTTAAAATACTGATTGGCAGCATAAATAGCTGCAGCAGTAAGCCCACTCCGCCGGACGTAAAAATATCGCGGCGGGATTGTATCACGCACTGGATTTTATACTTTCGGTGTTGAACTGAGCGTTGAGAATCCAACAGAGTGCATCCCAGCGCGTCAATAAAACATACTGATGGGTTTTCAAGTTTCAGTTCGCGAAAAATAAATCGCTTTGGGAAAAAAATGAACCTGGGCTAATACTAACTAGCTCTTGCTCAAGGATATCGTGACCTTGTAGCTGTGCAGCTAGACTACACGGTTATACAATTTGGCCATACTAGATTGTATTACTTCCAGGTGTACAAAGCCCCCGAGAAGCTGGCGGTAGCGCCGCCACAGGGCACGCTGTCGCGGCGAAGAGAGGAACACGTGTCCGAAGGGCCCTGGAAGCCGAAGAAGTATGCGGCTATCAATCAGGTAGGATTACAGTAACAGTGTTAGCTTGCATTTGAGTTTTGTGTGGCATAGATTTAGTTAGAAGAGATAGAAGTAATTATTTTTTTATGAATAAAGAAATACAACATAGATAAGACAGAAGTACTTACATGGAAACATTTATTATTTCCAACGGATAACTGGTCATATTTTTTTTCTGATGTGATAAATGCGATTTTTGCCCAGCAGTAAAACTGTATAGCGAAATATGTATTTCGCTGTACAGTTTTTTTTTTCACCTGGTGCTGTATGGGGAAATGAAATTCGGAACTCTTTCTTAATAAAAACTATTTTGGCATTATTAGTTATTTGGTCGAGTGAGAGTTCTTTATAAAAATGAGTAAAATTGAATTTTTTTTTAATGCTGACTGATGATGCTCTTCTGATTTATTATGAGGTTCATTTCATTATATGGCAAGAAAAACATCTGAACAGTAGAAGTGAGTATTTAATAAATTGGAAATAACTCTTTATGTTTCAGTTCGTACCTCGAAATGAGTACGAAGAGGTAGTGTTACTACTACTAGTTGGCGAAGCGATGGCAGTGCGAGACGCCGTGCTGTCGCAGAGCGGCGAGTTCGAAGCTGCGCGGGCACACGCGCTGCGCAACGCGGTGTGCGTCGTGGACTTGCTGGCGCTCGCGGCCACGCGCTGGGGGCAGCTGTGTCTCGTGCTGGAGGTCGGTGGGCCGCGGTAGCTCTAGTCTGTCCTGTCCTGACTATGCACTGAGCTTACAAAACTTGGGGAACAATTTACAATTTGTATAACTATTGCCTTGGTATATAGTATTTCTATCACCAGAAATGATTCTAGAATTTGTAAAAACTTCGTATATGTAAATTATTATACAACAATATTCCTCTATCCTGTATTTGATATCCTCCTTGATACATGTATTACTATGTCCCCAGTCGCTGGAGCGCGCGATGAAGTTCTCGTTCGGTTGCGCGCACATCTGGCGTCAGCGTGCCCTCGCTACCGCAGCGGCTGCGCCCGCGCCGGCCCGGCCCGCCCCGCCCGCGCCGCACTCGCACATAGCGCCCGGTATGTATATACAAGTACCTCGCTACCGCAGCGGCTGCGCCCGCGCCGGCCCGGCCCGCCCCGCCCGCGCCGCACTCGCACATAGCGCCCGGTATGTATATACAAGTACCTCGCTACCGCAGCGGCTGCGCCCGCGCCGGCCCGGCCCGCCCCGCCCGCGCCGCACTCGCACATAGCGCCCGGTATGTATATACAAGTACCTCGCTACTGCAGCGGCTGCGCCCGCGCCGGCCCGGCCCGCCCCGCCCGCGCCGCACTCGCACATAGCGCCCGGTATGTATATACAAGTACCTCGCTACCGCAGCGGCTGCGCCCGCGCCGGCCCGGCCCGCCCCGCCCGCGCCGCACTCGCACATAGCGCCCGGTATGTATATACAAGTACCTCGCTACTGCAGCGGCTGCGCCCGCGCCGGCCCGGCCCGCCCCGCCCGCGCCGCACTCGCACATAGCGCCCGGTATGTATATACAAGTACCTCGCTACCGCAGCGGCTGCGCCCGCGCCGGCCCGGCCCGCCCCGCCCGCGCCGCACTCGCACATAGCGCCCGGTATGTATATACAAGTACCTCGCTACTGCAGCGGCTGCGCCCGCGCCGGCCCGGCCCGCCCCGCCCGCGCCGCACTCGCACATAGCGCCCGGTATGTATATACAAGTACCTCGCTACTGCAGCGGCTGCGCCCGCGCCGGCCCGGCCCGCCCCGCCCGCGCCGCACTCGCACATAGCGCCCGGTATGTATATACAAGTACCTCGCTACTGCAGCGGCTGCGCCCGCGCCGGCCCGGCCCGCCCCGCCCGCGCCGCACTCGCACATAGCGCCCGGTATGTATATACAAGTACCTCGCTACCGCAGCGGCTGCGCCCGCGCCGGCCCGGCCCGCCCCGCCCGCGCCGCACTCGCACATAGCGCCCGGTATGTATATACAAGTACCTCGCTACTGCAGCGGCTGCGCCCGCGCCGGCCCGGCCCGCCCCGCCCGCGCCGCACTCGCACATAGCGCCCGGTATGTATATACAAGTACCTCGCTACTGCAGCGGCTGCGCCCGCGCCGGCCCGGCCCGCCCCGCCCGCGCCGCACTCGCACATAGCGCCCGGTATGTATATACAAGTACCTCGCTACCGCAGCGGCTGCGCCCGCGCCGGCCCGGCCCGCCCCGCCCGCGCCGCACTCGCACATAGCGCCCGGTATGTATATACAAGTACCTCGCTACTGCAGCGGCTGCGCCCGCGCCGGCCCGGCCCGCCCCGCCCGCGCCGCACTCGCACATAGCGCCCGGTATGTATATACAAGTACCTCGCTACTGCAGCGGCTGCGCCCGCGCCGGCCCGGCCCGCCCCGCCCGCGCCGCACTCGCACATAGCGCCCGGTATGTATATACAAGTACCTCGCTACCGCAGCGGCTGCGCCCGCGCCGGCCCGGCCCGCCCCGCCCGCGCCGCACTCGCACATAGCGCCCGGTATGTATATACAAGTACCTCGCTACCGCAGCGGCTGCGCCCGCGCCGGCCCGGCCCGCCCCGCCCGCGCCGCACTCGCACATAGCGCCCGGTATGTATATACAAGTACCTCGCTACTGCAGCGGCTGCGCCCGCGCCGGCCCGGCCCGCCCCGCCCGCGCCGCACTCGCACATAGCGCCCGGTATGTATATACAAGTACCTCGCTACTGCAGCGGCTGCGCCCGCGCCGGCCCGGCCCGCCCCGCCCGCGCCGTACTCGCACATAGCGCCCGGTATGTATATACAAGTACCTCGCTACTGCAGCGGCTGCGCCCGCGCCGGCCCGGCCCGCCCCGCCCGCGCCGCACTCGCACATAGCGCCCGGTATGTATATACAAGTACCTCGCTACCGCAGCGGCTGCGCCCGCGCCGGCCCGGCCCGCCCCGCCCGCGCCGCACTCGCACATAGCGCCCGGTATGTATATACAAGTACCTCGCTACCGCAGCGGCTGCGCCCGCGCCGGCCCGGCCCGCCCCGCCCGCGCCGCACTCGCACATAGCGCCCGGTATGTATATACAAGTACCTCGCTACCGCAGCGGCTGCGCCCGCGCCGGCCCGGCCCGCCCCGCCCGCGCCGCACTCGCACATAGCGCCCGGTATTTGAGGAAAAATTTGAGGCTTAAGCACCTTCTGGCCGAATTCACACTAACTGTGAATGGATCAAAATCATATTCCCTGCATATATCATTGAAATTTCTGCTTGCGCGCACAATGTAACTGTTCTGCCTGTAATTCGAGGATGTGTGAGGTACACGTATGGGTGGATTAAAACGAAGTGCTTTACTTGGCACATTAAAATAAAATTTTGACAATAACTCAGGGTTATCAATATTGTTATTGAGGATTTTCAACATGAATAAACAGTCTGCAATTTTACGTCGATCTACCAGTGGCAGCAGATGATACCTCTTACAAAGTCCAAGATGATCGGCTGACCGATATGGAAGCTTTTGATGAAAGCAAAGATATTTTATGAACCGTTTTTGAATGTTTTCTATGCGGTCAATGTATTTATGATAACGTGGTTTCCATATCTGAGACGCATACTCTAACTGACTTCTTACAAAAGTGCAATACAATATTTTTAGTGTTCTAGCATCAGTAAAACACTTAGAGAGACGCGTTATAATCCCTAGCAGTTTAGAAGCTTTTATAACAATTGCGTCAATGTGTGTGTCAAAAAGTAACTTACTGTCTTGATGGACGTCCAAATCACGGATAGTATTGCACCTTGGCAAGATCTGGCCCGCCAAAGTATAATTAGTGGCTAGAACTGCACGTTTTCTAGTGTATGTGATCACCGAACACTTGGATGGGTTGAGATCAAGTTTATTAGCCCGACAATACTCTTCATGCCGATACAGGTCAGCCTGTAGTGCTTCTCTATCGTCGAGCGTTGAGATAGTGGCAAAGATTTTCATGTCATCGGCAAAGCATGATAGTTTAGATGACTGGAGGCACTGATCGATGTCGTTCACATAGACTACAAATAAAAAAGGACCGAGCAATGAACCCTGTGGCACTGCGCTGGGCACGTTTACCCAACTGGACATATAATTATTGAGTACTACTGCTTGTGACCTGTTATCAATGTAAGAAGAAAACTACCTCAAGAGGTCGCCACGGATGCCCATGTAGTTGAGCTTCTTTATCAGGGTATCGTGGTCGATCCGATCAAATGCCTTGCTATAATCTGTATAAACCACATCGACCTGTTTACCATTATCCATAGCATCCGTAATGAAATCTTCTTTTTTTTAACTGCCTACCTTCGAGGAATACAGTCATTTAATCGTTTTGTAAACTATGACTAAAATAATCTAGTGTTGCAGGCAGCAGCGCGTGGAGTGCGGGAGTACGCGCGGCAGGCGTGGCGCGCCGCGCGGCTCCGCTCGCGCCCGGCGACACGCCGCTGCGCCTCGTCGCCGCCAACACCTGCTACAGGATGGGCTGGGTACGTAGCTCACTGCTCTATACTGCGTGCCAACACCTGCTACAGGATGGGCTGGGTACGTAGCTCACTGCTCTATACTGCGTGCCAACACCTGCTACAGGATGGGCTGGGTACGTAGCTCACTGCTCTATACTGCGTGCCAACACCTGCTACAGGATGGGCTGGGTACGTAGCTCACTGCTCTATACTGCGTGCCAACACCTGCTACAGGATGGGCTGGGTACGTAGCTCACTGCTCTATACTGCGTGCCAACACCTGCTACAGGATGGGCTGGGTACGTAGCTCACTGCTCTATACTGCGTGCCAACACCTGCTACAGGATGGGCTGGGTACGTAGCTCACTGCTCTATACTGCGTGCCAACACCTGCTACAGGATGGGCTGGGTACGTAGCTCACTGCTCTATACTGCGTGCCAACACCTGCTACAGGATGGGCTGGGTACGTAGCTCACTGCTCTATACTGCGTGCCAACACCTGCTACAGGATGGGCTGGGTACGTAGCTCACTGCTCTATACTGCGTGCCAACACCTGCTACAGGATGGGCTGGGTACGTAGCTCACTGCTCTATACTGCGTGCCAACACCTGCTACAGGATGGGCTGGGTACGTAGCTCACTGCTCTATACTGCGTGCCAACACCTGCTACAGGATGGGCTGGGTACGTAGCTCACTGCTCTATACTGCGTGCCAACACCTGCTACAGGATGGGCTGGGTACGTAGCTCACTGCTCTATACTGCGTGCCAACACCTGCTACAGGATGGGCTGGGTACGTAGCTCACTGCTCTATACTGCGTGCCAACACCTGCTACAGGATGGGCTGGGTACGTAGCTCACTGCTCTATACTGCGTGCCAACACCTGCTACAGGATGGGCTGGGTACGTAGCTCACTGCTCTATACTGCGTGCCAACACCTGCTACAGGATGGGCTGGGTACGTAGCTCACTGCTCTATACTGCGTGCCAACACCTGCTACAGGATGGGCTGGGTACGTAGCTCACTGCTCTATACTGCGTGTGGGGTTATTCCTTCATTTTCCCTATTAAACTGTGAGCCGTTTCCTTCATTTCGTATATTTAAGTAGCTACGTAAGAATCATTAAATTAGTCGCAAATAAACACCATAGAGTACCAGAGGGGGAGAATATAACACGGTGCTTGACGCCATCTACTGGATTGTGTGCACAACACTACGCCATGCGAGTAGATCACAACACAAACAAGATCAATCATCAATAAGACGACTAAATCATATCAACAGAAACAATGTATACTTTAAATTGAGATTTATTGTTGAGTTATTTTGTTTATTAAAACAAGGATTTCAGTACTTTTTACAAACTCAATATAATGTTCTGTACAGATAGAAGAAGGCATCGAGATGGCGGAAGAGGCGCTGTCGATAGAAGAGGGGCGAGAGGGAGCCATGCTCGCGCGCTGTTGTTTGTACACCGGCATCGGATACCAGATGAAGGCACAGGTCTGTCAGTACAGCCTTATTTCCTTATAACTGCAGGTCAAGCGTTGTGTAGCTTTAACATGACCAAGACTCCGGTTGGCGTCACATACTCCGAGTTTATTATAGAAAGAAAATAAATGTACACTAGCTTTGTTGAAAAATGGGTTAGAGCCAAGATGTGTTGCGGCGCTGCACGGGAACGATTTCACGTCGAGTGCGCGGCGGAGCGTTCTCAGTGAGCGACAGTCTGCGCGGCCGCTCCGGCTGCACTCGTGCGGCTTCGTGTTCCGCTCCTCAGCGCCGAGCGAGGCCGGTGCGGTGTCAGTGAGGACAGTCTGCGCGGCCGCTCCGGCTGCACTCGTGCGGCTTCGTGTTCCGCTCCTCAGCGCCGAGCGAGGCCGGTGCGGTGTCAGTGAGGACAGTCTGCGCGGCCGCTCCGGCTGCACTCGTGCGGCTTCGTGTTCCGCTCCTCAGCGCCGAGCGAGGCCGGTGCGGTGTCAGTGAGGACAGTCTGCGCGGCCGCTCCGGCTGCACTCGTGCGGCTTCGTGTTCCGCTCCTCAGCGCCGAGCGAGGCCGGTGCGGTGTCAGTGAGGACAGTCTGCGCGGCCGCTCCGGCTGCACTCGTGCGGCTTCGTGTTCCGCTCCTCAGCGCCGAGCGAGGCCGGTGCGGTGTCAGTGAGGACAGTCTGCGCGGCCGCTCCGGCTGCACTCGTGCGGCTTCGTGTTCCGCTCCTCAGCGCCGAGCGAGGCCGGTGCGGTGTCAGTGAGGACAGTCTGCGCGGCCGCTCCGGCTGCACTCGTGCGGCTTCGTGTTCCGCTCCTCAGCGCCGAGCGAGGCCGGTGCGGTGTCAGTGAGGACAGTCTGCGCGGCCGCTCCGGCTGCACTCGTGCGGCTTCGTGTTCCGCTCCTCAGCGCCGAGCGAGGCCGGTGCGGTGTCAGTGAGGACAGTCTGCGCGGCCGCTCCGGCTGCACTCGTGCGGCTTCGTGTTCCGCTCCTCAGCGCCGAGCGAGGCCGGTGCGGTGTCAGTGAGGACAGTCTGCGTGGCCGCTCCGGCTGCACTCGTGCGGCTTCGTGTTCCGCTCCTCAGCGCCGAGCGAGGCCGGTGCGGTGTCAGTGAGGACAGTCTGCGCGGCCGCTCCGGCTGCACTCGTGCGGCTCCGTGTTCCGCTCCTCAGCGCCACAGTATAAATCATACAGTAGGACGACGCCTTTGATCTCGTGTAAAATGCCGACATCGTCTAGACAGTAACGCATCGGCCAGGGTTGTCACAAATAAACAATATTTATATAATTATTTATTTATTGCAAATCAAATGACGTCCGCCATCTTGGATTTCAAAAAGGATGGCTTTTTCGTAACAAGTACCCCAATTATACTCGAAATTGACACCCATATCAAATTATAAAAAAATGACGTCCGCCATCTTGGATTTCAAAAAGGATGGCTTTTTCGTAACAAGTACCCCAATTATACTCGAAATTGACACCCATATCAAAATATAAAAAAATGACGTCCGCCATCTTGGATTTCAAAAACGATGGCTTTTTCGTAACAAGCACCCCAAATATAATCGAAATTGACACCCATATCTTATTATAAAAAATTACGGCCACCGTCTCGAAATTCACCCTTAGTAAATAATAAAAAAAGTCCACCATCTTGACACGGAACATAAAAACGAACACTTTCACATTTATAATATTAGTAGGATTTCCAAACAGATGCTCTGTGTGATAAACACAGAACATAGGAATCATACGTAGTGATACCCTATTTTTTTTTTTACCGTGCGCCTGTCGGCCATTTTATTAGCGTTATCAACATGGCACGACATTACAAATAATAGTAGATTGTACAACTAAGGCATAAAAGAAGCTATTTTACCCCGAGATATCCATATATATATCCACGCGAGCCGCAGGCGAGGGCGGATAGTTAAGTCGAGGGGTAACATGGCTCGTTTATGCCTGAGTTATACACTCTGCTTTTCACTTCGATTGCGAGAAAATGAAACAGGCATAAAGTATACAGTACATAATTAATCAAACATGTTGCAAAACATAGCTAATTCCCGCCGCCACAGATAATACCGCCACGAAACTTTTTAAAAGTTTTTTTTTTAATTTAACATTTGTCATTCGACTTGGGTACTACTTCATACTGCCAAGTCATAAAAACGTTTCTTTGCGTTTTTAAATAATAAATGACAACTATTTTACCTGATTTTATTAAATTAACGATAGAAAACACGGAAGTGGTATAAATTAAAGAAAATTAAATAAATCACGACTTTAATCTGCGAAGTTTTATTGCGGGTGTGGCTGTTGGGCCTGATTACATTAGTCTCAGAAAAAAAAAATTACTTTATGCACTAGAACATAAAAAGCGATTTTATGTCGCCTAAGCACAACATAAAGACGAACTTTTAGAGCATGAGAAGTGAAAAATTATTTATGCACTCTACAATAACAAAATAGATATTTTATTTACCTTTCTTCTGTACGTGGAAGTTGATGAAACCGCAGATCTTTATTTATATGAGATGAAGACTTACAATCAGTCACAGCACACGTCGTATGCACCATTTTAAATTAACAAATAAAAAACAAGCATGCGTCAGCCCTCAATGATATATCCCGAACTACTAACATCGTTTTGTTCGCAGTTCGGGATCGGCTCACCCGCGTCTCGCCCCTCACACCCCGCACGATTGCCCTGTCTAGACGTCTTCGTTGGACGACTGTATGATTTTTAGACTGTGTCAACGCCGAGCGAGGCCGGTGCGGTACCACATAAGCATAATCATTTATTTGTCAGAATATGGTATATTATATGGTCTTAGGATTAGTCAATGGTAACCATGCGACGTGTCGAGGCACCGTGAGGCATGTCACTGTCTTTATGTTTATTTGTATTTGTTTTTAAATATTTGCTACGACGCAGACACAACGCATCATGTGACTTCGCTGTTATTGTCACCACCTTTGATTTTCACAAAACGGAAATATGTTGTTTTACACTATATTACACAAGTGCCATAACATTGTTTTCCCTCTATTACAGAAAACGAATGCCCGTATCGATAAGGAGGTCGCAAACGAGACATCTTTAAAACTACTGTTGCGCTCAGTTGAACTAGATGACAACGACCACCTCGCGTTCTACTACCTGGCGCTGCAGTACATGCACCTGGGCATGTTGAATGAGGCTATGGTAAAAATTTGTTTATTTTAATGTGAAAATGAGCTTTGTTTGTCGTAAAAAGTTCAGCAAGTTAGTTGCATAATCAACCTATAATGTTCCCACAGCTAAGACAGGACTCTTGGGTTTAAAGATTCTTTATTTATTCTGAAAAGAACATAAATTGTTCACTTAGCGAATAAATACATAACTTACGTAAAGTAGTCAAGTAGCTAATAGTTTTGTTTTTTTATGTAGTGTGATGTCGCATTTTGCGTGCAAGACTAGCTTATGTCGTTAACTTAATAGTTTTGTGTTGTTAGTGACGTACTGCTTGCGTTTATATTTACGAGGGTGAATCAAAAAGTTCTTAGAAATGCATATATATAAAACCTTTTTTGGACAAGTTCGATATTCAAATTTAAGAGCGTCTATTACACAATATTTATGCAAACTGTCACTTGTTTTTGTCAGTTCGTTCGCATGTAATAATTTTTTTTGTGCAACGAGTTGCTAAAAACCCGAAATTATGGATAAAAGTGAGTTACGTGCGGTGATAAAATATCTCAGTTTGAAAAAAATGTCTACCAAGCAAATTTTTTCGGACATTCAGCAGACATTAGGGGATGATGCTGTACCCTATTCTACGGTTGCGTACTGGGTGGCTGAATTTAAAAGAGGTAGATCAAGCTGTAAAGATGACCCGCGTTCTGGGCGGCCTTCAACCTCCGTTACGGAAGAAAATGTCAAAAAGGCTGAGAGTCTGGTTTTGGAAGACAGAAGAATAACTATAAAACATATAGCTGAGATCCTAAAGATATCATTTGGTAGCGTTCAATCCATTTTAATCGATTCACTGGGGTTCAAAAAAGTATCGGCAAGATGGGTGCCACGAATGTTAACCGACGAAAACAAAAAGCGACGTTTGGAATTTTGTAAGCGTAATCTCGAAATGTTCCAGCGTGATTCAGATAATTTTTGCCGTCGCCTTGTTACCATGGATGAAACGTGGGTTCACCATTTCGATCCTGAAACAAAGAGACAAAGCATGTCTTGGAAACGACCATCCTCTCCATCCATTAAGAAATTTCGAGTTGCTCCTACCGCTGGCAAAGTTATGGGCTCAGTGTTCTGGGATAGTGAAGGAATCCTTTTTATTGATTACATGCCAAAAGGCCAGACGATTACTGGACCCTATTATGCAAATTTAACCCCGAAAGTGCGTGAAGCGATTAAAGAAAAACGTCGTGGAAAACTGTCATTGGGCGTGTTGTTTCTTTAAGGTAACGCTCCTGCTCATCGATCAGAAGTTGCGCTCAATGCAATCCGCTGTGCTGGCTTCAACCTCCTTAACCACCCACCATATTCACCGGACTTAGCCCCAAGTGATTTCCACTTATTCCCAAAATTAAAAGAGGAAATTCGTGGAACAAAATTTCACGATAATGACGCGGTCACGGCTGCCGTAGAGGAGTTTTTCGAGAGTCAAGAAAAACATTTTTTTTCACAAGGAATAAGGAAGTTAGAAACGCGTTATTTTAAATGCATTGCATTGGAGGGAGATTAAGTAGAAAAATAAAATATTTTTGTTTACATCTTGGCATTTTTTAATATTGATTCCAAGAACTTTTTGATTCACCCTCGTAAATATGTTAAAAGAGGATGTGGTCCTGATATCTGCCGGTAGATTATTATAAAGTTGTACACCTTCGTATTTTATATTTTTCCTGCCATATTGCGTCCGCGGGGGGTGTGTCTGTATTTGATTGGGGTTTCTTTGGCCACGTACTTGTCTTAAGTTAACCAAATGTTCTGCTCTCGAAGCCCCCGTTACACAAATATCGTCAAGAAATACCACCGTGCCACGCACGCCGCGCAATGTCTCCTCCATTAATTTTTGAAATTTTTCCAGAATGCAATCCGAAAGGCGTTCGACGATAAACGAATGTATCAATGTGTGTAGTTATAGCTGTACACAGTTGTGAATCATCCATCAACATCGTTTGTTGATATGCATGCGTTAAATCAATTTTTGTAAATTCCCTTCCCCCACTTAGAGTGGTAAACAACTCTTCGATGCGTGGGAGTGGGTAAAATTCACGTTTACGTTTAGGATTGATAGAAACTTTATAATCGCCTCATATTCGTATATCGCTGTTCGTCTTGATAACCGGCACGATGGGTGTGCCGTAGTCCGAGTGCCCGACTCGGTAGATGGTGCCCTCGGCCTCCAGCCGCTCGAGCTCGCGCACGCAGTGCCAGCGGCACGGGGTGCGCCCGCACGTACACTGGCTCATTATTTGTCAGTTGTAATTGGAGCAATTTTTGACATTTTCTTAATTTATCAGTAAAGACCTCATGAAATGTTGCCGTTAACTTACTAATACATGGATCGACAGCAATAATATCATTGAAATTAATTTGTTTGATATTGAGGGACTTTAACCAATCCCTGCCCAATGGGCGTCCACCATTTTTAATAACATAACAAGACAAATTGTTTGCCGTAACATTACCTAATTTAACATTGACCGAAATATAATCTATTGATTCAATCTGCGTACCTGAATAACACCGTAACATTATATTATCCGAATGAATTGTTTTATTTGGAAACTTCTGCTTATAAAAATCTTCACTAATTGCTGAAATGCGGCTTCCAGTGTCGACTTCACATTTGATTTCGTAGCTGTCAATGTTCATGTTAATAAAGTAAGGTTTGTAACCTTTAGACGCCAGATCGATGCTAAACAAATCCTCGCCCCCCGAGTTATCTTCACTTGCGTAGTTTTGCCTACCAGAGCGATCACTACCACGCACTTCTTTGCACATCACTTTCAAATGTTCACGTTTGTTACACTTATCGCAGTTGTAATTATTGATGTAACGACATCTTTCCGGCCTATGCGGCTTTCCACACCGCCAGCACTGTTGAGTCGGTGCGGCCTGCGCCGCGCCGCCCGCGTCGGTCCTGTGCATGCCTTCGCCCGCGTCGGTCCTGTGCAGGCCTTCGCCCGCGTCGGTCCTGTGCAGGCCTTCGCCCGCGTCGGTCCTGTGCAGGCCTTCGCCCGTGTCGGTCCTGTGCAGGCCTTCGCCCGCGTTGGTCCTGTGCAGGCCTTCGCCCGCGTCGGTCCTGTGCAGGCCTTCGCAAGCGTTGGTCCTGTGCAGGCCTTCGCCCGCGTCGGTCCTGTGCAGGCCTTCGCCCGCGTTGGTCCTGTGCAGGACTTCGCCCGCGTCGGTCCTGTGCAGGCCTTCGCCCGCGTCGGTCCTGTGCAGGCCTTCGCCCGCGTCGGTCCTGTGCAGGCCTTCGCCCGCGTCGGTCCTGTGCAGGCCTTCGCCCGCGTCGGTCCTGTGCAGGCCTTCGCCCGCGTCGCCGCCTGCACCTGAGGTCGTGGCTGCGGCTGTCGCCGCGCTCACCTCCGCATGCCCCTCTGCGGCCTCTAACACCAGAGCCAGCTCCGCCCGCGCCTCCTTGTATTTAATACTTTTCTCAGCAAAAATACGCGATCGCATCGCGCTATTCGATAGTCCTGAAACAAATTGGTCTCGAAAGTTTTCTTCGATAAAATTAAAAAAATAATACCTTCAAGTACCAAGATTAGTTAAGTTACGCGTAAAATCGAGCGGATAATGGTTTCAATGTGTGCGTGCGCGTAATCACAGCGTAATATTGTTGTGTTGCGATTCAAATACCTAAACTTGAGCGAGTTCAAAGAAAATGTGATAACATCCTTAATAACTATCTACTTACCCCAAATACCTAATTTCAACGTACTTTCACTACACAGGCACACAAACAAAACAAACTTCAACTATAATTCTAATACTAACTAAATAGTAAATACAACTAACTAATCACTAATAATAAATTCAATGAATACAACAAAATGGAAATGAACTGCTACAAGTGTAAACAAATTATTACGTCAAAATAATGTTCTACACATGAATGGTCAATTGTAATGATGTCCGAAGTGACCGACCCGAATGCATTACGAAATGCAGCGAATACCACCGAATATCGATATTGCTCCATCTCGTTCACGCGCACGCATTTTCACTCAAGATAACCCGTCTTTCTTCGGCTTATATTGGCGCTCAAAAATTAGCAAGCCACGTGACCTGGTGACGTCATGTCGAGTTTATTTTCTATAGAAAATATTCACGACGACAAGCCGAGCGCGCCTACGAGTTGTATTAGAGCAAAGGATATGTCTGGTGGAGCAATAAGCGATTGTCTAGGTAGTCAATGAAAATGTTCAGTAATGATTGTTATATTATTATAATCGTCGTATTTTATAGTTTGATAATTAATAAGTTTCAGGAGTCAGGATCTTGCGAAAACTGGTCAAAATAAGGATTATACGCTAAGGATTTTTCTTAGTTTTTTTAGTATAATGCCATCTGTGAGCGAATACAGGTACTAATTGGTGGTATACCTTTGTGAGGTTAATGAAACATTTCATATTTTGTTGGTCTGAGACAAATAGAAATATCCAAAAAACTGTAGAATATGATTCTGTAGTTTTTTGGATATTTCTATTTGTGTAACAAAAATGTAAAGCACCTATTGTTTGTCTACTAAATGCTTACTATTTTTTTCATATAATCACAAAGCATTCTTATTTACTTAGTGCACATAAATGCACATAATATTTTATTGGCATCATCTTTAATTCCGTATTTTGGTTTCTATCTTTAATACCCATAATATTATTTATAGAGGGTGTTACGGAAAGGGTATATCAATACAAACGGGTTGAAGAGTGTATCTGGTCTAGAATCTCTGTACAAAATTTCAGCTCAAAAGCAATTACTTTGAAAATGCTTAATATTTTTTTATTTCGATAGTTTATTAAATTGAAATCAGAACAAACGTGTCACCGCACTACGAGGGTCATTATCCATTATCTGTAGTGTGTCTGTGCGCCTAGTACACGCACATCACGCCGCCGCGCTCCAGTGCAGCGCCGTGATGTCGAAATAAAAAAATATTAAGCATTTTCAAAGTAATTGCTTTTGAGCTGAAATTTTGTACAGAGATTCTAGACCAGATACACTCTTCAACCCGTTTGTATTGATATACCCTTTCCGTAACACCCTGTATTTAGCTACTTGTTGGTACTGAATTGGGATTATAATGTTACACGCCACAATTAATGCCTACCACTAGTATCGAGTAGCAGAACTAATAGTCGCGACCGTTCTAGAAACTTCGATGCTAGAACTTTCCAGAACTATCGACGTCTGGTCGGTCGGGACCGGTATGTAGTCGAACATTCTAGATGTTTCTACGGTAGAAGGTTCTGGAACTATCCGAGGCCTATATAAGGCCGGTGTCGCTGCGACCTTTGGGATCAGTATTGGATAAGCGATACAAGCAATAACATTCGAAGCGTTCTTGAAGTGCGACTAGAGTGATCTGTAGTGCGATTGTGATCTATAATTGTGTGTTAAAAGTTGTAATTGATGTTTTTAATTAAAGTGTCTATTTTTGGTTTTTAAATCGGCAGTTTTTATTGTCACGAACCCCAAGCTCGTAACAATATTAAATAAAACTATGTATGTATTTATTGACAAACAAATTATTTTATTGTAGGTACATAGGTACGTAAATAAAATGATAAAAAAATTAAACATCTTCTAGAGACACCAAAACACTGTCCAAAAATGTAGCTGGTGCTAGCACGTTATTTTGATGCCTTGCCCAGCCTAGATACCATATGACAGACCATTGACCATGACGTGGCAGACCATCGTATGACCTAGTAATCTCTCATTGTCAGCAGCTTCGGTGTTTAATAAATTATAACAATCGTGAAACTTGCGTATCCATCTAATGGGAGCTGGAACAATAAGAAATGTCATTGTATTTTTCAAATTATAACACAAATGCTCAATGTACTGCCTTTCCTGCATGGTTTACGCGACTGTCGTAGTATAGAGGCCTACCTGATTTGCTAACCATCAAGCAAGTCTCACTTGTAGGGGTAACGCCAGCCTTGACACGATATGTCTGCGAATCCGCAGCACAGCGATGCACCTCATCATAATATCCAAATCGAAAGGAATTGCAGAATCCTATAAGAATGTGTCTAGATGATGTCAGTCCGTGTAGAATAGCAATCGTCGTTAAAAGAAAATATCAATAACACAAAATAATTGCATATAAGCACGGAACGCATACACGCAACTCTTGCAATGCAAGCAAAGCAACCAAAAAATAACTGGTAATATGTCAATGTCATGTGAAAAAAGTAATAAATACTTACCTTCATGTTAGGAAGTGGGTATTCAAAGAAAAACACGTTTGATGTGTACACAAAAATATTTTAGTAATATTGTCGTATTTTATACGCAAATACGTTAATATATTCCTTTGATCTAAAATAACCGGCTTATAATTATTGCTCACACTATTTAAAGATAATTACGGGATAAAATGGGACCTCAAAAACATTTTTAGTACTTCCCGTAAAAAATGGCAAAGCGGAAGCTACGATTGAGTACTGTTTTTTTGAGAATTATGTTGCGCAAGTAATACTGAATTAATAAATCCATAGTAATTTAAATCTAATTTTTTAAATCTTACTGTAAAACCTTAAATCACGAACATTTATTACCAGAATTACCAGAGGGCAGAAACTGGACATGTCCTTTTTGTTGTTGGGAAAGAAAGACAAAACAAAAACATTTACTGTAGGCGTTTTGCAATGCTTTAATTTTATGGTGTATTAAATACCTATAGTATGGTATGATTATATTTCAATGATGAATTGACTATACAGGGTGTCCCTGGAAGTATGGATCAAATCGAATAGGGGCGTGGGCAAGGTTATTTCCAAACTTTTTAACCCTGAGAATGTCAGTGAATTTTTTTACGGTTCAAAAGTTATGGCCGATTTTTATTTTTTTTTCAATCACTTCGCATAGTGCTCAAAGAAAATAATCATAAAAAAATACTATCAGGGCTATCTAAAAAAAATAAATTGATAGCCCTGATAGTTTTTTTTAAAGATTTTTTTAAAACGATTTGATTTCTCTTCTCTTTTTTTTAAATTTTTTTTCAGTTTTTTTTTTTGCAAAAACGTTTGGAAATGACCTTGCTCACGCCCTTATTCGATTTGATCCATACTTCCAGGGACACCCTGTAGAGTGGTTGTGTTCTGAAGGGAAGCCGGAAGGAATCGGCTTGTTTGGATCCTTCGCCACTGGTAGGAAGGTACCTACTGTTGCATGCACCGCATGAGCGTAATGTTTTGTGTGTCTTACATTGAGCATGACCGTAAATTTTCATTACCAATTATTTTTGTATAAAGTCACTTAGTTTGATGTACAGAATATGCAATGACGGTTTTGAGATAGGTACTTTAACACGTGTATCTGTTCCCTCAGGACGCGACGCGCTCGTGCCTCGCGGCGCGCGCCTCGTGCGGCGGCGGGCTGCGCGTGGCGGCGGCGCTGTGGTCCTGCGCATGCGCGGGCTCGCGGGGCGCGCGCGCACTGCACGCCGCGCGCCTCGCGCGACACCACTACCCGCACGCCGACTGGCCGCTCGCCGCGCTCGCTACCTTGCAGCTCACGTGGGAGACGCCCGAGGTCGGCCAGCATTCGTATCTATGTGCAGCTAGAAACGTGACTGTTTATCATGATGATACAATAGTTTGCTAAAGCCTCGATAAAAATCTCGTAAATTAAGCACACATTAAGGCGTCGTTTCCTGAGCTTTCGTTTGTATGAAAATGTAAGCGGGACCGGATACTGTGACACATCCAACACTGTAAGATTAAAATGACGTGTTCAATAATAGTTATACAGGCTTATTTTTTTATCACCATCCAAATTTTTACAGGGTGTTCTACCCATGAATATGAACAACTTTCACTATAGCACCAACTCTGAAATCACGAAAAAAAAATCAGCTGTTTCATACAAAAGTTCAATACCTACTTGACCAAAATGTATGAAACAGCTGATTTTTTTTTCCTGATTTCAGAGTGGGTCCCATAGTAAAAGTTGTTCATATTCATGGGTAGAACATCCTGTAAAAATTTGGATCATCATCATCATCAGCCTATAATGTTCCCACTGCTGGGACACAGGCCTCCTCTCTGTGAGAGGGAGTGGGCCGTAATCTACCACGCGGGCCCTGTGCGGGTTGGTAGATGTCACATGTCTTTGAATTTTTGGTTCTAGGACATGCCGGTTTCCTTACGATGTTTTCCTTCACCGTTTTGAGAGCAGTGGTGATGAAATAATTTTTACACAAAGTAAAGCGCCTGTCTGGGTTCGAACCTACGACCTACAACTCGTAAGTCGCGGCCGATACCACTGGGCCACCACTGCTCTCAAAAATTTGGATGGTGATAAAAAAATAACCCTGTATAAATAATAAGGACCTGATAGTTGTCGACGCAATACATTCGTTGATATCCTAGTGACACCAATTCGACGAGTCGTTAGCGCTAAATTGGTATCGAATGATGTCACATAATTTACCTACTTTAATCATTCATTTTGTTACCTACAGGAGGCGTTAGCGACAGGAAAGGAACTGTTATCACTAGTAAACAGTACCGAGTCGGAGCTGGAAACGGAACACAACGGGTACGCGGAACTGGACGCCATGTCCGACTCGCAACACGACGACACGCAGAGCAATCGAGACGGCGGTATGTATATCTGTTGAATTATTTGCATATTCTCTATTGCTATAATAGCTTAAACTATCAATAGTGAATTTGTGCAATAAAACTGGCATGTGAACATAATTTTTTGTGTTGTAATAATATTAAAAACATATTTTTCTCTGTTCCAGCATCGATCCGCGCGGAATCAGCGGGAGTATATCGCATCGAACGCGCTCTGTCGGAAGGCGCGTCCTCGTTGTCCACCCAGCGGCCGCGGGTCCCGATGGCCGACCATCGCGCGCATGCGTGGTTGCTGTTAGCGCAACTGTGTCTCAGGTATGTCGAGATAGCCTTTTTGTACCAAATTGTTTACCTCATCAGTAAGTTAATAGTCAAATCTCGTATTAAAATGTTGTCAGTTCACCCAATCCAAAACTTGAAAGTTTCAAATTAAATGAAACAACATAAGAAAGCGAAATGGATAACAGAAATAGATGTCTACAGGACGTATAGCTCCATCCCTTTTTCTCTTTCGAACTTGATGATGACTTCGACACTGTGATATCTAATTTTTATTTTGTCGGGGGTTCGTTCTGGGTACAGAAGAATTTGAATGGAATACGTAATTGTTTGTTAAACAATAGTCTCGTCTGTCTTTTAGGTTAGGGCGAGTGAGTGCGGCGGCGGGCTGCGTGTCGGAAGCGGCCACGCTCACGCCCTTTAGCCATCTTGTGTTATATACGGTAAGATATTAAATACTTGTTTGTAGCTTTCGGGAACAGAGAGTTTAAGATTGTTTTCTTTTTATATTAGCGGGAAACATACAGGGTGTCCCGTAAGTCGACGTCAAGCCGGAATCGGGTAATAATCCAAGTCATAATAGATATCAGAAAAATATTTAAAAAATCATAAGTTGTGTATTTTTTAAATTATTGGCATTTAAATGTTACTTTTGGCCCAACCAAATATTCAAAATGAATACTTTGCCAAACTGTGACCGACTGTACTGAAAAAAAAAATGTGCTATGCGAGTTTGGAAAGTAACATTAAAAGTTGGCGCATTTAATAAGCATTCCAAAAAAAAAGTTTTTTTTTCAAAGATTTTTTTTTATATTTTTCTGATAACTATTATGACTCGGCCTATTGCCCGATTCCAGCGTGATGTCGACTTACGGGACACCTGTATACACTATAATGCCCACTTTCATCTTGATTAAACTTGCAAGTTGATATTCCCCTTAGTAAGTATTTGTTCTGTCAACCGTACGTAACATTTGAATTATAAAAACAACTATGAAATAAAGGCGCTGTGAGTATCAGGTTGTTGCCATGAACGTGCGCTTGACTGTGTTTAATTGAATGTGAATAGTTAAGATATCGTTATGTGTGTAGCGCGGCCTGGTGCACGCGGCCGGCGCGGAGTGGGACGAGGCGCGCCAGTGCTTCCAGAACGCGCTCGCCATCCATCCCACGCACCTCGACAGTATGGTGCAGCTAGGTGAGCAAGGAGTTCGTACTGTGGTTAGAACTT
Organism: Amphipoea lucens; assembly: GCA_947508005.1. NCBI lineage: Eukaryota > Metazoa > Arthropoda > Insecta > Lepidoptera > Noctuidae > Amphipoea > Amphipoea lucens. The sequence goes on along the minus strand of OX382368.1, from coordinate 646,891 downwards.
ACCGTTCTACAGTACTCAATTAACCATACCTTTTATAAATAAACGTTTTTTTGTTTAGCTTGTACTTTCCCATTGCTGCACAATGTCAGTTCTAATACTTTCAGGAGTTAATTCTATACTTTCACTGTCACTTGAAGAACTAATTTTTCAAAACAAAACTATGAATTTCTAACAATCCGTGAAAATTGAAGAAAACGCGGGTTGTAGTTCGCGCGTTTTTAATTTGATTTCGTTTTTTTTATTCAGCCGGTGCACAGTGGAACGAATGTATGGGAGCGGTTGGACGTAGACATGTCCGAAAAAAAAGAGTAAAATTATGCCAAACTAATGATGCCATCTTATTCGATTACTTAATGCCTTCATAACTTGTGGTGATGAATTTCTTCATAACTCCCATATTTCGGGAGTAATTTGAGAAAATGTGAAATTTTACTATGAAAATGAGTGTATCGAGCTCTCTCCCTCCTGATTCCGGGCTTGTTTCAAGTAGCGGTCTCTAATATCATAATGCTTATACTAAGAGCTATATTTAATACTAAGACACATAGTGCGCCAAATGTGCACTTTCTGGGATAAAGAGTGATGTTTATTTTATAACACAATTTTTTTATTTTTTGTTTATTTTGTTGATTAAAACCGTTTTTCTAAAGGTTTACCTTATTACAATAACATTTCTGAGCAGCCAATTAGAGAAGATATAAGCTAATTAGGATATATAATTAGGGACTTAAGGTTTACATATAAAACTGATGCACTAATGATTACTGATAAGAACATTGCTATTATTTAATTACTAAATGGCTCTTAATACACTAATTTAGCATGCATCATTTACTAATTATCACAATAACTAATTACCTTGCAATATTTAACAAAGGATACCTGGGATACCTGGATTTTATATAAATAGGTCACTATTAGTAACTTTAAAATCAGTGTTGATTTACACCTCGTTGTATCCAAGCTAATCTCGCAATGTATTTTCCAAATTTTAATACAAATCTTGATATTCACGTTGCTTTATGCGCACGCGCACATAAAGATTTACGCGACTTTAACTATTTGTTCAGTGTTTTAAAAGATAACAGTTGTGTTCAGTTATGTGAAAGTGCTGAAACAAGTTTAAAAGACTGGTGTCGTCGATTTTGCTACCGCATTTATGCAAAATGGACACAGTCTGGAAGAAGCACAGATAAGTTTCGGAAGAAACATGAGATTTGGCTACAGGCTGCAATTCAATGGCCGGAATTACAGAATGAAAATATGGAACCTTCTACAGAAAATATAAGTGACGTCATCGAGCCCATAATTTCTCCTGCTAAATCTGATGCTTCAACTTGTACACATCCTAGTCCTCGTAAATCTTTTGAGGACCTTAGTAACCGGCAAAAAAGAAGACGCACTGAAGATAGTCTTTCATGCAGCAGTAGCAGCGCTGAAATTATGTTTTCGGCCGAAAGGGCGCTTCAAAAGGCAGGACAAAGCGATACAGCTTATGTTATGAAATACTTGACGGAGAATCCAGAAGAGGCCTCAAAAATCAAAGCCTTCATTGAAGGTAAATCAATTCAGGTACGGGAAATATCCCCTTTGAAGGCATTGGCTCTTTATGTATCGATGAACTTATCGAAATGGCGCTATAACACTCTTCGGGATTTCAACACTCAAGAAGGAGCTCTTCAATACCCGAGTTACTACATGTTGGTTAAAGAAAAAATTAAGTGCTATCCGGCCAAAGAAGATCTCACAGTTACAGAGAGCTCTGCAAAAATCAAATTACAAGCCTTGATGGATTTAACCTCAAGAAGACTTATTAGGTCGTTAGAAACCCCTGTTGATCCCAATCAACAGCTCGTATTGACCAGCAAATGGGGTTTTGACGGATCATCTAGCCAAAGCATTTATCATCAAAGGACGAGTGAAGATGAGCAAATCGATCTTGCTAGTAATTTTATGATTAGTCTTGTACCACTGCGGCTCGTCTCAAAAGGTGTAACAATTTGGGAAAACGAGCGACCATCTTCCACTTCATTTTGCCGGCCAATATTGTTTAAGTTTATAAAGGAAACCAAAGAAAATGTGCAGAGAGAGATGGCTGAAATCGAAGCAGAGATTGAAGCCTTAACTCCATCCACCATCACTGATGGAATTAGTGTCAAACACCAACTGCTGTTGACAATGATTGATGGTAAAATTCATTCCATTATATCCAATACAGCAGCTTCAGTGTGTGACATATGCAAGGCTTGTCCTAAAGAAATGAATAATTTAGAGTTAATCAAAGATAAACACGCAAACGAGGACATGTATAAATATGGCTTAAGCACCCTTCACGCTTGGATTCGCTCAATGGAATGCTTATTACACATTTCCTACAAATTAGACATAAAATCATGGCAAGTAAGGGGTGATATAGCAAAAAGGCAAGTTGATGACAGGAAGAAAAGAGTTCAAGAGGCTGTAAGAAGAGAAACGGGCTTACTTCTCGATGTTGTGAAACAAGGCAGTGGATCCACCAACAATGGCAACTCGGCAAGGAGATTTTTTGAAAACTACACTAAATCTGCTGAACTGACCGGAATAGATGCTATGCTTTTAAGAAAAATCTGTGTGATCTTGCAGTGTATTTCATCAGGAGAGAAGATCAACGTAACTAAATTCCGAGAGTTCTGCTTTGATACTGCTAAGCTTTACGTGGAGTTATACCCATGGTATTATATGCCTTCTTCACTTCATAAAATTTTAATGCATGGGCCAGACATAGTTCAGAACATGTCAATTGTGCCCATTGGTTTTCTATCCGAAGAGGCATCTGAGGCTAGAAATAAAGATTTTAGAAAATATAGAGAGGGGCATTCTCGAAAGCATAGCAGTATCTCATGCAATGAAGATATTATGCACAATCTTTTACTGTCTTCTGATCCACTTGTTACAAGTGTCCGTCCAAAAGGAAATAAGTTTGTAAAAAAATCTTCTTTTAAGGAATTTTATGAGCTTACGGATTCTGAGAAAAGTGATATCGAATTTGTTAACATAAATGATTTAGCGGACATCGATTCTGAATTTGAATTAATTGATGATGATGATGATGACGAAGATAATTAAATGATGTTATTGTTTTAAAATGTGTAACTTAGTAAATTAGAGCTTACATCTTAATTATTTATTGTACTTTTAATGAAACTAGGTAATTTATTATCAACTTACTTAAAAGTCATACTCTCATCAGTTCTTGTGAATATTTTTGTTAATATATATTTCTGTATATATATAATATATTTATAGACCTCTTAATAAGTCTGTCTGCGGTTTAAAGTAAATACAAATGGGGAAAAAACGTTTTTTTTTTTTAAATTTTCATTTCCTTTTATCCCAGAAAGTGCACATTTGGCGCACTATGTGTCTTAGTATTAAATATAGCTCTTAGTAATAGCATTACGATATTAGAGACCGCTACTTGAAACAAGCCCGGAATCAGGAGGGAGAGAGCTCGATACACTCATTTTCATAGTAAAATTTCACATTTTCTCAAATTACTCCCGAAATATGGGAGTTATGAAGAAATTCATCACCACAAGTTATGAAGGCATTAAGTAATCGAATAAGATGGCATCATTAGTTTGGCATAATTTTACTCTTTTTTTTCGGACATGTCTACGTCCAACCGCTCCCATACATTCGTTCCACTGTGCGGTGGCGCGACTATGGGCCGTCGTACCAGCCAGTCTTTATTCAAACAATATTTGCGTTCGATTTCTTTGTGCGCTGAACACTAAGATGTTCCAAATTCAAAAAGTGCGCGGCAAAGATAATTGACAACATTTCAAACCTGACACGACCTTAAAACAAAAATACTATTTCTTTATTTTCGTATCCTGAGTTCAAATATATTTTTATTTTATTTTTTTATTTCCAAATTTCTGAGAAAAAATATAAAAATCAAAAAACATGTGATGACGTCACATAAACGGCGAAATGAGGTAGTTAGTTACCTTTACGCATTCCAATGTCTTTGATTGAAAACATTACATCAAACAAGACATGTCAATGTCACCTAAGAAGTATATTATCCGTATAGTTCGGTAGCGCCCCCTTTAGGACCCGAACACAAGAACCTCCGCCGGCTCGGTAATGACCCCTTTAGGACCCGAGAATTACGACATACGACATCCTTATTTAATAATGAAAATATTTATATTGTTAGTAACCCAACCAAATTTCTGTTAATAAATTAAAACAACTAGATAAAAAGCCCTTGTGCTTCGCTTATTTAATCTGTCATATTAAGCGCGCAACTTTGAAATTTCCGCCATCTAAAGTTTGTTTTTGTAAACGCCATTTTTACGACAGACTGTGAGTGAGTGCCGCTCGTGATTTTATTGATAAAATTTTGTTTTGGATTGGAAATCTATAAAAATGGTGAGTATTGAGTGTTATTTAATTAATATTTAATTGAAATTAGTCATAGAATAATGAAGAAATAGTGTAATAACAATGTTTTCGATCTCAAAAGTTAAACTGTCCGTTTTCCAAGTTCATTCTAAAAGTTTACTGCCTTTAAAATTCTGACTAAAAACGCTATTACAACCACAATAAATGCTACAAATCTATAGTATAAATCATATAGTTTATGTGGAGTTTCTCAATTTCATCAGTAATCATGCTCAAATATGGAAACGTTGGTAATTCATTGTTTTTCATATTCGATTAGGAGTAGAGAATTCGCCGCCATATTTACAAATATTCAAATATGCGGGGAATGTTCGATATTATGTTGTCGATAGTTATTTGATGGGTTTTTCCTGATATTTATGTGGTATTTGTAATCAATAAAAACTCTTTGGTCGTCAATTCTTTTACCTGTAAGTATCCATACCGACCAATTTAGTTTCAATAATTTGATTAATTTTACTATTTCGTAATAAAACACTTTGTGTAACCAAATGTCGTATAATCACGGTAACAGGGTTCGATACACTATCTATGTATATACTTATTACTGTGATGAGAAGGGCACTTGGTTACACAAAGTGTTTTATTACGAAAATGGCGCCCAACGTGGGGCCATTTTCGTAATAAGTATATAGATAGTGTATCGATCCCTGTTACCGTGATTATACGACATTTGGTTACACAAAGTGTTTTATTACGAAAACTATAATTTTCGCGCCAACGCCAACTACAACAAATACATAAGAATAAAAGAGTATGAGAATGATGATAATTGCTAAAACAATACCATTTTATATGCAAGTAAGTAAATAATAACATTTGTACATAATAGACATGACATACATAAATAATACTTAACATTTTGATTAATTTTATCAATAATCATTATATGTAATTGAACACTGAAATTTTTACATATTGCACAATGGGCAGTTCTAAAATATTCTTCTCATTCTTTTTGAAACAGTAACATAAGTCATCAATAAGTATAATTTGTTTTCAGTTGAAAACATGTGACATCTACCAACCCACTCTGGGCCCATGTGGTGGATAACAGACCACTCTCTCTCATCCAGAGGAGGCCTGTGTCCTAGCAGGTAGAACGGAACTGTAGGTACATTTATTATTGTATATTATACCTGTTTTTTATATTTCAGGCATCCAGAGGCTCGGAGTCTGATAACCCAATGCCCAATTATTATGAGGATGTGTTTGGGAACATTGATGTATTTGACTCGGAGGAGGAAGAGTATGATGTCGAGGACCCTGGCTTCCCTCCAGATATTTTTGAAGAATCTGATGATGATTGGGATGATTCAATCCTCGACACATACATAGACGATGTAGTAAGGCATAAAAGGGCATTTGACATCATTGTCAGCATTGATGTTGAAGAAATCTCAGACCCCAAAACTGCAATGGTCAGTATTATGTCATATATTAATTGTTTTCATTATTACCATTGTAGACCATAGGAATTATGTACACCATTTCAGTATGTACTTGATCAGTACCAGTCTGAGTCATTAGGGAAAGCAACTGCAAGGGTTATTAATTGTCCAATGTTTTGCAGCGATCTATATAATTATTTATAAGGAATGATTAGTGTCACAGATAAATACTCATTGTGTTGACAAGTAATTCTATCAATACCTTTTACCAATATGAGCATTCTTTTAAAATCTACTGACATATCCATAAATTAATTATGTTTGAGTACTAATAATAAGAATGCACTAGTTCAGCTTGTAAATCCATAGATGTTATGTTTGAAATAAGAATAATTTCTTTGCAAGTACAACTAGGTATTATTCAGATGATTCTTCAAAATAATATAAAACAATTCAGGATACAGTACAGTCTTAATTCAATTAATTATTATTTTATGCTGTAGGAAATTCCCAGCCCTACCTCGCTGCAGCAGGAAGACATTTGTTCACCGTGCCAGCCGCTTCCCATAGCTGTAAGTCTTGGAGACGATTGGTGAGTAGCAAATATGTTTATTTCAATGTAGTGGTAGGTATTTATGGATGGTGAATTCTTGGCATATGGCATAATAGTGCCTGATAAAAATTTCAGATAAGGCTATATTTTGCAACTGAATTATATCAGGTACTAAGCATGTTATTGTACTGAATGTTTCTCATAAAAGTTATTGTACTGATTTTTTCCTAAGGATGTTGTTACATCCTTAGGAAATGGATTTCATACCTATTTTATATACAGGCACGAAAGTACCCTGAGTTATTATAAAACACAATTATGTCTCTTTTTTGCTTTGCCAGTCCATTAATTGGTTTACTAAAATTTTTGTGTATACTATAAACAATTTTGCCTGATAAATAGTATAAGTAATATGTTGTTGTTGTTGTGTGTGTGTTTATGTATGTATTTATTGTATTGTGTAAATGGTACACCCCAGACTACCTACAGTATTTGTCTGTCCTTCCCGTTTTTAATCCAACCAATGGTTTTTTTTTTTAATCTTCTCTATTTAAGGGATTTTTGTTCACAATTGCGACGATGTCAATCCCATCGTATTTTCACAAATATTAACTTACTTCCTAAAATAAATTTGCTTATAAAAAACCCCAAACCACATGAACTTAGTCTAGTTTATAATCTAATAAAAAAGTATATAAAATTTTTGCTGCTTCAGAAGTAGGCATCCAAAGGTTGTCTTTAAAAGATCGCTTGTGGCGATTAGACCGCCTATTGTGTCACCCATATATTTATGTCTGTAATTTATATGGTGTACATAATAAAGAGTATTCTATTTCTATTCTATAATATATATAAAGCCAACGCAAGCAAAGCCTGAGGAAAGCTATTAATGTATGTGTGGAGTTTATATGCTATATTGAAATAAAGTTTTTTTTTTTTAGGATGGATGTGGACGAGGTAGCTGCTGCAGTCCAAGTTCCAAGTGGAAGCAGACAAGTGGCTTCCTCCAGCAGCCGCGGCGGGCAGTCTGCGAGAGGCCGAGGGAGGTACAATGGAAGATGGAACCGGGGGGATGAATTAATCGAGAAGTATCCTTCTGATGAAGACTTTCCCCCCACTTTGTCTGAGGAAATTGGCCATATTCAGGCCAGGCATGAAAGGAATGCGAGGTCCGCAAACGAGAGAAGAGCAAGTGAAGGTGTGAGTGAGGAGGAAGCGCTATTTTATGAAATAGATCGGGAAGAGTTTAAGTGGGAGGCGATGGTTGGCTGGCATAGTGAGAAAGAGCGCTTTCTCCGCGATACCGTTGGGCCTTCTAGGCAATTTGTTGACCCTTATGATGCTTTTAGATCCTTTTGGGATGATGGCATCCTGGGTCACATTGCTGAAGAGACCAACAGGTATGCTGATGAAATTAAGAGGACGAGTGTTAGATTTGCTAGGTTATGGTATGATACGAATCTGCATGAGATATTGGTATTGTTCGCATTTTGGATGATGATTGGCATCATCAAAATGCCTTCAATCAAATCTTGCTTCAGCAAGTTACCACTGCTAAAAACGGATGCGTTTAGGTATCTTTTCAAAGAAGAAAGGTATTGGCTTTTGAACCGTGCCCTACATTTTGCTAGGGGTTCTCAGGACCCTTCTGATCCTCAGAATGTACTATACCCTATGGGGCCCATTTTAGAACACTTGCATTCAAAATTTCAGGAACATTATACTCCGAGCCAGGACATCTGTATAGATGAATCCCTTATTCTTTGGAAAGGACCTCTGACAATAAAACAGTACATCAAATCGAAATCCGCACGTTATGGTATTAAGACTTTTAATTTGTGTGAATCTAGCACAGGTTATCTTTGGAATTTTTTTATTTATCTTGGTAAAAGAACAACCAATTCCACCTTGCCCTCGAGTACCAGCACAGTTTTGAAACTGATTAGCCCGCTTTTAGACCTTGGACATGTTGTGTACATGGATAACTGGTTCAATTCACCTTCATTAGCAAGATTTTTGAAAAGGAGAAAAACGGACTGCGTTGGCACACTCCGTGCATGTCGCAGAAACGTTCCAGCCTCGCTTCAAAAAGTCAAGCTAGTGGAGGGCGAATACATGGGTCGTCAATCTGGCGATCTCATGGTGATGGTTTACCAAGACCGTAAGCGATTGACCTGTTTATCCACGTACCATGACATGGCCCAAACTAAAACGGCTCCAAAGCCTGGTAGAATATCAGTCTATAAGCCCACACTTATAACTGATTACAACAGAGGGATGGGTGGTGTTGATCGTTTGGACCAAATGCTTGAGCCCTACTTAATAGAGCGAAAGCAGTGCATAAAATGGAACAGAAAATTATTTAAGCGATTTCTGAACATTAGTGTTCAGAACAGTCGGATACTACTGGAGAAGTCAATGGGACAGACTCACCAGGCTTTAGTTTTTCGTCTAAAGTTAGTGGAAGATTTGGCAAACCGCCATCTGCCCCATGTCCCAGTGCCTCCTTCAGTAGCGACTGCCGGTAGTAGACGTCCGCATTTTCCTCTTGGTCGCTTAACAGAGCGCCATTTCATTCAGCGCATTGATAAAAAGGACGAAAGACATAGGACATCCCGTCGAAGATGTGTGTGGTGTGCAGATCGACGGGGTAAGCCAAATGTTAAGACGGCCTATCAATGCGCGGAATGCCGATTTCCGCTCTGTTTAGACTTCTGCTTCAGAGAGTTTCACACTCAGCCTTAAATTATATATTTATATATTATTATGTATTTATTATAATCCTGTCCTTTATGTCTTGTCTTTTTATAGTTTTTTGTATGTTAGTTTTTGTATTCATATTATATTATATATATTCATAATTGTAGTATAATAACTTGCTGTTCCATTGGAGAGTAATTTTTATGTATTGTTTTCTTGCATTGTATGGAGATGGATGCATGTGGACATATACAAGATGACGAAGAATGAGCCGAAAGGATATGGCTGGTCTTCCTCGGTCTGTTAGTCTTGTCTTTTAACCGCTTACGCCGGATTAATCCGACAAATATTTTCGTGTCCATTTCGCCAGGGTTTTTTTTTCGGGCGCTGTTGTCACGTCAACTGATATGAAGTCGGGCGGTTAAAAGGTTAAAATTGATATTACTTTTTTTTTGGTATCTGTTTCCAGGTCAAGCCCATTATACGTGGGCTTTCGTCGTACAGCAACTGTTCTTAGAACTTCATGATACACTTACTTTGAAATTATAAATCGAGAGGGTCATCAATTTGCGAAAACACCGCGATTCAGAAAAATTACGTATTTGCACTACGCCATCTATGGGTAAATGAATAAAACGTCTGCACAAAGCATACTGAACTAATAAATTAAGTTTCTATGCAGGCAACCTTAAAAAAACGCACAGATTTGACAGAATGGTAGGTGTAAGGTCACTCGAGCTGCCTTGACAGAATGCCTCGTAAAAATTAGCTATGTCATGGGGGATGCGCCAAGTTAGCCCGCGAAATACATACAAGTTTTCTTACGTTTTTTGTAATTTGCAGGTCAGTGTCAGATTTTATGTTGAAAAAAAATATGATTCGCGACCCTAAAAACTATGTATTTACAGAATTATAATATATATATTATATTGTACGCGAACGAAGTCGCGGGCACAGCGAGTATACTAGCTGTGCCCGCGACTTCGTTCGCATGCATGACGGAAAACATTTTAATTTTTTTGCGCGGAGCCCTAATTATTTTTCGTAAATAAAAGTAGCCTAAGTTACTCCTTATTACATCTGATATCTACCAGTGAAAGTCCCGTCAAAATCGGTCCAGCCGTTTCAGAGATTAGCCGGAACAAACAGACAGACAGACAAAAGTTGTAAAAAATGTTATTTTGGTATATGTACCGTGTATACATCCGTATGCATTTAGTATGCATTTTAATATTACAAACAGACACTCCAATTTTATTTATTTATATAGATCGTTCAATAGGATTATTTTTTTTAATATTTATTACGGTCGTGAATCATATTTTGTTCCAACATATAACCTGACACTGACCTGCCCAAAATATCTAAGTCTCAGCTTTACTATGTTTATGCATGTGTTTATCAGAACTAACGGTTTGATCGTAGGATTTGTATGCTGCTACCAAGAAATATATTTATATAAGTAAATGCCTACTGCCTGTTTATAATTTGTTATATGCACTGATCCAAGTTATATTTGTGCTTAAAATACCTATGTCCTTCCAAATGTCCTAGCTTTATTTTATTTATGCATGTGCTTAACAAGTTAGTGTTTGATTGTAAGATTTTTTTTTACAAGGACTGGGCCAAATAATTATTTATTTCGGTATATACCTACTTGTATGATTGTAGTTCGCTGAATGCATGCATTACTTTTATACTATTGCAGGCCCAAGCAACTTTTTATTTAGGGTAATGCCTACTGCCGTATTAAAATTCGATGTATGCATGGAACCAAATCATGTTGTGCCTAAAACACCTATCCTTCCAAATATCCCAGCTTAATTTTGCTTATGCATGTGCTTAACAAAAATAACTGTTTCATAGTAGAATGTTTTGTAGAATTATAATTTATATACTAGAGCACTTTTTAAATAACTGCTTGAAAATAATTACATAACTGCATGAATCTAACTTATTTTGTATTGAAAATATACTTTTTTTACAAAAACATATATGTGCCTTTTTATTTAGAGCATGCTACCTATAGATCGTCAGAGCCAAGCAAAATTTTATATTGATAATTAAACCTACCGCAGTAAAATATATGTAGTTAAAATACTTAAATATTATGTACACATAACCAGCCTATAATGTTCCCACTGTTGGGACACAGGCCTCCTCTCAGTGAGAGGGAGTGGGCCGTAATCCACCACGCGGGCCCAGTGCGGGTTGGCAGATGTCACATGTCTTCGAATTTTTGGTTCTAGGACATGCCGGTTTCCTCACGATGTTTTCCTTCACCGTTTTGAGAGCAGTGGTGATGAAATAATTTACACAAAGTAGAGCGCCTGTCTGGGTTCGAACCTACAACTCGTAAGTTGCGGCCGTTACCACTGGGCCACCACTGCTCTTAAATAAAACCAGGTAAGTCAGTGTATGGATGGAATAGTATTTATTTCATTCTCAAAAATAAATGAATTTATTTACAGAATAAAAACTGCTGTTTTATTTTACCTTACCACATTTCATCATCATCAGCCTATAGCAGTCCACTGAAATAATATAATATAATTATTTTATTATTATCAACCAAGAATAACTCCATTCATTATAATAGCATGAGATAAAAAAACGGCTGTTTAAGGGGCTGTCTCCACGAGCGAGAGAATCGCGGCGATAGTCTCGCCGCGCCATCAAATTATCGCCGTGTGCCGTGTGGAGACACGTTCTAAGAGAGTGTATCGAAATACGTGCCACGACGATAATATCGCCACGATTTTTTCGCTCGTGGAGACGGCCCCTAAGGTGAATGCGCAGTTGTAGCCCGCGAAATTCAAATTTTATTACGTTTTTTCAATTTGCAGGTCAGTTTCAGGTTGTATCTTGATCAAAATACGATCCGCGACTATAAGGCCGTTTACACATTATGCCGTAGCTGCATCGGCACCGGTGCCGCTGTACCTATTAGTTATCCCTGGGTTTGGATGAAACCGTTTACACATGGCGTCGCAGTCGCGGCGCCATGTGTAAACGGCCTTATAGATATGTATTTACAGAATTATAAGTCATTAGAATCATTAATATATCTAGATTTTTTCCGTAAACACTTCTATAAGAGAATATCTTATGGAACCAATCTAACTTAGAAAGATGTTTTATTGATTCTAATAATTACAATTCTGTAAATACGTACCTGTTATAGTCGCGAATCATATTTTGAAGATACAACCCGACATCAGTGTCGCGAAATTCAATATTTACAAAAAACGTAAGAAATATTGAATTTCGCGGTCTACCACTGCGCATTCACCTTAACGGCAGTGTTTATAGGTAAATAGAAAATTTTGCTCTACAGTATTTACCGTAAAAAATAACGAGCTTAACGTGCACTGCACGTTATTGCTAATTTACCTAATGTCATAAATAATTAATTGAGTAGATATAGGTGCTCAATACTTTCTTATACGATAGCAACAATTAGGCCTTATACCCGTCGTAAGTCAAATTACTTATTTTACGAAGATTAAAAAAATTAACAATAAAGTTTTTGAACGTTATTTTGTGTTCTACAAAAATAACAGCTTTTTCCGTAATCGTTATTTTTTTTATGCACTCTTAGGCCGAGCAATACTAATATCGATATCATTGAGGTTACATTATCATCACTATGATCGACAAATGTCAACATAAGTTCTAAGCAAAAATTTTTAATTTTAATTAGCGTTTTTATCATGCATATGATTAAACAATGGTAAAAATAACATTATCTTCAAAAAGTGAATTTCTTTAGCTGTTCATATATCTATAATTTCAGTGTGAAAATCAGTTCTTTAATTCAATTTAGATAGGTAACTTAAGGCGTTAAGAATTTGGATGGGTATAGTTTCTATGAATATTCAGGTATTCTACAGTGCTGAAATATTATTTTACAGGCGCTTTTACATAGTTCAAGATATTTCCTAGACGTACGTAGCATAAAACAGTAAGAATGATATGATTTTTACATTAAATACGAATGTTGAAAGTTGATGTAAATTCCGGAAAATCATGACGTAATTCGCAACATTCCGTCGAGTCAGCTGGTGTGTCATATGTCAAAATCTTGTCGAGCAGAGAGGATAAACTGTGGTAATATCGCCGTTTTACCGTAAGGCTGACGTCATCTGGCACTTACGTCTTTTTAGAATACACCGAATTTCAAAGTTAAAATTATGAATGAAAAGTACATAATTTCGAAAAACGAAAAAATATGGGTGCCCTAGATTTGAATTTACTTTTATATAACGTAAGAATACATGCAGGTTAAAAATATGAAATGTTGTCAATTGCGGCGCACTTATAAAGAGGATTAAAAACTCATTACTGCCCGCTAAAAGTTTCTTATAGAAAACACTACCTTTGGGTGCATTTAAAGGCGAACCAAGTCGTCGTTTTCGAATAGATGGGATGAAAACGATTATTTTTATCTTGAAGTGTACTTAATTATAGAATAATTAAGAATCTATTGTGTTGAGTTTGTTGGTACTAGTAGTTATTTTTGACATCTTTGGGTTGATTTTATTGAATATAAATTTATATGGACATTTATGAAGTGTCAGAAACTAGGTGCATGGTTTTAATTGGTCATTTCATTTGTCGTCGTACTTGGTGTTTTACGGTTACATATTTATATTAAGTAATATTAAAGTTGATGATTTGATTTGCTTGAACGCTTTAATATCTGAAATTATCAGTTGGATTTGAAAAATTATTTGGTAGCTCAATTTTTGAGGACGGCTAAGATAGGCTATTTAACGTCGCGTTAGGATTTGTAGGAGTCGAGTAAAAAGAAAAAGTCAGAAAGAACGGTAAGTGAAGAAGTAATAGTGGGGGAAGGCGATGCGAGGCGACGGGGTGGGCTCGGGGAACGAGCGCGGACTAAGTCGTAGGCAGAAGATAAATAACTGGTTTTTAGAATGTTTTCAAATGATTGTATTAATGGGTATCGGAGGACGGTGTAGGCCTGTCAACGAGTAGCAGGTAATGAGCGAACCCCCACTTGTGTCCCCAGGCGCCGCGTACTACAACCTGGGCTGGCTGGGGCTGGCCGAGAAGTCCCTGCGCGAGGCGGCGGCGCTGGAGCCCGCGCGCGCCGACACGTGGCGCCGCCTCGCGCTCGTGTTGTGCGCCGCCGCCGAGCCGCTCGCCGCCGCCGACGCCGCCGCCGCCGCGCTGGCGCTGCATCCGAGGGAGCCCGCGCTGTCGCCGCCGCTGTGATGCGCACGCGCAGGTACCTGCCAGACTATCATTTATGGACCTGGCACCAGTCCCGACCTCGGAGACGCTGGATTGTTGTGCGCGTTTGTTTCATTCCCAGAATCAGGACACGTGACGATTTCAATTGTTACCCTGTACTGTCAGCTTGGGAAAAGATTGATATTTACTTAAAACTTTAACGTGTTATAAAAAACAAATGATAATATCGAGGTACAGCCTACTACACCATTGTTCAGAGCCCTGATTCACAACCATACGACAGGCTATCGTATCGAAAACCTGACATTTCGATAACCTGATTTGACTTCCCCTCAACAGCAAATAGCTGTTGGAAGAATAGCGGGCGTCTATTTGATTGAAACTGACAAAATTTTCGGATTTTGGACTTATGAACAGCATTGAAAAGACTCCTACGATAACATAATTAATGTTCGATACGATACGGAAGCATATCGAGTGTTTGTGAATAAGGGGGCAGGTCGGCATTATTCGGCACAGCTGGGCGGCACAACTTATATTCGATTTTGCCGCCCGGTCTGTGACAAATCATACGGACTTTAATGTGTAGCACCCCTAATGCAACAAAAATTTTCATACACAAATGATAAAAATAATTAATATAACAAAGTCCGAAAGTAATCAATCTTTTCGTAAAATAACTAAAAACCTCATAATTTATGGAAATAATTACTAATACAAAATGACAACTTAAGCCTACCAACTTAAGTTCATAATTATACTTCCTCCCTTATTAAATGACACATATCCTATAATAAAGAATAATAGCTAATATACCTATAAGAAAACTCGCGAAACAACTACTCCAATACAAAATAAAATCATGTCAAATTTCTAAATTCTCAAACTCCGGTTTATGTCGCTATCAGGACTTTCTCTAGCACCTTTACATATATTGTAGCGACAGAAACCCTGAAGAACATTTTAAAGTTTAGTCTGAATATTCGGAACTCAACCTATTCCAATTGTCACCTAAGAACGAGACCTAACTGTATCCTAACCTACCCTCAGGTTGACAACAAACCACCCTAACCTAAACAACGTCATAAAAACATTACCCTACTTTTGGACTTCGCTGCAATCGGGTAAACAAGACTAAATAAAATGGCAATTGACAACATTTCAAACCTGACACGACCTTAAAACAAAAATACTATTTCTTTATTTTCGTATCCTGAGTTCAAATATATTTTTATTTAATTTTTTTATTTCTAAATTTCTGAGAAAAAAAATAAAAATCAAAAAACATGTGATGACGTCACATAAACGGCGGAATGAGGTAGTTACCTTTGCGCATTCCAATATCTTTGATTGAAAACATTACATCAAACAAGACATGTCAATGTCACCTAAGAAGTGTAACTAGAAAACAACTAAAAACTGAATTGAATTCAACAATATTTTTTCCTATCAACTCGACACGCTGCTTACTGTTAATATTATCAATTTTTGATTGATATTTCGCCAATAAAATGGATCCCCCAATGAAAAATATACGCCAATGAAGGAACCAAAACAACGACTGAGACAAGTGACATCTAACAGTTTTTTTGACGGGTCACAATAAAGCAAAGGTAATATCGCCATTCTACCGTCATCTGGCACTTACGTCTTTTTAGAATACACCGAATTTCAAAGTTAAAATTATGAATGAAAAGTACATAATTTCGAAAAACGAAAAAATATGGGTGCCCTAGATTTGAATTTACTTTTATATTACGTAATAATACATGCAGGTTAAAAATATGAAATGTTGTCAATTATCATTCTTCAATTAGAAAACATCAAGGTCATAATATGATGTTGAATTAACTCCAAATAAACCTCTGATAACTACTAGGTTTTAAATCTACGAAAAAATATATGCACTTCCTAAAATCTGTCAATAATGTTCAAGAAGTCGGTTATTATTTAAATTACTAAAAATCTCATCCGTAATTCGTATGTTCCTCATCTAAATAAGCAAATATATTCTTGAATCATCGTGAATGTTCCGAATCTACCTAATTAATATAAAAATAACTACAGCTGTCTCGTTTACTTCGGATCATTAAAAAATCTAGATCAATTATAGCGAATTACATAAATAGTGATAAAACTGCCGTTGAGTACTTATAGATGTCTAAATACTTATAATAAAATGATTACTATATGTAATACCTAACGTGATAGAGTAGAAAATGAAAACTTTTGTGTTGTCACAACGAATCGATATCAATCGAAATGTAAGCGTAAATTACAACCAGGAAACGAAAATAAATACAGCATGAATGATATTATGATGTTAGCACAGAAAATGTGCGAGGTTAGCGCAAACTTGGCAAAATGTATGCGCAATGGTAGCACAGTATATGCACAACGGTAGTGCAATATATGCTCGCCCAGTATGAGCGCTACGGTAGAGCAACGTTTGTGCATGCGATCTGCTGTGATACAGAACACCGGACGTGTATCCGACTATCTAATGTGGAACGTGAAAACCATTCCAACTCAAAAATAACAAACTTGTCAAAATAAATGACTATTAACATCGATGAACAAATTAATCACGATTATGACGCAATCAAGTAATTCGGACAATGTAGAGATAAACAATAAATACGAATATATTAGGCATAATGTAGCTGCAAACGTTTTAGAAAGCATACAGCCGGCGCAGTGTGTACTTATATAGCGCTCTACCTGTTCTAGTAGCTACTATCCTTACGAAGTTACGACTGACTACTGTATTTAGATACGAGCCTCGGAATTGATGTAGGCACATGGTTTATTGTACATTGTGACTTGATTATACAGATGTGCAAAATCCTGCGATGGTGAAAAGTGAATCGCACACAGCTTTTTAACACTTTGACAGCGGATCACGTACTAATTAATACTAATAATATAGGAATAAATGAAATGCTTGGCTGTCAAAGTGTTAAAGCCAGGAACTAACTCGCGAGCTGTAAACGGAACTGTGTAAATCCAGGTGCTCACTAGCGAGCTTCAAATGTATCCTAACATAACGTTGACGTCACTCGTGATATTTTTGGTTACAGTAATGTGTTCTGGCTGATCAGTTGCAGTTTTAGCTCGCTAGTGTGTATCCGGCTATAGACAAAATCAAACATAAAACAGTAAAGCCCTATTTTAAACGATGTAAGTTTCTTAAAAGAAAGAAAATACGTTGTAAATAGGTTTGCGTTTTCTTGTCTGTGGCATATAATACAATTGAAGCAAAAAATCACTTATATCGTCTAAACACTGTTCAGACGATGCAACTTTTATTGTAGTTCAAGTTACAATACGGTATAGAATGTAATTGAATAGACTTATAATAAAGTTATGTTTTTGAAAAGTCACAGTGTAAAGTAAACCATTAAAAGTTTCTTTCCTTCAATAGATAACGAAAACTGGCGAGGGGACGCTTCTACATTATTAAAATAAAATAAAACATTCATATTCTACTGACGTTTCCTTTGCCATCGATTCATCGAGAGATTGTACATAAATCTTAAATTTTCGCCATAAGTTCCTGATTACTGTGAAAGATACATTATTTACGAAAAGAAAAAAGCAATATAAAAATATATAAGTAGACAGATTTGTTCATAAACTTTAATATATAAATATCCAGAAATAATTATTGTAAATAATAGTCATTGAAACTGATCTATTTCCATACATACTCGTACATAATATTTAAAATTTCCGGTAAACCAATGTTAGTGAACATGGGTTGTAGTTAATTTTCTTAACAAAGTGATCATACAGCGAAGGAGTAATATAATTAAGGTAATAGCTCGTTTGTTACATAGTCTCGTCTCGTGTGTTATTAAATATTATTAATGAATATAGGTACGTTTATATTGTTCGTGTATTCGTGCTACTTTGTATTGTCGTCGATGCATTTTTGCTTAGAGCATGTAAACATAATATTATAGGAAAGTGTTTTCTGTCTAAGCCCAATTTACACGATGCAAGTCTGAACACTGTTTACACGGTGCAACTTTTATTGTTGCTTCAACTTATGGTATGCCACAGGCAATTAAATCGCACCGTGTAAATCAGGCTTTACTTTCTATACTGCAATACCTATTGGCGTAGGTAAAAAAAAATCTTTCCTGGAATTTAATGTCAAAATTAGTATTTAAATTAAATACTTTCGTATTTTCTCAGTTTAATCCAAATATTCCATCGGTCGTCATGATGGTCCGTAATGTTTAAATGCTCTAAGTACTTTCGAGTCCCGTCCAGTGGTTCCAAACATTTTGATTGTGACTTGCGTGTATGATATTTGTATATAGTTTTTCGGGAATATCCATTTTTATTATTATTTTTGTTTTCCATACGTGTATTATTTACTTTATCAGAAAGAGTATCGTGAAATTATCATAGCTACAATATTGTTAATAATTTGGAACATTATATCGCTGTCATATAATTATGGTTTAGGCAATTTAATTATTTGTTCTAAATTAAGACCAATTATGGAAATATTTATGTAGTTTTAATATCCTTTAAATATGTTCATAAGAACCTTACAGTCACGTAATCAGAAAGTGACAATTTTTTTGCAATACTAATCGCTCGCAACATGGCGCATCTGTTGCCAGATATCGCCAAACTATAAGAGACTTTTATTGACAAAAACCGCCATTTTCCTTGGTGTGTATACCGCAACCGTTGCCCATTGTCTGGCAATATACTTAAAGATCGTCACTAACTGGCAACGCGACTGTAAGCCTCATCGCTAACATTGCCAACCTCATTAGCTAAGACGTTCATCGCCATATTTGAGTATGTAAGCTACAAAGCGCATATCAGTATCAAACTATATTACATTGTATTACGTTAGTAAGCAGTTAGATTTATTTAATGCTAGTCTTGTCACGTCGCTCTTACACGCGTCTATACATAGTGTCAATGGTGCGCAAACTTTCCAGAACACATTATAAATTCACACAATTCATCATTTTACTAAATTATTATATTGACACTTAATATAATGTTAGTCGTGTGAACATCGAGATTGAGATACAAATCAATTTAGTTTACTGCACGATATTAAACTATAAATGCGATTGTGGAAAATTTTATTATTATTTATTTATTTATTAAACCACAATTATAACACCTTGATTCACGTTTGTTGATAACGCAAACCTCGCGTGTCGCATCCTATAGAATTGTAATATCGGAAAAACAATAATATTGTAGTTAATCAATATTATGAAAGACATCCTATTCAGAAAAACAGTTGTTAAAAAAAATAACTACAAAAATGTTTGAGTGCCTCTGTAATCTGAAGCCATCTTCTTTTTCGTAATTTTCATTACAATTATATAAAAATCTTTATAAAAACGGTAAATAATATAAATTCGGGGCCTGTACCATTTACACTATGTATAATTTAAAGGTTCTATAGTTTAATTAGCTAAATGGCGCGGGTAACGACGTGTACTGAGAGAAAGGTTGACCCAGACAGACTGGTGGAGGAATGACGGGAGATGGGAGTTAGAATGGTGGTAGCGTGGTGAATGCGGTGTGTGGTGGTAGTACCTCGGGAGACTTCCAGGTGTGGGTGTACGTATTTAGAGTAATTTAGAAAGTAATCGGTGCGACAAGATGTTTGTAAAGTTTATTTTTGACTAATTTCAATTATGTATTTATTTACTACATCGATATCAATCTGGTCAAAATTAGTCAAGATAATGACACTGAACCAGGTTTACATCTTGTATACAATGAAAAATTGTATTTTTTAAATACATATTTGTATGTGGTTGAGTTATCTTGCTAGCAGCTTGTTTTAATTTTACGGGTTCTAGTAATTACTATTTACGAACGAGGTAAACTCTGCCGAGGAAACAACAAACGATAGACAGAAGCCATGAAACGACCATTTAACTGTTAGCACTTAAAAGTACTTACATGTAATTTGCAGTTATCCGGACTTAAGTGCGTACTGCATACATTATATCGTTAACTTGAATGAGAAACACATTTCGCACCGATTTTACAAAATAATTTGAAGTATCAAACGAGTTTATTTCTAAATATGATTATTGTTTTCTTTTCTGAGTAGAAACTCCATTTTTCGTTATAGTATTATTTATTATTTTATTTATTATTTATTATCAGCCATTTCTGTCCCACTGCAGGGCAAAGGCCTCCCTTCCCTCCTTCCACTTATCCCTATCCAGTGCTGTTACACGCCAATCCTTGTGGAAAGAGTCGAGTTCGTCCCGCCATCTCATTCTGGGCCTGCCGTTATAGTATTAATTCTTGAAAATTCCTTGTGAATCTGATCGCTTTAACAAGTGAGAGAAATATGTTTCTATTCAATTGTGTTACATATTCTGCCTCCTATAGATTCATCTTTAAAAAACTTGTCTTAATCCATTGCTATTTCTTTTTGTATTTTATATATTTTTATGTGAATTAAAAAACATATAATTACTTAATTAAAATGTTGTCGTAACTGTGGTCGTCTCGGTCTTGTGACTGGAAACAGGCAATAATTTGTGTCGCATCGTGTTTAGTATAAATAATTGTAAAGTGTGTCCGAAATAGTGAACATTGGAAGTGCCAATGTCTGTCATCTGTTATAAGTTACCATATTGTGAATGTTTAAAGCATATATTTTTTTATGGTGGTGTCCCATCTGTATAATATCCCTATAATAAACTGATTTATATTGATTGCCAACACTTAAAATAAATAAAATAGCCATGATTGTCATGTGAAAACCCTTACAAGAGGAAAAGTACATAATTTTCCTTGGAAATAGTTCTGAAGCCAATTATGCCTAGTTTTGTTTTCGTACCGCCACGTTTATTATTTGTGTCACTGTTGTTTATCAAATCATTGGTTCTCATAGTAACGAGCAATACGTTACGGTGCTTCGCGTCACTTTGGTTGTGCTCAGTCTGTATAGCCGGCTACACCAGTGTGTACAAGGATTTAATATATTTTGTCTCACCACTGTTTTATCCGAAGTGTTCGAAACGATCAATCCTTCTGTAGCCGACTGTACTACAATGGATCTAATTTAATGCAATTTGTTGAAACGTAGCACTCTGTTATATTGTAAGTAAACATGTATATTTTCCCACAACGCAATAACTCAGCACCTGTTACATACAAATTACCAGAAACTGTTTTGAAATTACACTATGTACTGTAATAAAATAATTATTATAATAACTTTCATGTGTTTTGCTCGTTTGTAGGTTACAAGAGTTTATTTGAAAGGCCTAGCCGTGTGTTCTCGGGTGGGGCGAAAGCTTCCAAAACACGTCACCTTTGAAAAGTAATAGTATCGTATCAGTGTTGTATACTTATTCTATCCCTTCCTAGTGTTCATTAATCCTTACAAAGGAAAGAGACAAAACATTTTGAAATGTTAAGTGTTCGATAGCTTTTACTGACCAACCGCCGCGAGCGACAGAGTCGGCATCAATCTTCTGTCTCTGTCGGCGCGCGCGGCAGGGTGTAGCCGTAATCATATGAATATTGTATAATAATCCTGTAATCTAAAGACCAATGTAATATTTATTGTCGGTCGTCATAGTTCAATAAAACTATATTGTATTGAATTTCAGACGTTTTCTATTGTGAATGTATCGATCACTTGTTACTATTCAGGGACGTCGGTCTGCTGACGTTGTGTTCGTCAAAAGTAAATAGTCTTGACATAAGTGCACATAGATGTTTGAAATATAGACATGAGTAGATGTAGTAGTTGAATCAAGTTGTCAATACTCACCAAAAGTAACTGCGAGGCAGTTTGTACAACAGCACATAACAAAAATGACAAATGAAAATCACATTTAGCAACTCACTAAAAGTTCATACTACGATGTTTGGCGCAACGTCAGCACCCCGACGTCGCATATAATGCAGTCGTGCAAGTATACCGATTGTGAGGATGTTACTGTAGATGTATATAATTTTATCTATACATATAATATGTAAGGTGCTCTAAGAATATCTGCCACGGCTTCAACGGGAGACAGTATTCTGTATATAGATTACAATAGTAAAGATACATTATTGATCTTATGTCATATATTTTTTCATATAAAAAAATGTGCGTATAAATTTGAATTGATTTAGTTGCATGAAACCGTCCCATAGTAATTAGCTGTTGCCGCACCGTCATTTCATTGCGCAAAATGTGACGAAGCGACATATCGCGAGTAGTTTGTGAACCATTATGCAGAGTAGAGACGTTTATTTAATTACTTTATTTTCTCAAATTGATTTAACTATTCCGGGGTACAAAACTTCTTCACTACTGTAGTCTATATACAAAATACTTTCTCCCGTTGAAGCCGTGGCAGATATTTTTATAGCACCTTATTTAAATACGTTTATAAACCTGTTGTGCTCTTGTGTACTTTACTACGTTGTAGATGTTGTTCTTGGCATTCGATGTTGACTGTATATAAAACGTTTAAGGATATTAATAAATAATAATTATTATGTTACATAATTGTTGGTTTTATTTTAAATATTAAAGGCACGAGCAATGTTGATGTTTGAATAGACCTCGTGGCTCGCGTACAAGGTAATTTACGGTAGCTCCAAAAGGTTCTACTCATCATTTTAAAAAAATCTGTGCATCAGGCTACTTGCTGCACATAGGCCTCTCTCTAGTTGCACCACCAGATCTAGTTCTCCAGCAGCCGCGTACAGTCGTATCCTATCCAACTTTTTGGACTTCGGCCCTTTCATTCCGGGACTTTTTCCCGATCGTCAACAGAGTGCACGCCAGCGCATCTAACAGAGTGCACGCAAGTGCATCTAACAGAGTGCACGCAAGGCATCTAACAGAGTTCACGCAAGGCATCTAACAGAGTGTACGCAAGGCATCTAACAGAGTGCACGCCAGCACATCTAACAGAGTGCACGCAAGGCATCTAACAGAGTTCACGCAAGGCATCTAACAGAGTGCACGCAAGGCATCTAACAGAGTTCACGCAAGGCATCTAACAGAGTGCACGCAAGGCATCTAACAGAGTGCACGCCAGCACATCTAACAGAGTGCACGCAAGGCATCTAACAGAGTTCACGCAAGGCATCTAACAGAGTGCACGCAAGGCATCTAACAGAGTTCACGCAAGGCATCTAACAGAGTGCACGCAAGGCATCTAACAGAGTGCACGCAAGGCATCTAACAGAGTGCACGCCAGCACATCTAACAAAGTTCACGCAAGGCATCTAACAGAGCGCACGCAAGGCATCTAACAGAGTGCACGCAAGGCATCTAACAGAGTGCACGCCAGCACATCTAACAGAGTGCACGCCAGCACATCTAACAGAGTGCACGCCAGCACATCTAACAGAGTGCACGCCAGCACATCTAACCGAGTGCACGCCAGCACATCTAACAGAGTGCACGCCAGCACATCTAACAGAGTGCACGCAAGGTATCTAACAGAGTTCACGCAAGGCATCTAACAGAGTGCACGCCAGCACTAGAATCTACTATGTCATAGTCATTACATTTTGGGCGATAAGCAATTCGCATTTTAAACGGTGGTTTTTTTTGTTCAACGATAAAATATTTTGACGACACAGTCACGATAAACAGTCGATATAATGGAAACAGCTAGAGACGACAGTCGTCCAACGGTAAATTAATCGTCACGACATAGTGGAAACGCGCCCTAAACTGATACAACGTGTAACGTTAAATGCGCAAAACCTGAAAATAGTTTGATCAGAATAACGAGCAGAATCAATTGAACCACTTTTTAATATAGGTCATATTTTTCAAAAAATCTTCATTAAAAACGTTGCCGTGTCTGTTTATTAATAAGTCAAGCCATCACATGCGCAAACCCGCCAAAATAGGTAAACAAACACAAGTTGTTGTCGACCAATTAAAATTTTCCCATACGCGAGATAATAATAGCTCTTATTTCAATGCAAATTGCAAATACGAATCTTCCGTACAGTAAGTACCATGAATAAGACAATTTGAAATAATAATGCTATCTATCTTATTTTAACATAAACTTAACCTAAGGGTTAGAAAGAGAAATGACGATCTGCACGGGGGCGGGGCGTGCGAAATACGTGACAGCGGCCGTGTTTACTTCAGTCTGAGCGGCGCCGGCACATGCGTCACAGGTGTAATTGTTCTATCCCGTTACCCCGGCGAGGCGGCGCGTGCGCGTGAATTTCGCAACGTTTTTGTACACAAACATTCAATATTGTGAAATGGTGAGAATGTTGGCGCATTGTAATGACAACGTTAATTTGGCCAAAGCCTGGAAAAGTGTGATGGAAACATTTAAGTCACTGTTCAAAGATAACCTAAGTTTTTTAGGAGCTTAGATGGTAAATAATGCGCGGCGCAGCGCGGCGCGGCGGCGCAGCGGCCCGGTGACGACTCCTCCCTCAATAGAGCGCGCGTCGTCGCAGACGCAGTAAACGATTAGAATTACCAGTAAAACTAAAACAGCACATAAAACCTTTACAATTTTTTTAATGATTTTTTTTCTCTCTGAAATAGGTCAATAGAATTAAAAATCAGTTGGGGTGTCTGAGGTTTTGCGCATTTAACGTTACACGTTGTATAAAACATCCTTCCGTAATCTTTTGAAAATGACGGAGACAAATGACGTTTTAAATAAGTTTAGCGCTAAAAGTATTTACATTTGTGGTGTGTCTTATAGTGGATGCATAGTTCGCTCGGATGTGTAGTCCACAGCGCAGCTACACAGGGTATCTACCCAACTGTAGTGGATGCATAGTTCGCTCGGATGTGTAGTCCACAGCGCAGCTACACAGGGTATCTACCCAACTGTAGTGGATGCATGGTTCGCTCGGATGTGTAGTCCAGAGCGCAGCTACACAGGGTATCTACCCAACTGTAGTGGATGCATGGTTCGCTCGGATGTGTAGTCCACAGCGCAGCTACACAGGGTATCTACCCAACTGTAGTGGATGCTTGGTTCGCTCGGATGTGTAGTCCAGAGCGCAGCTACACAGGGTATCTACCCAACTGTAGTGGATGCATGGTTCGCTCGGATGTGTAGTCCACAGCGCAGCTACACAGGGTATTTACCCAACTGTAGTGGATGCTTGGTTCGCTCGGATGTGTAGTCCAGAGCGCAGCTACACAGGGTATCTACCCAATTATGGTGGATGCTTGGTTCGCTCGGATGTGTAGTCCACAGCGCAGCTACACAGAGTATCTACCCAACTGTAGTGGATGCATGGTTCGCTCGGATGTGTAGTCCACAGCGCAGCTACACAGGGTATCTACCCAACTGTAGTGGATGCTTGGTTCGCTCGGATGTGTAGTCCAGAGCGCAGCTACACAGGGTATCTACCCAACTGTAGTGGATGCTTGGTTCGCTCGGATGTGTAGTCCAGAGCGCAGCTACACAGAGTATCTACCCAACTGTAGTGGATGCTTGGTTCACTCGGATGTGTAGTCCAGAGCGCAGCTACACAGGGTATCTACCCAACTATGGTGGATGCTTGGTTCGCTCGGATGTGTAGTCCACAGCGCAGCTACACAGAGTATCTACCCAACTGTAGTGGATGCTTGGTTCGCTCGGATGTGTAGTCCAGAGCGCAGCTACACAGGGTATCTACCCAACTATGGTGGATGCTTGGTTCGCTCGGATGTGTAGTCCACAGCGCAGCTACACAGAGTATCTACCCAACTGTAGTGGATGCTTGGTTCGCTCGGATGTGTAGTCCAGAGCGCAGCTACACAGGGTATCTACCCAACTATGGTGGATGCTTGGTTCGCTCGGATGTGTAGTCCACAGCGCAGCTACACAGAGTATCTACCCAACTGTAGTGGATGCTTGGTTCGCTCGGATGTGTAGTCCACAGCGCAGCTACACAGGGTATCTACCCAACTGTAGTGGATGCATGGTTCGCTCGGATGTGTAGTCCACAGCGCAGCTACACAGGGTGGCTACCCAACTATAGTGGATGCTTGGTTCGCTCGGATGTGTAGTCCAGAGCGCAGCTACACAGGGTATCTACCCAACTGTAGTGGATGCATGGTTCGCTCGGATGTGTAGTCCACAGCGCAGCTACACAGGGTATCTACCCAACTGTAGTGGATGCATGGTTCGCTCGGATGTGTAGTCCACAGCGCAGCTACACAGGGTATCTACCCAACTGTAGTGGATGCTTGGTTCGCTCGGATGTGTAGTCCAGAGCGCAGCTACACAGGGTATCTACCCAACTATGGTGGATGCTTGGTTCGCTCGGATGTGTAGTCCACAGCGCAGCTACACAGAGTATCTACCCAACTGTAGTGGATGCTTGGTTCGCTCGGATGTGTAGTCCACAGCGCAGCTACACAGGGTATCTACCCAACTGTAGTGGATGCATAGTTCGCTCGGATGTGTAGTCCACAGCGCAGCTACACAGGGTATCTACCCAATTGTAGTGGATGCATGGTTCGCTCGGATGTGTAGTCCACAGCGCAGCTACACAGGGTGTCTACCCAACTATAGTGGATGCTTGGTTCGCTCGGATGTGTAGTCCATAGCGCAGCTACACAGGGTACTTACCCAACTGTAGTGGATGCATGGTTCGCTCGGATGTGTAGTCCACAGCGCAGCTACACAGGGTACTTACCCAACTGTAGTGGATGCATGGTTCGCTCGGATGTGTAGTCCATAGCGCAGCTACACAGGGTACCTACCCAACTGTAGTGGATGCATGGTTCGCACACATCCGACACAATTCTGATTGGTTCATTCATACATAGGTATATTAATTAAATACTTATTTAGTTACTTCTTTTTATTTAATTCCAATTAGTACCTACTACACCACTTTCCACTTCACAGGATTGAAGTAGGTGCCTACATAAGAGCCATTAACTGAATAGGTTCGGTTATTCCCGATGTCCACCACTTGTTTGGCCACCACTGGGGGACAGCGGAACAACTTTTAAAAATTATTCTGGTTGTAGTATTTTGGTTGCTACCCCTAGAGTGTATATAAAAACCGGAGGCGCGAAGGGAGAGGAACCCCCGCCTGCTGTAACAAAGCATAGGCACCTGTGCGAGCCGTAGCGGCTGAGGCTGCAGCAAGCCGAAGCTGCGGAGGTGAGCATGGGTGCCTATCCTTTGTTACGTAAGAGCGAAGAGGTAGCACTTCCCGCAGCGCCGGAGATGATGTAGAAGCAACTTTAAAGTGTTTTGAGGTTAGGTTACAATAATAATTTGTCCCCCAGTGGTGCACAACGAGAATAATTTTTAAAAGTAGTTTCGGTGGCCCCCAGTGGTTGCCAAACAAGTGGTGGACTTCGGGAATAATCGAATGGGTTGCGTATCATCACGTTAAACCCTCTTCATAAACACAGTAGGTAGGTATAATTGTAAAGGTCTTAGCCCACTTACACGACTCTGCTCCTACACCGCTCCCACCCAACACCGCCCTAAACTAAGGCGACTGCTCGCAGTCCACGCGGCGACAGCTAGCAGGCACCCAGCTGTCCACGCGCCGACAGCTAGACACCGTCGCATGGCAGCAGGACACCGTCCACCGACCGGCGCGGCGACCGCTAGCAGCCAGCGCGCAGACACCGCGCAGGCAGCTTGCTTGCAACGCGTGGTAAGCGAGGCGTCAACTACCGAGCGGTCTGACGGCGGTAAGCTCGCTGAAAGCGAGCTGTCTGCTAATTTATGTTGCCAATGTAAAGTATCTCTAAAGAGCAATACTTATACTCAATACTTTATTGCTTTACCATAATATGTACTTAGGTGGTAACTTATATGTAATTAAGATCATTATGGACCCTGTAGGGCACAGCAAAAAGGGTAGGTACTTAAAGTCCATATTTTAATTATATTTTTTTTGCCGGGTGGGAGCGGAGTTGTGTAAGTGGGCTAAGACCTTTAGTTTTCACGGGAGAAGCATGTGTCTAGTCTACCTATCTCTCTAATCAAAGCAACAACAATAAATAGATACCTACATGCAATCCCTTTAAAAATAATGAAATCCAATAAACATTTCTGTTGTATAAAACCATAGAAATATAAAGATATAGATCTATGTATAAAACAGTGTTTAAAACTTTAATTCACAGTATAATTAATATATTTAATTGCTATCTTCGGCTGTCGTCGCTCAGAATCATTGTACCTACTTATAGTTTGTTTGTTTATGAGTGGTCGTAGGTAGGTACTCGTCACATTCACAGAATATCTAACTCTAGGGCTCACTAGGGTATAAGGATAGGGTATTAGTTAATGGTACTTAGTCTAAGGCACAGAGTACTTTTTGATAATGGTGGTATTAGTGTTCTGTGGTCAAACGTCAAGTGGCTACAAAAAGAAAAATAATAATTATTGCCAATATTGGCATCCACAAAATATTGCAATTTCGACGTAACCGTTGTTTGTGTCCTTGCTTGTGAAATTATAATGTTAACGTGTTTTCGCGACGTGTCTGATCAATACGCACTCAGGTGCGCGCAGTGCTGG
Source organism: Amphipoea lucens (assembly GCA_947508005.1). Classification (NCBI taxonomy): domain Eukaryota; kingdom Metazoa; phylum Arthropoda; class Insecta; order Lepidoptera; family Noctuidae; genus Amphipoea; species Amphipoea lucens. The sequence continues at coordinate 618,077 of OX382368.1, read as the reverse complement.
GCCAAAGTGTGCCGATAGGAATGCCCTTCCGACATCGTTCCAAGACCGGGGAGACCCAGGCCCCACTAGATCTAGACGCCATATTGCTCGAGATAGGCGACTTCGGCCGCTATCAGAGATTCGTGTTCTTGTACTTGGCACTCGCCGTCGTATTCACCAGTATGAACAACTTCCAGTTTATATTTGCTGCTGGAAGTGTCGCATATAGGTGAGTGTTAGCATAAAAGTATGATCAGGTAATCAGGTTATTTTAAACGCCTATTTTATTTTACAATTAGCTGTTCCCGCGCCTCGTTCGCGTGGATGTCGGAAAACAAAAATGTGTCGCTTAGAAAAGGTGTAATGAACACTCCTCCATTGAAAAGGATGAATCTTCCGATCTTGCCTGGTTGGAAGCGCTACCTGGGGTTCTCTACCACAGGCCTTTTCGAATGCAGTCCTGCGTCTTCAGTGTTCATAATGTCAATGCGACGAAATGTCTCATTGATTTTTGAGATTAAATAAAAATCGCGGCGATTAAATAAAAGGCGCCTGGTCGTGGCTCATTATCTGTGCATCTGCCGTACTCAATAAAACGACTGGCCGTCTGACAGTGTGCTGATGCGTTATCATGTTGAAGAAGGATAAGAAAACAAAGGATAAGGACAAGAAAACAGGCAAAACTAAACTATTTATTTATTTATTTAATTTAATTAAAACGGTTTAAACCAATTACAATAATTAAATACAAAAAGACACACAAAAAAGAAACATTAAATCATCAGATAAAAATAAAAAGTTAACAACACTTTCATACATCCCTCTCACAGTACTTCTGACATGCCGACAAAATCTTCGTCCACTCGTCCACAAACATCGTTTGTTGGATTAGAGTCCAAGAGATCATTAAGTGCGGCCAGAGTACGTGGTACTGGGGACTTAGCACGCGCAACTGTGCGACATGGAGGCACAGCAAACAGCCTGTGCTTTCTGCCGCGGCAGTAGTTGTCTGGCACAAAGAAGCGGGCCAGCACAGCATTTAGGTCAGGCGCGTCAATAGTGCCACGGAGCGTCTTACAGGCTATGGTAAGCTGGTCTTTTGCTCGCCTTACCTCTAACGAGTTATATCCGAGGCATCCCAGTAGAAATTTAGTTGGATAGAGGTAAGGGTAATAGCCGTGTTTACGCTTATACAGAAACCTAAGGAACGCTTTTTGTACCTTTTCCAGTAAAAGCACGTAGGAACTTTCGTGTGGATTCCACACGCAGGAGCTGGATTCTAATTTGCTACGTACGAGTGCATTAAATATAATTTTTATGGCATGTGCTGAGCAAAAATCGCGGCAGTTACGCAAAACAAAACCTAATCTTTGGTAGGATTTCTTAGCTACCGTGGCGATATGGTCGTGGAAGGTGAGCTTTCGGTCGAATCTTTCATGGCTGATGTTTTCATGATGGTATTGTTATTTAAATTATATTCATAATTAACTGGGTGCCGCATTCGACCGAATGTCATTGCAAAGCATTTGGAGGGATTGAATTCCATCTTATTGTCTAAACTCCACTTGTATATCGCGTCTATGTCTTGCTGTAGTGCTAAACAGTCGCTCATGGAGTTTATTTCGAGGTACAATTTTAAGTCATCAGCATACAGTAGACATTTTGCATAACGGAGAACTTGAGGAAGATCATTAACCATGATTAAAAATAATAAAGGCCCTAAAATTGAGCCCTGACTTACTCCGGAACGTGTGTGGTAGGTGGTTGATTCGTACATACCGAGCCTAATGAACTGCTGACGATCGCGTAGGTAGTCTTCGAAGAAACGGAGGAGAGATGGTGCAAAACCGATTTTGCTAAGTTTCATCAGCAGCGTGTCGTTGTTAACCCTATCAAACGGCTTCCGAAAGTCGAAATAAAGTACGTCTACCTGACGCCCGCGGTCCAAGCTGGAGGAGACATATTCAACAAGTGTCAGGAGATTCGTGTCAACTGACCTCTTGATTCTGAAACCGTGCTGCTCATTACATAAATATTTGTTTACTTGCTCGTATATGGAATTATGGAGGATGTTCTCAAAGACTTTCGCCGGGGAAGATAAAATTGCGATAGGGCGGTAATCTTCAACGGAGCTTTTGTTTTGGGTTTTAGGAATAGGTGTTACTCTAGAAACTTTCCACTGAGAGAGATATGTACCGGTCTGCAAGGCTAAATTGAAAATGTGACAAAGAGGATTACTGAAGATATGTTTTGAACATTTAATGATAAAGGGGGGAATGTTATCGGGGCCAATGGAGCTGTTAGGTTTTAGTTTATTTATGCCTTTAACAATGTCTATAGGGTAAAAGGGAGGTATATTAATGTAATTGCTGTCACTGGTATGGTCATCCGTACTAATGTGATCAGCATTAAGCCCCGGGGAATCAGGCAGAAAAACACTAGAGAAAAACTCAGCAAAAGCCCCTGCTGCTTTAGTTCCTGAAAAATGTATTACCTTTGTATGCAATGTTAGGCTCAAAACCACCTTTGGATCTTAGGCTGGAAATGTGCGACCAGAATTCACGAGGGGTAACTTTAATTTTATTTTCTATTTGTCTCATGTACGAGAGATATGCATCCGAAATACTGATCTTTAAGCTTTCCCTAAGGTCAGAAAATAATAAATACGCGCTATCGCTTTTAGTGCGTTTCCAGTTTTTATGGTGCTTTAACTTGAGCTTTAGATCTCGGATGATATCATTATTAAACCATACAGGATATCGTTTATCCGTCGATTTCTTTCTGCGTTTTTTAGGCATGCAAGTATCAAAAAAATTATAAATTATGTTGTAGAACTTAAGAGTAGCTGTGTGTACATCCTTGGACTCCAAAACCTCCTCCCAAGTATTCACGTTAGAGAGTAATAAATAAAGCTGTTCGTAATCGCATTTACCAAAGTTCCAATCCTTTGTACTGTCTATATTGCTGGGCTCAACTGAGTTTGAAAAATGACCTACATCAACTTTTACGTCAATGTGTAGTGCAGGGTGATATGCATCCAGTGGTACAATTCCCTCAGTAGCGGTTACAACTGTCTCTCGTGCACTAATGTTCTATTGGACTAAAACAACATCTAACATACCTCCATGCGAATTCTCCACAACGTTCATCTCATTCAGACTACAATATGATACAAAATAACAATAATAATTCTTAATATTTAACGAGACACTATTTAAATTTAAGTCGCCTAATATTATTACAAGGCCTTTTAAATTATTTATATATTCTTCCACTTTACAAAACCATCTCATGTACTCATCATCACTTGCACTAGGTTTAATATATACAACACATACGTGAACAGTTCGGCCGCACCATGTAAAATCAGCCCATAAGTCCTCACCACCGTCCGTTTCAAGATCAGGGCGCCGGCGCAGCACAGTGGGTGCGCGCGCAGCGAGCATCACTCCACCGCACGGTGTGCTCCTGTCGCGTCGCATCACATTCCAATCCTCAGTTGCAAGTTCTCCGTCTTCAATAGAACCATCGAGAAAGCTCTCTGTTACGGCGATCAGATTATGCTCCAGCTGTAACAAGTTCGTTCTCCACGTCGAAAGTTTAGTTTTGAGACCACGGACATTTTGGTACAATACGCTAAAGCTCTTCATTTTGTTATTGGGCTGCTTAGGCACGAAATGTCTGGTGAGTTGGTTGGGCTTTATCAGATGCCTCATATTTTCTGGTATGTCTCGGGTACTCATACGTCGTCCATGTATTCACTCTTGCGTTCATTGGCCATACATCTGTAGAATAGCATTTTTCGTAGTAAATAACGGAAACACCAATCTTGTACGACTTATAACTTCCCCTAGCCCGCAGCTCTTCAACCGTGCACGTTCCAGTGGGATACAGTTGACGTAGATAGTCACGGATTTCATCAGCGCTGGACTCCATGTTCCACACTATGAAATTATCATGATCTTAAAAACTTAGAAAATGCTTCTGTGTAAATGATGTTAGAGAGGTTGCTTGCTCCTCGAAAGAGCTCCTACATAAAGTTGCCCGTGTGAAAAGCAACCCATGTAGTCTGGTTATATTCGGCACCGGCACCGGCAGTCCTCGAAAACTATGAAGATGACACCCCTGAAGAAAACTTTTTATTTTGATTTAACACTTTCGCGGACAGTCTCAATTTCAATCGTGTTCTAGAATGACACAACAAATTGCCATACAAATATATTTGACGTATAAATACGTTGTGTTGTATGATATTACATGTTTAAAAGACAATATGACAAAAACGTCTTATCACGTCATCGTTTGAATGTACTTTAGCAGAGGTTTTTGACGATTTCTGGCAGTAACAAATACGAGAACACCAGCAGATGGATACATCTGGTAGAGACGGAGATATCCTTGAGGGTCAAAATCTTAGTCATGTCCAAAGTAGCCATCACGATTAAAAAAAAATGAAAATCATAAGTCATTTATTCAAATTAGGCTGAGAATCAGCACTTTTCCAATGTCAAAATTACATAAGACAGTCCCCCAAAACGCCGCCCTTCACCACTGTCTAGTGCTTTCGCTGGGAAGAAAAAGTGGCGCAACAAACTCCTCAGCAGATCCTGGAATGGGTCCACCTCGGTAGAGTCATCGGAATCCTCAAAAATTCTCATTAGATTTCTCTTGCGCTTATCCATCTAAAACAAACAAAATAACTCATGAAATACAATTTTCATACAATATAGTTATAATTGAATTAGTTTACAACCTAATAATAATAAGATAATAGCATAATCTAATTACTTACGATGTTTATTTGTCTGCAAATATTATGATTCGCCACTCCCGCGCTGACGGAACGCGCGCACCTCGCTACCGTGACACTGCCGCACTGAATGTAGGGAAGCGTGAGGCGCGGGGGACGTATAATCACGTTGTGCGTATGTGTGTAGTGTCGCCGCACATTGTCAACAGTACATTTTTGAAGCGGTTAAAAACAAAGTTCGGGTGACAGTAGAATTTTGAGTTTTTGATATGTTGTGACACAAGGTACAATATAACGAACTTTTGCTTTAAAATTCAACGAACATCAACGTCCTGCCGTAAATAATATTCTGTTTCTGAACGTCATCATACGTTCTGCCGTATCAAAATCTCAAGTGATGACGTACAATTACGTTCTGTCCGCGAAAGTGTTAAACTTCTTTTGACTACTGAAAGTCAGTGACCGAAACCATAAAAAATCATTTTAAAGCAACGGTACTGCTTACGCAAGCTAGCAATATAAAAATTTTGGAATCGTGTTTCCAAACGCGTCTCACATATTGAGGGTAGAATTCATATTGGACCACAGTATTGAGCCAATCATATTCCGGCTTCCTTTCCATTCCTACCCCCATACCGCAAAAGGTGCTACACCGCCACACCAATGAGGAAGCGTTTCCGCCGCTGCGACTTGACAGATGTTGCCATGAGGATTCGCACTGTTCTCTTCAAGCAGTCAACCGCATCACCGCTTTAACTTAACCGCTGTACCATCATTATAATATAAACTATTTAACGTGTTGGCCGACGCAAAGTGACACAGAGTGACAACCGTGTGACAATACAATCGATTTGCCGGGCGCGAGTGAGAGAAACCATCAGAGAACGCGCGTCCATCAACCTGACATCCATTGATCCGAAGTACAGTACCCGGCGATAAATATTGCACATCGACCTTTGGAAAGAAACAATCGGCTAATTTCGGCTTCGTAGTGCGTTATCTCTGTCGCACACTACCATGTGACGTTAACTGACGTTTTGTCAGTTGTTGTTCAAGTGCGATAGAGTGTGGTCGCGTCCAGTTCAAAATATATATCTAGAGTTGTTAACACCCCCAAATTTAAATAATTTAAAGTTGTACTATGGCATCTTTAGGAAAAATAGGGGAACCTTTTACCCCAACCTAAAGCAATCATTTATAGAAAAATTGATGTATTTTATACAAAGAATAAAAATAATTATCAAAAGAAGCAAATCATAATTGTTTTAACAGCTCCTAATAGATACCGGACTGTTTGTATTTCGTGCGACAGAGATAACGCTCTACCAAGCCGAAATTAGCCGATTGTCTCTTTCCAAAGATCGATGTGCAATATTTATCGCCGGGTACTGTAAGTCATATTCTTCCCATACTTTCATTTTGCTCAATTTTCTGTGTCGTCCAATATTCGATCCCGCATAAAAATTATTTCCCCGCTAAATTACACAACGCTTTATTGGTCCTTCGAAAAGCCGCAATCCAACTTCACCAGGTACAATCCCACCTTAGCATTAATACAGTAATTATGTGTCCATCGTTAAAATAAAACTCATTAAGTACAAAAAAAATATAACGGACTCCCATAAAAATACACTACTTATAAAGTGCAAAAAAAAAAATAACTTTAGTTTGGAAAGTCGTTGGCAAGAAAGATTTGAAGTATTTTAGTTTTGAAGTCGTTTGCATATTTTTTGTAAAAAAAATATTTCTATTTTTTTACTGTGGTGGGTAGGTACCTAGTTCACACAAATTCGTGTAAGTACTACTTCATAATGATACTCAGCTACTTTTTTTCACATAGCGTATGAAAACCCAGTCACAGTAGATAGGTAGGTACTCCATACGGCATTGAGAAGTTCCGCGATAGTAGGGTTTCTTCACAGGCCATGATCAGTTGACCACGGATGGTAACTAACCAGTTATTTCCTTTGATCTCTGTACAATACGTGTAGGTACCTACTGTACTTTATTGAGGAGTTCCACTGTCAGATCTTCACTATATTAAATGGAACCATCTCGGTAGAAAACTTTCTTAAAAAAAATATATAATGCTCCGAGTAAATTGGCTGCCTGACATATGGATGGACAGGACGAAATTATAAGAATTCAGTTTCTTTGTGCAATTAAACGGCTTCGGAACCTTAAAAACAGACGAATTAAGAAATTCTTTCTTTTTAAAGACGGTTATAAAGATGCTTCACAGAATCATTCACTTTTTATTCTAATTTAGATTCGGTTAAAGAGAACTGAGGAAGTACTTGAGAGAAATCCAGAACTAAATATTTCAAGAGCCAGGTCCAGAGTCCAGAATTCCAAAACAGCATCTAGGTACGTTTCTACGAAACTACTATTTTTTTCGACACTTTAGTAACAACAATTTCAGTTCCCATTATAAAGATGTTGACATTAATATACGAATAAGGGTCACTATTCTGCGGAAAATCTTAACACCGCGGATCAGAAAATGACGACATTTGCTCAACGCCATCGATCGAATATGGTGGCTAACTCGCGCTGCATACAATAAACTTTATTAAATCAATAATTATCTTTGTACATTGCATTCTTTATCACTCAGAACACCACATCAATTATTATTATCTCACATTATCCTCACTTTTTATTTGAATTTCTTTTAGCCCCACTAATCAACCACCAATGGAAACCGATTTTTATAACATTATAATCATTAGGTATCATTTAATTTTTGAAATAACACAGACACAGTTACCTTTATGACGTTATTATTATCTTCTTCTGTACATAATATAATAATTATAACAAATCTGTAGACGAAGCGAAATTGTTGGGTTGTTAAAGGATAACCAACAGAAGCCATTTCATAAATTTTGGACTTTTTTTCTGTTTGGATGTGACTAATTATTGATTTGGACGGTGTATTCCCGTTCGTCCCACCGACTTCGTCCCCGTCGTGGGACGAACGGGAATTTACAAAAATAATATTAAATTTGTTCCCGATCGTCCCATTCAGGATTTTAGTGGGACGAATGGGAATATGTTCTTAGATTAGTGCCATTCGTCCCACTAATATATTAAATATAATAATTTTGTGCGTAAAATGTTTAATCGTTGTTTCGTAGATTACTTTCAAAGGAGAATGGGCAAATATGTATAAATATGTATGAAGCCTGGTACTCGGCCCAATAGCTATAATATACTATGTATCATTGGAAAGGTCTTTTTACAAGGATTAATGATAACCGAGTCGCTTGTCTTCATTTGCTGTCGGAACGGAGTTATTTTGTGTTAAGTATTAAATTATTTTTTTTGTTTTTGTTTGATTATGATAAGATAATGGTGATATTATATAGTTGTCTTGTATAGAATCATGTGCGTTTTGCTTAATAGGTACTAAAATGAATAAACACTCAGGAATAAAAAAGAAAAAAAAAATAACAAAAGTAAGAAACGTTATTTTTTTTTAATTATTATCTATAATGACATTGCTGAGGAACGCTGCAGGAGCAGTGAAGCCTTCATGTCTGACATATACTAGATACCACACGATTGAAACTATATGAGCACAAGTGCCGACTGTTCGTCGTACGGTCAAACACGTGCAGTAATAATTGCATAAAATGTTATGGATATTGTTTTCGTTTTCATTAACATTGTTTTTTGTTATCAATAAATAACTATAATAAGTTATTGACCATAAGTGATGTGATGTCATATTCATTTAAATCCTGGAGTGCGCTTTCTCTAAACATTTCTAAAATGTATATAGTCCATTTGATAAATGCTCGTTGCAGTAGGATCGGGCTAGCTTCAGTTGATAGGTGCCCAAAGAAAGTAAAATAATCTGTTCTTCCGTCAGTAGTGGAAAGTCCCGCATTCCGTGACTTTCTATTCTTTGAAAATCCGCTCTTCGGCTATTCAAACGTTTTCTTTCTACATAATCATAAAGTAGATTCGGGGAACCTATTTTCTCTCTGATTATATTTAGGAAGGCCTCTGAGTGAATTTTGTCATCGATGGGTATGTGGAAGTTATTTAACATAGCTGCGGCGATTTTAAAATCAATGGACATTTTTGGTAACCTTTAACTCTAATAGTATACACATAAGGTCAACTTTTAAGTACTGAGTACCTACCATTCTTGATGTTCGGTATTTAATATGTTAAAACATGCTGTTGGTATCTAGCACGATGTAGGCCTCGCCGACACATCACACAGTTGCGATGTTCTTCCATAACGATGATCCAAATCGATAAGCACAACAATAGTCCCCAACACTAGCCAAGATAAACGTTTATAGCGGGTAACAATGTCCAAAAGAGGCGCCGGGGTCAGTGGTGAAAACGGTATTAACACAATACATTTCTCGTTTTAAATAATTTTGTTTAACATTTTTATTTTTCGTATCTTCAATCATGATAGGTATGTAATATTATCGTATTTGCAATTATGATATCAACTAAAACTGGAACTTTGGGGGCTTCCCGTGGTTTTCGGACAAGGATTTGGGACAAGTCGCCATAGTAAATATTTTTTCTGATGAAAAGACCTATCCAATGACACCACAATGATTGCTATTGGGGCGAGTACCAAAATGCCCATTCTCCTTTAATATTATTTTTGTAAATTTCCGTTCGTCTCACGACGGGGACCTCTCGCCATCAAACGTAAATGTTTGGCGACTTTAGAATTAAGTAACACCTCTGTATTACAGTACCTATCATTAAATAAAAACAAAACAAAGTCGGTGAGACGAACGGGAATACATGAAAATAATTAATAAATTATTCCCGTTCGTCCCACCAATAAAATTAGTGGGACGATCGGGAAAAAAATAACAAATTCCCGTTCGTCCCACTAGGGGGACGAAGTCGATGGGACGAACGGGAATACACCATTTGGACAGGTTCAACGTAAAAAGTACCTAACCGATATGGTTAATTTTTATACTCAAATATGGTGTAGAACTCGGAGTAGGGCCAAAGCACATACGCTACTTTTTGCATCGGCGATCGACGATTTTGCGGCTGTATCGATGCTACATCGCGTTTTGGCAACTCTCTGCGTTCGGACGCGATATCGGAATCGCGCGTTTTAGCGACTGCTCCGATGCTGCATCGCGTTTTGGCGACTCTCTGCGTTCGGACGTGGTATCGGAATCGCGCGTTTTAGCGACTGCTCCGATGCTGGCGCAAATGCCAAATCGCTGCGACCGGCATCCAAATGTGTGCGGAGTGTAGCGTTCAGCCGCTGTATCAAGCTTCGAAAAGCGACTGAATCGCCGCGTTTGGCGTTTTTAAGTGTGCGGTGTGGAATGCTTGGTCGCTGCATTTAGCTTCTAAAAAGTTTCATCGCAATCGCTTCACTCTATCAAAAGATATAATCAATTTAAACTAGGTATTCTAGAACAACTTTTTATTAAGTTTTTTGGAAACACGTAACATCTATTAGCGCGATGTAGTAGGTACCTACTAACGAAAACATAAATTATTATTGTTATAAAATAACATTAGTGAATAATCACGTCCTATAATTATTAGGCTTACATTTATGACGAAATAACACAGATACTTATGTCTGTGTTATTTTAAAAAAGTAATGATTATAGGTAAGTACTTAATATTAGAAATACATAAGTACCTATCGCTTTCCATGCTAAAAGAATTTCAAATAAAAAGTGAGAATAATGTAAGATAATAATAATTGATTGGTATTCTGAGTTATAAAGAATGCAATATTAGATAATTATTGATCTAAGAAAGTTGATTAATGCAGAGCGAGTTTCGAGTTAACTACTTTGTTCAATCGATGGCGTTGAGCAAATGTCGTCATATTCTGAATCGCAGTGAAGTTTTGGAACGAAGTTCTTTTACGGAGCTTGCGGTAGGAGTAAAATGAGATAAATCGTCACGCAACAAAAAAGCGTTCTGCCTCACCTTTCATAGTAATAGAAAGAGACAGAGAGAGATAGTTTTCATGGTTTGCCGAAGAATCGAGGATGCTGAAGCCGATAGTGAGGTCAAAAAGAAAAGCAAAGATGGCGGTTGCCTAAATTTTTAATTTTTTCGTTATGGGTGTCGTTTTCATGGTTTCCGAGGGTGCTGAAGCCGATATTGAGGTCAAAATGAAAAGCCAAGATGGCGGTTGCAAACATTTGAATTTTTTTTGTCATGGGTGTCGTTTTCATGATTTTCGAGGGTGCTGAAGCTGACAGTGAGGTCAAAATGAAAATCCAAGAGGACGGTTGAAAAAAATTTCAAATTTTTCGTCATGAGTGTCGTTTTCATGATCACCGAGAGTGCTGAAGCCGATAGTGAGGTTAAAATGAAAATCCAAGATAGCGGTTGCAATTTTTTTTGTTTTTGGCATGTGTGTCGTTTTCATGGTTTTCAATATAAAGTAGTAATTACACGAGTTTGTATGAAATAAAATAAAATGCAACCGACTTCAAAAACAAATCACTTCAAAGTGCAATAGACCTTTGGTTTCCTTTGGTGCATAGACTTTTGGTTTGGTCAGAAGTTTGTAAATTCTTGCAACGGCTTCCCAAACTAAGCTTATTTTGCACTTTGTAGGGTTTTTTTTTTATGGAAGTCGGTTATATTTTTGTAATCAGATTTTTTTAACGATGGTCGCCTAAATATTGTATTATATCTAAAGCGGGGTGTATGGGCTTTTTTTTGTGGATGGGAAATCATCAAATGACCCCTCCCGCTCTGGGTGGAGCGGAAGGGAGTTTCAGACTCTTACTGACTAAAACCCACCCGTGTTTCTTCCTTAGCCCTTTATGTTCCGGGGTAGCGGTAACCCTTTCGGACAATCCCGCAACCTGGGGGCTTAACAATTATTTTTCTGATTTTCGGCAGTAAATAAAGGTCTAAATCAAAATCATGTCTAAAGTTTTCGTCATGGGTGATGATGGGTGTCATCTTCGTAGTTTTCAAGGGCGGCCGGTGTCGAATATAACCAAAGTAAACGGGTTGCTTTTCACACGGGCAACTTCATGTAGAAGCTCTCGAGCGGGGCAAGCAACCTTTCTAACATCGTTTACAGAGAAGCATTGTTTTAGTTACATAAGATTTAAATCATTACTACTTTCAAGTTTATTGCCTTTTTTCGAAATTTGTTAACCTTAATTATCATGATAATAAAAATAGTAATAAAATAAAATATTTATTTCCATCAAGGTAAGTAGGTACAAAAATTTCTCTAATAACAATTAAAATCTTAGTTTAGAGGTTGTACGCTGTCACATAGAATTATGAAATTCTCTAACCCCTAAACTAAGTCAAGCTTGTATTATAGGAGTTGGTGAGCAGTTGACTTAGACACAACCTTGAACTATATGCAACGGTAAAACATAAACAAAGTTATTGCTTAAAAACAAAAAAACATAAACCTACTGTAAAGTTGTAAAAAAATATATCAATAAATATTTTTACTACTTATATATAAAAACAAAAACTAGACAACTAATATACCTATTATATTTTTGGCTATGATAACGCTTCAGCACGCTCCGCCAGACGGGCAGTTGATTTATTGAGTAGGTACCTACGGCAGTTGCCCATCCAAGTAGGTAGCACTGCCATGTCATAAAAAGGTATTGTAGATTATGTCTTCGAGACAATAATAATTAAATTATTGGCCACTGGCGCCGATCCCCTTGTTCACAAACTAAACTAAATTTAAGTTCAGTGCATCTTATTCTTTCTAAGTATTTCATTAAGAAAAGGACAGAACATAAACATTAGTTTAGTCCTGTCAAATTAGTCAGCGCCTGACATAAATACTGACGTACTTATGTATTTTTAGTTGCCAATTTTTTTATCACGTCTTAACTTGTCCATGGAGTATCTTGATTTGACAGGACTAAACTAAGAAGTATTTATGTTCTGTCCTTTTCTTAATGAAATAGAAAGAAAAAGATGCACTGAACTTAAACTTAGTTTAGTTTGTGAACAAAGGAATTGGCGCCATTGTCTTGGTTAAAACCATATCGACCCTCGAGATATCTTAAGGCTATCCGCCAAGGGAGAGTTAAGCAAATGTGACAACTTAAGAAAGACTTCAAACTACTTTTCAGATAAACTTCAGTATGATTTAAAAGTAACACTATTGATGTATTCTTCCTTTTATCTTCTAGATATCTCGACGCTTTATAAGGCATATCTAATATTGGTATATAAGATATCTACAATACCAATTTAAGAATTTCTAAATTTACCGCAGAGAAGAAACCAAGACTTAGAAAAACTAACTGCAAACTTCACCTAGGTACTTATCTCAAATATACTTTAGATGAAATGGTGGTATGATTTTACAAGTTAGTATTCTAAAACAGACGCAAAATAAAATGGACATATGGCTGTTTGGTCAGATAATCAGCCTCGAGCAGGCGCTTTCATTTTTATTTATTCTCAAAAATCAAAGTATGACACTTCATCGTATTGACATTCCCTGTTCCACATAGCCCTACCGACGTATCCCCACTGGTAGGGATTGGAGATTGGAGATTTTTTCTTATTATCGCTACCGGTAGGGATATATGGAACCCTGTGCTCCATATATTATCCGTACTGATCCGCACTGGTTGGGATAGTTGGATTTTTTTCCGTTTATCGCTACCAGTAGGGATAACAAGTTTTCAAGGGTTTCTTTATGATTAATTATAAAATTTTTATAAATGTGAGGCAATTTGACTGTGTCATTGACTCAAAAAAAATGTTTTCTTTACATTCTTAATTTTCTTTGTGTAATAAATACAATTTATTTTTCTCCTGTATGTCGCAACTTTGCAATAATGACTGACTTAATATTTATAAAACGGGGTCGAGGTATTTGTTCACTTAATGATGGGTATCAATATCATTGTAAAAAAAGATATGCAAATATAATATATTTATTTTCGCAAAACTTTCTGAGTGTCCCACGTATATTGTACTGTACAATGATTTGACGTTATTACCTTACCTTATTAATTATTATAATTTTATATTTGACGTTGTCTCAAACGAAATTATGTTTTTAATAGTAGGTAATTAAGTACGGGTTTATGTAAATTTAAATTGTTTTCATTATTTAAGATAACACTGAACATATGTATATGTGAAAAGTTTCTGTTAGCTTGGTCTACTTCAGATTTTCAGAGCCGAGAGACATTTTTTGATGAACGTGTGCGGCCTAACCCATAAAATCTGATGAAGAATGTGGGCTTTGGAAAAGCAATTGCGATGAAACATAAACTAACTGTTATTTCGAGTTAGGCAAAATATTTGTATATTGATTTAGTACTTTTTACGTGATACATCCACAACTTAATCCCTCACATCCAAACAGAAATACAAAAAAAAAAAATTTGAAGAAATGGCATCTGTTGGTTATCCTTTATTAGCCCAACCATTTTTTTTGGAAATATTTTTTTAATTTAAGTACGTAATCGCCTCGTCTACAAATTTATACTTAGGTATGTATATGTCGTAATTTAAATTCTGATTCTGAGGCGATACGAAGTTCGCCGAGATAAAATAGGCTTATTTAGTAAAGTTACTGTGCCACAGAAACACTTGCCACAGCCGAACATTTGAGATACAATAAGGCCCTGCGCAGACGGCACACTTTTTGTGCGATCGAGTCTGCGGCGCACAAAAAGTCTGCATGGCGCGCAAAAAGTCGGTCGCGGATTTTTCACAGACTCAACGCACACGACGCACATCTTCGATCATTTTGTCGGCAGAGCTGTAGGGACGTAGACGCTATGGAAATCGTGCAGAGATCGCGAAGTATTATTTTGTACATGAAGTACAGAAAAAGAAGAAGAAATAGAGAATTTTGGGTTCATCCTATACTTTCGGAAAGATTACTAAAGGGACAGTTCCATACTAAACATTCAATTCTGAAACAACATCCGGCAAATTTTTTCAAATTTTATAAAATGTCTGTTACTACATTTGATGAGTTGCTATTTATTTTGAGACCTGCTTTGACTCATTCAGAAAGAAGAAGTATCATAAATTGCTGGTCTGTTTTGTATTTCTTGAATTAACATAGTTACATCGACCTCTGGCGCCATGATAATAGATTTACGTCCACCCCTAGCAAATGCAGATTGCCGACTAAAGTGTGCGCCGTCTGCGTTAGCGCGCGTTGAAGCAAACTTTTTTCACACACTTTGTGCGGAGCGGCGCGCCGCGGCGCGGCGCGGTCTGCCCGAATTACACGGATTTTTTGTGCGCCGGACTTTTTGCGCGTCGTGTGCGTTACTGCATATAATTGCATAGGTTCTATTTTCACAGACTAAAAAGTGCGTCACGGATAGTCTGTCGTCTGCGCAGGGCCTTATTAATATTAATTGTTCAGCCATATCTTAGTCACCGGCCGCCAGTGCTGCAGTTAACTGCTTTCTGCTGATTCTCCAACCTCTTGTTTAGATGCAGAGTGCCACAATGCGAGTCGTCTCCAGAAAAGTTTGGGACGAATGGTTGGGGAAAGTTTGCATTACCACCGACCGGGTCCGACTGCCATCGACGAGTAGCGATTGGCGATAAATGCGAACCAGCCAGTTTCTCCAACACGAGCACACGCTGTTACTCCTGGGTCTACGAGAATCAAAACACTATTGTTCCAGAGGTGAATGTGCCTTGTCTGTAAAAACTTAATCTAACCGGATGCAGCTGAACACTAATTCTCCGAGCGAATGTTACCACGGCAAGATTTATTTATTTAAATTTTTGGCATACAAAAAAGGTACAAAGGCGGACTTAATGACATTGGTATTCTCCACATAACAACCAAGGGTGGTAAAGAGATTCCCTAAGCAAGTCAACCAGACCTACACGCAGTAAATCTTATATGGTGCCTCCTTGTGCAGTGGGCTCCTTGGGGTATCATCATAATATTTATACCATGTTGTTGTTCTGTTAGCGTGGAAAGTAATTGGTCGACATTTCAGTTCGACCTGGCGTGTCAGGAGTGGAAGCGCACGATGGTGGGCACCGTTCATAGCGCCGGCGTGTTCGTGGCTATACCCACCACCGCCATCATCTCAGATGCGTGAGTTTATCAAAACTTTTTCTTCGTGTAGATTTAAATTTACTAAAACAAATAATAAAGCAAAACTAGGCAAACTCAAAACTACGCATGGTGGATTACACAGAGAGAAGGCCTGTGTCCCAGTTCTGGAAACATTATTTATACGCTGATTATGAGGCAAACTCAACGCATTTATTTGAATAATAATAGTAGATTATTTACTAAGGGGATAAAGCAGTGTCTTAATGTCGCGGGCGCTATTTTGAATCCTGAACGCAACGAAGGATTCCAGGGCTCCCAAGCGTAGAAGTTAGATAACTCCGGAGCGAAGCGAAGGAGTAAAGACTGGAATCCTGAGTGCAGTGAGGGATTCAAACTCGCCCAAGACGAAGACACCTTTATCCCCGAGGAGAATATTCTACTTCTATGTTATGGATTTGGTTTCCGCACTTAGTCCTTCAAATGGACCATAGTGCGTGAGCCATGGCGGCCGTCGGTGGTTATTCCAACGGGTGTCCCGAGGGTTTCTGATTTAGTCTGGGTGACGCCTGTGCACTCAAAGGCACATGCGCAACGGTTTCATCAGCATCCATGCAAGCCCTGCACAGGGGACTGTCCATTATGCCTATAGTGTGAAGGTGTTTGTTCAGCGAGCAGTGTCCCGTGATGGTCCCCGTCACCAGGTGCAGGCCTGTCCTGTCCAGTCGTAGTAAGCACCTGGTTAGCTTGCCATCCAATGATGGCATAGCTTCCTTGGATTGCCTGCAGCCTGGTGACGACGACCACCAGCTTTCTGCTTGTGTATGGGTGTGCTCCTGTAGCCACTTGCGTAGTTGGTTGAAGGGGATGGGCACGATAGGTTCCGGTCCACAAACTGACATACTGGATGCCCTTCTGGCCAGTTTGTCAGCTGCGACGTTTCCTAGTGATTCACTGTGTCCTTTTATCCATTGTAGTGTCACTATGTTGTGGTTCTGTACAGTTACCCGTTCAAGCGCATTGTGACATTCTAGTATTAGATTCGATGTGACGCATTTTTTATCTAGGGATTGGAGGACGGAGGCGCTGTCAGAGAGTATACGAATATAGGTGTCCGTAACTCTCCGGGCTGCTATGGCATTAGCCGCCTGTATTATGCCCACACACTCCGCTTGGTAGACCGTGTTGAGCATTCCCAGCGGTTTGGATATTTTTATGTTGAGGTCATGTGAGAAGACTTCGACTCCAGTTCCGCAGCCGATCTTCGAGCCATCAGTGTAAACTCTCAGTTCCTTCGAGTCTGAGTAATCGCACTGCTCCTCTTTGAGCACTATGTTGTAGTGCTTTTGGAAGCAGTACTTTTTGGGGGCTTTGTCGCAGGGTGATGCCATCATTGGCTGCCGTTTGATCGCATCTTCTTGTAGACGTATGTGTTTGACCCTAGAGTCTTTACTCAGGATTCCTGATATGTGGAGCTTAAAAGCAGCTAGGGTCGCCTTCTCTCGCACTATGAGATGTAGAGGCGGCAGTCCAAGCATAGCCTGTAGGGCAGCAGTGGGTGTAGTTCTCATGCAGCTCGTGATTGCCACACACGCGAACCGCTGCAGCTTTTCAAGATCTCTTTGGGCTGTGCTCAAGTCTGTTCTGGGCCACCAGACTAGCGAGCCGTATGTAATGATTGGTCGGATGACTGTAGTGTATAGCCAGTGAGCGACCTTGGGGCTGATCCCCCAATTCAAGCAAAGCCAAGCATTCGCTTGCATTGCCACAGAGATATGCTGGCTTTCGTAGTAATGTAGTTGGTGTGTTTTGCCCAATTCAGCTGTTTATCCAAAAAGATGCCTAGGTATTTGGATTCAGTTGATAGGCTTAGGGTTGTACCAAAGAAGCGTGGTAGTTGTAGTGTAGTCAGTTTTCTCTTTTTTGTAAAGAGGACAAATTCGGTTTTTGTGGGGTTCACTGATAGCTGGTGTTTACCACACCAATTCTCTATTATTTTCAGGGCTTGGTGCATTAAGTTGCACAGGGTGTTTTCGTGGTTGATGGTTAATTAGTGGCGCCTGTGACGCTAAAAGAATTTCAAATAAAAAGTGAGGATAATGTAAGATAATAATAATTGATGTGGTGTTCTGAGTGATGAAGGATGCAATGTTAGATGAGACAGAGAGAGCGAGAGTGAGTGAGCGATAGTTTTTATGGTTTCGGAGGATGCTGAAGCTGATAGTCAGGTCAAAATGAAAATCCAAGATGGCGGCTGCAATTTTTTTTAAATTTTATGTCATAGGTGTCGTTTTCATGGTTTCCGAGGGTGCTGAAGTCTATAGTAAGGTCAAAATGAAAATCCAAGATGCAATTGTCAACTGTCTTGGGAATGTAGACATATGATTGCTATGTTGATAGCATATAATATTAACGGTGTTATAGCTAATATAACAAATTCTAGTATTAGGGACGAGTCTGTGTTGTCTAGTCATACTAACAACATAGTGATTACTAATTATGAATCTTCATGTTGTACGAAGGAGGGTCCACCTACAATACCAACATCTTTGGAGGCCACTACCAGTCAGATAGGGTATTCTCTTCCTGCTGGAACTCATACGGGCTTCCTAGACACTTCAGTCGTAGTTGTGGAGGTCTCTCCGGATAACTCTTTAAACTAGTCAGTAAGACAACAGAAGTTACCCCTTCAAATAACCTATTACTATTAGAGAATAATAAAAAGGTATCTTCTGGCAATATTACTCAGAATAATAAAAAACCAAAGGGAGGGCAACATGTTTTAAAATTATTTAACCAAAATATTCAAGGTTGCTCTTCTAAATTACTGGAAATAGAATTGTTTTTAGAAAAAACCAAGTTTGATGTCATTTGTTTAACAGAACATTGGTTAAAATCTCATCAAGTAATGTCAATTAACTATGAAAATTATTGTGTAGTTAGCCATTTCAGCCGAACATGTATGATACATGGTGGATCATTAATATTAGTTAAAAATTCTGTTAAATCAAAGGAACGAAAAGACATCGTCGGGCTGTCTGTTGAACACACCATTGAATTGTCCTGTGTTGAGCTCGATAAGCATGTTGTCAAGGTGGACTGTATATTTCTTCCTGGGTTCTGATGTGTGAATAAAACTTCGGGCTTCTCTTGTTCGCGTTTATTTCTCAGGGCTTGCTGCTTGACTGTTGAGTGTCGACTACAAAAGTGCAGCAAAACCCTCCCATTAATGTATACTTTTACCATGGTGCAAGTAGTGGGTGGTCTAAAATACGGCTCTTGACGTCGAACAATCAGAGAGCGTCTTTGTCTATCGCATCATTCATTTTGACGCTCGTGCCCCCGACAGGTTTCGACCTGTCCGTACGTGTCGGAGTCGTGTTTTCTTCCACCTTACAATTTTGTATATCAGATACTACTTATGTCTAAAGGTAATTAAATCAAGCCTAATCTATTACAAATAAGTCCCTACAATAAAATCAATCTTTATTTACATTATTAATTAGTATCTTAAGCTACGACGTCCGTAACATCCTCCCCCCGGCGCAGGGCTACCGTAGCCTAATCTTTCACGCAGAGGACGGCGAGCTTCGTGACTGGCCGCCGTAGGATGCCCGCTGTAGTTCTGACGTCGGCTGATCGCACCTTGCCGTCTGGACCGCAGTAGACCGCTTCCACGACGCCTCGGGGCCACGTTCCTCTCGGGAGCGTGGAGTCGATGACGACGACCAGGTTGCCAACTTGAAGAGGTCGTCGTTGGTCGTCTGACGCCCCTCGGGGCACCAGTGTAGGTAGGTATTCGTCTACCCAGCGCCGCCAGAAGTGGTCGGCGAGCGCTTGGGCAGTTCTCCATTGCTTGCGGCTGGCCTCCTCACAAGGCCCAGTACGGGGAAGGCCTGAAGAGGTTCCGATGAGAAAATGATTTGGTGTTAGGGCCTCCGGATCCTTGGGATCAACAGAGACATGGGTCAGAGGCCGGGAGTTTATGGAGTGCTCGGCCTCTGTCAGCAGCGTCAGCAGCACCTCTTCTTTAAGTGCCTTTTGATGTAGAGTCGCCCCCAGCGCCGTTTTAACGGAGCGCACCAGTCGCTGCCACGCTCCCCCCATATGCGGCGCCCCTGGTGGGATGAACTTCCACTTCATTCGGTGTTCAAGTCCATAATGAACGAAGTCTTTTGCCCACTCCTTGTAAGCCGTTCGTAGTTCGGCGTCCGCCCCTCTGAAGTTGGTTCCATTATCGGAATACATAATTCGGGGCCAACCCCTTCGCGCCGCCATTCTTCGTATCGCCATTAGCGCTGAGTCGGTGGACAAACTTGACACTAACTCCAGGTGCACTGCCCTCGTGGTTAGGCAGGTGAACAGAGCTCCCCATCGTTTCTCATGTCTTCTTCCTATGACCACCGTCATTGGTCCAAAATAATCGGTTCCGCAGTGGGTGAAGGGTCGCGGCGTTTCCGTTAATCGTTCCACAGGTAAGTCCCCTGTAGTCGGCTTCACTGGCGTAGCCTTTCTGATGCGGCAGAGCTGGCATCGATGTGCAATTGCTCGCACTGTAGGGCGTAGGTTGACCACCCAGTATCGCTGTCGTAATTCATTGATCACGCGTTCATTATTGGCGTGACCGGCTCTGCGATGTGCTTCCTCTACCAGTAACCGTGTGAACGGGTGTTTGCCGTGTAGGATTACCGGCGTCTTCTTCGTCTCCGTTACTGCCGCGTGTCCGATTCTTCCTCTAACTTTAAGTACTTCGTCTTCTAGATAAGGGTCCAGTTTATGTAGACTGCTGGACTTGGGCACCGGCTTCCCTTTCTGGAGTAGCTGTACTTCTTCGGCGAAGTCTTCGAGCTGTGCCTGTTTTAGCCATAGTTTCTCGGCCTTCTCTATCAGGTCGACGGTCATCTGGCTGGTCCTGTCCTTACACTTTTCCTTGAAAAGGAAGAGCGTGGCTGTCGCTCGTAATAGTTTTTCGTATGAAGAGAATCTACTTATGTCTGGCAGGTGAGAAGGGCATTCTCTCTCCTTTGTAACTGTTGCGTATGTTGTTTCGTCGTCGGTTGTGTCATCTTTGACCTTTTCCTTCGGCCAGAACTCCTCGTCGTCGTATAGAAACGCGGGGCCGGTGAACCATCTGTCATCTGGTTTCATGTGCACGGTGTAGTTAGGACGTGTAGCGTCGTCTGCCACGTTATACCCGGTGGGTACCCATCTCCATTGGCTGGCGTCGGTCAACTCCGCAATCTCACCCAGGCGATGTGCCACGAATGGTGTGTACTTTACAGCGTCCTTTTCAATCCATCGCAGAACGGTTTGTGAGTCTGACCAGTAAGTCACGCTTCTGGGCTTATCTCGGTGCTCCTTTAATATCGTCGCCGCGAGTCGTGCGCCGATAACCGCTGCCTGCAGTTCTAGTCGCGGGACGGTAACTGGCTTCAGGGGGGCTACTCGTGCCTTTGCCGCGACCAGTCTCACGTCTACTCTTCCGTCTGCCTTCTGGATCCTCCAGTAAGCTGTCGCTGCGTACGCTTGCTCGCTGGCGTCGCAGAAAACATGTAGATCTATAAGGTCGTCTGGGCCCTTGCCGTAGCATCTGGGTATGCGTAGCTTCGTTACTTCGTTCAGGCTTCGTAGCCACTCCTCGAAGTGCTGCATGTCTTGTTCTGGAATTGCCTCGTCCCACCCTATGCCGTGCCTTCACAGGTTCTGGAGCAAGATTTTGCCGGTTACTGTGAAGTGACTGATGAGACCCAGGGGATCATAGACCGCCATCACCGCTCCGAGGGCCTCTCGTTTTGTCGGCGCTCTGTCTCTAGTCTTCACTTCGGGTGACAACCGACTTAGTCCGGTGTTAAAGCCTAGCTCGTCTGAGCCTGTTTGCCACAGTAAGCCTAGTGTTTTGTCCGCGTTCTCTTCCCTTTGTCCGAGTTTCACTTCTGTGTCGTGTGCCTGTTTTTCCATTGTTATGCTTGCCACCACGTTATGTTTGTTCGAGCACCAACCCCTCAAATTAAAGTGCGCGTTCTGGTGAATCTTCATGACTTCACTCGCTGTCTTGATCGCCTCGTCTCCGGTCGCAAAGCTGTCTACGTAGTCATCCATGTAGTGGCTTGTCGTTATAGCTTGCGCGGCGTCAGGGTATTCTTGCGCGTGCAGTCTCGCGTTGGCGTCTCGTACTGAGTGCGCGATGAAGGGTGAACACGAAGCTCCGAAGATCATCGATGTCATCTTATATTTATTTGGTGGCTTAGTACGTTCCTCACCTCGCCAGAGAAACATCTGCGCAGCTTGGTCTTGCTCTCTTATTTTTACTTGGAGAAACATCTCTTGTATGTCTGCGGTAACGGCTACTGGGCGCTCTCTGAACCTGAACAGGATCCCTGGCAGTGACTTCAAGAGATCAGGTCCTTCCAATAGGTAGTCGTTTAGGCACACTCCACTATATCGGTGTGCGGCGTCAAACACCAGACGCATCTTCCCCGGCTTATTTGGGTTCACGACCGGGAAGTGCGGCAGGTACCACACTTTCTTACTTTCATCCTCTTTTTCCGATGTTGTGTAAACTACTTCTCGACCCAACCTTTTCTTTGTGTTGGTTTGCGGCACACTTCTCGTTTCCTTCTTCGAGGCGGGTGCGGGCGTCGTATTTGTGAAGGCGAATCTCATGGCTCGATCGGCCTCCCGCATCAGGAACCGGGACAGCAGTATCACTTCCGGTTCATGCGACGATTCCACAGTTTCAGAAGCGTAATCGCACCACCTCGACTTAATGTGCGGGCTTAGTTTGTCAACAACTTCGCGAACTAACATAGGGTTCCATATATATCCGCGGTTATCCATATTAGATAACACACACACTATGTTTTGTAGTTTCACTGCGAACGAATTCAATTCACTGGCCGCGCTCGTGAGTCGGGGTAACTTCTTTAAGTCTTCCGTCACACGATCCATAAGTATTTCCGGCCTCCCATAGTACTGCTCTAGTGTCTTCATAATCACTTGCGGGTCTGTCGCGGAGTAGAGGAGCGCTGACACTGCTTCTCTTGCTTCACCCTTGATGCAGTTTCGCAGTCTTGCTAAATTCTCGATCGCGGTGAACTTGTACAAACTTGCTGAGTCATTGTACGCCGCCTTAAATGGCAACCATTCAGTGGCCGCTCCCGTGAATGTAGGCAATTCTGTCACTTGTCGTGGCGGCGGGCGTACGTGCATCATCTTTTCCAACGTTTCGGCCAATTGTTCGATTCCTTTTCCAACTCGGCGTTCCCCTCTGTTGGGTGACCGCGAGGCCGATCGTTGTCTTCTTCGGTCGTTTCTGACGGGTGTGATGGCATCAACACACGTGGCGGGTTCGACGTAGGCGGTAGGCTCTGGGGCTGCGTGCGTGGCGGCGGGAGGCGGAGGTTGCTCTCTCTGCAGCTGTTCCGTGACTGGGGGGTGACTTCGGTCAATACTTTGAAGCCATTCGTCCACCCTGTCTTCATTTCTGTGCTCGGAGCCCTCTTCATGGGCCTCTGCCTCCGCCTCAATCGCTGACACTTCACATTCGAATCGCTTGTTTACGAGCGCTTTTTCAATCTCCAATTGCTCGTTCCGTATTGCGGCGATCCTCTTCTGAGCCTCGTATTCTGCCCTCTTCACTCTTGCCACGTCACTAGCATAAGATCTTCTGGAACGTATCGTACTTGCCGTATCTCTCACAGAAGCATAGTGCGCGGCTGTCGTAGTTCTTGCAGAGTCCTGAGTTCGTAGTGCGGACTGCGTAGTCGGGTAACACAACGCGGATGGCGTAGCGAGCGATTCACCATGGTTGTACGCGGTCGCGGTCGCGGTGGCTCTACTCGCCGGGAGGCGTGGAGCCGGCGCGGCGGACGCGCCATCGGACGTAGTCGGCGCAACTCTCCCCGCCGCGGCGGTGACGGGGGGTGCGATCGCGAACGCGGAGGCGGCGAGATCGGTCTCAGCCGCGGGCGCACCGAACGGAGTGCGCGGGAGCGCGGACACGATGGTCGACGGCGACCTAGGCGGATCTTCGAATGTGCGGGGACGTCGGCTATCGTAGCCCGATTCCACTTCACTTTCCTTGGCCGTGACGCTTCTAGTCTTCATACTTCTATCTCGAAGACAGTCTTGATTGTAATCTTCAATCGGCGATCTTCAATCCAAATCCGGCTCGGAGGACCAGCTGTCAAGGTGGACTGTATATTTCTTCCTGGGTTCTGATGTGTGAATAAAACTTCGGGCTTCTCTTGTTCGCGTTTATTTCTCAGGGCTTGCTGCTTGACTGTTGAGTGTCGACTACAAAAGTGCAGCAAAACCCTCCCATTAATGTATACTTTTACCATGGTGCAAGTAGTGGGTGGTCTAAAATACGGCTCTTGACGTCGAACAATCAGAGAGCGTCTTTGTCTATCGCATCATTCATTTTGACGCTCGTGCCCCCGACAGGTTTCGACCTGTCCGTACGTGTCGGAGTCGTGTTTTCTTCCACCTTACAATTTTGTATATCAGATACTACTTATGTCTAAAGGTAATTAAATCAAGCCTAATCTATTACAAATAAGTCCCTACAATAAAATCAATCTTTATTTACATTATTAATTAGTATCTTAAGCTACGACGTCCGTAACACATGTAATAGTATGCGTATACAGACCTCCAAGTTACCAGAATCTATCTGTGTTTGATTCTGTAATGGAAGATGTGCTAAAGAAACTTTCTGCTAGTAGTAAGTCAATAATCATATGTGGCGATTTCAATATTAATTTATTAGAAAATAACTCAAATACTATGAGATTATTAAGTCTTTTTAGATCATTTGACTTGTCAAATGTTTTTATTGAACCCACCCGAGTGACAGCTTCCTCTGCCACTTGTATAGATAATATTTTCTGTAACTGTGATTATTTACACAAAGAAATTGTAAATAAGTTGCCATCTGATCACAGCGGACAAACAATAACATTTTGCTCCTACATGCCTTTACAAAAAACTCTAATAAGGTTTAGGCCAATTACATCTAAAAATTTAGAGAAATTAAATAATTCTATAGCAAGTAAATTATGTGTTCAGAGTTTTAATAATTTATGTGACCCGAATGAGTTCTACGCCGAGTTCTTTTCACTATTAAACACGCAATTTAATGACACTTTCCCACTAAAGACTAAAAGTATTTATACAAAGTTCTTATTTAGTGATTGGGCGACTCCAGGTATTCGTAAAAGCAGGGAAAACCTTTTTGAACTTTATGGCCTAAAGCAACATATGAATAACACAAGCTTTCATCAGTATGTTGCTACATATTCTAAGACTTTTAAAAGTGTATGCAAAATAGCTAAAGCTCTTTATATTAGCAATAAAATAAAATCAGCCGATGATAAAATAAAAACTACCTGGCAAATAATAAATAATGAAACAGGTAGGAAAAAACAGCGTAATACTGAATTTAATTTAGAAACTGCACATGGCCCCATAAACTCAGATGTAGAAATTGCTCAGGAATTTGAAAACTTTTTTGCTAATATTCCCATTAAAACTACTGAAGCTTTAAATTCCTCACCCGCGCGTTCTGCTGATTTACTTAGAAAGAATGTTAAGGCATGCCCCTCGGAGTTTAGTTTTCAACATACGAACCCCCAGGCTGTTATAAAAGCTTTTAAAGATCTTAAAATTAAATCAACAGAAGATCTCTGGGGAATGTCTGTAAAAGTTTGTAGATCTATCATTGAAACGATTGCGCCCTATTTAGCTTTCATATTTAACATCAGTATAGACCAAGGAGTCTTTCCGGATCTCATGAAACACAGTAAAGTAGTTCCTTTATTCAAAGCCGGTGATAGTAAAGAACCCAACAATTATAGGCCTGTGTCAATTCTGCCAGTTCTCAGTAAGGTGTTTGAAAAGTTGATGCTCAATCAAATGTTACGCCACTTTAATAAAAATTCCATCTTTCATGAACAACAGTACGGTTTCACCAAAGGGCGTTGTACCACTGACGCCGGTGTTACCCTAATAAAGAACATTTTTAACGCCTGGGAAGAAGCACAAGATGCCATTGGAATCTTTTGCGACCTCTCAAAGGCGTTCGATTGCGTCAACCATGAGACACTTCTGGCTGAAACTTGAGCACTATGGGATTAGGAATTTAGCTCTTGATTTACTAAAGTCGTATCTAAAAGATAGAAAGCTTAAAGTTCAAGTAAACGGCGTAAACTCATTGGGGTCTGAAATGGCAATGGGCGTTCCTCAAGGTTCGATATTGGGTCCATTCCTCTTTTTAGTTTACATTAATGATTTACCACAATTACTTCAAAATCAACCGAAGATGGTGTTATTTGCAGATGACACATCATTGATCTTTAAGATAGACAGACGGGCACAAAATCTTGACGACGTGAATAACTCTATTCTTCAGGTCCAAGATTGGTTTACGGTAAATAATTTGGTACTAAATGAAAAGAAAACCAAATGCATTAGATTTAAATTACCAAATGTTAGAAGTAGCGAATGTGACATCATACTGAATGGAGAAAAACTAGAATTTGTTGATCAAACGGTTTTCCTGGGAATCACGCTAGACGAGAAATTACAATGGGGACCTCACATAACATCTCTTGCGGGGCGGCTTAGCTCGGCCGCTTATGCTGTTAGGAAGATAAGACAGTTAACAGATGTAGAAACCGCGCGTTTAGTCTATTTTAGCTACTTTCACAGCATTATGTCGTACGACATTTTACTATGGGGTCGAGCTGCTGACATTGAATCCATCTTTATTTTGCAAAAGAGAGCTGTCAGAGCCATTTATAATCTACGTCGCCGCGAATCTCTCAGGGAACTATTTAAAAGGATTAATATTATGACGGTACCTTGCCAATTCATTTATGAAAATATTATGTATGTAAGAAAAAATCTACATCTTTTTAATAAAATAAGCGATAGACATAACTTTAATACAAGAAATAAAGATAAAATACATCAACCATTTTTCAGATTAGCCAAAGTACATACATCTTTTATGGGGTACTGTGTTAAATGTTACAATAAAATACCTTGTGATATATTGCAATTAAATGAAAGAAAATTTAAAACTCACATTAAACGTACACTTTGTAAACAAGCATACTATAAATTAGAAGATTATATCCAAGATAAGAACGCTTGGAAACATGCTGGTCCTGCTCCATAGGACAATCTAGAGTCTAGACAAAATCAAACTGGTTGCTAATTTAATTGTAAATTTTTTTATTCTTTTTTTTTTTACATTTATTACTCACACCCTGACTTATTACTTGTATTTTGTTTTATAATTAAAATCGTTTTGCTTGTACCATGTTTGTAAATATGTGAGCACCATGTATCTATCAGATAATTAATTTATATGTCATGGTTTCGTTTTTAATTCTTTTACCTATTGTGGTATAGTAATTTTATTGTAGGTGCATCGTCCTCACATGTTATTATATAATTGATGTACCCATGCAAAATATTGTACCTAAACATTTTAAAAGAGTAACGGTGGAGTTTCTTGCCCGTTCTTCTCCATACGAAAACTACCTTTTGGAATGGGCGACTAGAATCAATTCTATTTTAAGATAATTTTTGACGTTCAAAAGTGCCTTTTATGTGCCTATTTGAAATAAATGCTTTGACTTTGACTTTGACTTTGAATTGCAAAAATTTTCAAATTTTTCTTCATGGGTGTCGTTTTCATGGTTTTTGAGGGTGCTGAAGCTGAAAGTGAGGTCAAAATGAAAATCCAAGATGGCGGTTGCAAAAATTTAATTTTTATTTTGTCATCGGTGTCATTTTCATGGTTTCCGAGGGTGCTGAATTCGATAGTAAGGTCAAAATGAAAATCCAAGATGGCGGTTGCAAAAATTTTAAAATTTTTCGTCATGGGTGTCGTTTTCATGGTTTTCGAGGGTGCTGAAGCCGATAGTGAGGTCAAAATGAAAATCCAAGACGACGGTTGCAAAAAATTTAAAATTTTTCGTCATAGGTGTCGTTTTCATGGTTTTCGAGGGCGGCCGGTGTCGAATATAACCAAAGTAAATGGGTTGCTTTTCACACGGGCAACCTTATGTAGAAGCTCTTTCAAGGGGCAAGCAACCTTTCTAACATCGTTTACAGAGAAGCATTTTTTTAGTTACATAAAATTTTAATCATAACTACTTTCAAGTTTTAACCTTAATTTACGATGATAACGCTTCAGCACACTCCGCCAGACGGGCAGCTGATTTATTGAGTAGGTACGGCAGTTGCACACACAAGTAGCACTGCCATGTCATAAAAAGGCATTGTAGATTATGTCTTCGAGACAATAATGTTTGGCCATTATCTTTGTTAAAACCATATCGACCCTCAAGATTTCTTAAGGCTATCCATCAAGGGAGAGTTAAGTAAATGTAGGCACAGGTTTACAGAATAAGTTAAGAAAGACTCAAACTACTTTTCAGATAAAACTTCAATACGATTTAAAAGTAACACCATTGATGAATTCTTCCTTTTATCGTCTTGATTTCTCGATGCTTTATAAAGCATAATATTGGTATGTAAGATATCAACAATACCAAGTTAAGAATTTCTAAATTTACCGCAGAGAACTGCAACTTATATTAAACTTAAAGGGCTAATATATATTATTATTTTAGTTTTTAGAGGTTTTTGTTTGAGTCGGGGGTTTTTTAAATTTTAAATTTAACTTTTTTATTCTTTCTTTTCAATCAAGTGTTTTTTTCCGACATCCACGCGAACGAAGTCGCGGGCACAGCTAGTCAGAAATAAAAATCGTTAAATCCATCGCGCCAGGTTCGGTCGTCGCTTCGCGCTGGTCGGCACGGCTGTGGCGCCGGCAATCTTCGGCATCCTGCGAGCCTTCTGTAACAACTACTTAGTGTACTTGGTGCTGGAGTTCATCGAAGCGCTCGTCGGTAATTGCACATACAGCACCGCATTTATTATAGGTACAATATTATAATCCTCCTTTTTCGTTACTATCCGCTGCTAAAAATAAGTCTCAAAGTTAGGCTTTGTTTAAGATTGTTTATAAAAATGCCGTTGGAAATTAACATGGAAGATTAGGTACCTATGCCAAATAAAGTTACAGATTTTTTTTAGTTGCATCTGCCTCAATTTCGAAAATAAATCTGAATTTTAGGACAAAAGTCGAGGTCGATTGTAGTCATGTCAAAATAAATAGGAAAGTCTAAGGTTAATGAGGAGTAGCCTTTTCTTGCTTTTCCCTTAAATAGAGATCATACTAGTTTTATTGTTTGAGTTCTCTGTACTGTATTCTCAATATTGTTTATTTCAGGTCTCGAGATAGTAGGCCTGAAAAAGAGAGTGCTCGGCGGCAACATAATTCAGATCACGTTCGCGTGGGGGCAAGTGCTGACCGGCTTGATCTCCTGGTTCATACCCTACTGGAGGACCTTCACGCTCGCCATCTTCACTCCATCCCTGTTCTTTATTTTCTATATCTTTTTTGTAGAAGAGAGTGTGCGCTGGCTAATAGCCAAAGGAAAGAGAGATGAAGCAGTTAGGATAATTCTTAAAATTGCAAGGATCAACAGGGTGACACTTCTACCTAATACAATGAACTTGTTAATTAAAGGTCCGCCTAAAAGGAAAGTAATTATTCATAATAGAAACATACCTTTTTCTGAACCAAAGGTCAAGGGACCTTCTTTGTTTCGTCAAGTATTGCGGTCAAGGGTGATCCTGTCCCGGATGTGTGTGGTTTCTTTCTGGTGGGTATCGACGACGATGATCTACTACGGACTGTCTATAAACGCAGTATCGCTGATGGGCAACAAGTACATTGTTTTTATGCTGACGGCATTCATGGAGATACCCGGCAGTTTGCTTTGCTATGTCACGCTTGACCGATTCGGAAGGAAGAGTTCAATCATGACAAGTTTTTTTGTCTGTGGAATATCGCTCCTCGCACTACCTGCTGTCAACAACCGTAAGTATTAACTGTTTAGTAAATAAGTAAAAGGTAACCTAAAAGCCAGGCAGTAGGTAACATCAGATTGCATGAATAAAAATGTAACTCGACAGTATAACACAAATTAAAAATAACACGTTCATATAAGGGGAAAATACGTAGCAACCTAGCGCACATGACGTCTCGCTACATTGCAACCCAGCGCACATGACGTCTCGCTACATTGCAACCTAGCGCACATGACGTCTCGCTACATTGCAACCCAGCGCACATGACGTCTCGCTACATCGCAACCCAGCGCAAATGACGTCTAGCTACATTGCAACCCAGCGCACATGACGTCTCGCTACATTGCAACCCAGCGCACATGACGTCTTGCTACATTGCAACCCAGCGCACATGACGTCTCGCTACATTGCAACCCAGCGCACATGATGTCGCGCCACATTGCAACCCAGCGCACAATATAACGTCTCGCTACGTAGCAACCCAGCGCACATGACGTCTCGCTACATTGCAACTCAGCGCACAATATGACCAAGCATGTTTGAGAAAATTAATATTACTTTAAAAAATGTCTTTTTCTCAAACATGCTTGGAATTTGAGCATTATATTGACAACCTTCTTCGAGTTCTTCGAGACAAATCGAAATTGCTGTACTGGCCAAATACATGCGAGCAGCGGCCGCCAAAAGTTGTATGAAAATCCATATCTGTCGTGGTTTAGCGGCCAAATAAATTACATAGGAAACTCATATCTGTCGTGTAATTTAAAAATGGTATGATCTTTTACTCCTTTATATGGCAACCAAGAAGGTAACTTATCAAAGATTTTATTTAAATTTCGAACTGGCTTGCAAATAGAAAGCCGTTTATTGAAAAAAAAAAAAAACAAATGAACACTTTAGCGAGGGAAAAAATTATGTTGTTCGTTGTTCATCATTGATTTTGAAAAGTAATTGTAATTGACAAAAAAGTTCTGCCTAGATACTTAGTTTTAATTTCCGCGCATTATTTGAGAAAGTACTATACAAGCCTTGGCCACAACTAGGCATTGATGGATTTATACGTTCGTCCATCAATGTCTCTTTTGCTGGCTGCTGCAGTAATTACTATAATTCACTTTTGTCAGAGATAAATATTGGTCTGAAAGAATGATCAGCCATAGTATGTGGGCAGTATCATTTTGCGCTTGGTGATAAAAACTTTTGGCATTAAACTATTGTTATGTAAGCTAGTGTTTGCTCTAAATAATAAAAAAAATAACACAGCACGTTAACAATGGATTTTCATACACTTTTTCGACCTGCAAATTTGAACGACAGTAATGACGAATTTTTTACCTCATTTTTAAAAAGTAATAAGGTACTTTCCAAGCAGGTACTTATAGTATTTTATAAGATTTTATTTCTGTAAGTTGGTTTGTACAAAAACTTTTATGTGTCAAACCTATTTTAAAAAAACTAAACGAGGTCGGCGTTTCCTATCTTACTACTCAGAGAAAAAAGGCGAAACAAATTCAGAGATCACAGTCTCTTTGAAATTCCAGACATAATCATGGTCAGATCATATGAAGACCATATAGAACCACACATATTGAGTGGACCTGTCCAGTCAGTGCACGCATTACTCAGTAATCGTGCAGTTTAACTCAGAACTTAAGGAGCTCAACGCTTCCACTAACAATACCAAGTAAAGGAAATTTGCGTAGGCCGCATTAATTACTCAAACTGCCAGACCATGATTTAATCTAACAATGACCCAGTCTTCACATTCGCAATTATTAAAATAATATAATAGTTTACAAAGATCACGATCTTCATCTCCAAAGTTGATGGTCAAAAATTATTATTTAACGTGAGCATCAATATTACAGCATCTATAGTCATATCGTTGACGCTGGTGGGCAAGATGATGATCAGCCTTATCTACTGCGGTATCTACATCTACACCATCGAGCTGTTCCCGACGCAGGCGCGCCACGTGCTGATGGGGTTCTGCTCCATGACGGGGCGCATCGGCTCCATGGCGGCGCCGCAGACGCCTCTGTTGGTTGGTCGGTCTATTACACCTTCATCACTAGCTTTTGCCTGCGATTTCACTCCCGCGTTGGGTTTACCTAAACCTTCGCGAGCTTGCGCATAAATCCAAAGTATTTATTTAATTCAAAACATTCACAAAAGCCTATGGACACTCTTTTAGAACGAGGTATTACATAATCCTGGGTACACTATTCTTGTTGCTTCTACATTTGAGAACAATGTAAAAACAAATAATTCAAAATAAAATAAAGATACAAGTTGCCAATGTTTAATCTCAATGGGGTGAATTGTATATATCCTATAGTAACGCATAAGGGACAGAAAAGTAGTCATTGAGAAACTGTGTGTAGGTAAGACCACATTGCGACACACTAATATGGGTGAACTAGGAAACTTGGCCGTTAGTTTGATAAGGGCACTAATTCACTATGACCACTTAAATTATTCCTTACTTCGAAACCACGTCAATTCCTTAGTTAATCACAACATCTGCTATTAACGTATTCTCTACACACAATACACGAAACCGCGCGAAATGAACTCCTAGTTGGCGAGGTTTGAACTGTTAAAGTACATGTTGTCCGTACGGTACGACTGACATTTTGATTCCTTGCCGTTAAAAGGGTTTCTACAAGACACGATATTGACGTATGAATAATAATGCCATACAGAATTGGGGCCCTGGTGCCGTGATTGCAAAGAAATTTGAAATAGACCAATGATGAACGAGGCCTATGCTCAGCAGTGGGCGGCGTTCAGCTGAATGTTAATGATGATGGTGATTGCTTTATCAAATGTGTTGCTGCAACAGATGCTGTACATGAAGTCGCTGCCGTACCTGTTGTTCGGCACGCTGGCCACCTGCGCGGGGATGCTCTTGCTGTTCACGCCGGAGACGCTGCACAAGAGGCTGCCCGACACTATCGCGGAGGCTGAACAGATAGGCATGGCGACCCGCACCAGAAAGACGACCAAAATATTGGACAAACCAAAAGCAGCACCACAGACAGCAGTTATCACCGCGCGTTAAAATAAACTTCTACGTTACTAACGAATAAGACGACCCTCTACCAAGTCGAGCTTTGTCCAAACTGTCGCAGACATGCATGGCATGCTCGTCCGTCGGCATGGAATACTGCGCGCCACCTCTTTAGGCCTGACTGGTCGAGTGACGACTCAGCCCAAGTTCATGGATTTGTCATATAGAAAACAAAAATGTACACGTTTAGTACAATAATACTTGTATATTTAGTATCAGCGCTGTTTGTGATTACTAGAGACCGGATAATATGCATTTGCATATTTGCATATGCATTTGCATATTTAAGCTATTTTCAGCGCTAATAGCATATTTTTCCTAAGATCTAGTGATGATGCATATTATCGCTATAATTTACAGTATTTTTCGAGCGCAGCGCACTAGCAGCCGCGCGTCTTTTGTTTTGGTACGATAATAAAATGAAAGAGACAAATGATCGTCGCGCTCGCCTACCGCACTACTCCTTCCTCCCACCTATTATGCATGTTATTGCTTCTCATTGATCTGCAGTTAAAATTTTTGTGTCAAATTGTACAATGCCTCCCGAAAAAAAAAAGTGTGTCTTCGTGGATAAGTGACTTTCCTGAAACATTTACTTACGACGGAACTGTTTTGTATTGTCGAGTTTGCGAGAAAAATATTTCGTGCACTAAAAAGTTTCAAATAACAATAAACTTAAATCTAAAGGAATAATATTTACAAAACAAAAAAAAAATTAGTCATTTAATGTTGCATATTCTGTCAGTTTTCGTGCATATTTCAAGCATTTTTCATGCATATTTGCATGCATATTTCAAGCTTTTTATGTTGCATATAATCCGGTCTTTAGTGATTACCCATTCGCAGCGTTACTTACATAGTTTCTGAACTTTTTCGTTTCACCGTTCGGTGTTTTATTTTGCATTATGTATTAAAGATTTTACTCCCTAATTACTGTTTGTTTTACTAAGTCATAAGTCATTTATTAACTAACACTATCTAATAGACCATTGTAGTCTGTGTGAATTAATAATAATAATAATTTTAACCACCGGTAGCTTGGACCCTGCTCCCGACACCGGCGGAATACTATTTTTATATTTTTAAATGTTTTTTATACTTTTTTATATTTTAAGAAATATTTAAAAATGTAAATTAATATGTACATAAATAAATAAACGGAAAAATAATTTATTTCTTAAATAAAAATACATTGTGTAGAAAGTCATAAGTTATAAAATAACTTAAATTAGATTAATAATGATTAGCTATTGATAACAAAAAAAAAAAAATAACAATAACTCATTTTTTACAATTATAAAATGAAGAGTCGTTTAATAATAGTTATTTATGCAACTGTTTTATAATAAGGGGTATTAAAACACAAATGTGGGT
Organism: Amphipoea lucens; assembly: GCA_947508005.1. Classification (NCBI taxonomy): domain Eukaryota; kingdom Metazoa; phylum Arthropoda; class Insecta; order Lepidoptera; family Noctuidae; genus Amphipoea; species Amphipoea lucens. The sequence continues at coordinate 583,919 of OX382368.1, read as the reverse complement.
TTATCACATGCGTGTTTTAATACTTAATTATGTACAGTTGCATACAAGACTTTATCTACACCCATGATATGAATCCTCTACACACACACACACACACAACAGAACACAGTTCTGAAACAGTGTTTTTTGCAATACTAATATGGAACAAAAATGGCGGCCGGCGGGATACGACGTGAATTCGAATAACCTATAAGTTCCTTTTAAAATTACTGCGCTGTGGTAGTGAAACGCGCGTGCATGATAAGGTTCTTTTTTTTTGAAAACGAGTTGCATAATGAAAGGGGTTTGAAGATATTTGTATGGAGGGTGGCCCTAAGGTAAGATATTTGTATGGAGGGTGGCCCTAGCTAATGGATAATACTTGCAGAGACATAACCTTGTAGCCAGGATAATCCATTAGCAACTTGCTCTGAAATACAGCCTTGTGGAATCGGAGGTGCCGTACTACAGGTATGTGCCCGACCCACCCGTTCTCGAAAATGGAAATATCACATTGTACTGGTATCGACCCATCATCACTGACAAGACTATTGTTGCCAATAAGCCTGATATTGTGGTGATGGATCGATCAGAGTGGTGCGCAATGATTGTTGACATAACCGTTCCGCATGATGAGAACCTAGTGAAATATGAGAAAGATAAACAAATCAAGTATCTTGACTTGCTCGCGAGGCTGTCGACATGTGGGATGTTGACTCAGCAATTATTGCGCCGATAGTCGTTACAGCCAATGGATTGATAGCCAAGAGCCTCGACCAACACCTGAGGAGGCTCTCGTTGGGCAGCTGGATCAAGGGCTTGATTCAGAAAGCAGTACTTCTGGACACGGCTCGCATTGTCAGGAGGTTCCTCTCTCTGGAGCCCTGACCGCCGGTAGCTTGGACCCTGTTCCTGATACCGGTTGGCTACTATTTTTTATATTTTTAAATGTTTTTATATTTTTTTTATATTCTAATATTTAAAAATATAATTTATATGTATTTAATTGAACAAAGGATATAATAATAAAACTTAATACTATCAAATATCACATAAATACACGATTGTCATTTGTTAACTGATGAACTCTTCAATAATACTCATATAATAGCCCATCCTCAATATATATGTATGTCCTTAAATTGTTCTTTAGTTTTGCACTGCATGGTTATGCTTTTAAATTCGAATGGCAACGTATTGTATAACAAGACGGATCTGGGTCTATGTCGAACCACATTCAATTTAGGTTGAATTGTGTAGGGTAAGTCTTTCCTACGAGTACTATCTCTAGCTTGTCTTTGCTCTACATTATTAGAACTCTGATCACATAATTTACTGGCCAAAGAATTAATAAATTTCTCTAAAGTTTTACATGTTATCCTCAGCCATGTAGGAGCTAAATGTTTTTGTTTGTCCACTGTGATCAGATGGCAACATATTTACAATTTAAATGTTATTTTATCTTAACATAATTTAATTTTTAATTTTTTTTTTTATATTGTGTTACATAGCCAATAGCGCTTCTGCCCACAGCATCTAAAGTTTTTGAAAAAGCAATGTGCGAGCATGTATATTCCTTTTGTGTAAAATACAAGACAAGTATTCGATGATTGCCAAAACGGATTTCGCAAAAATAGATCTACAACGCTAGCAGTTTACAAGTACATACATTCAAGAAGCTTTAAACATTTTAAATAATGAACAATACGCAATAGGAATACTACTTGATATGACTAAGGCCTACGACAAAGCGCAATTCTATTACAAAATACTATTACAAAAGCTAAACGGAATAGGAATACGCGGGAAAGCCCATGACTGGTTCGCATCATATTTGAAGGGAAGAGACCAAGTAGTTGAGATTGAATATTATAATAAAAAAACGAAAGAAATACAACTTATAAGATCATGCCAGACAAATACATGCTTCAATCCCCCAGGGAAGCGTTATACGCGGCCTCCTATTCCTCATATACATAAATGACCTCCCCAAAACCGATGTCATGTGTATTGTTTGCGGACGATATTTCACTCCTTACCTCATGCCAAACAAAGGCTAATTTAAATGATAAACTGTTCACTATTCTTTATAATGAATGTAGCTATTGTAGAAAACATAACTGCTGTTAACTTCCAATTTTCATTAGCCGTCCCCCGACGTGAGGACGCTTGGATCAAAATATTTCCTGCAACTTATATTAAACTTAAAGGGCCAATATATTATTATTTTAGTTTTTAAAGGTTTTTGTTTGAGTCGGGGGTTTTTTAAAATTTTAATTTAACTTTTTATTTCTTGCTTTTTTAAACGTTATAATATTATATTACCTACTAGTAAACATACTATACGATCGACACGTGAAGACACACAAACAGAAGGTTTTTTCAAAATATTCATCGTACTACGTGAAATAAAAAAAAACTACCAACTTACAAACCGCAATAGTCACTTATTATGCATATGCCCATGTTTGGTTAAGCTATGGCATCATCTTATGGGGAAATAGCACAGACGCTCCTTCCTTATTCAACCTACAAAAAAAACTAATCATCATCATCATCATCATCATCAGCCTATAATGTTCCCACTGCTGGGACAGAGGCCTCCTCTATGTGAGAGGAGGCATTCTTTACAAAAAAAAACTAATACCTACTAATAATTACAAATACAAAAAACAGAAAGTTGCAAGCCTTAGTTTCAGAAGCACAAAATTCACACCTTTATTGGTATATATATATAATATATATTTAGAATTAGGTAAACTGGTCCGCAAATACCCAGAATCTTATAACAAACGAGAAGACAAACAAACAAAATATTCTTTACGCTATAAAAACAGATTAAATCCGCCTCCCTCCTACCTTAAGGACGCTATCACATTTTTCCACGAATAACAGTGCTTTTCAGGTACCATTTTCATGTACTTGGAGTCACAACTGCAAGGATATCTTGGTTTCAAATTAAAGATACTGGAGATTAATAAATTATAATTTATTCATCTCCAGAATGGCTCCATAACAATTAAATAGCCCCATACAACATTTTCACACAAATACGTTTTTACCATCACAATAATCGCAAAAAATTTAATAAAAAGGGATTTGAATATGAACCAACATAGCCACCCACTATATACATATAGTAATCCACTGCATACTTTAACTTAAAAATAAGAAGATATTGTTGCTTATATAGTCCTCTATACGACAAGCTAAATATTTTGTAAATAAATAAAGAAATTTTTCATTTATGGGAAAAATAAGAAACGCTCTCAAATTTCTCCATACATTTTCTACCCGCGGACACTTGCGGTTGGTCATTCCGCGCTCAGACGCGCTCGTGGAAGCATGTTTGTATCGCTTTCTCGCAAAAAATTATTACGTAAAAAGTGAGTTCCGTTTTGAGTACGGTGGTTGGATGAAGTTGATACTTTTTCGAACCGAAATAAAATTAAGTACGATTATTTGAATTTGTTTAAGAAATAAATACTTAGTTGTAATTTTTTGTTTAATGGGTGTAGATGACGGATAAAGATTGTATAAATATTTTTTTTTTGTTAGCCTATACTGTCCCACTGCTGGGCAAAGGCCTCACCCAAATTCTTCCAGGAACTCTTTATATTATTATATTATAATCAAATTAAAATGACGGAAACAATTTTTTTTTTGAGGTATTCGATTCTATAGTCGATTTTGGGGTTTTTGGGGGTGGTGATTATGAATATGACATCCATTTTTTTATTCAAGATGGCGAGTGTATTTTTTAAATAAAAAATCGACATTGGTATCAATCGTAGAAGTGTTTAGGGTGGTGTTTACGAATATACCGTCCAAATTTTTATTCAAGGTGGCGGATTTTTATTTTGTGATAAATCGACTTACGGCCAATGTCTTCATCAATAGCGTCCGTGCTCCATGGACCAACTGAAATTTGACCAATTGGTCTATGGGGAAAATTACATGTTTCCATCGTCCAAATACCACCTGGACTATGGAGTAAATAACCGACAAGAGTATATGTGGTGTTACATTTATCGACATTTGTATGCAAATAATCCATATACTAATATTATAAATTCGAAAGTAACTCTGTCTGTCTGTCTGTATGTTACCTTTTCACGCCTAAACCACTGAACCGATTTATATGAATATAACTATACTATATACTATACTAATATTATAAATTTGAAAGTAACTCTGTCTGTTTGTCTGTATGTTACCTTTTCACGCCTAAACCACTGAACCGATTTAGATGAAATTTGGTTTAGAGATAGTTTGAGTCCTGGGAAAAGACATAGGGTAGTTTTTATCCCGATATTCCCACGGGATCGAAATTTATGCGGGTGAAATCGCTGGGCGCAGCTTGTCCAAAATAATCGTGACCTTGGAATTAATGTATTATCTGCTTGTGCTGACATTAAAATCGGTTTGTTCCTACCTACTACTACGTAGAGGTCTAGGTCCGGTCGTTATTAATACCTTCAATAAATATCATTGTTATTGTAATCTGTCAACTCGCATTTAAATGAATGACTAATGTACCTGTGATAAGAACCAAGGACTTCTATAATCTCCACTAATTTCACGTTTGAGCATGACGTTTCAACGGGAGTACATTACGTTACATTTTTCGTACATTCGATTTCTCGATACTTAATCGGTTCTGTTGATAGTCGCAAAGTTTTAAGTGCAGTGACACTTGGTGATACCTGTGTTTGACTGCGTAAGGGCACCGCGGTACGGACGCGCGATAATAGCCGACGCGCGCGCCACACGGTTGGTGGCAGTGACGGACGAGTGTCGTGGAGTGACTCGAGAGTAGCCGTGAGCCCTCGTACGTCCGCCATGGCGGTTGCTGTGGACTTGGACGCCATCCTCCTGGAACTGGGCCAGTTCGGCCGCTATCAGATCCGGAACTACTGCTTAATTCTGGCGGTGATCCTGACGAGTGCCCTCTATAACAGCCAGTACATCTTTGCTGCTGGAGAAGTTCCATACAGGTAGGACTAACGTTGTTTAGCTTTTATAACATAAAAGGGTATCGCTATACAGACAAATAAATAAGGGTTGCAGGCAAGGGTAGCAAGTTGATAAACAAAGTTATCTAATTTATAAATTAATGCACCTCGAGGAAGGAGAAAGTCGTAAGAATTTTGGCTCTTTTATTTCGCTTACTCTCTTCGTATTGTCCGAATAGGTACATATACAGGGTGGGCAAAAAATCGTGGATCAAACGAAACAGAGCGATAGTTGGGGTTATATGCAGCAAAAAAAAAAAAAATTTTACTGCTTTTTATCCCCAACTTTTTTTTTAAATTATATTTTTTTAAAGTATCATCACAACAGCACTGCTTTTATGACAGTAGATACCATGATTTATCAGTATTGGCACTTTTTTCAATATCTTTTAAGTCTCACGAAAAATTATTTGTAACCTTAGAACCATAATGTAAACACTCAAACTGCCATAACTATTAAGGAGATCAAGTTAGGGCTCTGCCATACAGATGTTTTTTACTGCAAATAACCCCGACTATCGCCCTGTTTCGTTTTATCCATGATTTTTTGCCCACCCTGTATATGTAGGTAGTGAAAGCCGTGCACGAGGGCAGATTGCATATTTCTAAAGTGCCTGAAATTATCCAATATCGTGAGTAAATCAAGTCAATGTAGGTACCTACCTATATCGAATAAAATACCACTAAATAAAATGTGTATACAGAATAATTATGAAGGATTTACCAAAGTTAATACCTAATTAGTTAATTAATTTCAAGAAAACCCAATGAATAAATGGTTGATATAATGTCGTAAAATGAATGATGAAATCAAATTAGTTCCTAATTATTCCTGGTGCTAGTGGGTAGGCATTTGTTGCACCTGTTGTTTTATCAGTTCATTGCAGTTGTAGCATAATTATATTTTTTTATCATTGACTTAAAAAAAATATGTACTATCTAAGGATCTTAATTAGGGTAACGTTTAAAATGCTTATGCTTGCACGCATTATTTCGGACAATGTTATGATAACCATCGAATGGTAGTTATCAGCTACGAGCGACTGATTATTCGGACTTGGATTAACTTGTATTATTACAAACTTATATGTAATAATGAAAATTGCCAAGACAGTTTATTTATTTATCCTCCTACTGGAACGCCATACAGCAATTACACCAACGGAGCAAAAAATTACTTTATGTGCTGTTTTCATCCATCCTGTGCGCGGTGGACATCGAACGGGCGGCGATGGAACGCGCACGCTCACACAGGCAGTTGACACAAGATAGGCCATTTCACCACATGTGTCGTAAGGGCAGGGCATCACGTCATGATATTAGACTGCGGCATCCTCCTGTCTGCTGATATTGCCATGGCATAAAGCCAGCGGTCAATTTTTTTTAAATAATATCTAGGTCGGCAGGACCTCGAAATGCAAATGGTTTAGGAGTCAGTAAGAATACTCCACTGACTCCAAATTCAATTTACATTAGGTAAATATCGGGTCAGCACTGATTTGTCTCGAGTTTGGAGTCAGTTACTTACCTGTATACCTAAATCAGCCTTAATATCCGATAATGCTCCACGTTTGAGGGCTGACTCCAAAAATCCAAGCCCTGTCTTAGTTTGGTTATGTACCAAATTCTTGTGAATGGTTCTTGTGACGATAAACTGTTCAAAACATCTTTGGGCTTCTTTTGAGGTTCTCGTTTAGGAAGGAAAACGTCATAGAGCGGAAGTATTGATTGCAAGGTTAATTAAGTAGTGTGTCATATTCTATTCAAGATGACTGTCGCGATGTCTGACGCGCTCTATAGTAAGTTCTGGTGGCGCTGCGGCTCCGTCGGACAAGGAAAGGTCAACAATTTGAATAAATGGTTGTAAACGAATTGAAAACATATTTTGGAACTTAAATATTAACAGAATGTCGACTTTAATTAATTGTTAATTTTTTATTGCTGAATGGGCGCTCTTGTGCGTGTAGGTAATGTGTTATTGGGTATTTCCATTTGGAAGTTCTCAGTAGCAGCTAAGAGCCTGGAGTGGTGCTCGGATGATGGCCATAGGCTCCCCCTCTATTAGATGGCACTTCGACATAACTGGCAAAATGTAGGTGTACCCTACGCACACCTATTCTCTCGGGCTACAGGCGTGATGTTATGAAACCTCTGGCTCCGGCGGGTAGGTCGGGACGGGGAGGACCTGCCGCAGTCTACAGTCGTAAATAGGATCAAGGAAAGCTAATCTTACTTTTCAAGAAGAGCTTCCTCCTCTTCTTTAGAGGGTCAGTGAGTGATTGCACTATTATCATCACGGTCTACTTCCGAGGACGAGTTCTGCGCCGGCGCACACTCGGTGAGCAGAGAAGTAGATAATCATCACTGTCGAGATTGCTTCTGTAATTGACCGGAACATTTTTTGTTAAGCTCTGACTTTTTGTGCATCGACTTGTTATCAAGAAAATGTAATAGAGTAGTTTCTTGGCTGAATAGCACCTATTGTGTCCTCGACAATATCGTAAATAGATTCTTGTATTGTACCAATGGCATGGGGTCGTTGTTTTCCTTCGATAGAGTATCGGACATTTCCAAATAAACGTCTGATGTGGGAACTGGTACGAAAGTGATGTAGGTACACCCAGGGAAGCAAGTAGATATTATCCTACGTCAACTAGCACGTCTATGGAGATTACAAAAATAAAACTGATTTTTTAAACTGATCTTTCAAATGACTACAACAACTGCGGTCGATAACCCACAATAACAATTATCAAATTAATTTTCTTTTTTTAATAATATTTATACTCCATAAGTTTAGGTAGTTAAATAAAGGTAAACAAAAAAACACGTGACTTAGTTAACCGACTAAACATTATACTAGTATACCAGTATCAATTGTGGAGGGGTTTACGAATATACCATCCAATTTTTTATTCAATGTGGCGTATTTTTTTTTGTGACAAAACGGCTTACGGCCAATTTCTTCATAATACCAGTCTATTCAGTTGTCATGCTACGTCACATTTGTACTCTTCAATTTAGCAACTTTTTTAATGAATTATAACGTTGCTAAATTGAAGAACACAACTGTGACGTAGCATGACAACTGAATAGACTAGTATTATGTTTAGTCGGTTAACTAAGTCACGTGGTTTTTTGTTTACCTTCATTTAACTACCTAAACCTATGAAGTATAGATATCGATACCTATCGCGTCTGCGGAGTTAAGCTAGACAATTTAAGTTAGACGTTCATTTATTTAACAATTAATTTCCCTGACTTTAATTAAAACGACATTTTTTTTTTAAATAAACCTAATGAAATGTTTTTCATTTACGATCATAAGTCGATCCTGTGACCTCTATAGGTAATCTAGAACCCGATTATAGATTCAACTGTTTTGTCACTTCACTATTCATTCAAAAGCATTTTTTGTGGGGTTATCAACCGCAATTATTTTCTGTGTAAATTTTACTGACAGTCTGAGAAGTTTACACATAGAAAAAAAGTAAGCATAAGACACAGTTTTTCCTCAACTCATATATAATTCAAATAACAACAATAGCAGCAGTCGTTGACCTCAAATAAAAGCATCAAATCTTTTTACTTTATCGTGTTTAGATATCGATATCGATACCCATCGCGACTGCGGAGTTTATCTGGCCAATTCTAAATAACACTGTATAATAATTATATTCTTAGGTACTGAAAATGTTTGCATGTTTTGACGGGTTCAATTTACTTTCTACTACTGGCTGTGGATGGGAATCTCACGTAAGACTCAATTCAATTCAATTTATTTATTCACAATTTAAAAAATTACATCGCGTTTGAGATCGTTCCATACTCTCAATCAACAGCCCGACCTTGAGAGTAGGGGGCTGTTGTTTCGTATCTTGAAACACGTGGAGTAGGTAATAGCTTAGAATTAAAACGGCTTATAGGTAGCAACAAACATTCAATAATCGATCCAATAAAAACCAATCAATTAACCAACCAATCTGTTGAGAATTTACCTTAATTTATCGCGCAAATCGTAATCTTTGCATGACTGTGTAAAGTTGTCGAAGCGGTCATGGAAATGGAGCAGAGTGGGTTAATAATATTAAATTGACCTTCCTGTGAGCCGAGTGGCCTGTTAAAAGTTTATTACCTGAAGTGTCCCCAACACGGGACACTTATTTTTATTATTCTAACTGACATAGGTATTACGAGTACAACGTCCTTGTTTATTGGGTATCTGACTAATACCACAGAATACTTAAAGTAGGTACTTAATGGTGCCGATTCTCTTGTACACCGAACTAAACTATCACTAAAATTCCTATTTGCTATGAGAATCTTACAGCTATTCTGCATAAAAAATTCTCTAAATTTAAAAATAATTTTGACACAACTAAAATCGAATTTGACAATCGCGACTCGTTGACACGTGGTATGTACTTGTCTGCCCTACCCCGTGAATTTTTTTAGAGCCGCAGACGCGGAGGGGCAGCCTTAACGTGTTTTTTAAGGAATTTTTCACTTTTTGTATGGAAAATATGAAAAATGTTTTGGGGTCTTTAAACGGTGTCGAAATTTTCATTATTTTTGCGATAGGACACACCATTTTCGAGATATGAGCAAAAGAAAAAAAAAAATATACAGACAGTACTGTTTTTGCACCTGAAGTCGTTGGTGTGAATTTCTATTCATGGCAACTAATTTTATTCCACACCTTTTGAATCGCGATTAAAAATAGTCAGATTTAGTTCGATTTAGTTAGACAATCAAAATTTTAGGTGAAAAACGTGAAATTCAGAATAGCGAAATTGCCATTTTCAATAGATTAATAACTCAGTGTCATCTTAGTGCTGTCAAACTAAAATATAGTTAATTTGTGTCACTATAGTCAATTTCAGAATGGGAAATCGTCGTTTGACAGGAATAAACTAAATTTTAGTGATTTTTAGTCTAGTTTAGAGGCATTTGTGACAAGAGAATCGGCACCAACATCGTGGTTTCTACAGTTCTAAAAAGCCTGGTCTACCAGTGGACGACTTGCGGCACAATCATGATGAATGACTGCTTCAGAAACGGTAAAGGAGAATAACAGCAGGAAATAGATATGTCCTAGAATCAAATATTTCAAGACAATGTGACATTCACCAACTCGCAGCAGTGCGAACATGGCTGATGACGTCATAGCACCTATGCATGTAGGATATTAATTTTGGATGATACGAGAAGTCCGTATTAATGGCACAAAGTATTCACGTCCAGTGAGTGTATGAACAATGAACACGTGCACAACAAGCCGGTGCAGCGGTGGCGCAGTACTGCTCCGCTGATACGGTATCGTGCTGCGTGCCCCAAGTAGCAAACAAGAATAGTGATTAAATCTTACATGTCTATACTTTATCTAAAGTTGGATTTAGCTAAATCAAAAAGGATTTCGTTAAGCCTTTTCTTTCTTTAATACTAAATCGTTTTAAGCAACCGCTACTTAAGTAAATTAGGAATACCAAAAACCAAGTTAAGTATTCTCAAAACTAGTTTGTATTAAGTATGCCTACAGTTAATACTAAAAATATTTTTTTACTATACTCAGAATATTTGAAAGCTCACTTAAAACGCAATTGAATAACTGAAGTACCTTTTTAGACAAACAAAGAAGAAATTGATTTTGTAGATAAAATTAAGATAATTGTAATTCTAATTTCTAGAAACTGATTTTCCTGAGTATATTTTTATTCCTTTTTGACTAAAATTAGTAAGTTTAGAGTAAAAATACATTTAACGGGACGTTCTCTTCAAACAGAACCAAGTATAAATATGGATAAAGTGGAAAAATTAAAAAGATTTGTTAGCTTTCATCGGCGTGTTATCTATACTAATATTATGGAGAGGTAAAATTTGTTTGTAAGTTTGTATGTAGGGGGTAATCTCTGGAACTACCTACCAGTCGGATTTGAAAAATTATTCTTGCATATGATAGCCCAATTCTTGAGGAAGGCACGCTATGACCCTTAGGAGCCGAGCAAAAAGAAACAAAGTCAAAAAGAACGTTAAGTGATAGCGCGGGCGGGTGATGCGATACGACGGGGTGGCTTTGAAACAGGAAGTTTCATGCAAACGAAGTCGCGGGCTGAAGCTAGTAAAATATAAAAAATTAAACTTAACCAATGTGCCGAGTCGAGATTATCAAATTAGCAGAACAGAAGTTATTAATTAATTATTTTTCCTGAGTTTGGGTGGCCTCTAACGAAATGGGGATTGGGTAGTTTAAGTTATTTAAACAATATATCTGTCGCAGGGAAATGAGGATATCAGGGATATCACGAAATCCCGGTAGATGTCGAATATTCTTGTTTATTACGTCTTCTTACTAAAAGTATCTAGTGATATGACAAAATACCAATTTATCGTCAGTGATATGTCGTTTCACTAAACTAAATCTAGTAAAATGTTAGAAAAGCGGATACTGCCGAATAAAAATCGAGCCATGCATTAGCTGGAAGAATTTCTACATTTGTACTTCTACAACGTAATTGTGAAATATCAAAGTTCCAGTGCAAAACCAAAAGATGTATTTGCAAGAAGCTAAATGTTTTGTGTAATTCAAGGTGCCACAAATCACTGCTTTGTTTAAATAAATAACAAGATTTTCCATTTTCCATCAGGAGTGAGTCGTTGTCTTAATTGTTGAGCCTCGCAAGTCAATTTTTTATTTAATGTTTACATTTATATTTTTGTACCTAATGAACGAATCCACATAGGTAATAGAAAAAGGTATAATACCTGATATCATTGTCAGATTATTGTTTAGTTGATTAAAACTTTATTTTCTAATAAAAATGCACCAGTTCATTTGTAATTTTGTTTTATTACTTGATTCATCAACAGTATTCTTCATTTCACTACATTTAGTTTAGTGAAATGACATATCTCTGATTTTATATTAGTATTTTGTCATATCACTAGATACTTTTAGTAAAAAGACGTAATAAACAAGAATATTCGACATCTACCGGGATTTCGTGATATCCCTGATATCCTCATTTCCCTGCGACATATCAATTAGTAAGCTACTTATAGCGCTGAATTTGAATCCTTGTGTTCTGTTATGCTTCGTCGAATTCAAACATTAGGAGGTACCTACCTATATTAATTTAATCATATTCTTTCGACTATCTTACATAAACCTGTTTCCACCACAAAATAAACAAGAACCACACAATAACAATAAATGACAAGTTAAGAAAACATTAGGACGTAATCTGGTTTTAACTAAATCAAACTATAGAATCACTTAATACCAAACAAATTAAATAGTACTTCACCAATACTGTTTTTAGTAAAGGTTAAGTATAATATCTCTTAACTAGCACTACTTCAAGTGTAACTTGTCTTAACTTTGTCTGAACTAGCCTTACAAAATCAGTATTGTCTAAAATCTTACTTCGTTTAGAAAAATAAGATTTAACGCCATTTTGCACTACAAGTGAAAAAAAAATTAAACATTTTCCAACAATACTTCATCAAAAACCAGAGTAAATTGAACTTACATTTTTGTCATAGTCATTCTAACTACATTAATAACTTACACATTTATAAAAAATGTAGTACTCTGCACTAAATGGCACAAAATTTTTAATTTGCAATATTATTATACCACATATTTTTGTTTGTTTTCTAGTATTTTAAAAGCCCGTCTGTTCTATAGCACTATCTATAGATTTTACACGAGAAATCATCATGCGTTTTAAATTTCCAATGCATTCAACGACATAAGAAAGCCTTTTCTAGACATAAAAAATGTTGTTAAACCGCCATTTTCGTAAGTCTTAAAATACTTTAAAAGTTCACCATGTTTTCTAAAATAATATTACTTAAAGCACTTTAAAGCAAAATAAGTTTTTATTTATACTTCACTAAGACAAGATGGAATATCTGCACTTCAAAATTGATAGTTTTAATTAGGTATTGTAGATATCTTTAAGTCTATTTCTTTATCTTAAGTCAACCTACAAGATATCTTGAAGACAGTGTTTAAGAGTTCTGCAAAACCATACTCTCTTAAGTAGGATTAAAGTTTATCTAAACAGTAGTATTAACTCTTTCTTAACAAGTTCTTAAATACTGTGCCCACTTTTACTTAACTGATTCTTGGAGTGTATCTAGAAGATATCTTGAGGGACATAATAGTTTTAGCCAAGACAACAGCAGGAATTCGTCTACTTGTCTTCAAGATATCTACAATACCTTTTTAAGACAATTGTTTGCTACTTGGGCACGCCGCCGCCGCGACTAGCCACTCGATGGAAAGTTCGATAATGTCCGATACTGCATAATCTTGCTTTATGAACATGTCTGCTGAGTAAATGCTCTCGTATATTGCATTTCGGGTGCTGTTTCGCCATCTATGATGTTACGCAATCTATCGATACCTAGAGGTACTATTCTAATAATTATCGTGCGTGCAACACTTATACTTTTAAAGCTTTACGCTATCTACAGACACTATTATGGGGATTACCTATACCTAGATATTTGAAGACTCTCTAAGTCAATATAAGTATATATATACTAAAAAGATTCTGAGCAAACATTTCTTTAGCATTTAAGTCAAAAGTAGACACCGGTCGGTTTTTATCGAACAAACTCCACTATTGCTTGTTGCTTGTGCGCAACCGCTAGTAATGTTCCCCTTTTTCATAGCGTTTGGGAAATGTACCATAACTTGAATTCTTTGACAGCAAACAGTATAAAACTTGCATACTTGCAACAAGAATAATGTACCCAGGATTTTGTAATATCTTGATTAAAAAGAGTGTCCATGGAGTTTTTTGTCCGTTCTTCTCCATAGAGATCTACGTTTTGGAATGGGCAACTAGCTTCAACTTTCTGACTAACTGACCGACTATTAATTTTGACAATTCAAAAGTGCCTGTACATGGTTTAATTGAAATAAATGTTTTGAGTTTGAGTTTTTGAGTTTGCATATTATAGCTGTGCAAGGGGAGGCCGCCGGCCGGGACGCCCTTACGTTATGTAAATGTGGTTAAGGAAAGTAATGACAAGGAAATCTAGGTTTCGATAAGGCGAAGACCCTGAAGCCGAGTTGGCTATGTAGGTAGAAATTAAACGCAAGGTATGTACGTGCAACTACATAAGTTACTCCTAGATTTTCCATTCATTTTCTCCTCCTAGGTTCGCTTGCGAATGCAAAGAATCATGTTTCATTGAAAAGATAAACCTATCAGCAACGTTACCTGCGCTTGCGCGACTGTCCAGTTGAGTGCGAGGCAAGTAAGTAACGTTCCTCATGCATGGCGCTCTTCAGTACATCCCCACGCTTTATTTAACTCACAGCAAAATATTTCTTCTTAAACTTAAAGCATCTCTCATATAGGGCAGCACCTTCCAGTGTATTAGTAACTCTCCAATACTAGCCCGTATTGTACAATACGGGCTAGTAGTCCCATTGCTGGGCAAAGATCTCCCAACTTCCTTCCCACCTCTTTATGTCCAGATCTGTAAAGGACCCATCTTTGTCAAAAGAGTCCAGTTTGTCCCACCACCTTCCTCTGGGCCTGGCGCGACTCTACACTAACAATGCTTAAAACTAGTAGGTTTAGCTCTCTCAGATGTAAACGATGGCATTGAATGCACAAGGAATCAGTTTGCCTTCCTATCTGCTAATTAACAGCACTTTACATCGCCTAGAGGTATGTTTAACGAGTGCATCCTGCGCGCTCCTGCTGGCGCATTGTTGTGCTGGCCGAGTTGTGTTACAAGCAGGTCGCCAGTTCCTTGCTCTATATTTAGTACTTGAAGGAAATCAACATACCGTTTAATATTATCTTTTTCTCCCTCTTTTTCTTCGTCTTCTTCGTTCGCTGTAGGTCATGTATTATTTCAGGCTATTCTATGTTTGAGTGTCGATAATTTTAAAACTTTCAAGTGGGGTCTTGAGCTTACATTGTGAGTATTCCGGCTTAGGATGACCCCACATAAAAAAAAAACATCAAGTCAATTTATGTTTTGTTTGATCACGATCCCCACCACACACACACACACACGTCACGCCTGCATAGTTTCGCTACATAATATAATTTAACTTTGTAGATACGAAGCTTACTATTTTGTCGTAGCTAGCTGAACTGAACGATTATGGTATAAAGAAACTGCAACAAGTCTAAGGTGTTAATGAGTGATTTACACAAACAGATCACATCATACTGTTTTTGATGAACGTTTAAATAATTTTTGCCACCAATGTCGTGACACAATTACTTGGTACAGGCGCAGGTAGATCCAACCTTGACCTGCAATAGCCAGTACAAGTTCTAATAAGTAGTTACATTGTACTTATCTACTTTGGATTATAAGTAGGTATTACACTTTTAATCTATAGATACGACAAACGATAAAATACGCATTTTATCTTTTGTCGTATCTATAGATTAAAAGTCAGACAAAGACAAAGACAAATACCCGTTTATTAGTCAATAGTATTGACATTGTTTTGGCTACTTCAGTTACAGCTGATAAGTATGTAGATAGGGACGTTTCAAGATCATTTGTAGAAGGTTTGACGCTGGTCTTTTAGAAATGGACTATTTATTTGGGTTAAGTAGCTACTGTGACCACGTTCAAGCTGACTGCTGAGTTGCTTTACTGTTGAATAGATAAGGTATTCTGACTGAAATTAAGCCTAAGAGAAACCGCCTTTTTATAAAATACTTATCCAATATTTTTTCTATTATCGCTTACTTCAATAACAAACGGAGAGTTGTCTCATTGTTTAAAAACTACTTGAATTGAAATATTTCATAGAAATTGGCTCTTTTCCTGAGTGAAAACACAGGCTATCCTAGGCGATCAACCCCGTTGCGGCCACGTCCATCGGCTATGATTGTTTAAGCCAACATAAGCAGCCTTGTATGACACGAGAGATGCAGATAGAAATAGGTCACTTTTCCTCAATACTTACTTACTTACAAACTTCCGAGCAGGCAGACCCGCCACTCAATCCTTTGTTGTCGTGACCTAGAGAAACTGATGCAATGATTTTTACATTTTTCCTTGTCGATGTTAACGGTACTGTATGAAACCTAGGAATTGTACACAATTCCTAGGAAATATATGCAATTCCGTGCCTACTTAGGAAATGTGTAAAATAATGTTTCAAAAATTATTTAATACACACATATCCTATGAAATGTTTGTATTTCCTAGGAATTGTATCCAATTTCGAGATTATACTTTTTTTTTTCTCGCGGTGGAAATCCTCATGGACTTCCTCTATCGTGGCGGTGACAGAGGGGCATGCCGGACTCTTACCGGCTAAAACCACCGCGGTGTTCCACCTCTACCTATAGCCGGGGGTGCGGGATTCGCAACAGCATTCACCGATCCCCCGACAGGCCTCGACCCGCTGTTCCTCAGCGGGTCCCACCTCCCCGTGCGCCCGTTCCTGTAATGGCCGCACCCACTCTCGAGTGGCGCGCGTGGAGCACTGCAGCGCCAACTCGGGCCTGTCTGATCGGACGACGGACGCCCCTAGCCCGCCGACCGCAGGCCACCTCTCATGGAGGTAAATTTCGAGATTATACTAGGAAATATATAAAAGTAATGCTTTCTGTGACTAAAAGAAATAAAACAGGTTTGTAAACTGAAATCAGAATTTCTATTAAGGCTCTCGTTGACATAATCAGCTCAATCACATCGTAAAATATAAAATATTCATAGGCCTCATTACTAATTAAACTTCAAAAATCAACTATTTATTCCTTTGTAAGACCCATCACACATAAAAATCTACGAATAATTTTATACGTAAATACGTATAAAAACTTTCATTTGTTAAGTAATCAGTCTGTCATTTCAGTAATCCTATGTCATCACAATATAAGAGTAGAAGTCTTTCTATTTTTTTTTTAAATATATGTTAAGAAGGCCGCACTTGTGGCTAGATACAAAGTAGCTTTTGGCGTCACAGTGTCCAGCTGCATGTGAGGCTCGCTAGTATTTCACCTGTCGAACTTATTTATTTTTCCAGGGTAAGCTGGAGTGGCACTTCGAAGTACACAATAGTTTATTTTTATAGCACAGGCATCTTGCTGCTGTACTTACAAACATCAAGAATGTAATACATTTCGTTCAGGCTCATTCCGATCGATATTTAGGAAATTGTAGATTTCCTAGGAAAAGTGCATATTGATATGCAAACTGTATAATAGATTTACTATCTATTTTAGGAATTGTACTCATTTCCTAGAAATTGTATACAATGAAGGATTACACACTTCTCCGTTAACATCGACATAAAAACAACAGTAATTACTACGAGAAGTATCATAGTAAGTACTCTATTATCTATGAGATGATATACTGAAATGATAGATATGTATTGTTAGAAATAATTGTTGCATAGAATTTTACTACTTAAGTACTGGGACTCTGGTTATATCTTCTTCGTGTCACTGGCACGATTGTATTTTATACCTTGCTGGCTCAAAACTGCCATTTCCACGGCGTTGTGAGTGGCAGCGCTGAGATTACTTTGACTGCATGTTTTGGGAGGCCTTGACGGAACGGCAGTAGGGTGTGGATGCGGAGCTGTGTCGCAAACCATGCTCTACCTCCCATCCTGCCCTCTGTGTACCTATGATATTACTCAAATTCTCTTACAGGTAGGTAGGTGTTAAGTAGGTATTTTGTGCTTAGAGGTCAGAAAGTTATAAGATTGAAACATTGAAATCACGACACTCCCTTAGTTTATTATCGGTTTCATTACTATAATCTTTCTTCTTTATTGTTTTCGATCCCTTATAAACATCGTGAACGGTGACCCCTGTTAAGCCGCTGTTTTTCTCACTAATATTAATCATGAACCCATGATGGTTACCTAGTTCTTTTTAATAGAATAAATAGTAAATGATCGCAATTCATCGTTGTATGCAGCATAGCATGATCGATGAGCGATGTAGCATAGCATGATCAGCCTATAACGTTCCCACTGCTGGGACACAGGCCTCCTCTCTGTGAGAGGGAGTGGGCCGTAATCCACCACGCGGGCCCAGTGCTGTTTAGCATAAATAACAATATCATCATCCGCCTAGCCTTTTCCCAACTATGTTGGGGTCGGCTTCCAGTCTAACCAGATGCACTGAATACCATTATTTTACATGGAGCGACTGCCTATCTGACCTCCACGATCCAGTTACTGGGTAATAAGTAGGATACTCCTTTGGTAAGACTAGTTATCAGACTTTCGGGCTTCTGACGACCCGCAACGACTGTCAAAGATCCACGAATGACAGCCGCGGGACCAACGGCTTAACGTGCTATCCGAGGCACGGAGGTGTCCTTCACCACACAATCCTCACTTTTGGAAACTTCATGAAAATCAATTTTGAGAACGCCAAAAAATAATCAAGAAATCAAGAAATAGTCATAAAGGTCAGTAAGGTCAAAAAAATAGTCGCATTCCGAAGTTATAGCTATAGGTTGGTGAGGATTGTGTGGTGAAGGTCTCCACACAATCCTCACCTCTAATGCTACCAAACGGCTGAGAGTATCACTGACGGTATTAAAATATTGTAGTTACGTATTTATTTTTTTCTGTCAGTTTAATAAATACCTATGTTTCCTGCTATTTCATTTCTAGACATTTCCTTCCGGTTAGCTTTATGAATTAAAGTAGGTAAGTGATAAAATATAAATGACTAAATCTTTATTTCAGATTAATTTCATTGTAGTATGAGTAATTAAGACTATCTGCCTACTATCTATATTACTAAAATACCTAGTGTGCAGGACGATCGACCTATTAGTTTTTCGGTGGTTGGGAAACCCAATAGTATGCAATTTGGAAATAATAATCACGCAGAATTCCCACAGTGCTGGAGCGACGGGTAATTATTGGTTCTCCCAAAACTATTCCGAAACTCAATTCTGAATCAGGAAACCGGACGCAAAAGGATGGACGGACGGAAAGAACAATGTCAGATTTCGGCTTACACAACTTTTAAAACTAAATTCACACGGACACGAAGTTTTTACCTACAACAATTTAAATATAAAATTCCAACTTCTAAAAAAATATTTATTTCTTTTCGAGAACCGTTCGAAAAGAAAATTATTTTAAATAAGTAATCATTTTACTAATCATGTTCTTGAATTCCAGGTTTTACTTTTTTTAGTAAAAAAGTGTCAGGTAGTTACCTGTTCAGCCACTGTAATCGATTATTCTAAATAATTAAAGCGATTTACTCTTTAGTTTTTATTTACCACCTCACAATTGTCTTTTATTATTATTTTTTTTTATCTAAATAATACGTTCGTCGTGTTTATTAAAATACATTTATTATTTTTTAAAGAATATAAGAACGGAATTCAAGAAATCGATTTTCCTGATCTGTATTCGATAATTTAATCGCCTTGTAATGGCAACCAGCAGTTCGCCATTAAAATAATAAAAAAAAAAAAACTTTTGCAGGTCTGTCAAAATCGCGCGCGCCAGTTCAAACATGTTGTTGTTGTCGGTATTTTTTCTAAGTGTACGTTTGTTGCCTTCTCGAATTCATCTGCGTTTGCGTTATAGACTTATTGTGTTATATTCATACCACACATTTTGTGACAATGGACCATCAACTACGTTGTATTAATTGTGGTAGAAATGTGTTCCGGATGGAACGGCATTTAGTTGAATCTAACGATGTCCATACATTGTTACGGCAATGGACTTCACTTTCTGAGGTAAAGTACGATTTTTATTAATTGAATGTCAACTGTTTTAACTAAGCTAAAAGTTAATTTGCAACACAACCGTATTTTGTTCGTTTTAGATTCCAAATGACACTGTTGTTTGTCATTGCTGTTGGTTATTAATTAAACAAACAAGTAATCCAACAAGTAGCAATGCGCCAACTGAATCAATTGTGCATCAAAATCTTTGTATCGGTTGCGGTCATTCATTGCATCGTGTGAAGTCTAACGCCTTAATCTGTCAAGCTCCGCTAATGAGACACAATTGATTTTCTATTGTTTGGTCACCGATTGGTGTCCCGCGGTCCTTGACCGGTTAAATAACAGTTCAGAAAGAGAAGATGCTATCAGACGCGTGATAGAGCAACAGTAACCTCCAATTTAAAATGTCTGAATAACTTCTTTTTTAGAAGTTCAGTGTAAAAGTGGAAATCACAGAAAAGATTTTGACATTAAACTACACAAAAAAACGTAAGAATTTTCACTGTCCATGACAAATTAATATTGAGCCAAAGTTACTATGGACATCTGACATTGTTCTTTCCGTTCTGAAACCCGGACGGAAAATTTAAGTACCTGTGCGCTGGAGAGAACATTTTGTATGAAATGCGTGCATTCCGTGAAACCGGACGTTTGCGGCCGGCCATAATCGGTTCTGTTGATAGTCGCAAAGTTTTAAGTGCAGTGACACTTGGTGATACCTGTGTTTGACTGCGTAAGGGCACCGCGGTACGGACGCGCGATAATAGCCGACGCGCGCGCCACACGGTTGGTCGTGGAATGACTCGAGAGTAGCCGTGAGCCCTCGTGTACGTCCGCCATGGCGGTTGCTGTGGACTTGGACGCCATCCTCCTGGAACTGGGCCAGTTCGGCCGCTATCAGATCCGGAACTACTGCTTAATTCTGGCGGTGATCCTGACGAGTGCCCTCTATAACAGCCAGTACATCTTTGCTGCTGGAGAAGTTCCATACAGGTAGGACTAACGTTGTCTAGGTTTTATAACATAAAAGGGTATTGCTACACAGACGAATAAATAAGGGTTGCAGGTAGCAATTTGATAAGCAAAGTTATCTAATTTATAAATTAATGCAACTTGACAAAGGAGAAACTCGTAAGAATTTTGGCTCTTTTATTTCGCTTAGGTACTCTCTTCGTATTGTTCGAATAGGTACATATATGGCTTATTCCCATGCGCTCCTTAATTTTATTCCCAGCGGCTCCAAAATTAAAAAGCAATTTATTATTATTAAACAAAATCTTTCCCATGAGCTCCAAAAATTTCAAAGTACAAACTGCAAAAAAAGTTATATATTTACATTAATAGTAGATTGTACAACTAAGGCATAAAAGAAGCTATTTTACCCCGAGACGTTTATTAAATATCCACCCGAGCCGCAGGCGAGTGTGGATAGTTAAGTCGAGAGGTAAAATGGCTCGTTTATGCCTGAGTTATACACTCTGCTTTTCACTTCGATTGCGAGAAAATGAAACAGGCATAAAGTATACAGTACATAATTAATCAAAAATGTTGCTTCCATAGCTAATTTCCGCCACCACAGATAATACCGCCACGAAACTTTTTAAAAGTTTTTTTTTTTATTTTCAACATTTGTCATTCCACTTGGGTAGAGGAACTGCAGCATATTTGGGATACTGCAGGTAACTTGGAATACTTCGGTATCTAAATAACTAATAACGCCATCTATGTTTTTTCAACGTAAAGATTACGTCGTAAGACACACTACGACATCTAGCATTAAAAACAGGACGCAATTTTGACATTCCGGCTACCAGCTCCGACGGAACAAGACGACATATTTCAAAACTTTTTTGGTAAGTATGCAAACAGTGATAATTATTTACTCTCATACGTAAAATATTTAGTGTAATCATTCAAACTATTATGTGATCTTTTTAGTTAGTGATTTTACTTTGATTTAGTGAATATTTCTAGAATTGAAAATGCTACTTGCTGTTTTAGGTTAGGGTGGTATGTTTTTAATTTGGGATACTACACATAATAAGATTATTTTTGATATTTTGTTTTAAAATATTGATTAGTTAGAGAAGTCAAGACTATAAGACTGTTACAAAGATTAGAAATTTATTACTTTTTAAGATAAAGTGTTAACAGTATGTTAATGAAAAATGTGAATATAATTTGGAATACTATATTCCAAATTACCTGCCCTCTAAGTCAATTCACATAATTTTTAATTTGTTGTTCTTTTTGTTTTTTGATAAGGTTCCTGACTTTTGTTCCATATGATAGTTATTAATATTAAAGTTTAATAGTTTTTCAAGTAATAAACGTATTTTTTATTGAGCTATCCCTTTTTTCTTTAAATGTATTCTCAAAAAACAAACTGGTATTCCAAATATGCTGCAGTTCCTCTACTTCATACTGCAAAAAAAATGAAAACGTTTCTTTGCCTTTTTAAATAATAAATGACAACTATTTTACCTGATTTTATTAAATTAACGATAGAAAACACGGAAGTGGTATAAATTAAAGAAAATGAAATAAATCATGACTTTAATCTGCGAAGTTTTATTGTGCGTGTGGCTGTTGGGCCTGATTACAATAGTCTTAGAAAAAAAATTTACTTTATGCACTAGAACATAAAAAGCGATTTTATGTCGCCTAAGCACAACATAAAGACTGACCTTTAGAGCATGAGAAGTGAAAAATTAATTTATGATCCAACGAACAAATTATCCGTTAAGTCGACATTTGAAAGATTCTACTTTTGACATCATAATCTACTATTGACAGATTATATATTTAATAGATTCTGCATTTGAAGTTCAAGTGGAAATTTAACATACTTCTACATAGTAAACCAGGTCGAAATTATCATGGTTGGAGACGACTATTTTTTGACACCAAATTCAAATTCAAAAACCTAAGCGTTCCGCGGTAATCAGGTGAGGATTGTGGCGAGAAAGGCTCACCACGTAATCCTCACCAAGGCACCTTTATATCTCTGGAATCACTTAATGACTATTTTCGAGATTTGGCATAGCGTTACGACTATTTCTTGACTATTTTTTGGAATTGAAACAAAGTCGATACTCCCAGCCGCTCGAAGCATTAGAGGTGAGGATTCTGTGGAGACTTTCACCACACAATCCTCACCAACCTATAGCTATAACTTTGGAATCATAATGCGACAATTTTTTGACCTTGGTGACTATGACTATTTCTTGATTATTTTTTGGCGTTCTCAAAATTGATTTATAAGAAGTTATCAAAAGTGAGGATTGTGTGGTGAAGGACACGCACGGAGGGGAAGATAGTCACCCATCCACCATTTAACCAACCCATGCGGCTGTTGTTATTTAGGTACCCCTAGCTAAATAAAAATGTACTCATATCAAAATTAAGTAGGTATTACGTAAGTAGCAGCAGCAGCTAATGCGCCTATTGTACGCTAATTCGTAGTTTCCTTCTCTCGCCAGCCGGCTTCCTTATATAATCCTCGCCAGGACAATTGTAATTCATCTTCTTCGCTCTCGCGGCAGCGAATTACACATTATTCTGTCTGAAGGGTAAACGGTCGGTATTTTTTACTAATAATTAAATTTTTGCCTTCCTTCCTCGTGGTCAAACTTAATGGTCAAACTGATTTGACCACGAAGAATTCTGTTCCGGATTGTATGGAGAAACCAGACAGGCAAACACATTTGCGATTTCTTTATGTTTCACAACACAGATATTAGCTGTTATACTTTGTCCCTATTGTCTGTAACATGGAGACTTGTGTTGTCGAAATAAATCGCTTGCTAATTAATAGACACTGCAATATTAATATTGAATTTGTTGACTTGTTGCCGAGTACGAGTAAATGGAGTCTAATGCGCCAACTCGTGATTCTTATTTCTTTTTTAACAAAGGAAAGAATATTGTTTGTATAAAAGTGTATGCGTAAGATAGTAACAACACATATATGCTCAGACAGTGCTGATGTTGCCGGTAGCAGCTTATCAGAAATCATTCCTAAATCAGCTTGTCAAATCAAACTTTTATAAATTAAATAAATTAACATTGGTAACAATCGCGAGAGACTGATAAAGGATTTGTAATCTTGTATGTACCCAGTATCTTACAATCTAAACGTGGGTCGATAGGGGAAGATACATAGCTAATTATTTTATTTTATTATGTCATGCATGGTCTTTGCCATAAATAAATAATACAACCCAAGGGGGGTTGTATTATTTATTTATATTTAATAACAAGTAACAAAGGACTCAAATACATATGTTAGTAACAATAATTCTTAACAACTACGTTAGTAAACTTTACCTACGCATTTAACCTAACACTATAATATACATAGTTCATGCGACTCCCTGCTACAAGCTCAACACCGATGTGGAAAGCTTGCAGCAGCGATTCACATACAAGCAGTCCAGTCTGCTCGCGGTATACCGCAATATAATGTTGGGGCTGGCCCGCACCCGGCGCACCAGGGAGGCGCATCTTTTTGCATCGTACCTAGCGTAGAAGCGATCGACACAAGCTTCAGCAAACATCCCTGAAGCGCTACAGAAGCTGACCAGTCCCATCAAAACCCGGAACGCATTATTATATTGAATGCGGAGGGCGCTGTACAATTTTTGGGCGTAATCTACCCAAAGGCTGCACGTGTAAAACGAGGTGCAATATGCACGAAATTGAGGTTCATTTAACTATTCTAGAACAACAAAATACCGGTGCCAACCTGCGAGCGATCATATTAGTTCTCACCGACAGCGCCCTTCTTTCTCTTTCAATATCATCATCATGTTTGAGGTCAGCGGTCAAAATATGTCACAAGTACCCTTATATGCCCTTATAAGCGATACTCCGTTCAACTTGACCAGGGGCATAGTATCAGAACATTGACCGCTGACACCAAAGACCATGAATTCACTTTCAGTGACGTTGTAGACCAATCCATGATCTGACGCATACTCTTTACAGATGGTCACCAACCTCCTAAGCCCACAAACCGAGGCGCTCAGCAGCGCCATATCATCGGCGTAACTAATGTTGTTAACACACACATCGTCAATGTAACAGCCGGCACGCTTTCTGCTGAGCGCCTCGTTCAGCTCATTGACATATCGATTGAAGAGTGTGACTCTCGAGTGGCGCGCGTGGAACAATGGCGCTGCAGTGTTCCACGCGCACCACTCGAGAGTGGGTGCGGCCATTACAGGAATGGGCGCACGGGGAGGTGGGACCCGCTGAGGAACAGCGGGTCGAGGCCTGTCGGGGCAGCGGTGAATGCTTATGCGAATCCCGCACCCGCGGCCATAGGTAGAGGTGGAACACTGCGGTGGTTTTAGCCGGTAGCTCCTCTGTCACCCCCACGATAGAGGGAGTCCATGAGGATATCCACCGCGGGAAAAAAAAAGGGTGAAGTCAAATGCCTCACCCCGCACTCCAACCTATACGGCTCTGAAAAAGCCCCTGCCCAGCGTACCTGATTGATCCGGCCTCCATACCAGCTTTTAAAAATGCTTATCAACTCTGGAAGAACTCCAGCTTCCTCCAACTTCCTGACGATACTGTATGCAACCAGATCAAAAGCCTGGGAGAGGTTGAGGAAACAAGCATACCTACGTAGGTGTTTTCCCAACTGAGATGTACAGACGCCAGCACATCAACCTACTACAATCTGTCAAATTTCTTTAATAGATTTTCAACTTTATCACTTAAATATAAGGTTCAAAGTTGATTGGAAAAATCTGACAGTTTCGGGTAGGTTGATGTGCTGGCGTCTGTACCTCACCCACCTACCTATTATGCGACAACCGTGGCTGCTAAAATAATGTATCTATTTACAAAAGAATCAAGCTTGGGATCTCTAATAGGTACGTAGAAACCTACTTTGGTACCACTTGTTCAAATTGGAGAGACGATGTAATAAATACCTTCTGCGTTATGTATGTAACGTTATGTATGTATCGTTATTGAAAAAAATACTTGAACTACACCAACTAGTAGGAAGTAAAAAATAAATATCTGTCAGGTGTTAGGGACTACGTCTTTGTTCTCGTCCGGTTCTTGTGGAAAAAAACTTCAGGAAAGCCCCGGAAACCCGGACAGCGGCCGGTGGCTTAGAAAGACTGGAACACACAGCTTTCACCAGCCAATCGGTCGGGTGTAAAATTGCAGGTGCCTGGGTGGGTGGAGCCGAATGAATCGTCTTGCAAAAGGTTCGGGCCTTAACCTAGGGCAAAAATTAACCATATAAGAACCTGAGTAGCAAGCAGAATCTCATATACCCAAAAAAAGCGTAGGTACATACCAAGAAAACGAAGAAAAAATACTTAATCCACCATCGGAAGTCTCAACTTCGCTGACTTTACCGAAAAACCTTTAGCACAGAATGGATGGGATTAGAATATTGAAACATGATGAAAAACTATAAAAAAAAGCCAAAAGGATAGAAAGTACATGCCCCGATTTAAAAAATAAATAGCATCACTTCATATTATTAGGATATTTATCGTTGACATTCACAACGTATAATTTCGGTGTTCGTTCTCAAGGAAAAAAATAATCTGTCCTCTGTGACCCGACCTCAATCAAGTTAATTGTATCTTTGAGAACGTTGTTGGTTGCACATTTGTATAACTCCTTATGTTCTATTTACTTGTAATATTATATAATGTGTAATTGTTTGTTCTTCCGAATAATTAAAATAAAATATAAACTTCAAGAAGGATGAATGGCGAAAAACTAACATGCAGTATTTACTAATACTGCAGCATGCATTACAATTTCACGGCACACCTACATGAACCCTGTAAGTGCATTCCAAAACACTCTGTTCTCTTTCCTTATAGGTAAACATACTTACACACATTCACATTACACACCTAGGTATCAACGAATTTTCATCAGAATTCTGCTGTTAAGATTCTTAACATAGTCACCTCAAAAAGCTTAAAAATAAAAAACTGCTCAAAATTTTACTTTACAGATGTCAAGTACCAGAATGCGAGTCATCTCCGCCGGAGTTTATCACTGGCAGTTGGGGCACTTGGGCCCTGCCAGACGACGGGGGGCGCTGCGAGCGCCTGGTGCCTACGGCCCAGGAGTGCGCCCCCTCCAGCTTCAGCGCCAACCAGACTAAGAGATGCAAATCCTGGGTCTATGAGAACCACGACACTATTGTTAGCGAGGTGGGTAGCCTAATCATAATAATTATATGGTGATGTAGCCAGTATCATTTAGGACCTTCGGGCTTCTCATCGCATGTCGCAAACGATTAATCGTTAATCGTTTTAGCACAGCTGGCTATTTATACGTATTACGTTATATAACTACTGCACGTGTCCCTTTGCAAGAGTGTGATTTAGTAATATTACTGCTACTCGAAATTATCTCTCAGTAGATATACTTCAATCAAGCATGCGAAGCAAGGTAAGGAAAGTAAGTAGATACTTACTAAGAAGGTGGGTACTGTTTGTAAGGTAGCTACAGAGTGAGTTGGAACTATAGCCACTTAGCGAGTGCGTCGGTATGCTGCCAACATTTCAATAACTAAACTCCTTGATTCCGTGAATGAGGTACAGTAAGGTATAGTTAGGTGACGAGCTTATCGATGCGATGAACGCAATCCGACAAGGTCATCGTCCCTTAAGATACCATTTAAAGATATGCCAAATTGCGATAATCGAACCGATAAGTTGGTAACTTACCTCTAAACCAGATGCGACTGGATATTACTCCGGTCTCATTTGGTTCACACTAGATCAAAGCCGCTTTAGTTTGCCTATTTGAATCATTACATAGAATCTGCACTCTATCTACAAAAGCATATTTAGTTTCAAACTGGAACATGTTCCATTACTATTTATATTAAAGTAGTCTTGCACCTGTGAAGCGATGATGCCCACGGTGATGCAGACTTGCAACTTATTCACTCTCGACTTGAATACACTTAGTATAATTGTACATACCTACCGGGAAACAGACTCCCGCAAGGAGTTCCACTCATAGCAGTAACTGCCTGAATTATATAATGTTTGCATGTTTTAGTTCGATCTGGCGTGTCAGGAGTGGAAGCGCACGATGGTGGGCACTATTCACGTCGCAGGCGTTTTCGGGGCACTGCCCGTTACTGCCTACATATCAGACAAGTAAGTATCTAGTACTAAAATAACTCATTTCGCGATAAGCTATCAGCGGCAGTTTTGGCGTAAAATACTCTAATCAGCCTCCAACACAATTAATTTTTTAATGAATAAGAAGATGTGTCGCGGGATCGTATCATGAATGAGTTTCATTCAAGTTAATCTCTCCTAGTTCGTTTTATCTCGAAAGGCCACACAATTTTAACAAGTTCATAGGTGTTATTGTTTACCGAGAGCCCTTAGGTTGGCAGCTAAACTAGCTATAAACGAGTCCTCGTGTTCCCACAGGTACGGCCGCCGCACAGCGCTGGTGATCACAGCGGTGTCCCCCGCAGTGGCAGGCGTCATCCGATCCTTTTCCAACTCTTACATCATGTACCTGTGCTTCGAGTTCCTGGATGCCTTCGTGGGAGCCGGCGTCTATACTACTGGCTTCATTCTGGGTGAGTTGTTTGGAAAATAAATGAGATCAGTAAAGCGATAAGCAACCTAGTTGCTGCCTACAACATGATCTCATTTATTTTAATTTAAAGAATATTAATTATATTTTGACAGTACAGTAAGTCGATCTAAAAGACTAGTAAAATTTTAAGGTGCGTGTTCAGTTTTCGTATAAACATTATGAAAAGTCTTGTGTATTAAATATTACAGAACAATCAGACACAGAAACATTTTTTTGGGAGATTTATGCCTCATAAAACAGAGTAGTACTAATAATCCTTCATTTTCATTTACAGCTCTCGAGATGGTAGGCTTAGACAAGCGAGTGTTGGGGGGCAACCTGCTCTCCAGCACGTATGCTCTGGGGCAAGTGGTCACCGCCGGTGTAGCCTGGCTCGTCCCTTACTGGAGGACCTACACCCGCGTCCTCTACGCACCCTCAGTCATTTTCATCACATACTACTGGCTTACAGAAGAGAGTGTCCGCTGGCTGCTCACTAAAGGAAGAAATAAAGAAGCTGCCAGAATTATCTTTAAAGCTGCGAAGATGAATGGAAAGAAACTGTCTCCGGATACCATTAAACTGTTGACTGAAGAACCTGAAGAAAAAAAGCTTCCCCAAACAGATGATAAGTCTCCAATAGAGGAGGATAAAAGATCTGTTCTAAAGCAAATGTTACACTCAAGGACGTTAATGTTCCGCCTACTTGTGTGCTCGTTCTGGTGGATAACTTTAACTTTCGTGTACTACGGACTGTCCATCAACTCGGTGTCTCTGGCGGGGAACAGATACGTCAACTACATCTTGACGTCTTTGGTGGAGATCCCCGGCTACTGCCTTAGCGTGCTCACGCTCAACAGGTTTGGCAGGAAGAGCTCCATCATGACAGCGTTCATCATTTGTGGATTGTCACTCGTAGCGATGCCTTTTGTGCCAATGTGTAAGATTGCTTGTAATTTTAACAGACCTATTAATTTCACATATTTCTTGTCGTCGAGAGCCACCATGCTTCCACTTAATGTGAAAACATGCTTCTAAATTGAGATTTTGAAATTCAAAAAGTTTGGCTAATAAAGAATGGAAATGTGTTCATAGTAAAAGTTAACGTTTGGAAGTTGTGTATCTACTTATTTTTCCTCGATTATTCATTTTAAATAATTATTTTTGCTTGCAGCGTTAGCGTGGCTGCAGACGACCCTCAACCTGCTGGGTAAGCTATGCATCAGCATGGCGTTCAGCAGCATCTACATCTACACGGGAGAGCTGTTCCCCACGCAGGCGCGGCACAGTCTGCTCGGTGCCTGCTCCATGGCGGGCAGGATAGGCGCGCTGGTGGCGCCGCAGACTCCGCTACTGGTCAGTGTTGTTCAGATGGATATTTTTTTTACAAGGATAAAAAATGTTTGGTAGAATGTTTGACTATTCAAATCACCGTCTTCTACAACATCTAAATGAGTACCTGACAACGGTATTATTCACAAATATTCTTTAAATTGGAAAAAACGCACTGCGTGTATGGGCGCTTTATTTTCGAAAACCAATATTTTTACCTGTATGTATGTACAGTCGCCAGCAAAATTGCATGGGTACCTTAGTGTCTATTTTCGCGTGAACGTTTGAATTCAAGTTTTAGAAAATAAACAAGATGGCGTTGGTTTCTTCACAACTATGACTAATTTACGAAACGTAAGTAAGGAGTTAGGAAGAAACGTATTAAGTTGGATTGAGCAAGGAGTTACAAGGCTAATACATTTATCTAATTATTACATTACATTTACCAGCATACGTAGCTTAAATGATAAAAATAATAAAAGAAACCGATAGGAATATATTTATTAAGCTAACGAGTGGGTATTTTAATAATTAATTTAATATTCGAATTGACAGTTACTTAGCAACAGGAAAAAAGAGCAAATTCATCGCAGGTAAACAGGCTCGCCTTGTGGGCTCGCAAAAAAAGGCACTATAAAAAATTATAGAGGCTTATTTCTTACAATTTATTATTCAAATTTAATAGTCAGTTTATTAATTATTATAGGTATAAAATTATAATATTATGAAGTTATTGAGGCGATAGCTTAAGTATTCGTTTCCAAAATCGGAAAGAGGATTGAAGCTTATGTAACCTCAATAAAAACAAACAGGAGACCGTCTCCAGTCAATATAAATAATATTATCTAAGTATAATTATTTAGCTCGTAGCTACGTAACCACTTGTGTATCGCGTATTACTTCGACGCCACAAACATAAGCGTCCGTGTTCACTAGACTTAAAAGTTTTTTCATCTGTAAAGATGACATTACTCCAATCGAAGTTTATGTGATCCAAAGCGAACTGTAATCTTGCCCTTTTATGGTTTTCCGTGAGCAAGGGTTTTACAGCATGCCTCCGTGGCCCACTATGAAGAGCACAACGGACAGTGTCAAAACTTGTGTCAAATAAACCAGCATAGTGGTTCGTCGGCAGAAATTCATTTTCTTCATACTCCCTTATCATGGTTTGATGCTGCAATGTGTTTTATAAGTCGGGTCTACCAGTTCTTTGATGGTGTTTCAAAGAACCCTCCTTTTCAAATCGTCGTACTCAAAGAACAACTGTTTTTCTCTGCAACAATAAAACAGAAATATATAATACCCAATAATGATTATTATGTAGTAAGTATAGTAACAAAAAAACAATGCAGTTTTAATATAAAAGTGTAAAACTACTTACGTTTACACCGGTCTCTGGCTATTTCTGACAAGTTTTTGGCTTGATTATCATTATTCAAAGCAATTATTTGAGCTCTTGTAACGAAATCAATATTATAACTCGTGCTCATTTTGGTAAAATAGTAATTTGCCTGATCATAAATAAAAACTGAACAAAAGGCACTCGAACGAGGTAATCGAAATGAACTTAGCGAACGATCAATTGAGCTGTCATACATCTTCGATCTAAGTATTATTCATACCACCTACCAATTATTTATACTTCATATTCAACCTACCCTCTCAAGTTTGAAAACTAAAACTTAGAAAATCAGATACCTACCTACTTATAAATTGATATTCAATTTTAACATAATTATTAGGAACAATTTTCTTTAAAAGAAACTATTAATTATAAATTGTTTGAATGTTTGAAGAGACAAAAAGAAACTACAAAAATATTTTATCATATAAAGCAAAGAAACGCCATGTAATAACAGCATAAATAAATTTTGTTAGTCGTTAACTGGTTTTACGCTAGATGGCGTCATTTCTCGCTTCATACGATTTTGTTTCTGTACTACCCATGCACTTTTGCAGCCTATCGTACAAGAATTTTTTGGTGCGAGGCCAATATCGGAAAAAACAATTCCTCAAATGTTTACCAACAGCGCTCCCATGTCATCGTCGTTCGAGCGCCAAGAGATCCTTGTAGATAGCTCTATATTACATATTATTGTAACCTTCCTGATCTTTTCCCAGACGGCGTACATGGAGGCGCTCCCGTACCTGGTGTTCGGTGTGATGGCGGCCACGTCTGGTCTGCTGATGCTGCTGACGCCGGAGACACTGAAGGTTCATCTGCCTGACACCATCGAGCAGGCAGAGAACATCAACAATAAAAAAGTTGCCGCGGAGTAGACATGCTGTTTGTTGAGATGTTCATACTGATGGATCTTTTAGAATGTCAGTCAAGTTAGCATATTGATATTGTAGTTTCATCTGCCGATGTATTCTGTAAAAATCTCATCGTGAAAACTTAGGCGAAGTAAGCTGTCAACACTGTCAATCCTTAGATTCAGGTGGAATGACAGCTTATCTTCACCTAAGGTTTCAGGGTGAGATTTTTACAGAATAGACCAGCAGATCTTTTTGTTCCTCAAGCGTTGCTGCAAGTGTCTGTTCTCTCTTGAAACTGCAACGCGTATCACCACATGTTTAACATGTTACCATCTTAATACATGAATGAACTCACTCAGAACTCGCCCAAGGAAAACGTGCACAGGGCGGGCAATACCTGCGCTACAAAGATGTCCTCAAACGTCACCTTACGACCTGTGGCATTCCTTTTGATCGGTGGCAAGAGCTTGCTCGAAACCGAGAGAGGTGGCGCACTTCAATCTGCAAAGCAACTGAATGTTTTGAAACAAATCGTCTAGAAGACCTGGACAACAAACGCCAAATACGCAAATGCATAGGAAGGCTTTGGGCGGCAGAAGAGCTGATCAGCATCGTTGTATGTATATATACTCACAGGCACAATTAACCGCCCACCTTGTATTTCTTTCAATTTGCAGAAATCTTCAAATTTAGACCACATTTGATGAAAGGTACGTTGAAAGCGCCCCTTAAGGCGTTAAAAAAAACATAAAAGTTAAAAAAAAGTCGTTTAGTAAAGGATTCATACCAAAAATCGATTTTGTGAAAATCTTTGATGAAAATTTAACAATTTTAATATTGAAAAAAGTCGCCCACAAAAGATAAAAAAAAAACAATTAATAATGGATGTTGCCGCCTCGGGCTCTAATGACTTCTTGGAGCCGGTTTGGCAACCCATCCATTACATCTTGGATATCCGACTGGGGGATATTGTGCCACTCCTCTACTACAGCCGTCTTGAGCTCTCCTAGGGTCGTAGGGGCTGGTACTCTTGCTCGGACACGTCTTTTGAGGTTGTCCCAAATGTGCTCAATTGGGTTAAGATCGGGACTGTCTGCTGGCCATGGTAAAACTTGAATCCCGACCTTATTAAGGTACTCAGTGACGGATTTTGCGGTATGGTAACGTGCATTGTCATGCATTAAACTAAAGTTGTCACCAATGAATGATGCGAAAGGCATGACATGGTCTTGAACAACTTCCTCCACGTATCTCTGAGCGTTCACACTGCCTCTATCGAACACGACAAGATCGGTATGAGCCTCGTAAGAGATACCTCCCCAAACCATTACGGACCCTCCCTGGTAACCCACTGTTTCGGTTATAGCGCATGGACCAAATCTTTCGTTTGGGCACCTGAAGACACGCTGACGTCCATCTGGATCTCTTAAGCCTATTCTGCTCTCATCTGAGAACAGTACGTCCTTCCATTCCTACACAGTCCAGTCAGCATATTCTCGCGCACAAGCAAGTCTAGCTCTACGGTGTTGTGGGACCAGTAGTGGGGCGCGAGCTGGATGAAAAGTCCTCAGATTTCTTTTTGCCAGTCTTCTTCTAAACGTACGTTCACTTACACTGACATTTCTCACCTCAAAAAGAAGCGTACGAGCTTCAGTAGCGGTGCAAAAGCGATTTCTCAGCACGTTGTTGACAACGAAACCGTCATCTCGGGTTGAGATGCATCGATGTCGGCCTTTACCTGGTCTGCGGGTGTATGAGCTTGTCTCCCGAAATCGTCTGATGGCATCCCGTACCGTGTTTCGAGGTACAACGAGTGTACGAGCGATGCGACGTTGGCTATACCCAGCGTCAGCTAAACCCACTGCCCTACCTACACCAGTTGCATCGAGTAGCATTTTTAGAGTCCCAAACAATAAGTGAACACTACAAACTCAAAATTAAACAATATTCACACATTATGGCAGAAAAGAACAGGAAATGTTAACACGATAACGCAACGGCAACAATGTCAAACAACGACTAAATTCGAAAAACCCTTCGGTGATACAAATTTACTAATCGAAATAAGGGTATAAGTGTTTACTTAACTGCTACAGTACCCACTTGATAAAAAATAAAACAGTGGATAAGCCATAGTTAATATAAACAAACAGGGTGACGAATGATAGAGGTGGGCGGTTAATTGTGCCTGTGAGTGTACATACAACGATGCTGATCAGCTCTTCTGTACACGGTGTTATGGGGTTTTCAAGACCAAATTTGGTTTTGCTAGTCATCAAAGAGCTCATGAAAGAAAAGAGAAGTAGTCGGGGTCGCTGTCGCCGGATACGGTGAAGAGGACTATATATATACATGAATGAACTATTAACATCTTGTCTTCTAAACTGCATGTCATCACGATTGCCCGCAAATATACGCGTCATACCTTCGATATAAGTATTTGTACTAATTAGGAACGTTTAATGTACGAGTTGATCCTGAAATAGTAGTTAGTTCTAAGTTTGATGAACTATCCGCAATAAATAAATGTGTATTGAAATAATTAGGACGTAGTAAATAACACAATTGAATTTATAAGAACGTACGTAAATACGAAACTAGAACTAACTGCTGTAGGCGCCCTTTCAGTTGTCGGTGGCAAACGTGGCGGCTCAAGGTGCTACACACGTGTGTGGGTCGGCACGGTTCGGCGAAGCTGGACCACAAAATCGAAATATGTGTAGATAGGTATATGTTCGGAAAAAAGCCGCTTTGCTTAGCTCGAATTGTGCCGTGCCGACCGCAGTTTGCCTTTCCGGACATGTATCTATGAATGAAGGCCGAATATGTAACTGCTTCGAGTCGGCTGTCTTGTTCAACAGTATACTACCGTCTACCGAAGCGAATGTGCCGACCCCAGCCGACCCGAACACCTGTAATACGCCCTGCAGAACATTCGCTGTGACTGTGACCTGTGGTTTTGTTGTATAGTCAATTTAGTTTTAAATAATAGTATATGAGAGTATTATATTATCTGTGGTATGTGCTAGAAAGTTATGTGTTAGCAAATGATTGTTAACTGATCTTTTATTTAAATTTATTGTTAGCTTAAGTTTCTTTGAGAGTCGGGCAATGACTGCTTAGTGCACTCATGTAGTACAGTCAACCGCACGCTTTTTAACAGCAACAGTATCTTTACTACTTTAATAAGGGCGGTTTTCGCAATTCATGTGTTACCTTACCACTAACATACGGTTGACTGTACAAAGTTAGTACAAAACTCGATAATAGATGTACAGACTGTGCAGTCGCATAATAAGCTTTTTAGGACTACAGATTAGTGATTGTGTATAATAATTTATGTTTTATTATAGTTTGTATTTGTATAGATAAATAAATACAATAGTTAGTAGATATTATTTAAGTAATGAAATATAGCGGCGTGATGTTTTAACAACAATAGTTGTTGTTAAAACATTATTTTCTCTTTGTCATTTATATTTTGTGTTTCACGAACTGTGTCCAAATAAACGTTATTCTTTTTAATAAGTCGCTATATTTCATTTCATTTCATTAAACGTGTATGCCTCACGGCTGCGCCAAAAAGGTTCATTTCAGCATTAATGTCGGACAGAAGGTGGTCTAATGAGCCTTTAGGGACAAGTGACGGGAAGTGCCTACAAACAGTTTCAACATACTAATTCATATTTTATAAATAAATAAACTAGTATTCAAATTACAAAAACAACAATATCTTACTGTTTCAGCAAAACCTGTACTTAGGGATTCAGTGCACTCACAGAAAGTGTTAGGTGCTCTTACATAGCCTACAATGCAAAGTTATTTGTGTTTTTTCGCAACGGATCAGTTCTAGTTAACTTATCAGGCAGAAATCCAGTTCTATATAGCGCCTCCTACCCGGACACTGAGGATTAGGCCTTCAGCCTTTCGGCCTTCCTACATTTTCCTCTGAAGATTAGATAAACACAACGAAGTACAAAATAATGTCTAATAAAATAATGTAAATAATAATGTAATAATGTAATGTATGTATGTTGTATGTGTGTGTGTGTAAAATAATTTAGTAATATCTTTGATTAGAAATAAGAGTTTTTAGCATATGAAAAGCAACCTGTTAAATAAATGTTGTATAATATCTATTTACTGTTTCATTTTTATTACTTTTGATACACTTCGGCATTGTTTTCGTAAATTAAATCATTCGTGATAAACATAAAATAGATTAAAAAAAATTTGTAACGCCCGCGGACGGACTACAAGACTCTCTCTGGAGGCGCGGGGAAAGAAGTATTCATGAAAGTATCAGATGAATCGCACGATAAGAAAGTTAATATACGGCACAACATTATCTATGCTAATAATAAAGCTGAAGACTTTGTTTGTATGTTTGTTTGAACGTGCTAATCTCTGGAACTACCACTCACACTTGAAAAATTATTTTTGCATTGATAGTTCAATTCTTGAGGAAGGCTATAGACTATTTAACATCTCGCTAGGACTCTTAGGAGACGAGCAAAATTAAATTAGAAAGAACGATAAGCGAAAATGAAGTTATACCTAGCAGGCGATGTGATGCGACGGGCTGGATCGGAGGAACAAGAAATTTCACGCGGACGAAATCGTGGGCAAAAGCTAAGTAGCTATTGATTATATTACTAAGCTACAGTTGGTGGGTACAGGTTAGGGGAACTAATTCTTAAGCAAATTGATACCCTACGTCAATTTGCTGCGCTATAGATAACCATTTCATACAACTGTCAAAGAAGACAGTTGTGATTTGAGTATACGGACAATTTTTTAAATCTGTAGTCAATTTGCTTAGCAATTAATTTCCCTGACTTTACCTACGGCTATTATCTAACTGCACAATAAAGTTTAGGTACAATGGGTTATGTATTATAATATCTAAAGTTATCACACCAATATTATAAATGCGGAAGTTCGTGAGTGTGTGTATATATGTTTGTTACTTCTTGACGCTCAAACGGCTGCACCAATTTTGATGAAATTTTGTATGGAGGTAGCTAACACCCTGGATTAACATATAGGCTACTTTTTATCCCGATATTCTCACGGGATCGAAACTTATACGGGTGAAACCGCAGGGCGCAGATAGTCATACAATAAATAATACTATCAGTGACGCATTAATTTATTGGAAAGTCATTAATGAAGTTTTGCAGAAGCTTCCTGCACGTGCGGTAAACATTTAAATACATACTTACGTATTTAATCAAATAATGTCGATTCTTATCGTATCTCCTATACATACCTATCGAGTGATTATCAGAGATTAAGATACAGAAGTAAGTACATTAAATAATTATGATAAAAACCCAACAATAAATAATTACATCCTATCCTATCTGTCAACAGTATTCCTGCAATATTTCTTTATAGCGTTACTGATGGAGATTGCCGACATCCGGATACGGGATATAATATACATTATCCTACTCATAACCCTGAACAGAATCCACATCTTTCCAAAAAAGTCAGTTGGTCAGACAATTTTGTATGAAAAATTCAAAGTATTTTCACGATGTAAGGGTTTAGTAAATTATACTTACAAATACCGAACGAAAAGAACGAAAATCAGCATGACAATAGCGGCACGTTCTTGCCCCTAACCAATAGTGGTTAGGGGAAAGAACGTGCCGCTATTGTGCATTCGGTGCAATCACCGAATGCGATATCAACATCAGAAGGTGTCACAGGAGGTCACAGTGTATCATGACTTGTTTACACTCTGACCAACTTGCGTGCTTCAATGTCATATCTTTGATATTTGAATATTATCAATCAATTAATTGATTGCACGTGCACCATCTGATACTTCCAAATATCTATGAATTGATAGATATCGTAAGGAAGCACTATCAATATTTAGGTACACTAAAACCGATAGCAGATGATAAGAATAATTTAAAACATCTGTTTTACAGCCCTCTTGAATAACCAAAGTAGTTGAATAGAGGCTCATCTAAGAATGCCAAATATTATCGAACCGGTTTTCAAGATCGTGGCAATTGTTGTTGCTATCAAGAAAGAACAGTGTTTAGAAAACCAGTCACATTTTCCGGATAAAAGGAAGTGAGGAGAGGAAAGGGAGGCAATTTCTATTGAACTGCTATTGTTATAATATTCATTAGCTCAAGTCGCATGGCCAGCTACTCTAGCTTACAGCGCAGTGAAATAAATCAGCTGAGCAAAATGTATTAAATATCTGCATCCTAATTGAATAACACACTTTCAATTACAATTTGAATAATTTTGAAGGATATTGCTAATCCATTGCTTCATAAATGTTCGAAAAAACTGTCTGCTCAAAAACGTACCTAAATAACGCATTGAATGTGGTGAATTCGCACTCGGTAGTGCGTACTCACCATTACTCACGTACCTACGCAATTTCAGGCAACTGCAACATATCGGCACGTGTTGCAGTTTCTAACCTAACGGAACAGATTACCACTATCTTCAAGATTTGGCCAATTGACACTTTTATTGACTTATCCTGAAGACATAAAACTTTTATGCTTTTATTGACTTTAGACCAAATGCTCTGTTTACGTAGATAACATGCGTTTTGCTCGTGTAGGTATACTGCCACGATGTGCACGATGTGCGTATCGGCTCGAACTATTGCTATTGTTGTTGTACGACAACAGCAACTCATGTCTTGGTATTTGTATTTTCTATCGCTCGCTGTCACCGAATACGGTGAAGAGGATTAATTTGTATTTTCAATATTAGACAGTCAGCAAGATGATAGGGCGCCTGCGCACTCCCAGGGTAAGCCTATAACATAAAATGGGTTAATAGTCACAGCAATAATATACTAGTAAGGTGTTCTAAACGCCTTGTTAGCAATAACCGCTATAAGGAGATAGATGATGAATTGATGACCTCATTGAACAATCACCACACTGACAGATTGTTGATCTCAGTATTTCTTGTAGCGGTGCCTTACGAACTGCGTCTCGTCTGCTTGTCAGATAACTTAAAATCCAAAACCAGAATGAAGCACTTTGCATCGAACCTAGGACCACAACGTCTTTGGCAACAATATTTATCATGATAATTGCACTTACCTACTACAAGTTTATCAACGTGTATCTCGGTGTGAGGTCTGTCCAGGTTGCTGGGCATCTGCGAGCGTTACGCGCTGGATCACGGGTTGCTCTATAACGCTAGGAAGAGTGAATGCATGGTCTTTCGGGCCAGGGGTCGGAGCTGTCCGGATTATGTTCCACCTATTAGATTGAACGGTGTCAAGTTAAAAAGAGTTCAACAGTTTAAATATCTCGGGCATATCGTGACCTCTGACCTGAGGGACGATGCAGACATCGATAGGGAGCGGAGGGCGTAAGCCAATATGATCGCCCGCAGGTTTGCTCGTTGCTCGGGGGCCGTCAAAATAACTCTTTTCAGAGCGTATTGTACGTCCTTGTACACAGCCAGCCTGTGGGGGTCATATACCCAGAAGCAGTACAACGCTCTCCGTGTTCAGTATAATAATGCGTTCAGGGTGTTGTTGGGGCTACCCCGGCACTGCAGCACGTCGGGGATGTTCGCCGACGCCCGTGTCGACTGTTTCTACACGACGATGCGAAAGCGGTGCACATCTCTGGGGCGCAGGCTCCGGACCACCTCCAACACCATCCTGAGCGTATTTGCAAACCGGTTTGATTGTCGGTACATTAACCATTGTTATATGATTAATGTAATGAAAAACAAACAAATGACTCAAAGGCAGGCGTATTATTAATAATTTTTATTTTGTTTGATGCTTTTAATTTAATTTTATAATTTTGATTTTATCATTTTAATTTAATTTATATTATTTATTTTTAAATATATGTATAATGATTAAAGTTTAAAGGAGACTGTTAAAAAGTGGTCTATGAACCAATAGCGATACTGTTACGATATTTCTGTGGGGACATCTCAACTATTACCCCTGTGCAAAGTGGCATCAAAATCTGACCCGGCAGTTTTGAGAAATATAATATTTTAGATTACATAATTTCATGATAACATTAGAAAATGGTCTATGAACCAATAGCAATACTGTTACGATATTTCTGTGGGGATACCTCAACTATACCCTTGTGCAAAGTGGCATCAAAATCTGACCCGGCAGTTTTGAGAAATATAATATTTTAGAATACATAATTTCATGATAACATTAAAAAGTGTTCTATGAACCAATAGCGATTCTGTTACGATATTTCTGTGGGGATACCTCAACTATACCCTTGTGCAAAGTGGCATCAAAATCTGACCCGGCAGTTTTGAGAAATATAATATTTTAGATTACATAATTTCATGATAACATTAAAAAGTGGTCTATGAACCAATAGTGATACTGTTACGATATTTCTGTGGGGATACCTCAACTATACCCTTGTGCAAAGTGGCAACAAAATCTGACCCGGCAGTTTTGAGAAATATAATATTTTTGAATACATAATTTCATGATAACATGTTTATTTTAAAAACGTTTTAAAGGGTATTTCTGACTTTATAATACTTAATTAATGTGTTTCTTTCCTAGATTTTAGTATTTCTTTCGATTTTAACCGACTTCAAATCCGTTGCGAAGTTTCAATGATCTAAGCATACATAGGGACAGACAGCGGGAAGCGACTTTGTTTTATACTATGTAGTGATGTATAAAAAGTTTTTTTTACATACACTCTTCTTTCTGCTGCTACAAATAGAGTTCCTTCTTATTTTAAGACCTATCCTTGCTACATAAATATTTAAAAAATGCCTAAAAATCGGTAAATACAAAAAAAAAGTTGAGGGGACAAGTGACTTTGCCTAGTAGAGAAACACATTAATAAAGTCAGAAATACCCGTTCAAACCTGATCTGGTGACAATGGGAACACTTTGTAAACCCTTTAAACAAAAAAAGAATTTTCTAAATAAGTCAAGCCGTCTTCGAGAAATCGGTGAATATAAATATTAAATTATTATTATTATTATTTTATATCCAAAACACTTAATCAATAAAAAAAAGATTCCGACGAACTAAGAACCTCCTTCCTTTTTTGAAGTCGGTTAAAAACGAAAAAAAAAACTGAAATTCAGCACTGTCGAGGTGGTAAGTGTCTTTGTTTAGCAGAAAACCACATTAATTAAGTAGTATAAAGTCAGAAATACCAGTTAAAACGTTTTTAAAATAAAAAAAAGCAGCAAGAAATGTGAATTTTAAACTATTATTTTTCTCAAAACTGCCGGGTTAGATTTTGATGCCCCTTTGCACAAGGGTATAGTTGAGGTATTCCCACAGAAATACCTCTACAGTATCGCTATTGGATCATAGACCACGTCCCATACAAATTTTAACAGTCTCCTTTAATGTCATTTTAAATGTAGTATATTATATGAATTATGATCAAAAATGGTTTGGAATAAATAAGTTTTGAATTTACTAACATAGTTTATAAGTTTTCTGTAACTAACACATGGTCCTCTGATGTCTAACATGTGTCGCAAATGCCCTCTACCTACTTATTGCTAACGCTGTGTTTGTACAAAGAGGTAAAAGACAAGTTCAGCACTGTTCGGAACATTTTCTTGACCGATACATTTATTACCCAGGTAGTTCATAGATAGATAGAATACTCTTCATTGCACATCAAATAAAGTGAAAACAAACCTGAACCTGTTTGAGAATAACCGAGTCTATTGTAAGTTATTCCTTGCAACCCTGGCTAAATTTTCGACATCCTATTTGTTCTTCAGATAATATTGAATTTGATTCAAGGTGTTTGTACATGATTTGAGTGATGCATGATGTTATTATTTTATATATTGTTTGTAGGCATGTTACTGCTCTATGTTTTGCTGGGTTCGCGCTATCGTTACTGTCTTTTGGTAGCTAATACCTTCCGCTATGTATGTAGGCGTCGTTATTGGTTTTTTAATAAAGGTGTCAATGTATATATACATAGACATGGGTGAGTGTGTGTTAATATTTTGTACCAAAAGTTGGGAATGTAGTCTCAACCAGGTGCTTTCCAGTTGTTTAATTTTTGAAGCACGTCATGAAATGTATCTATCGGCACTTGTTCAGACTCCAATTGTTCAGTGTGCATATTGTTTTCTGTCTCTATTTTAACCCGCTCAGCTTCAGTATTATGTGTACCTATTTAATATACTATTTACAAGAATGAGTTTCTGTATTAGCGTATCTAAGAAATGTGTCAGTTGTACCTATGTTCGGTTCTTCATGAGTTGAGTGCATTCTATAGCTTTCTAGTATTGTGTGTACCTCCCTAACAAGCCTCCAGCCTCTGTTTCCTTGCACGTAAGCTGTAAGTCTTCCAATTTTTGTTCTTAATTATTTAAGTCTTAATTGTAATCTTTTCTGCCATTTCGGTTTCTTCTTTTTCTGATAGATGTAAGTCGTACTTTCGGGGATGACATTTTACCTATTTGAAAGTTTACTTCCATTTGTTTTAGCAGCTGTCCAGGCAGCAGTTTAAATTACTGTCTGCAGGGTTTCGAAGTCTGCATCTGCATTGAAATATTTTGGAAGGATGACGTCATTAATGTAACTTACTATTTGTGCAAATTTTTTTATGGTTTTTGTTTAGGTAAGTATATGATTTCTTTTTGTGGGATGAATGTTTGTAAAATGCAGTACTGTATGTGAGAATGTTTCCTCTAGTTCTTGACTTCTTTCCTGACTTATTTTGCCATTTGTAGTATTATGTTCTGTGTTTATAATGGTTGAGGTCAAGGCTCCTAAGTCAATGCAATTCAAGAAAATGGGCTTGTTTCATACTTCGGTTTCTTGTGTATGTGTTTGATTATTAAAACTGGAGGTCCCCTATTCTCCAGAGTTGGCACACTAACGACTAGCGCTCTCTCGTAGCCATGCAGCCCTCGGCATGTGCGACCTTGGCTTGGATGGTATCTCCCTTGGTCTGGCTCCTCACCCTAGGTCTGTCTCGGCATAGTAAACTCTACCGGCACAGATCTAGGGCTCATTGAAGCGCGCAAGCCCCACCACGACGTCAACGTAGAGATACGGCGGTGGGATTATTATTATCTCCTTTATTTCACTACATACATTATTATTATTAAAAAACATAACCCTCCTTCTGGCGCAGTCCAGTTGTCAGTAGGCTGGTTGACAAATGAAATATCATATTTTTTTGTTGGTGATCTTGCCATACTCGAACGGTAAGTACTGCGATTTTATTTATGTACCTACCTATTAAAACGATGACCTCTATATTCATAGCACAAAGAATTATTTTTACTTTCACATTTATATTCTGTTGCAGATGTGTATTTTTTAAGTAGGTATACGTATTAATGCAATACGTAGAACAAAGAATTTTTTGCAACTTAATCAATATTTTTATTACGTGGCAACATTAAAAATTCAGCTTAGCCAAAAGTTATGAAGTCTAGTCAAGAAAAAGAAAACTACGCCATGACTATTTTTTATCATTAATGTCATCAATAAACTAGTCAATTAAGTTTTCATTACAGGCCAGGCCGAGTCTTTGGTCAACTGGACCCACTCGAACTGGACCCGCGGGTCCAGTTGACCAAAGGAAAAATTTTCTATATTTTTATTGGTCAACTGGACCCACTGTCAAAATTAGACAAACATCTTTTGTTTTAAGCTACCCGTGGATACAGTCGAAACAAAAAGACAATGGCACGAATCTGGTACAGAATCTACGAGTACCTCAAAATCTAAAGACAAAAGATAAAGATAATTTATTTGTGAAACATGCGTTTACATAACATTTTTCTGTTAGTAGATTTCGGATCTTATTTTTAATTTGTTTTGTTGTCATGGCTTTATATGACTGTGGTACTTTGTTATATATTTTCGGGGCCATACAAAAAAAGCTTTCAAATTCAAATTCAAAATGATTTATTCGGGACAACTAGATCTACCGGTTAGTATACAATAACTTAGAAACTATTATTAGTACTTAAAATACAATAACAAAGAACAACACACATCCATCAATAAACATCACAACACAATTCACACAAAAAAAAAAATCACACAAAGCCCCTGTGCTGAGACACCCCGCCCCGACAAGATAACCAACAGGGAGATACCTCCCTACAAGATCATCAGACGAACGAAATGCCTCAACACAGGTGCACGCACATCTTCAGCTATAGTTTTCAGAATGCTGTTGTGACTCCCCCGCACCCTCCTCATAAGAGACACGACTTTTTTCCGAATGACGGCATGAAAACCGTCAGTGTGAGCCTGTGCGAACATTTCGGAGGCACTGCAGAAACGAGGAAGTCCCAACATCATCCTGAAAATATGATTGTATTGGACGCGCAGTGTGTCCAGGGATTTTTTGGTATAACTAACCCATAGACTACCCGTGTACAGACCCTGACAATACGCTTTAAATAGTGTGATCTTGACTTGGTCCGTACAGCGGGCGAATCTACGGGCCAGCATGTTGCTACGGACTGACAGAGCCCTGCGCTCCCTCTCTATGTCAACATCATCCTTAAGGCCGTTGGTAAGGTAATGTCCAAGGTACTTAAACTGCGACACCCTATCCAAGTTAACACCATTCAAAGTAATATACCCAAAATATTATACCGTAGCGTAGAAGTGATGCCACCAATCCATGAAAGGCCATCACTAAAGCATCTGGGTTAACTTCTAAGGACAGTTTGTACAAGACATACGTGACTGAGCTCAGTTTTTTGTTAAATAT
This sequence comes from Amphipoea lucens, assembly GCA_947508005.1. Lineage (NCBI taxonomy): Eukaryota > Metazoa > Arthropoda > Insecta > Lepidoptera > Noctuidae > Amphipoea > Amphipoea lucens. The sequence continues at coordinate 539,283 of OX382368.1, read as the reverse complement.
ATTCAATGTGCGCTTTCCAGTTCAGTTTTGCGTCTATCATTACACCAAGAAATTTTGTGTCGTCGACTTTATATAATAGGTACTGTGTCATTGTAGAGGGCTTTAATGTCAATATCACCATGTACCCGTTGACTAAAGTAAGATTAGTAAGATTAGGGTCATGTGGTAGTCAATAGCATCAGGCAGGTCATTAAATAATAAATAAATAATAGAGATCCAAGCACGCTCCCTTCTGGGACACCGTAAATAGGCGTTCGCTCGCCAGATATGTAAATTGGTGGTGAGGTCAAACTGAAAATCCAAGATGGCGGATGTGAAAAATGTTAAAATTTTTCATCATTGGTGTTGATTTCTTGGTTTTCTAGGGTGCTAAAACCGATGGTGAGGTCAAACTGAAAATCCAAGATGGCGGATGTGAAAAATGTTCAAATTTTTCATCATGGGTGTTGATTTCTTAGTTTTCTAGGGTGCTAAAACCGATGGGGAGGTCAAACTGAAAATCCAAGATGGCGGATGTGAAAAATGTTCAAATTTTTCATCATGGGTGTTGATTTCTTGGTTTTCTAGGGTGCTAAAACCGATGGTGAGGTCAAACTGAAAACCCAAGATGGCGGATGTGAAAAATGTTCAAATTTTTCATCATGGGTGTTGATTGCTTGGTTTTCTAGGGTGCTTAAACCGATGGTGAGGTCAAACTGAAAATCCAAGATGGCGGATGTGAAAAATGTTAAAATTTTTCATCATGGGTGTTGATTTCTTGGTTTTCTAGGGTGCTAAAACCGATGGTGAGGTCAAACTGAAAATCCGAAATGGTGGATGTGAAAAAAGTACAAATTTTTAATCATGAGTGTCGATTTTAGCACCATCGGTGAGTTAAGAGGTATGACCCAACTGCTTCGCCGGGAGTTCTTAAATAATCCTAGAGAAATAATTGAAATATAACAAATCCACCCAAGCATGGGAGCATAGCAAACTAATGTGGAAAAGGGTTGCAGGTTGCAGAGAGATAGTATTTTAGGGCCCCCTGTATTGATCTATTAATGAAGTTGTATTATAGCTAAAAAAAACATATTATCATTTAAAATGGTCGATTTTTGAAATAAAGTTTAACCGGGATCACGAAATCGTAATAAAAAGAAAATGTTTTGATAATGCACTCAATTGATTAAATTCCCGATAAGGTCGTCAGTGTAATAAATACGTGTATTGAAGCGTATTTAACGATTTTATATAAAAAAAAAAAAATATATACCTAATTACAGTTCGAGGTGGTAACCAAAACTATTTTTATTAAGTAGAAAAATACCATTAACGCTGCAGTAGGTCCTCCTGTATTTAATCCCATTTTTAAGTTTGCTTACTCTCGCGTAAAGTAGTTTAAAAATCAACGTGAAACGGATTGCAGTTTTTGGTTTCTTGTCAGTTTGACTCTAGTGTTGTTACTCTGTAATTAACGGTCAGGCACTCGATTGGCTCGATCACAGAACATAATTATATACCCATCCCGATTATGTAGTTCGAAAACTCAATTCAAGCTGAATCTAAAATATCATGTACTACCTCCCTCCAGTACCTACCTTAAATTCAAACCTAGCAGCAGTCTGTTTGAAAAGCACACAAGAAAAAATAAAGGAAAGAATAATAGCAAGATCCAGAATAAAGCAACCGTTCTATATTGGTACCTAGGTATTTAAGTCAGTATCACATGAAATATATAATATCTATTCCCTGGTTTATTACCGACTAGTACTACTACATCAAGTGGCAAATCGAGAGAAAATAAACTCGAGCCTTTATTTTATTTAGAGTAACGAGTTACATATAATCAAGCCGCAGCACTATCTGACACTGTCAAAAAGATAAGTGTCAAGACTGTCATGTCAAGTGACAATGTAAGGTTGTGAGTCCGGGGAGATCAATTAAACAAGCGCCTTCATTGCAATCCCGTTTATTAGTGTCACAATTATTCCGTACAATTGTTTATGTAGGTGATACTTATCTTTACACACATACATATACCTTACACACTACACGCCCACCGGCAAAATAAAATAAAAATATTGGTTACATTTATTTTTATTTTTGGTTATAATGTATATAGCCACCTATTAATATGTTTCTTAAATGTAATAATTATGTGGTCAATTTAATGATGACTATTTAAAATTAAAATAATTATGGATTATAGCATTGGTTACACATTAATTCTTAGGTTATTACTACAAAAGTACAATTTAAAATAATAATTACATGAACAATACATGTGTATTACTTTAAAAATAAAATCATTGAATATATGGTCTGGTTCTATTCTTATGTACTATTACTTCTTTACCTTTATACAGTATTTTTAAATTAGGGTTACACTCTTCTATCACTTCATACGGTCCTGTATAAAGCGGATCAAATTTGTTTACAGGTTGTTCATTCTTAAGTAGTATCATGTCACCAATACTGTACGTAATAGGGTTGGTATACAAATCATATTTTCTTTTTCTGACCTGTTTACTAATAATTAAATTTTGTCTTGCGTCATACTGTGATTTTTGTAGTCTGTATCTCAGTTGTTGTGGATAATCGTCATAGTTATATAGCGGTTCAATGTCTGAAGTTAAATTACTTGGTAAATTGCACAGTTTGCCAAATACGAGCTCATATGGAGTGTATTTAGTTTCTGTATGTATAGTCGTATTAAAAGCGAAGCACCAATATGGAAGCCATAAACTCCAATTCTCGGGTTGGTTTTCTGTTTGTATGCGAAGGAATGAAAGTAAATTCTTGTGTGTATTTTCTAAGCCTCCTATTGATTGGTGATGATATGCAGTTGATGTTAGCTGCGTTATTTTTAGTAGTTTGCATACTTCATTCATTACTTTCGAAACGAACTCTGTACCGCGATCTGATATTATATTTCTCGGAATACCATAGCGTAATACAAAACTATTAATGAAAGCCGTCGCTACTGAAATTGTATCCTTATTTCTAAGCGGATAAGCTTCTACATACTTGCTCAGATCACACTGTAGTGTGAGTATATATTTATAATTATCACTATCCTTACTTAAGGGCCCGACTAAATCTAAAAATACTCTATCAAACGCCGAATGACCTGTATCAGTCAGGACCATTGGCTGTCTTATATACCTAAAATGTTTCTGTCGCTGGCATTTATCGCAGCGATTTACAAACTCCGTGACGTCATTTTCTAATTTTGGCCAAAAGTAACGGCGTTTTATATTATTTATCATTCTTCGTATACCGGCGTGGCCGCTACTCGGTAATAAGTGGTAGTCATTCAAAATTATACGTTTTGTATCGCGATCATTTATAACTTTTACACCTTTTATAATATATAAGTGTGGTCCGGACCAATTAGGTGTAGCATTTATGATTTTGATTAAATCTCTTATTATCTCATTGTTTTCATTACTTTGTATAATGTACACACTATCAAGTTTCAGTTGGTAACAGTAATTAGCCAACTCCCGTACAAAGGCATCTCGTGCGCATTGTAATCGGTAAGATGGGTTTACTCTTATTATGCAATTTGATGCATCATAATTAAATAATGTATTTGAATGGTTAGTCCATTCTTTTTTATTCTCAAACCTTAACTCAATGCAATCCTTTGGTTTTTTAAGCAATTCCATAACTCTTGGGTGATCAGACCAGTCGTTTGAAGATTGCTTAATATCCATAGGGTTGTCACACACATCTTGTTCACTTCGTTCACACTTTCGCTTTTTCTGAGTTCTGGTTAATACTGACACAACGTGCTGATTAATTTCTTTTAATTCATCGCTTGTTATTCGGATACGTGACAAGGCATCTGCAGCTACATTGTCAGCACCCCGAACATATTCTATAATGTAATCGTATTCCTCTATTATTAATCTGAATTTTGTCAAACGACTAGATGGATTTGTTTGGTTAAATAAGTAAACTAATGGTTTGTGGTCGGTTTTGATAACGAATTTTCTACCGTATAGATATGGTCGGAAGTACTTTACAGACCATACGATAGCGAGTAACTCTTTTTCTATCGTGGGGTACCTAATTTCTGCTTTATTAAGGCTACGACTTGCATAAGCAATTGGTCTGTTATCACTATTGCATAGCACGGACCCGATTGCATAGCCGGACGCATCCGTTTGTAAAATAAAGGTATTGTTTTCATCGAAGTTGGGATATTGTAATATTGGTGGAGATATTAGTGACTCTTTTAGAGTTTCGAAGGATTTTTGACACTCATACGTCCATTCAAAGTTAACATTTTTTCGACATAGTTTGTTAAGCGGTAAAGACTTTTCGGCAAAATTTGGTATAAACTTTCTGTAGAAGTTAACGAACGCTATGAATCTTTTTGTTTCGTCTGCATTTTTGGGCACGGGATAGTTTTTTACTATGTTTACTTTCTCTAAATCTGGTTTAATTCCTTCAGATGTAACCACATGCCCTAATAACTGCATTTCTTTTCTTAGGAAATCGCATTTTATTGGATTAAGTTTCAAGTTAACTTTGCGCAGTCTAGTTAAAATATCTATAAGATTTTTATTATGAATTTGTAAATTTCGTCCAAAACAGATTAAATTGTCCAAATAGACAAATAATTTAACGTATGTTAGTCCCGACATGGCAATTGTCATTAGACGGGAGAATGCACTTGGGCTAATTTTTAACCCCATAGGTAACCGTGTCATTTGATATTGGCCTGAAGGCGTGGTGAATGCTGTGTACTTTCTGCTTTCTGGCTTTAATTTTGCCTGATAATATGCTTGTGATAAATCTAATTGTGAAAAATACATAGAACCGGATAAAGAATCTAAAATGTCGGTTATGTTCGGTAGTGGAAATCTATCGTCTGAAATTCTGTTATTTAATTTTCTAAAGTCAATAACCAGCCTCCATTTCTTAGAAGTGTCATCCGATTTTTTGGGTACCAACAAAATAGGGCTGGACCACTCACTTTTAGCGGGTTCTATAATATTTTCTGAAAGCATTTTCTCAACTTGTTTTTCAACTTCCCTACGCTGTGAAAATGGCAACCTGTACTGTCTAGTGTAAACTGGATCAGCATTTGGTTTTAGCTGGATACCTTGTTCGTAAAGGTTAGTGGTTGATAATTTATCATTTGGCAGATGAAAAACATCCGAAAATTTTGCGCATATGTTTTCGATTGATGACCTTTCCTCTTGGTTTAGATGACTTAATTTTAGTAGAGAAAACATCGTGCGTACTCTTTCTCCATCTATTTTAGTATCTCGTTCAAAGTTACAAATGTCATAGTCTGATAATAAATGTATTTCCGGTCTGAAATAATTAACATCCACTTGCGTTTCGCGTGTATTTAATATTTGTATACTTATTTGTCCATTTTTTGGTTTACAAATACTTCCGGCTATAAAAACTCCTTCGCATAATTGATACGGTAAAATTACGCAATCCTCGTTAAAACTACTGTCTATCATAAATATTTTCTCACATCTTGGTGGAATACTTAAAAAGCAGGTTTTATTTAGCGAACTATTAAGCATTGGCAGGGTCATATTATTGTTATTTCTCTTTAAAGTTATTGTATTATTTTCATAATTCAAAATAGCGTTATATTTGCTCATAAAATCTCTGCCGATTATACCGTGTTGTAAACCAGGTATGGTGCGCATAATGTAGAATTTGTGTTCGAATTCCTGTCCATTTGCGATCATGGTAACATAAACATATCCTGAAGTTAGTACTTTGCCTCCAATGCCATTTATGTAAAGGTATTCCGTTTGTACTGGAATATTCCAACGTGCCACAGTGTCGTATTTCAATACCGATAGTGATGCCCCGGTATCTATAAGCAATCCATATTTGGCACCCTGTATTAAGAATTCCACCGAGCTGTTATTGTTACAAGCAAATATAAAATGCTTATCGAAAAAACTGCAATGGTTCAGTGGTTTGTCTTTCTATAGGTTGGGGAGTTCGATTCCGGTCAGTTAAATTGATACTGTTTATGCCATTTTCTATAACATGCAGATTACCACTACGCGTAAAAATCCGTCTAGACCTACCGCGAGATGAACCCCGCATGTGACCACGATTATTGCCAAACTGTTGTTGGGTTCTTTGGTTTTGGTTGTGCCTATGATTATGAAAATAACCTCTACTATTCCCTCTCTGTATAAATTGATTGTTGCTCGATCGATTTGGGCGTCTATTATTATTGTAACCATACCCGCGATTATTAAATGAACTGCCTTGGTATCCGACATACATAGTAGCGTCAGAATTTGGTCTGTATGACAACTCCTCATCCTTAGCTGCTCTTATAGTATCTTTCAAAGTATCATAATTACGCGCTGCCAAAATAGTGCGGATTTCACGGTTACGTAAGCCGTCAATGAAACTTTTTATCGCAATCTTCTCGTTTTGAGGGCGTAATATTTTGTATGCAGCTTGATCCTCACCAGCTTGCGCGACCGTCAAATCCACAAAAAGCTGTTCGACCTTGGATCCATATTTTTCTACAATAGAACCGTTTTGGTGAATTTGTGTCAACTCCTTGTGTATTGCTGTACTTGACTTCTTTGTAAGAAGGTGTTGACGCATTTCAATAATTAGCGACTCACAACTGTCATAAGCGGCAGACAACCTTAATTTTGCGTTCTCGTTCAATCTGGTTTTTAATATAAATTTAACTAGCATTTTATTTCCTTCCTCGGTGAGTGAAGAGCTGTATAACTCTATGGTATCTATTAAACTTTTCGTGACATTTTCATCACCATTCATAACCGGTAATAAAGCCACAGCAGTTCTATAATTAAAAGCCTCCATATTGTCTACTTTGGTTCCAGTCTCGACCGTACACTCGGCACTAGGTTGAGAACTGTATGTTTTGGAGCAAAAAGATTCTATGTGGGTATATGACTTCTCAAATAAATCACAGTATGACTTTATTTCCTGTAATACACTTGTACTAAATTGTCTTTCTTCAATCTGTGTTGATAAGGTTTTAATACATTCATCAAATTGATATTTCAACAACGTTGCTTCCTGTAACTTTTGTTTTAATACAGTTTCTGTTCTTTTAGGATAACTTAGTTTTGTCAAATTTTGTGCTATATTCCTTAATTGGTCATATAACAAGCTAAGTTTATTCGCCATTACCAAACAAGATATCATGCGTATTAAATATCCACATAGTTACTCTATACTATATGATACTGCTTAAAAAAATAGTTAAAAAATATACTAATAGCTAAAGAAATTATAATTTCGTTCAATAACCGTTCCGTAACTTTTCATGTTTCACTTAACGTAGAACACGACACTCACTACACTCATCATCATCACTCACTATATTTTTAGCCACTTACTGCGGTTTCTGGCCTCTGGTATCAGCTTCCTGGCGTGCTTCCTGGCGTTGCTGGCGGCACTCGTAACAGACACGAGTCTCCGGGTGCGATCGACGAAAGGAACGTGTTAGGTTTTGTGCGAAAACCTCATTCCTTATCCACGAATAATGACACTTTCGGTATAGTGTATACACTGCGTAAAGTCCAGCGATTCCGAGTAAGGTGCAAATAACAAACATCACGATACTAATGTTCGACAAATGGTACTCTTGCGTAGAAGCCGAATTTGAACCTCCCGATGCACTTTGTGATATAAAAACGTCCTCTTTTTGTATATTTGATCGGCACATTTTTGCATTAAAAAAACTCACTTATACATAGTCCAATAATGTCTCTCAATAAAATTAAGTTACGCGACCGAACTCGGCACCCGTCTCAGATGGCAGGGTCGCCATGTAAGGTTGTGAGTCCGGGGAGATCAATTAAACAAGCGCCTTCATTGCAATCCCGTTTATTAGTGTCACAATTATTCCGTACAATTGTTTATGTAGGTGATACTTATCTTTACACACATACATATACCTTACACACTACAACAACATTTAATTAATTTATTATTTATTCCGTTTCTTTCGAATTGCATGAAATTGATATTTCTGTTTTCCTGTGTGTAAATGAAGGATTTTAATGAACATGGAATCTTCAAGACGGTACAGCATGTACTCCAGAAGAATGTTGTGTTAATTGTTCAGTAAGATTTCAACTGAACTGTTCGCGTTGGCTGTTGCGCACATGTTAGAGCTCTTGGACATGGTATCAAGATGAGAAGTGGAGCGACCTGCATAATTTTAGATGAAATACTATTTACTTTTATGTCGTCAGACGTCGAAATTGATATCCTACATAAAGTTAAAAAATAATTTGAAAATTATGTGATTTTTGATTTCATGAACCGTTATTCCTACTATTTATTACTGAACAGTGCACTATTTTACTAAATTATAAAACCGAGGCCAAACTTCTCACTAAACAAGAGTACTTTTAGTGTGTTTTAGGGTATGATGGTATTTCTCAGCTAAGACATCTAGGGAACATAAACATGCGGCTTTTAAGCCTCTGTGGCACTGAATTAAAATTGTGCAATGAGTGGCGTCGGTCATCCTGTAGCTTCGCCCTCTCGATGCAGCTGGCTATAGTCCTGCGAATTTCTGGAGGCGCGATGCCAGTCGGTGGATACAGCATTCGCAATGGGGTCGGTTTTAAGCAACCAGTAATAATCATTAATGTCTTATTTAGAGCTGTATCCACTAACTTATCGTGGGCTGATCGGTTCCATACTGGACAGGCCTGCGGAGAAACAAAGCGCCATTCCAGTTGTTCGCAGGACTTGAGCAGATGCCACCCATCTGGTGGAAGTTAGGCGACGGAGTAAGTGATTTCTGGTAGGTATGCACTTTCTGTTTGACATTTTCGCAGTTTCTCCGGAAGTTAGGGGACCTATCCACTCCTCGGGGTAGGTCTTAAGTATTCCTTGAGCCACCTGCTCCAAAAAATCTTAGAGAGGCGAAGAGCCTTTTTCCACTTTTTTCTTAACGAAAAAACTCCGTCGTCCAGAGAGGTAGGTAATTGCTGATTTGATGAGCTGCCAATTAAAAAATGAAAAGGTGTGAGGCTTTCATATTCACAGCTGCAACATACGTATATGTCAAAGGCCTCGAATCGGACGTCTGCGTTACCATGGACGATATTCTTCCTACGATACGTCGGTGCGGGCTGGAGGCCAATTCTCACGCATCTCGCATTCGTTATTGTCGTTCGCTTCGAACTTTTCTCTCGAAACAATCAAGCCGAGCTATTCTCGCCATGTTGATTCGAGCATTTCTCGCAGGAAAGACACGCGACATGCCTTAGTTTACATGCGACATATTTATGTAAAAGGTATTTTGTCACCTGATTATCATATTATGATATACCTATTATTATTGTATTACAACAGGGCCATCAAGCATGATGGGGTTTTCTAAAGCATTTCAAACAATAAAGATTTCAAACGATACCTATTTTATTTTTTTCAATATAAAACATAACTAACACAAACAATACATTATAATAATCACTAGTGTATACGAATGGTCGGCGTCATGAGTCGAGCGCTGTCCGCGAGCTTAGGAATCGGCGGACCATTTCACCTCTCGCCAAAAATCTTCATGAACTTCAACAGATGTGAATGCGGCAATTTGAACACAAATAAATTTGAATTAATGATGTGACGATACTCCTAATGCGACCCTCAGGGTAAAAATTGTTTTCGCAAAGATTTCTCATTTGTAAGGAAATGTAGCCGGGACACGTAGGTATAGCAACGTCATTGGAACAACATGCAGCAGGACGGTCCAGTTGGTTCAGTACCGCACTCTTTACGACAACCACAATTCCTCTTCTTCTTTTCCGTCTTGATAAACCTTGATGTTATTGTGGTAGTCATCAGCTTACATATAACATTTGCAGTCATTCTGTTTTTATTTTATTACTTAATTTATGTAAATAACCAACGTAAACAAACAAAACAATTTTGACTTTAATTTGACGTGACAAATATAATTGACATTGACAAATCAGCAAAGGCCATGCATTCCGTTGTAACAAATACTAAGGAGGACTTATTTTAATGATAATAATAAAATAAAACAGAAAGAAAAAATTAGAAAGCTACATTATCACTGAATAACATAGGCTATAATTTTATTTTTTCTGTACTAATATTATAAAGAGGAAAAATTCTATTATATATTAGTGATTGATATCTTCCGGACCTCACTACGGCATCTCAAAATCCAGTAACGTTGTTTTAGCTCATTGCAGACAGTAAGTAAAAATAAGTAAATAAAAATTAAGTGTAGATCCTAATTGAATAATATTATGTATATTTTAAGTCATAGAAATAAAACTAAAAGATTCGGCTTTACTCCTTAACTGTACTAATGATGAAATTTGACAGCGGGTCCAGTCGACCAATTCAAAATTTGACTTGGTCGACTGGACCCGCGGTTCCAGTTCGAGTGGGTCCAGTTGACCAAAGACCCCCAGGCCGATCGCTTAACTGAGATGTTGCCTGAGGTAGCTGCGCGGTGCGGGAGGGGTGATAGTTGTCACAAGTTGACGAATCACTGAGCTCTCGCATCACGTAACCACACCCCTCCCGCATCACGCTGCAATCTCAGGCAACGTCTCAGTTAAGTGGTCAGCCTATAACCGGTTGAATGCCGTAATTACGGGCACAATTAAAAAGCCATTGTGTCTCGCGTTAGGGTTACCATATCTCAGGATTTCTCCTGAGATCTCAGGATTTTTAAACTCTTTTCAGGATTACGGCTGGATTTTGTAAATCTCAGGAAATCTTAGCATTTTCAGAATTTTCATTAAAATAGAGTAGAATTTTTAGATCTTCTTATTAAAAGGTGCAAAACAGAAAATAATTTTCTTTATACATATTATAGTGATTAATTAAAAAATAAACTATGCACAAATAAAATCTACACTTATTTTATCTATGAAACATTCAACTACTTAATCAGTTCTTTCATATTTGTTTCGCGATGATACCTTACGCGAGGGGTGGAGTGCATTCGTGCCCAACGTGTGGGCAATGTGGGCATGACCCCCGAGAATCGAGATCCTCAGGATACAAAATTATTAATAATATGACTTTATAAATTGTATGTACATTACGTTTGAGAAAAAATCTGAAATTGCGACAAATTCCCAGGATTTTTTAAGGAAATCAGGCTTTTTCTCCGGACTTTTCAACTGGTAACCCCGCGTGGATCTACGTTCTCGGCTGATGATAAAAATTAACTAAACTATCGACGAATATTGATTAATAATAAAATCCAGGACGAGCTTACAAAAAGTGGGTTGTGAGTAATCCATTTCAGATATCAAAATTCTAACCGTGCGACTAAATTACTTAGTGAGCGACTAGAAATAGGTACAGAGAGGGCACCCCGAGGTTAGGTCACATTAAACCCTTTACACAGAAATAGGGGCCCCAAGAAGCGGGGCTCCGTCGACATAGGATGCAAGAGCGAGCGAAGGGCACCCCGAGGTTAGGTTAGGTTACTTTAAACCCTTTACACAGAAATAGGGGCCCCGCGAAGCGGAGCTCCGTCGACATAGGATGCAAGAGCGAGCGAAGGGCACCCCGAGGTTTGGTTAGGTTTCTTTAAACCCTTTACACAGAAATTGACATTGACTATGCGTTTGACTGATTAGAAATGGTAAATTGAGAACTGACGATACTAAATATTTGGCTTATTTTACTTTGCGTAAAATATGATAAACCAACTGAAATTTTTGTCTACATTAAAATTGGTAAAAGTACTAGTTGGTAAGTAAGTTATTGTTTAAAAACGTTCACTGGCCAAACATTAGGTTTGCGTTATACCTAATTTTTTGTGAAGAGTTTATTTGCTAAGTAACGATTTGGCAAATGAAATATGCGGAAGTGATAATTTGTCAATATCTTTGTGATGAAACAAGGGAGACCCTTATTTTGCCAGACTTCGATAAGCCACAAACTTGATTTGATAAAACTTAGTAAATTATTTAGTTGGTATTTAACACGGTGACGTAAGTAGACGCTCAATAATTCCATCAACAATTTCCTCGCCATTGTTCTTTCATATGTAAGAAAGTGATATTATGTTGTCTTATTATTTTTGTGACTGTTTTTTTTTTTTGTTTTTTGTAAGTATTTTGTATGCAATAAACAGTTTCATACACAACAGTTAATTTTGTTTCAATCGAATTTTTTGTAGGTAGACTAAATATCTATACTTATAATAAATCTGTAGAGAGGTCAATTCTGTACATGAAATATATTTTCAAAATAACTATCAGGGGGTGATTAGTGATCGATACTGATGCCAAAAATGCAATCAGTAAAATTTTTGTCTGTCTGTCTGTCTGTATGTTCCTTATAGAAACAAAAACTACTCGACGGATTTTAACGAAACTTGGTACAATTATTCTTCATACTCCTGGGCAGGTTATAGTATACTTTTCATCACGCTACAATCAATAGGAGCAGAGTAGTGAAGGGAAATGTTGGGAAAACGGGAGAAGTTACTCCATTTTTTAAGCTTCCGTCGCGTGTGCAGCCTTAATGGTTAAAGTTACATAGAAATCATGTATGACGGAAATATTCTACATAAAATTATCTAAAAAATATCCCGCAACAGCATATGTCTATCTTTTATGGTTGACTCACAATAACACGTGTAACTCCTGATAGCTTAGCAGTTCGGAGCATTCTGATTATATTTGTTTACTCTTACGTTTATAATACTCTCACTCATCCCTAATTTAAAAAGGTAACATTATTACCTATTCAATAAAAAAAGAATCATGGAAATCGGTATAGAAACACCAAATTTATACATGAAATAAGCCATCGCGCCGTCGCACGTGAAGACTGAATCATGCTATAAGGATTATTTTTGTGTAACGGTTGCCGCGCTCGACACGGGTCGCGGCGGCGGCGGCGGTAGGGTATAAAAAGGCGGGAGGTCCGAGAGCGAGCTTCACCCTGGCTGGAGGCCTTAATTTTGAGGCATCCACAGGCAAGCCCGGTTAAGCAGACGAAAACCTCATAGGTTGAACTGCGAGATGCCATACACAAAAAAAAAAAAAAAAGAGCGAGCTTCATTCAATATTTGGCTGTTGATGCATTCAGAGCGTTCGACCTTATTGACAGACAATAATTGATATTGAGAAACCGTGCTTATCAGCGCGACTTTTAGTCTTTAAATAGTTTATTTGAATTTATTTTGTTGTTATTTTGTAAAATAGGTACGAGTTGTTTTGGTAGTGTTTAAATATTCTTTCAAATTACAAATTATTAAGCGTAGGTACTTTTATTAATTAAAGTAGTTATAGGTATTTATTTTGAAATTTTACAGAATGGTTCCCTTTATAATGTAGACAAGGAATTAGGAAGGATTTTTTTAAATTCAACCCCTAAGGGAGTTAAATAGGGGATGAAAGTTTGTATGAAAGTCCGTCAGTTTTAAAGTTAGGATCTTCAAATTTTGTGTTTAGGCTGACGACTAAAAATTAATTTATACGTGTCTCAGCGTTTTTGATAATTCCAACCCCAAAGGGTTAAAAAAGGGGATGAAGTTGTGTATGAAAGTCCGTCAGTTTAAAAGTTAGGATCTTCAAATTTTGTATTTAGGCTAACGATTGAAAATTAATTTATACGTGTCTCAGCGTTTTTGATAATTTCTCCCCCAAAAGGGGTTGAACGAACTGACTGAAATATCAACGCACAGTCTAAAACGCTGGTCCTAGGGACATGAGTTTTGGAGGTTGTGTTCTTTGTGCAGAGTAGGTATCGAATAAGAAGGGGTTTTTGGAAATTCAACCTTTAAGGGGGTGAAAAGGGGGGATTTTGTTTGTATGAAAAATCTTATTTATTGAGTTAATAACCTTGAAACTTGGCACGAATACTTATCTAAGTAAATTATGAAGTTTGGAATTTTTCGTTTTTCTAAAAGAGGTAAATGGGGGGGTGTTAAAATTTGTATGGAAGAATTTTAACGCCCTGTCCGATTAACTTGAAACTCAGTATTTATGCTAAGGACTAAAAATAATTAATAACGTGTATCAGGGTTTTTCGAAAATCTACCCCTAACTGTATGAAAAGAGGTAGTTAATTTTAAAGGGGAGCATTTTACTGTGTGGCTTGATTAGCTCGAAAATTGGTATAAATAAACTTTGAGTCCAGTTATGAACACATCTTAAACGATTTTTCAAAATTCTACCCCTGTGGGGGTGAAAAGCGGGGATAGCTTCTTTGAAAAATCTGATTCCTTTGTTCTATAAACTTAAAAATTGGCCCGAATACTTATTTATTTAAGTTAATTATAAAGATCATACCAACATACATATTCGAAACTTTTAGAGGAAAGTACGAATTTCACGCGGACGAAGTCGCGGGCAGAAGCTAGTTATACATATAAACATTAACAATTTTTGAAACAACAGTTTTATTTGTCAAGACTAGCATGTCTTACTAATAAATACTGCAATAAGTGAGATACTTATTGCACTTGATTATAATACACCTGCGGACTGCGAGAGCTCGGCTCGTCTTAGTCATCGCCCAGGTCCTGCTTTTCGGCCGTTTACTAGTGCTTATAATAATAATAATATTATTTATTTTCGGGCAACAATGATCCAGCGTGTTAGTATACAATATTATAACTTATTCTTAGTGTTAGTAGTTAAAATACATAGAGAAGACAGAATAAATAAATAGTATTGTGAAAAGGACATCCCCAAATTAACGTTGAGTGATTGTCCTTCTCACAAAACTTTTAATACCTAATTGGTGAGTCGATACTCTCTGCCATAGTTTTTAGAATCCTGTTGTCACTCGCCCGCAACCTTGACAACAGCGACGCGGTATTCTTGCGAGTGACGGCGTTGAAGCCGTCAGTTCGGTTTTGCACAAACATATTAGAAGCGCTGCACCATCGTGGCAGTCCCACCAGCATCCTAAAATATTATTATAAAGTACGCGTAGGTCATCCAGCGTTCTTTTGATATAGTAGTTTGGTTTAGTGTTCCAAAATTATCTTTAAGTTCAAAAGTGCTACAAACATTCAGTGATCAGATTAATACAGAGAGTTTTTTTTGTGAGTGCGCATTCTATTTTTAGATATTTCGAAATTCATGTGGTCGATTCAGGTGTACCTACCTGTGACCCAACCCGAACCAATTCGTGTCGGGCGCGTTGCACGCCCTCTGTCACTATCCGGTGACAACATTTGACACTCGGATAATAGCTGTCACTTCTGACAATTATCAACTGTCAGCTGTCAGCTGTCATTAACGTACCAGATCACGCAAGTAATGCTGATGTTTATATCTTGAACATTTCTCGTGTTACTCTAAGTAGCGTTTACTTTTGTTTATATGTAGTCTTTACTCGTTTATTATTGAAGTAAAACTTCTTTAGGCGCGCTTGACTTGGGGAGTAAACTGGCGGATGCGTTACGAAAACGTGTGATCGGGCGAGTAGGGAAGGTAAGTATTTATGCGACCGGGTTTTTACACCAGGTATTTGCTTCCAAGTACGCACATCAGGTACCGACTCAAAATACTTGCAAGACTATAAAGTATCTTATACGGTTACTCGCTCAAATACGTAGGTACTCTACCGCGTTAGTTTTCGCAAATGCGATCATGCTTCTTATTAGTAAGAGTCTACGGAACAATTTCGTATGCAAGTATTTTTTACTTTAATGGTTTGCAAGTATTATTTGTAAACACGATTTTGCTCCTTATTTATAGGAAGTCATTGATCAATTTCCTATGCAAGTAGTTTTACTTCCAACGGGGCTTTTGAATACGCGATTGTACTTCTTATCTGTATGAAGTTATGGATCAATTTTCTATGCAGATAGAAAATACTTGAAAGTATCTCGGTCCGTCGTGCCTCGACGCTCGAGTACGTAGGTACTCAAATAGTTCAACAACCGCGTCTGTTTTCGCAAATGCGATCATGCTCCTTATCAGTAAGAGCACAGAATACTTAATAGTACTACGTACAGAAAGGACACTCCCTTCCTCGCCCTCATGTCAGATACCGCACCTCACCCCGCACTTCGAGGTATTCGTCGCCGACTCTTTAGCAAGAGCGCTCGCGAACCGCAGCGCTGTATTGCTGACACGAAAAGTTTTATTTGAGTTTTAATCACGATGGTTGGATATTGTGATGCTTTTCCGAATTCGTATTTACATAAACTGTTTGTAAGATTTCGCATTTTTAATAACATGCGATTTAATAACCGATTATTTACAGATAAGTCATTTAAACTTAAACTTAAATTTTAGTGTTTTTATTTCATTACGAACCCGACTATACAGGGTGAAATTTAAAACATGCGACAAATCGAAATGGGGGATTGTACTCATCATTATGAACAACTTTTACTATGGGACCCATTTCGATTTGTCGCATGTTTTCAATTTCAACGTGTATAAATAAACAATTGAACTACATGGTCTTTCAACGTGTATAAATAAACAATTGAACTACATAATAATGCACACGTTCGGGCAGCGCCGCCGCCGTCGTCGTTCGGTTCCCCGATACAAATTGCTTTCTGCGCCATTTTTTTTACGCTACTAGATTTCACGCACACATTTGCACGTATACAAACGTCATTTGTTTATGTAGTAGTAATAGGTAATTATTTTGCGAGCGTTGTATGGAGTGTCCGAGGTGTGGTTATGTGGTAAGAGTCTACGGAACAATTTCGTATGCAAGCATTTTTACTTTAATGGTTTGTAAAAGTATTTATTTGTAAACGCGATTGTGCTCCTTATTTATAGGAATTCACGGGTCAATTTCCTATGCAAGTACTTTTTACTTCCAACAGGGCTTTTGTTTGATTACGCGATTGCACTTCTTATTTGTATGAAGTTATGGATCAATTTTCGATGCAAATAGAAAATACTTGAATGTATCTCGAGCCCTGGTTTTAGGCCCTGGTTTCTTAAGGTACATGTCTACGGGCTACGGGCGAGGCGAACGGGAGTTGAGTGGGGGATATAAGCAAGAGAAAGCAGTGCGCGCGCACATTTTCTTTCTCTCTTTCTCTCATAGCCAAATACGTTTGAAGTTTCACTTCAGTCGTGTGGTCATAAGCACACTCGGTTTTTTTTTCTATTCTGTAATTGGAATGTTTCTTTATTTACCTCCTCAATAAAATTTATAATAATATAATTTTTTTAAACGATTGCTTATAATTACTTTCTACATGAGTATCTTTTTTTGCACATTCAATTTTTTTTAGCTCTATGGTTTTGTTTGTGAGGAAAGCTCATATAGAACAGCTATGTAAAAAAATTAATTAGTCTGCCTATGCACTTTTTAAATTGGCTAGAAAAGTAAATATAGAAGCGTTACTTGTTGCCTATCATGGTCTAGTAGCCTCACTTCTACGATACGAAATTTTTTTTTTGGGTAATTCCGCGGATAAGGTATTAACTATTCAAGGCACAAAAAAAGTGCATTAGAGCCATGTGTGGTCTGAAAACAGATAACAGCTGTGCACCGTACTTTAAATCATTAAAAATACTTTACGCTAAGAAATTAGTATCTTTGTCAAAACAAATCATAACCTTTTTGAAAAAATGAAAATTGTACGAAATGTTCCAACCTGGGTATCATGTATTTATAATAAAATTCCAGACGCCACAAAATAATTAAATACACAAATTAAGAAAAAAATTAAATTGTTAATAAATGTTATTATACTATTGACGAATGCTGAAATGACGAATGAATTTAGAATTACAATTATTAATATTGACATGACATTAAATCATTCTGACATTTTAATTATTTTGACATATATTTTTGATATTTTAATAATTTCTCATTTAGGTCTGACATGATTGGAGTATTAAATAATAAATGTAATTGTTCAATTTATTTTCTGATTTAATACCATTTATGTATGATTTTCAAATATTTTTAGTAAATTTCAATTTGTAATCCTCGGCTAGATTTGCACACATACCTATTTGTACGCTTAGCGCTCTGTTCATCAAACATAAGACCTAAGTTTGTCGAAGTTCAGTTGGTAAGTCGTATCCTATGTCCTTTCTCTAGTTCCAAACTATGTCTGTACCAAATTTCACACAAATCGGTTCAGTAGTTTAGGCGTGAAGAAAAGACAGACAGACAGACAGACAGACAGACAGAGTTACTTTCGCATTTATAATATTAGTTTGGATGTTAACAAATAAATAAATTACTATTACTATTTTTGTGTTTTGTATGCTGACATAAAGATTTGTATGTGGTTTTTGTTTTTAAATGTTATTCGTTCAGCTACCCATCCACGGTTAAGGCTTCTTATTATAACCGCTTCACATTTTGGTTTGGTTTTACTGCGTATTAGTTGATTAATTCCTCATTCCTTACAATCGCGCACCTTCTTACACATCTAACCAACCTATTTCACAAAATGCTGACTGACATGGCTGAGGAACTTCAGGCACGTTTATCAGCGCTTGAAGCTGAAACCGTAGCTCTACGCGGCCTACAAGAACAGCCTAAATCTCATTTCACCACTGATGCGGCAGTTTCTGTCAAGCTGCCACCCTTGTGGACTGGTAGGATACAGGTATGGTTTACTTAAGCTGAAGCACAATTTCTTCTGGCTGGGATTTCAGCATGATGCCACAAAATTTTGTCATATTCTTTACCAAATCGACTCAAAGCAGCCGGTGAAATTGAAGATATTATCACCAACCCGCCTGCTGAAGGCAAGTAAGTACCACAAATTTAAAGAAACGCTACTAAATCGCTTTTCAATTTCTGAAGAACAGCGAGTTAAACGACTGCCTAGCGACAATGGGAGACAGAAAACCGACACTACCGACGTAGGTTTCTCCGTCATTCGCAGGATTACCTGCGAATGACGTTGACTGTTGACGTCAGTCAGTGTATTAACACTGACTGACGACAACATCTTGAGTCAGTTATGGTTTCGCAGTTTGCCTCAGCATGTGCAAGGCATCCTTGCAGCCCAGGCTGAACTTGGCCTTGATAGGATAGCGGACATCGCCGGCAAAATTGTTGAGGCTCAACTAGGGCCTGCAAACGTGTATGCAACAGCAGCCACACCTTCGTCTGTCCAAATGGTATATTGGTATAAAGGATTGAGGAGCTGAGCCGAAAAATAGAAGCATTAACATCCGAGCGATCCCGTTCTCGTAACAACTCCAGATCGCGGAGCACAAATACACGCAGAACTAATGATGGTGTGGCTGCTAAATACTGCTGGTACCATAAAAAGTACGGCCCCAAGGATAAAAAGTGCATTTCTCTGTGTATCTGGAAGTTGGAAAACCCAACAAGCAATCAGTAGTGGCAGCAACTGATTGCGACAGCTCACAACCTCTCAGCCGCCGTCTTTTCATAACCGATCAGGAAACCAAACGTCAATTGTCGATTGGCGACGGATTGGACTTATGCTGCTATCCTCATCGCTAGCTTACTGATCGAAGGAAGTTATCCGATAATGAACTCTGCACCGCTAACGGTAGTAGAATGAAAACATACGGCACGGTGACCTTGAGGCTAAACTTCCGACTCCATCGTCAATTCGTCTGGACTTTTGTCGTTGCGGATGTCAACAGCGCCATCATTGGTGCGGATTTACGAGCCTATCAACCGTTGGCTCCACCGCCACCTCTGATCAGCCGAGTGTCAAGGCCGTCGCCCCGGCGAATTCTGCGTCTGCACAAGTGCTCGCAGAGTTCCTGGAAATCACCCAGGATGACACGGTACATTTCATTAAAACAACGGATGGACTGCCCATATTATGCCGTCCTCGCCGTCTGGCACTTAAAAATTTATATCAGCCAAAAAGGAGTTCGAGGACATGGTTCATTCTGAAATAGCAAGACCTTCCAAGAGCGCCTGGTCATCTCCGTTGCACATGGCCTTGAAGAAGGACCAAACTTGGAGTCCTTGTGGTGATTACCGCGCATTTAACGCTCGAAATGTACCGAATAAATACCCTATCCGGCACATCACCGATTTTGCCTACAAACTGGTTCTAAATTTTTTTAGCACACGACCTTGTGGAAGCATACCATCAAATTCCTATATCTGAAGAGGATGTCCCGAAGAGAGCTATCGTTACTCCGTTTGGCCTTTTCGAATTTCCTTTCATGACCAACAGTTAATAGTGTGAGTACGGTACCTACTACAAAAAAACGGTAAAAGAAGAAATGTTACTACAAACTGGAATTTACCATGGCACAAGGTTTAGGTGCGCCCGGCGGACTGTCCGTCGCCTTACACCTCTCATCTTAGTTTGGAGCGATTTTTAGTTAGTTTCGCTTATACAATGCCCTCGTGCCTCGCGCGAGTGTCGCTTCTATCCACAATAAACAATGTAATCGCTAAAATCTAAACAACTTATCGTTAAATTAATATATTATTATAATCCTCTACATGTATCTGATAAGACTTCCTCTTGTTTCGCTGCGATTAGTAGCGGTTCACTTCTTCGGAGCACATGGCTCGAGACGCCGCGTGCTCTTATTGAAGACACAGAAGTCAGAAGAGGAATTATAAAATAAGTAATAAATTTAGCCATGGCGGATGAGCGGAGGGACAGCAAGGCCGAGGGCCCGGGCAGCAGGAAAGGCAGCACGTTCGACAACCGCAAGGGCAGCGTTTTCCAGAAGCCTTTGGACCTGGACGATGTGCTGGTAAACGAGCTGGGTCAATTCGGCCGCTACCAGATGCTGAACCTGCTGCTCGTCTCCATTCCCATTATCATGTCAGCGTTCATGAGCGAGTACATCTTCTCAGCCGCCGCCATCCCGCACAGGTATGTGTTATGGCGATCAGTAACAAAAAACCATAGTCACTATTGTTTATTAGTCACACACACTAACCTATTAGGGAGCTGTATTTACCCAACTGTTCAACCGCAGTGTTTTGAAACAGTATGTGTTTATTTCTAGTTAGATTATAAGCGAATTTGATTATACTTTGCGCGAAGATGACTCTAGGTCATATACATAAAATGCCGTAAATTAATTAGTGCGGTGATCGTATAATTTTGTTTTCATCCGCAGATGTCAGGTTCCCGAATGTGGAGAAACGGGCAAGAGTGAGGTTTTTAGCCCGGAATGGATCACCAACGCAATACCAGCCGCAAACAACTCCAACGGATTTGTATCCTGCGCCCGCTACGAGCCAGCCGGCGGCAATGGAACCCTGGACTATTGCCCGGCTAACATTTTCAACAACAATCAACGGGACTGCGAAGGCTTCGTCTACGCTAGAGACAACTCCTGCGTCTATGATGTTAGTATCATATATCTGATATCCACATGTTTGTACGATCACTGAAGCTCGTCTGTGTATCAAATAGGAAATCTTTAAAACCACATTAATTAATTTCAGTTCGACCTGGGTTGCCAAGATTGGCTTCGTGCTTTAGCAGGTACTCTTAGCAGCGTGGGTACTTTGCTGGTACTGCCTTTTGTCGGCTATGTCTCTGACACATTTGGAAGACGTATTACCCTCGTCATCAGCATCACTAATCTGGCCATCTTTGGCATCATCAGAGCCTTCTCCGTCAATTACTTCATGTACCTGGCCATGCAACTGCTGCAGACTACATTTGGTGCCGGAACCTTCAGTACATCTTATATCTTCGGTAAGCATTTAACTATGGCTAGAATATTTATGTCTTATGAGTACAGTTCTTTTATTTGTACACATGTTTATAGTAAATCTTTGTACTGTACAACAAGTCTTTCTAGTTATGTTTTGCGTCCATCTATCACTTATGGATCATTCGACCAAGGTTACAATAATGTCTTTTTTCCAGCTACTGAGTTCGTGGGTCCGAAATACCGCGTGTTGACCAGTGCCACATGCTCGTCCATGTTCGCCGTCGGTCAGGTCATCCTCGGCGGAGCAGCCTGGCTCATAGAACCCTGGAGATACATGATTCTAGCGATCCACATCCCATGCTTCCTCATCATCTCCTACTACTGGATCCTGTCGGAGAGCGTGAGGTGGCTACTGTCACAGAAGAAGTACGACAGAGCCAGGACAGTGTTGGAACGAGTGGCCAAGCGGAACAGGACGCAAATCAGTGAGAAGTCCATGAGTGCGCTGTGTAACCCGCCAGAGCCCGTCAAGGTCATTGTCAAAATATAGATGTATTATTTCGATACCGCCACTACTAAGTTTATTTAGATTTAACATCATTAGCCTATAACGTTTCCACTGCTGGGAAACAAACCTCCCTTCTGTGAGAATGAGTGGGCTGTATTCTACCACACGGGCCCAGTGCTGATTGGTAGATGTCACGTGTTTTCGAATTTTTGTAAAAACAAAAATTTCCTCACAATAATTTCCTTCACCATTTTCGAACAGTGGTGATGAAATGACACTCGTAAGTCGGGGCCGTTACCACTAAGCCACCACTGCTCAGTCGCCATTTAGGTTGCGCGACTAATATTAAATTTTTGCAAAGCACGCAGTCACGTAGTTTATTTAATTTACAGGTGGTAGACGACGCCGATGTGCCGAACCTCTTTACCGCCATTTTCCGCTCGCGCGTATTGCTGCGCCGCATCTGCACCACTCCTATCTGGTGGATCACCACCACATTTGTGTATTACGGGCTGTCTATCAACGCCACCAGCCTGTCTGACACCATGCACCTGAACTACATCCTGACCTGCGCCATCGAGATCCCTGGCTTTTACACGGCTGTGCTCATCCTCGACAGAATTGGCAGGAAGCCCACACTGTCTGGAGGGTATCTATTCAGTGCTGCCTGCAACATCGGCTTCGCATTCCTTCCGGAAGGTAAGTCTCCTTTTTTTATCTCTATCTTATTCAACGTGTTCTAAAGTAAAGGGTATCACTCATTTCGTACCCAAAAAATAAAGTGCCGGACAGAAATAAAGAATACTGTTCTCTTATGGGAATAATAATATCTTGAACAGTTTTTAATATTATAACGAAAGTCTACAATTAATCCTCTGGCTGATATTTGAGTTTGAAAGTACCAAAACCAACAACCAACAATATTTTTTAAGTTTCAATATTTTTTGTCTTTGCCAACAATATTTTGGACATTCGGTTAGTTAGAAAGGCGTTATTGATTCGCTAGATTTCAGTTGAGTCAATGGTAGAAATGGGTATGAGCGTTAGTGGTATGATTCAATAGACTAAACAATAACGGCAAAAAGATTGATAGATATTTTTATTGTTTTTTAACATAGTTCGGTAGCCCTTACAATAACGTTTGCTGACCCTATTGCGGGTGCTCGTATATGAATTTCGTGTCTTGCATACTCACCAAACACATTGTGTGAGAGCGGCAACTGCATATTGGCTTTCTTTAAACGAGTGTCCAAAATATTGTTGGCAAAAATATCATTATTGGTAAGTACTTTCAAACTCAAATAGCAGCTAGGGGGTTAATTGCAGTAGACCTATTTTGTTATAAGTAGTAAAAATATGTTTAGGATGTTATTTTCAGTGCAAAGTCCCTATTTTCTTTAATGTTATGCCCGAAAAATTTTAAGTCAAAACATTTTTTTTGTATTTTCAAACCTAAATAGCAGCGGAAGGGTTAATCGTAAACTCTCGCTGTAAGAGTAATAAAAAGTCGTATTTTTTTCTTTGGCCGGCCATTTGTTTTCGAGTACAAATTGTTCGACACCTGCGGGGATAGCGTAACACACTATTAGTAGCAATGGGTTTCATTTTGACAGTTCAACAACATTCATTGCTCTATTTACGTTGTTGAGCAGACACATTTTTCCAACATATGAAGCAATGGATTAGCAATAATCTTCAGATTGAGATTGATAGTGTGTTACGTAATTAGGGTGCTGAATGAATTCCCTTAGATTATGTCATTAAGAAAAGGGATGCACATACGTGCGCGTAGGCGAGCGATTTGGCAACGTCGTCGCGCGCCCTTATAGGAACGGTCAACATTAGGTAAATACCGCTAGTTCAACGCGTTGCCAACTTGCTTCATGTTGTCACAGTAATATGTGATGTTGTGAATAGAATAGAATATTTATTTGCGTAAAACATGGTATACAAGGGTGTTAAATACAAATTGAGGCACAAGCATGAACTCTGCCATGAATGGATTGCTCATCGGGCGCGCGCTAAAATTAATACCTACTTAAATTTTCTTACTGGTTTAGATCATTTTGATTTTTTTAAATGCGATTGCGTATCTACTTGAAGCCAATAACTTAGTTAGCACTATCTAAGACAATTACACGATTTTTTTCAAGAATTTAGATTTGGGAAATGACAATTTATAATGATTATGTAACAGTTACTGCACTTCCTATTTCGGTTTGGCGCAAGTTCTCAATTTCATTCTGTTGATAAACTTTTTCAAAAACTATATACCTATTAGATAATGTTACCAGTGTCAATAAATTATCCTACAAGTTATCTATTTTTTTTGGCCAAAAAATCAGCATTGCCATACAACATTGCAATATGCTGCCACCCTTATGAGCACGTTTCCTGTTGACAGCGATGCGGACGAATTTTATGATGCCCTTTGATTATTTTGTACATATTATTATTTTAAAACTGTTAACTTTTTAAGTTATGTAAATATAGTTATATAATCTGAAGAAACCGATAAATGCGTCAGTAATAATTTATAATCATGTTATTCTATGGATCTGTCGGTAAAGCGCTATCATAATCGTTGTTGATCGATATTACCATAATATTATCATCCACGATTATTTGAATCTGTAATCTTTAAATTATGATATATTAGGTAAGCATACGTGAGCACTAGGGATTATAATTAAGGAATTATAATCCCTAGTGCTCACGTGTCAAGTAATTAAGTGTTCAATAGTAAAGATTGTTTAATCTTTTAAATGGCGTTATGCACAAAATATTAATAATTTAGATTAACAAAATATTCATACACGAATATTAATATGTGTGTAGGATTATCTCACTGACGAGGAATACTTAAAAGGTGCACATATTAAAATATAATACCGTTTTAAAGTAATAAATTAAACTGATTATTGTTGATCTTTTGTAGCAGTGTAGCGATTCAAAAGACATTTTGACCGACTTAGGGATTATTTTTTGTTCGAAATTCATTTCACCGAAAACTATTGACCGACGTCCGCTTTGCTATATGCATTATAGACATATTTTCAGATCATCGAAGTATCATGTATCATAGGTATTATTTTACCATTTCGCCGATTTACAAAATAACTTTCTGCTATTGGCCGAAGCCTCCTTTGTACTTTTTTCATTTGCCAAATTATTTATTTGCCATATTTTCACCACACCGAAACAACATTTTACGGAATATTATTTGGTCACAAATATATAACCGGTTACTTGGTAGCATTTTCAATATTAAATTAAAATAGTGTCAACATGTTGTGCTACAAAATTTTGTGACAGAAACGAATCGCTGCAAAACCGACTTCACGCAGTCTTGTCTGCCCTACCCCTAGAGCACACCCCGGACACTCCATACAACGCTCGCAAAATAATTACCTACTACTACTACATTAAAAAATGACGTTTGTATACGTATGAATGTGTGCGTGAGGTACTTGTGTTTGCGAGAGCTCTTGTTAAAGAACTGCGACGAATACGCCGAAGTGCGGGGTGAGGTGCGGTAACTGATGTTAGTGCGGGGAAGGGAGTGTCCTTTCTGTACGTAGTACTTTAAGTATTCTGTGCCTAGAGTGTAATTTAAGCTCGCGTGGGGCCGAACAAACCTCGCAGCGCCGGAGCCCTGACAGAAACAATGCTTCCTGCATGTTGCATGCTTGTTTGCACGCTGCATGCTTGCTTGCATGCTGCCATATGCCTGCTTGCATGCTGCATACAGCGTGTGCACAAACTTTGTAGGCGTTTGGTGAAATGAAAATATGGTAATTAAAACCACAGAATACTTAAAGTACTACGTACAGAAAGGACACTCCCTTCCCCGCACTAACATCAGTTACCGCACCTCACCCCGCACTTCGGCGTATTCGTCGCAGTTCTTTAACAATGGCGCTCGCAAACACAAGAACCGCAGCGCTGTACCTACCTACTGCTGACACGAACACATTATTTTTTTTAAGTTTTATATTTTGTGTTAATCACGATGGATATTGTGCATTATTTGGATGCTTATCTTCATCGAGGAACGATAAAGACAGAAGTTTCTTTCGGTTCCCGAAACATGAAAGAAGGTAAGGAACAGCAACTCAAATATCCTTTAAACCCATAAAAAATAAAAGCTAGTATATTACAGACAAACAAGTTAAGCCAGTGCACGGTGTGTTAGAAAGCCTGATTTTGTTGCATGCCCTTTTTATTACAGAAATCGATAGTATTTATCATTTTAAGCACTACAGTCAAAGTCCGGCATCGATACGACTTGTAGATGTTTTTTAAAAAAATCTCAAAGTTGCTGTATAACCGGGTCATGAAAATAATAAAAAAAATTATATAAAAAAAAACCAGCCTACATATTTAAATTTCCATTATAATTACTAATCAAACTTATAATACCTAACTATCTGACAAGTTTTCGTGCCTGTATTGCAAATAGATCGCGAAATATTAATATTTTTATGTTTTTTACTTTTTATTTAATTTCTTGGCAATAATGCGGTATTAGATGGAGATATTTGACCAGACGATTATCAACATGTATGTCTATTGACATTATTAAAACCACAATCTAATTCAGCGTTATTTAGAAGTTATGAGAATTTTCAGTTATATCCGGATTTTTTTGTACTAGGGTTGTCACTTTAACCAGAATTTTAAATTTAATATTTTTTATAATTTTGAGTTTAGCTGAAAGAAGTCGTATATATTATCGATTAATTATCTTTATATGTGCATTTACCAATAACTGAAACTATACCCATGGGCACTCTTATTCTTTGATTCTTTCGCTTAGTCCGCCTGGGTGGGTACCACCGACTCGTCTATTTCTGCCGCCAAGCAGTAGTGTTGGACTATTGTGTTTCGGTTTGAAGGACAGTTAGCCAGCAAAATTATAGGCACGTGAGACAGAACACACCTTAAAGTCTCAGGGTGGGTAACTGCCGTCTCATTTATACTTGCGCGACATGTCTAGAGGGACGATAGGTGGTATAGGCGACGATGACCGCTTATAACCAGGTGGCTCGTCTACTTGTTCATCCATATAATTAGTGTAAATAAAACTATGACCTTGCAATAAAAAACACATTCATGCTAAAAGGTAAAAGTTGGAGATTTGACGGTGATACTAATTAAAATCTTGTCAAGATTTGTTGAAAATGTTTACTAAACATCAAACGAACATTATTTAGGTCTTTTTTTTTAAAAGATGGTCGTGAAAGTTTCATAATATGTATTTTTATACCATGTATTTCGATGATATGCTACATGTGACTTGGGAAGGAGTCCACCCTCGAAAGGCATTAGCTGAAACCCCAAGTTATTACATGTAGAGGATCCCATTACCAGCAGAAGCTTTAAGTTTGCTAAAACCAGTTAATGCGAAAAATGTTCTAGTGGATGATCATTCGTCATTCACTGAACATGATGAAGATACTTTATGAAAACCAAGATTTATATTTTTTCAGTTTTTTGTAAATATTTTTAGTTTTTACAACCCGGATAAAACTTGACATTTTCGAATGTGACAACCCTGGCTAAAATAGAAAAATTCTCATAACTTCTAAATAACGCTGAATTAGATTGTGGTTTTAGTAATGTCGATAGACATACATGTTGACAATCGTCTGGTCAAATATCTCCATCTAATACCGCATTATTGCCAAGAAATTAAATAAAAAGTAAAAAACATAAAAATATTCATATTTCGCGATCTATTTGTAATACAGACACGAAAACGTGTCAGATAGTTAGGTATTATAAGTTTGATTAGTAATTATAATGGAAATTTAAATATGTAGGCTGGTTTTTTTTATATAATTTTTTTTATTATTTTCATGTTATACAGCAACTTTGAGATTTTTTTAAAAAACATCTACAAGTCGTATCGATGCCGGACTTTGACTGTAGTGCTTAAAACGATAAATACTATCGATTTCTGTAATAAAAAGGGCATGCAACAAAATCGGGCTTTCTAACACACCGTGCAGTGTTGTGATAATTTATTTTCATAATTTTCTCTATTATTCATTTATTTTCCAAGTTTTCTTCGTTTTAGAACAATTAAAACTTCCGTAATATTAACATACCAACTATTAAATTATTGCTCTCTATCTTTATTGTCTTAGTTATGTCTCTTTCTTTCACGTTCTATTCGTTCTTCGACTTGAAAAGTAGTACAATAGAAATGTTATTAATTAGATTTCTGTGAGTACCTAGTGTCGCGGCGCGCGGCGCCCCATTGTTGCATACGTTCGGGCAGCGCCGCCACCTACGCACTATCACACCCCGGACACTCCATACAACGCTCGCAAAATAATTACCTACTACTACTACATTAAAAAATGACGTTTGTATACGTATGAATGTGTGCGTGAGGTACTTGTGTTTGCGAGCGCTCTTGTTAAAGAACTGCGACAAATACGCCGAAGTGCGAGGTAAGGTGCGGTAACTGATGTTAGTGCGGGGAAGGGAGTGGCCTTTCTGTACGTAGTACTTTAAGTATTCTGTGGCACTACTGCCGAGTACTGCCAGCCAGCCCTACTAGATTTCACGCACACATTTACACGTATACAAACGTCATTTGTCAATTTAGTGGTAGTAGGTAATTACACACATCAAAAGTGTCTAGGGATCAAGCATTTTTATGCGGATTTCTTGAGATTGAGATGTGGCTTTGTAATAAATTTATGATTTTATAAATTTATATGGATCCTTTTTGGTGCATTTCATAATTTGAATCAGGAACTGTGAATCAAATTCGAGTAAAAGATGAAAATCAGCTGTCAATATTTTCCCTATAAAAACATACAACGCATTGAAGACATTATTAGTGCTACTGTTTCCCTACTACTGATTAAAACCAACGTTATTATGGAGCGGCGACTTCATTTAAGCAGGGAAGAAATGTTCAGAGCCGTGGGAATGATAGAAGCTGGTTCCCGGCAACGTACTGTGGCTTTAGCTCTGAATACAAGTCAGAGTGTTATCAGTCGACTTTGGACACGTTACCGAAGCACTGGTACCGTGGCTGAGCGCCATGGAGGACGGTATCGCTGCACCACACGGAGACAAGACCGATACATTCAAATCGCCAACAATAACCGCCATGATGTTAGCCGTGAGGCTTCATCACTCTTCAGGGAACTTAATTAGCGACCAAACAGTCAGAAACCGCTTGCATGAAGTGAACCTTCATTCCCGAAGACCGCTACGGGTACCACCTATAGCAATGCACAATCGTAGGATTCGATATCAATGGGCTCTTGAACACAGAAATTGGGCAGAAGAACAATGGCGTTTCGTGTGCTTTTCTGATGAGTCTCGTTTTGGTATGAGACCGGATACAAGACGTATACGACACTGGAGAACCCCTGGACGCCAACAGCGATTAAAATCCTGCCAGGAAGTCCATCCTTATAGTGGTGGAACCATCATGGTATGGGCGGGTATTTGGATCGGCGGAAGAACTAAGTTGATTTGGATCAGAGGCAACCTCAACGCTCAAATTTATGCTGAGACGATTGTATCAGACGTCATCATTCCTCTACAAGTGCAAATCGGTCCCTTATTTCAGTTAATGCATGATAATGCACGACCGCACACCGCAAGAGTTGTAAGACAGACTCTCGCCGCAGCTAACATCAATGTCCTGCCCTGGCCTGCTCAGTCGCCAGACTTGAACCCGATTGAGCATGCATGGGATATGCTACAGAGAAGAGCTCTGCCGAATATGGAGGGTATCCAGTCGCAAGAAGACCTTTTTTTGTTGTTGCAACGAACACGGGCGGCCATTCCACAGCGTGATTTGGATGAACTCATTTTGAGTATGCCAAACCGATGTTCTTGTGTTGTTAGTGTTCGCGGTAGAAACACGGATTATTAATTGTTTAAGTTACCCAATAAAATTTTAGAGAAAACTGTTATTTCAGTCTTTTTTTCGATCTTTTGTGTTAGTGGTTCAAATGTCAAAAATCCATTTATTAGGAAAATGGCAAATTTCTTTATTAATGCAAAGGTGACTTGGTTTATCGTTACTGTGACAAACGAAAACACTTTATTTGATGAATCCTTAAAGAAAATTTTAATTAATATCAATCAGGAGAAAAGTTATTGCAAAAATATATGTTGATCCCTAGACACTTTTGATGTGTGTATTTTGCGAGCGTTGTATGGAGTGTCCGGGGTGTGTTAAAACAGTGGTATAATGAATGTTCGGAAACAAAATACCTACTTCGAAAAAATGTTATTTCGGCTAAGTGTAACTTCGGTAAAAAGTTTTTCGACCAAATGCAACGTCGAAGTAACGAAAAAAATCGAATTGATAATAGGTCTACTGATGCAGTGGCAGACGTGACTTCGATGAAGTTAAAAAAAGGAACCATAATAGTTGAAAAGTTTTAGGTGAAATGAAATTTGGCCAAATATTTTTCGAACTTATGATAGGTAACCACTACCGACTTGACATATTATTATTTAAGATTCGAATCTATTATGAATAGACCCGCGATAAAATGCCTATTAAGATATCGGCTGAATAACAATTGCGATGGATGCTCATACATATCTATATGATACCCCTATATGATCATTTTAGTAGATATGTCACAAACAAAGGACTCAGGGGGGCTGTATTGTATACAAACTTATATCTTTGTTTTAGATATGGCGACGCTGCGTCTGATCGTGTACCTGCTGGGCAAGTTCGGCATCTCCGTGGTGTTCACGTCGCTGTACCTGTACACGTCGGAGCTGTACCCGACGCAGTACCGCCACCGCCTGCTCGCCTTCTCCTCCATGGTCGGGCGCATCGGCTCCATCACCGCGCCCCTCACGCCAGTACTGGTGAGTGTACTTGTTCATGCTGGCGTTGTTACGATCTTAATTGTTAGATATGTCGCCGCCAACTAGCTTAATTAGCCATTCAGTTATCTGCCTAGCCTTTTAACTAAACGGGGCCGTTCAACTAGCGGTCTGAATGATATTCAGCCAATGCGTCTAATATAGGATATTATATTAGACGCATTGGCTGAATATCATTTTTTATATTTAATGAACTGGCTGGCTGATGCTTCGGCCATTTATATAATAGGGTGAAAATGTGAGGGAAAAAAATGGGAATCATTTTAACAACTGTTATTTAAACAATAGGTCTTAGGTTATTGTGATCAGTTGAAAAAAATAACGGGCAGTAATTTTTTTCGGCGGTAAATAATAAAACATGAACAGTAATAAAAAGAAAATTGGCCAATCCTACAATGCCAGTTGAAAGGTTAGGTTGTAAGTAGTTAGAATTGTGATCAACCACGCGCGAGCCGAATTGTTCGCAGTAATTTTTTTTTTGTTTCCGTGGTGGAAAATCCGTATCCGAGTCTGTCAGACTCTTACTGACTAAAAACCACCCCGGTGTTCCATTTCACACCTACGCCGGGGGTCGCGGGAACGTACGATCCGTCTGCAACCCCCGGCTAGTGCCGGCCCGGCGTTGCGGGCCTCCTTGGGTCAGGGGGTCTGCATTAGCTTATAAGTATGTTAGTACAGCGACATACGACCACGGGAAGGTACTGTCTTGTTTCATCCTTTTCAGTAGTCGGGTTTTAGTTTTTAAACTTATTTTTTATGTAGGTATAGGTAATTCTGAATTGAAGCACTGAAACACGAATCAGACTAACGTATCCAAATCTCTGTTCACCAGATGGAGTACTGGGCCGGGCTGCCGTCAGTGATGTTCGGCACAATGGGCATCATCTCCGGGATCCTGGTGCTCACGCAGCCCGAGACCCTGGGTACTAGGATGCCTGACACCCTGGAGGAGGCAGAGGCTCTCGGCAAACCAGAGTCTAAAGTACAAAGAAACTGAAAACATACTCATTCATTGTAAATAGTATATTTTAGGATTAATATTGCACTACGTTATGACGTTTTTGAAGTTCATATTGCATAAATGTATAAAAAGAATAACAAGAACTACGAGTTTTTGTTGTTCTTTTTATACATTTTGACTTATTTCTTTTCGGTGTGCGAAAACTGATATCGTATATGAGATAGAGTTTCCTATCGAAAGGTTGATATAAAATATTTGTAAGTCAGGGTAATCATTTGTATAAGTATTTATTTAGTGAGAAAGTAATAAACGTCCTAAAAAGAAAAAAAGATATACTTAGACACTAACGCTACGTAGTTTTAATATTAAATTGACATTGCCAATGCAATTCAATTTAATATTAAAACTGCAAAGGGATCACCATCCACTTCACAATCAATATTGTGAAGTGGATGGTGATCTCTTCGCAGCAAGCAATCCATCTTACCGTGTAATATTATAAT
Source organism: Amphipoea lucens (assembly GCA_947508005.1). NCBI lineage: Eukaryota > Metazoa > Arthropoda > Insecta > Lepidoptera > Noctuidae > Amphipoea > Amphipoea lucens. Next base: position 506,862 of record OX382368.1, on the reverse strand, counting down.
ATTGCTCTCTTAGTAATGTAATGTACTCATTTTTGTATAGTTTATAATTTATTAGGAGCAGGCTTAGCTCCGTCGCCTTTTGTTTATTATAAGTTGATATTAAAATACTTTGGATTATTTATGTTTTGTTCTTATTATTCCCCGTTTGTCATGTTGTTATCTTATTTATGTAAATAGCATAATCTCAGAATACACAATGTGTCTAGAGCAACACAAAAAGTTAATTTTCATTGTGCGTACTTTAGTAGTCACTATCTCATAGTTAGTGACATTAAAGTTAGTCATGATGTCGCTACGTGACCTATGACGCTTGGATTAAAAGATGACGGACTTTATGATGGAGGATACCACTATCATCAGTAGGTAGCCCGGGTGGGACAGGCGCTGTGCATGGCAGACGACAGTGCACCTGTGTCAAGACATCTATTATATAGAGGTACCTAATCGTCTTATTCCATGAAATTCTTGAACAGAAGGATCTAAAACTCACTGCATGTTGGAGGCATAAATTATTGAGAGTCAGCGAACTGATGAAGGCTTATTAAAAACAAATAAAACAACACATTTTTGTATATAAATTATTATGAACACTTAAAAAATTACTAGGTAGCTAGACAACACTTTACTATGCGAGATTCACAACATTATCATAATCGCGCCACGACGACACGGCGACGTGTCACTGACGCGAACATACGCGCACGCGCAAGTGTACTATATAGAAACGTGCAGAAGACCCACTGAATACAAGTTCTTTACACACACAAATACATAAAGAGGATCGACGAAAAAGAAAAAAATGAAGAACGAAAAAGAAAAGAATGTAAGTAAAGTATGGGCATGCAGTATGGAAAAAAATCAGTGGTTAGATTTTGTTTGCTCAAATAGTGGTAGCCTAATTGAGGCCGCTACCACTGGGCCACCACTGCTCTCAAAGTGCGTGGTACCTGGTGAGTTTTCTGCATTTTTCTATGATGTGGCAGCCGGAGGCAGAAAAGCAAATAAATACATAATAGTAAAACACACATTATGCTCATCAGCGCACGAATTTATAATTATGTAATCTGAAACATATTCAGTTGATTAAAAATGCCTGCAGTTGGTACTGAAGTCGCTACAAAATTAGCTAGCCTTAGGGTTTAGGGGTAACGTGCACGGCTTGAATGTTGAGTCTACAGAAGAAGACAGCACAAGACCGGTCGTTGTTGCAATCTTACGACTGACATAATGATGATGACCCACATGATAATGGTGCCATACTAATGTATGATTGTATCTAAAGTCCTCAAAATACGTAGGCACGGGCGACGCTTTTAATTCAACTTTATTTTATGGAAAACTCTGTAAATCTAAAATTTTTTAATGGACAGTTTAGTTTGATAATGCCAGATCAAGCGCAATCATAATAAGTAATATAATCGAGTTCGTAATTGCTGTATCAGCCTAAGGTTAAATTTCACTGCTTCGTCATAAAACGATAAGTTATATTTGGCTATGAGTTAGTTAGATAGTTTCAACCTTAGTGAAGTTTCAATGTACTGGGAGTTGTTGTCACAAGTGGTACAGCTGTGACAAGGTCAATTATTCCTACTTATTTATGAAATGACTAACATTGTACTTATAGGTGACGTAGGTATACCATTACAATATGCAGACAGACACAAATTAATAAGCCATCGGAGAGATATGGCATTAGCGCAACAGTATGTGCGTATGTGTCTGTTTAGACATATACCTACGTCTTCACAAGTCTAGCCACTAATCTAAACTAAGATCTATGTCAACAATATTCACTGTTTTGCGTAACTATCACTTTTGGCCTAAAGTATTTAATTTGAAAATAACTAGTTAGGTAGGTACTTATTTAGGTAGGTACCAACTTTAGTGCACTTTTAAAAAAATATTATTATAAGGGCTGATTTTTCAATAGTCAGATAAGTTTTAACTGAGGAATAAATATTGACGTGTGACAGCTTTTGTATAGAAAATATGTCAAACTGTCAGATTTATTCTTCAGATAAAAGTTATCCGACTATTGAAAAAAATCAGCCCTAAGGGCTGATTTTTCCAACGCCAGAGAATTTTATCCGAATTTGGAGGTTAGTAAGTATAAGGTATGTATGTACCTATGGAATATACATAGATGTGAATATAAATATAATATTATGATATGGAAATATTGTAAGCCGTAAAGCAAGCTTGTAAGAAGGGCGCTGAATATGTTTCACGTAGACGCACAGCACAGAGATCTTATCCTCACGCGGAGTTCAGAAGTAGCAGTCACTAGTACAACACTATTGTATAAATATTAATTAATTAATAATTACGTTACGATTTGTATTTAAATTATCATACTGAGCCAATAGCCGGTATTAGAAAATAAATGCAAGTAGATACATTGTCTTAAATGACAGTACCTATCTATATTGGAATAATAGGATTTGCATTTATTTAATAGCACCTATAACTTTATATAAAATCAAGTCTTTCAAGTTAACAGTTTAACACTCGCAAACGCATGAAAAGTGGAAAAAAGTCACTCTCGAATAAGTACAAAGTTTGCGAGTACCTAATGACTCTTATGCGACTTCTACAACATCTTGTCCCAATAACCAAATATCACAAAAACCTATAAGTAAATCTATTTAGTATACACAATATCACACCAAAGTCACCATCAGCAACAGTCACTAAAACACTGTCTGTCTACAACTGGATGACAATAATCCTCCTACTATTACTCCGCACACTTCAAATGAAGCTGGCAAGGGTAGCATGACGTCATTAACTTTCTTCTGCTGATCGAGATTCATCAAAAATATCCCTAAAACTAAATCACTGCACTTTTAGCTTATCGACTTCTTTCATAAATCATTAAAAAAGGTTCTTCACACATCACTTAGTTTACTTTTCTCCGGTGACACTGACAGAAAGTCTTGGTACTTCGTCATGTGTGCTATTATTTTGCGTGTGCTCATCTTCGTGTGGTTTGTCCAAGTTCTCAGCATCCATGACGTCATCGGGGAGTGCTGATTGGCTGGTGTCGGGCAGAAGAAGTGCCAAAATTGCGGGGCCCAGAGCGACCATACCGAACACTATGCTTGGAAGACCAGCCATGTATTTCTCCTGCAAGAAATGATATGATTTTAATGAAAATTTTTATAGATTAAGGAACTGGAAAAACATGGCTAAGTAAACAATTATCCAGACGGTGGTGATGAAAGAATATGCAGATTTTAAGATGAAGTGTAGTGTAGTTGGAGTGGAAAAAAAAAGTATTTTCAGGATGCCACAGGTTTGGCCAAGGAACGAGACATTTGGCGCCTTGGCGCCAAACCTTGACCGAAGTAAATGGCTAACTAGATAGGTTAATATCCTCAGCAGCGGGGGATCGATGATTAAGAAGCAGTGGTGAAATATAGCAATAAGAAGAACTTATGTCAGAAACAAATATATGTATTTACCAGTAGTGGCGCCTGTGGAGCGAGCACAGAGCCCAGCCTGCCGACAGTGTTGGCGATGTTTGTAAGGGAGTTCCTGGAGGTGGTAGGGAACACCTCCATGGCCACCACGTACATGGAGAACACGCCGTAGCTGCTGCACATCTTGCCGAACAGGTAGAACAGGACAGACGCCCACCAGATTGCTGGAAAATGTAGCAGATTCCGTTAATTTAAGGAATTTTATTTTTTTACTATTTTATTTAAGGAAGTGAGAAATGTAGGAAGACAGTTAACAGCAAGTAACAATAAAATAATACTCGGTACTTTGCTTAGGATGCCGTAGCAATTACCCAGAAAATTGATAATTAGAATGACAATATCAGCTTCCGGGTCAAGGTGACCAAAATAGGTAACAAGCCATTCAAACATACCCGTATAAAAGTCTTGCAAGTTTAAAAACGAGTCGTAAACCCTTGTGTGTCTCGTGTACTTAAATAGCAAGATTCTTTACAAGTGAGCTTATAAAGCGACAGATCATCATTATCGTTGATATTACATTCAGCAAATAAGACGTATTAAAAAAATGTAATCCTATATATGGAACAAGGGTAAATTCATTTTCTTTTTATTTACTTTTAGATGATAAAATAATGCGTGTTTTAAAAAAGGGAAAGATTTTCTTCCAGAGTGCGATTGTATGGACATAACTCTTCAAACGATGAAAAAAAAAAACATAATAGCTCACAAACGCCATGCGCCAGTAAGAAAATTAACAGAAACACAACAAAAAAAGCGTACTTACACTTAGGTATAAAAGCAGATGAAATGAAGAATACACAACACAGAGTATACGCGACACAGATGGGGGCCTTCCTGCCGAACCTCGTGAGCGTAAGCGCCGTGATGATTCTCGTGGGTACTTGCACGAGGAGTAGAGCGGAGAAGTTGAGGTACTTGTTACCAGACACGCTGGTGGAGTTGATAATGGTGCCGTTGTACACGAAGGTGCAGCAGATGAAGCAGGCCGCGATCAAGAGGACGCGGAGTAAGATCTTTCGTGAACGAAGGACTGAGAGCAGATGAAGAGGCTCTGGAGGGTTTTCTCCTGCCTGTAAAGAGAATAGATTTCTTGGTTATGGTTGTTGCGAAAATTCTGGAGTTAATAATATTGGGATTTATTTTAAACGATTGTAAAATGATTTTATAAGAAATTAAATCTGTAAGTGTTGTCAGTATTCAATTGGTTACAATTACAGCAATCAATAAAGAACTTTTCGGTTAAATGCTCTTTATGCTAAAGTTTAGTGAACCTAATGTAATAAATGAAAACTGCTGATGCTATGTGATCCTCAGAGGATGTTACCCGACGAATGATCAAGCTGCATTATTATTATTATTATTATAGCCTCTATTTCCATACTGAATGATTCAATATGGACCCCTCATCGGGTGAAGGCCTCCTCCATTTTGCTCCACGTTTGTCTGTCCTTTGCCTTTGTGATCCAATTTTCACCGGCTTTTCTTATTATTTCATCAACCCATTTTTCTTTCGGTCTACCTCTTTTCCTTTTGTTTATTGGGCCTTGCCAGGTAGTTACTCTCTGTGTCCATTTTTCCTTGTCCATACGTGTAATATGACCCGCCCATTTCCATTTTTGTTTTTGAGAATGTTCCAAAGCATCTATTATTTTTGTTGTTTTTCTTATTTCTGTGTTTCTTTTTCTATGTTTTATTTGTATGTTTAGCATGCTCCTTTCCATCGCTCTCTGGCATACTTGTATACTGTTTTTTATATTATTATTGTATATCCATGTTTGGCAGCCATAAGTAAGACAGGGTAAGAGGCATGAGTCCATTACCTTTTTCTTGAGATTTATAGGGAGTTTAGATTTTAGGGTTTCTTTATTGCTCCAAAATTTATTCCAGGTTATGTTAACTCGTCTTTTAACCTCATCTTCGTGGCTTGTCTTAGAGAAAGATATTTGCTGTCCTAGGTATAGCTTTTAACGTATTCTAATGTATTGTTATTGACCCGTATTGGTATGATATGGTGGTTCGTCATGACTTTGGTCTTGGTAGCATTTAGTTCTAGTCCGATCTTATTGCTTACTTCATTTAGCTCATTAATCATTTCCTGTAATTGAGATGCTGTTTCAGAGAAGAGTATAATGTCATCCGCAAATCGAAGGTTGCTGAGGAGTTTCCCATTTATATGAATTCCTTTCCTTTCCCAGTTTAGGTCAGATCAAGCTGCATTATTGATTAAAATTGAAACTGAATACAAAGTACACAATACTACAAAGAATGATCTCTTTGTTCCGTCGGAAACTTGTAGTTATATTATCATTGTAGTAGATAACAATGCTCTATTTATAAATTATCATGTTATATGCTTATCCAAATATTTTCTCACAATTAGCGTTATAATTTTATTGTGTATTGTCTTTATCCATATTAGGGTTAGTTGTGTTACCTTGAAGTTTGCTTATCTGTCTAGTGACTACTTATTGATAAGTATGGTCAATTGGGCATCGTAAGTTGGTCACCACGCCAGGACTATAATTGTATAATACAGAACAATGTTTTACGTGATACCACCTACAAGCAGGTGTATCCGGCTATAGTAAAGAAATTAAGTGGAGACATTGTAAAAGTTTGAACCTATATACCTTAAGGGTACGTAAATGCGTAATTTCCATGAAACGACGGATTTTATGTCTCATTCGATAAATTGTTATTAGAACACCATTTTTAGTACAAAGTTACAATTTATTTTACTATTAAAAGGAGGTGGTAGCAAATCCTTACCTCTTGAGACTTGCTATCACCAGCCATCTTCGTCAACATCTGCTGCGCCTTCTTCGACAACTGTATCTTGTTGATTTTGGCTACTTTGTTCAGCACTCTGGCGGCTTCGTGATTCTTGTTATGAGCTAGAAGCCACCTCACTCCTTCATCTACGAGAAAGATGTAGAAGACGACGATGAGGAGGGGGGCGTAGATGGCCCACATCAGGTGTCGCCAGTAGGGAACCTTCCACGCGATGAGGCCGAAGAACGCGCTGCCGATGCACGCGAGGAGATCAGCTATGCAGGAGAACATCACTCGCTGGTTTTGACTCACTGATTCAAGAGCTGGAAAAGGAAAGGATTTAGTTAAACTACAGTTCCTCGTTGAAGAACAAAATATAAATTATTGGTGCCTATAAACGATAAACAGAATCTCTAAGTATAACCTAAGTCACAAGTCATTGTTTAGAAAACTGAAACTAAATATAACATTGTACTATCTACAATTTCATCTATCAAATAATTATACCCTTCATTTTAATAAAGTAATCAACCGTAATGACAATGTACACTGAATGTAACCGCCACGCGCTGACAATACGCAAGTAATAACTGTGTCAGATGATTAAGTTGAATATAATGAAGGAGAAGACTGTGCAACGGAAGATCATTGTTTACACGGATAAATCGCATATGCAGAACTGCAGGTATATAACATGTGACAAAATAAGTCGAGATTATAAAAACGAAGCATTTGAAACATGAAATGAATCACTTAAATGGTTAGATAATATTTTTCTAAAGAGGAAAGTCTTTACAAGAAAGAACAGAACAATGAACTAATTGCATCTGAAAACCGCAGAGTAAAAGCTTGTGGTATTTGTTACGTCATTTGGCGATGTCTTCGGCTGCATCATAATAATAATGTGACATCATATGACACGTGCACACGTGCACAGCCAGCGACTCCCATGACGACAAAAGAAAAGTAAGTATCAACGTTGTTACTTTTACAATGACGTAGTGTAATGGGTCAAGGTCAAGGACAGGAGGAAATTTTACAAAGAAAATTAATTAATTAAACGAATAATGCATTTCAGTGCAATAATTACAATTACTAATAAGGACGCCACATTCAACTAACGAATATTTTCACTATACATAAGTAGGTAGTGATTATATTATTTTCGGTACTAGCACAGAACAATAATAGCAAAAGGAACTATTACACAACTAAGAATATTTTATTACGGGCTCACAACTCACGGTATTGGGTACGCCAAAAAGGCTGCCAAAAAGTTATGACTATTATCTGTATTTACTCTCAGTCCTAGGACAGAGATACCGTGTATCTAGTAGTGTCTCAATAACTATTTAATCCAACATTGACTGGCTCAAGAACGTTACTTCTGCCTTAACAATCAGCACTGACTGGCAAAATCTAGACTATTCAGAAACTTACATAGCACCATAGAAGCGTTTCCGTATCCAAGGGCTGTCTCAAGGAACTCGAAGACCAGCAGCATCCAGTAGTTGACTGAGAAGGACTTGATGAGGCCAGCCACGCCCACCACCAGCGGCGTGCCCACGATGATTACTTTGCGACCATATCTGAGGATACGACAAGGATCAACAACATTGATATGAAAAGTAACACATTATAATGATGAGGCTCTCAGCACGTCTAATCTTTTCAACCAAACAAAAGAAGTATGATCTTGGATATGGACATTAAAGAGATAATTCTATTCTGTCGATGGGTTTACAAGTGAAACCGATTTGTGATGATAACAGACTGGAATTTCGGAATAGGATTCTGGTGATCTCAGATTACTAGATACCTACCGTAAGCTATCTTATTCTATTTTATCTAAGACTAGCTGACCCTGACTTCGTACTACCTCAGAATCATTACCGAAATCAGTCAATCCGTTCTTGAGATATCATATTAAAAACCATTCCATAGAAAATGTATGAGAAAATGAATTTATTACCTTAATTTCTTTTTCGTCAATTTTTTCCATGTTTTAATAGTTATTCTGCTATTCGGGGCCGAGACAAATCCAACAATTTAGATATACACTTATCGAAGGTTGGCTTAGTGCAACTAAACTTACTTGTCTGAAATGAGTCCTGAGATGACGAAGGAGAAAACGAGCCCCAGATTGTGAACGGTGCCGATTAACGTCCTCTTCCACGGCTGACAACCCAGGTTGAACTGAAAATATAATTTTGTTTTTTACTTAGTCCATCATGTAGAAGTGTTGTTTTGAATATTTAGGTTTTGTGTGTGCGAATATACTGCCACAGATATTGATGTAACACAATTGGGTACCAACTGGTACCAACATTCTGGAAATTGATGTTAGCATGGCATTGGGAAAGGACAGCAGCACATAGCAAGTTTCTATAAGAAGCTTATTATTGATTATTGTAACATCATGTGATACGGCTGTGTCGTCATTTGTCGAAGACAGCTAGACATAGTCGTGGGCTGCACAATAAAAATATATGCTCAAACATGTCATCGTGACATGCTTCATGGATTGCTATTATTGATAAGTACCTACTGCATGATTTATAAAACGAAGTTGTATAAAAGGTCTGCTAATCTGTTTTATTGAAGTTACGCTTGCTATCAATGGAAGCCATTGCTGAAGTAACTTGACAATATAATAGGACCTCTTCTAGACATAAAAAACAATCCTGCTGGTTTGTTTTTTATCCCATTTTACATTCCTTCCTTTACTCTTCTTGAATATTTTATGTAGAATAGCTTTCGAGTTACTGGCAGACATTCGATGGATAGGACTATCGTTGCAATGGCTTTTCGGCGAAATGGACTCTCGATCTAATGGCTATTCGAAATTGTGGTACATCGATGCTATGGAATTTCAGCAATTCGGACGTTCGATCTGATGACTTCGGGGAGTTAGCCACCGGGCATATGATATCAAGCAGTAAACCCCAGGCTTGAGATATTATTTAACTATACTCGTATATGACGGATTTTAAAACAATTTTCCGTCGCCGTCTGTAACTATGCCTAAGCCTATGCTTTGTAACTGTGGGCATGATTTAGCGGATATTTGCCCTCTATGATAACTCTATAGTCGTCACAGCGAGCACATGTCCGCTAAACACTATAATGTGTGGTGTTTACTCGGCAGCCGCGCGCCCCCGTGCGTGAAGCGGCCGTGAACTTGCTCCGCGCGACAACGGCCATCATTTGGACGTCACAATAGACAGGTTACAGAACTGATATTAATTTTTGAGGATCTAATGTGTTATGATGATGATGACGAAAAAAAAAATTCGTAACCATGCCTATTGAAGCGATATTTTAATAATAATAATGAGTTAGCTAACGGTTGTCGCAAACCATGCGGCATGAGCCAATGTATCTGTTTCAATGAGAGTGTACTTTCTGAGAAAATCTATGCCACAACCGATTCTCAGAGGAAAACATTGAAAGAAAATCCGGGGTGTACAATCTGCCGAAACGAAAATCTGTCTAAACGGAAACAACCCAGGTTATGCCAAAAGCTAACTTAGGTATGTTCCGTTGGGCATGGTGCCGCTTCACCTGATTCACATCCGACATACCTACACCTCTGTGCTCCTCCCATATACGAGTACATATATTCATGAGGATTAAAACTCCAAATAGCTATAATCATACTCACTTCAGCCACAATACTGTTGTAGTCCTCATAGACCACTTCCTCGCATGGCATGGTTTTGTTCCAGGCGAAGTTGTCGGGCGCGCAGGTGTACGTGAACTCACGGCTGAGGAGGGAACCGTTCCGTGCCTCCTCGTAGGGAGTCATCCTTTGACACGTGCTCGTCTCGTTGGTGAGCGCGTACGACATCCAAGAGGCGTTGAAGCGGGAGTCCGAGGACTCGCACTCCGGGACTCGACATCTGGAAGAGAAGATGAGGTTGATAATCTTAGAAATAAATTCTAAGGTGTATTTTGAAAATTGATGATACGTAATATTGATATTATCAGGTTGTGGGCAACAAACATTTTCCAGTTTGAATATAATTAATTTGTTATCTTTTCAGGTGTATACTTCCACTATATGTCTTGCTGCGGCATTTATACAGGCGTTACCAGATGAAGAGGTCACCATTGGTTTAGTTAGATTTCAAGCAACAAGATGATTGTGATCATCTTAAGGTGGCCAGCAATGAGCTGCTACATGCTATAACTTTACTTATATTATAGTTTGAGGGCACTTCTAAAGATGTGGTATCTATAAAGAAATATATATATAGTTTTATGAGTAGGTAGGTAACAGATTACAGAAACCTTCCCAGAAATGTCGTGTTGAATGCTACACCTCCTCTATTTCCATCATACATTCTCCTTAAGGCTGATTGTAATACTAGGCCAGATGTCGTGTGCTCGACATTGTGTCGCTTCCTGCTCACGACTTGTTTGTATACACGGCATAGTAGTTCATAGTGGACGGTCCTCCGATGAAACAATAACACGCAGCCAGGCGGAAACTGATTGTACTGTGTCTTATGTCATGCGTTTATTATCTAAAGCACTGACTAAGGGAACCTCTGTCAGAAAAGGGCTTTGATCTACAGTCTACTATAATCTACGCAATTCAATTCAATTCAAATATTTATTGCATTCACATATGTATTATAAAAGATCTTAATAATGTTAAATGTTTCACATGGACCCTGTCGGGCACAACAATTTAATATAATAAGGAGAGTAGCATGCTTTAATTAATAATTGGAATCAGTACATAACATAACAATGAAAGGTCATTTAAAATACATTTCATAAAATAAAATAATAATAATATTGTCACAGATTAAAATGTTACAAGAAAATGAATAAATAATAATAAAAGTCAAATAAAAAAAGGTAAATAAAACAAAAGTCACAATATAAAAGCGATAAAAATAAATGTCTAAAAAATTAACAAATTCATAAAGTCATCCCATTAGGTCATCATTAAAAAAATCATTTAGTGTATAATAACATTTATCGACAAATAGTTTTGACGTGTAATAAATATTTTATCGTTTTTTCCATTTTTAAGTCGTTAGGTATTTTATTATATATTTTAATTGATGTTACAGGAGGACTTGTACTGTGTAATTTTAGCCTAAATTGTGGCATTACGAGCATGTTTTCAAATCGTGAACGCGGTGCATATCTGCGAGGTTAGTCTGTAATTTGAATGTAGAAGTTTGGATATTGTCTAACGAATTTACAGATTTCTAGAATATAAATTGATGTTAAAGTTAGAATGTCTAGTTTCCTAAAATACGGTCTACAATTTACGTCACTGTCCATATAAATCATTATCCTAATACATTTTTTCTGGAGTATAAATAAGTCGTTGCTATCTGCACTATTTCAGTCGCCCCTTCATCGCGTCATAAGCTGGATAATGCTATCACAGTCTGGCATTACAAAGCAAATATAATTGGGTAGCATTTAAGCTATCACCAATTTAATTAGTTTTGTGTTTCTTAAATAATAGGGTTTGTCCTCCAAATAGTAGATCTGTCACCAAAATGTAGTCACCAAACAATGCAAGTGACCTAACCAAACCGAACCTCGGGGTGCCCTTCGCTCGCTCTTGCATCCTATGTCGACGGAGCCCCGCTTCGCGGGGCCCCTATTTCTGTGTAAAGGGTTTAAAGTAACCTAACCAAACCGAACCTCGGGGTGCCCTTCGCTCGTTCTTGCATCCTATGTCGACGGAGCCCCGCTATCTGAGAACGAAAATATTTCGTGGCGATAGATCTATTTATTAGGTGATACAAATATTTCGTGGCGATAGATCTATTTATTAGGTGATACAACTTGATGACAAATATAAATTTTGGTGATAGAAAATATAGTTCCCAATATAATTGATCCAAGTTGTCCCTTCAAAGAGGTGGTTTAGTATGGACAAGAATTGGCAAGAAACTATGGTGCGATCAGCTTCCACTCTAGTCAGCTGTTCCTCATCATTTACAATCCAGAACTCCCCAAGTATTATAAGGGGAGCTTCTGTAGGTTAGGTTGATGCAGCTATTTGTGGGTTCAGAAAACATAATATTGTTAAATTTAAAATGAAAGGAGGTCTTGTTATTCATTACTACGTTCTAATAAGTGACAGATCACCTGTCTATGCTATGTTATGACAGGTGTTGTGGAGACAGTCATAGACTTACTCTTAGGAAACAGTGACCGGCGACCGGCGGGACATACTTTTACAAGCCATTCATAGGGAGTGCGTCACTCATTGTGGACGTAAGTGGTGCGAGTGTAAACATTACACTAACAGTGGCGCTTGTGTTGTTGCCTCGTGTTGGTGTAGTAATGTATATCGCTCCGAAATACTCATTTATGTTAAAAACGAATGTTTTGTTAGTTAAATTGATGAATGGATTCTTTAGAAAACATGTGAATACTCTGTAATGGTAACTTATTGGTTTTTCTTTCACTGCTCTAAGGAAATACCCTCACATTATAACTAGCACTCATGTGACTGTGGGTTATACAAGACTTGGATATAGTGATGAAGTCATTAGGAAAATTTATCATAATAACACCAACTGAAATGGTAAAAGCAATTCCAGTAATGCCATCAAGCTCATGTAAAGCCCTCATGGTCATACTACAAAGTATCGGGCAACAGAAGAGCGCCCTTGGTTTATAAAACTTTTTGGGCAATTTATTATCGTTCCGTATTTTGGTGATTCCTTAGTGTCTAATCACAGAAGTTATATGAACATTTCTCTGAAGGCATGATCACGCAACCCGCCACTGTAGCACTCTGCCTGAACCGCAGGCGCACGTGAAACATTGCACAAATCCCGCCAGTAAACATATCAACACCCGCTGCGTCTGCGCACGTCCCGCGATTAGTACACAGAAGGCTTAGTTCTAGTTCATTTCATTATGTTTGTAATATAATATAAACCGAATCTCAGACGAGTTTTTGTAAGCCTTTGAAATTACAATTTAAAAATAATAAGTAAGTACATTCCTAATTAAAACTATGACGAAGCGAGACTTCTGCGTACTCTTACACAGTGTGACGCGTGTGCACCTCAAGGTCGAGCCACCAGATGGGCGGCCATTGTACAATAATAATATGGATTTTATTTACTGCTTTATGTAAATTTCTTGTTTTACAGCTATTCCTATGAGCCTCTGATACGGTTGTTGGACTTGTTGGTAAACAAGACGTTTGCAGCCAAAGTGGTTTTCATGACGTCATGTCAAGTGGTATATGGTTTCTTAGTTTTATTTCCTGATCTATGCATGATCATGGTTAGGTAGTATCTTAGATTTACCATAGTGTGTAGATAAACGTTTGAATGATAGATTTACCTACTAAAATTTGAATCATAAAATGTTCTATCAATACAGCACGCTGTAGTATGTATTATCGTAACGGGTATAAAAAGTGTACTCCCCGCGTCATTGTAAACATTTTTTTCTACTGGACCATACCTGGGAACCTTCTGGTTACGGAGATATTAAAAGTGTTGCTTAGTTTAAAGTAGGTATGTTGACGACTATGTGATGGGTCTTTTTACAAAACTCACTTGTTTAATCGTAGTTTTATAATGTCGTTTTTGGCAGATGTTTATCGAAAACCTGTAATATCCTTTTTTTTAGTTTTAGATTTTCAATGCAGGAAAACGAGAACTTGGTTACGTATATTGGCTATATAGGTGATACTTTAGCGGGAAAATGGGAGCTAAACTGTGTGGATGACGTATGCAACGTAGGTACTTATGAGGCGAGAAATGAATACGTAGGTGGGTGTGGGAGAGCACGAGCGATCGTCACCAGACACACACCTGACGGACACTACGGACACACGCGCAGACCGTGTCACCAGGCTGCGCGTGTTTTAGTTAGTCTCATGTGGAGTATTAGATATTTGTCTTACACAAAACTGATGATGATGACTTATGAGATAAAACTAATGTTTGTACAAAACCTTTTTAGAATCTAGAGAAACTAAATTGAACTTTGGAGAGAAGAATTTGTTTGTTTGAACGCGCTAATCTCCGGAACTACCAGTACTTTCCTTTTTGCATTTGATAACCCAATTCTCGAGAAAGGCTATAGGCTATTTAGTATCACGCTAAGACTCTTAGGAGCTGAGCAAAAGGAAAAAAGGTAAGATAGAACGCTAAGCTCAAACGAAGCACAGATAGTGCCATCCACGAAGATGTGCCCCACTCTCTCCCTAATTGTTAGTGGTTATCGCTGGCTTCCGCACGTGTTTTAGTTTTGGCAATACTCACTAATACGTAATTACTGTGTATCAAAATAATTCAATTTCTAGCGGAATGTTGCACACTTGTACTGTAAGCATTAAAAAGAAGAGTGGGGCGCGTCTTCGTCACAGTATCTTTCTACTGTGTCTTCGTGGTGGCACTATCTGTGATAGCGCGGGCAGGAGATGCGACACGACGTGGTGGGTTGGGAGAACAAGAAATTTCAAGCGGACGAAGTTGCGGGCAGAAGCTAGTATTAGATATTTCTAATGACACAAAAGCTTATTAGAAACTAGAGAGATTTGGAGCTTGACATAATAAATTGAACTTTGGAAATAATAGAATAAGGTCCACTAGCTGCGGTGAATGATAGTCAAAAAGTAAGTTTGTACAAGTCATCATTGCGACGATTCCGATAATGTGTTTCAAAACAAGTCGCCGCTTATCACTTGCGACTAATCGTGAAAGAAAACATCTCGAGAAACCATCACACCTAGGTACCTAATAGGGACCAGGTAGGTACGGTAACATCTCCTAGCCCAGAGATGGCGAACCAATGGCACGCATGCGCCGCATATTTTATTGGGATTTTAGAATACCTAAGTCATCTAGTTTGCAACAGCAGAAATTAGGAAGTTACACTAATTTGTTCTTTCAACTAAATAAATATAAAACTGTTATTAACATTACTGTATAATATTAAAGGCATTATTGTGAAAGTATATGGCTGGAACTAAAGAATATTATTGTGGATAATACCGTTATTTTTCCTGTAGTATCTAAGTCAAGATTGTTTGATGCACAGAGTAGAATAATTTGATGGCACGTCGTGGACACATTCAATATTTTTTTGGGAAAGATGGCACGTAGATGTATAGAGGTTCGCCATCCCTGTCCTAGCCTACAGTATTTACGTAACCTTGTAGATCATTTATAAAGAGAAGAAGCTAGTTTTCTATAAATATATTGAATATGTGGGATGAGTTCGATACTAAATGAAAAATGTCGATGTATGTCGTTGAAAATTTTCTTAGATCATCTGCAGTACTAAGTATAGTCACTCCGTAAAAACTTAATTTGGTGTGTTACTTGAGTTGCTGTCATCCAATATTTTTATTAATATTTGGTTAGGTGAAATTGGAATAAAATTGAAGTGACGTGGGTGAGCAGGTGTTTGTTTTCAGGATACTTAGATTATGTGTTGGTTGTTGTACCTGACCGACGCGACGTTTCGTAAGATTAGGTTGATTACGTGCTAATGTAATTTCCTTACCTGAAGTCAACTTCAGCGGCGGTGAAGACGTAGTTAAAGTTGCACATGGCGAGGAAGGAGTCCCGGAAGGCGAGCAGCAGCAGCAGCAGCAGCTGGTACTTGCCGAAGCTGCCCAGCTCGCTCAGGATGCCGTCCAGGTTGAACTGGCCCTCCCTACTGTCTTCTGACACCTGGACGGAATCAAACTGAAGTTATTAACGATGATCACTACGAGAGACAGGAGCCAGACCCAACGAAAGGAAAGATGCAAGGATTATGTAAAAGATGATTAAATTAGGAAGGAAATAGATAGGAATAGTTAGAATGTTCATCACATTGGAATGGCGGCTGATAGAGATGTGTCGATGAAAAGGTCGACCTCAAATGAATGTGGATGGGGACAGGAGAGTCAACAGGGGGAACAGTATGGTCAGTTGGTCACATTAGAAGCAAAAACGGCCTTCGCCGCTGAAGTAATTATGATGTTTTATTAAAAAGCCAGTAAAAGTCGAGTCATTTCGGAAAAAAACGCAGACAAAAAAATACTGTTGTGATGCCTAGGTACTGGGTATTTAAAACAATAACAGATGGGTGGGAATCCAATAAATTCACGCTGTTGGTAAGCTATCCTTATGTACGTTACATTAAGATAATTTAGCCACTGGGTACCACTTGTCTTAATGTTGATGTTTATTCACAATTTCGGATTCTCAAATGCCCAATAGCCAGGCATTGGCATCTGTTACTGTATGTAAACTTTTCATGGTACAATCAGACAAATTAATTATTTACCGTGTTAGAGCCATTTCACACAATGACTGTCAAACAATGACAGTTCTGATTCGAAAATACGGGCAAATTAAGTAGGTAGTCAATTGAATAAATCAATTTGTAATTATTTTAGCGTGTTAGTTAACTATGCACAAGTTATACAAATAAAGCAAACTCACCCTGACACTAGTTTCCTTGGACACCATGGCGGCGGCTGCTACGGCTGCGAGTTACTTGACACTACTGACACTGCTGACTCTGCTCACACCGCTGAGCATCATCCCTGTAACAACCATTACAGGAATGTATTGCTGCACTCGTACTTCTGCAGTTTGGACAGGCTACATTACTAGTAATGAAACAATGAAAAATTCAAAAAGGTCATTACAATGCGAAAAATAATAGTCTATAATGAAAGACCTTGCTCTATGGTACCCTATGCTGAGGGTTTCATTGCTAATAACTTTATATGGAGTAAAATAATAAATACAGAAAGTTTCATAGAGATAACAAGTGCAAGGTTTTTGATGGCTACAGAACCAATAATAACAGACCGGGGTCAGGGGTTGGTCGAAAGAGATACCGTGGCCCTGGCACAGGCTACTGAAGGAACACGGGTGGGTTTTAGTCAGTAAAAGTCTGACACGCCCTCTCGCTCCGCCCAGAGCGGGAGAAGATATTTGATACCTTCCCACCCAAAAAAAAAAGGTAACACCTAGCAAACCATTAAATTAAAGAAGTTGGTTTAATAGGTAGGTACATTTCCCGGGCAGTATGTGAGAGGAAATAACTATTCATTTCCTGTTTTTTTTTAGATTTGTTGATTAGTACACGATTTTTAGGCGTGTTGCACACACTTGAGTGGGTCCGTATGATTCGGCACACGGCTGTGCCAAATCATGTGCATGTATTGTTTTTATGATATATACATTCGATGTTTTCGCCCGGCCTGTAGCGTATCAAGTCGACCCCCTGTCAACGTCATTCGAGTGCCAAAGGCCAAAGGATTCATTCATTTTTAACTAAAAGGCCATACACGTTATCCGAAAATGTAACCTTGCTCTTATGAAATTACTGAAAAAACTCAGTCACAATTATTTGAAAATAGTAGACAGAAGTACAATTTCAAGGAGCACATCTAACATTTCACCGGCTAGGAGCGTGCCCTCAGCGGACATATCTTTCGGACAAAGTATATGCGTTCACCTAAATGTTGTCTAGAATAGTTTATAATACTGAGCCAGGTGGAAGGAAAACGCGTCCAAGGCCCCTAGGGCACCCGAAGAATACTGAAATCCAGTTGAATCGGGTAGATAGCCTGGCAGCCGACCACAACGAAGCTAGGAAAAGGCAGATGATGAATTATGTATATTACCTCGCATTCCAGGATTTCCACAAGTATTACGAGTAACCATACAATAGTAGAAGCATTGCCATTGTGAACCCAGGCACACCTCGACGCTGTTGTACTTTAATTAAACTCTTAATGCTTAACGATTATTTGTCACAAGTATTTAAGTTTTTAATTATTGTTCTA
This sequence comes from Amphipoea lucens, assembly GCA_947508005.1. Lineage (NCBI taxonomy): Eukaryota > Metazoa > Arthropoda > Insecta > Lepidoptera > Noctuidae > Amphipoea > Amphipoea lucens. Next base: position 488,805 of record OX382368.1, on the reverse strand, counting down.
CCGAACGTAGGTACTTCTTTATCAGTTCACAGTTACGCAAGGAAACCATGCTACACTTGGTAGTGGTGTTTAAACAGGTACCTTTATTGAATTATTAATCAGTTGTTACTTGTTAAGCAACACGAAAATTCAAAGCAGATTCGTTTATGTTTTTGATTCCTAATAGAATCCATATCACGAGTTGAGTAATTTTACCTGGTATCAAAATGAAACTTTCACCAAATAATTACATTGTAATAATTTATTTTCAAAGCGTCCATAATAAGCTCAATTCAGAAAAATATTATCTACATGCGTTAGATATAGACGCCAAAGTTGAAACAAGAACCAACTTTCAGATAAAAATAAAAACACACATTAAAAACTCCACACAACTAAACTTTATAAAATTCATTCAACTAATGAAGATATTAATAGCACTTTTCCTTTTGACATCGATGTGGACGACTTATTTATGCCCTATGATTCTTTTGACATCGATGTGGACGACTTATTTATGCCCTATGATTCTTTTGACATCGATGTGGACGACTTATTTATGCCCTATGATTCTTTTGACATCGATGTGGACGACTTATTTATGCCCTATGATTCTTTTGACATCGATGTGGACGACTTATTTATGCCCTATGATTCTTTTGACATCGATGTGGACGACTTATTTATGCCCTATGATTCTTTTGACTCCACTCAAGAAAACGTCTACCCAAACCATCATCGGTTTTACGGCTTGCTTATTCAGTGAGATAGATGTCGACAACATACAAACATACATGTCACTGTCGTCATGTTGTTGTCGTACATGTACATATAATTATTATTTTAAGTATGTTAGCTTAATTATTATGTAAATATTATATTCCGAAATAAATAACATAAAGAAAAAAAATATTTTACTCAATAATTAAGTTTAAAAAAACTGAAGTGCTAACCTCCTTTGAACAATGTTCAGAAGATCCTGTTATTTGTGAGGAGCTGACTAATTTGACGCCTATATTGTTATGGTAATTAGCATTTTTCACAATAAAGTGTCTCATAGCTTGAGTCACTTTGCTTATAATTAATATCTTCAGATATTGGTTGCCAAAAGTCATGGTTCTGTACATACGAGTAGTAAGCAAGTGACACTAAACGTCTTTGATTCCGCCGGGTTGTGATAAAAACGCAATGTATCTAATAGGGGTCGAGCCCTTTGCCATCAACAGGGCACAAAACCAGACTCCGGGCTGCTACTGAGAGATTTCTGATGTAACACTTTGCTCGACCCTAGAATCGAACCCAGGAGGACTGCATGCTATGCAGCACGCGCTTGTGACAACTAGACCAATGGGGGGAGTGAGGAGTGCATTACAATAAATTGTGTAATCTTTCCATGTTCCACTATTTTATTTTTTGTAAGCATGTCACCTAACATATAACTTTGTATCTAGACGTAAGAACATACTGATTACTGCGCATTTCCTCAAGCTATTACGTTCTCGTTTGTACAGTAATAACATTATTTTCTTAAGCCTTACTAATGGCGCGATTTTACCTCGTTAAAACAATTTGATGTTAAAAAAAATACACACTTCAGGTTCTTTTTCAGATTCTTTGCTGAAATTACGGGTACATATTTGAATTTCGAAAATTTAAATATCTACGGTTAAAATGTCAATGTTCAAAACTTCGAAAATTTAAATATCGAACGACCACAAAACCGAAAATTAAAATAACGTAAGTTTATATTGTCGAATGGTTAGATAACCTACGTCCAATATATCTAAAATCTAATTATCGACAAACATGACATCGAAAGGCTTAAATATCGAAGTACAGATTATCTAATGACGTAAATATCGAAGTACAGAGTATCGAATGTCCTAAATATCAATATTTATTTATATGTTGTGCTACAAAAATTAGTGACAGAAACAAATCGCTGCAAAACCGACTCCACGTGGTCTTGTCTGCCCTACCCCTAGAGTGTAATTTAAGCCCGTGTAGGCGCAGAGGGGCGAGGCGGCCCGCGAGCTGAGGCGGAGGTGGCAAGCCGAAGCTGCGGTGGTGAGCGTTAAACCATCGACGACGATAAGCTCGCGTGGGACCGCCGGAGCCCCGCAGCGCCGGAGCCGTGACAGAAACCATGCCTGCTGCATGATGCATGCTCGCTTGCACTCTGCATGCTTAAAGTGGTGGCGGTAGGCTCCCTGAACAGTTTATAATCAAAGTAAACCAACAATATCATTATTTCAGTATGTACCTACTATTGACCAAACAAAAGTGTTCCGTCTGGAAGCGCGTAGTAACGAGAACAAACATTATTCTGTTGTACACAAACATGGACACTTTTTCAAACTATTAAACGTAGATAATGCCACGAATTTTACGTTTAGTCCACTCTCGACCCCTCGCCCCCTAATAATTAATGTGTCCACTGGACCCCTAACTATAGTTTACTCTCGACCCCTAAGGGTCGAGAGTGGATTTTATTTTCCAGCCAAGTTTTAGTTTCCTCTCGACCCCCAAAGTACAGTTACGATGATAAATCATCAGTCTACCCTATAGTTGCATACTATTTAACTAAAATACCCTTTTATAATACTTTTTAGTAGTTATCTAGCGATTAGTGCATGCACAAGTTATATTCGCAAACATGTCCGATATACCGACTACAAGTGATAATAAGGCGCATTTAACATTTATAACTTCCCAGAGAGGAGGACGTTTACTACTTCTGGAAGGTCATCAATACCATCTCAAGAAAATGTATAAAAACGGAACATCATATTGGCGGTGTATTAATAAGCCTACATGCCACGGAACTGTAACAATATTAGAAGTGGACAGTAAAGTTTTAAAATCAACTGTGCATTTATGTCAAGTGAATAGTGCCAAAAATAAAGTGCAACACATCATGTCACTTTGTAAAGAACAAGTGTCAAAAGATTTTAAACAGACTGTACCATCTATATACTATGATACAGTGGTTGCGCTAAAGGACTCCGAGCCAAATGTTATCAAAGAATGACCACCATATAAAAATGTAAAATCAGGGCTTTACAAACAAAGGAATAAAGCTGCAGGCGTAAAAAAGAGTTGCTATTCGGCCGCCAACGAAGTAGAAGTGCCTAAAATATTTGAGAACTTTTTATTATTTGACTATAACTATAGATCTGAAAGAATATTGGCATTCGCAAGTAGTAAAGGCAAGCAAATGATGTGCAGTGTAGATCATTTTTTTTGTGATGGAACATTCAAAGTTTGCCCCCGTCCTTTTCTACAACTATATTCGATTCATGGCGACATTGGGAGCTCAGAGGAAAATACCAATATTGTACCCTTAGTTTATGCCCTCTTAGGAAGTAAAAAGCAAGCTACATACAACTTATTATTCAGTCTAATAAAAAAAGTGTTGCCTGATTGGAAGCCAAAAAAATTCACAGTTGATTTTGAAAGTGGACCCATGTTAGCATTAGAAAAAACTTTTCCAGAGATACAAATAAAAGGTTGTTTTTATCATTTCAACAGGGCTGTTTGGAGAAAAGCGAATGCTTTAAATTTAACAAAAAAAAAAATTACGCGGAAACATGTAGCTTTATGTACAGTTTTGGCACATCTTCCTCAAGAAGAAATAGATAATGGATTTCTTTATATCATGGAAGACAGCCCAGATGAACAGTGTGTGAAAGAATTTAATGATTATTTCGTACAACAGTGGTTTGAAAACCGACTCATGAAAAATAAATGGTGTTGTTATGGTGAACGACATCGCACCACTAATAAACTGGAAGGTTGGCATGCTATGCTAAATAGAAAATTAGCAAAAACCACCAACATTATACAATTTTTGAAAATTATAGAAGATGATTCCAATTATCAAAAAGTTGTTAAGATGATATCTTCAACACAATCTAAACGAAGATCAGACGATATTGACAACGACAAACGCATCAGTTATATTCTGAATATGTTTGTTAATAAAGAAATACCAGTTAGTCTTTGTTTAGAAAAATTAAGTCCGTTTATTTATTAAGATTGTATACTTGTATGGTAAAAGTAAAGACTTATTGCAGATCATAAAAAAAGTAATTAAAAAAACTATTTTTTTTTTTGCCTTTTAGTTTAAATTTTTACCGCAGTCGGGTCTTTTAGTTTTTTTGATTACTTTTTTTATTTCCAGCTTTTTAGTTTATTTTTATAACGTTGAATATTTTTTATTTTTATTATTTTTGCATTTTTCATTCCAAATTACATGTAAACATTAAAGTTGCATAAATTCTTGCAAGCTATTTATGAAACTCTTTATTTTGATACCCCACTCGATAGGTAATAAGAAAAAAAAATTTTTTTGAAGACCTAATATGGCGCTGAAAATCATGGTCGATTTTCAGCGCCATATTAGGTCTTCAAAAATTTTTTTTTTTTTTTTCAATTTTGATATGTCCAGTGTCACTTTCACAATTAAGAAGAATCTAACGGCACCTCTCAAGCTGAAATCGATCAAGCCGTTTAGGCTACAGAGCGTGCCAAAGAACATACACTCGAAAAACATACCTTCCTTCCGGCGCAGTCGGGTAATGAAGAATTCTACTATAAGTATTCTCTAATATTGCTCGTTTATTTATCTTTCTGTACCTTACTGTACCAAAATATAAATTTTAGGTACTTACCGAACTAGGGGTTGAAAGTGGACGAGGTATGCCTGTCCTTTGTATGAAAATTCAATCTCGCCCCCTGGGGGTCGAGTGTGAACTATGTTTAGGGGGTGAGAGGAAACAAATGAACAAATAATTTTTTAGGGGTCGAGGGGACGAGAGTGGACTAAACGGAATTTTACGCAAAAATTACTGAAATGGTTAATGGTTGTGTTTGCAATGCGAACAATTGGCCATTTTTTGAGTACAAGTGTGACGAGTTGACGACTTAACCGATTTAACATAACATGCAACATTATTTTTATAAATAACCACCAATTTATTATTTGTCGCTACCATTATCAGTCGCAAACTAAATCCAAACCATAACGAACTATTCAACAACCTATGGTCATGCTACGAGATTACGTAGAGGGGCTCTCTACTACGACCGTCGTTAGAAAGCCTTCGCCTACTAAATGATACATTAAACTCGACTGCGGTACCAATGCCACTAACGTAGAAAGGGATTGTTTCGCCTCTACGACTACGGGTCTGGTGTAGCCTTTAGCTACGAAATAATCATTTAAAAACAGGGACAACGCCGGTGTAAAAGTAAGAGTGTAAGCAGTACAGCTAATACATACCCACACCCGAAACAAACTTAAGGTGGAACTAGTCGCGAGCTCGAACTCACTGGCGGTCATGGCCAAAAAGCCCGCTGCCTCACCTGGCTTCGTGTCCGACAGAGATAGTATCAGTGATGAGCAGTTAGACGCTTGTCTACATGCACAACGTCTAGTTCTCACGCACAGAAACACCGTTCTGAACTGAAAGGCGCGTAAAATAATTCGAAAAGTGCTTTCGAGTTTTATGAAAAAACCACTGCATAAATCAATCACAAATAAAGTTCATTGAACTCTTCGATAACTGACCTTTGTCGGCACCGACTTTTTTTTGAAGATTTTACAGTTCTTTTATTATTTATTTACACCCAAATTTACCTTAAAAATAGCATGAAAAACTAATCTTTGTTGGCTCTTAGCTCATAACTTTTTAATGTCTTTTTATTATTTTTATATTCTGTTTCCGTACAGACAAATCTATACTAATATTATAAAGAGGTAAAATTTGTTTGTAAGTTTGTTACATACAAACTACACAAGGGGGTAATCTCTGGAACTACTAGTCGGATTTGAAAAATACTTTTTGCATTTAATAGCCCAATTCATGAGGAAGGCTAATGACCCTTAGGAGCCGAGCAAATAGAAAAAAGTCAGAAAGAACGCTAAGTGATAGCGCGGGCAGGTGATGCGTTGCGACAGGGTGGGTCGGGGGAACAAGAAGTTTCACGCGAACGAAGTCGCGGGCTGAAGCTAGTTAATAATAAGACAAAACGATATCATATTTAACTTTGGATGCACAATGTCAAACAGTGGAGTAATACCCTCCAGAAATTTGTATGGAATAAATATCGACTAGTGGCATCTTAATATTAATATATACAGGGTTATTGGAAAAACCCCAACAACCTCTTAAGAGGTCATTGTACTCATCATTATAAACAACTTTTACTATGGGACCAAACCTGAAATCGCGAAAAAAAATCAGCTGTTCCCTACATTTATGTTCGTATAACTTGTCAAAATGTAGAACAGCTGATTTTTTTTCGCGGTTTCAAGTTTGATCCCATAGTAAAAGTTGTCATAATGATGAGTACAATACAAATACAAAACGTTTATTTCTGTACCAACTAGTATACATTACAATATACAATACAATAGTAGCTACTAGCTAGTATACAATGACCTCTTAAGAGGGTGTGTGTTTTTTTTTTCAATAACCATGTATATAACAGTACCTGCTAGTAAAGTTCTGTATTTCTATCACATGCAAACAATAAAAAAAATATCTTGGATATGAAACTAGAAACTTTTCAACGTGTTCACAAGAAAAACTTCAACAATGCACACACAACCTTTAGGTACACCAAAAACAACAATTGTGAAAAACAATCGGAAACAATCACGAGTTAGGTAGGTACTCATAACTCATTCATACAAAAATTGAAAAAAACATTGAAAGACGTTGTTAATCAGCAAGTTCGGAAACACTAAGTTAGCGGTTGGTAAGCAACGTTATCTACACTCAGTAACCCACTTCTTATTGTTAGGTACTTTAGAGCAACACGAGAAAAGCAACAACTTCGAACGGTTTCTGAAGGGACTGTTCGATAAGTAGGGGGTGGTGCCTTGCGCACACGCCAGTATTCTGGGTTAAAATTGGATTGTGAATAAAATTTTTTGACTAGTCTGTTTCAGGTTTAGAAGCTTTATCTAGGTGATTCCAAAAAAAAAAAAACACAAAGAATTTTATGGTATTCAAATACGTTAAACCACTTTTAAATTGGATCAAAACTACATTTTCAATAGGTATAATGATTTACATAATGATAATATATTGTAAAGGTTCTTTTTTCTTCTTCAAAATAAATGTTCAACAAGTAGATATTGAGTAAGTTCATATTAATTGAAAATCTAACCCATCCCAAGTAGCAAGATGGATTTTCCTAAATCAACAAGGATTTCGTTAAGTCTTTTCTTTCTTTAATACTAAATCGTTTTAAACAAAATACTTTTTTTACTATACTCAGAATATTTGAAGGCTCACTTAAAACTCAATTGAATAATTGATGTACCGTTTTTAAACAAACAAAGAAGAAATTGATTTTGTAGATAAAATTAAGATAATTATTGTTATACCAACTTCTAGAAACTGATTTTTCTGAGTATATTTTTATTCCTTTTTGACTAAAATTAGTAAGTTTAGAGTAAAAATACATTTAACGGGACGTTCTCTTCAAATAGAACCAAGTATAAATATGGATAAAGTGGAAAAATTAAAAAGATCTGGTGGCTTTCGTCGGCGTGTTATAAAATATATAAAAAAATTAAACTTAACCAATGTGCCTACAAGTGCTGCAAACGTTAGCAATGCGATGTTTTCGAGTCGGACCTGGATGTCGTTAACGGATTACGAGGAAGATGATACCGCCGAAAATTTGGAAATCGTACAAGTGGACAGTGATTCCGACTCTAATGAATCGACAGCTGATTGTAACACATCGAAAGTTGACCGTGATTTTGATTTTAGAGACCAATTAATTAATAAAATTAATGAACAGCCCGCTATCTTCTTATTATAATTCAATGTAATTAATAATTGATTTATTCTATGTAATTGATCTTTTTAAAAGTTGATGTTTTTTTTAATATCTAATCAATTTTAATTCAGTTATTTGAGTATGTATTACCTTGGGGTCTTATATTACAGAACTGCTATAAAAAAAACTGCTAAGTAGGTAGTTATATTTGGTCAAAGTAGGGTTTTACTGAAATATAGCGCTTATTATAATATAAAAATACAAAATTTAAACAGTCGAAATGTTAGAAATGGTAGTTGAGTGTGTAATAAACAAAAGTAGGTAAATAGATAAGATGAAAAGATATTGAAAAGCTATTTGGTATTGGCACGTCATTGTGCGAAACAAAATAAAAAGTCGAGATTCTTAAATAAGCAGAACAGAAGTTATTAATTAATTATTTTTCCTGAGTTTGGGTGGCCTCTAAAGAAATGGGGATTGGATAGCTTAAGTTATTTAGGCAATATATCAATTAGTAAGCTACTTACCGCTGAATTTGAATCCTTGTGTTCTGTTATGCTTCGTCGAATTCAAAAATTGGCGCCGATTCCCTTGTTCACAAACTAAACTAAATTTAAGTTCAGTGCATCTTTTTCTTTCTATTTTATTAAGAAAAGGACAGAAGATAAATGTTAGTTTAGTCCTGTCAAAATAAGATACTCCATAGACAAGTTTAGACGCAATTAAAAACTTGCCTACTAAAAATACGTCAATTTACGTCAGGCGTTGACTAATTTGACAGGGCTAAACTAATATTTATCTTCTGTCCCTTTCTTAATGAACTAGAAAAAAAAAGATGCACTGAACTTAAATTTAGTTTAGTTTGTGAACAAGGGAATCGGCGCCATTAGGTACCTACTCATATTTTTTCAACTATCTTGTATAGGTAAACCTGTGTTCACCACAAAATAAACAAGAACCACACAAGAACAATAAATGACAAGTTAAGAAAACATTAAGACGTAATTAACTAAATCAAATTATAGAATCACTTACATAATGCCAAACAAATTAAATAGTACTTCACCAATACTATTTTTAGTAAGTATAGGTTATAATTTCTCTTAACTAGCACTACTTCAAGTGTAACTTGTCTTTACTTTGTCTGAACTAGCCTTACAAAATCAGTATTGTCTAAAATCTTACTTCGTTAGGAAAAAAAACAACCGACTTCAAAAAAAAAACTATAAAGTGATATGATAAATAACTTTAATTTCGGAAGTCGGTGTCAAAAAATGAAAATGCGGAACCAACGACACCGACTTCCGAAATTAAAGTTATTTATCACTTTGTATTTTTTTTTGAAGTTGGTTGTTTTTTTTTTGTAAAAAAGTTTTTATTTTTCACTTTTTAGTTGTACCTACCCCACACAAATTTAATTAACACTAGTGCATTGAAGAATTAAAGACCGACTAGAATAATCATCAAAATTCGCATAGAAATGCCGAAGATGCAGTACGTTTATGCATATAACTTCGTACATAGGAATAGTTACCTAATGTATTATATACTAAAACCTTCCTGAAAGTATGTAGATCACATTAGTGAAAGAATAATCAAAATTGGTTCATTCGTTTTTGAGAAAATCGCGGACATACAAACATACATAGATACATACATACATACGGGTCGAATACAGAACCTCCGTTTTTGAAGTCGGTTAAAAATAAGATTTAACGCCATTTCGCACTATAAGTGAAATTACAAAAAAAAAACAACCGACTTCAAAAAAAGAAACACTACAGAGATAAAAAAAATTAATTTCTGAAGTCGGTGTCAAAAAACAAAAATGCGGAACTAAAGACACCGACTTCCGAAATTAAAGTTATTTATCTCTATGTATGAGGATATTTCCAGAGCCATGCATGGCTCTAAAACTCACTTCACCGTTGTCATGGGGGACTTTAACGCGAAACTGGGTAAACGAAGCGATGATGAGCTGCGAATGAGGCAATTTGGAGTTGGACGACGGAACCACCGGGGCCACCTACTGGCTAGTTTTATGGAGAAGGAAGGCCTCTTTATGATGAATTCCTTCTTCAGAAAACGTGAGCACAGAAAGTGGACCTGGCAGAGCCCGTATGGTGCAACTAAAAATGAGATTGACTTCATTACGTCGACGAAGAAGCAAATATTCAATGATGTCTCTGTGATCAACACGGTGAAAACCGGGAGTGATCACCGCATGGTAAGAGGCACATTGAACTTAAATATAAAGCTGGAAAGGTCTCGACTAATGAGGTCTACGCTCCGCCCAGCGTATCCAAGTTCAAAACCCCGAGAGCTTTCAGCTCAAACTTCAGAATCGTTTCGAGTGCCTGGGGAGCTCCGTGGACGAATATAACGATGGGTTCGTGGAAGCTGTCCATACGGTCGGGTCTAAGATCTTCAAGACCCGTCGTACGAATACGAAAAAGAAGCTCTCTGATCCTACTTTGCGGCTCATGAAGGAGAGGCGCGAGATGATCCTGCAGTCTTCAGATGATGTTCTAAAGTACCGGCGGCTCAACAGACAGATCTCTAAGTCCTTGAAAAGCGACCTTCGCCGCTTCAATACAGATCGTATTGAGGAAGCGATAGAGCAAAATAGAGGCTCCAAGGTTTTTGCTAGAGATCTGTCTATTGGGCAGAGCCAGCTTATGAAACTGAAGACTGATGATGGCAGGATCGTATCCGCCAAACCTGAGCTGTTGAGAGAGATCGAGAGGTTCTATGGACAGTTATACACGTCAACAAGCAACCCCGTTACGAATCTGGCAAACGACCCAAGAGCTAGATTGACCCGACACTATACCGAAGACATCCCGGACGTCAGCCTGTACGAGATTAGGATGGCTCTGATGCAGCTTAAAAACAACAAGGCACCGGGTGATCACGGAATTACGGCCGAGCTCCTGAAGGCCGGCGGAAAACCCGTTCTTAAGGCCCTTCAGAGGCTGTTTGATTCCGTCATACTCGAGGGTAAAATACCACAGGCATGGAACAGAGGTGTGGTGATACTTTTCTTTAAGAAGGGTGACAATGCCCTTCTTAAGAATTATAGGCCCATCTCACTTCTGAGCCATGTCTACAAGCTGTTTTCGAGAGTCATCACGAACCGTCTTGCGCGCAGGTTTGACGACTTCAAGCCTCCCGAACAAGCCGGATTCCGTAAAAGCTTTAGCACCGTAGACCACATATATACGCTGCGACAGGTTATACAGAAGACCGAAGAGTATAACCTGCCTCTCTGCTTAGCGTTTGTGGACTACGAGAAAGCCTTTGATTCGATCGAGACATGGGCTGTACTGCAGTCTCTTCAACGGTGCCAGATCGACTATCGGTACATCGAGGTGCTGAAGTGTCTGTACGAAAACGCCACTATGTCAGTTCGACTTCAGGACCAGACCACGAAACCTATCCTTCTGCAGCGAGGTGTGAGACAGGGAGACGTTATCTCTCCGAAACTGTTCACCGCTGCTCTGGAGGATGTCTTCAAGGTTCTGGACTGGAAAGGAGCTGGCATTAACATCAATGGCGAGTACATAACTCACCTTCGGTTGGCCGACGATATAGTAGTCATGGCTGAGACTATGGAAGACCTCAGTACAATGCTCGATGACCTCAGTAGAGCCTCTGAAAGAGTGGGTCTGAAAATGAACATGGACAAAACGAAGGTCATGTCAAATGCCCATGCAACACCCACTCTCATGAAGATCGGGAACGCTACACTCGAAGTCGTGGACGAGTATATTTACCTAAGACAAACTGTCCAATTAGGTAGGTCCAACTTCGAGAAAGAGGTCAATCGTCGAATCCGACTCGGCTGGGCAGCGTTCGGGAAGCTACGCAATATCTTCTCGTCCCACATACCGCAGTGTCTCAAGACGAAAGTCTTTGACCAATGCGTGTTGCCAGTGATGACATATGGCACTGAAACGTGGTCGCTCACAATGGGCCTTATTAGAAGGCTGAAAGTCACTCAAAGGGCAATGGAGAGGGCTATGCTTGGAGTTTCCCTGCGGGATCGAATCAGAAATGAAGAGATCCGCAGGAGAACCAAGGTAACCGACATAGCCCGAAGAATTGCCAAACTTAAGTGGCAGTGGGCAGGGCACATTGCTCGCAGAACAGATGGCCGATGGGGCCGAAAGGTTCTGGAGTGGCGACCGCGTACCGGAAGGCGTAGCGTTGGAAGGCCTCTCACAAGGTGGACCGACGACCTTGTGAAGGCCGCAGGAACTCGTTGGATGCGAGAAGCACAAAACCGGTCGAAGTGGAGGTGTTTGGGGGAGGCCAATGTCTAGCAGTGGACGTCTTTCGGCTGAAATGATGATGATGAATGATGATCTCTTTGTAGTGTTTTTTTTTTTGAAGTCGGTTGTTTTTTTTTGTAATAAAGTTTTTTCACTTTTTAGTTGTACCTTACCTACCCCACACAAATTCAATTAAGTAACACTAGTGCATTGAAGAATTGAAGACACCGACTAGAAGAATCATCAAAATTCACCTAGAAATGCTGGCGCAGTACATTTATGCATATAACTTCGTACATAAGAATAATTAACTAATTTATTATATATTAAAACCTTCCTGAAAGTATGTAGATCACTTTAGTGAAAAAATTATCAAAATCGAATCATTAGTTTTTGAGAAAATCGCGGACATACATACATACATACATACGGGTCGAATACAGAACCTCCTTTTTTGAAGTCGGTTAAAAAATGTAGTACTCTGCCTCTGTGTCTCTCTCTGTTAATAATTGTTTGCTGCACCAGACGACGTCATTACGTCAGCGCCGGTTGTCGCTGAAAACCAGCGCTGGGGCTCTGTCCTGCATAGGGTCGCAGCATAATGCTGAGCGATAGCCGTTTTGCGTGGATGTGACGTATGTTTCCCCCTACATTTTTATTTTATTTTTTGTGTTTATGTTCTTTTTGCGTCATTTTCACCGCAAATATACGTATTTTCTTTCTTTCTTTTTCTTTCTTTCATTGGCGAAGGGTGAATTTATGACAGAGGTACATAAGCCGGAGAAAAAAAAGAAAAAAAATGTCAATAAACCGTTTCATTAAATTGGTTTCTATTTCGATCTACTTTTCTAAGGTATGAGCTTCATGCGAATTAGCAAAAAGTAAACACGGCGCGGCCTAACTCATTATGTTTGTGTTTCTTATTTTCAAAACATAACCTTGAAAAGCATGTTTCCTCACAAAGCAAATAATCCGAACAACAATTTACTGTTATTAAGCCATCCTAAAGATCCTAAAAAATCTACTCTAAATAAGTAATTTCAACTTAATAACTATATACTTACCCCAAATACCTAATTTCAACGTACTTTCACTACACAGGCACACAAAACCAATAAACTTCAACTATAATTCTAATACTAACTAAATAGTAAATACAACACACTAATCACCAATAATAAATTCAACGAATACAACAAAATGGAAATTAACTGATACAAGTGTAAACAAATTATTACGTCAAAATAATGTTCTACACATGAATTGTCATGTCCGAAGCGTTACGAAAGGCAGCGAATACCACCGAATAGCGATATTGCTCCATCTCGTTCACGCGCACGCATTTTCACTCAAGATAACCCGTCTTTTTTACCGACTTCACAAAAAGGAGGAGGTACTATGTTCGGATGATTGTTTTTTTTTTGTATGTTGGTCATCGAATACTCCGCCAATTGTCGACGGATTTTCAAAATTCTTTTTTGTTCGAAAGTAAATAGTTCTGAGGTGGTCCCACTGTCACCAAGTTAGGATTTGATGATGGGATCTTAGAGAAATCGAGGGCAACCCTCAAATTTTATAGGCTCACTTATTGTTTTTTGCATATTTTATGAAGTATCTTGTGTATTTTCGTATGGTTGTCACCGTCTCAGGTAGCTGGGCTGATGACAGAAGGTACAACTCCTTAACAGTAAGAAGTTACTCGAACAGGCAAGGACTGTTTCAGTAAATTGTTTTGATGTTTGATAGGGCATTTTATAGTAACTCGTGCATTTGCTCTCGGAAAACACCATTTGGTGAAGTGGAACTGATGATGAAGACCACAGATGACCACCGGAACTACTCAATAATATCTAAGTATTTCTCGGGTTGCGATTCGATTACTTTAATATGGTTACTGAGCAATTTATGCTCGTCACAATGTGAATGGTGATATGGAGCTGATGGTGGACCAGGAGAACTCCTCAACAATTAGCTTCCCTGCATCGGGAAAAGCAATATTTAGTAAAAGGCGATGAGCAAGTTGACACTAGGCTATTGTAACTTAGATAAATTATAAGCAGACCCACTAAAAAGCGTGAAATAAAAACTTTTTAACAAAAAAAAAACCGACTTCCAAAAAACACTATAAAGTGAAAAATAACTTTAATTTCGGAAGTCGGTGGCAAAAAACTAAAATACTGATCCAAAGACTTCCGAAATTAAAGTTATTTTTCACTTTGTAGTGTTTTTTGGAAGTCGTTTTTTTTTTTGTTAAAAAGTTTTTTTTCGGCTTATATTGACGCTCAAAAATTAGCAAGCCGCGTGACCTGGTGACGTCATGTCGAGTTTATTTTCTATAGAATATATATTCACGACGACAAGCCGAGCGCGCCTACGAGTTGTACGAGTATTAGAGCAAATTTTTGTTGATGGGAAAGAAAGACTAAACAAAAACATTTATTGTAGGCGTTTTGCAATGCTTTAATTTTATGGTGTATTAAATACCTGTAGTATGATATGATTATATTTCAATGATGAATTGACTATAGAGTGGTTGTGTTCTGAAGGGAAGCCGTTAAGAATCGGCTTGTATGGAACCTTCGCCACTGTCTGCACTAAATGCCACAAAATTTTTAATTTGCAATATTATTATACAATTTTTTTTTTGTTTTCTAGTATTTTAAAAGGGCACTGATTTAAAGAGGCAGTTATAAATAGCGGTTTTGGTAAGTTAAAAATTATAAATGGCACGTTTAATAACTAGTTCAGCAAAAATGAGTAATAAAAAATATATGAAATGGATCAGTGAATTGAGCAGGAAAATAATTAAATGGGCGGTAAAAATTATTGAACGAGCGGTTATGTGTGGGCAGTAATAAATCGGATTTTGTCGGTAAGAAATCTCATTCTAAGCAATTCTATAAACAATGAGGTGGTAAAGTAGTTTTCGAGATATAGCGGTGTGATGGACGGACAGACGGACGAAGTCGCACCATAAGGGTTCCTTTTTACCTTATGGATGAACCGGATGAAACGGGCTTCTGTCAGCAGAACGACGGAGCCCCGCTGCGCGGAGCTCCTATTTCTGCCTGCAGGGTTTAAAGGAACCTAACCAACCGAACCTCGGGGTGCCCCTGACGTCGACCGTCTAGGGTTAGGGTTTCTGTCAGCAGGTCGACGGTTCATCCATCCGTTGTCACCGCTCGCTATGATCTGCCGAACTATTTATCGAACCGCTCATTCCATCATTTTTACCGCTCATTCAGTTATTGGACTGCTCAATTATTTTTAGAATTGACATTGTATGATAAAATAACCGACTAATTGATTTTTTATTACTGTCCATGTTTTACTGTCGGAATAATTAATCAACTGCCATTAAATTAAATAACTGCTCAATATGTCAATAGTCATAGTCAATAGGTCTTTCTATGGAATGCGCTCCCTCTGAACATCAGGACGGCAACCAGTCGGTTATCTTTTAAAGTGAAGGCACGTGAACATATTCGGCAGAAGTTGGCTGTAACATCCCAGCGCTGATTTGCTGGATTCGTTTTCTCCTCTACCGATCATTTCTCCCCTGAGAGTTCATGTGGTTTATATGTATGTATGTATGTATCTATGTATGTATTCTTGTATTTTATAGTCATTTCCAAGCTAGTTATTCTGTATGTTGCACCTGCCATGTTTTGTCTCTGCATCACCCTAAGGTTGACTGGTAGAAAATGCCTCAGGCATTAAGTCCGCCTTTGTACAGTATTTTTTTTTTACTTGTGCATAAAGTTTTAATAAATAATAAATAATAAATAAATAAATATGTTTTTCAACTGATCATAGTAACATCTCGAATATTTAAATAAGAGCTCAAAAAATTAGTTCCCTTTTAAAAGCCCGTCTGTTTTATAGCACTATCTATAGATTTTACACGAGAAATGATCATGCGTTTTAAATTTCCAATGCATTCAACGACATAAGAAAGCCTTTTATAGACATAAAAAAAAATGTTGTTTAATCGTCATTTCCATAAGTCTTAAAATACTTTTTAAAAGTTCATCATATTTTCTATAATAATATAACTTATAGCACTTTAAAGCAAAATAAGTTTTTATTTATTCTTCACTAAGATAAGATCGAATATCTGCAATTCAAAATTGATAGTTTTAATTAGGTATTGTAGATATCTTAAGTCTATTTCTTTATCTTTAGTCAACCTACAAGACATCTTGAAGACAGTGTTTAAGAGTTCTGCAAAACCATATTCTTATGTAGGGTTAAAGTTTATCTAAACAGTAGTATTAACTCTATCTCAACAAGTTCTTAAATGCTGTGCCTACTTTTACTTAACTGACCCTTGGAGTGTATCTAGAAGATATCTTGAGGGACATAATAGTTTTAGCCAAGACAACAGCTGGAATTCGTCTACTTGTCTTCAAGATATCTACTTACAATACCTTTTTAAGACATTTGTTTGCTACTTGGGATATTATTTATGCTTGTCTTCAATAATGGTTTTTTTATAAACTCGCACTAAAATTCCACGAATTTTAAAGTTATCAACTCACAAAGATGTTCCGGATTTTAAGAACTCATTAATCTTCACTGACTCCCTTGAAATTATTTTTGGTCACAAAATTATTTATACTAGCAGCACAAGCTATTTTTAAAACAACATGTAAGTGCCGTCATTTTGATGTTTTAAAAGATTTTTCTTAATTTATAGATCCATATAATAAAGTTATATTTTTGGTTAATCCTATGGAATATTCTTTTAAAACGGAGAATGTAAAACTTTTGAGCTGAATTTCGAAAGCTTCCACAGATGCAAAGTAAGTATACCCACAATTGAATACAAATAAAACAAATAGACTCAAATTGACAATAGATCTCTAATCAATAAATTGTTATTCGAACACTGATTCAGTGAAAATCGATCCTCATCTAAGAAGACCGTTTTCCCGAAACACTCGCGAAAAATAAGAAATACTTACACAACACGGCACCGAATGTAAGCTCGTTACGTAAAGCTATTACAACACGAGAGCAACTGAAAGCCACGGAGCATTTCCCTACGTTTATATACACAATCGAACATAACCACCTAACGCGTCGGCAATTACCTACTTACTTACACAAGCCACAACAACTGCGAGCGTGCATCACTCGCCGAGGCGATGCGACGTCCGCGGACACCCTCCCGGTTAGTCATGACACGCGGAAATTGGAGACAAAAGGAAAAGCTGTAGCATCTGCCTGAAAGTTGCTACTCGCTACCTACACTATGTACATAGGTACGTGGTTCCAACAACAATGTTTTAAAAGTACTACACTTTATCAGAGATTTTTTAACTTACACATAGGTTTTTAAACTCTGTCTGTATATAATGTTGATATTTTAAAGTAACAATGGTTAAATATTTCGTCAAGTTTACCTGCCCTTATGCGTCACTGACAAAATGTGCGTTACTGTATTATTACTAATCGCAGCCCCTATTGTTATATTGAATCAAATAAATATAGATAAGAATAATAAGGATATAAACGGGACGTATTTACCAAGTCGTGTCAATATTAATTCATAGTAGGTAAATGCCAATTACAACCTCTATGATTAATTGAAATCGGGTCAGTCAGATCTAGGATGGCAATGCAGATAGATATCTTTCTGCATTTTTCTTCAGATACCATTATTTAGGTTATCTCAGAAACCCCTTCACATTCGGGACCTAATCACCCTCCCTCTCCCTCTTCCTCTCTCCTACGTTTGCTGTGCTCGACGGGTCCACAAGGATCATATTCTGTAAAACCTACCACCTAAGTTCACATGTGGAAGCAATAAATATATGTATTGAGTACGGTATTGAGTATTGAATCATTTCAGTCATAGTACTTGTTCCCTGACGTGTCAGGTTCGCCATTATGTCAACTATACTTCATCTAGTCACCGAATTAATTCCGATACCTATCATACATACCCTGATTTTTGGTTTTACTTAATCTTCGGGATCGTTCCTAACGCGCAACGGCACGGCGGCGCGTAGGTACTATTCGTGCAAGACAATGAACAACATTTTAGAACTTTGGCCATTGAGACTTTTGAATTTTGGCAATAAGAAAAATAATAAAGGATTGAGACAAACCCCTGATAAAAATGACTATAGAAATAACCGATAAGCCCAGCTATGAGAATGCGTGGAGAATCCAACGTAAACTCTGACACGGTGAACTTGACGCCGCGGCATAACAAGTGATGTGGCCGCGACAACTGAACCTGCCGTGTTCGTGGGTTAACTCATTTTTATCGTTATGAGGGTATTTTGATCTAACTTATCGTGAGCAAAAACGTCATTCGAGTCACAAATGGATAATTTCCATAGGTGTAGTTTACGCAACATGATATAGGATTTATGAACCTAGATGATGGTAAAGCGGCTAATCATGAAACGAGAGGTGTCGTGGGAGTCGTGGGACTCCCGGCCGGAACGAACGACTGAGAGCTAGCCCGAAAAAGTGAACAGGTCATGAGTCAACATGTGACACATGTGTCGGCCTAGCTCGCATTAGTAAGGTGTGTAGAGGATAATGTGTGATATTGAACTTCGATCCAATAATAAAATAACACTACCTTGGAAAAACGTGCGAGTTTATCGTTTGTATAGTAAGAAATTACTTGTTCAATCTGAGAGTTCATCCAAAGATGCTTACATCGCCCGTCCCCTGGCGCGCAGGATGTGCGCGGAGAGGTTTGCATTTGTTTCTTACAAGCGCGGCCTTGGGATTCAGTGGAGGACCCCGCCTACATGCATGTACGTACAAAGCGAAGCTAATACCTTGCTTACCCGAGGGCAGCTGTGGAGCGGCGCCTTTAGCCTTGCTTGCATCACTAAATGTGTTCAGCGCTAAACATCACGTCTCTGTCATTTTCAAACGATTTTCAGAAACAGAAGGATGTTTTAAATCCATTTAGCGCTAAATGTATTTAGTGATCTGTGGTGCAATTTCCTTTTGTAAAACGGTAACTAGAAAGCTACCCTAATAGGAACGTAAGCCGTCGTCAAAGATAACTCGCGTGAAGTCACGTGACATCACTACAATGTGCGCACTTACTCCACAGCAATAATAATAATTGTTGTTGTTCAAACGATCTGTTTACTAGATCCTGAATCACGATTCGAGATACAACAATACCGGTGAAGCGCACGCATGCGAATTTTACGTGCAACACTGCTCTACTCACTGTCAATGAGTATCATACTGTTAGATTTGTCACGTTACATAAGAGTTTGATTATAAGTTTTCTATAAATAGATGATATAAGTTAGCTTCATGTAGTCTCTAATGGTCTGAATCTAGTTGCATGTAGGTACAGACGCGACCCATTCATAATTCGGTCCATTGATGGAGTCACGGTATTGTTGAACAGATGCAGTGTATGTTGATCTTCTGGTTTACAATCGACGCTGTGCCCTCCACTAACGTATAAGATTTCAGGCTGTTTTTAGGGAACCGACTTTAAAAAGAAAAATAGATTCTACAATAGATCTCTTTTCTGTCCGTCTGTCACAGAGGTTTTTCTCGAGATCTATGCAACTTAAGAACTGAACAGTTGTACTTTTATGCACTATGACCAGAGCCATAAATACTTCAGCATGTTCGGAAGTTCTGCTGAGGTTCAATTACCGAATAATACTCTTTACTTGACTTATACCAAAAATAAAGTTTTAATAAACTTCCAATTCATTTATTTTGGTAATTTCATTGTCAACTGATCAACAAGTACACAAAGTGCAATTACCTAAGACATCGGTAACTATATAATTATGTAATCACTTGTTTATGAAACACGCCGACTGTGCCGCCGCGCCGCCGCGCTTTGTCAACACTCCACAATACTGAGAACCTTACAGATCAAACGAGGCAATTTTGTAAATATTAAATTGTTCCGCCTCCATTTGTAAAATAATAACACCTTAGATTCCCATGAAAATATTAGTTGAGATACCAATAACATTATTATTATATATAATTATAAATATTTGCATTATGTCGTTATACGTTTGAAGATATCAAAATATTCTCCGATGAAGGAGGATTGTTTTCATAATTATTATCTACGCCATCGAGCCTCTACGCAGCATCTACGAGAGCGTAGCACAGCGTAGCCGTAGCCGAGTGAATGGCCTACGAAATGTTGGTACCTATCTTTGTTTAGCGCAGCGCGAGTTCTTATATATTATTTGTAGCAAGCATTTATACATTAACTGTAAGGTAGTAAATACCACGACTGTACGGTGTAGCCCAGTAGGTATATATATCCCTAAAACTACTTGATAATATTAACCGACTTCAAAAAGTAGTTTAGCTTTTTTTTGGCATTTGTTCAACAAACAAACGATCAAATAAAAGAGCTCAAGAAAACTATTACATATGTTATGCGCTTATCAACAGTTTGAAGCAGTGTACCTACTACGATATCGCGACACTATCGCTGGCCGCAGTTTACGATTGTAAGATGTTATATGACGCTCGTAGATCTACTGTTTTAATGTAACGAGTAGCAGTTGGCTATGGCGTCCTGGTGATCACACACAACTATAAATGAGTAGCCAAGAAGAACTCCTGAGCCGTGACAAGAGCATCCAGCACGACGCGTTACTTTGCCATGAAGACAAGCCAGGTGGAGTGACGTCACACGGTCGGCAAACGCGTACTCTTTCTTCTTTTTGTTGGCACCGATTAATGTTGCCTGCTATGAAACTACCATGAAATCACTTAACAATCAGATACCTTTTATCTGAAGAATAAATTATTATTATTATATATTCTTCGGATAAAAGTTATTTGTTTATTGAAAAATCAACTCTGATTACATTTACCCGTGGAATAAAACGAACAGACTTTCCATACAAACTGGAAAAAAATTATTTAGCGATTCAACATAGCTGCCGGGGTTATACATATTTGTGTCCTTGTTCGCTTAACGCTTCACATTAGAACTCTGTCACCTGCCAATGGTCTTGTAAATCAAGATTTAGACAATTGTATGCGGACGCAGGACGAGGTTCGTGAAAAGTTCACGTGTGAATAGCAAGTTCTACTCTCTCTTTAGTTCTCTAAAATCTAGCAAATGTCGAGGCTATAATAATATGCTTAGTGCTCACTAATAAGGTGCGCAGTTGTTAACCATTCAGTGAGCTTTCACTAATCGAGGCAAAGTGGAAAATATTCAGTAGGTACCCTTTAGTTACCTAGGAAATTGTGTCGGTACTGAATGCATTAAAAATTATACAAATATTATTACTATTATTATAAGACTATGAGCTTGTAAATGACCTAGGTAGGTACTAGTAGGTAGGTATATCATATATCATCATCACCATTCTCCTGCCTTTATCCCAATTCACTTGCGGTCGGCGCAACATGTACTTTTCTTCCATACTTCTCTATTAGTCGTCATATCGGGAGTCAACCTCCTTCCAGCCATATCATCTTTCACACAGTCCATTCATCGTGTCAATTCGTGTCTATGGTACTTTCCCTACTCTTATATCCTTTTACATTCATAATCTATACATATAATAAAATCGTAGGAAAGTCAAAACGGTACATTGAATATTTTTTTAAAAGAATACTTGGGGCGTGATCTACAATCGATATCGAAGCCAAAAATATAGTTTTTAGAATTTTTGTCTGTTTGTCTGTTTGTCTGTATGTCCGGGATAAACTCAAAAAGTACTGCATGGATTTACTTCAAATTTTGCATGAATATTACTAAGAGGTCGGGTCAACATATAGGCTACATATTATCACGCTATCACCTATGGGGGAGGAGCTGTGAATCTTTATTTTTCTTACGCATTCTGTGACAGCGTGTAATCTAACGACGCATATTTAAATGTTGTTTTTCAGTAAGCCATGCTATTATCTAGCTTTACACTATAAAAACTACGCCATTTAAGTAACTTAAGCAGAAAAAACATAGTTTAATGAATTTTAGTAGTATAAAGAAAATTTTGAAGCAGCGCCATCTATGAGATTTCATAAAAATCAAATCAAGTTACATGTTGACACTTTTTGGAAATTAATCATTTAAATTTGATCATGTTGGCGAGGTTAGTAGTTAGTTATTCTTAAAATTCATAGATGGCAATGTGCATTTTCTTCATAAAAGTTGTATCGTATAGTTCGTTTTGACAAATTCAAGTTCCAACAAAACCCTTAAAATCTTGAGCAGAGTTGAGGACGACAATTAAAAAAAAATGCGGTGTTAAGTATTACAAAAAAGTTATGTTTCTACTGGAGACGAAGTCGGAGTAACTGATGAACGCGTGCTGAACACCTGTCTCAGTTCACTTCAAGATGTGGTCATTTCTATCGGCGGCAATCCACTGATCGAATATGGGTTACCAGCTCCCCAATCATCACCGCATCAAGACCGTGTAAATCGGGAGTATAACGCTGAGACAAATTACGATCCGGGCGAAATGACCATGTCGTTTTGTTCTCTTCAGAGCAAAAACAAATTTATGACACCGTCCTTGAAAGCGTTGGGAAAAAACCAGGGTCAAATGTTTTTCTTGGAATGCGTCTGGTGGAACAGGAAAAACATTTGTTACCACTTGCATACTTGCAGAGGTCAGCAGGCAAGGCAAAATTGCTATTGCTGTAGCGTCGTCGGGAATCGCTGCCACACTGCTTCCGAGTGGCAAGACAGCACATGCCATGTTTAAAATTCCTATCGATTTAGAGAGCGCCGTAACGCCTGTTTGTGGTGTGTCACGTAACAGCGATAAGGGACACGTGCTCAAGGATTGCTCTTTGATCGTATGGGATGAGTGTACGATGGCCAATAGGAAGGCAGTTGAGGCCGTGGACGGAACCCTGCAGGACATCCGCAGGAACGAACATTTGATGTGTCGTATCACAGCTGTTCTGTTCAGTGGCGATTTCCGGCAAACGCTTCCCGTGGTGACACGGGGATCGAGGGCTGACGAGGTGAATGCTTCGTTGAAACTATCTTCGTTGTGGTCACGAGTTCGTACGCTGCGCTTGACCATTAATATGAGAGCTCGGCTCGGCGGCAATGCACGTGCTCAAGAATTCTCCAATGTCCTACTAAATCTTGGCGAAGGCACTCTACCAGAAGAGAGAGGTGGACAGGTGGTGCTTCCAGAGTCTCTCGGTAGAGTGGTATCCAGCTTAGAAGAACTCATTTGCTGTGTGTACGGGGACATCAGTCGTATACTGCACCTGCAGAATTCTTGGGTGTGTGAGCGGGCCATTTTGACGTCCAAAAATGATCAGGCTGCAGCAATTAACGAATGCATTCTCTCGGAAATTGAGGGGAATGAAGTGGTCTACACCTCGATAAACACTGTTGTCGAGCAAGATGACGCCACACATTATCCCGTGGAATTTCTGAACTCCCTGTCAGCAAGTGGACTTCCAGCGCATACAATTAAGCTGAAGGTCGGTGTCCCGATGATGCTTCTTCGGAACCTATCTCCTCTGAAGTTGTGTAACGGGACCCACCCTAAAGTCATTTCGCTCTACAGACACACCATTGAGGCGGAAATTCTTACGGGTTGTGGCGTTTTGGCGAGGCAGTATTTATACCACGCATTCCCCTCATACCTCATATCTTCCCGTTCCAGTTCAAGCGTGTACAGTTCCCCGTGAGTGTTTGCTTCGCGATAACCATCAATAGAGGCAGACACTGAGGGCAGCGGGTGTCGACCTCAGGACGAGTTGCTTCTCACACGGACAACTGTACGTCGCTTGCTCCCGCGTCACCAGTCCTGACTCTCTTTACATTTTGGCTCCTGGCAGCATAACTACCAACGTTGTTTATAGGGAAGTGTTTTAAGGTATGATGCCTTTGTACGTATTTTTACTCTTTTGTGTCCTGGAATGTATTCCTGCATTGTTTTCTCTATTTCCTTCAGTCACATCCCCCACACCACACTGAACTCAGCAGGACTCCCAAATAACTCTTTTCACTTGCTTCGCTTGCAAAAAAAACTTATATTTTAATGCTATTTTAAAAGTTGTTTACTTATAATGCTATAGCGACACTGGCATCTGAGGTATTTTTGGTGCTGTAGAGCCTTCAGGCAGACGACGTCGCGGGCAGCAGCTAGTCATTAATATAATAATATGTTTATACTCAAAAATGAAAATTAATTTGATGCAAATATTTCAGTTTTCGCCAGTACCTACTTATCTAACGAAAGACACACAAGCAAGAACTTTAAACAACAAAAACCCGTTAAATAGACCTCTCAGCAACAATAATATTGATAACATTATTAAATAAAAACAATTTCCTACGTCTTATCAATCTCTGAATGAGTTTCTTGTGACGCGTCACTTGTCAATACACTGCGAAATACATGGTTTTTGTAATAACCATAAGAGGAAAATTAAAATATTAATTAACATTATTTTCTAGTGTTTAATAATTAGGTAGTTTGCTTAATGTTCGCATAAGGTATTTGGTTAGTGAGTAATTTGGAAATCCTGTAACTTCTCATAGGTACGAACAATTTTCCATATAAATGCCTACCTACGTGCCTGTAGCATTTAACTAAACTGTACTGTGTCGGGTACCTACTCTGTTCACGTAAAAATATGGCCTTCCCTAATAAAGAAAAATTTGTAACAATAAAAAAAAACGTACGACTGTAATGATCGGTCAAGGAGAAAATTGGCATACTTAATGCGCTTGGCAGACAGTCAGACTGCGGTGACCGCAGAGTTGCTGTGTGAGCGTTCGTGCATCGGCGATCCCGATCAGAGAAATGTCGTTCCGTAGTAGCCGTAATATGTACTACTAGCTTTTGCTCGCGAACTCGCCCGCGTGGTTGTCGGAATTACTACCAGGTAGTACTACCAGGATAAAAAAGTACCCTTTGTTCTATCCCAAGTCATGGTCTACCTGTGAGACATATCATTTCATCGAAAAGGCAATTAACAGAGTTACTTTCGTATGCATTTTGGAGCACATTGGATCCGAACTCCGTCCTTCCGAATTTAGAACATTTCCAATTCGGATGAAAGGCGGATCTCGGATTCGGGCTTAGCATGCTCATGTCCATTCTTGTACATTAATCTCCAAGCGTGAACACTGTACAGTACATACAGTCAGTTGTTTGATCGTGAACGTGGAGCTATCTGCACATATCTACCCATCGAAATGAGATCATGGCATCCGTTCAATAAATATATCCAATGTAGATTTACGAAGAACAAAATAATGAAATTCACAATGACTGTTACTGACTGAAGTGTACCTACTCTACTAGCTAGATATGTAATAACCTACCGTACTCGGCGGCCGTGACATTGACCACCCACAGTATGACGTTGTGTGACAAGTTCACAGATTCAGCCCGTAATATCCTACTAATTTATCCTGTAAGCGGGCAAGCCTCGACGTCATATCGTGTAAAATAGTGATGTACGTCACTGGAAAGTTAAACAGCAGAGAGATGAATCAAACGTGTGAGTATATTATTACAGCTAGGTAGGTTTGTCAGTCACATGACATTTCATGCAAGCTCGAAAGATCATGAATTTACGTTGCATGTTTAGAAAACTTAGTAATTGTTGTAATCTGTTTTGTCGTGTCGCTGGCACGACTGTACTTGCCCAAAACTTCGGCACCTCCACGGCGCGGCGCCGCGCCGTCGTCTGTGGCAGCGGTTGCCGGTCACGTTGACTGTTTGTTTCGGGGCACAGAGAGCAGGATTGGAGGTGGAGCATAGCTTGCGACACACCCTACTGCCGTTCCGCCGAGGTAGCCCCACTTTATGTAATTTCTAACTTAGTCATATCCATATGAAAGACAATAAAAAGTGATTAAAAGCAGTCTACTGTCTAGGTAATAGATGAATGTTAGAATATTATAGAGGAAAGATGAAGAATGAAGGTCATGCAACAGTTTCATGACTAACACAGAGCGCAGGAAACAGGAATCTCTCACACGTGTCTAGAATTTAAAATGATAAACATCTACCTAATATGAAAACCCATGAGAGATCTTATGTTATCCTCAATCTATTAATTAATTTGTAATCTTCAATACTTTCATAGTCAAATCAAACCATAAATATATTTTTAATTGTTTCTGCTAACTGTTGAATACACTTAAAAAACCAGATTTAGTGCAGATATTCAAAGAGAATGACCACCCATCCATGAACAGGCCTAGAAAAACGCAACTTAACCCAGCAGATCGGCAGACACGCGCGGTTGCCACGTGCCGATGACGTTACAAAACCTCAGCCCAATGCGGTTAAGAAAGGGCCTGCGTGTGTATCTGAGGGTCATGTCATGTCAACGTGTCATCTGCCTATCGCGGTACCAACGTCAAAAGAAAGCGGGAAATACTGACAAGTGCGCAAGTGTGGGAGGAAATGCCCATTACCAGGAGTTATGTTATATCAACGTAGATCAAGTCCGCCAGTGACTTACAATAGTAGACAGACTAGTGACTAATAATGCAAATTGTCCGCATTTTTACCGCCTTGCACACATATCGCAACAATCGTTTTCAAAGAATTTAGATGGTATTGATCTTCTAAATAAACAAAACTGTAATGTATATGTATAATGTCAATACGTAAATATAAGTTTTGTTGATATTTTAGATTGAGTAACCATCTAAACATGCTATGATTGTACACGTAGGTATATATATATTTATATAGCAGTAGCAATTTTTTTTAATACAATATTTTGCAAAACGGTGCATTACATGACTGACCAAATGATTCATCACAGTAGAATATAAACAACTAAACATTTTATAATACGCTTGTTACTTATCAATTTATCTCCAACATTTTTGCCAAGATCTTTACAAATCAAAAGTTATGTTTTGAAACTCTTTAGAAGTTTCTGGAACGAAGGTGAAACGTAGTTATCACACGCACTTGGCGAATGATTAAACGACGAATAAAGTGTTTTATTTTTGTCATTTAAAAAAATTGAGCTTTCATGAACAAAATAATTGTGTCATTTATATTATGTCGCAGAGGGCGCGGGAGGGCGGCGGGTCACTGCATCAACTGCATGCACTCGCAGCGATTACCGACGTAATCGATATTTACATAATCCTGCTGTTTACAATAACACTACGTCGCTCACACGTGGACCCATTATACATAACGAGTACAATTCCTGCACTTACATGTTTCAATCGATTCATTTTGGAATTTAGAAATAAAGGTCTTGCCACAGAAACAAGAATCAGGGTCACGTGGCTTCGGATGGATTGTTAGTACTTGTTACTTGTGTAGATATTACGAGTCGTACCAATCTACCTTTGAAGTTAAATAATCCTAATTATGATGAGATAAAACGAAGTAGACGTAGCGTTGGAAGATAGACGATAACCTGGTGAATCTTCTGGATGCGAGAAGTACAGAACCGGTCGTAGTGGCGGCGCTTGGGGGCGGCCTATGTCCAGCAGTGGACGTCATACGGCTGAAATGATGATGATGGAGGAGGAGAAGGTAACCAAACAATCTGTCCAAATTTATTTTGTTTAGTTGCTTGGATCATCTGCTCGAGGATCAATTACCAATTCTATTAGATATAATATGTGAAAAAGCACAAAATACTCAATCAGTTCCACACTTCAATCAGCAATGACATTGGTCACCAGGTTCATTTACATACGTCACGTTAATTTTACTATCCTTATTAAGGAATTTCCGAGACATGCACGAACTTTGCGTGTTTACTTTCATCATAGATACGTCACACTTATATGAGTGTACTGCCTACACCATGATTCATATAAAGGTACCTATTAGGTGAAGTTGAAGGAGTACGTCAAAGCGGGTCACGAACATTGTGGTTCACGATGGAACAAAGGTCTGCTGGCAGGTGCTTCTTATAGGTATCTACAACGTTTTCGTATAAAGTATAAAAATAATACTTCAAACATAAAGAAAGTTTCTTTTTATGAGTCAGTATGCGTTAAAGATATTACGATGGTTTCCTTTTTCTTTGTTCAGATTGGACCGGTGAGTCATCCACCTCACAACAATCTTATTACCAGAATTGTGCGTTTTGTGAAACGCTCAATTGCGCACTGGCTTAAAAATAACTCTATTTGAGATTCATGAAATTCATTTTTGATTAACGTGTAAAAGTGCTTGTACAAACCTATTACCAGAAAAAAAATCATTTATCATGGTTACACTAATCGACAGTCGTCGACAGTGCCAGCAGTGGCCTGTGATGGTAGAAACGTCTAGGTATATGAAAGACTGCAGGGGTAAGTATATATGATCCAGGAATTCTAGGCAGACCTCAATGGTATGCTCACAAAGGTTATAGACTGGTTGTTTTGGCTTTGCCGACGACACTCACCTAATAGAGTCTAACCTAACCCGAACAGACAAGCATTCAATTTTCAATCTCATTGTGAAATGACGGCATTTTAATCAAAATGATGTCACTATAGTTTTCCTATGTTGTTGCAGTTTATACGTAACGACAAGGTATAAGCGACACGACTCCGACAGTCGTGTCTTGTCTATGCCGAGATAAAACAACACATAAAAATAATTATGTAAGATGTGGCATGTTTTGTTATAAAGCGAACTATCTGTCACGACCCTTAAAGAGAGACTGAGAGAAGAAACAATTATGTTCCTACTTCATATTTCCCGTACAGCCCGAAGCAGAGCGCCTGACTCGGGAAGTGGACGTTATCCATCCTCCTTTCCTTTGTATAGGAAGTATAACTGCATGAGGATAAAATGTGCAGTATCGAAGTGATATACCTACAATTTAACTAGGTACGTAGAAATAGGTCGTGACATACCTACAGTCGCCTGGACCCGTTGCTTGCGCAGGTATATCTATGTATGTATGTACACACAGGGTGAACTCTGCCCGTTTTTATTTACATACGATTTATAGCCCGATGCAGACTGTTCAATAAAAACTAGATAATGCTAATAATGTCTGCAAAGCTAGTATTGTTACGATAAAGAGTTGTGCTAGTTAATAACGTCTGTGTTGTGTGCACGTATTACTGGCTGATAATGTGACAGGCAACATCTAAGTACTTCATTAAAGTGCGCAATATCACATGCAAGCTCCTACGAACTTATATAAAGAATCACAATGATTTACTGAGTGAATGGAATTAATATTTTAAAATGGATGATTAATACATTTAAAGCAATACCAAGAACCGAATAATAAATTAAAAAGAACAAATATTATGTACAAATACAAACGAAAAGAATGCACCTGTCACCCAACAAACAAACATTGATAAAAGACCATGACAAGGTTGTCACAAGCAGGCATTTATATGGTCTAACAACTGTGACAATACAAGTGACTCACTAACGAGAGCTAAAGAGCTTTGTTAGCAAGTGCTCACAGCAGGACTTCAGTCAGTGAAAGTGCCTATTATAGTAACACCTACTCCGAAAATATCACAGCATAGCTTGCAAATGAGACAAGCTGAAGTAACTTTGTCTATTGAGGTATATGTTGTGTTTTTCTTCTGTGTTCCACCAAACAACGGATTTGTCTACCCATCTACGCTGATTCAAATTCTGTATATCAGTCCGTTAGTTGTACCATACTCTTGATAGAGACGGGTTTAAATGAAAGCTGAAAACCGGAATTTTTAGCGCAAATTGGGTGACGCATATTTATTTAAGACCAGCTGGTCTACCGCCGTTTAAACTAAGTTGAAGTGAGCTGTCATTTCACCTGATGCTAGAGATTGACACTATTGACATCCCACTTCACCTTACAGGATAGATCGGCAGCAATAGAGCGCAACAGACTGTCTTGCATTGACATCCCACTTCACCTTACAGGATAGATCGGCAGCAATAGAGCGCAACAGACTGTCTTGCATTGACATCCCACTTCACCTTACAGGATAGATCGGCAGCAATAGAGCGCAACAGACTGTCTTGCATTGACATCCCACTTCACCTTACAGGATAGATCGGCAGCAATAGAGCGCAACAGACTGTCTTGCATTGACATCCCACTTCACCTTACAGGATAGATCGGCAGCAATAGAGCGCAACAGACTGTCTTGCATTGACATCCCACTTCACCTTACAGGATAGATCGGCAGCAATAGAGCGCAACAGACTGTCTTGCATTGACATCCCACTTCACCTTACAGGATAGATCGGCAGCAATAGAGCGCAACAGACTGTCTTGCATTGACATCCCACTTCACCTTACAGGATAGATCGGCAGCAATAGAGCGCAACAGACTGTCTTGCATTGACATCCCACTTCACCTTACAGGATAGATCGGCAGCAATAGAGCGCAGCAGACTGTCTTGCATTGACATCCCACTTCACCTTACAGGATAGATCGGCAGCAATAGAGCGCAACAGACTGTCTTGCATTGACATCCCACTTCACCTTACAGGATAGATCGACAGCAATAGAGCGCAACAGACTATCTTGCATTGACATCCCACTTCACCTTACAGGATAGATCGGCAGCAATAGAGCGCAACAGACTGTCTTGCATTGACATCCCACTTCACCTTACAGGATAGATCGGCAGCAATAGAGCGCAGCAGGCTGTCTTGCATTGACATCCCACTTCACCTTACAGGATAGATCGGCAGCAATAGAGCGCAACAGGCTGTCTTGCATTGACATCCTACTTCACCTTACAGGATAGATCGGCAGCAATAGAGCGCAACAGACTGTCTTGCATTGACATCCCACTTCACCTTACAGGATAGATCGGCAGCAATAGAGCGCAGCAGGCTGTCTTGCATTGACATCCCACTTCACCTTACAGGATAGATCGGCAGCAATAGAGCGCAACAGGCTGTCTTGCACCTACAGAGATAAAGCCTGAACCTAACTAAGACGCAGTTCACAAGTTACGTTCAGAAGAATATATTACAATCACGCAGGTTTGTAATTGGTAATCAAATTGTCCAGATGTTATGGGCTCGTAACTGTTAAGTGCCGCGGCTGCAATTTCAGAATCCCTCTGATTTATCGCAGCAGGCACCTTGAGAGTACACGTGTAGAGAAAACTCATAAAAACATGCGTAAGCGTAACGTAGAGCACGACGCAAGTTTTAGAGGTTACGTATGTAACGACGTGCTGTGGAGCTCTGAGGCTTCTCGGTATCCGCTACAGTAACTGCCTCAACAATGGTCACAGTATCTACGAGACTACTAGAAACTGGTTTCGCTATAAACTGCACAGACACAAGGCTTATGGCGAGCGATGTCCAAGGCGAAGATAAAGATGTCTTGACTGACGTATCAACAAGAGTGATGATCGCCAACAAGTAGCATGTGTTAGTTACACCATTGTAGATATCGACCTTCATATGAAGAAATTAGTAACTTCATAATCAAGATCAGGCTTGCCCTCTAAGGTCATTTAAGACAATGATGAACTGCATCGTAAGATAGCATGCAATTGAACCGAACCAATACAATAAGATAAGATAAATAATTAGCTCATCGACCATGTGGACTACAAAGTGTGTAGCTCTTTTTTTACATTTAAAAACAATGAACCCTTAAAAAAAATTGAAATATGTATTTAAAAACTTTTTGTTTGCAATAAAAAAAACTGATAAGGCCAATACGATGTCATAAACAAAAAATTTCGCGTCACAAAATCGCAGCGATTAAGAAGCATTAATAATCTTATAGAGCAGTCATTGCCCCCATTTTTATTTATTCTTTGAGGCCATTGGGTTGGCGTTACCGCGTGCTCTGGTATCAGTGAGCGCGCGTCAGAACCAGCGAGCGGGTCGCGAACTCGTGTCACTGTGGACCCGATAGCTCCACGCACAAGATACATCGGCAAGTTATACAGGAAGATACGTTGATGCACATATGTAACTCATTAGGCAGTTAGAAAGTAGAAGACAGTAAGAAAAATATTTTGGTGACTGAGACCAAAACGTTAAAAGTTACTACGTTTGTAGTTTACAATACAGAAAAAAATTGTAAAAATGTGGCTGTTATTTTAGTAGGTATATCGTGGTTTCTAATGACTTCCAAATTAATAAAGTAGCGGGCATAAGTATCGCCTCCATTGAGGTATGAGGCTGGGTCCTTTTCAATTAAATCGTTAGTTCATTAGTTTTTCCAAAGGTAAGTTTTCATTAAGGAATATTGCCCATGTCTATTTCACCATGTCGTTCTTTGGCCAAAGAATTAGCATTGCCATTCAACGTGGCAATGCTGCCAGTCTTCCGGGCACGTTTCCGGATGACAGCGATGCGGACGAATACTTCGACGCCTAAGTGTCCTTTGTTTTATTTTTATTTTATTTTTATATATTATGTGTATTGTAAGTTAGTTAGTCATTTATTTTAGTATCTAGTGTATATACTTAGTTACTTATTACGAAGCAATAAAACATCTAATAATCCACCCTATTTAAAATAGGTGATTTTAGGTAACTTATAAGATTAGTCTTCTGTAAGCATTATCAATTCTCAATTTGTGCAAGTACCTAAGTACCGATACGATAAATGAAGGTAGTAGCCACTCTATATGCATAGATAGTACATTTGCGACAAACTGCAGTGTCATATGCTAATGCGTGTAATAGTGGGCATGATATGCTGTAGTCGAGTGGAACTTACATTATTTACATGAAATACTACGCGAAAACAACTACCATTTATAAAACACGAAACAAAAGGAGTTTGAGGTATATACTCGAATGTTACTACGTGTTTAGGTAACAGCTGACTAATAAAAACTTTTGTGATGCATGTACACCCAAGAAATGAAATTAATCTGTATAGTACATGCAGATTAAGGAGATTACATGAGAGGGGTGCCATGTAACCTCCCTTCTATTACATGGGACTTATACATAACTGGCGAAATGTGGGTGTACTGTACTATAGGTAATCCTGTGGCCAATCCTTCGGGGTAACAAGGCCTGATGTTATGTTAACAAGAAGGCTCTACCGATGACAGACTCGGCTCGCTGACCGGCCTGGAGTCTTCTACTCAAGTCCCCATATTTTCAGTGGCTTCACTTACATTCATAATATGTGCGCCAGTTGCTTGTAAGTAGATGTACAGAATTATGAACCTACATAGTGGCCTGAAAGGAAATCATATGGCTTGGTATGGGCATGTGATGATGAAAGAAGAAAACGTGTCGCGCCGACCCCAAGTATCATGGGACTAGTCCCATGATACTTGGGGTCCGCGCAACACGTTTGCCCTAGGGCAGGAAGGTGATGATGATATGAATTTACGTAAGCCTCAGACAGAAACATTGTTTTTGCGGGCGCTACCGCGGTAGACCATGTAAAGAGAGAGTGTTAACTCGGCTACAGTATTTACAGTTTACATTGTTTCAAGGGTCATAGAGGGCACTAAGTTTATCGATTCAAAGTCAACGCGTTTATTGCAAACTAAGTGTACAAATATTGGCTTGTCATAGATTTAGTGACAAAGCCATAAAACTCTCATCAGGCGCCTTGTGTCCTGATATCGTTCAATGAACGATCACTGAATGTATTCTATACCATCATATTCATCATCGTCATTCTCCTAATCTTCATTTATTTGTGGTCGGTGCAACAAAATGTATTCTATATGTTAGTTCAACTTTTCACTACATCGAGGAAGCCATTACAATAGCAATTTAAACGGCCATTAATGCTCGCTCTTTTCAACCGATTTTAAGCGAAATTTTATGCACAAACTCGTATAATATAGATGCGCTAATGACGGCGCTATATGCTACCACACGCGACCTGCAGTGCTATAAAATGTACATAACTTTTGTTTACCCACAGCAACCAGCCTTACAACAATAAACACAGGTACAAGCTTCTCCAACAACTGTTTCAATAAACTGTAAGTTAAGTAATTAATTAATTACTTCTTGCTGTGCTGTACAGGGTGCACAATTGTACCTTAGCGTTAACACCTCTACAACATTAGGGAATGCAAATAAATATAAATATGAATAATTCGGCAGAATGTTTGAAATTCTGCAGTCCTATTACTTAGACACCCTGAAAACTTGATTGAATTAAGTAATAGAGGGTGCTGCAGCCGTCATCGTGGCATAGGCATTGTATGAAGGTATCTGCTGATAGCAGCTGGATGACAGCTGACGAAAATCGAGTTGAATGGCGTGCAATAGGAGAGGCGTATGTTCAGCAGCTCAGTGGACTGCTGCAGGCTGATGATGATGACGAAGGTATCCCTGGTGAAAGTTTAGTGAAGATGGAAGTTTTGAGGGTGATTATTGTAACCCGTATGGTTACAATTATCAAATAATCATATACTTACTGGTAGACTCGCTATCGATAAAATAGTTATACAAAATGACGCAATAACTGACGATGTACTAAATTCTTAAAATAAAGTATCAAGTTTTTTTTAACAATATGTCTGGTGCAGGTTCAGTGGTATAAAACCATTTGTAATCGATTGCGGAAACGGATATAAACGCACTTTATTTCCAAAACACTACATCACTGGCCGGCTGCGGTAAAAAAGCAGTAAGTACATTTTCAAATAAAATTGAGATTTTTTTCTACTGCCAATTCCTCGGCTTATTAAAATATCTAAATGATCAATATTTTATTGAGACTGCACCAGTTTGTAATATCAACTAGTATAAAGTGAAGCACCGCACGAGATAGTTAAAGTAAACTCGATCATTACTTACCAATAATTCGTCAACAGAACTTCACAATCACTGCACTGTTTTTTCAACAATATTCGCACAAAGTTCAGGCTTCTTGTGACCAAAACTACGTAGTGTGCGTGTGTGCGCGTGGTGTCGCGTGTGCGGTCGGCGCGCGCGCCTCGCTCCGCTAATAGACGCGTCTGCCGCCTGCGCGCGCGCACCGCACCACGCAACTACGAATCCTCATTATTATGATTTTCGCATGTTAATACTATTATATTAATGTGATACGTATAATGATGCTTTCTTTAAAGACAATAATGAATTACATTGTGCTAGTTAGTCAATCTTTGGGTGGGGTCGTCCATAACTGTGCAGCAACAGCTGTTTTCTGTGTTTGAATTTGGGTATGAATTTCATTTTATTTTTCTTATTAACGATTAACAACGTTTACGTCTTGAAAGAAAGATAGGTACTCTGAAATGCATTGATATTTATGGGAGACTTTAATTTATTATGTGTTACACTTGGGGCGGAAACTTGGTGGTCCGAAATATAGGCTTCGGCTGGGGCACAAGTCTCCCAATAAGACAAAACAATACAACAACAATATTTTTTGGACAATATTTTTCTGAGAGGGAATAGGCTGTAATCTAGCACGCGGGCCCAGCACGGGTTGGTAGGTGTCACATGTCTTCGAATTTTTGGTTCTAGAACATGCTGGTTTCCTCACGATGTTTTCCTTCACCGTTTTGAGACGTGGATTCGAACTCTGACAGGCGCTTTACTTTCTGTAAAAAGTTTCATCACCACTGCTCTTAAAACGGTGAAGGCAATAAGAATATAAATAAATAATTAAATTAAACAAAAAGATTTAGGTACGGTGTAGCACAATAGAGCTGTTTGATAAAGTTTGCTAACCCAGCCAGCTGCATGCAGCTGCGCTTCATTTAAATATCGACCGTCATATTAAAGACAACAATCGCTGCAACTGCACCTATTCAAACAAGCTCACAATTCATAGATTTACAAAACAATATGATTGTTCCAGAAACCACGTACGAATATTAAAAAACAAACATTACTAATAAGGATTTTAATCTAATAGAAAGGAGCCCCATCAGTATCAACCCACTGCCGACTATGTGCAACAGGTCGCAGCCTGTTTAAACAAGAGAATAGAACCCGAGATTAAAACAAATCGACCAGTGGAACAGAGCCCTGATTCACAACCATACGACAGGCTATCGTATCGAAAACCTGACATTTCGATAACCTGATTTGACTTGCCCTCAACAGCAAAGAGCTGTTGGAAGAATCGCGGGCGTCTATTTGATTTAAACTGACAAAATTTTCGGGTTTTGGACTTGTGAACAGCGTTTAGAAGACTCCTACGATAACAATGGTTAATGTTCGATACGATACGGTAGCGTATCGAGTGTTTGTGAATAGCTATGCAGGCCGGGTTTCTAAGGGGTTTCTGCACTATTGACCACATTCCCACCTCCTCAGTATTTGAGGACCAATCATTCAATTAGTGTTTTGTCCATAAATTAACGAAATACAACTGAGTATGGAGAAACACTAATTGAATGATTGCTCCTCATTTATACCTCAGTCACTGATAAATTCCTGGAACTACAACAACCCTCATAAGTATTTAGCTTTTCTTGACTACGCGAAGGCCTTTGACTCCCACGATAGCTTATAGCAAGCATTAAACATTCCAGGTATCCCAAAAATCTACATAAACATCATAAAGGACAATTAAAGCAAAGCTTAAGCCGTGTAAAGCTAGACAGGTTGGGGCCAAAATCTAAATGTGTAGAGGCGTACAACAGGGAGACTCGGAGACTTTTACTGGAACAAAAAAGGAATCGATATTCACGGAAACATACCTCTGATACCTCAGCAACCTTAGATGCGCTGGCGATGTAGTGCTCTTGTCGAGATCATCTAGACAATGGGATGAAATGATAACAGACCTATGCGTAACTAGCAACAACATAGGATTACAACTACATATAAAACAAAAGTAATTACTAACGCCCTGCAAAATCCTATATTAGTAAACCAAACGCAGAGATTAGATCTGGACAACTACCTATACCTATTTAGGAAAACGTATCTCATTAAGCAATTCGAGACACAAGAGATGAGATTGAGAAGAGAATCAACACGAAAGTTCTGAAGTTTAAGAGAAATACTGAAGTCTAAACTGTTCTTTAAATTGATAAAGAAAGTCATGGACTCGTCTCTGTTACCCTGCCTATCTTACGGATCTCAAACCTGGATAATTATACACGAGATTAAAATACAAAAAACCCAGCGTACGATGGAAAGAAGCATTTTGAATATAAGACAGACAGATAAGCAAAAGACATACGCAAGAAAACTAATATAATAGATTCTCTTGAACATACGAATTGCCTGCAGAAGAAGCGGACTGGACACGTAGCAAGAATGACAGGTGGAAGATGGACACAGATGGTAACTCAATGCCAGGTCCACACGGCAGGAGAGCCAGAGTACGAACCAGACAACGCTGGGCAGATTAAATAACTGCCGGAAAGGACCGGACAAAGAAAGCGAAGGAGAGAAACAGTTGATTAACTTACCTCAAACTTAACTAAATAAAATTGAGTTTATTATGTAGGTAACCTACCTATAAAATTATATTTTTTTGTGAAAAAATTAACGTTAAGGAAAGTAAAGGCTATTTCTTGTAAACTAGCTGACCCGGCGAACTTTGTACCGCCTCAGAATTAAATAATGTGACAAAGTTCAATAGACACGAGCCATCTAATGTCATAATAACATTATTGTTGTTTTCCTCGGGAACAGCACTTTTTTTGGGATGAAAGGTACCCTATGTCCGTTTCTGTACACCTATATGCAAGGTTCTGTGACGACAACGTATATGCAAGGTTCTGTGGTTTAGACGTGAAAAGGTAACAAACAAACAAACAAACTTACTTTCGCATTTATAATATTAGTTAGGATTATTATTATATAATCTTAGCGTGCTAACTAACATTAATTATTAAAATCATAAATATTATTTTAGATTTATCAGTGAATTGACATAAATAAAGTACCTCGATTATTAACACTTTTTTAGGGTTTCGTAGTCAAAAAGGAACCCATACAGATTCGCCATGTCCGCCCGTCTGTCACGGCAGTAGTACACAGGGAGCAGGAACATCCACGCACAAACAGGAACCATGGCATTCTCATTCATCACAGTTAAGTATGCTTTACAAGTTACTGATTAATAGTCGACCAACTTACATTTGCTGTTGGAATGTATGGGAGAACATGTTAGTCAACAACAATGTTAAGTTTGTTCTTGGGATAGGTATATTCATCCCAACTATGGAACCCTTCTCTTGGCCGGTTTTTTACCTGACTACGGCGAAGCAAAAAGGAGGGTTATTATTTTGACCGGTATGTATCAGCCTTGGGCAAAATGTAATTAACTACAAATTAACAATTACAAATTGTAATTGGCGACTTCAATTACAAATTACTTGAAATTATTGAAAAGTAATTCAATTAACAATTACAAGTAGATAATTATTGTAATTGTTATTTGCAATTACTCAATTACTTATGTATATAATATCTTTTAAAGTTGAGGTACCTAAGTAGTAAGTTAAATAAAACTATGAATGATTCATCAAATGTGTTTATTTATTTTAAAAAAGTGATTTACTTTAAATTACACTTTCAAGGGCTAAAGAAGGAAGGGACTCAGTAAGAGTCTGACACTCCCTTCCGCTCCACCCAGAGCGGTAGGGGTCATTTGATGATTACCCAACCATAAAAAAAAAACACTACTCTTTGTTCAAATATTTTATCAGAAATTTTGTGAGATTTTGGTAAATTAATCATTGTAGCATATGAGAATAATCTCTCAACAGGGCCTGATGATGGCATGACCGGCAAAACCGTGATAGTGCGACGTGAGTTTTTTTTATCATTAATAGGCTTTGTTACGAGCAATATTTCTGTGCTAGTGTCAAGTCGCAATTTTGAGTTTTTAGGAAGAACCAAAAAATAAAAACGAAAATCTGAAAAACAATTATTACTCGGTATCCAGAGACGATTTTCCAAAAAAAAAAAAACTGGAAAATATGCGCCCAAAGATGCTATATCAAAATATATTTATATGAAACTAGCTACGCCCCGCGGTTTCACCAGCGAAAATGTCCTTTTCCGGGACTCAAACTATCTCTATACCAAATTTCATCTAAATCGGTTCAGTGGTTTAGGCGTGAAGAAGTAACAAACATATAAACACACACACACACACACTCACAAACTTTCGCCTTTATAATATTAGTGTGATGTGATAAATATCTTGGACAATTACGTTTCAGAATCAATTTTAATTTTTTTAATGATAAGGTCACCTAAACTTAATCATTAAAAAAAAAAGTATTTGAAATGGACACGTGGGTGGTTTACTCGTGCATTATAAATGCATCCCTTGATCGATAAATACCATAAATAGCAGGGGCATTTTTTTTTGTTAAATTGAACACTGCAATGTTATTTGTACGCGTGTTGTGCTGAATGCGCGCAGCAAGCGAACAACCGCACAGTTTCGGTGGTTTTGTATGTTACCCGCAATGTTACCCGTAAACAGTAATTGAATAACAGTAATTTTAATTAAAGTAATTCAATTACTTTTCATTAATTTAGTAATTAAATTACAAAAGTAAATTAATTACGCCCAACACTGATATGTATGTATGTTCATCTGTTCCCTCATAACTTCTAAACTATTTGTCATAATTAAACAAATGAGGTATCATTAGAAGCGTCTTAATTGTCCGCTAGTTATAGGCTATGTGACGTCACATTAAATCGTATATGGCGCTGTCTAGCGGACGTAAAGTCATGATCTAAAAAAAAGATTTTTTTTAATCATGCCGTGTGGGGATCAAATGAAAAGGCTTAATTAGCACATTTCAAAAATATAAATATTACCCAAATAAGCCCCAAAATAATTAAATAAAAAATAAGTTTAAAAACTAAAACCCGACTTCTGAAAAGGATGAAACAAGAAAGTACCTTCCCGTGGTCGTATGCCGCTGTACTAACATACATACATAAGCTATGGTAGCACGCGACCACGGGAAGGTACTTTCTTGTTTCATCCTTTTCAGTAGTCGGGTTTTAGTTTTTATTTATGTTTATAATTGAATCAAAACTTTTGATTTACTCTGCCATGCTGCCTGCTTCATTCATTTATCACTATGCGCTCTCATAGTTTGTATGTTATCAAGGAATGTAATGAAACTAAAATTATAAAATATTTCCTTTATGGTATGTACAAACGTTTGATACCTTATCTTAAACTTTATCACACAAGTTTTTTGTATCATTGGAACTTTTGTATCATTTTCAGGCCATCGACACATTTATAGGCCTGAAAAAATGGCCATCATACTACTACAACTGAGGGCAAATTACTCCAAACTGAACGCCTTCTGCGCATCTAAACCGCGTTCAAACTGAACGCCTTCAGCGCATCTAAGCCGCGTTCAAACTGAACGCCTTCAGCGCATCTAAACCACGTTCAAAAGCTTTCAGTATCATCATTGTTGTGGAATATTACCACTGACAGCTTTTGAACCCGGTTTATATGTGCTGACTGCTGACCGCGTTCAGTTTTATTGGTGGAATTCGTCTTAAGTAATAAATCGTGACCCTTATGTTGTGTACTTCTCCTGTTTGGAGGTGCCGAGGTTGTTAGCCTGCTCCAGGGTGTCCGGCAGCTTACTGCCGAGAGTCTCCGGCGTCAGCAGCACCAGGAACCCTGACGTGAAGGCTAGCACCGCGAAAATGATGAACTGCAGGTCTTCGAAGGTCGCAGCACCCTGGATGAAACATGTCGTGTTAGCCAGATATTTTGAAATATTTTGTGGGAAATGGATCGCCGGAGAAAAGACAAGACGTGTGCACTGTTCGACGGTCCGATTTATTGTAATAAAAAACGTTTAAACGACCGACATCAACGAATGATCGAATGAGTGAATAATTGATTGTGATAATCGAGTGATTGAATCGAGTAATTATTTTAATCAATTAACACTGGGATTTTTGTAATATTCCAAAATATCTATCTATACTTGAACTCTCACACCGAGTATAAAATAAAGTCGTTTTTATCTGTCTCTGTGACCGCGTTTTTCTTATAAGTTCGCAACCCGTGAAATACTTATTATTGAGTAGCTCCGGTGGCCATCTGTGGTCTTCAACATCAGTTCCACTTCACCAAATGGTGTTTTCCGAGAGCAAATGCACGAGTTACTATAAAAAATACCCAAATCGCTATAGGTGAGCCTATAATATTCGAAGAGTTTCTTCGATTTCTCCAGGATCCCAACATCAGATCCTGACCTGATGACAATGGGACCAATCTAAAAGTATATAGTTTCAAATAAAAAAAGAATTTTGCAAATCGGCTTATAAATAACGGAGTTCTGAAGTAACACACATAAAAAAAATTCAACCGGATTGATAACATCCTCCTTTTTTGAAGTCGTTTAAAAAGGGGCCCTAAATAATAATAGGTTGCAAACGTTGCAATGGAATTTGAACTACGGCATGTGTGACATAGAATTTGTGTTGACATTCACTTCATAATTCTTTGAGATTCTAAATTAAAATATACTTTATGTGCAGCTTATAAATAATAATAATAATAATATTCCACAACTATCACACAACGCCATCTAGTCCCAAGCTAAGCAGAGCTTGTGTTATGGGTACTAGACAACTGATAAACATACTTATATATTTCTAAATACATACATATTATATTAGGTCCTTACATATGAAATTGGCGTTTTTCGTACTGGCCACTTTAATCACGAATTTCTCCTCTTTGGTAAGGAATTCCAAATTCAAATTTGTACAGCTATTTACTCATGTATTTGTGCTTCGATGACCGTCATTCATTTGTTTTTTTTCTTCTGTTTTTTCTGTTTGCGTCACTCATTTTACAAAATGGAAAATTTAAAATATCGCATTATTTACGAGTACGAGTTCCGCCGTGGCACTAGTGCTGCGGAAACGACTCGAAGGGTGAATGATGTGTATGGCGGTCATGTTGCAAAAGAAAACACAGTTCGTTTTTGGTTCCAACGTTTTCGTTCTGGAAATTTCGACCTGCAGAACAAGCCCCGTGGACGGCCTGAGACCCAAGTTGATAATGGAGAATTGAAGGCTATTGTGGAAGCGGACCCATCGCAAACCACGTCCGAGTTAGCTGCAGGCTTCGATGTTAGTGATAAAACTGTTTTAATTCACTTGAAGCAAATTGGGAAGATTAACCGGTCAAGCACAGCTTTTTTTTTTTTTACTAGCGCGTCGTCTCCAATTGGAGACGCGCGGTGCTTGACCGGTTAAAAAGCTTGAAAGGTGGGTACCTCACGAATTGACTGAAGCAAACCGGCAAACGCGCGTCGACTGCTGCGTTACATTACTTGAATTGGAATGTCTTAGACATCCTCCGTACTCCCCGGACCTTGCTCCAACAGATTACCATTTTTTTCGCAATTTGGATAACTTTTTGCAAGGGAAAAAATTCAACTCCGATGGGGCAGTCCAAATCGCCTTCAAAGATTTTATTGATTCCCGTCCGACTGGTTTTTTTAGTAAAGGGATCAATGAACTACCTATAAGATGGCAAAAGTGCATTGAAAACAATGGTTCATACTTTGATTAATTAAATATATTATATTAAAAAATATTCGACTTTTTGTTCCTTCCATACAAAACGCCAATTTCATATGTAAGGACCTAATAGATAAATCACAGTCCACTGTTTGCAGACTTTTACAGTTAAGGCTATAACTGCAAGTTTGTCATTGTCTGTATCAGGCCGGTGTCAGGTCTTAATCCCATACAATTAGATGCCAGATTATATTCAGTAACGTGATCTCACACTGCATAACTACCTACTTTTCGTAAATAAAAAGCTATACACAGTTCCATTATAATAATTTCCACTCTGCAAGCGGCATTTTGTTTTATTTCTGTTCGTTTGTTGTTAATGTCGGTTTCCCATTGTTACGCAACGTGTATCGTCTGATCTATGATCTTGGTGTAACTATTACACTGACCTCTATTAAATGTATAATACAGATCAGTGGACTATTGTGATTATTGTGACCAACCCTGACATCAAGCAATAGACAAGATTTTAATATTTTTTATATTAT
Organism: Amphipoea lucens; assembly: GCA_947508005.1. Lineage (NCBI taxonomy): Eukaryota > Metazoa > Arthropoda > Insecta > Lepidoptera > Noctuidae > Amphipoea > Amphipoea lucens. The sequence goes on along the minus strand of OX382368.1, from coordinate 445,878 downwards.
TTTTTTATTATTTAACTGTCGAACACGAGGCGTTTGCCTTTGGAGACGTTGTATGTTACATTTATTTTACGTTGTTTGTTATGTTTATTTTATAAATGCGCGTAACGTAATTTGTCCGCCTTATTAGAAAATTATATAATAAATATTTTTTCTTTCTTTCTTTTCCACACATAATTCTTACGATAGCTGGAGTGAGGGGGGCGGTGATGGATCCGATCCTGCCCACCATGGAGGAGTAGGCGAACAGGGTGTGTCGGCACTGCGTGGGGTACAGCTCGGCCGTGTACATGTATAGCGACGCCACCACCGCCGAGATGCTGCTCTTGCCGACCAGGTACACCGCCAGCGATAGACCGAACTTGTCTGGAGAGGAAATGTTTATTTCAATTAACATAATTGCATTTCTTTACAACGTGGAGTCACCTTTTAAGCAAGGAATTGCTTAAGTAGGAGATTCCGCAACTTCCACGTGATATTGTCCAACAATCGGTGTAGACAATAATCATTCTACTTGTGTGTTGTATTTTAGTTGTGGAAATAATAGAACAATCGAATTTGATGCAACTATGGTCGGAAGAATTGATGTAATTTGTTAAGTTACTACGTGCACATTAAAAACAATATATTACAATGATTTAAATGATATTAAACTCACCACTGGGCATGAGAATATAAGCTACTTGGCATGCAGCACAAAGCCAGAACCCGGTTATCAGCACCGGCTTCCTCCCGACGATAGGCAAAAACAGCACCGCTATCCAGAACCCCGGGATCTCGGCGGCCGACACGGCCATGTAGTTGACGTAAGCGTTCCCCGACATGTTGACGGCATTGATGGATAGCCCGTAGTAGATGAGCGTCATGCTGATCCACCACAGCGGCGACACGAGGCAGCGGAGCAGCACGCGCTTGTGTCGGAACACCTTCACGACCAGCCACGGCTCGTTGACGTTCTGCTCCTTCTCCCACGCCTTACGTTCTTTCTCTGACTCTGCAGTTCTCCTCAAAGCGTCCAGTGACTTCTCCGATAACTGCTTCCTGTTCACTCTGGCCACTTCTTTAAGCAGAGCCTCTGACTCTTCGTATCGCCCTTTACTCATGAGCCAGCGCACAGACTCCGGCACGATCCAGAAGTATGCGAGAGTAAACAGCTGCGGGGTGTACAGCGCCAGAGTGAGCGGCCTCCACGCCGGCACTGCCCACGCTACGAGCCCCATGATCACTTGGCCCACTGCGAAGAACGTGTTCAGGGTGGCTCCGGCGAAGACACGATATTTGGGACCCACAAGCTCCAAAACTGATAGTTAACAATTAGGTAACAACAATATCCATAACAAAAAAAAACATACAGAAGATATCTCCTAAAACACTGTTTAAATATCGTAATTTGGCATTTACCTAAAATATAAATACAGGAAAAGACTCCGGCGCCTAAGGTCGCCTCGACAAACTGTGACACCATGAAGCCCATGTAGGTGCCGGCGAAGTACCGCGTGAGGCCGATCCAGCCGGTGTTGAAGGCGTTGATAGTGAGTGCGACCCGGCGGCCGAACCGGTCCGACACGTAGCCGGTGATGGGCAGCGCAGCTAGCGTGCCGAACGAGCGCACGAAACCTATCAGCGTGCGGCGCCATTCGTCGCAGGCTAAGTCGTACTGCGAGTAAATGAGTAATTATATTAAAAAATTAAGACAAAAATGGTCCGGACTGCAACAGTTGCTTAGTGTGTTATTTCGAAACTTGAAGATTGATTGCTTTCACGGTTGGCTACGGCGTAGCAAGGTCCTTGCTACGCCGTAGGTCACCGTTGTGAAAAGCACTAACTTATAAGTAGGTACCGTAGTGGATAATTTCAAACTACATCACATACATACCACTTGAAGGGTTCACCCTGTATATACACGCGGAAACACGTGCTACACGTGGAAACTTGTAATTGGCCTTATTTTATTTGATCTTTTACTTATTGTATCTGTTTAGCTGTAAGTTTTCCTAAAATAAAAATAAATAAATAAATAAATACATGTATATGTCATATTACTAGTACCAAGCGTGGTGCTTTTCACGGTTGGCTACGGCGTAGCAAGGTCCGTGCTACGCCGTAGCAAGACCGATCAGTGTCCTCTTAATTTAATTACGTATAAGTTTATCTTGTTATGATATTCTTAATTACGATTCATATTACCTCAGCCTATCGCAGTCCACTGCTGGACATAAGCCTCTCCCAGGCTGCGCCACAAAACCCTGTCCTCCGCCTTCCGCATCCAGTCTACCCCAGTCACCTTCTTTAGATCGTCCGTCAATCTAGCTGGGGGGCGTCCCATACACTATGCTTGCCGATACGCGGTCTCCACTCCAGGACTCGTCTGCTCCACCGGCCATCTCCTTCAACAAACATGGCCAGCCTACTGCCACTTCAGATTGCCTACTCTGCAAGCTATGTCGGTAACTTGGGTTCTTTTCCGGATAATTTCATTCCTGATTAATATCAGGAATGCGCGCGCGTGAATTTTTACATACAAATTCAACTCCCGTGCGTGAGCGTGTGATTTTTTGTATGTAAGAAATCACGCGCGCGGGCGCGTTTTCTGCTCACCGCGGCAGAGCGCGGTGCAGTGTGTGGAGCGCCTTAAGATCGACAGCTGGTTTTCACTATAACAGGAATACTATATTATTATTATTTCACTGTTTGTTATGACGTAGCACGGCCGAACAATATTGTCAGATTTTCTTGCAATAGGCAAGCCAAAAGACAGTGCTTGTTTTTATATTATCTTGTGAAAATAATATAATTTAATTGTTATTATTTTGTTTTATGTTAATACTTATTATATATACTTTGATTTATGTAATTGGTTTCTTAAGCCATGTAAATCAAATAAATAAAGAAAATAAAATTATCTGGTGAAGTGTCCATAAACATGCTATACCGTAAATCTGCTTGAGCCAAGATACACTGAAAATTTTGAATATATAGAGACTGAAGAAAAATGAAAAATGTTACTTACATCATAAACGACTGTCAGCTGGTTTTCATACACATACTGCTCGCAGGGCAGGAGAGTGTTCGTGTCGAATAGTTCGGCGGCACAGGAGTCACCGCGCCGCGCGGACGCGTTGCCGAACCGCTGACAGTTGTCGAAGGAGTCACGCGTGGTCGGCACGGCGTTGCCGAGCCACGCTGGGGAGAACTCCGGGTCTTCGCCATCACACTCGGGGATCAGACACCTATAACATGACAAATTGATAGTATTTTCACAACAACACACTCACAAACATAGCATTACAACTGCAGGAAGGGTTCACAGATAATGTTAATTCAGCATACAGTAATGAATGTTAAGGTACGATTCCACCAGTGTGCTGAACTGTGCGGCACTGTAATGCACAGTGTACGACACAAATGTTTATTCTGGTCGACTCATTCAAGCAAACAATAACAAATTGTGCGCGAACATTGTAGAAATGTTCGCGCACATCTGCATACTTTTATGCGCGCACACATGCATGCAGTGGACTCGCGTCGACGCGTACACACTTGCTGTTCGCGAACTCAGTCTTGCTTCCGCTACCGGAGAGAAAACATTTATTTGTCCGCGCACATTGTCCCGATTAGACCCGAACACACGAACCTCCGCCGGCTCGGTACCGGGTCCCATCGGACCCAAGAATGACGACATACGACACCCTACATTGATAAAATTATGTATAAATATTTATTATGCTACCCATCAAATCTTACGAATGTGCGTTAATTAAAAGAGATGGATAAAAACTTATATGTTAACGCCATTAAATTTTTCATATTTAGCGCGCAAGTTTATTAATTTACCTTTATTCGTTTAATCGTTACTTGGCCTTTATATTCAAACTGAATCAATAACTAAGTACCTATGACCATAGTCATAAATTGAATTTTGCGGCGAATTGTTTCTATATTTAAATCTACGATTTGAATTTATAATAATATTTGGAATGCGCTCGCCGTTCATAATTATTTTTATTTATTGTACAATTATTTATTTTTGATAGTTTCTAATAGTTTGCTACAGAATGCCCAGTGAACACTCTGCTCAGTGAACATGTTCGTGCACAAGTGTGCTACACTGTGCGCTTACAAAAATAACGCACAGCTTTGCCGGTGGAAACAGAGACTAACGGATCTGCAGCTCAGTACGTGCACTGTTGGAGTTCTGCACAAAATGTTTGTGAACAAATGTGCTGCACAGTATTTTGGTGGAATCGTACCTTTATATCGACTCGTTCACTCTTAAAAAGTAAAACTTAAATGACACAACCATCTGGCTGAACACTTCTCTTAAGATACAAACCTCCTAGTTTAACGAGACAAGGTTTATATTATAAAACCATTTTCGTCAATATGTTTTGAAACAAATCGTCTTAAAGACCTGGACTAGACGCGCCAATTACGCAAAAGTCATTCATATACTGTAACATTGTATCGATACCCCTGCGTGGTATTATTTATCTCTATCATGTAAACTTCTTCCGTCACAGTTGTACTGGTACTGAAGAGTACATTTTTTCAACCAACAGTAAAACATCAAAGAAGTTCACAATGTTTTAAAACAACTAGTACAACTGAAGTACAACTGAAGGCGACTTCCATGAAAGTTTGACCCTGTACTTACTTCAACTCTCTTATAGTATCGTATTAAAATCTTACAACTGCTTACCTAGACTCAATTCTGGCCGTAGTGAAGACATATTCGGCATGGAAAGCGCAGAAGATCACAACGATGAGGGTTAACAGCAGCGTCCGCAGCTGGAACCTGCCGAACTGCCCGATCTCCTCCACCAGAATCGTGTCTAAATCGACGCTGTCTTTCTCCTCGCGCGCCGTCATCGCGCCGGCGCCGTGCGAGTGCCGCGAGCCGAATTATCTGACGAATACGAGTACCTACTGGTGATAATGTTTATTATATCTCATTCTTTGTTAGCAATAAAATTGTTTCCTTTGCGTTATACAGTTTTGTTCCGTGAATAAACTAGTTTAACATTTAGAGAGGGAGCCGGTTTGGGACTCTGGAAAATACGATGAAGTTTGGCCCTTATGATCGAGGCATCAAAAACTCACCAGCAGAGACTTGCCTTGCGCCTTCTTGTCTTCTTACTAGAACTTACATCGTTCTCGTTCTCGTCAACAAGTTTAAAATGTGTTCAGTAGGTAATCATATAAACGGTTTAGGTAGTTACAAGAGATAGGTATATCTTATCTCATCAAAGATATTTTAGTTGCTAAGGAGATACGGAACTATGAACATGAATTTCTTGAGCCGATATCAATTGCTTGCCCCAGTATTATTTTTACTGCATTATGAAGGTGTACCAGAGATTACAAAAAAAAACGGATATCGATTGCCGGTCGCTTCTTTGATATCAAAGTAGTATTCGTAAGTATTGAATACAACACACCCTCTAATAGAACACATAGAAAGAAAGAAAGAAAATACGTTTATTTAGCACAGACTAAAAGACTCACAATACACCAGATAAAAAAAAAACAAAGATCAAATAAAAGCGTAAAGTCCGATGTAAGTATTTAGCAGGAAAGTGTGCCTCATGGCTTCGCCAAAAAGGCCCAGTTCAGCAATAATGCCAGACAACTAGTGGCTGACGCTGGTTTTCAACTGGACCTGATGTGTGTGGTGACGGATGTAAATCAGTTTTACACTGCAACGTGATGTGTGTATGCATACTTAAATAAAATAAATAAAATATGTGTAAGACAAAAAATAGTAACGAATAAGTAGATACCTACCTACATAAATAGTGTGAGTTGAATAACATTCCAAAAATAACACACACACACACACACATGACATGACATGACTATACTTCACTGTAATCTTTGACCACTACTGAACATGTCTTAAGAATAACATTTGAATCTTTTATCCCGTGATCTCATTGTATCATATCCCTTCACATATTATGATCTTTTAAAGAACTATTTAATGTTTTAGGCATATCAAAGTGCCAAAGTTATCGGAGTCTGCACCGTTCCTTATCTCGGTTGGTAGGTAGGTACACATCCTTGGTGCAAATTATCATAATCTTGTTTACAATTTTTCGTTATCTGAAGGATGCACAGTTACACATGCCAAGTCTAGCTGTTCGTCTGTCTCATACGATCTCTCATCTATTTACCTATGTATATCATAATATTTTTTTAGTGTAATTTGAGTATTTTATTCACAACACCTGGAATTGCATTAAATTGTAAGCGAAGTGTCGGTAAAAGCCTAGACGAGGCTGACACGTGAGCGTGGGGATTGGCACCGGTAAATAGAGGCGCATGCTCAGCAGTCGGTGAAGTCGGGCTGATGATTATGATGAAAGGTGCGCATGAGTGCAGTGATGCAATGCAGATGTATGTACATGTCGCAGGTTTATGACGAAATCAGGTTTTTCATCAAAAACTTAGACTTTTGATCAAGAACCGGAAGAAGACAAAATTATTAAAACTAATCCAGTCTAGGTTTTTGATAAAAAAACTGGATTTTCTCAGGTTTTAACATAAAGTAATGATTTTGTCTTCTCCCGGTTCTTGATCAATAGCCTAGGTTTTTGATCAAAAACCTGATTTTGTCACAAACCTGCGACAATATATAATTACTGAATCTATGACGATGTCTCTCGACGCAGGCGTAAAGATGTATTTCACTAGGAATTAATTAATTATCACAGGTAGGCCTTTAGTCGGTTTTATCATAGGCGCTCACTAATAATCTTATCAGACCAATAAACTAGCTTCTAACGTTCAGTCGACAGTTTATCTCTTTAGTTGATATAGATTTAGTAGTTTATCATCGATCTATCAATGATATTATATTTCGACAATCAGCACCTACCTAATAACCTACTGATCGCTTTGTTTGCTAGAATTTAGGTTTTTACATGGTGATGGGAAATAGGCATTAGTCGACGAACATTCCATACTTTAATATTATGAATACGAAAGTAACTCTGTATGTCTGTCTGTTACCTTTTCACGCGCCTTAACGGCTGAACGGATTCGATCGGAATCAATGTAATTTGGCACACGGATAGACTGTGACCTGGATTAGGATAAAGGATACTTTCTACCCCGGTAATACGTTCCCGAAGGATAAGTTCCCACCCCACACGGGCGAAGCCGCGGGTAAAGGCAATTCGTAAATAAAAAGTTAAAAGAGGAGGTAAAGCTTATCTTATATTAATATAATGTATATGTAGGTACAGTAGATACAGTCTTAGGTACAGTTGTGATGCTGTGCTCATTTGTTAGCGTTACATTGTTTGTCGCCAATCTGCTCTGCCTGCTCGAGGGTGTCGGGCAGGCTGCTGCCGAGCGTCTCCGGCGTGAGGAAGACCAGCGCCCCCGCCAGCAGCGCCAGGGAACCAAACAACACGAACGGCAGCTCGGGGAAGAATTGCGCGCCCTGCAAAGAAAACACTATCATTTCTAACTATTTGAAGAGCCGCTGGCACCAGAACTCACTATGGCCACTTGCACCAACAATCAAATACGTTTAGCCTTAAATTATATGACACAGACAGAATGATATTTTAAAAATTCGTGAAATTGCATTTAGTATCTTGCTGGTCAGGACTAGGTCCACTAGAACCAAAAATGCCCTTGTATGCCCCGAGATTTCGTGATTCATCTATTAATATATGACGGTAAATATATGGAATCATTTGGGGAAGGCACACGTGGCAGCACAAATAATAACAAAAGCGTAATAAAGGTGAATTTCCTTCACCTTCATTGCGGTGCTGCATACTGCATCCAAGCCTGGATCTAGTTATTGTGGAATTAAAACTCAATCCCTGATTCCAGAACTTATCTAAAACTGAAAAGTAAATCTTACAAAAGCTGGAGTGAGCGGCGCCAGCATGGACCCGATGCGTCCGACCATGGAGGAGAAGGCGAACAGGCTGTGTCGGTGCCTGGTGGGGTACAGCTCCGCCGTGTACACGTACACCGACGTCGCCACCATGGCGATGCAGAACTTGGCGATTAGGTATACCACCAGCGACGCCACGGACAGGCCTGGAAGATGACGTCATAAATTAAGATCAAATAAGCGAGTTGATCTTAATTCTCGCAAAACATTAAAACATACCTTGAGGCATGAAAATATATGCAACCTGACATGCGGCGCACATCCAAAAACCTCCAGTCAATACTGGCTTCCTTCCAATCTTATCCATCAAGAAATATGCAGTCCAAAAGCCAGGGATCTCGACCGCCGCCACAGCTATAAAGTTCAAGTACTTGTTGCCAGACATGTTCACAGCGTTCAGCGACAGGCCGTAGTAGATGAACGTGGCTGAGATCCACCACACGGGCGAGACCATGCACCGCACTAGTATTCGCTTGTGCCGGAACACTTGCACTACCAGCCAGGGTTCACCGCCGCGTCGCTCTGCCTCCAACTCAGTGACCCGTATCTTCTCCTCCGCAGTGTAACGTAATGCCTCCAGTGATTTATCAAATAATTTTCTTCCGTTGACCTTTGCAACTTTTTTAAGCAAAGCTTCGGACTCTTCAAAGCGTCCCTTGCTCATGTACCACCGCACAGACTCGCTGATGATCCAGAAGTAGACGATGGTAAGGAACTGCGGGATGTAGAGCGCGAGTATCAGGGTCCTCCAGTCAGGCACGCCCCAGGCGATCAGCCCCAACGTCATCTGACCCATCGCAAAGCAAGTCTTAACAGCTGCACTGATAGCGACGCGATACTCCGGACCGACCAGCTCCATTACTATAAAAACATTCATAATAATTATGATTTATTATAACCAAATGAGTCTACGCTTCAAACTCAAAGATCAACCGATAGGAAAATACTCACGTAAAATGTAAACAGTAGAATATGTGCCGCTTCCAAAATTAGCCTCCGCAAACTGAGACAGTATGAATCCGAGGTAGGAGCCAGCCCAATAGCGCGTGAGGCCGATCCATGCCGTGTTGAACGCATTGAGTACGAGCGCGACCCGGCGCCCCCAGCGGTCCGACACGAAGCCGGTGACAGGCAGTGCCGTCAGCGTGCCGAATATGGTCACCGTACCGATCAGCGTTCGCCGCCATTCGTCGCACGCCAGTCCATACTTATATAGACAAGAAACATCGATCACACATGGTTATCATAAAATATTTGACACAGTTACAGCATTTCATCGACTTACATCATAGACGACAGTTTGTGTGTTCTCGTATACGTAAGAGTCGCAAGGCAGGCGCGTGTCCTGGTCGAAAAGTGTGGCGGGGCAGGTGGCGCTGGTGACCGCCCGCGGCGCTGCGGTCGCGTTGCCGAAGCGCTGGCAGTTGTCGAAGGAGCCCTGACTGGCTCCCGCCGGCACCGCGTTCTCCAACCAGTACGGAGAGAACTCCGCCGGCTCACCTTCACACTCCGGGATCAGACATCTATAATAACATGTGTTATTGAATAATCATAAAATAAATATAATAGAAGATAAACTAAATAGCACATGTTTAATAATAACGAAAGACTAACGGTGACTAGCTAAAAAGAGAGCTTAAGATACCTACAAATAAGACCCAAGGGACCAAGGTTATAGGTTATCATTCAGGAATTAAATAAATTTTCATACAAGTTGAAAGGTTAAATTCCACATGTTATATGTATTTGATGCATAGTTTGGTTACCTGGTGCTAATCCGAGCTGTGCTGAACACGTACTCCAAGGAGCTCCATGCCGAGAATACGACCAGTACCATAGCCAGCAGGAAGGTGCGCAGTTGGTACCTGCCGAACTGACCGATCTCCTCCACCAGGAGTGTGTCCAGCTCCACCTGCTTCCTGCCACTCGTCTCAGAGGCCACGTCCTTGTCCAAAGCCGCCATGATGTCCGCCTAACAGCAGCACACCGCTACTACCGTCTCTAAGTATTCTTCCCATAATTTATTTCAAACACATTTATTATCTTTAAAATGTTTATCTAATTCGTTGACTTATGAATTTATGACTGATGTTTGACTTGAATTATATTTAATGCTCTTGGAACGTTTTAGTATAAAGTTTTAGTGAGTTCAAATATATTAAAGATGTTAATTTTTAGGGTTCCGTTGCCAAATCGCAAAACGGAACCCGTATAATTTCGTTCTGTCCGTTCTGAGGTTACTCAGCCATTTTACTCGGAGAAAACTGGCACTATATCAATGGAAGACAGGTGTATTTTATAAACTACAAAAAATGGTGTAGGTAGTGAAATTAGGAAAAAAATACTGGGGGTGGCTCTCCTCCCCATACATGTAATCGAGGGCTGAAAAAAACAAAATTCAGTGGACATAAGCGTGTGGTATATTGTTGGATCTCATAATTAATGCAAAGATTTATGATGTTTTAAAGTAACTTTTTTATTTAAATCAATGGTTAGAGAAATATACGTTTTTAACGCCGCAAAAAATGTATCACCACCCTGAAATTCCAACTCTACGGTACATAGAGAATTCCGAAAAAATTAAGTTGGTTAAACTTCAAGAAGACTTTCACAAAAATAACTTTGTATTTAACAGTTTATTTTAGAAGATAAAGTAACTACATTCTTCCACAACATTTGTACACCGTATTATTATGTTGTGCTAGCATAGGTACATTGTACCAAATTTGTAAAAAACTAAAAAAAATACTACATCACCCTATATTATAAAACTACATTCTTACAACCGTACCACGCCATACCATATCTACCATTGACGTCTCTGTTACTAGAATGATAAGCTATTGTGTGCCTCGTCACAGTACACTTAATAGTACAAGCGCTCGTAGAGACCACAGCCCCCGAGGCCCCGACGGATCTTCTAGAGTTTGTCATTATGTTAATAGGTAGGTGGATATGTGTAGTACATTATATATTTGATATTATTGCTGTGACTGTTTCTACGAGGACAAATAGGTACATAAGGTAGAAAGCACCAAGATAAGTCGTAATTAGTTGTTTGTATGACAAACTTCGCGACAAATCATCCCAATTAAAAATGCTTTAAACTTTTATCTTTCGTTACTTGCTTCCCTTTAGTCAGGGGTTTTTCGAAAATTTTATTTAATAGGTACTTTTTCAATCCAAAGTTTACATCCGTCGTGGGTTTAAAAAAAAACAATTTTGCTTTAATTATATTAAACTTTTTAGAGAATGATGTCCGCCAGCCGCCTCCACCTCGACACGATGTTCTTCTGTTCTAGTATCAGACCCTCAGCCAGTGGCGGACTAAGCCTGACAGGGGCGCCGGGCGGCAATAATAAATGAGGCCCCGGTATCCAGACAAGTTTAATGCTACATTACATTCAGCCCCCGCTGCTGCCCCTCGCGCTGCCGGAAATAATTCCCTAAATACTGCTGCAGCAGGATCGAGAGCAGCGTGTTTTTACCTCAGACCAAATAAAAAACCAAGACAGAGGGCTGTCAACAGTAAAATGAAGCCGGTTTCGTAAACATGTATGCACTTAGTGAGGTGTAATTTGATTGTAAATGTGTGCATGTGACACCTGAGCTGCGTTGTCGCGGCGTCTGCAGTGCGCATACGTTTATCGAACGCCTACGCTGGACAAACGTTAGTGTGAAGGCGCTCTTAAGCCCTTTACACAGAAATAGGGGCCCTGCGAAGCGGGGCTCCGTCGACATAGGACATTTTTCGGAATACGTTGTTTCATTTAATTACCAACCCTTAAATAATTAAATTTCTTTGCTTAGTGTTTCTTCAAACAGTTATTTCATAAGAAAATTTAAAAAAAATGTGAGCTCATAGTACTCTGCTCATTACAGTATTTTTCAAAGTGGTTTTTCTATTCGAAACACTTCATTTAAGATAAAATGCCGCTCAGTACAAATAAATCATTTGCCAAATATTGATAAAAATGCAGGACGTAACGTTGACACTCAAACAAATATTAGGTCGCTCAAATATATTATGAAGCTTCTCATTTTGTATTTTAAGTGACTCAAATTAATGTTTGTAAGTTACTGTTCTATTGATTTCTCGTCACTCGCCGTCAGTCGCTCACCTAGTAATACTATAGGTAAAACTAAACTTTAATTTACAGTCACTCGTTTAAACGCATTTCGGAAGTCGGTGTCGTTGGGTGCGCATTTTCATTGTTTGCCAACGACTTACGAAATTAAAGTTATTTTTGACTTTGTAGTGTCTTTTTTGGAAGTCGGTTGTTTTTTTTTTTTTTGTAAAAAAGTTTTTATTTTTCAATTTTAAGTTGTACTTACCCCACACAAATTCGTACAACACTACTTGCTATGTAAATATCAGTGACAGGCAGTTATTATAACATCATCAATATAAACTAAGTGGCAAAAATACGTATTATTGAAGCTAACCAAGCCAAGTTAATCAAATTTATATGGGACCACCCCTGAAGCACACCCTATCTGTTAAAATAACAATTTTTGAAATCGATATACATAATTTCCGAAGATATCGCGTAACAAATATATGTATAAAAAAACAACATGCAGTCGAATTGACAACATCCTGCTATTTTGAAGTTGGTTAAAAAGACGTGATCCAACAGAGGAATCTTAGAGGTTATAGATGTATGAGATTGAGACTAGCCGACCAACGAGCTCAATGGCCTGCAATTAGAGAGGATTTGTCATCTGAAAGTTGTGCGGCGGACTGCTATTAGGAAGTCGATAAAAAACAATGAATCACTTAAACTAGGCGCAGAACCTTTTCAATTTCATGTTACATTTACTTGCATTATAAAACCCTAAATTAAGTAAGTATATGATATTAAATCAAAATACCTACAAATTTTAATATACACTGCAGTTAACTCGGGATAGTATCAGACGTCTGTTCCCGTTGTCCCCATTGACGGTATCCTATCAACAGGGACAGACAAAACTTAATATAATAGTTTGTCGTTACATCGAGTGACGTTAAATGCAGTTTTCATTGGTATAATAATTATATACGTAGCTGTTACTTTTGCTTAAAAATACACATTCTTAATGTTACTGTGTAGAATAGTTTATTATTTGTTTCTTAGTTCTCTAGACTAGTTATCTATGATAAAATAAGCGTCCTTAAAAAGGATGCGCCGGCGGCAGCCGAAGCACACGGCGCGGCGGCGGCGATGCAGCTAGTGAACAAAAACGTACAGATAACATTGTTTTTGCGAAGCTTTCTTTGGCGTATGTTAAACCCTACTCCAAATAGTAGATTGTACAACTAAGGCATAAAAGAAGCTATTTTACCCCGAGACGTTTATATCCACCAGAGCCGCAGACGAGGGTGGATAGTTAAGTCGAGGGGTAGTATGGCTCGTTTATGCCTGAGTTATACACTCTGCTTTTCACTTCGATTGCGAGAAAATGAAACAGGCATAAAGTATACAGTACATAATTAATCAAAAATGTTGCATCCATAGCTAATTCCCGCCACCACAGATAATACCGCCACGAAACTTTTTAAAAGTTTTTTTTTTTTAATTTTCAACATATGTCATTCGACTTGGGTACTTCATACGGCCAAAAAATGAAAACGTTTCTTTGCCTTTTTAAAAAATAAATGACAACTATTTTACCTGATTTTATTAAATTAACGATAGAAAACACGGAAGTGGTATAAATTAAAGAAAATGAATTAAATCACGACTTTAATCTGCGAAGTTTTATTGTGCGTGTGGCTGTTGGGCCTGATTACTTTAGTCTTAGAAAAAAAATTACTTTATGCACTAGAACATAAAAAGCGATTTTATGTCGCCTAAGCACAACATAAAGACGGACTTTTAGAGCATGAGAAGTGAAATAGTAGATTGTACAACTAAGGCATAAAAGAAGCTATTTTACCCCGAGACGTTTATATCCACGCGAGCCGCAGGCGAGGGTGAATAGTTAAGTCGAGGGGTAAAATGGCTCGTTTATGCCTGAGTTATACACTCTGCTTTTCACTTCGATTGCGAGAAAATGAAACAGGCATAAAGTATACAGTACATAATTAATCAAAAATGTTGCAAAGCATAGCTAATTCCCGCCACCACAGATAATACCGCCACGAAACTTTTTAAAAGTTTTTTTTTTTAATTTCAACATTATTTTGTCATTCGACTTGGGTACTTCATACTGCCAAGTCATAAAAACGTTTCTTTGCGTTTCTAAATAATAAATGACAACTATTTTACTTGATTTTATTAAATTAACGATAGAAAACACGGAAGTGGTATAAATTAAAGAAAATGAAATAAATCACGACTTTAATCTGCGAAGTTTTATTTTGCGCGTGTGGCTGTTTTGCCTCATTACCTTAGTCTCAGAAAAAAAATTTACTTTATGCACTAGAACATAAAAAGCGATTTTATGTCGCCTAAGCACAACATAAAAACGAACTTTTAGAGCATGAGAAGTGAAAAAATACTTATTCACTCACATGACCCCCTGACATCGTCTCAGATGTCCCAGAACACTTTTTCGACGCGCCGCGGGGCACCTCGCCACGACCTTTAGGCGGAGTGTGGAACCTAAGATAGAAACACGCTTATATGACTACATACAGAAAGCGTGGCTAATAGAAATCTCTATTCCTAGACAGCAAGTTTCGCCGAAAAATGTTTTGATAGAAAACATTGTTTGTAATATCTCGGTTCATAGGAAGCACTGTTGACAGAGATCTCTATCAGCGTCAATGGGGACAATGGGAACAGACCGTGTCAGACCGACAGGTTGCAAGAGACGTTCTCAAATGTTATAATATCAGTTATAATATCGGAATGATTTTGCGTTCGTCTTGCAACTTTCAAGAAACTTTCTAATTACGAGTACAAGTTTGCCGATAAGTCACCTGGAGTCACGAGTGTTGACCACCTGTTTTGCCCTTAGAGTAGCAAATCGTTTTTAGGATTCCGTTCCTCAAAGGACAAAAGGATCACTCATGAGTCTGTCTGTCTGTACGTCTGTCACATCCAATTTAATATTGACATGTATAATTATTACACGCGTATACGGCGTAAAGACAAATTGCGCACAGTAGCTAGCAAGACTCATCTAATGCAGGAAAGTATCTTTTGCACAGCTTCACGCATCTTTAATAATATTCCGGGGCCCATCAGAATAATTACGGATATTAAAAAATTCAAAAAGAATCTTCATGATCTGTTAGTAGGCAAGTGCTACTACTCTATAAAAGACTTCCTATCAGACAAATCACTGCTCCAATACAGTGTCCCTCAGTCATGATGCGTTCAGTGCCCCACTATATATGTGTACCTACTCAAGTTCGTTCTGTTTTATTTTTATATTCTATTTTTATATTCTATTATATATTTTATGCGACATCCTAATAATTTGTAACAATAATTTAATGTAAGTAAATTTAATTTAATTTATTATGTGCCAACTATTGTATGCCCCAAGGGCGGGACATAGCTGATCACAATTTAATTATTTAAGACCTGTATTATGTACCTACCTATGATCCACAATAAAGATATTGATATTGATATTGAATTTGCTCTCAATCTACTGCACTGATTACGTTGAAGTTTAGTACACATTACATATCTGTGACCCAAACACGGAGGCGTAGCGTAAATAAATGAGTTTTGAAGATGGAGGTCACTTTTGGGGGGCCAACGGGGCTTCTGTGGCTTTTAGTATTTTAAAAAACTCTGCGATATACTTTTTGAACATTAATAAAAAAAAAAAAAAAAAACTAGAAAATTAAAAACAAAAGTTTGGCGAAC
This sequence comes from Amphipoea lucens, assembly GCA_947508005.1. Classification (NCBI taxonomy): domain Eukaryota; kingdom Metazoa; phylum Arthropoda; class Insecta; order Lepidoptera; family Noctuidae; genus Amphipoea; species Amphipoea lucens. Next base: position 430,155 of record OX382368.1, on the reverse strand, counting down.
TATAGTGTGTGACATATCAAATAAAAGGACTTGTTGTGAGGGTCTCAAATATATTTTTTGTATAATTTTAAACTAAACAGTTATAAATTTATTTAAGAAAATACCTATGTACGTAGGGCACTAGACAAGTTTTGAGATATCGTTAAACTATCGAAAGTATATGCGTCAAATTGTTACCGACAATAGTGCCTCTAATTAGTAGTTAGTATCGAATAAAAATATATCTTTATCTACCCGCAAATTTTTTTTGTGAATTTTTCTTAGCTTCAAGATGTCAGAGTTAACGCGTCGTGATTTTCGTGCAATTATGCTCTATAATTTCAAGCAGGGTTTGAGTGCTGATGACTGTATTAGTGAATTAAAATTTGTGTTTCGTGAGAAAGCTCCATCCCGTAGCTCAGTGTATCGGTGGTATAAACAGTTCCAAAGAGGAGATTTTAATCTGTAAGACGATTCTCGTTCAGGAAGGCCTGTCGAAACAGTGACTTCAGAAAATGTAGCAGCCGTTAAGGAACTAATTGAGCTAGATCGACACCTAACATACAAGCAGATAGAGGAACTCTTGAAGATTAGTGCACCATCAGTTCACACTATTTTACGTGACCTTCTTCAAGTTAGAAAAATTTGCACGTTGTGGGTACCTCACCTTTTGACAGCGACCCAAATGGAATGCCGCATGCCGTAAGAAATGGTGTAAAAAAATGCTTGCTATGTTCGATGGTGGAAAATCTCCTAATGTTAATTCTATAGTAACAGGTGACGAATCATGGCTGTATTATTATGACGTCAAATCTAAATCTAAAAATAAGGTATGGATTTTTGAAGATGAGGAACAGCCCACCGTCGTTGAACAGTCTCGATCCGTGAAAAAGAAAATGGTCGTTGTTTTTTTTCGCAGAAGGGAATTAAAAGAATATGTCTTGATGAACAGAAGACTGTTACGGCGAAATGGTACACAGAGGTTTGTCTACCTCAATTGATCGAGTCTCTCAAAAATCTGCGACCTAACTCACGCCTTGACACTTGGCGGCTCCATCATGACAACGCACCAGCACATCGCGCTCAACTCACTCAAAATTTTTGAGCCGCACTGGTCTAATTCTGCTTGAGCATCCTCCCTACAGTCCTGATCTCGCACCCTGCGACTTCGGACTCTTCCCAATGATAAAGGATAAACTGAAAGGTCAACGGTCTGCCAGTGATAACCAACTAATTCAAACTTGGGACTTGGCGTGTGAGGAAGTCTCTGAAGAAGTGTGGAAGAAAATTTTTGATGATTGGTTTCGACGCATGGAAAAGTGTATTGCAGCCGACGGAAATTAATTTGAAAAACTCTAACATTTAGATATGAAATCTCAAAACTTATCTAGTGCCCTATACGTACATGAAAATTGACCATTCCTCCCTAGTATCTCCGAACCTACTGAGCCTAAATGAAAAAAATACAGAAATTAGTTCTTTACTCACAGATTCTAGAAAATCTTATAAAAGGTCTATGGTCTTAAAATTATATGGCAAATCTTTAAATATTGTGCATACAAGCTTACAATTGCAGTAAGTAATGTATGGGAGAAGAAGTTTTTCAACTATAATTTCAATAATCTTTTCTTCTTTTTCTTTTCTATATTTTTTTTTCAGTTTGTTCTTGGGATCCGTCTGGGCAACCTAGGTACTATAAGAAATATTTTTGGCGGGTAACAAATTCATCGTGCGCCACCCTCTCCACGCGAGTTCAACTCGCACTTGGCCGGTTTGTTCCAAGTTAAAGTGGTCGATATCTGCTCATGTTTTAAGTTTGAGGCCGAGTTGTTCTGCCTGTTCGAAGGTGTCCGGCAGAACGGTGCCGAGCGTCTCCGGTGTGAGGAAGATCAGCCCGCCTGACAACAGCGACATGGCGCCGAATAGCACGAACGGCAGATCAGCAAACCATTGCGCAGCCTGCAACCACGGAATTGTTTTATGATGAGAGACTTATGAATAAAACTTTTACTTCATTTATATCATGTATCAAGCTACAAAAATATACGTATTAAAAATGATAATTATTTAATGATCATTTCAACAATTTGGCCTGTAGCTATTCAAGAAGCAGAGGAACAATCTCTGAGCCCTGTGGTACCCCGCCAAGAGTTGTCTACTTAGCTCGCTATTTACCTAGATTGTCTGTTGTTCAAAAGAAGAGCTTGAGGTGATAGTAAAACTAAATTTGCATTAACATTATCGATCATGGAAAACGTCAATGAAATAAACCTCTAATATTACACAATGCATTGGTTGACCTTACAAACGCAGGAGTGAGAGGAGCAAGTATGGCGCCGATCCGGCCGCACATGGAGGAGATCGCCAGCAGCTTGTGTCGGTTGTTGGTGGGGTACAGCTCCGCCGTGTACACGTACACTGACGTCATCACCATCGCTATCGCACACTTTGCCACCAGATACATCGCCAGCGCCACCGCGAACAAGCCTACACAAAATGTTGATATGACAAAAAACACGACAAACTGCTAGTCATAACTACTACCGTTTAAATGCTTATTCGTACGAAACATAATATGTATTGCAAAAAAGGTAATACTAACCCTGGGGCATGAATATGTATGCTATCTGGCATGCGGCGCATACCCAAAAACCTCCCGCCAGTACTAGTTTTCGGCCAATCCTGTCCAACAGGGAATATGCGAACCAAAAGCCGGGGATTTCAACAGCCGCCACAGCTATAAAGTTAAAGTATCTATTGCCAGACAAGCTGACAGCGTTGATAGCTAGCCCGTAGTAGATGAACGTGGTGGTGATCCACCAGACTGGCGACACGAGCACGCGGAGCAGCACCCGCTTGTGGCGCCACACCTGCGTGAATAGGCCAGCCTCGTCACCGCGCCGCGCCGCTCTCTGCGCCTCCCGCGCCAACTGCTCCTGCGCGGTGCGACGTAAGCCTGCCAGCGACGAGTCTGATACCGCCCGCCCGTTCACCCTAGCCATCTTTCTAAGCAGAGTTTCGGATTCTTCGAAGCGTCCTTTGCTCATGTACCACCGCACAGACTCGCTGATGAGCCAATAGCTGAAGATCGAGGTGAACTGCGGGATGTAAAGCGCGAGCGTCAGGCTCCTCCAGTCAGGCACGCACCACGCGATCAGCCCCAACATCATCTGACCCACCGCAAAGGCAGTGTTTATCGCTGCTCCTGCAGCCACGCGGTACTTAGGGCCAAGCAACTCCACCACTGTAGCAATATAAACAATTATTGCTCATCAATCTAAAATACATTTGCTTAAGATACAAATCAAAGAAGTATAAACATAACTATTATCATTTATGTACTCGCATTTCTACAGAACGGGGTATTAGTAAGCTCATTGTGTCTGTCACATATACAGGGAGGCCCGTGAAACGAATTCGGAAGACTTCCCGAAACACCCTCATGTATGCATTTATTTATCATTTATCAGCATTTATTTATAGTTTAAGAGTGACGGTTTTTAATAATTTTAGGAAATTCGCACTAACGAGTATGTGTCAAAGGAGATGGCATTTTTTGGCATTGCTAGTTTTGGAAAGGTACAGAATACAAAGCTATTTTAAAAAAAAGCGCTTATTTTTATGTATTGATAGCCAGATTAACGTTATTATTGAGAATTGGGATTAAATCTCGTTAAATATGAGTAAGTTGAGCAGCCGGAAACAAGGCTTTTTGGACTTGTTATACTATATGATAGTGTTGTCATGGCAAACAAACAAACATTTAGAAGATGACACACAAAACTTCACAAGTCACATTCGCAGTCTATCAAAAAGTACTCTGTGGCTCGCTCGCTACTATTTTGTGCTGGCGTGAATGTTTTGTGCGCCCAAAGTTTTACGTGGATTTTTACAACGACCTGGCTTGCTTTTGGATTTCGAAGACTCCTACCTTTCTGAACGACCGTTGCTAGACTTGGACCTCGACGTTTCGTTCTGCAAGAATTAAGTCTAGACATGCAGGAAGAAAGATATACTTTGTTTATATTTTGATTGACAGCTCTCTAAGTGGCCGGGAAGCTATAAAACAATACTGTTGCAATTGCATTGTTGGACGAAGAACAGTAGGATGCTGTGTCCATATCATGTCATCATGGTACTTGGCATGGGCACGGCATCAAGATAGCCTGTCTTCCTCTGCACCTTTCTTAGCTAATAATTATATTGCTTGAAAGAATATTAACAAGGGCAGTTCAAACAAATTTATTTGAAAGACTATTTTAATTTAAATAACGGATGACGTTGGCACACGCGATGATAGATAGAAGAAAAATTTTGACACAACACAGCAGCTTCGTGTCTGGTTGCATGTTTTTTAAGTGCAGGCGTCCATACTTTCAACATCCTCTTCTGGACGCAAACGCTTTATAATCAAACCCATTGATGTCGTAAAAACTTCATGCTTCGGACGATGGAGCCCGTTCGTTAAAGCATCAGCAACCATGTCTACAGTTGATCGATATCGAACAGCAACTTGATTAGCAGCACAGCTGTTCACCAGTTGGGTGGTTATTAAATCTGCTCAAGGAATTTACTATGTAGGTTATATCAGGCCTGGTTCCTTGAGATAAGTACAGTAGACACCCAATTACTCGTATTTCGTGATATGGCACATCCTTTCATACTTCATTTTGACTCTTTTTCTATTTTTATAATATTTCTTTATCAATATCTCCCTGCAAAAAGCACAAACTGCATCCATTTGGCGGATTTTGAGATCATATTTTGCAGCCAAGCCAATTAAGTATCTTATTGAACAATAACGGACTACCGGAGCATATTTTTCTTGATAATCAATACCTTTTACTTGTTTATAACCTTTAATCACAAGTCTAGCTTTGTAACGTGATATGGACCCGTTTTCATCTATTTTTGTTTTAAAAACCCATTTACAAGGAAGCGCTACTTTTCCTTCTGGTAAGTTTACAGGTGTCCAAGTGTTGTTATTTATTAAGGACTGATATTCTTCCTTCATAGCTCTTTTCCAATCATCAGCCTTATTACTGTTGATAGCTTCTTCAAGGTTCTGCGGATCACTATTTAATAGAATCATAGTTGACTCACCATTCAAACACATAAATGATGTAGTATTATCATTCTGACGTCTTTCTATTCGATGCGGAAGTGGTCTCAGTCCCATGTTATGTTGCGGCAGAGATTCCACTGTATCATCAGGTAAGTATGTTTCATCAAGAACATCTTCAAATAGAGCGGAGTCATCAGAAGAAACTTCAAGAATTTAAGAGGTAAGTTGTGTTTCATTTGTTTCATCTATGTTTTCATTTCCAGATTCTTCGTGATCTTCAAATAAAGGTAAGTCCACTGTTTTCTTTTCTTTTATTAAATTATTATTTTCCACTTTATTCTCCTTTTTCTCAGTACCAATTTCCTTCTCTTTGTTATTTTCTTCCTTTTCCTTTTCTTGCATGTTAACGAATTTGTTTCTCTTTACAGTAGCTTCTAAGAAAACAACATCTCTACTTATAATTCCTTTCTTTGTTTCAGGGTCTATAAAACGATAGCCCTTAGTAGAGTCACTGTACCCTACAAAAATCAACTTACGTGATTTGACTTCAAGCTTTGTCCTATTTTCTTTAGGGATATGTACATACCATCGCGTGACATCCGAAAATCCTCATATGACTCAAATTAGGCTTCTCTCCAGTCCATATTTCATGTGGGGTCACATCGGATAAAACACGAGTTGGCGAGCGGTTAATAATATAAGCGGCTGTGGCTACTGCTTCAGCCCAGAATGTATCTTGTTATTCAGCATTAAAAATCATACATTTAGCACGCTCTATTAACGTCCTATTCATTCTCTCGCTGAGACCGTTTTGCTCGGGAGTGTAAGGATTAGATGTCTGGTGCCATATTCCATAGTTTTTAAGATAGGCTTCAAACTTATTATTTTTGTATTCGGTACCATTGTCGCTTCTTAGAATTTTAATTTTCTTGTTCGTTTCATTTTCTACTCTATTCTTAAACTCCACAAATTTTTCAAAGACTTCGCCTTTACTTTTAATAAAATATACATGTACACGACGGGAATAATCGTCAATAAAGGTAACAAAATATCTGGCACCTCCAATAGAAACATTTTTCATCGGTCCACATACGTCACTGTGAATGAGCCCTAGCAGCTCCGTTGCACGCGAGCCTTCGCTGGGAAATGGTTGCCTGGTCTGCTTGCCCTCGAGACAAGTTATACAAATACTATTTTCCTTTTCCGGTGACAACTTTACTCCCTCTGTACATTTAGGCATTTTACTAATGTCTGTGAAATTTAAGTGGCCCATCCTTTGATGCCATAGGTAAGTATCATACTCAGTCTTCGCTGTCATTGCTTGCATTTCTTCATTCTTACAAGATTTTAATTGATATGTATCATTAATGAGATTTGCTTTTGCAACTAACTTATTATTTTGATTGTAAATTTGACAACCAACTTCATTAAACTGGATTTTGCATCCATTTGCTATTATCTTGCTTACTGATAGCAAATTCGTTTTTAAATCTGGAACATATAAAACTTTTTTCACCTGTATTGCCTCGGTGCTGTTATTAGTATTCACTTTTATAGAAACATTACCACAGCATTCAACTTTCAATACCTTATTGTCGGCAATTCTTATATTCTGTACAGGTAGAGCCGTGACATCACAGAGCCAATCCCGGTGCATGGTCATATGCATGGAGGCGCCAGAGTCAACATACCAGTTCACAGAGTCATTCATTGTGAATGTGGAAAACGCTGCTATAAATCCTGTTTTATTTTTAGTTTCTTTCTTCTTGAACCAACATTTTTTGCTGAGATTGGACATCTCAGCAAAAAATGTTGGTTCAAGAAGAAAGAATACTTATTACAATGGAAACATCTTGGTCCTTTTTTAGGTTTTTGCTGATCATTTTTGGGTTGAATTTTTGTGTTTGTATAAAGTGCGGTAGTGTCTGATATTTTAACCTCTTGTAATAGTTTATTCTTTACTAAATCAGCACTAATCTTCATACCGGAACTTTCCAACCCCATAATCATTGGCTTGTACATATCAGGCAAGCCTGCCAGCATCAGAGTACCTAACCATTCGTCATCTACATTGAATTTAATATTCCTTAATTTGTGTGCCGCGGACATTATTTTATTTACATAATCTTCCACTGATAAACTGTTATCCAAACTAGTGTTTATTAGCTCTTTCAATAGTCCAACTTTTCGACAAAGTCCACTATCTTCAAATGCCCTTGATAAATTTTCCCAAACCTGTTTAGCATTAACTGCTTCTTGAATGTGTACATACAATATTGGGTTAATTAATAATATTAACTTCGATTTGGCTTTGATATCTTTCTTTGTCGAGTTGGGTTCAGTGGATGCGGGTTCCTTTAAAATGCAGTCATATAAATCTTCGTGTTGTAAATAAGCTTTCACTGCAAAGCTCCAAGTTGCCCAATTATCTCTACCAGTGAGTTTCTCAATTGATATCAAAGAACTGTTCGCCATATTTCCAACAGTATTTATCTGAAATAAGCTAAAATCATGCCGGTAACCAAATTAGGTTATGCATGCGGTTTTTCAGAAACTTTCAATATACTGTTCAGATCGCAAAAATAACACTACCGCAGGTACGGGGCGGCCCATAACCTTCCACTGGGCCCATAACCTGAAAGAATATTAACAAGGGCAGTTCAAACAGGGAACAATGGGTAAAGTTGTATGGGCCCCGTACCCAAAAAAAAAGATGACTGTAGCATTATGAGCTATATCGGTATTCGTTGCCCTCATGGAGTAGTTTAATTAATCCTAAGACAGCATGTCTGAATTCACTTGGAGAAAAAAGATATTTAAGGAAGTTAAATTGGTTTTGAGAAGACGGTACCCAGAGACAAGGTTAATTGTAGCATTATAAACTATGTCGGAATTTGTTGACCTCGTGGAGTAGTTTAATTAATCCTCAGACAGCATGCCTGAATTCATTTGGAGAAAAAAGATATTTAAGGAAGTTAAATTGTTTTAATAAAATAATAGGAAAGTTCATTATCTTTATTCATTATTGTAATTACCATACTTATATTGGTTTTTATTCAATACTAGCTGACCCGGCGAACTTCGTACCGCCTTTAATTTTTTTTTTTTTTTGTTAATTTTTTCCCATGTTTTAATAGCTATTCTGCTATTCGGGGAGAGATTATGAGCTATGTTGGTATTCGTTGCCCTCATGGAGTAGTTTAATTAATCCTTAGTCAGCATGTCTGCTGGCAATCGACAATGCAGCATAAAATTAGATACAAAAAAGAAATAAAAACAAAACAATACAAGTTCTAAATCAATTTTAATTAATTTTTAATCAAGTTCTGTTAATTTTCTAAATCGCTGGAGCCTTATTGAACACGTTCCGTGATCCATTGTAGAATAATCCACACGCTTACAACATTGTCGAAATAATAGAAGACAGAATTAACGTTTCCAACAGGTTTGATGACTAATATGTTGTGGACTGTAATATCAACCGCCAAAGGGTACGTTTCACAGCGATGGAAGAAAGCGATGTACCATTTCCTAGCCTTAACGAGGAGGAACTTATCTTGTTTAGTTTAGGCACATACCAATTAAAACTCGCAAAATCATACGTGTCAGAGCATTTGCGAAGAGTCATGTAGGTACCCTATAGAGGGATGCGTAGAACCAAGTCCTAATATGAGATATGGCGCAAGTGATTGACTGTCGAGTAATTATTATTTAGTAAGATTATTGTAAAAATGAAAAATTATACCTGTGAGACCTGCTGGTGAAGTATGTTTAAATAGAAACATTTTCAAACGGTTGATTGATGTAGTTTTTTTTTGTGAATACCCTGTCTGAAATCTCTGTGCACGCCACTGCATGATTGCGACCCTCGTGTGTACCGGGAAAGAAAAACATATTAACAACGAGGTTGTTAAACGTGGAATGTGGACTCAGCAATCATTGTGCCGATAGTCGTGACAGCCTGTGGCTTAATAGCCAAAAACGTCGACTAGCACCTGAGGAGGCTCTCGTTGGGCAGCTGGATCAAGGACTTGATTCAGAAAGCGGAACTTCTCGACACGACCCACATTATTAGGAGGTCCTTCTCTCCGGAGCCCTGATTGCCGATAGCTTGAACCTGTTCCCGATACCGGTGGGCTACAACTTTTTTATATTTTTAAATGTTTTTGTGTTCTAATATTTAAAAATATAATTTGTATAAACATGCATAATGAAATAAAGGAGTTAAAATAATAATTAATGAGAATAAAAAACGTTCTATTCTTTAATTTTATTCTATTTAATAAAACAATTTAACTTCCTTAAATATCTTTTTTTTCCAAGTAAATTCAGACTTACTGTCTTAGGATTAATGAAACTACTCTATGAGGTCAACTCAATTCAACAATCGCTTGAAGAAGTCTTTAGAAAACTAAATAGCAATTGGAGGGACAAGGGCATCATCGTGGGCGATAGAAGACTAACAAATCTCCGATTCGCCGACGATATTGTTCTTTTCTCCTCCACGGCAGCCGAAATAGGCCTAATGCTCGACCAACTGAGTAGTGCCAGCCTCGAGGTCGGACTCGCGATGAATATGGCGAAGACCAAGGTGATGACCAACAGCACCAAGCGCAACATAGGAATTGGGGGTGTGAGGATTGAATATGTCCATGAGTACATATACCTCGGCCAAATAGTCTCCTTCCAGGCAAGACACGATAAAGAAGTTGCTCGACGCACCGAGAACGCCTGGAAGAGCTATTGGTCGATGAAACAAATAATGAAGGGAACTCTCCCTCTCTCACTAAAGAGAAAACTCATGGACATGTGCATCCTTCCTACCCTCACCTATGGAGCGCAGACATGGTCACTTACTAATCGTCAAAAGTCCGCACTCGGGGTCTGTCAGCGAGCAATGGAGCGCAGTATCCTTGGAGTTAAACTTACTGATCGTATAAGGAACTCGATACTGCGTTCTAAAACTCAAATTGCCGATGTAGGTCACACGGCTGCCAAGCTAAAATGGAACTGGGCTGGTCACATCTGTCGCATGCCGGAGGAGCTGTGGGCTAAAGTAACCACACAATGGTTCCCAAACAGCAGCAAACGGCAACGCGGCAGGCCCAGAATGAGATGGCGGGACGAACTCGACTCTTTCCACAAGGATTGGCGTGTAACAGCACTGGATAGAGATAAGTGGAAGGAGGGAAGGGAGGCCTTTGCCCTGCAGTGGGACAGAAATGGCTGATAATAAATAATAATAAAAAATAATGAGGTCAACAAATACCGACATATTTCATAATGCTACATTTAACTTTGTCTCTGGGTACGGTCTTCTAAAAACAATTTAACTTCCTTAAAAATCTTTTTTCTCCAAGTGAATTCAGACATGCTGTCTTAGGATTAATTAAACTACTCCATGGGGTCAACAAATACCAACGTAGTTCATATTGCTACAATTAACTTTGTCTCTGGGTGCGGTCTTCTCAAAAACAATTTAACTTCCTTAAATATCTTTTTTCTCCAAGTGAATTCAGACATGCTGTCTTAGGATTAATTAAACTACTCCATGGGGTCAACAAATACCGACGTAGTTCATATTGCTACAATTAACTTTGTCTCTGGGTGCGGTCTTCTCAAAAACAACTTAACTTCCTTAAATATCTTTTTTCTCCAAGTGAATTCAGACATGCTGTCTTAGGATTAATTAAATTACTCCATGAGGTCAACAAATACCGACATAGTTCATAATGCTACAATTAACCTTGTCTCTGGGTACCGTCTTCTCAAAACCAATTTAACTTCCTTAAATATCTTTTTTCTCCAAGTGAATTCAGACATGCTGTCTTAGGATTAATTAAACTACTCCATGAGGTCAACAAATACCGAAATAGCTCATAATGCTACAATTAACCTTGTCTCTGGGTACGGTCTTACTCGTTCTCCTTTATTTGAAAGACTATTTTAATTTAAATAACGGATAACGTTGGCACACGCGATGACAGATAGAAGAAAAAATTTAACACAACACAGCAGCTTCGTGTCTGGTTGCATGTTTTTAAGTGCAGGCGTCCATACTTTCAACATTGCTTACTTATATATGATGATGAGCATGAGTCAAATATTATGATTAAATACTGGTTTTTTATTGTACCTACAATAATCCTGTCATCCTTAGATAATTATCCTTAACAATATTATATGCTTAGATTCCGATAAGTGAGTCTCTAGAGTCTCCTGAGTTTTCTGTGATTACTGAGTTTAATTAAAATTGACCGAGTACCTACACTTGAAACTGTCATTAGGTCTATGATCAGTGGGTAAATCATTGAACTAAACAAACTTCAACAAGTAGTTATTTATCATTTTTGCAATCATTACAAAGCATAATTAGCAATATGTTATGCATACAATAAACATTTATGCGTTAAAATAGTAATAGAGGTAAAATAACCTATTAAAGTACAAACATTAATGCACTTAACCTCACTTTTACAATAACTAAGATTTCTCTTTAACCCCATTGTTATTATTTTTTATTTATTTATTTAACAAAAGCTCATAATATTCCCTATCAATCAAACCATGCCACTTTTATTTCTGTGGAAACTAAAAAAGTTTAATGCCAGCGTTCTATGAACTTCTGCCATTCTCCTTTAAAATATATAATAAATCTATAGGTACTTATAATAAATCTGTAGAAGTGAAAATTCTGTACATTGAAAATATCAAAAAAATAAATGGCAGGGGGTGTTACTAGACCGACACCGAACCCAAAAATGTGATTAAAAAAGTTTTTGTCTGTCTGTCTGTTGGTCTGTCTGTCTGTCTGTTTGTTCAGGTATCACGCAAAAACTACCGGTTCGATTACGATGAAACTTGGTATAATTATTCTTTAATATCCTGGGCACCACACTGGGTACTTTTTTTATCCCGGAAAAGTATCTATCTATCTACCTATATAAATAAAAACAAAAGGCCTGACTGACTGACTCATCAACGCCCAGCCCAAACCCTTGGACCTAGAAAGCTGAAATTTTACACAATGGTTTCCTTTATAATGTAGACAAGGAATAAGGAAGGATTTTTTGAAATTCAACCCCTAAGGGAGTTAAATAGGGGGTGAAAGTTTGTATGAAAGTCCGTCAGTTTTAAAGTTAGGATCTTCAAATTTTGTGTTTAGTCTGACGACTAAAAATTAATTTATACGTGTCTCAGCGTTTTTGATAATTCTACCCCCAAAGGGTTAAAAAGGGGGATGAAGTTGTATATAAAAGTCCGTCAGTTTGAAAGTTAGGATCTTCGAATGTTGTATTTAGGCTAACGATTGAAAATTAATTTATACGTGTCGCAGCGTTTTTGATCATTTCTTCCCCAAAGGGGGATGAACGACCTGACTGAAATATCAATGCACAGTCTACACCGCTGGTCCTAGGGACATGAATTTTGGAGGGTGTGTTCTTTGTGAAGAGTAGGTATTGAATAAGAAGGGGTTTTTGTAAATTCAACCTTTAAGGGGGTGAAAAGGGGGGATTTTGTTTGTATGAAAAATCTTATTTCTTGAGTTAATAACCTTGAAACTTGGCACGAATAATTATCTAAGTAAATTATGAAGTTTGGGTTTTTTCGTTTCTAAAATACCACCTAAAGAGGTATTGGGGGGTGCCAAAATTTGTATGGAAGAATTTTAACGCCCTGTCCGATTAACTTGAAACTCAGTATTTATACTAAGGACTAAAAATAATTAATAACGTGTATCAGGGTTTTTCGAAAATCTACCCCTGACTGTGTGAAAAGAGGTAGTTAATTTTAAAGGGGAGGATTTTATTGCGTGGCTTGATTAGCTCGAAAATTGGTATAAATAAACTTTGAGTAAAGTTATGAACACACCTTAAACGACTTTTCAAAATTCCACCAAATCAAATCCCTGTGGCGGTGAAAAGCGGGGATACAGTTTATTTGAAAAATCTGATTCCTTTGTTCTATAAACTTAAAAATTGGCCCGAATACTTATTTATCTAAATTAATTATAAAGATCATACCAACATACATTTTCGAAACTTTTAGAGGAAAGTACGAATTTCACGCGGACGAAGTCGCGGGCAGAAGCTAGTCCTTAAATAAAGGTCTACTGTGACAACTGTCTAAACATCACCCAAGATGACTAAAACTTCAACAATTTACTAATAATAATGTCTAATAATAAGGTATTTCAAAATATTTTACTCACTCAATATATAAACACTAGAGAACAAGCCGGACCCGAAAGTGGCTTCAATAAACTCTAAGGCCGCGAAACTTTCGTAACCTCCAATCCAGTACCGATTGAGGCCGATCCACGCCGAGTTGAACGCGTTGAAAGTGATCGTGATTCGGCGCCCAAACCGGTCCGACATATAGCTGGTGATCGGCAGCGCCGTCATCGTGCCGACCTTGCGCATCATGCCTACCATTGTCCGCCGCCACTCCTGGCACTCCAACCCGAACTTACATGCAGACAAAAGATTGCATAAATGATGTCTTCAAACAAAACATCCTCAAGAAAGTGAGCGTTTCGTGGACTCACATCGTAGACGACGGAGAGTGTGTTCTCGTGCACGTAAGTGTCGCAGGGCAGGCGCTTGCTGCGGTCGAAGAGCGAGGGCGGGCAGGCGCCGCCGTCGTCCTCGCGCTGCGTCGTGGCCGCGCGCCCGTAGCGCTGGCAGTTGTCGAACGAGCCGGTGCGACCCGGCGGGATTGCGTTCATCACCCAGGCCGGGGCGAACACGGCCGGTTCACTTTCACACTCCGGGATCAGACATCTGGAATGAAAATCCTAATTTATGTGGAGGACCTATGAGGATAGACGATATTTAAATATTGTCTGACATTTACCGTTTACGTTTTAGTTATAAGACAACAATGTATGCCATGTACAAACTACTTATAAATAAATTTATTATTATTATTATATTATTATTATTATTACCTGGTAGGTATTAGCGCTGTGGTGAATATGTAATTCACGCTCGCAAAGGCGATGAAGATCACTAATACGAGGCCTACTATTAAAGATTGCAACTGGTACCACCCAAAGTCGCCAATCTCGTTAACGAGAACAGTATCCAGTTCTACTTTGGGCAACGGTTCAGGTACCTTGGGGGGACCCGTTTCAACTGTAATCGGTACCTTGGGAGGGCCTTCTTCAACTGTTTCGGTTAACTTAGAGCCTGTTTCTTCAAGTATGGGCTTTCTTTTCGGCTCTGACATGCTGATCCCCGGGCCACGGCGCGCTTACCACAGCCGCGTGCGCCTCAAGCAATGACGACAATATCGTACCATTATTTTATGAATTGTGTTATAAACTGCTTCGTATGATTTGTGTCGGCGGACCGGCTCATGAAATGTAGGTACTATTCCCATTCCGGTTATCTAGTGTATAAATCTATGATCCCGGCTGTGTACACGTGGTCATGTAGGGCATTAACAGAGTACAGACAGAGACAGAGGGTATAATGTTCCAGGGACAAAGTGTTCGTCGTGCAGGTAGATTTTGAAACCTCGATGCTGTTTCCGTATTAGTCCTTAACTTTTTATCACATACTTTTGTCACTAACTTATCCACAACCTTAAAAATAAGTCCAGTCTATAAGATTCAAAGACATTAATTATCTAAATATTTATTTACGAATATAATGCCGTCTACACGCATAGAGGAAAAATTTTAATATGCCTACACGTCTATGATATATTCTGTCAATTTTTGACGCAGTATTTTATTAGTTTTCCACCGACAAGTATTTTAACACAAAAAGGTTTTAGCACTAAAACAATTCAAATCCTTCCATAACGTGGACGAAATCAACGGACATTGACAACACTTACCTCTTAAGCAAAACATGGTAAATTGTGCAGAAGCTCATCAAGGATTTCTGGAGGAAATGGTCGCAGGAATACCTGTAACAACTACAAGCAAGATTAAAATGGAAACGACAGAATACCGACCCACAAGGAAATGACATTGTGTGCACCAAAGATGAGAAGTTACCTGCAGGAAAATGGACACATGAAAGAGAGTAAGAGTGGCAACAACCCAACATGCTACTTACCTCATCATGGAGTCCTTAAACAGGACCCAGTGACAACAAAAGTCAGAGTGGTTTTTAACGGCTCGCAGAAGACTAACACCGGTTACAGCTTGAACGACTTGATGGAGTGTGGTTCTAAGCTTCATCAAGACCTATTGACACTACTACTGGGATGGCGGCTATACACGTATGTGTTTACAGCAGACTGTGAGAAGATGAATCGTGTGATCCAGTACATGAAGAAGATCAACAATTTGCCAGTTTCGGGTAGCTTGATGTGCTGGCATCTGTACGTACACCGTACATGCGGAATATCATAAAATTGAAGCAACAATTGACTGGCACCGTCTAAACTACTAAAGGCCAATAATTGAACATGCTTCATGGCATTATTGCTGCTGAACGTTCCAGAAAGTTTTAAATCGCATGCAATTATAAATGGGGCACCATGTAGCGTATACGGTGATTGAACGTCTTCAAAAGATTTTTTTTAACTTTGTTTGTATGTGTTCAAGGCCCTTTCCAGCATCCGATTTAACTAAGCCTTGGCATGCCGATGTAACTTCGGTGACATTACAATTATTTGTACCATAGAGCTGGTCTGATGATGCAGCCAAAAGTAGACAAAAGGAAGTCTTCAACTAAACAAGATAACTTCGTCGTGTTAGGGCTCGCATTTTTTTTTACAAGTACTCTAGGACTGAATGAAGTTAAGGGTCTATTAGGAGTTGGAAGGGCCATAGGAATCAAAAGTTTTTGTTTAGTACTCTTTAGTTCAATAGCTCATATTTAAAAGCTTGTTCAAATGTTTTTTTACGTACTTATATTTGTATACATAATTATGCAAGAATTGCATGGGCGATTTTATTGTTTGTGCTGTTTACACCAATACCAGTTTTGAAGAGTAACTTGCCTGTGTTGGGCAATAAATTGCACGTGTTGTTTAGACGGTGCCAGTCAAATTTTGCTCAAATTTTATGGTATGCAACTGGCACCGTGTAAATGGCTTTATGGTAGGCCGTCTCTCTGTCTGTGCATTATTGCGCCTATAACTCGATCTAAGCTTCCTTACGGTCAGCACAGACCGAGAAGTTACCGCTAGTTGCTGTACAGTCCGCTTCAAAGAAAGGGAACCCCTTTTGGTAATGACATTAAACCCATTTAAGTTTTTTGTAACGTATTGTATATGGCGTGTTGGTCTAGTGGTTAAGACAGCGGCTTAACAATTCGATGGTCTCGAGTTCAAATCCTCGGACGAGAAGTTCTTTTTTTGTTTTTTTTTGTTTCTTTTATAGGTTATTATGTGATTTTTGTTAATTATTATTTAAGAAATCAAATGTTGAAGTAGGTATAAGGTTTGTAAGAAAATCTAGGCATGTTGCATAAACAATATTCATTTATTTCTCTAATTACATTTCTAGGACTTCATGGAATCCACTTCACGGTTGAATATACAGTTTTCTATGTGTGTTAAATTGGGGTTATTTACTTAGAATATTAACTAAACACAAAATAGATACCCTGGGTGAGGTTTAGAATGTTTAACATAAGATAACGGTCATTTATAGATTTTTCTAGAAACAACTACAATAATATTTATTCATTTAAAGTTGTGAAAACATTAATTTTTTATACTTTGTATGATCTTATCGGAAAAAAAGATTAAAAAATTAAATGTTGTCATTTGTGCCTGTGAATTACAGAGGAAGAACCAACATGCTAAACTATAAAAGTATAGCAATATACATCTTTCTCTTTTATCACATTTTCTGATAACCCTTATTTAACACAACATTAGAAATTATAAAAATATGTGAGGTCAGATGGTGCATCACACATTACAAGACTACTTGTAAACAAAAGCATCTGGATTGATAATAATAAAGGTTGTTTATTTTTGATTAACTACGAATTAATGATTCCACAAATATTGGGAATTATTAACACTTGCTCATACGTTCCAATGTAATTTTATCAGATCAGTTACACAATAAATCTGCCGAGTAAATTGCTTATTAATAACGGAGAGGATGGCCGTCACTGTCTATCACTTCTTGAAGTCACACTTGAACGCGTAGTTTTGAAGGGTGTCACTGAGTGAACTTCCACAATATTACGGTGTCGCCCCGATTCATTAGTGTAAACAATTATTGAGCGAGGGCCTTGGCGATCACATTTCACATCACCAGTTGCATGATACCTTTGTATCCATCTACGAACTGTTTTTCTCTGGAACGAGAATAATAATATTAGGAATACATAAAAAAATCCAACTTGTCAGTAATAATGCAACATGATTGCAACAATAAATACATATATGTGTATAACGTAAATCTTACCGTTATGGCCATATCTCGTTCTTTATGCTTTGTTCCTGTTCCCAGAGAATAACAATTTTAGAGTCCGCGTATCACTGGTCAGTATCCCTCAGTCGTCAGTTTATTTAATTCTAGCCTTCAAAAAGTTATTAATCGAACAATACTATCGGTTAATATAATCAACTGTTCAAAAACTTAATAAATTGGATAATATTTCGACGAAGATAATTACGCACAAGCGGATCGACACGAAAACGAAACGATTTGAAAAGTAATATACCCTCAATCACAGTTTAGTAAATAAGGCGAAGAAGTATTCTAAATTCAACCTTAACTCGCAGTTCATACAGCTAGTTAAGTTTCTGAAGTAAAATTACGGTAGGTAGTGCAACAATCGGAATCAGGCACATTCTATTCAACCAAACAAGAAATCTATGCAAATTTCAACCTTATCTTTTAGTAAATTGAGGAGTTACGAATTGCATTTTGTAAAACAAGACGGTAAGGTGTTAGTATTTATAATACGTGGTGGAAGTTGAAATTTAAACCTTAATATCTAGAAGATTAGACCGTTATCAACCTTGTTCGATAAAAGGAGTAAAGCTATTCAAATTTTCGTTAAGATGGCTAACTGATTCAATAGTCTAGTGGTCTTATACCACTAGACTATTCTATGTGCGCGGTCTATGTGATCGGCTGGCGCCTGGTGATGCGGGTTCGTATCCTCAATCGCACGGAAAGTGTCTTTTTGTAAGTTAAGTTATTCTTGGGATACGGTTCGGGCAACAAGCCGAAAAAATACCATATTATAATTATTTAAAAACTTGCAAATAATATTTGAGTGGGATCGGTGGATGCTCGGGCAGAGATGGATGCGCCGCGCCGCGCGGCAGCGGGGGAGGGAGCTGCTTGAGGCCAGAGCCACGTGACGCGCCCGAGCGCGCTCGGGCGATAATCTTTAAAGTCTTGGGGGGTTCCTTTTCTCTGAAGCTGTTCGTACATTAAATAAAAAACATACGCATTATAAAAAAAAACAATTTATTAACAAGATGTCTTACGAACTATAGTGAGTAGGTATGTACAAGTTATCGAGATCACGTAGGTTTGGTCTTGCCGAGCTGCTCAGCATCCTCGAAGGTATCGGGCAGCTTGGTGCCCAGCGTCTCCGGCGTGGTGAAGATCAGCAGGCCCGACAAACACGCGAAGCTGCCGAACAGCACCGATGGGAATGGCTCCCATACTTCCTGAGCCTGGGAACATAATTATGATGATCGTCAGTAAGTCACGGCCCGCAAATAGTGAGCCATTATTATGGGTATTCTTTACTGTTGGATATCGATACCGGAAATATGAAATAACGTAAGGGACATTTTGTCGAAAATGAGTTATATATATCATTGGATTCGTAATTTCTTGCTCTATCGATTGGTATATTTAAAACCTCAATATCTCGAAAAAAATGTCCCTTACATTACATATTTTCCGCAGGTCTAGACCATTTTTTTTACAAAAACTGGCTGTATAGGACGTTTAAAAATAATATTTTTATAAAAATTAATGTAAGTCTCTTTACTCACAGTATTTGGTCTTTACATTAAAAAAAATCGAGAACATTTTACAACAGGTCTCATACATTAGTGTTCCCTGAGAAGGTACAAATAACATGTCCCTTACGTTAAATTGTGGCTCGAATTATCATAATCATATTGACCCATACGTTAATTTTTCAGCATCGAAAATAATTGACCTGTCTTTTACATCTAAAACTTATCTAAACGAATATTATTATACGTCTCTGTCACACGCAACGCAGTGCAATATGTTTGAGCTAGATAGCAATACGGATTTAGTGTTTGATTTTACCTACGCGGTCGTGACCCTTACTTAGTATTTCGTAACACTGTTTGTGACATTACACATCTTCATTTAAGTAACACATCATCGTTTTTATTGATCTAACTACAAGTACCTAGTAAAAGTTTTATCTGGATTCTAAACATGAGTGATGAAAAGTTATCTTCACTTCTCTAGCCCGCAGGCAAAAATTTATGAACTTTATAGGAATCACATAAACAGGTAATTATTTCTTACTACTTTTGGTAAATTATTGTTTAGTCATAAATGGAGTTCGGTAATTAAAAAAATTGGTCTATTTAGATGGAATAAAACCTTAAATCCTTGCTGAAGAACTAAGACCCATCTCGCTTCTGAGCCATGTATACAAGCGTTCTCAAGGGTCGTCACAAACCGTCCCGCCAGAATACTTGACGAGTTCCAGCCGCCTGAACGAGCCGGTTTTCGAAAAGGCTTCAGCACCGTAAACCACATCAATACTGTTCTGCAAATTGAACAGAAGACCGAGGAGTACAATCAGACGCTGTGTATGGCGTTTGTGGACTACGAGAAAGCCTTCGACTTCATCGAAATATGGGCAGTTCTGGCCTTTCTGCAACGATGACGAATTGACTGGCGCTACATCGAAGTGTTGAAATGTTTGTATGACACTGACAAGATGACTGTCCAGATCCAGGATCAGAAAACCAGCCCCATCCAACTGCTCAGAGTGGTGAGACAGGGGATATTATATCCCCTAAATTGTTTACAAATGCGTTGGAAGACGTCTTCAAGACGCTGGATTGAACTGGACTATCAACGTGAACGGCGAGTACATTTCAGATCTTCGATTTGCCGATGACATCGTCATAATGGCAGAGACGCTGGAACAGCTAAACCAAATGCTGCACAGCCTAAATGTAGCTCCTCGGCGGGTTGGCCTCGGCATGAATTTGGACAAGACGAAAGTCATGTACAATTCGCACGTCTTGCCGAGTCTACATCGAAGGGTCGCTTTTCGAAGTTGTGAAGGATTATGTCTACCTAGGGCAAATAATCCAGCTCGGTAGACACAACTTTGAGAAAGAAGCCGACAGAAGAAGCCGTCAAGTCTTCTCGTCGCCTATCCCGCAGTGTTTGAAGACTATGATCTTCAACCAGTGCGTTCTGCCCGTCATGATATATGGTGCCGAAACGTGGACACTGACGGTCGGGCTGGTCCACAAATTCAAGGTCGCTCAGCGCGCTATGGACTGAGCTATGCTCGGAGTCTCTTTGAAAGATGAAATCAGGATTGAAAGTTTCCGGAAAAGAACCGGAGTTACCGACATAGCTTGCAGAGTAAACAGTTGCCACCCCACCAGCCCCATTCACACAGTCGACTGGCCATGTTTATCGAAGGACCGATGGCCGGTGGAGCAGACGAGTCCTGAGTGGAGACCGCGTATCAGCAAGCGTAGTGTGGGACGCCCCCCAGCTAGATGGACGGACGACCTAAAAAAGGTGGCTGGAACGGACTGGATGCCGAAGGTGGAGGACAGGGTGTTGTGACGCAGCATGGTCTATGTTCAGAAGTGGACTGTAATAGGCTGAGTTAATTCATTGAGATAGAATAATTCGAATCCTAATAAAAACATACCTTCCAATAGGTAAAATATTGGTAAGTAGGTCATGTAAAAATAACAACTTATTAAGCAGTTAACGCAGGATGAATAGACAGCATGCATGTTATCATTCAAAGGGAGATTAAAAAACTGATGGTTTGGGGACCTTTCCAGTGGCCATCATTTATGGAATCAGCCAGAAAAAGTCCTCTTGCTTATCGAGCAATTATGTTGTACTTAGCATTATTTATGCGAGTTATTTGCGTTTATAAAAGAGGATTAGTGAGTACAAATAAAAGTTTTAATCTATTTTATTCGTTTATTTTTTATCCTTTTACGTCAGCAACTAGGTTTAAACTATATTGATAGGCGCAGTAGGTCCTGAATGTATTAAATTCTATTTTTAAAATTTATCAACAGCATAAGCAATAAAGAGTACACCATTAAAGAGATCTTTACTTTGAAAAACATTAAATATTTATTTCCTATAATGTCCCTTACATCAAAAAAAATATTTGTTTATTTCCTATAATGTCCCTTACATCAATGTTGTTAATTTACATCTCAAATTTTGTTAACGTATGTCACCCGTATTCATTATTATTTAACGTAAGGGACATGCTATCTTTAAAACTATAGGTTTTAATCAATGTTTGCTATTTTAGCTTAAAAGAACGAAGAAATCTAAGAAACTTTGTCCTAGACACTTTTTACATAAAACATATAGTTAAAAAGTCAGTTTTTGTAAAAAAATATCTTATTTTTGCTCTCCTGTAAACCTTAGTTTTGTCCCTTACGTTATTTCATATTTCCGGTATCGATATAATAGATTATAGCAACATCCATCCCGTTATATAACCAGCCAGCGAACTACAAGTCACGGATGAAGCCGACCTAAAGTTACAAAATCCTGCATTGCGCAAGAAAGGTTTTCCGCCCAGCAACAACCGTAGGCCGCAGGATTCTAATATTGTTTTTCGACTACAGGACATTTTATCCATAATTAATATAAATGGCCACTGTTAGATTGCCAGGGAGCAATGCTGTGTAAAAATAAAAGCACTAGCTTTTAGTAATAATATAAATTTGCAGCCAACTAAAAGCTAGTTGGCAAAATATTACCTATTTACTTACGCATTTAAATATTTGTTATACCTCATTTTTACTTAGGTACTTTACAGCTCAGTTTTACTGCCGAATTTGTTAATAAACATACAATAAACAACGTGCCGCTTTAAGTCAATCACCAATCAATCAATCGCCAAAGCGATCGATGTTATTTGCCTAGCTGTTTTAAAAACTCTTCAGCTTTATTGTTACTAATATAGATAAATATATACATTTTTTTTTTTGTTTAGCCTGTACTGTCCCATTGCTGGGCAAAGGCCTCCCCGAGTCCTTCCAGGAACTCCATTCCCGCGCCACCTCAAACCAGCCCTCGCGGTATGCGTCCAGGTCATCTCGCCACCGCTTTCTGGGCCGACCTCGGCGGCGCCGTTCATCTTCAGGCACCCATTGTGTGGAAACTTTTGCCCAGCGGTCATCCTGCATGCAGCTGATGTGACCCGCCCAGTCCCACTTGAATCTGGCAGCTTTCTTGCCTACGTCTATTATACTCGTTTTGGAACGCTTTACATAATTTAAAAAGCTAACAATCTTAAAATAATAATATGTACAAGTCAAGTCATTTTCACCGCAAATAAACGTATTTTCTTTCTTTCTTTTCTTTCTAAGTATATAAGCTGTTTGAATGAATGGCTGAATATCATTCAGACCGCTAGTTGAACGGCGCCGTTTAGTTAAAAGGCTAGGCAGTTAACTGAATGGCTAATTTAACCAGTTGGTGGCGACATAGATACTAATCCATACTAAATAATATTATAAATGCCAAAGTAACTTTGTCTGTATGTGACCTCCACGCGGGTGGAGTCGCGGGTAAAAGCTAGTAATATAAAATGATTAACTTACGAGCGCGGGCGTGAGCGGCGCCGTGATGGAGCCGAGGCGGCCCACCATGGACGAGAACGCGAACAGGTTGTGTCGGTACTGGGTGGGGTACAGCTCGGCCGTGTACACGTACACTGACGTCATCACGACGGCGATGCAGTACTTGCCGAACAGGTACAAGAACAGCCGCACGCCGTCGTTACCTGAAACATGAACATTTCTTACTGAGTAAGAACAGTTCTTGCATAACGGGGATAATATAATAGAATATTCTAGATAGGAGTGTAAAAATTTTACAAGGGGTGGCACAACGGGCGGTGTGGTCGGTGGCACAACGTAACATAACATCACTCCTGTTTGCCCCGAAGAGTAAGTCAGGGTGTACTAACATTGTGAGCCATTTATGTTTAAGTCCATGTTTGGGGGCGAACCATCAACCGGGCAAAAATCCAGAATATGTACGGGGATAAGTGAAAATTATTAAAATAATTACCGTCGGGCATGAAAGCGAATGCGAACTGGCAGACAGCGCACAGCCAGTACGCGCAGATCAGCACCGGCTTGCGGCCGACGCGGTCTAGCAGCAGGATGGCGGTCCAGTAGCCCGGGATCTCGATGGCAGCCACCGCCACGTAGTTCAGGTACCCATTGCCGGTCATGTTCACCGAGTTGATGTTCATGCCGTAGTACACCAGCGTGTTCGTGATCCACCAGATAGGCGACACCAGGCAACGAGACAGGATCACGCGGGACCTGAACACGAGCACAGGTAGCCAGGGCTCTTTCGGCTTCACAGTGTTCTTCTCTGCTTCAGCTGTAGCACGTAACGCTTCCAAACTCTTTTCCGAGAGCACCGTCTTATTGGCTTTGGCGACTTTCTTTAGAATCTGTTCTGACTCTTCGTAGCGGCCCTTACTCATGAGCCAGCGTACGGATTCTGAGAGGATCCAGAAGTAGCTGACGACGAGGATCTGCGGCGCGTACAGGACCTGTGTGAGGGGGCGCCAGGCGGGCACGCCCCACGCGATGAGCCCGAGGATCACCTGCCCCAGAGCGAACAGGGTGGAGATGGTGGCTCCCGCAATCACACGGTACTTGGGACCTACCAGCTCAGTTACTGCAAACAGACATGAAACAGGTCCTGGTGAACTTTTGAAATCCAAAGATAATTATTATTACGCTCCATATCGAATAATATCGATGCAATTATTGTCAGTTCCGATGCATAAATTGTAATGGTTTTGTAATAACGCTATTACACACTCTTATAGGAATCCTGTTTGACCGTTGATTTTTAATTTTTAATCAAAATGTAATGAAAATTCTTTATTCAAATAGTGAAATTAACTAAAAAGAATTAATAATGATCCAAAAAAGTTAAAATATTCGTCAATTGCGGCAATACTCTAAAACGTATCTACTTGATCCCTAGACACTTTTGATGTGTGTACAAAATTGGAGAAAAGTTAACAATAATATTGTTATACTTAGTGTAATATTAATTAAATTCTATTATTTACCTATTTGAAAATTTAATGTTAGTTACCTACAAAGCAAAGTAGATTTAAGGTTTTAACTGTTTACCTAAATTAGAAGCGAATAAATTATTTTTCTATTGTCTTGCTTAATCAGGTCACTTCTTGGCCCAAGAAATCCTCACCTAAAATGTAGCAAGAAGAGTAAGCCCCTGCGCCGACCGAGGACTCCAGCACCTCGAGAGCCATGAACCACTCGTAGGAGTTGACGAAGGAGCGCACGAGGCCGATCCAGCCCGTGTTGAAGGCGTTGATGGTGAGTGCGACGCGGCGGCCCCAGCGGTCAGAGATGTAGCCGGTGATGGGCAGCACCAGCAGCGTGCCGATGGTGCGGATGGAGCCGATCTGCGAGCGCCGCCACTCGTCGCACGCCATGTCGAACTGTTCATCATATAGCATGACAAAATCAAACTCAAATCATTTACCTACCCTAGGGTAGGCCCTAGGCACATAAAAGGCGTTTATGAACTTCAAAATTTACAAGAAAATAGGTACTTAGGTCTAAAAAGTAGTTTTGTATGGAGAAGAATGGGCGAGAAACTTAATAGTTAATCTTTTCAAATGTTTTACAATATTTTATAAACATTATTTGTGAAGACGATGTAGGTACTTATAATAGTATTTGTGAAGACGATGTAGGAACTTATAATGTCGCCATAATATTACGCATTCCTCAAGCCAGGCCTCACAAAATTACAACGAACTATTCTTTTACTATATGTCGGAACAAGCTATAAGAAAAGCTTATGCAGCATGCCGTGCTAAAAATATAAACCAGTGAGCAAAGTCGCGGTAATTAGTGTAGCTGTTCCCTACATTTTGACGAATTATGCGAACATAAATGTAGGGAACAGCTGATTTTTTTTTCACGATTTCGGGTTTGGTCCCATAGTAAAAGTTGTTCGTAATGATGAGTACAATGACCCCTTAAGAGGAAAACGGTGATTAAAATTTCACCCTGTATACTGTGGCAAAGTTATAACTTATTACAGCTCGGCTAACGTTAAGCCGTGATACGTGCACAGGCATGTGGCCTGTAACTTGCACTAAAAGTATGCTAGCAGCTTGCATGCCAGTCTGCCAAAACAGCTTCTGATTGGAGAATGTCACAATGGCATACAAGCTACTCGCATACTTCTGTGCAAGTTACAGGCATGTGTATCACGGGTTTTACAGAGTGCGTAAGCCAAGGCCATAAGAAGATGAAGCATACGCTAAGTATATTCTACGAGGTGCGGGATTGTCCGAAAGGGTTACCACTACCCCGGAACATAAAGGGCTAAGGAAGGAACACGGATGGGTTTTAGTCAGTAAGAGTCTGATACTCCCTTCCGCTCCACCCAGAGCGGGAGGGGTTATTTGATGAATTCCCATCCATAAAAAAAGAAAAAGTATATCCTATGAGAGAAACATCGATAGCAGCTTTAAAATAATAAATAATGAGTGATTATTTCAACGATTAGATGCTTTGACGGACGGATTACGATAACTCGCTCAATTCCTCGTCGCTATCAGGTCCCTATCAGCAGGTAATGAAATTATTAAAATAATAAATTACGCACATCGGCATTCCCAAAGAAAGCTTTTTACAACTTGATTGATGCCATAAAATTTTCAAAGATGGGTACAAGGTAGCCAAGGTAGGTGCTTACCATACCTATATTCGTAGATATAGACTATACAA
Organism: Amphipoea lucens; assembly: GCA_947508005.1. Taxonomy (NCBI): domain Eukaryota; kingdom Metazoa; phylum Arthropoda; class Insecta; order Lepidoptera; family Noctuidae; genus Amphipoea; species Amphipoea lucens. The sequence continues at coordinate 404,141 of OX382368.1, read as the reverse complement.
GGTAGGTAGTACCTACATAAATTGTAATTGAATACATAATTGTAGATAGAGGTCGCATTCTTATAAATTCGTCCATCCGTTCGTTTGTTTTTCTTTTAGGTATTTTGGCGTTGGTCATTTCAAAATTGGTCCAGCCGTTTGAGCGTGAAGAAGTAACAAACATATAAACACACACATACACACTCACAAACTTTCGCCTTTATAATATTAGTGTGATAAGATTTTTGTTATTTCGATCTGTAAGATAAGTAGTATTTAATAAACTAGGTATAGCTGTTTTATATAGGTAGGTATTTCCATGCGCATTATACACTTACATCATAAACCACGCTGAGTTGATTCTCATACACATAGTTGTCGCAGGTCTGTGTCCTGGAGGAGTCGAACAGCGAGGCGGGGCAGGTGCCCTCGGCCACCGCCGCCGGAGTACTGACGTTGACGAAGCGCTCACATGCATCGAAGGAGCTGCCGCTGGCCGGGATGGCGTTCAGCACCCAGGACGGAGCGAACTCCGGGTTGGGGCCGTCGCACTCCGGGACCAGGCACCTGGAGATTACATCATATCAGCCAATTTTAATGTCAGATCGAGCAGTAATCAGCACGTTTGCCCAATAAGGTTTGACGATTCCAGACTTATATAGCCTACCTTATCAGACCTGGAGATTGCAACGAGGCTATTAATAAGGTTTATTATTGAAGTGCAGTGAGGGACCAGGGTCAACTTGATTGCTGAGCAGATTGACATACTACTTCAATTTCCCGTGCTATAGTATCGACTGACTAGTCATTACAGATTGACATACTACTTCAATTTCCCGTGCTATAGTATCGACTGACTAGTCATTACAGATTGACATACTACTTCAATTTCCCGTGCTATAGTATCGACTGACTAGTCATTACAGATTGACATACTACTTCAATTTCCCGTGCTATAGTATCGACTGACTAGTCATTACAGATTGACATACTACTTCAATTTCCCGTGCTATAGTATCGACTGACTAGTCATTACAGATTGACATACTACTTCAATTTCCCGTGCTATAGTATCGACTGACTAGTCATTACAGATTGACATACTACTTCAATTTCCCGTGCTATAGTATCGACTGACTAGTCATTACAGATTGACATACTACTTCAATTTCCCGTGCTATAGTATCGACTGACTAGTCATTACAGATTGACATACTACTTCAATTTCCCGTGCTATAGTATCGACTGACTAGTCATTACAGATTGACATACTACTTCAATTTCCCGTGCTATAGTATCGACTGACTAGTCATTACAGATTGACATGCTACTTCAATTTCCCGTGCTATAGTATCGACTGACTAGTCATTACAGATTGACATGCTACTTCAATTTCCCGTGCTATAGTATCGACTGACTAGTCATTACAGATTGACATACTACTTCAATTTCCCGTGCTATAGTATCGACTGACTAGTCATTACAGATTGACATACTACTTCAATTTCCCGTGCTATAGTATCGACTGACTAGTCATTACAGATTGACATACTACTTCAATTTCCCGTGCTATAGTATCGACTGACTAGTCATTACAGATTGACATACTACTTCAATTTCCCGTGCTATAGTATCGACTGACTAGTCATTACAGATTGACATGCTACTTCAATTTCCCGTGCTATAGTATCGACTGACTAGTCATTACAGATTGACATGCTACTTCAATTTCCCGTGCTATAGTATCGACTGACTAGTCATTACAGATTGACATACTACTTCAATTTCCCGTGCTATAGTATCGACTGACTAGTCATTACAGCTGTTGTAGTTTGACCTTACGTTATTTTGATTTTGTGTTCATAGTCTTCGTTATGTTTTGACATATAAATTATTTTTATCTGAAAAATAGAACCCGCGTGATAGGTATGTCAAAGACAAAGTTCATCATTTCCCTAAATCCCCACTTCTATTGTAGGATAGGGGAAAAATATACACATCCAGCACCACACAGCTAGCTAGTAGCTACAGCGGAATCTCCGAAAATGGCGACCGGAGGTCGACCGCGCCGGAAGCCGGAAGCGCCGGGAAAGCTCCCGTCGCGTGTCAAACTTAGTACGTTCTACCTATGTATGTATCTAGGTGCTACATGATATGACCACTGTGGTATTTAGTACTTTTAGAAACGACATTAAAATCAATACTAGCTTTAGGTAGTACCTACCAAATGTCAAGTTAGTTTATGGAAAAAAGCGAAAATCTTTTTCTAATAATTTAGATAGACACACTTTAGCGTATCGGCTTTACAGAGCGCATATCTCAGAAAACTCCAGGTCGTATCAGCGAGCTGACTGTACATATAATTTAAGTTAAAATATATTAATACCAAACTTACGTCTCTAAGACCAATAGTTTGGGAATTATTAAGGCAAGAAGTTTCTGTCTTGTCGAAAGAATAGCGATCGTCTTTTTAATTAAATCTGACAAAATTTTCTGGTTTGGACTTGTGAACAGCGTTTAGAGGACTCCTGCAACATTGATTGGTGTTCGATACGGTGCGGAAGCGTGTCGCGCGGGTGGTTGTGAATAGTTCTGCTGTTACCCGAATTTTTCGGTGTGATTTTAAAGACGTTTCACTTCCAAAATAAGAAAAGAAGCCGTTGCTACCTTACACTAGAATCGTGATTTATTCATACGACATCCACATCTTCAGACAGTGCTAAGTATACCTCCTGTATGCCAATCAGACATCAAAACGTGAAATAAATTAAAATATGTATGATTCTTAGTTCTTACCTTGTATTTATCCTAGCGGTTGTGAAAATATATTCTCCGGAGGCAAACGCAGAGAATATGACAGGGAAGGCTGCGAGCAGCAGAGTGACGATCTGATACTTGCCGAACTGGCCCACCTCCTCCACCAGGATGGTGTCCAGGTCCACGGCCGTGGCCGGCCCCTGCGCTTGTCCTTTCTCCTCAGTCGTCATGATGACTGTTCGGGTCCTTTGGTCGGAACGTCGCGACGCCGCGCTACCGCCTGAGTAATGAGAGTATTGCCACCATCTAGGCTGGGAGTAATCAACACCGGTTATCATTATTTTAGACTAGCGCGCCGCCCCTGCTTCGCACGGTCTTTACGTCTTGACAAAACATCGAGATTTCTTTATTATATTTAAGTTTAATTTGAATGTTTTATACACATAAACATTTCGGAATAAAATCTCTAAATAATTGAGAAAACCGCATCAAAATCTGTTGCGCAGACAGACACAGTCGACCTTAATGTATTATGTGCATAAATTAATAATCATGTAAATATATTTTTCACTTCTCATGCTCTAAAAGTTCGTCTTTATGTTGTGCTTAGGCGACATAAAATCGCTTTTTATGTTCTAGTGCATAAAGTAATTTTTTTTTCTGAGACTAAGGTAATCAGGCCCAACAGCCACACGCACAATAAAACTTCGCAGATTAAAGTCGTGATTTATTTCATTTTCTTTAATTTATACCACTTCCGTGTTTTCTATCGTTAATTTAATAAAATCAGGTAAAATAGATGTCATTTATTATTTAAAAACGCAAAGAAACGTTTTTATGACATGGAAGTATGAAGTACCTAAGTCGAATGACAAATTAATGTTGAAATAAAAAAAAAAAAACTTTTAAAAAGTTTCGTGGCGGTATTATCTGTGGTGGCGGGAATTAGCTATGCTTTGCAACATTTTTGATTAATTATGTAGTGTATACTTTATGCCTGTTTCATTTTCTCGCAATCGAAGTGAAAAGCAGAGTGTATAACTCAGGCATAAACGAGCCATGTTACCCCTCGACTTAACTATCCACCCTCGCCTGCGGCTCGCGTGGATATAAACGTCTCGGGGTAAAATAGCTTCTTTTATGCCTTAGTTGTACAATCTACTATTATCGCTAAAACTGAAACCTAATAATTAATTCCAACTATACATGGGGGATCATTTGGGACATTTTTATTTGTTCTAGCAATTTGTAGTCTCGCAATAAAAAAAGAAGTAGTTTTAAAGACATCCGCGTATTTAAAATGCCTATTAGTAAAATTATACTTTTTGCTAAGAAAGCAATGAGATAGCATTATTGTATTTATCCTAAAACAATTGCCGAACGCTAAGTCATCCATCAAAATTATCGTTTTTGTCGGCCTTCCCCTAATGTTATTAATTAAGAACAACAATGAAAATGATAATCCAATTGCAATAGCTTTACAATAAGGTGTAAAATCGCTTGAAAGATATGAAAAGTATTTTTATAATCCTTTATAAGATACTTACACGTGAATTAAGATATGAGCGGTTATCATCTTATTAATGGTAAACACCAATAATAAGGTAATAATCTATAGTTCTATACATATACACACTAGCTTTTGCCCGCGATTTCGTTCGCGTGGAAGTCGTAAGACACTACAATATACTGAAATAACAGCCACCTTTTTCACAGTCAGTGTATCAGTGTTGTGCCATTAGGTAGTATATACAGGAACGCATGCGTTCATTAATTCGAATAATTCACTAAAATCGAGAAACTTCGCAAGCAATGGGAAATGACTAGGTACTGAAGGCTGCGGGTGTCGACCTCGGTCGAACTGTTTCCCATACGGACGAGTTGGACGTCGCTTGCTCCTGCCTGCGTCACCAGTTCTCTCTTCATATTTTGGCTAGTGAGACCAAAACAGAACTACAAACGTAGTATACAGGAAAGTTTTATAAAAATGCGGCTGTTATTTTAGTAAATCCTGGTGTATTAAGACTTCCTCGCGAACGAAGTCGCGGGCAGAAGCTAGTGTAGAATAATATTCTGTCTTCGATTCTTCTTTCGATACTATAGTCACGTTTGTTGTAATCACCGAAGTCCTTCAACATTCTCTTGCCTTTGTCCCTTGTCCTCTGGTCACTTAATTACTCACTTTTAAGCTATATACTTCCTAATATTACAGTAGGTGCTAAAGAGGAGCGAAATAAGTAGGGAACTGTTCCTTAAAATTATTTAATAGGTACAACTAGGTATAACAATCAATCACTCGCTATCAGAGTCCACATTTGAAGTCCTTTCTCTTTTAAGTTTAACTACTTGTCGATCTCTGATCTTCAAGCTATTGATGAGCTTCATGACTTGTATTCTGAACTCAAACTTGGAGGACTCGGAGAGCTTCTTGACGGACGGTGTGATGGACTTGAAGAACGATCTGTCCTCGTCCTCTTCTTTCTGTATGAGGTTGGCCAGCACTGTGATGATGTTTTCTTCGCTTTCGTCCTTATTGCTGCCGTATTCGAGTTTGGGTCGTTTGGCTGGACAGCCGGCCGCCTGCGTGTCTGTGCCCTCGTCGATGTCAACGAACACTTCTTGCAGCCAATTGTGCGAGTTGTCGTTGTCACCTTCGTCGTCGTTGTCCATCCGCTCTTCGATGAAGCTCTTGTCGATGATGCTCTTCCGGTCGCTTCCCCCCAGGTAAATGGGATCCAGGAACGACAGTTCCTCTGCGTACACGTACGGTCTCCGTACTCCAGGTTTTCGTGACTTCACGTATGAGTCTCTGACATTGTACCATTTTCTTGTGATTATATTTCCTGCGAATTATTAAAAATAAATCAAATTAGTACCTACTGTCTGAACAATGCACATCAAGTACAAGTTAGTAATGGAGTTTTTGTAATTAATGATTAATTCCCAGCTGCGGTAAGGTCGCAGTGCTCGAAGTGACTCACAATGACTCATTGAATGACAAATTAAATTTTACACAATTATGTTGGTTATAAATACGGTTAAGGTTACTTTTACACGTCAAATATTGTTTTAAATCTTAATTATTGCTGTGTGTAGCTAACTCAACTCAAACTAAAAGATTTCAACGACTCGACGAACATAAACACACAGATATTATGATATATCACCTATAAGATTCTTCTTGTGGTCGTCGAGAGTATCGTAGGAGGGCTCGAACTCGAGGTAGATCTCGTGCCAGGACTTGTCCTTGCCGACCTTGTCGCGGTACGAGGGGTGGCAGCGGTCCCACAGGCACTGCTTCTGACGGACCAGCCGGATCAGCTCGCGCGTCGCGATCATCTTCTTCGAGAAGTGCTGGACGGACATGCTGCATAACATAACGACCAAATGTTAAATTGAATTCCACATAGGTCTAGTAGTCGCAACTGTGACTGCTTCGCATGAGTTCCTGGATTCCCAAGTTGGATATAGTGACATTGGGATTTGGGATGCTTCGAATTTGTCATTTGCCTGTAGTATGGATTTGCGCTCGGTTGATGGCAATAGGCTCGCTATACCACATAGAACTTGAACATACCTGGCAAAAGTGGGCCTGTCCCTAACCTGCCTACCCCTTCGGAGAATACAGACCACGTAATGTTATGTAGGTAATTAAAATAAAGACTCATTCATGGATGGCATTAAAGAAGAACACCCATCCTTACTTATAAATGCACAAAACGGCTATCTACCTCTCCCAAATAGCGGCTCACCAACACCCAGTCCTCGGTCATGCTTTTGTTTTACGCGACTGACTACTAACTGGCGAAATGTGGGTGAAGGTACTTACTTAAGGTAAGTAGGTACACCTCTGCCTAGCCCATGCCGAGCCTTTCGAGGATTATGGACTTATGTTTATTTATTTTAGAAATCTCTTCCAGCATACCTGCGATAGGACAATAGATAGCGAGATGTAGACAGCGTATGAAAGAGTAAAGGAGGCAAAAAAATACATAAAATCATAAACAATTTTGTGAGAATATACTTACATACATACAAATAAACATACATACGTACATCTTCTAAAATAAATATCACTAGAATGTTAAGAAAGATAACGTAATCAAGATAATCAACGCAACGCAACATCAAGCCTATTCCGCATATACCTGGCTCCGATCATCATGGCCTGCGATTTCCTAGGGTTGATTTGCAGTCCAAAAGACCGCGACCACTCACTAATCAAATCCAGGTCGCTGTTCAAGGCAGACACAGCGGCTTCCGCATCTAAACTATTCTAAAGCTGCAGGTCGTCGGCATAGAGACGGAAGTAAGAAGAGATGATCGTCTGGTGACAGAGTTAATAAAAAATAAGCGGAGAGAGAACGCCACTCTGAGGCTTACCTGCGGTAAGAGAGCACCAATCAGAAGACGACTCGTCGAGACGGACCCGCTGCGAGCGGCCTTTAAGATAGGTGTCAAACCAACCAATAGTGGAAGAGGAGGAGTTTAAAGATTTAAGGAAAATTAAGAATTTATTTTTCCCTAGAAGGGGTAGTTCCACTGCGCTCCAATTTTTTATTACCAATATTATTTCAAAAATTATAAGTACCAAAATGGTTCCACAGCGCTCCAAAATAAAATAAGTAGAGTCGGCATAAAAGGCAAACAATAAGTGGCTTGTTATATACAAATAGAAATATCGGAGTATTTATTTACCGTAGATTCATCTCGTGTGTCAAAAATGGTCAAAGCCATTTCGCACTTTATGACCCTCGTGTCGCATGATGTTGCATGATAACGCGCGAAAACGCGCGCGCTACCCGGGTCATTAAAATACCTATCTAAAATTTTGTATGAAAGCTATGTATAAAACTTATGTCGTCAGAAATGTAATAAAATAAACTAACCGAATATGTACAACTTAATACAGTTTTACCTTGTAATGTGTTGTTTTTTTTTCGTTGCTTTTACTTTGTTTTTAAGAAAAAAATATTGTTAGATGTGACGTTGTGATTACGACTGAATACACATATTATTTGATACTTATGCATTTTTTCTTTTTTTATGGTATTTAATACTTAGAAAATAGAAATATGTAGAAAATATTTTATTTCTCACCAGCAGAGCAACAAGGATTACAGTCATATTAAACGTCCTACTCAGGACGTAGTACTATTAAGTATTCTGTGACTCAGGTAAGTATACTAATGTCCTACACATTACACAATAACAATCCCACAGCATTTTTGGAAGAAGAGAAAAAGAGGTTTACTTTCGGTTTTGACTCTATCTTCTGAACTAGGCGAGGTCTGTATCTCAGAAGATAGCCTCAGCTGACCATTTCGTTATTTTATAACCTAAAAACATTGTGTGCTACTGTTTTAATTTATTAATACTTAAATAATAATAATAAATAATGTAAGTAGTGAATAAAAGTGTGTCTCTGTGTGTTTAATTAATTAATATGTTTGTGAAGACAAAAGATATTCGGTTTTTAGGTACCTAGTCTAATTGTAATAACCATTTTTTCACTGAGATCTTAGCATCATGTATGTTTCATGCTAAATTTATTTTTTTGCTAATACTACTCAAAATTTCTTGGACCGCGGTGGAACTAAAATATTTTATTGCTAAAATTTCTTAGAGTGCAGTGGGATCAATGTATGAACATTAAAATTATGAGAACAATGGGTTTTGGAGCGCAGTGGAACTACCCCCTAGAAGGATGTCGAAAACTAGAAATCGACAAAGTAAAAGGCACTGCTAAAGTCAAGAATTTATGTTGTGACCATTATTTTGTGCACCAGCTTGTCTATCCATTGCCCCATTAGTAAATAGAAACTCTACCAATGAAAGTACCTATAGCTTTAATACGCCAATGGACTTTGGAGTAAGGTCATCATAAAAGTAGGGCACCGTGTGGTGGCGCCTACCTACACGTTTCGTGTCTTGTCATTCTGCTGTGCATGCCAATAAAGAAACTTGACAAAAACACTTAACTCAGAAAAACGCTAAACTTAAACAATTGGATGCCCTTCACAGAACATTGCCTATATTTATATGCCTCTTATATTGGACCACATTTAGGTTTCGTAAACATCTAACAAGTAGGTAGACATCTAGGTAAAAAGGTAACTATACAAGGTAGGAGGTAGGTGAGGTAGGTACCTACCTTATTACCTATTATATGTCTAATGCCGTTAGGCACAATGTTCATGCTGTGGTTTAGGTACGTACGCGGCTACGTCATGCAGGTGTACCTATACCTACCTACCCATTTGCAAAAATATTGATCAAACACTGTTATGGTACCTACCTATTGCCTGTATGTTAACACAATTAACACAAGAAGTTAAACGTTCACTAAATCTTTGGCCCACCGCCCAAACGGCAACCTCTGACTAACTTAAGTTTATAATTATAGCCATACATTTCTATGATTATAGCTGTACCCTTTGTTTTGGTTAAATTAAATAGGTAAATAATAATCTCTTAAAACGGTATCACAGTTTTTCCTCAAAATGTATTGATAGATAGAGTAAAAAACCCGATTAGTGTGACAAAAGTTCATGGAGAACAAGCACAAACATGGGTAAACACCGGTGACCTTGAACCAGTTTGTCGAATATTGAACCGAGTTTCGCGCCAAATGCACACTGAGCGACCTTACTCCCGCGGTATAAAGACCAAAATAGAATGTCAGCGGTTCTAAGTGCAGGCAAAGTTCACTACAGCATGCGGCACAGAAACTCTGACTACGGCAACTTTAGTGTCACATATTACTAAATAATCCTCTATTTTTGTAGAATTACAATACCGTTACTTGCGCACGATACATAACAAGAGCAAGCGTCAGACAGCAGACAGACAGTCACCCACCTTGTATCCGAGTCCGACATTATCGATGTCTTCAAACTGCTCCTATCCGGTTTCAAAATGGCGGTTTCCCTTGAAATTTCACACAAACATCACATCAAACTACACGAAATACATTTTATGTACGAAAAGGTCATGGGATTATTATAATGGATGAATATTTTGTGGTAAACGTTGTGCAAAAATGCGTATATTCCCCTAGCGAGTTTACACAATACTGTCGGCGGCGGAGCGGAGCGGCAGCCGCGGGCCGGACGGCCGCTATCCGGTCCGAGGAACGGCAACGTTGCGCACCGGAGTTGGAAGTGTCGCAACATTGCGCGCCGTGTGGACCGTGTGGTGGGTACCTACTTGACGCACATTGATGTTGTTTGATCTTTCGTTCAGTTTTTCAGTACCGGTGCCTCTCCTTATTCAATCATTGTCTATTTCACGGCTGATATGTTACCGGATGTCAACACGAACCGTGTAGCTTTCCAGTCGTGTATATCCGCCAATTTTTCAACGTTTTTCAAGAACTTTTGTCGATAAGTCCAAAAACGCAAAAAATGTAAGTAAGTACCTAGGTTGTATTTTGTGAGTACCTAGTAAACAAGTTTGTTTTTTCAATTTCTGGTTGCTTTTGTTTGAAGTCCGTTGTTTTTTTCATCACCTATGACACCTGTATATCCACGGGCTATAAGAAAGGCCCGCCTCGTTGCTCGTTGGTCTAGCTCTAGTGGTTGCAAGTAGGTACTACTGTTGAACATGAGATCTCGCATGAGTTCGATTCCCAGGTCGGGCTACGTGTTTTTGGGTTTTTGTCAAAGTTTAAAGAATTTCTTAGCAGTATCCCGGAGTCTGGATTTGTGCCTGGTTGATGGCAATTCCCGCCCCCTATTAAAGGAACTTAAACATATCTGGCGAAATGTGGGGATACCTACAGTAGGGAGAATAGAATACTCTTTATTAGGTCCTCCTCACTCCTCAGCCTAACCCTTGCGATACACACAAGGGTGATGTTGTTATTTGTCAAGTTTGTTCTACTCTTATACAGCAACTTCAACTTACACTTTATTATTTGAACCACCCTCCATCACCCTTGTTTCAAATAATAAAGTGAAGCAGTGGATGAACAAGGGTGGATGGAAAGGAAATAATTAGGGAATCTTTATCTTATCTTATGCCATGACAGTATGTCCTGGAATTCATTAAAATAAAACTGAAACAGTACTGTTATTTGCGAAAAATTTTGTAATACAAAACAACTAAAAATTACAAGTAAATACATAAAAATAGGCAGTTATAATTGTAAACAATTGAATTTCGACCTGTCGTGGATGCACTTAATAACATGCACTTGCGTAACACAAGAAAACAATTAAATGTATACCTGTAATATTATCTACTAACTAACAATTAAATTAAATGGTGTAGTTCAACTCAGACAGAAATAGTTACAGGCTGTCGAACCTGCAGTACCTACGGGCTATATTCACAGTTGATATTCGAATAAAAACTCCAAAATGCAGTTATTCATGACAGAAAAGATTTCCTCTACGTTTCATTCTGATAATCTATCTTTTGCATCAGCTGCTCTGTCGACCACACTGTCTAGTCAATTCAAATCAACACAGCTTTGAGCTTTCTATCACCACCTTATCATTGCTACACAACATTTCTACTTCCCAGTACCTAGGTAGTATTATAAACACCTTTATCGCTCTCCGCAAACTCAGGTTATCTTTATCAGTAAGTTGTCTGAAAACGGCCGCCGGCTTGCTACTGGCACAGGCATTGATGTGGAGTAATGACGAACATGTAGGGACTGGGGAAGACTAAAGAAACAAAGAGGGATTGTGAAGATGATATGGCTACAAAAACCGTGGCTATTGAGAGGAGGTCATCATACAGATGATGGAAGAAGAAGGCATGCTGCTCCGACATATAAATTGCTATAAGGTTTAAGTTTATATTGGGCATGCTGTCGTCGGTGAAGGAAAAACATCGTAAGGAAACCTGGGCTTAAACGAGTTTATTTACGATTTCTAAAGTTAAATGACGATTAAACGCCAAAAACGTTTATTAATAAAGGGTAAGGTTATATACTCGTAAGTCTGAAATTGCCACGTCTTGAGCAAGCCTTATTATCAATGCTCGTGCCTTCTTTGTATGAGAAGAGGCGTTTGCCCTGTGTGTGTGAAACAACAATAGACTAGCATGATTATGGTAGAGGGCAGGAGGACGATGATGGTATCAGTAGTCCGTGTCGGAGTCGTGGTGCGTGTCCCTGGGCTTGATGATGCCGAGCTTGATGGCGAGCGCGGCCACGTTGGCGCGCACCTCCTCCTGCACCAGGTTGAAGGACATGGCGAGCAGCGCGATGCCGAACAGCAGGTACAGGGAGCACAGGGCGATGGAGTGCACGGCGGCGACTCGGTCGTCCGAGTTCTGACCCTGGGGAAGGACTAGTTTTTTACATTGAATATTGAGCGACATTTACTAAGAATTCTGCCAGTAGGTATTCTGAAAAAAGCTCACGGTAAAAACTCAGGAGAAATGAGCTTGAAGTCAATTTGTCAATCCCTAGCATCAGGTGGAATGGTAGCGCACCTCAAGCTCACTTCAGCGAAGTGTTCACGGTGAGATTTTTATAGATAAGATCTGCTGATCCTGTCTGATTGTTGATGGTCGGTACATAACAACAGTAGTTCATAGGCTGCCTAGTACATTATCACTACTGAATGCGAGCCTCTTTTGCAAACTATACTAGTACTAACATGTGAAGCTCTTATGAAGCTGTTGAAAAGTGAAGCATACGTTAAGAAGGTAGTACTTACTTGCTGCAACAAGAGAAAGATATTTTTTTTTCGTTTCAACCACGTCTCATCAAAGGCGTGTCTTACCTGCGCAGGTACAAAGTCCCCGAAGCCGATGGTGGTGAGTGTTATGAAGCAGAAGTAAGCAGCGTCCAGGTACTCCCAGTTCTCCCAGCTCTTGAACAGGAAGGTGCCCGCCACGATGTAGGAGGCCACCAGGAACACGCACAGCCAGATCGGTACCGGCTTTATCTAGACCAAAAACAATAAATATTAGGACCGAAAGGTAAGGATTAATGAGTCACCTGAACACATGATTACAATCTCAATCCCAAAGGGGAAACTGACTAACTGGCCCACTGACGTATCAACGCACAGCCGAAACTACTGAGACTAAGAACGTGAAATTTTTGCATACGACTTTCTTTTTTAGTGTATGGAGCACTAAGAAAGGATTTTTGGTTGAAAGGGGTAACTGTAAAGGGGGTTTTGGTTTGTATGTCAATCTATAAACTTGAAACCTAGCCTGAATAATTAAATAAATAAACAATAAAGATAGTAATCATTAATTTGCCTTAAGGGATTGTAAATTTTAGGGGAAAGTACGAATACCATGTGAACGAAGTCGCGGGTAAAGTGCTAGTTCAATAATACGGCACAGCACACAGCATTCGATAAAATATTTAATATTGAAGATCTATATTAATATTGAGCAAGAGGACAGTACCTACTCGTAATGAAGCTGCCGCAAATGAAGACGAAAAGGGGCAATGTCAGTTGAAGTTCTATACCTACTCACCTCTTCTTTATTAACCACATCGGAAGGCGGGTGGTATATTTCCGACGCTCGGGAGCCCCATGCTGTAAATTAAAAGCAAAATGTCGCTTACAATAGTCGGAAATAATAATGATTAATAAACAGTTAACTAAGTCGAGTCACGAAATAGTTACCTGCAGGCGGCTTGCCGCGGCGCGGCACCGCCACCACCTCGTCACTCCAGTCATCTCTCTCCACTGACGGCGTCTACAAGGACAAATAAAAACATTGGCAAACTATTTTGTTTCTTCTAAACAAGTGCAGGCGGAGGGCTAGTGCCTCCGCCATCTGAATAATGTCGTCTGTATAGATGTCATGTATGGGTTTAATATAAAATGTTTCAGAATAATGTTACCAACTGATTAAATAGGTATACACATTTTTCTGAGTCTACTCCGTGCCGTAGCTTCGAAAGTTATCATGTGTTCTCACTTGATAAAGGAAATAAAAGACTAGCCTGTACGATATGTACATTAGGAAGCTGGGCCAGTTAATAACGTAAACTATATGACTAACATGCGTGCGGTATCTGCTGTCGTCCACAGTGCGCAGTCTGCGGAGCGGGCGGCGCGCTGGTTCGGGCGGTGGCGGACGCTCCTCGTCCCAACGCTGCTCGTTGTCGTAGATGGCTGAGCGTGCTCGGCGCTGGCGCCGATTGGAGCGATCCCACGGCTCCTCACGCTCCACGTACTCTGACCTGCCGCGGTCTGATCTGATAAAGACTTTGATTAATCGCTTATAACTCATTTTCCTTTAATATCAGAATCTTCTTTTTGATAAGATAAGATAAAATAATTTAAATAAAAATGCAACAGGGCAAAAATAAAATACCTCAAATCACGCCTAGACCTTCTACCCTTCGGATAATCAAACTCGTAGTCTTCATCTTCCGGATCGTACCCGCGATCTCGAAGAGCGTATAGATCTTCTCGCTCTCTCCGTCGTTCTCTCTCCAGCGCCTGCCTTTCCTTGTAGTTCTCATAATCTACGTCATGCAGGTCATGCATCTCGAACATGTCCTTCGGGTCATCGTCGAAATGTCTCTGCTCGTCGAAGTCCCGTCTCGGACCATATTCAGGCTTCGGTTTAGCAGGCCGAGGCAGAGACTTGCTACGCAGCTCAGGTTTGGACGATATCTTCATGTGGTGGCTCTCCAAGTCTTGTAACGCTGCTTCCAGATCTTGTAGTGGTAACGATATTTTGGGAAACTCCTCTGCAAAGAATTTAAGTTTATTGAACCGAGTGAACACTACGTCTTGTCAAGACAAGTTATTCGACAGTTACCATCTGCATCTTCATCGTAAGTGTCCCGAGCTTCTCGTCCATATTTCTCAAAACGAACTGGCGATGGTTCTTCGATATCATAGTCTCTAACGGCTGGAACCAAAGCAGACGAAATGATAAAGACAGCTATTTGAAATTGTGCAATATTCCGAAGACCGACAGAGCATAGTCATGCTGATGAATACTATGGCTGCATAGCTACATGTGCTTACCCTGTGGTCTCCCGTGCAGCGGTGGCTGTGACCTGGTGCGCGGCAGTGAGGTGGCGTGCGCGACTGGCGGCGGCAGCGGCTGCCGCGGCCGGCGCACGCGACCGCTGCTGTACCCACTGTCGCGATATCTGGTACCAAAAAAGCCATAGAGGCTGCTTATTGACTGACACCTGTGTGTCTGACGGTATTCCGTCGACAAAAATTACGAACTTCCTAACAAACTTTAATCCCCTATTTAACCACATTATTGGATAAATTTTCAAATTGCTTCCTTAGTGCTCACTTACCTAGGGCCAAAACACACACGCTACTTTTTGCATCGGCAATCGGCCATTCATTTAGAAGCTAAATGCAGCGACCAAGCATTCCACACCGCACACTTAAATACGCCAAACGCGGCGATTCAGTCGCTTTTCGGAAGCTCGATACAGCGGCTGAACGCTACACTCCGCACACATTCGGATTCCGGTCGCAGCGTTTTGGCATTTGCGCCAGCATCGGAGCAGTCGCTAAAACGCGCGATTCCGATATCACGTCCGAACGCAGAGTCGCCAAAACGCGATGCAGCATCGGAGCAGTCGCTAAAACGCGCGATTTCGATACCGCGTCCGAACGCAGAGACTCGCCAAAACGCGATGCGGCATCGGAGCAGTCGCTAAAATGCGCGATTCCGATACCGTGTCCGAACGCAGAGAGTCGCCAAAACGCGATGCATCATCGATACAGCCGCAAAATCGCCGATCGCCGCGCCGAAGCAAAAATGTGTGTGCCGATGTGCTTTGGCCCTTACGTAACTTTATGCAAAATTTCATGCTTCTAGACCAAGCGGTTTAGGCCTGGATATCTATGAGCTCTGCGGTGGCCGTCAGTGAACTTAAGGCAAAAAGAATTAAACCACCTTAAGGGGACTACATGACCGGAAGCGCGGTCACTGTCGGTCTACATAGAAAAGAAAGTGAAGCGCGATGACACAACGCTAGTAATTTATTGCAAAATATGAAGCAATTATTTATTTACAAAAAAATCTATTGTTTGGACTAAAAAATTAAAACATTAGTGCTGTAGTATGTTGCTTGTAGAATAATCTAACGAAAATCAGAATGATTGTATGTGTATTAGTAGGTATGGTTTTTATTGTAAAAAGATTTTTTTTTCTATCGTATCAAATTAGTTGTATTATGTTTTCAACACACTATCTACCTAGCACATAACCGCTGCGGCAAAGCTCCTACGGAGCCCGAAGTCAGCTTGCGTGCCGCAAAGCCGAACACGCCGGTGTACATCTCCCGCCTACACCACACTACTAAGGCGGAGGACATCGTGGAGTACGTGCGCCAGAAGACGAGGTGCACGCCGAGGGTGCAGTTACTGGAGTCGCACCGCAACGTCAACGCAGCGTTCGTGGTGCGCGTACCGAATTGTTATCTGCCCGTCGTCATAGAAGAAAACTTCTGGCCGCAGGACGAGGTGTTCCGTCGCTTCCGCGGACAAGTACCACAGAACAGCACAAGAAGCTAGTGAATTGAAGTACCATTTTATTACTTTGAGTATTCTGTGATTTTATAATAAAAATATTATATGTATGCGTATTTATCTATTGGCCTGCGTCGCGTCGCCTGAAATAAATGATTAAATAAATCAATATATCCTGAAGAATATCATATATTTTTCTGATTTTGTTGACTGTAGTCGATCATATACTTTTAGTGCTTCTAAAACTTGGGTTTTTTGCGTTTAGGTCCTGTAATCCCCTTAAGATCTACATTTACTGATGATACTGATCGCTCTGTAGGTTCGTGCACAGAGCATGTAACACTTTATTTTCGTTTCTGCTTACCCGGGAACAATGTTATGTATTTGTGTGATATTGGTGGAATATCAAATCATAAAATTATGCATCGAGTCAGAGACAAGGCTCGTACATTTGGGCTGGGTCCAAAGTGTCACCCTCATTATACGTTGATTAAATTTAAGAGACGTTTAAACGTCAATAAATGTATGGTTAAACAGACTCTAATTATTCATACATAAGATACATTGTTGAAACGCACATTATGCAAAATCGCATGTTGCTTTTTATCTACTAGTACCTGCTAAAAAGCAAATGGTGACTTGATCATTCAAACACTATGGGGTTGTGTTTTTTCTTTTCTGGTTGGTATTGTAAGCAGGTATTATGATGCAGTGTAATGCTGGCTACCTGCAGTCGGTGTCGGAATGTGCCCGCTCGATGGGACGCACGCGGCGCCGCGTCGACCCGCGCACGCTGCCGCCGCGTGCTGACCGTCTGCACACACGGACACACTATAACTTGTACAGGCTCAGCATTCAGGTAAATACAAGGTCAAATTAAATTAACTTAGATTAAAGAGGTAAAACGAAAAAAAATGTTCTAATGGAATTAGTTTTTCAAGTACCTACCCAAGTATCTTCTCTACCTGCTTTCGTCTACCCAAACAAAAAACCATCCAAACATCTTTTTGTTTTATCATGTTTAGTAGCTGATATCGGTGCTCATGTTGTCCGCAGACGTGATGAGTACCGATATCTAAAGTTTTGCTAAGTAACTAATTTAATTTGCCCTTGTGTAAGTTCTTCATACTAGATAAAGATGTAACTAGCTGCTTGCTTTGTACATTCACCGAAATGTATTGTAAGTAGTATTGTAGAGCAGGTTGACGCACCACGACACCACCTATGTGAATAAAGGCGTGTTATAGCACTTATAGCCATTCCATACAACTAATAATTATAGAATAACAGTTGTTATTTGAATAAACGGACAATGATTCCTGACATTCAATGTGCTAAACAATCCGTTTCCCTGACTGCACGTACCTCGTAGACGCATGGTGTCGGTGGCGACGTTTGGGCGGTCGAGTGCACACGTAGCAGCACACCCGCCAGTATAGGAACCTGCATGTTTCAAACACAATGTAAATAATTAGGAAAACCAAATCATGAAATGGAATAGGCATTAAATTAACGGATCGTGTTCGGAACATAATACTGCGCTCCAAAACAAAGATAGCTGATGTACCTAGGTCAAAAGGCTGCCCAACTTAAATGGGACTGGGCAGGACATGTCTGCCACATGCTGGACAAACTGAGGGCTCATAGCACAGAATTGGTGCCCTGAGACAGTGATGCGGGGTTGCGGCCGACCACGTAGATGGCGGGACGAGCTGGATAGGTTCCGACAAAACTGGTAGGAGGACGCGCGGGCTCGCGAAATATGGAAGGATTGGAGGGAGGCCTTTGCCCAGGAGTGGGAGAGCGCCATGCTAGGAAGAGTTTAAAGCGCCTACTTTAATGTAAAAACAAAACTTCTAAAAGAAAATCAAAGAACAAACAATTAAAACAGGCTACTTTTATTTAAATGTTTTTCTAGTATACCGGCACTGGAACAATAAATACAGATAAATATGATGAAGGTACGAAAAAATAAACATACGCTGCCGCTACATACACCTATAGCACATAAAGAGCATATAGACATGCGCCTACTGTTATAGTACGAGCAATACGTTCATACGCGTCGTTTTGCTACTACAAGAACTACAGATTTGCTCTTGTGTACACAATACAGGGTAGCATAATATGAGAGTGACGCACCTGAAGGAGGAAGCCATGACGTCACCGATGTTGGACAGACACAGCAGCATGAGGGGGATGCCCAGGATGGCGTAGAATATTGTCACCACCTTGCCGGTCTGGGTCTTCGGCGCTATGTGCCCGTAACCTGGATGGACAAAATTATACAAAATATATATATCTACTTATTTCTGTAATTAAACTAATTTATTTCAAGTATTGAAACAGACTATTGTATATCACATGTAACTAAGTATATACTCTAGATACTAAAATAAATTAAAGTTTGGCGAGTAATATTGCAAAAGAAAAAATACTGTATTTCTTTAGAGAACAAATAAAAAAAAATGACACTTACAATACAAATAAATAAAAATAAAAAAAACAAAGGACACTAAACTTGCATTTTGTAGAAATTATATTTTGAAATAAGTAGGTACCTAAGTAAGTAAGTACTTATATGTATTCTGCGCCTAAATCGTATTTTTCACTTTTTCGCTCTGGAACATAAGTGTATAATTATGAAACAAATCAAACGAAAACAAAAGTTAAAGATATAAAAACCGCTCTCGATCAAATAGAACACGAACTCATGATCACTCTCACGTCTTGTCGAGAGTGTACACTGACGTCATAATATTACTGTCGCTACGAGTTTTAACCGGTATTTTGACACCTTCATCAGAAGCATCGGTGGTTCAGTGGTAGAATGCTCGCCTGCCACGCGGGCGGCCCGGGTTCGATTCCCGGCCGATGCATACTCTTTTTGGAACTTTTTGATAATTTTACATAATTAAAAGTCTTTATTGTACTAATAACTATTACAAAATTAATTAGATCTTACAACACTTAACGTACGAAAGCGTATTACATAAACTTTCCGAGTTGGTGTGGGCAACTGGGTGACTTGAGTTTAGCAACACCTTTTACTAGCAGTAAAGTAATCACTATCGCAACCACTTGGGAATTCCAACATTTGAGCTCGACTAGTTACTTGCCGAGCTAGTTAGTGGGACACAACGGAAATACGTCATTACGCTTGGACAAACAATGGACGTTATTAATTACATTAATTAAATTATGAATAAATATTTTACACCCATGCTGTAAATTCTCTATAAAAGTTTCTGAAACAGCTTATTGCCAACATTAAAACAACCAGTGTCATAGGTCATAGTAACCATAATATCATCCAAACGAGTGTTATAATGTTGTACTAAATTTCATTATGCAACTCGTTTTCAAAAAAAAAAGAACATTGTCATGCACGCGCATTTCACTACCACAGCAGCGCAGCGCCGCGCCGTAATTTAAAAAAACAACTATTATGAATTTTGTCGCCTTGACATTTCTGAATAAAATAAATTGATCTTGAATTCATAAATGAGTTGCTGACTCTATTTCTTAAAAAAAATGGCCAATTTAATCCTGAATTCAGAATAATTTATCAAATTGGTACTTAAGTGCCTGTGTACGAGGTATATACGAGGTTTTAACTGATCAATTTGACATACACATATTCGAAACTAGGCAATACATATTCATACATTTGGCAATACGGTGGTTATAAAATCACAAGGTTATGGTTTATAGTTATACCTAAGAGAAACACAAGCAAATGTAAAATATAAAGTTTTCTCTAAAATCCTGGCTATAAATTAATTGAAAAAACTTAGATCTAAAACTATTCGTTAATTTTGTTGATATTAATATTACCTATTGTGCTACAATTTTCAGACACCAGCTTTTAAACTTCAGCACCAGCTTTTTTTTTTCATTCTGCAAAAGAGGGCTGTCAGAGCCATCTACAAGCTCAGCAGACGCGAATCTCTAAGAGAACTGTTTAAAAAAATTAACATCATGACGGTTCCTATGAAAACATTATGTACGTTCGAAAAAATCTACATCTTTTTAGTAAGATAAGTGACAGGCATAATTTTAACACTAGAAATAAGAACAAATTAGAGCAACCGCGTTTCAGATTGTCTAAAATAAAAACTTCTCTTATGGATTACTGTGTAAAATGTTATAATAAAATACCACTCGCTATTCTTCAACTAAATGAAAAGAAATTTAAAATATGCATTAAACGCACACTATGTCGACAAGAATATTATAAGTTGGATGATTATATCGTAGATAAAAATGCTTGGCTAAATGCTGGTCCTGCTCCACAGGCACTTGAGCTCACTAGTTAAAATTTCAATATTTGGAAGAGGTGCTTCCCTTTTTCTTTTTTAGTGTTTCTGACATTGCGATCTTAATGTTTATTTTTATTTTATTCAATCAAGTTTTAATTGTTGAATACTTCAATATTAAATACCTCTTCCTGTTTTGCAGTAAAACAAACTCCCTGTAGTTTTGTATAATTTAGAAGCATTTTTACAATTTTGTAAATGTAAAAACTATGGATCCGTTTATTATGATTTTTTGATGTTGACTTGAAAGAGCATGGCAATTGAGAATGTGTCATGCTCACTTAAATGTCTCACTGACGGTGGCGCGTGTGTTCATCATTCGGTTCCTCAAAAAATGTTTGAGCTGGATGGTGCTGATCCACGCGTCATGTTTGTGAACAGGCGCCGTCGGTTGAGACTGTGGTCATTTCTTAACTTCCAAGGCTTATTTTTAATTTTATATTTTGAATTGTTTCTTCATTTGTGTTTTTTTTACATTGTTCTCACTTATAGAAGCAACAAGAATATTGTACCCAGGATTTTGTAATATCTTGGTTTAAAAGAGTGTCCATGGAGTTTCTTGCCCGTTCTTCTCCATAGAGATCTACGTTTTGGAATTGGCAACTTGAAATAAATGCTTTAAGTTTGAGTTTAAGTTACGTCCAATTGATTACCTGATTTATCTCCCTTCCGTGTACACACACACAAGTAGGTAGGCAGGTAAGTACCTACATCCTAAACCACATGTACCTAATTAGTGTAGCGTGACCGACAAATCGCAGAAAACAAATTATAGAGGAAAGTCACCAAATATGAAATAGTATCCTAATATGGAATACCTTCATTTCTCTAAGACTATAAGTATGAAACGCAACACTCGACCATCTTCTGTTCCATTCGGTCTACTAACTATCGCACTCACACCATCGAGTCAGTTGCGCGAACACTTCACGTGTGGCAGGCGTGTTTTGTTTTGTTGTCGTGCGGAAAATTTTAAAGGTAAGTAATAAATGAGTATTACCAGCTGATATGTTTGTATACATAAGTGTTATACTATTTATTATATCGGTATTATGTTTATTTCACCATTTTGTGATCTTTTAATTTCAAAATATTGTGACTTAAAAAAATATTTAGAAGAGTTTGAACTAGTATAAAAATCCAAATATGGACTAGTATAAAAATCCAAATATGATGAAGGTAGTGAACATGATGAGTTGATGGACCAAGTACCTCCTGACTCTGCTGATGCAGAATGTATGTTCTGTTCAAGACTTTTTTCCATGGATAAAAGTGGAGAAAGCTGGATTAAATGCTTGATGTGTGGGCTCTGGGCACATTATGATTGTGCTGGTCCAGAGTTTGATACCTACTTGGATCTGTGACTTTTGCAAGTAATTATGTAACTTCTTTCATTTATCACAATATGTTATATTTATTTAATTGATCTCAAAGATATTAATGTCCATTTTTGTTATTGTTATGTTGATTTATGCTTATATTCCATATATGGGTACCTATTCCATATTTGGTTACTCATTTGTGATTTTGTTTTTTATGTTAGATTTTAATTTGATAACTAATATATTTGATTAAAGGCTGTTAATTACTACATATAAATGTATGACTGATTAGTAAAAACATTAAACTGTTTTAATTTATATGAAGTTTTTTTTTTATATCCCAAAAACAAAATAGTATTCCATATTTGGTGACTTTCCTCTACTATGATTATCTACGATCAATAAAGCAAGATAATATGTTTTTTTGTGAAATCGATCTGTTTCCGTCGTTGTTTGAAACGGATAGGTACCACCGAGGTCGACTTCTTGCGACCTCCTCCTCTCCAAATTATTGTACCTCTGTATCATACATGGTATATAGTGAGGCTGCAGGCGTAGAGCCATTATGGAAATAACTAAGAGTATATAAGTGATTTTGATCAACAACGCTGTATGATCCGATCGAGATCGTAAGAAATTTTGAAGTGCAATCAAGCTAAACAATCATCTAGCAAGCTCTGTAAACTGAGCAAACAACCTGAATAAATAAATAAAAAGTGCAGCACTAGGCGTCCTTCGGCAGAGCCATAGAAATTACATATCTATGGCTAGAGCTACCTAAAGATGATAATGAAGGTCGCTTAGAAGTGTTGCAACTAAAACTGAGAATAGCCCGAGATTATGGAAAAGTGACATGTTCTAACTCGTGACATAGAGATGTCAATAACTCACATTCTGACTTAAACTTGTTATTTTTTTAAATGAAAATTGTTTTCTTTTACCATATTTGTATATATGTGAGCAATAATACTATGGATGGATTATCTGATAGATACATGATATCAGATAATCCTTCCATACTAACATTATAAATTCGAAACTAACTCATTTAGATGAAATTTGGTATAGAGATAGTTCGAGTCCCGGGGAAGAACATAGGATAGTTTTTATCTTATGCGGGTGAAACCGCGGGGCGCAGCTAGTTACGTTATATGTCATGGTTTCGTTTTTAATTCTTTTACTTATGGTATAGTAATTTTATATTAGGTGCATCGTCTTCACATATTATTATACCTACAATAAAATAATGTATGCAAAATATTGTAAAACATTTTAAAAGATTAACGGTGGAGTTTCTTGCCCATTCTTCTCCATACGAAAACTACCTTTTGGAAGGGGCGACTAGATTCAATTCTATTTTATTGTAATTCAATAAAAATAAATACTGTCAACTAACAACTGAAGTCAGTGTAGGTACTGGCGTAGACAGCGAACTTAAAGGGTTGCCCGGTTGTAGTAAGCAAAGCACCACTCGCCGAAGTCCCTGACATGATATCCGCAGCAGCGCCGGCCAGCCGCCCACGCTACCTGCTAATCTCAGCACACGGCTAAATATAGATCACTAATAAGAGTATTAACAGTAACAATGGACGTCCGATGTGCTACATAATTGGGTCATCGATAGCAACACAATGCTGGGCGTCAGCGTCGTTAGCGCTGACCTCCGTGCTTCCCCACTGGCCAGGTGAGACACGCGCTGGCGCCATGCGGCGCGGCCCGAGTGGGACACTCTCACTTTTTTGTTTCAATATCAAAACTCAAAAACTCAGAGCATTAATTCAATTAATCCATATACAGGCACTTTTAAACTGACAAGGAGTCGGTCAGTCAGAAAGATGAAGTTACTTGTCCATTCTATAGCGTAGTAGGGTCCTATGGAGAAGAATGGGCAAGAAACTCCACGGATACTCCTTTGTAAATCAAAATATTGCTTACATCATCACAGGGTAAGATGACTTGCTGCACTGGCCACAAATAAATTGGGAAAATATTAGTGATGCAGGATCACAAAACTAAAAGCACTTTTCAGTGTCACATTACTACGTGCTTAAAGTCCACATTTGGCATTAAGCTTCCCATATGGACTGGTAATGTCTCTGCATCAACGCGAGAGATGGTGCCTGCGGGTGCGCGAGAGCACGGCCTTCAACTTACGACTTGCGAGTCGCGACGTCACAGCAATCTGCTGCGCCGCTAAGAAGGCGCTTCCCTACGATACACTTGGGGTTGAAACTGTTGAAAGGCCAGCAACAGTATCATGTTTTGGTGACTGTCCATCACGTTACCAAGTGTAGCTACATTAAACGGATACCAGCCCGAGGCCGTACTAGAGATTGCATACCTATTGTTTTAATCCGACTGCGAGTGACTGCGACAGAAGGTAAAATATTATGATCGCGTTATTTGTCGTAATAATGTTTACTAAAACTATCATGAAAACGCATAATGAGTGGGATTCAACGTGGATAAAGAGAATAATGAAGTAACTTGGTATCGAGCGGTGCAATTCGGCAACGTGCGCCATTTTAGAGGCGCGGTGCGTGCGCAAGTGCAGCTGAAATCAGCCGCGGGCACCACCAACGCGCTCAGTTACATAACGTAGGGCGAGCAGAGCAGTCGCTCAAATAGTTGTATTAGTGGCTGACGTATAATTTATACAAATTATATGGTCCAAATAGGAAACGACGAAATTAAGTGCGAAATATGAATTCATCTAAAATGTACTTTGGTTCGTATATATTAACTTTTATATAATTATGTTTATATTTTATCGTGTTTACTATTCAAAATAATCATTTATTAGCAGTGCTTCTCTATATTTGTTACCTGTGTAA
Organism: Amphipoea lucens; assembly: GCA_947508005.1. Classification (NCBI taxonomy): domain Eukaryota; kingdom Metazoa; phylum Arthropoda; class Insecta; order Lepidoptera; family Noctuidae; genus Amphipoea; species Amphipoea lucens. The sequence continues at coordinate 379,488 of OX382368.1, read as the reverse complement.
GTATTAGTTATGTGGGTCGATAGGCTAAAATAATTTGCTACCCCAGACCTAGTTTACGATTTTTCCAACGCCAGATAATTTTATCGGAGGAATAATTTTGAATTTTTGGCAGTTCTTCCATACAAAAACTGTCAGACGTCAATTTTTTATGATTTACTCAAAATAGGTTTTTGATTTTATAATTCCATACATTTTATTTTAATTGATTTATTTATATAAAGGCTTACCTACTAACTAAATACATACACAGCATGAACGTACAATCTTTGTAGTAGGTAATTATAGGTAGCTCTTGCATGTACCTCTACCTCTCTAAATTAAAGGAAACCAAAATAAATTAAATATTGAGTAAAATATTGTGGCTTACTCACTCATTAACATATAACGTTACTCAATACTTATTATTTATAGCGTTAAATACGAATTAGACCATTATGCCCAAAAGGTTCTGGTTGGTCGGCGAGTCCTTGACGTTTGCGCAACCCTCTAAACCGCCCGCCCACGCCCTGCCATCACCACATACACGTCAGACTCGTTTGACTATCCTGCTGCCTTTTACTTACATTGCTGCACATATACGAAGCTGTAAAACGTGTTCCATCTCAAAACAGGCATTGGATGCAGAACTACTTTTTCACAATCATCGCAAATATTTATATTAAAGTTGCGGTTGCAATAGTTACCACCTTATTATGGTTGGTGAACCAAGTATTTGCTCAGATCTTAAAGTTAGATAGACGTTATGGAAAATAATTCTGAATTTATTGACAAGTCAAGGAACTTCACGCGTATATACGTAGATTTCAGTACGTCAATTAATAGAAATGTGTTTCTTCTCTGAGCATCATTATCGTCTACAACCATAGTCTTGTTGTTTAGTTTAGAATCCTTATCAATTTGTAAAACAGTGTCGGGAAGCATTCCCGCATTGGTCGTCGATTCCGACAATGACATCAATAGTTTCGTGTTGAATGTCTTTTGTTTTTGTTTGTTCAACCTATCTATAATTGTACTGTCTTCGAATATAACCAGGAGTCAACCATTCTATGCATTTTAAGAAATAACCATCTTGCTTCTTCATTGTTTCTACAATTTTTTGTTCTTAAATAAGTATCTTTTTATTTTTAACGCAATATCGTTTCTTCGTTGTTTACTCACTATGCCTGTATCATTTGACTAATTTAAAAATAATCTATTACCTAACTTGAAATACAGTAAAGTACATTATTAACGAAGCACGCTCCAATTACTTCCATGCAACATTTATTGAGCTCTGAATCTATTGTGGCAGTTCTTGAAACTATTGTCCTATTTATCCTAATCTTGTTTCACATCTAGATAACTTTTCTAAGCAGTCCTTCGATTCCAAACTTCCATTTCCATTTTAAGGTTTTCAGAAATCCCAAAAATCATGTATTAAATATCGCGTTTTAGCACATGACGTAATTACAATAATAGTGTCAACGGCAAGTAACAATGGATATTTGTAAACTGTCCCTCGTAAGATACCTTCGTACTTACCTACGCGTGTACGCAGTCACAGTGTTTTCATTCGTCTGCTAATGAATCATCGCTCATCAATGAACTAGGTAAAAGATTATGTTAACCAACATCTAGACAATAACACAATGTATTTTAATTATTCATGTAATTATTCCCTGCGACTATTGCACTGTGATTGGTATTAACGTTTAGGTATGGTTTGATTGAATTCGCATCGCATCGCTAGTAAAGGCCCTAAACATTTAGTTCTATAAAACTAGTAATAAATAATACCTGATTTATCCGTTAGTGTTCAAGAAGTTCCATCTTTTTAAGAGGCTTATCTGATTCAATTGAGAATTCAATGTTGTGTTGTTTGTTCCTTGTTGAACCTATTCTCTGAGTTATCTCTTCCATCAACTTAATGCTTGCTTTAACATAAGTTACATAGCTTGACTCTTCTTTTGAACTCACTATATTTTCCATAAATTATTTTCATAACGTCATTTGTCCATCCTTGGTAGATATAATTAATGTCACTATCTTCTTTATCAAAGTTTTCAGCAGATTGACATTCACGTAATTTCCCATCCTGTGTGACTGCTCATTATATTGCCATTAGACATGAATGTGCTCCAAGATGTCATTGTGATAGGCTTCACGTGTGTTGGTCTTTGTTTCATTTCTTCTTCATCCGCTACTTCAGCAATTATAGATCTCCTTGAGTTCTGATTCATTCAACACATCCATTGTGGACATTATAAATAGCACAATTGTACGTATTTAGTAATTATAATCACGCGATCAAGATATTGAAGTTATAGGAACTCACATCACGTTTAAAAAAATCTAACAATCCTAAAAAACGGATTCGTTTCCTCGGACCATTAGCTTCTAATTAAATATCGTCGGTAGGTATCTGTTTTTTATGCGATTGTAAAAACGCATGCTCCCTTTTTCTTTGTTTTGCTTTGGTTTTTAAACAAAAACTACTTAAGATTTATTCTTCGGGATGCAAAAAGCAGTTTTTTTCTATTTTCCTTCTAAAGTATTCAACGTTTTTTTACACTTGCTATGGACAGCCTTCTTATGTTACTACTATGCCCCACGTCCCGACTCCCGCCCCATCTCAGTTTATCGTTCAACAGTGAATATTGCAGTCGTTTTAATCACGCAACTCATCTATCTGGCGTTGTCTATTGCAGGAGTGTTGTGGTGTGTCCTGCTGCTGGCGTCGTCCTGCGCGGGCAATAGGTGGCGCTGGCCGGAGGGCGAGACGGCCGCGTCCGTGCGCATCGACACCAAGGTGCGCTTCATCGACACCGACGACGACAAGTGAGTACACACGTCTACACCATACGCAGACTATTAAGCTCCTCTTTAGATAACCGGTCGTGACTAGAGAGATCCGTAGGACTGCAAGTGCAAGGCGTCAGGCTTCGGTTTGAGCCTGTCGGCTGTGAAATGCAGGGACATGATGATGACTGTTGGGGCAGTGGCTGAACGGGAGGAGGCCTATACAACTTGTGCATATATTGAGCAGTGGTGCAACAACGCTGCAAATGATGATAGTGAGGCATAGTTACATTCGCCATCACTTGCCCAGCGAAGGCTCCAGGAATGAGTGAAAAGGGGCTAGTTGTAACCACCACGAGTGTCTGTGCTAATACTGACACAATGCCTCAACATTCATTCAGTTCGTTGCACAATTTTACGTGGAGTTTTCCCCAGTTTGACACTGGTTATTGGCGTTTTTATCGACTCAGAAATAGAATGAAACTTTTTGTGTCCTTGCTACTAACTAATCATAACGGAAATGTAAACATGAGGAAATATGAGTAGTTAATAGATGATGCTGGCAACACCAACCACGTCAATTTATTTTAGACAACCCTGTGAATGGTGCCTTCATGTAGATAATACTTAGGAATACATAATATGCAGGCTGGATCTGGCGCCAGGCATGCTCCAAAGTGATAGAGTTTACACTGGTTTTTGTTGTGACACCTAACCATTTACCTACTAAGTAACGCCATGGGCGACGGGCGCGTAGTGTGTATTGTATGACATCTTACGAAGTTACGACATGGACCCTAAAATATAACGAGTGTGTTTTAACCAGTTCTAACTAAGGCCTACGGCTTTGTAACTAGAAAGGCGTAGTAATGTAAGAGCTGTATGCACACAGATATAGATATATCTGTGTGTATGCACCTATGAAATAAAAAGTGACAAGTTTCCAATTTTCTGGATGTGCATGTACTCTTGTTGTAACACTTGTAACGTTATAGTTGTAACGTGTAATTTGTTATCGTTTCAATCACTATAGTTACTAAAGTAGGCCGATTCCTTCTTACAACCTTGACTGACTTGAGGAACAGCGAATAGTTAATATGGCAATGCACTAAACTCATTCACGCTTGACCACCACTATTGTGAGTCAGAACTAGTCAGAAGTAATGATAATATTTTTATGTGTAATAGGTTGCTAAACAGATCAACCGCCTACAAAGTCGTAACCACGGACCGCAACACCTGCAACACTTAGGAAGATGAAGGGTTGAAGATTTAGAGAGGGCAGTCTAGCTAGAGCATCGGCAATGCACCAACCACACCGTAAGAAGAACAAGCCGTATACTCGATGGGATTTCCCAACGGCATAAATTACGACCTTCCATAATACAACAACCCCTATTTAATTAATCACTTTAGGAGATGAATTTTCAAAAATCCTTCCTTAGTGCTTACCTTCGTTACTCCGTCTTCGCTACTTCGTTACTTGTGCGAAATATCATGCTTCAAGATCCAGCGGTTTAGGCTTTGAGCTGTCTGTTACTGAATGAATGTTAATTTAAAGTAGAAGATATTGTTATGCATGGCTCTGCAGTAAATCCATCCTGCTGTGATCCTGCATTGGAACATTGGAACGATGCTCGTATGTTCCTCAGCGATCCGTTGCACACGGACTCGTATCTCTCGTTCTCTCCTTGCCATATTATCATAATTTTCGTGTTGGCGTTTGTTTTTGTTATTGACATACCTATACATTTTATAGTTATGACCTAGATTTGGGCTGACTGAGGTTGCCTTGGCCTACGGTTTTCTGATTTTATCAAACTTCGTATTTAAATACGCCTTACATGGTAAATCCTCGTTTTAAACGTAAATTTTCAATGCCATTCATCTAAAAAATATTAATATGCGTCCATAATATACTTCTTAAAACTATTTTTTTAAGATATTCATTCATCTTGATATGTGGACGGAAAACTCATGAGCGATAGTTCGAAGGTCTGACAATCTTTAACCAGAGGATATGTGTTTCTTAATTATTAGGATAGTCTTCAAATTCGAATGCAAGCCAAGTACGATTATGGGAAGAAGACAAGCGATCTCAAACTATTTAGTTTGCTGATGGTGCACAAATTAATAATAAAATAAAACACAAATATTTGTGTAGGCACTCAGGATTAGTGATGTAAGAAGTTTGGAGAAGGACTTAGTTCCGCTCAGCGCAGCTTATAAAATCTGACAGTACCTACCTTCTAAAAAGAATTGTATGAAAAATGATCAGTTTTTTTTATAGGTAGGTGATGTTGCTTATAAAACTCGTCCATCAATTTGACAGCTTGTTTCTTTATTATCAACCTTGAACAGCTCATGTTTTTAACATTCAAGCGTTCACGTTCAAAGAAAGCTTTCCCTTGGCACCAAAGCTTTGAGGAAAAAAAGATAAGTAAATAGTAGGTAGTGTTGGTGCCTTCTGGTTCCAGTCGGCTGTCGGTACCTTGGCCGACATTGGAGCGGGTACCACACACATGACACAATGGCTCCCACGGCTAAGAATACCTTGCGTCATCCTGCACGGTTTATATTTCGCTAATTTTGCGGTAATTCGCTGTAGGACACAGTAATTGGTAATATTATTAGCACAATAATGGTCGAATGGTCGTGAAGCGGTAATGCAATCAGTGGCGGGCGGCGTGCGCGCATATGACGTATGTCGCGACCACGCGCGGATGTGTGGTGGCATTCCAGGCGGCTGTTGACGTCTATTTATTAAAAAGGATGATTTTGTATTCATGGGATCGTGAACCGTCAAAGTTTTCGATATAAATAGCTCACAAAATAAACAAGCTGAAGTGGCAACGGGCTGGCAGCCGTAGCACCGACGACCGTTTGGGTAGACGTGTTCTTGAGTGGAAACTGTGAATCGGTAAACCGGAAGGACGTCCTCAGGCTAGATGGAGGACGATCTTCGCAAGGTGGCTTGTAACAGCTAGATGAGAGTTGCCAAACATCGAGCTGAACGTCGTGCAATAAGAGAGGCCTAAGTCCAGCAGTCGCCAGCTGTGGGCTGATGATGAAGATGATTGTGAATCGTGAACTAAGCTTGTGGAATATTCATTTAGGTACAATAGCTTAAAATGAACTGTACATAGGTAATAGGTAGAGCTTTTATAACACAATTTTTTCGTGCCAGTTTTAAGCAATTCAGGTCAGCTTAAAATATACGTAAGTTAAACCTGAATATTGTTCAATGTTATCTTTTAATGTGAGTTTATTTGAAGTCACAGGATACATAAATCACACATTCGGTTTTCCCTGCGCACACGCAACCTTAACTTAACTCTATAATTACAAGACCCGAATCAAGACACGCTAGCCTAATGATCGACTCTAAATATAATGAGCAACTATGAATCACTTCGGGAGATCGGTAACTAGTAGAGGTTGCCGAAAAAACCAATCGCGAAATCTATAAAAAAAGGTTACCTATAAATGTTTTATTGCCAAACACTTAAAAAAAGTAAGTTTTAGTTTGTAGTTTGGTATGATGTAAGTAATGATAGTTACATTACGTTTAGCAACGATGGCGGATCGATCGGGTGTGTTGTAAAGTTCTACTTTTAGCATTGTTACTGATCGTTTGTGATGAAGTCTTATTACGTGGTATTCTTTGGAACAATGGAGAATATTTGCTAATGAGAGCTATTCGTTACAAGATGTGTAGGTACCTACTCTGTCTACATCCACGTTGCGCACAGAGGTTCCATTGATTTAGATTTTCGCAATATGTTCACAAAAAGCTTTTCATCATTGCGCTTCTACCGCTTTGAATTTTACAGCTGGAACGAGCCACTCTAAATATCCAGAAATCGATTATAAAAAAAATGTACAATACATTGCAATAAAATAAGTACTAGCGACCCGGGTCTGCTTCGCACGGTTTTCACGACTTGACAAAACATCAAGATTTCATTATTAGGTATACCTTCCGGGGTATTTTTCTAAATGATAGTGAAAACCGCATCGAAATCCGTTGCGTAGTTGAGAAGAACATCGCGGTCACACAGACAGACACGAAAACTGAGTTTAATTTATAATTTATATGTTAAGATAGATATATATTTTTCATTAGGTACCATTATTACTTACGTAACCTATTTGTAGATCACACTGAACTAAAGTTCACAGAACTCGTTCGTTGGTCAAGCATCGCGAAAGTTATTGTCTTGAGAAAGTTTAGAGCTCCACAAAATTAAGGAGCCATAAACATGAACAAATAGTAATGTATTCGTGCAAAGGTACCTCCTCGCCTAAGTACCGCGTTCAACATGTTACGTGGTCAAATAATTATGTTTTCGAAGGTTCAGACAATTCGCGCCCTTACTCGCACCAGTCTTACATGAATTATTCCAAAATGATTTTATTAATCTTTTGCTTATTTACAGAGAGGCTCAAACGAAAACACACCGCGTGCAGGCCGACGAGGTGCCGTTCAAAGAGCCCGAGGATACGGACGGCTTCTACAACCGGCCGCCCGGCGCCGGTCGCTACCCGGTGCGCGTGGAGGCGCACCGCGCGCCCTACCGCGTCGACGGGCACGGCATCTTCCGCCTAAACAAGTATATACATTGTGTAGTGCTTCAGGGATCTTTTAGCGCTCGTTGATAGGGAGGCGCTGTTGGTGAACATTTCTGAAATGTATTAAAAAAGCAAGATGGCGGCCTTAGTTCCGATTTTGGCCACGCGCCAATAGATCCTTGTACAGCTATATGCACTATTATACCGCCTTGTCTTGTTGGTCTAGCCTAGCAGTCACAAGCACGAGACTCTTGGGTTCGATCCACCGCCGGAGCACAATGTTATTGGGTTGGAGTTTTTTAGCCATGAAGTGCCCAGTTTATGACAAAATGCTTGCTATATGTATATACCTATTAGGTCCTTATTATTGAGCCGATTTTTGATACTGGCTATTGTGAAGATCGATATCTTTCATTGTATTTAGAATTCCAAATTCAAATAAATTTTACAATATAGCATGACATTTTGTTTTTCAAAATCTGTTGTTCATTTGTTTTCCTGCCGTCCGATTTTTTTTTAAATTATGTCATTGTTTTTGTAACCATGGAAAACTCGAAATTGCGCGCTATTTTCGAATACGAATCCCATCGTGGCAGCAACGCAGCACAAACAGCACGCAATATTAACGACGTGTATGGACATGGTACAGTATGTGAACGCACGGTCCGTTTTTGGTTTGATCGCTTCCATTCTGGAAATTTTGATCTCAACAATGAGCCCCGTGGCCGACCGGAGACGAAAGTCCCTAACGATGAATTAAAAGCCATTGCGGAAGCAGATTCATCTCAAACCACGTCGGAACTTGCAGCAGCCTTCTCTAATTAATTTACTTCAAATTGGAAAGATAAAAAGCTCGGAAACTGGGAACCGCAGAATACAGGGGAACCGTATGAACTCACTGAACAACAACAACAAAATTGCGTCGAAGCACCGCACAACGGACCGTCACTAGACTATAGGAGTTACGGCTGAAAACGCTCCGTCACCCACCATGCTTACCAGACCTTGCTCCAACTAATTTCCATTTTTATTCAGAATTTGAATAACTTTTTACGCAGGAAAAATTTAAAATCCAACGAGGCGGTGAGAAACGCTTCTAAAGAGTTCATCGATTCCCTGTCCCCAGGATTTTTATAGCAGGGTCACAGAATTATATAAGTCTGTGAGCAGGGCCATCAACAAACTTCCGCTAAAATGGCTAAAGTGCATCCTTACTATAGTCCGCGCGGAACTAGTTGGCCGCTGAGGTGGGGATAGGGGTGAGGCGGCGGCGGCGCGGCGGTTCGCAACGCACGTACTGAGTAATGCTCGCCCGCCCCTCCGTCCCCCGCTCATATACCTCAGGCGCGGCCAACTAGTTCCGCGCGGACTATAATGGCCAATTCTTCGATTAATGAAATAAACAATTTTCTTTAAAACAAAATGTTTTCTTCTATGTACAACGCCAATTTCATAAGTAATAAGGATAAGGACCTAATATCATATAAAATCTGATATATAGTACCTATGTGTCATTAAAATTCTATTTCTGTTTTTTCAGCCAACAACAGCAAAATGTGATATCTGACGGAACCCTTGACTCGCTGCAATACTGCAAGTGTGTCTCCAAACCGGACTGCAACCCTCGACCCGAGTCTGCGGTAAGCAGTTTATTTATACATAATTATCCCATGTTACATGGGGTCGGTGCAACACGGGTTTTTTCTTTCTCCCCCGTCAATCGTCACGGGGGTGAATGGGAGAATTTATACATAAGTATCGTTATACTTACCTGTTTCGTTTTTCCCGAACGCTATAACGTAGGTACAACATAGCTGTAAAAATCCACGAGGGACTATTGGACCACTAGGTAACTAACTGGTTATTATCAATATCCGTGACAACCCTACTAATAAGCTAAGGCTAGGTTTCTTGACAATATTGCAAAACGTTGGATGGATTAAGTCACTACTTCACCCTTGCTGTTTTTGGTTTGTCCTCATCTCTATTCTCAATCAACTGTACCGTGTGTATGTGTGTTCTGTTTATTCTTTGTCACACATTTAACCAGTGCTGTTGTTTCCAGGGCGCGTGCGGTCTCGGCAAGTTCCTGTGCTGCTACCCGCGCCCCAACAACAACGGTACGCCATACAATGTCATTGTTTGTGTCTCAACTGACCACCACTCTCTTTATATGCAATAGTTTGTCGCGAAAAATTCTTGCTCTACACTAAACTTCCAATATTTGACGCTATGACACAATTCAGTCACGACGACTCCGAGTTGGGTAACAAAAATGGTTGAGGTGGATTTTGCTAGACAAGCATTGCTAAAAACTTGAATCATGTTCTAATTGACAGAGTACTACAATGAAGTAGAAGACCAGCGTCGTGAGAACTATCCGTTTGCACCACAGCTCGGCTCCGGGTCCAGCGGCGCGTTCGACAACCGCGGAGTACTCGTCGGGCCCGATGGTCCCACGGGGCTCATCGGTCCACAAGATAAGCAAAAGGAACCCGCTGTGCTCGTCGGGCCCGGTGGGCCCACCGGCATCATAGGCCCGGCGCAACACGGCGACGGACTAGGGAGCCCAACGGCGCAGAGAGGGGTCTACTTCGGCCAGTCAGGATTCGGAACGTACGGCCGACGACCAGTACTAGTGGGCCCCGGTGGTCCCACGGGGATCATCGGGCCCGGCAGAGGTGGCCGACCTAACGTGCTAGTAGGACCGGGCGGGCCTACTGGCATCATCGGCCCTGGATACAGCAGGCAACCTGGAGTGCTTGTTGGCCCAGGTGGCCCCACCGGCTCCATCGGGCCGGGCCGCCAGATTCTAGTGGGCCCCGGCGGCCCCACCGGTCAGATAGGGCCGCAGGGATTCTACGGTAAATAAAATGTGCCCTGTGTCGTGTGGTGACTAATACAAGTACAGAACTAACCAATTACATGTTTTTGTTGTTTACGTTTAAGACTGTGAAGTGTACCGTAACAGTGTACGTGGATGCAAATGTTTTGATTAATTGTAATGAACGTGCGCCATCAGTTACTGCGATAAACCATCCGCTTTGTATTGATGTGCAATTGTTCACACCTCGCGTGTGTGCCGAGTAGTGACGGGTGAGACTCTTGCAGGCTGCGCGCGCACCAAGCGGAGGAAAGCCAAGCCGGACGACACGCGACACACACACAACCACAGGCGAAACAGTACCAATGAAAAGGAGCTATGTTACTGCAAAATATAAATCGTGGAAAATCCCCTTGTTTTCTTTTGATAAATCCAGGTAATGCCTATTAATACTTTAAATCTCAAAAATTAAATATAAATAAAAGGAACTTACACTGATCGATACGCTTAATAGTATTAGCTAACTACAAAGGTGTTTGACCTCTCCAGGTAATGTGCCAGTAAAATGGCGATATTAACAAGCTGACATTCCTCGAGTCAGATGTGTCGAATTTATAACGAAAATAAGCCAACGTATGCGATAGAGGATAAAAAATGTGACGGATGGCGGGCTGGCAGCGCGCCAGGCGCCGGCGCACCTCGCGCACGATACAACGGATCATGGAGAATAGAAGGCACACCAGCGTGGTAACACTTTGGAAGCGTTCAATAATGTCCACAGTGCGGTTGGTATCAGCGAGTCAGCTTGTAAGTAGCCAAGTAAGCAAGTAGTCGAATGCAGCCTAAGTGACAGTTCACTCAGATTAGATATGTCTGTCTACTATCTAGCACTAAACCCGAAGAGTGACGCGTATCTGTAAGGGGCTTACCAGGAACACGCTCGCATATTATGTAATTATTCAATCGTGTATTTTCCAAAATTGACCTTCTCTCTTTCTTGTCTCCTCCAGCGCGCACGCACGTAAATCTAACACACTTACACACATTGTGCTGGAAATCCCCTATTCTGAAATCGTATTGCGAAAGCATTTGGTCGTTATTTCAGATCCAGTTTTCGAGTATTCTACCTACAATGATTTAATTGCTAATTCAGACCAGAATTAGAAGGTTTCGGGTAGGAAGTACAAATATACACAATCTCATTGCTATATTGCTTAACTGCAATCTAAACCCTCACCTACAACCTGTCTCCGTAAGGAGAAGTAGCAAGACAGAGAAAGTTGAACTTACCGATAGTGGTGATGACAATGATGGAGTAGAAGAGCGCGCCGGTGAAGGTCCACTGGATGTGGTCGGTGCTCTCGTTGCCGTCCCAGCCGCGCACCTTCATCTCCAGCAGGATCGCGTTCTCGAAGTCCTGCAAGCACCCACACCTCAGTTTTAACCGACTTCAAAACAAGGAGAAGGTTATCAATGCGCTTGATTTTTTTTTTAGAGTAAGTTACCTCATAACTCCGTTATTTATAATCAGATTTACAAACATTTTTTTTTATCTAAAAAGATATACTTTCAGATTGTCCCATTGTCATCAGGTCAGGATTTGATTATGAGGTCCTGGAGAAATCGAAGGAACTCTTCAAATATTATAGGCACCACCAGGCCTGGATAGGGCACCTGGCAGGGATACCCAAATCGCTATAGGTAATTCAATTCAATTCAATTCAATTCATTTATTTCAGACATGAGTCCATAGTGTTAGTAGCAACAAGATAACTTAATAACTAGTGTTAGTAATAAGGAGACAAAAACTATTCAATATTTTATCAATTGGTATGGATCCTCACCCAGTGGCGCAGCAGAGGAGAGTCCCATCGATCTGAGAACACGCTCAGGAGACTATTGGTGGCGGAGCGTAACCGGCCGGCTAAAGAGGCCGTCCTTAATAATACCTATAGCGATTTGGGTATTTTTTTTATAGTAGGTAACTCGTGCATTTGCTCTCGGAAAGCATCATTTGGAGAAGTGGAACTGATGTTGAAGACCACACATGGCCACCGGAACTACTCAATAATAAGTATTTATCGGGTTGCGTTTTGATTACTTTAATATGGTTGCTAAGTAATTTATGCTCCTCACAATGCGAATGGTGAAATGGAGCTGATGATGAAATACCAGGAGTACTCCTCCATAATTAACGTCCCAGCATCGGGAAAAGCAATATTTTGTAAAAGGCGATGAGCAAGTTGACGAATTTTTTTCCACTTAGTTTATTTTATATTGATGATGTTGTAATAGCTTCCTGTCACTAATATATGAATTTGTGTGGGGTAGGTACGACTAAAAAGTGAAAAATAAACTATTTTACAAAAAAATAACAACCGACTTCCAAAAAAAAACTTTTTAAGAAAAAAAAACCGACTTCCAAAAAAACACTACAAAGTGAAAAATAACTTTATTTCGGAAGTCGGTGTCTTTGGATCTGTATTTTAGTTTTTTGCCACCGACTTCCGAAATAAAGTTATTTTTCACTTTGTAGTGTTTTTTTGGAAGTCGGTTTTTTTTTCTTAAAAAGTTTTTATTTCACGCTTTTTAGTGGGTCTGCTTATAATTTATCTAAGTTACAATAGCCTAGTGATTATCGCCTTTTACAAACAAAATATTGCTTTTCCCGATGCAGGGAAGTAATTTGTTGAGGAGTTCTCCACCATCAGCTCCATATCACCATTCACATTGTGACGAGCATAAATTGCTTAGCAACCATATTAAAGTAATTGAATCGCAACCCGTGAAATACTTAGATATTATTGAGTACTTCCGATGGCCATCTGTGGTCTTCATCATCAGTTCCACTTCACCAAATAGTGCTTTCCGAGAGCAAATGTACGAGTTACTATAAAAAATACCCAAATCGCTATAGGTGTGCCTATAATATTTGAAGAGTTCCTTCGATTTCTCCAGGATCCCATCATCAAATCTTGACCTGATGCTTTTAGACTAGATGCTGATAATCTTGGCTGCAGAATCAGGCCAGACTTATGTCAACATTACATTGAACTTAAAATTTAGTCCTGTTTAAAATGAGCCCAAACACGACTACGGTGCTGTAATTTCAAGGTTGGTACTTTTCCTGATGCTCCTGGTTTCAGCATCAGGTCTTTATGTACTTCGGTGTTCCTCATTAACAGTACGTTTATCCACACATCGAGCCCTTTTCAATGAGCCTAAACACGATATATCTGCTGTTAGTTGTCGAGGAGTTAGGTACTCTGCAGACTATCCTGACTGCAGCATCAGATCATGACTGGATGATCATGAGACCAAATGTGGCAAATGCCCTATCAAACATCAAAACAATTTACTAAAACAGTCCTTTCCTGTTCGAGTAACTTCTTACTGTTAAGGAGTTGTACCTTCCATCATCAGCCCAGCTACCTGAGATGGTGACAACCATACGCAAATAAACAAGATACTTCATAAAACATGCGAAAAACAATAAGTGAGCCTATAAAATTTGAGGGTTGCCCTCGATTTCTCTAAGATCCCATCATCAGATATTGAAATGGTGACAATGGGACCACACGGGAAGCACCAGCTTTCAAATAAAAAAAGAATCATGAAAATCGGTTCACCCAGTCGCAAGTTATGAGGTAACAAACATAAAAAAAAAAAAAAAAAAAATACAGTCGAATTGATAACCTCCTCCTTTTTTTGAAGTCGGTTAAAAAACACTACAAAGTGGAAAATAACTTTAATTTCGGAAGTCGGTGTCAAAAAACGAAAAGGCGAACCCAACGACACCGACTTCCGAAATTAAAGTTATTTTTCACTTTCTAGTGTTTTTTTTTTGGTAGTCAGTTGTTTTTTTTATTGTAAAATAGTTTATTTTTCACTTTTGTTCTGCTAGAGAAAACAATTTTAGTATTAGTTTTCCAAATATCAACGAGAATCGAATCTAAGGCTTAATCTTAGAGCAGTCCCTCTTGTGGCCACTTGGCTTAAGCGATCGTGAAAAATGTAGAATTTTAAAATAGAAAGAAAAAATCATCAAATCGTAAAGCACACACGTATAAAAACGTTCATAATATTATCTGAGAGGTTCGCCGTAGCACATTCCTATTAATAAAATACTAATAAATATGATCAATAGCTTCCCAAGTAGTTCTCTACCAGTATCAGGTGCGTGAGAGTGGATTTCATATTTTGTTTAACCTTCGATATTTCAGCTGTCTGTGACTGTGATGGCCTTTTCGTTTTTAAAGATAATTGGTGTTGTTTTAAAAATTTCTTATTTAAAGTCTGAAGAAATAAAAAAACTAAAACCCAGCTACTGAAAAGGATGAAACAAGTACCTTCCCGTGGTCGCATGCCGCTGTACTAATAGGTATATTATAATAAGGTAGCTATGGTAGCATCAAGTAGCATGCGACCACGGGTAGGTAACTTATAGGTACTTTCTTGTTTTCAGTAGTCGGGTTTTAGTTTTTAAACTTATTTTTTATTTAATTATTTTAGGGCTTATCTCAGTAATATTTATATTTTTGAAATGTGCTAATTAAGCCCTTTCATCTAATACACAACAAGACATGATAATTTTTTTTTTTTTTAGATCATGTCTTTATGTCCGCTAGAGGGCGCCATATTCAATTTAATGTGACGTCACATAGTCTATAACCAGCGGACAATCAAAGCGCTTCCAACGATACCCCATTTGTCTAATTATGAAAAGCAGTTTAGAAGTTATGAGGGAACAGATGAACATACATACAAACCGGTCAAAATCATAACCCTCCTTTTTACTTCGCCGTAGTCGGGTAAAAACACGTACTTACCATGATTTTTATGATTTTGAACAAACTTAACGTTCCTAAAAAGCATCTACCTCCCAAGAAGATGCATATTCTGTTATTCGGTAACTACAGCTAATGTTATACCTAATGTATATAACTGTACTGTGGTGTACTTATTAAATAAAGAAACTAGAATTGGCGATATATATATACTGCAAATAATTATCCGACTATACTCACAATATACTGCAAATAATTATCCTTTTGCCTATCTGAGTAATTGATCCAACAATTCCAACATGCACGATCTGTCACCGTGGCGTTCTTCATGAACTCCGGTACATGTTAAATAAAATAAAATAAGGAGCTGATATATGATAATGCCCATAATATCGTTACCTTGAGCATGTCGACGACCTCGGAGGTCCAGTTGGTCTGGTTGAAGAGCGGCGCGTTGTGCGACATCGTCCAGATGCTCTGCGTCGTGTTGCTGCGGATCTGTGATATGTTCCGCTTCACCTGCACACATACAAAAAAACACGTTATCGACGGACGTGAGGCTCCCATCTTCTAAGGAGCTCACTCCCTATTCTTCCTTTGATCATCAGAAATAGATAAACTAATCACGAATCACAATGATCACGAGAGCGCGTGTCACCATTTAGAATGTAGGAAAGAAATTCTCGACAAGCATACTAAGAAAAAGCATAATCATAGAAAGAAGACTATAACGATAGGTATACGTATATGTGGGATGTGAAATCTACTTCATAGTTGAAGCCAGGTGGACTTACAGATGTGTTTGTAAACATTCTGATTCTAGCGCTGAATCTCATTAAACAGATGTAAGCGACCTATATAGACTGTAAGATTGCTAATTATACATTGTTAGAATTGAATACACACACCTAAAGCAAAGATGGCATTTATAGGTATTAACACCAACTGCTGTTATCTCAATTCTACCATTAATCTTTATTTCGGAATAAGTACCCTTCATTTGGTCTTTACAACCATATGATTCTGCGAAAGCTCTAATCTTATGCCAAGTTTATGAGGATTATTTAATTAGCATGAAGTGGTCGGCCACCTGACGTGCGCCCGCGCCGACCACATTTGTGCGGAACACCTGCACAAATTGATGGAAAATATACTTTCCAGTTTAAATTACGATGTTATCGCTAAATGGCCAAATTCTTAAGACGGTTTACGTAGACAAGACAATGGAGAGAGACTAGAAATCGATAGGAGACACAAAAAAAACAATTTAACATGATCGACTGACTAGACATGTTACATATAGCTACTGCTGTAGGCGAAATTAGTTCAGTCTTGAAGTCACATTGAAGTCCAAATCTATTGTCCTCATAAGCCATTTCCAACTTTTACGTATAATTGAACAAACATATTGTCGTCATCCATAACCCCGCGTGTTTTATGTTTTTACACTATGTCGTGTTCAGTGATGTTTACTAGTGTTTCTGACGGGATCGTTAATCAGCTGGGCTTGAGTACTCTGTGGCAGCGTGCCATCATTTGATAAAACTAAATTTATAGTTGTCCAAGTAACGCAGTTGAAAATAGTTTTTTGATAATAAATCAATAAGTATTTTGGTTGTCTTGAAGAAATCTGTTTATAATTTTAATATTCAAATCACAATATTGAGGCAAGAAAGCGGTAGTTAAGATTGCTGCTTTGAAATAATAGAAAAAAATAAGCAGTAGGTACATACAGAGACGATGAAGAAACTACAATGATTAAATAGCCGTAAGAATTTGCAGCTTTCTATAATATAATAATTTATATGAACTGCGCACTGCGTCGATCCAATAGATATCTATGATTTAGATACAGATTCCAGTTACGGAATTGATATTGGCAACATACAAATTCTCAGTCTCACAGTTTACTTACACGTGATAAATCCTACCTAAATGTAATTGGCTTTCGCAGTACAATCCCAACCCAACTACACATTAGTTGAACCCGGCCGTAAATAAGGCACTAGGTATCGATGTTTTTAAAAAGCTTGGCTCTGTAGAGGTCGTCTCTGGCTCTCATTTCATGGCTATTTGAGAGTCACTCTCTAATGCTCGATGTGACATTTGCTACATTGTGGCTCGGGAACTGTTCTAAGTTCTGTGCAATGTTTGTGATAAAAGAAGCTAGATTGACGTTACAGTAAGACGATACCTCTATCTCGTGATCTGCCTCCAGCTTCTCGAAGGTGACAGCTCCGAGGATGCAGTAGGCCACCACCAGGCTGATCATCACGAAGTGAGAGAACACCACCGAGCATAGCTTCCATGTGTAGTACAGCACCTGGTCACGTAAGCACACAACATCCATACATTGGTGAATAGATGTGCCGACTACGAAATTGCAACAACAAATCAAGTATTGCAACTTTCTGTTGACGTGGTACACACAAACTGTGAAACAGTCCCAACGTGACCTACAAGTAGGTATGCTTATATGAATGAATATTATTTATAATGAATGAATAATAATAAAATAAAAAATAAAAATGAATTAATAATATTTTTGTAACAATATAATTTAAAAGAGTTTCCATAGAGTTTCTTGCGCGTTCTTCTCCTACGTAGGAACTACGCATTGGAATGGGTAACTATGTGCCTTTATCTTTCTGACTGACCGACTCCTTGACAATTCAAAAGTGCCTGTGAATGGTTTCATTGAAATAAATGCTTTAAGTTTGAGTTTTGTGTTTACTATGTAGCTTCTGTCAAATTATAGACTAGTACACTTTTCATGAATTAAATAAAAAATTATGTCCACTGTTATACAACCGATGCTGCACACACTTTGATTTTGAATGATATATGAGTTATCGTTGATAAACACCTGAACAGGACAGGGTGTTGGAGCTTATAAGCTAATCTCATACTGCTTATCTGAGAAAAGCTGTACAATGGAGCTAATTGAGACGTTTCATAATGGCATAGATATGTATGTATAACGCCTGAATTACTTGGACACCACAAGAACTAAATGTTCCCTATACGTACACCGTATGGATACCTTATAAGTAACTGTTAGAACAGACTCATCATCTGTTCCGCCTCTAGTTTAATCGGATGCAGCTGAATACATGTAAATACATAATTTACATAGAGCGATTGCCTATCTGACCTCTTGTTGAGATCAGTTACTGTCACCTTATAACAGACTGTTGCAGTGAAATCGAGTTCATTATGATATGCTTATAACATCTTATTAAACAACGTGGCCTAATAAAATATAATATATTGTAGCTTGTTCATTCAACAAGCACTCAACCACGCGCCGCGCGCTGCTGTGTATATTGTAATGTGTCCAAACAAGAGATTAGCCGAGTGTATTACTTGGCACGAACCATTGCTATTAACACTTTACAAGGAGTCTCAATAAACCACGACTACTGCGCTCCTCGAGTGTTTGAAAGTGGGGTTCGATTGAATCCATCGACTGGTTTTAGATTCTTTACGACTGCTTATTACTATTTCTATTGTGAAATAATGAAATCGTGTAAGTTCAGGTGCTCTACAATACATATTGTGTAGGTAGTCAATACAATTTGTGCGGAGAGCTACTATGTACAGACGCCAGCACATCAACCTACTACAATCTGTCAAATTTCTTTAATAGATTTTCAACTTTATTACTGAAGCATAAGGTTCAAAGTTGATTGGGAAAATGTGACAGTTAGGTGTAGGTTGATGTGCTGGCGTCTGTACGTATGTTGAACCTAGGTACCTTTAAGCAATATTATGGCTGAGAGTCACTGCGTTTTAGTTATCTATGAAGAAGGATTCCTTTTCTGCCCTTAAATTATTTGCTATCTCTGTTGTGCATTGAACAAAAGCTCCGGTTCATGATGTCTACTTACTTTGGCACACTTGCTGGGCGGCGGCAGGGGGTACTCCTCCCGCTCCACGCGCACTTCCCGCCGAGACATGCTCACTGGTCACCTCTCTGTGTCACTTGTCACTAACACTGATATAAACAGCATGAGGCTTTATAGCCAGCACTTCACTACATCCATAACGCTCCACGTGAACCGAACCTGTTGCGACTGCCACTTGTTTCATAAAGACCTTCGCTGAAGGAGTGCCACTGGAAAACTCCTTGATATACAGCAGCAACAGCACATAAATCTCAATGTTTACGCTCCGTCCACAGCCGGCACTGATGCGAATAACAGATCAAACGGCGTTGATCCCACAATATAGCATTTAATTTATACTTTAGCAATAAATCTCGCATAGACAACGTTATGATATGTTCTGCTAATATTTACGAGTTATGTTTATTGGGTTAGCGGATAATATAGTTGTGCGCGTGCAGAGGATGGCGGTTGCTGGAATACTGCACGCGGGATATATCGGGAGCCGCGAGTTGCGACCGCCGCCGGCTGAATCCGCGACCGCTCGGTTTACGATCAAAACCACCGGTTATTTGGGTCGTTATGCATAAACCCATTCACAAGCCGGCTCGTTATGACGACCACGTGTGAGGTGTACTCCTGTACACGCGGCTGGAGCGGACGATTGCGAAAAAATTATATTATGTAAGAACGTCATAATTGCTTGGTTTCAACTGCGACGATAATCCATTCGTATGTACTAATTACGACGGTAATTAATACTAAGAACGCCTTCAGGGTATGTAGAGCCATGATCTTCGCAGAAAGGCCGATAGAAGTTTGAAGAGAGTAGCCGAGGATCGAGTTGAATGGCGAGCAATGTAGGAGATATTTAGATAGCAGGGGACTACTACAACATGAGGAAGTATGAAACATCCCACCACGTGGCCCGACAAGGCGACCAACTGGTTCTGATGACTTATCCAGGTAGATTTTGAAATGGGCATCTAATTTCCCAGCTATTATCACTAAAACTCGACGCAATACCATTAGGCAAGAAGAGCTTGCTACCTTTATCTTAAGCCAAGTTGATTTATGACAATGATAGCGTTTAGCCACTGTTGCCTTGTGAAAATATAAGCAATTATTATTGACTAGATTTGAGGACAAAAAAACGTTATTTTGAACGTTATTGTGAATTCAACACAACCCCGCCTCCGGCACCGCCGCTCTCATATTTTTATATCTTAGTCGAGTTTAACAATTAATGATGTAATGACAGCCTGTCTCCGCCGGCGACTCGCGCGTCTATGCCATTGAAATAAATGGCAAGCGGCGGGTAATTGACAGCTTTTAGTTTTAACTGGGTAACGAAACATAAAAGCAGCTGGTTCGAAGGTTTCCTCAGTTCGAAGAGTCATATTACAGTGGACTCTCGAAAACATTACACTCCTCATCGTTTTTTACAAGACTGATAACATCGCGATTTAGGCGCACACAGACGACTGGATCTACCTACTTTCCTATGTATTATAATTTTTCTAGCTGCGCCCTGCGATTTCACCCGCATAAGTTTCGATCTCGTGGGAATATCGGGGTAAAAATATTCTATGTCCTTTCCCGGGACTCAAACTATCTATATTATACCAAATTTTATTTAAATCGGTTCAGTGGTTTAAGCGTGAAGAAGTAACAGACAGACACACTTTCGCAGTTATAATATTAAGTATGGATGTTATCTGTGACACAGTGGCACATTGTTCATAATTTGATGTTAGTACGCACATAACAAAACACAATTTATGTAATTAATTAAATAATATTTAATTTACACAATATCTACATATATAACAATATGCATCGCACGTTCCGTGGAGCCGCTTGTTTACTTAAGTAAGTATACAATAATAAGTATATTACATAATACAATAAATAGAACTTATTTACTTACAACTTGGTGGAGTAGGGATAGGGTAGCATGAGATATCTAGGTACATACAACGGTTCGAAGTCATTACCTCAATTTTATTGTAAGTTATTATAGTAATAGGTACTTAATCGTTTGTCGTACTTACGATTGTTTTTCATCGGATTATAACTTACTGGCAACGTTTGATTAAAGTTTTACAAAGTAGGTTTGTAGCTGCACATAAAACGTAACATAACGTACTGGGGAGCGGGGAGTGGGCCACACCAGCTACCTACAGGGTCGATGCTGATTCTACATATTAACATCGCAAGTATACGTTCTAACAAACTAACCATTCTAATAAATAATGATGTACCTTTGATCAATTTCAATCTTATGAGTTACCTCTAGTAAACAACTGGCCCGACTCCTCGTAACTCATTTATGGAGTTACGGCCGAATTACGGCCTAGTTGTGTGTGCTACTGCCAGTTAGCATACAGCCCGAAATACGCACTGCTTCTAATAAAACATAACTGGGTTACCATGGTAACAGTAAATATTAATACAGTAACAACTAACGAAAATCTGAGGAACTTAAAATTAGCACAACGTAGTTTTATTTCATTGTAATTAAATGCACAGTTACCGGTGACATCTAGCGGTTGTCAAGTGTACTATTGGCAAAGTAATACGGCAATAGATCATTTCAACAGCAAAGGATGCATTAAGGTGAATGCGCAGTGGTAGCCCGCGAAATTCAAATTTTCTTACGTTTTTTGCAATTTTCAGGTCAGTGTCAGGTTTTATCTTGATCAAAATTTTATTCGCGACTATAACTGGTACGTATTTACAAAATTATAATCATCAGAATCATTAATATATCTTTCTAAGTTAGATTTGTACCATGACAACAAATCTCTTATGCAAAAGTGTTTATGGTACAAATCTAACTTAGGAAGATGTATTAATGATTCTAATGATTATAATTCTATAAATATGTACCTATTATAGTCGCGAATCAAATTTTGATCAAGATACAACCTGACACTGACCTGCAAATTGCAAAAAACGTAAGAAAATTTGAATTTCGCGGTCTACCACTACGCATTCACCTTAACAGTTTATCACATTAAAAGCTTTAGGTACTTATTGTCTCTAACTTACGTTATCAGTATTATCATTATCACTTACAAATAAGTAAAAATTAAGATTAATTTAGTTTGTACGCAGCTGCTACACTACATGAGTAAATCTCCAGAAAATTGTACTCTTCCGTGCTATTTATATCATCTCTATTATTCTTGTAAACTGTCAACCTGTTGAACTTAATCATTTAGCATACAAGAACATTTGAAAAACTACACGCGGCTAGGTAGCCGCGTCTTGTTTTTAGTCCCATCATTTTCACATGCTGCAGAAGCCTGCAATATGTGCTAATCATGGTATTTAGATACCTATTTGTAAAGGACGAGTTGCATTACTTTGCTTAAACATTGATCAAGTATATTACTTCTTAAATTATTTTGTCAACTTAAGGCGGCCTTGCCGAGAAGCCCCGAGAACACCCGAATTCAGAAACGTGAATGTGAATACTTAGTTTCTCGTCTCCGTTGTCGTCTCCATAATTTCATGTCTTCTCACGAGACTTCTCGCTAAGCTTCTGGAGGCCGTTCCGCATAAGACTAACGAAACTGTAACCAACGCTTAAATCAAGCCTTATTATCTTGGTAGAGATACCTAAACCATTCTAAAAATGAACGCCCCTTCACTAAAATTTCTATACAAACATTTGAAATGTGTATGCAACAAGCAGTGGAGGGGCATTCATTTTTAAAGTGGTTTATCTCTAAGTCATGCTCGTCAAAAGGCGTAGCGTTGGAAAGCCTTCCACAAGGTGGACCGATGACCTTGTTAAGGCAGCAGGCAACTACTGGATGCGAGAAGCACAGAATCGGTCGATGTGGCGATGCTTGGGGAAGGGCTATGTCCAGCAGTGGACGTCTTTTAGCGGAAATGTTGATGATAAACTAAGTCGGGGTCACGCTCTGGTAGTCATCTGCACGTCCTCCTTGAGGGGCGCAGGGAGGGGCGCGGGGTGACGTGAGATCTGCTCAGCCTCGCGGATGGTGTCGGGCAGGCGCGTGTTGAGCGTCTCCGGCGTGGTCAGCATCAGCGCGCCCGCCACCAGCGCCGTCGACCCGAACAGCACCGACGGCAGCCACTCCACGTAGATCGCCTGGAGTGGAACAAGAAGATGTCAACTACGAAACATAATTGATTTTTGTAAATAGTTTATTTTTGTGTCTATCCGTGTTAGATTATTCTTTTTATTTTCTTATTATTGTTCACCCAAGAGGTATGCTGCAGACACTTTTTTTTTTAATTTTGATCTACTTTATAGTCCTATAACAGTAATAACTAATATTATATTATATTCTATAAAATGGATAATTTATGATAGGCTAAAAAAGATGTATGCTAAATCTTTTTTACCATCAAATTGAGCAAACAATGGTAATCCCTAACTAAATATAGACCACGCGCAGTCACGCCTAATTAATTAAAGTAGGTATAGATAAAATTTATCAATAACACAGATTTACCTACATACAAATGTTGAGAACTTCTAATTGTATTGCATTGTGGGCATCAGATCATAACAACTCGCATGGTTCACATGTCAAAGTGCGACCTTCAACTATTATTATATACAATGAGTAGGTACAACATAACAGAATCGAACACGACAGAGGATGGCGAACGGGATTTGAACATGCGAATATTTTCAATGCTGCTAAACTTGGAATGAGAGTATATTAAGAAGAGTTTGATAGTGGCTTCAGTGACAGAAAATTCTTAAGTCTTTAGTAAGTTTACTAGTACCTAATTAAGTATTTTAAAGAGAAGGAATTCAACGCATGTGACTGAAAAAGTGATGCATTAAAATTTGGATGAAGGGAAAGAGAAATAGCGACCAAGGAAAATATTGACTAGTTGTGTTAGGTACCTATGATACGGTAGAAAGAAAGAGGAAAATATTTTGAGATAAAGTGCCAACCCTCAGTTACTTGGTGGGAAACATACAGGATAAAGAAGACAATTTGGACTGTCATAGCAAATATAAATAAACTATGTGGTAATATTTATTTATTTAATACTTCAAGCACATAAAGAGAGAGATGTACACATGAATTTACAGAGGCGGACTTAATGCCACAGGCATTTTCTACCAGTCAACCTTTGGGTGATGCAGAGACAAACAGTAGTAGGTGCCAATCATGAAAATGGAGGAATAAATATTTTAAATATAAATATACGCATAAACCTATTAAAACTATAAATATAATATATGTATACCTAATTACAAGCATATAAATATATGCACAAATAAATATACATAAATACATGAATATACTAAAAATAAATAAGACAAACAATGTGAACAGCCATCTTCTGGGCACGCTCGTTCCATCATAGACCTCATCTATCGCTTCCCATCAGGCGTGATTGGGGTCAAGAGCGCGCCCATTTAGCAATAAAAAAAAAGAAAATATTAGCGTTGTGATGATACTGTCAGCTTCTTGCGAATGAATATGTGTGAAAATACTGACCAGCAGCGGCATCTGCGGCGCTACGATGGAGCCGATCCTGCCCACCATGGAGCAGAAGCCCAACAACGAGTGGCGCGCGTGCGTGGGGAACAGCTCCGACGTGTACATGTAGATGCCGCTAAACGCCTGAGTGATGGCTATCTTGCCGACCAGGTACAGTAGGGTAGCGAGCCATGGCAAAGCTGGAATAAAAGGGAGTCGCATAACACACGGGATTAGAGAGATGATGATGATGGCGTAGAACATAAAATAATTGCCAATTCCTGTTGAAAAACGATAAACTTAAATTAAATTAGCGAATATGAAAACGAACTATGAAGTATGAAGAACTAACTAACATAATACTCACTTTTAGGAACAAACGGTATAGCGACACAAGCGATGCCGCACACGGTGTAGGCACACAGCAGCGTCCTCTTCCTGCCGATGCGGTCGAGCACCAGCGCGTTGGTGACCACCGCGATCACCTCTACGCTCACCACCAGCATGTAGTTGGTGTACTTGTCACCCGCCAGCGACACCGAGTTGATGGCCAGCCCGTAGAACACGAACGTGCACGTGATCCACCACCATGAGCAGATCGCCAGGCGCGTCATGATGATCGGAGAGCGGAACACTTGCATCCACAGCCCCTCTTCAGGTTTGTCGTCTTTCTTCTCCAGTGGCTTCACTTTCTCCTCTGACAACTGCTTCATTGTTTCGTCTGATAACGTCACTTTGTTCATTTTCGCTGCTCTCATTATAATTTCAACCGCTTCTTCCTTTCGTCCTTTCGACAGCAACCACCGGATACTTTCTGGCAGCAGGTATATATATAGAATAAACAGTAGAGAGGGAGGGTATACCACAAGAATGAAGGTTCGCCAGTACTGGAATGTCTTCGCGAGGAGAGCGAAGCTGAGTCCTCCTAACACTAACATAATGCCTAGAAAGGCTGTTGTAATTACTCTCTTATCCTGGCCAAGTAATTCGATGGCTGGAAAGAACAACATAAACTGTTAACATCTGATAACATGCCAGTATTGGGCAGCTATATTCGTACTGAGTCTTGTGTTACTCACTTAGAATGTAGGCTGCAGGGAAGGCACTCGCTCCAGCGACGGTCTCTAAGAACTCTACCACGATGTACATCTCGTATGAGATTGAGAACGCCTTCAAGGAACCGATGGCTCCAACCAATGTGCAACTCAGAATCAGCGCTCGCTTTCTGCCCCAACTGAAAATGTGCAAAAAATGGTTGTTCATAATAGTTTAAGTGTATTTTTATGTACAGCAATGTATGTTTATAAGGCAAGTCAGTTTTTATTTTATGAGGCAATCATTAGGTCGACAGGTATTGCAGGACAGGAAGCCATTGTATTGCCTCGATTAACGTAAGGTTTTAAGTAATATACGGAAGGCGTATGCAGGCGTTGCTTACCGATCGGAAATATATCCGAATATGGGCAGCGAGACCAACATGCCGATGTTATGCACCGTGCCCACCAGGGTGCGCTTCCACTCCTGACACGCGAGATTGAACTGCAAATAACAACATCAGTACATTAAATATATTTTGAGTCTCTATAATGTTCTAAAGAAGATATAATAATATGTGTCTTGAAGAAGATTGCAAAAACCGTAGAAGGAATGATAGTAGGTAGTTCTGACAATTAGAAGATACTGTCAACTGTGCTTGCCTTGACGCTATACACGAACAATGACGATGTTCAGCTACTGCCTATCATCATCATCATCATCATTCAGTCGGATGACATCCATTGCTGGACATAGGCCTCCTCTACAATTCGCCATAAGGACCGTTCCTGTGACTTCATTCACGGATTCCCACGACCTTCACAGGCCGTCGGTCCACCGGTAGTTGATACCACCTACATCATGATGAATAATATGATATTTAGTGTCATCTACACTGCAGGACATGCGCGTGGAGGTGCGACGCCGCGCGCCGCCGCCGCCGTGGAGGGCGGCAGCTGCAGTGAGCCGCGACCGCGCGCCCAATTTAGCGCATTATCAGAGCGCGGTCAGTCGCTAGCGCTACTGTAGCGATCAGATCTCAATACCCGTGACCAATGCTCTCAGCCGTGAATAATTATCAACACGTTGTTTAGCGTGACCAATATGAATTATCATGTACTTTTGATCAAATAATAGTTACATTTTTTTTATTTTATTGCTGAATGCGCCCGCTCTTGACCTCAATCACGCCTGATGGAAAACGATGGATGAGGTCTATGATGGAACGAGCGTGCCCAGAAGATGCTTAAGGCATTGGAACTCCCACGTATCGACGAAACACAGCAGGCTGCTTGACGCCGGACTCCGGTGGGAACCCTGGTCGCAAACCAGGCGGGCGTTAGCCCTACCACCGCAAGAAAAGAACTGGCCAGTCAAATAAGGTGTTGGGTGTGACTGTCCAGGATGCGCCGAGCGCTCGGTACAGTTGAGTAACTGCAGGCGGAAAACTACGCTACACGAGGAGGCTTCTTCATGCATCCCAAAAACAACAAAAACATTGTGGGGCTCGCTGCATCTGAATACTTGGCGGTTTATCAAATGCAATATTTCAAGCTGAAACGATGATTTTAATCAATAAAAAGGAATAAGATAAAATTATCCAAAACTTTGAGTGCTTGTATAATGGAATCCACGTATCTAATTCCTTCCGGTTTCAGTCAGAGTTGATTCTACTAGTATTTATTTCTATTTCAAATGCTACAATTACATAATATACGTAGGTGGCGTGTCGGTTCCCATCCCTCATTCGCCACGCTGCAGCTGCCGCGCTGCATCGTCTTCATTCCAAACTATTCCTATGACACTAAAATAATCCTTCAGCATGTTTCATAATTTTCCCCTCCACAACACTTAAAGTATCTCGAGCTGCCGAAGGTAGTCGTGAATATACTTATGTATTAGGAGTGTTTGCTCTCAAAAGTAATAGTTTTCGACTGGAGTGCTGAAGTGCTCGACCTCGTGAGGATATTTCTGCTGGCCTACTTTACTATGCCAATACTTGAGAGTACTACGTCATAAGGCAAATATTTTAATGTCACTGATAGGTCCGGTTCACTTGACTTTTGTTTCGTTCAGAATACTGAGAATAATATCCAAAACTTTCAATATAAAAAATCATGCCGTGTGTGGCGATTCCTCTGCCGATGCAAGTATGTAATGATATCTCATTACCTACCTTCAAAAGTCAAATCTATCCATGCGCGGTCCGAGGGGGGGGTCGTGGGGGTCATGACCCCCCTCAAAATCATTCAAGCTGCGAGAGCCTGAATGTTTTACTTGCCTTACTAACTTAAAACTGTACTTGAGCCACGAAAACCCCGATTGGCATATTCAAAAAACATTAAGAACATCGGCAGACATGGGGACTGTCGACTGAAGTAAAAACTTAAAACGATGAAATGACAGTGGGTATTTAACGCGCCTAAAAATATTTTCCTTTAAAAAGCCTGTTATAAAAATATAGAAACTAGGATTCAAGAGCGAGCGAAGCAAACTCGGGATATTTGGCACCTCCCTCGTACGTATGGTTGAAAAGCTTAGGTAAGGCCAGATTCCAAAACCTAAACTGCTGTAAAAGGAGTTTAAGCTTTTCGTCATAATTCGATAAAGTAAGTTCTCTTTTTGTATGATGGGTAAAAGAAAACAGAGACTATAATATATTCATGGTGGGGTGCTAAAATTTTCAGAGGTGGGGTTCTAAAATCAGGGCTCACTACGCTCGTTCTTGCAATGTTTACATTGGTTCTTGAGCTTTTCTTCAAAAGTCGACAAAGCAAGTAATTCCTAGTCCTTTTGGAATGATCGAACGAAAATCGAACCTATCCGAGAGTGTGCAAAATTTTCGAGCTCGCTTCGCTCGCTCTTAGCGAGCGAAGCTCAAGAAGACGAGCTCAAGCAGCTGCTTGAGCTCGTCTGCATAAGTCGACAATGTAACTCCTATTTCTACTTGAAAATATAAAACGAACCCTAATCAAACAGAGGCGGGTTCATAAAATTTTCGAGCTCGCTTCGCTCGCTCTCCCCACCCTGCACAATTACCGTTCTAATACATACGACCAATTTGGCAGCATTAAAGTAACACACCCCCTATGTAAAAGCTGCGTCCCTCAATAGCATAAGTAATATGGAGCTGGAGATTTACATGAACCTTAACATATCATCACGCCTTTAATCCCCAAAGTGTTGGGCAGGAGTGTATCTTCATATGTATAGTACTTACACCCACATTCCGCCAGTTATTAAGTGAAATGTCAAAGAGGGCGAGCCTACTGCCGCCAACCTACATTCTGATGGAAAATCGAACCCAGCTAGGACCTCATGCTCAGCAGTAACGCTTGCGACCACTAGACCAACGAGGAGATGTACCTCCCTTAAAATATTCCTCGGCACCCATGAAGACCCCCCCTAAAATCTCGGGCTGCGACCGTGCCTGCGACCAATAGACCGACAGTCTTGTCGGTCTAACTAAACTTTTTATGGTTAGTTTGAATGTCTATCACTGTCTAGTGATAGACATTCAAACTAACCATAAAAAGTTTATTGAGGAGCTAAAAGTAGATTATGTTAGTGATTTGTTGCTTTCGTTTTTTTCGTTCGCTAGTGATCCTTCTGCGTGATCTTTTTCTGTGTGTATGCAAATTATTAGGTAAGTGTCAAGCTAAGGCCGTCTGATAGTTTAATATCAAGAGAGCTAGGTTCCCTTTCGCTTTGTGTTCTTATCGGGCGTGTACATGTCTGTCCACACGCCCACCATTCTTTATCTTGCACTGGCATGCGCAGGCTCGCTGGCGGGGGCGGCTC
Source organism: Amphipoea lucens (assembly GCA_947508005.1). NCBI lineage: Eukaryota > Metazoa > Arthropoda > Insecta > Lepidoptera > Noctuidae > Amphipoea > Amphipoea lucens. The sequence goes on along the minus strand of OX382368.1, from coordinate 350,321 downwards.
TCACACAACGAGCCACTGTATGTAAGTCTAGGATCACCATAAGATCGTAAAAAAATGTAGTCTTACTCTCCTTTATCTTTCCCACGTCTTTACAAAACTTTATTAAGTATCAATTAGTATACGATTTGCATTCATACTTGAGAAGGTCGACGTTGTCAAATATAATTCAGACAGAGTGAGACAAGTGCTGAACTTCAATGAGCTTGTGTTAAAAAAACCCTCTATTATTTCCACGGTAGGTATATTATACTGTAAATGATCATGATGTTTTGTGCACGAGTGTAATGTTCAACTTCCGCCGTGACGCTGTCGATACGGTGGCGTCACGTGTTGCTAATAGTGCGACACCTAGGAAATTGATTTAAATAATATACAAATAAACAGGCGGAATACTTTGCAGGCTTTTCAGGCTCAAGAAGAGATTGCACCGTATCGCTTGAAAATCGTAACATGTTACTTTGAAAATGTGTATATTAAAGTTAAACAAGGCCTTTATGGAGGTATAGAGGACGCTTGCAGTCTTCATCCACCTGCACACACACACACACACACACACAGGCACACAGTACTAGAGAAGAGTTTGTACTTTAAGTCTGTCTGAAATCTGTCATTTGTCTGCTATGACTGACTGACGCATCATATTACGAATTACATCTCTGGTCCGGAATGTAATAGCTATAATACATACCTCAGCAACAATAGTGTTGTTATACTGGTACAGCCACTTGTCGCAGGTCGTAAGCTCGGCCCCGAAGGTGGTGCCGTCCTCGCAGGGCAGCTGCGGGTCGAGGGGCGCGCGACGGGAGCATCGCGACTCGATGCTGCCTGAGGGGAGCGCTCCCTCCAGCCAGGGGGGTCGGTAGAGGGTGCTGTTCGAAGCCTCGCATTCTGGGACCACGCATCTGAGAAGGAACGCGGATGGTTATGTGTGTAATCAATTTGCATACGGCTTCAACGAAGAAACTCTAACTAAGTACTTGTTTCACTGACTGTTATCAAGTTGCAGCGTCTGCCTACTGCGTCACTTACACTACACATAAGTACTCGAATATAACGTGAATAGGAAAAATTTCATGACCAAAGTAAATAATGATGACTTTAACAATAAACGCAACTTTGCCCAGCAATGGGTTGTCGCACTGCTGGGCAAAGTTGCGTTTATTGTTAAAGTCAAGCCATTATTGTTAATGGATAGTAAAAAAATAAAAGCAACGCAACAATATTAGGTCATACGAATGATGATGTAAACAATGATGTAGAATGGAATAAGATAAATAGAATACCTGCATACTCTTTTCTCTACTCTTATAACCATCCACCATCTACCCGAAGTTCATTAAATAGTCTTTATTATACCTACACCATAAAAATTACAGACATTGGGCGGTATTATCGCTAAAAGCGATCTTATAAAGACAACCTTTGGATGGAATAAGTAACACAAAATTACAATTATATACTTGAACTAGGATGCAACACTGTCCCCCCCGGTGGGTTCCCGCATTGTCGAGGAGGGGGGCTCAGTAGCCGTGGCTTGGTCACCCACTGTGAAGCGAAGAGGAACCCGAGGAGGGGCCACTCGTCAGGGCTTTTGCCAGTAAGCCGACGACGTAGCGGCCAACAAGTAGGTTGCGGTGCCGCTTGGGCGACATCGCAACATTCGCAACTGAGGCGGGCCGCGATGTCGTATGGGAGGCATCGCGTAGGGTTGGAGGCCGCGGCGGGAGAGGAGTACCGGTATTGTGGTTCGTCACTCTCCCTACCTTCCGCGGCCTTGACGGGGTCGCCGAGTTGGGGCCGCAGGGGAGAAGGAGTGTTGGTATGACGTTCGCCGCTCTCCCTATCCTCTGCGGCCGAAAATTGGCAGGCGACGGGGCCAATGACCTGACCCGTCGCAGGGGGACCAAGGGTGGCCCAGACACGGGTCGTCTGGCGCCCATGTGCTGGTTTGGTCCCTGGGGTAGTCACGGCATGCTATGTGTTTTGGAGCGCCGGTGATGGGGAATACTTCCCAGAGGAGGGTCCGGTAACGGACAGCCGCGGCGGGTTCACGGATGAGTGCTAACGCGTGCCCGTGTTCCCGCCATAAGCGGCAGAGGACACCGTGGAGTTTTAGTGGGTTAGAGTCCCACATAACTGCACTATCTCCCTGTGGTAGTGCAGAATGCATGAGCAATTCTCCACGTTAATAAAAAAGGATGCAACACTGTGGACGTAACACATGCAACAGTAGTATCGAAGGCTAATTGATAGGCACGGTGACACGGCTGGCGCATGGAGGGCCGGTCACGACCAACTCGTAATGTTGCCGATAACAGGGTAGGTGCCTGCCACCGCCGCGCCGCGGCGCCGCTCCGACAGTGTTGAGCTGATCTTACATACTGGCGCAATATAATAAATTGAATCAAGACACTATTGATATTTACGAGTTAACTATCGGGTGTGACACGAAATCACAGTGGCGTGCTATGTTTGTGATCGATAACCATAACTATCGCGACACTACGCAGTAATGAAGAGCCAATAAAGGTTTTTTTTTTTTAATGTAGGTTCCAGCAAAACGTTTTAACCGCACCACAAAAAAACGTACGACCAACTACCGGAACATTACGTATAGCCATTATTTCGCCGTTGCCGTGGAGTTAGACCGAGCTACCTATACCTATAGGTACCACTTGTTTCGACCCTGCTGTATACAAGGGTTAATACCTCAAATGACACGGTGACAGAACTGTCCGGTCGCAAAAACCTCTGAATGCTGGAAACAATTTATTTTAATGGGCAGGTTGCGTTGCAGTCACGGGCGAGTGCGCCCGCGCCGGCCGACGACGGCGCGGTGATGCCTCATCACAGCGAGTGACAACAGCTGTGAGTGTTATAAATTATAACACAGGTTATTGTTTATATACCACGAGACACGAATGAATGCGGCAGCAAAGATGATACCACAACATTTTATTTAATTCGGGAAAACAAACATCGTAATAAACAGGTAGTCAGTAAAGAAAGACATTACATACGTGTAGCTCACCACGTCAACACGTTATCCAAATCTACCCAAATACCACAAAATTATTATGGAACTATTTGCACACGAGTGAAACTCAAAAGGTAAAATCTTAAGATAAACACACGGATAAACATAACAACTTATTGAAGAACAAACGCACTGAAACTCAGTAGGTACCACAGGAATGGGGACTAGACCCTTACACTTAATATGGCAACGACCTGATGCTGCTCTACTTAAATTAACTATTGATTACCATTTATGTAAAGCAGAAACTTCTACGTTTTCGTGTTGGAATAATTTTACAAGAACCAGCGGCAACCACTCCCGGCCATCAAGTTTACTCAACTCAAGGTTTGGGGAAATTAGAAGTCTCCAGCGGTTATATCCAGTTTTTTTAATTTAAAACGTCCTGTTATGAGAAATTTGTCCTACATATCGAGGGTCCAATAAAGAGTAGCATTTAGAACACAATATTTTCTACCCTCAATTCTCAATTCTTTATTGCGTACCATAATGTATATAGTTGGTAGAAAATAATCTAACCTCTTCACCACCCTTGGTTGACTGGTAGAGAATGCCTAAGGCATTAAGTCCGCCTTTGTACCTTTTTGTGCGAAAAGTTTAAATAAATAATAAATAAATAAATAATAAATTATGGACCCTGTCGGGCACAGCAGTCCTCGTATCTGCACAAACTTTAGGACGAACAATCTCATGCTGTTGCAAATATATATGAGCAAGTGCTGGGCGAGGCAGTATAGCAGAGCTGTCTGCCGAACGTACCCACTCCTGTGTATGTAATGTGGACAGCTAATAGTTACTGATATTCCTGTATTATATGACTGCCACAATGGGTCCTTATGACAGCCGTGTCACTATGTGCAGGTCAAGTAGGTACACAGATGGACAACAACACGTCATTTATTCCATTTATAGCCACATTCTACTGCGAAGCACTCATATTGTGTACTCGGTACAGACAAATCAGTCATAATGATACTTTGTTTATGTCATTCGGCAGATGATCTTGACTTATGTGGGTAGGTACTGTAAATAGACATCATGCTACTTATTTAAAGAGCTTCTTTTTTGTCACTGTTGTGGTCTAGAGATAAATGGCTTCAAGACTCAGGCTAAGTTCGTAAGATCTTGTTTTGTCATCAAAGTGTATGAGTTCTATAGAACCAGAGAAAATCTTGTATCTGCTGACCAGTGTGAGTATATTATCGTCCTTAATGCTCTATGACTACTAGAAGTTAGCACTCTGCTGATAAATATTTCCCTGTACTTTGGGTAATGTTTCTAAAGCTGTTCATGAGGTTAACACTAAAAACATTAGAAATAATAATATAAAGTGACCTCACATTAGCGCTACTTGTTATTCCGCTCCTAGCGGAAAACTGTTCAGGAAGTACGCCACCTTCCACGTTTATTATCTAAATCTTGCTTCCAAGTCCAAAGTATCTATGTGTGACAAATGGTTTGATACAATTTTCCTTATTATTAAACCAAAAACTATATATATTACTCATAAACATATTTATATCATTTACAACATGATACATTTTGGGCTAGAATCTCGTCGTCCGACTTCGATATGCTTATATAAATATTGATTAACTGGCGGTTTCAGTCGTGCTGCTCAGACTTAATTTCTTTCCAAACAGAAAGTATGAAACAAATGTGTTTACGCATCCCAGCTCTTGAACCGAACAATCAAAAGAAATGCTAGTACCCAAATCGACCCACCGATACCTTATAGATACTACAAGAGCATCCAAGGGACACTTAGCCTGCCAGGTCCAGACTTGTCCCCGACGTCACGTCGCGCGTCGCCGCATCGCGTCACTATCATTCTATGTTACTAATACACTTAACAGCGCAGTCGATGAACCAGCCCCTGAGTCATGCGCGGTCCGAGGGGGGGGCGGGGGGGGTCGTGGGGGTCATGACCCCCCCCCCCAAATCATTCAAGCTGTCGAGAGTCTGAATGATTTACTTGCCTTAATAACTTAAAACTGTACTTGAGCCATGAAAACCCCGATTGGCATATTCAAAACATTAAGAACATCGGCAGACATGGGGACTGCCGACTGAAGTAAAAACTTAAAACGATGAAATAATAGTGGGTTTTTAACGCGCCTAAAAATATTTTCCTTTAAAAAGGCTGTTAATAAAAATATAGAATCCAGGATTCAAGAGCGAGCGAAGCAAACTCGGGATATTGGGCACCCCGCTCGTACGTAAGGTTGAAAGGCTTAGGTAAGGCCAGATTCTAAAACCTAAACTGCTGTAAAACGAGTTTAAGCTTTTCGTCATAATTCTATAAAGTAAGTTCTCTTTTTGTTGATGGGTAAAAGAAAACAGAGACTATTCAAGGTGGGGTGCTAAAATTTTCAGGCTCGCTACGCTCGGTCTTGCAATTTACATTGGTTCTTGAGCTATTCTTCAAAAGTCGACAAAGCCTAGTCCTAGTCCTTTTGGAATGATCTAAAGAAAATCGAACCCATCCGAGAGGAGTGTGCAAAATTTTCGAGCTCGCTTCGCTCGCTCTTGCATTTTAGATTCATAGCTGCTTGAGCTTGCCTGCATAAGTCGAGAATGTACCTCCTATTTCTACTTGAAAATATAAAATAAAACCTAATCAAACAGAGGCGAATTGTTAAAATTTTCGAGCTCGCTTCGCTCGCTCTCCCCACCCTGCACAATCAACTGTTCTAATACATACGACCAATTTGGCAGCATTTAAGTAACACACCTATGTAAAAGCTGCGTCCCTGAATAGCATAAGTAATGTGGAGCTGGAGGTGCTCATGAACCTTAACATATCATCACGCCTTTAATCCCTAAAAGGTTGTTGGGCAGGGGTGTACCGTGTACCTTCATAATAGTACTTACACCCACATTTCGCCAGATGTCATAGAAGGCAAGCCTACTGCCGCCAACCGGGCACAAATCCAGACTCCAGGTTGCTTCTGAGAAATTTGTGATGGAATAACCCTTTAACACTTTACCCGACCTAGGAATCGAACCCAGCTACGACCTCATGCTCAGCAGTAACGCTTGCGACCACTAGACTAACGAGGAGATGTACCTCCTTTAAAATATTCGTAAAATATTCCTCGGCACCCATGATGACCCCCCCCAAAATCTTGGGCTGCGACCGCGCCTGCCCTGAGTGCCCGCGAGCGCTAACAAATGCCCTCCACTGCCCCCGAGCTATTTGTGTTGCACGATAGTTCACTTCTACAGCTAAGTAAATAGCGCTTAGATAGTGGTGATTCATTAGAGTAATTTATAGACTGATACTTATTTATTAATTTTATATCATTCACAAAACAGAACTTAATTATTATAATTATTCACGAGAAACGGTCGATCAAAATAAGCAAGCTTTTGCCGAATGAATTGACCATGAGCTTTTAACACCGATGCCATAATGTCAACATCGCTGTATATATGCACAGCAGTCATAGCACACAAACTGTCTTCACAGACACGTGTCCCGTGCTGTCCAGGCACGTGTCAGAGCTGACATTTAACTGAATCTCACGGTCAGTACTAATATAATTGTATGTTAACAAGTTGCAGCGTCAGCCAACCGCGTCACTCATAAGTATTCGAATATAACGTGAATAGGAAAATTTTCTGGGCCAAAGTAAATATGACTTTATCAATAAACGCAACAATCATGAGTCACCTCAAATAATTGATTGGTGGTAATTATAATATGTAATTAATTGCGACAGCTTACATAGATAGCAGCAGATTTATTAACTCCTCAGAAACTTGATACAGCGTTTTGAAACAGGGAATATCGAAGAGATTAAATGTTGTAGAAATTGTCATATCCAAGGATGCTAACCTTCTTATCATAATCAGACGACTCGATGTGAATCCCCTAGTCAGTGTACCTTCTCAGCACACGATTCACATGAGTGCCGAGTGCCGCCGGTCACCAAACAATCTTATGATCTATTGTTCTAACCCATCTGTATAATGACATCATTAAAATATTTTAACACGCTGCAGCGTTACCATCGTAATCTTCATTTGTTTCTATTTTTTTGTTAAAACGTTAGCGAAGCTTCTAAATTCAATTTATCTGCTGTACCTTGGAGTAAAATTATTGCTAAGAAGAACTTGATGGCGACAAGAGTCTGCTTCATTAATAACTATGTACAACGGAACAACTTAGTTTATATGAAGATACGCAAACCAATAATATACATGCACACGTATAAACTCGGAAAGGGGTCAACGGCAACTACAGCTTTGAGCCATTTGGGGTCGAAACGCTCGGGTCATGGAAATTTCTCGCCAGCTGGTCGACACTTCAGGTGGCCAGAGGGCTGGGTCGTTCTTTGGCCAAAGAATTAGCATTGCAATTCAATGTGGCAATGCTGCCAGTCTTCTGGGCCCGTTTCCGGATGACAGCGATGCGGACGAGTACTTCGACGCTTAAGTGTCCTTTGTTTTTGTATTTGTTTGTATAGTAAGTTATTTAGTCATATAATTTAGTATCTATTGCAAATAGATAGTTACCTACTGAGAAAAATAAAATAAAAGTAAGAGAAATAAAAAATAGTCAGTTGACGAAGGAAATCTACTGTGTAATTATTCAAAAGCCTTAATGCGGTAAGATCGGTCAGTCGAAAGCGGCCCCAAGCAGACCACCGACGAATTGGGGAAACGGGAAAGACGTGACGCAAACGTAAAATACGCAAGTTTCTGACGTCAGCAGTATGTTACTTTGACACGCCTTACAAACGAACCCAGAGGTTCTGAACCTAACCGAAGGATCTTACTGGCGATTAAGTAGCAGGTGATTGAGATAACTGATGATTTCCTTATAGCGTGATGTTTGCATTGACCAAAAGTTGCGTCTGTTGCGAGCGGCAGGTGAACCGTACAGACCTCACTGCCTGACATGGCCACGTGCTAACGTCACAGATAAAAAAAGAGAAATAAATAAATTCTTCTTTTACTTATTAGTCACAGATTAGTTACTTTTATGTTTCTGCCAAAAGATTCACAAACATTCTTTTAATAGTATTGTATCGGTCTAGTCTAACCCGATTGTTGACAATAGTCGTTAAATCCAAACTCCAAACCAACTGTAAAAATTGTTATGAAAATTGATAATTCTATGAATATTTTAGTTTTCGTTTACAACATCACAGCGCGTCTATTAGACAATATGAAACACTTTCAAAAAATCTGAATGAGAAGTCCACCCACGTAACAGTAGATTGTTTGCCAAGGGAGCAAACAACTATTTTGATGGCGAGAGCGTTTCTTTGCATCCTGAGCGCAGCGAGGGATTCAAAGTACGTCACTCGAGCTTAATAGTGTTGCTCCCGAGGCGGACACTACTTTTTATCACCCTCTATGAAAAAATAAGTAAGTGCAACTTATGAATAAGAATAGTACGTTTATTTATTTACATACAATTTTGAGTAAACAATTACGAACAAAGGCAAAACGCTTTTCGCGCGTTTTTTACTTTTTACCCGACTGCGACAGAAGGAGGGTTATGTTTTTCACAAACTTTTTTTTTTTTTGGCTCGCGCGTTTTTTTTATCATAAAGCCTGTTACTTGTTCATACAATGTTCGTGATTGATCTCTTTGGTGATTGGAACTTTTACTAACAATATACACATGCCAAATTCAAATCACTTTTAGTCCCTAGGGATTAAGGAGCTATTTTAGTCCCTATTTACGCAGAATACACTAGCTCTTTTTGAATAGATATGATAAATAAAAATTGTGCAACTACACGCATAATTAAGTATTTAGCAACTTGTATGATTTGGTGTTAGCGTCATCGTCCCAGTTGTGGCAACTGACAAGCAACTCACGGTCCCGTCCGCGTTCAATGCATTGTATGTGATACTGCAATAAACCTGTCAGCGACGGAAGGTCTACCGTAACTCGTAAGACACTGGCTAGACAACTACCTACTATAATTACTTACCTTTTTTATCTAGGTATAGTTAACTATTCCCAACTCACTGAGCAAGTTTTGAAGTTAGTTTATAAGAAAGTAGGTATACAAAAAAAAACCACCTGTGGCAGAATATACTAGGTAAATGATTGGTGATGTTATTTCTGATAATAAGAAACTTATTAAATAAATAGCTCTACATTTTTTTTCGAATTAAATCTCAGTAAGTAGATAGGTACCTATGTACTGACGGGATGTAATAAAACATTCCCAGCGACAACAACATCGTACATTGTGATGACGAGGTACCGCATCACGACTGCTCGCAATGTGTGTGGTGCCTAGGTAACTGATGAGCTGGTATATGTCACCGTCGTCGTCGTGAGCAAAAAATAACACGAATGCCTTCAATAATTCCTTTTTACAAACAGTCTATAATATAACATGTTTGTACGCTTAAACGCTTAGTTAAGGTGTCTAAGGTAAGCGTTTCTGTCTGATGATCACTGAGCGACGCCGAGTAACACATCAACGCTTACAATTATTTTTTGCATCGCAGTCGTTTTAACAAACCTGTCTATGATACGGTAAAAACTCAACTTGGTTCAACTTCCGCAAACTATAATTTTCGCCGATGACAGTAATGAGACTAATGAGCACTAAACTTGAACTTGACCCGAGGGCCGTCTTCACTTGTTACTGAAACCTCAAATATGAAAGAATGCATCATCCGGAATTTGGCACACGTTGCTGTGACATCGTCTTGCCTTCTGCGCAAAGAACAATATACTCGCCTACGGTCTGCAGCACCTGATCAGGGTTACCATTTTAAAGAAAAGTTCTGACTAAAACCCAGACATTTGCAAAAAAAAGTCCGAACGCAACATTTAAATCTTCATTTTTTCTGCATTCGGTTTTTTCTCAAAAAGTACGGACAAATGACACGTCCGGATAAATCCGAACGGATGATAACCCTACACAGAGGGGCAATTCCCGTACCTATTTATTAAAAACGTTTGCATTCTAATCTCTCAAAAATACCAGTAATTTTCATATAATTTCTCAAGTTTTTGACATTGATTGTCGTTGAGATGAGATTGCGACGAGATATTGAAGGTTTTTAATAACGAGAATTGCCCTTCAGGTCTATGAAAGACTTATTACCAATTTGACCATGATGATCTTGACCTGATACGTGGCTGAAATATTTGTTTATTTATTTTATTACACTCGAGAGCAATGAATTAGGGTCACATAAAGATACCTGAAAGTCTCGGAAATTAAAATTGCTAGTTTAGTGAAATAAATAGTGTTTAATAGACAATTAAATGTTTCTAAAATAAAATTAATGAAACTTCTTATTTACTGTAAAGTTATGCTATCATAAATAAAAAAGGGACTTTTGTAAATGGAACTACGAATTTTCAGCATCTGTTTTTACTTTTGTTTCTATTCTGTCATATAAAAAGGATGTAAACAGCGTTTCTGATGTTCAATATTCATTATTGAAGCTGTTATAATCTCGCTTACACCTGAAGAATACACCAGAATTCTCACAATACTGGAAATCGGCCGGAGTAAACGTGATACAGCAAGCACAGTTGGTGTGTCGCCGTCAACTGCACGAGTTCTCCGATGTTACGAGGAAACCGGCTCTAACCTAGCAGACCAGGAACAGGCAGGGCCAGGTGTACGAGAAGATCGATACTTGGTCAACACAATGCTTCGAAACCGCTTTCTCACTGGAACTGCACTTAGATATCATTTCCGACGCCTCGGACGAAGTAACCCAAGTGCATGGACTGTAAGACGACGACTTGCTGAAGGAAATTTAAAACCATTAAGACCTGCAAACGGCCCTAAATTGGAGCGTGGGCATCGTATTTCGAGATTAACACATGCCCGGAACCACTTCAATTGGAGTATTGAAGATTGGTCAAGAGTTATGTTCTCAGATGTATCAAGATTTATGCTCTATAAGAACGACGGAAGAACAAGAGTGTATAGAAGACCAGGGAAGCGATTCAAGCAAGCGTGCTATGGCGGTGGAGCCGTACTTGTATGGGCCGGAATTTTGAGAGCTGGTGGTTATAGAAAACGGCACTATAACCAGCGAAAGATACGTGGTAGAACTCCTAAATGTGTGCGTTGGTCCGTTTATGGTCAATTTGGGAGAGGATGCTGTCTTTATGAATGATAATGCCCGGCCTCATACTGGTGAAATTGTGAATGACTACCTTCAAGGGGTGAACATTAACTGTATGAAGTGGCCAGCATGCAGCCCGGACCTCAACCCATTCTGGCATGCTTGGGACGAGCTCGGACGATGTGTGAGACACCGAAACCCATCCCCAATCACGCTTCAAGAGCTCAAAGTTGCGTTCGTAGAGGAATTGAGTTGGGTTCGTAGAGGAGAAACTTGGTGTACTGCTGTACACCAAGTTTCTTATACGATGTTGGGGAATATTCTCCTATTGGTTTTGCGGTTTGAAATGCTTTTCAAACCGCAAAACCGCAGTGATGACGGCACGTGGGGGTAATACAAAGTAGGTACTAAAATACAAGAAAATCTTAGTGGTAGAAAAAAAAATTTGCTTTTCTATTTTTGTTATAAGATGAGATGGGTTATTTTTTTGTGAATATAGTATAGTAGGTAAAGTGACATACATTTTATTACTTTCATTTAAGGAACATTTGATTGTCTATCAAACACAAATTATTTTATTAAACTAGCATTCTTAGTTTCCGAGAGTTTCAGATATCTTTATGTGACCCTAATTCATTGCTCTCGAGTGTATTTATGTCCACGCAGTAAAACAGATAGAGCAACGACGTATAACTTTTGAGTACATTCTGTGTTATAATTTAAAATAAAAAATCGATCACCCGACACGCGTCAATACGCAGCAGGTATTGTGAGAACAAGCACAAAAGCAGCAGAAGAAGACGATAACAAGTAAATTAGCGGACATGCGCGCGCGCATTTAATACGATAATGAGCGATTACACGAAGCGGTTCATCGTACCTACACTCGCGCTAACGAAGCGCATCCGCAGCATCTTACGACTTCATTCAAGATTTCTGACTCAACAATGATACGGCATTTATTTGTTGATTTAGTGACCATTCAACAGACGAGTGCAGTTCTAGTCTTCCTCTCAATTGTAGAATATTTTTAATGGACATTGTAAAATCCTTAAATTCGAAATCGTAACAATTAGAAAGATTGTCTGATGTAATCTTTGATTAAATTTTTAAATCAGTGCCAATTACGTGCAAGTCAGTCTCATAGATATGCTAACTTATTAAAATGTTAATCAAAATTATTCACCAACGAGAATCAGCAATAGGTGATCACCGGTGTTCTTCTACTGTCGATGTTGTATAAACGTACGTACCTACGTATGAGAGCTACCTGATAATCGTCTCGCTAGACAATGAACCGCAGGTAATTGTTTATATTATGCTAGTAACAGTAATGTAGCCAATTAACGCGAAAAGTTCGTATCAATCAAAAGGGAGAAGCTAGAAACTAACTCAGCGACAGGAAAACAACGTTCATAATCAAGTATTTAGAAAATGACGGTTGTGTTACAATGCGAACCTAATATGTTACGTTTTTATTTATAAAAGAAAAGGCTTTACTTTTAATAACTATACAAATTAATTTGGAAACCCACACAAAAACTGATCATTTACTTCTGAAAAAGGTTTGCATATTGTATGAAATAATATAATATGTAGTTACCTGCAAACACGCTAATGATCACAAATGACGCCAACTTAGAGATGATAAGCAGAAATTGTTTCTCCTCACAACAAGCCATTCAAAGAGTTCTATCAGCAGTTTAATGCGCGGGAGGCGGTAGCTACTTCGTACTTATATACCTCTAATTTATTATTTCTGCTTTGTCCAATGTAAGTATGAACTTAGGTAAGTACCTACCTAGAACCTACATTAGGGTTTTTCCGCAAATTAGGAAATAAGAAACTAAGAATGTGAGGCTGGCTACACAATAAATCTTTCTTTTTTTTTATGAAAGAGTCTGTGTACGATGTGGGGCTGCCAGCCTTCCACACAGGGACATCTGCTCAGTGCATGGCGAACTTAATGGAAGGGTGTGTTATGGCAAAATTAGGTAAAGGCGACTTACAAAGCAGCAGAATTAACTTAGGTAATGTTTATAATATATCCCCTGAGAAAGGATAACATTATAGCACTCAAGAGTAGTCCGGCGACGATGGAATGTCCTACAAACACAGGAAGAGCGAATGAAAAGTTGAAATTTTCGTCTGAAAGTGACGGCATTGTTTGCAATTTTCTTGCAATTCAGCGAGCACGTCAGGTGAGCGGACGTGGCTAATTATTGCGATGAATACAGATAGCAGGACTATAGGAAATGTTTTATGGTACACATCACCATGACATAAGGTTACTGCTGTGGATTCCTGTCCACAGCAGTAACCTCTTGTGTCATGGTGATGGTTTTTTTTTTTTGCACAACTACTATGAGAATAATAAGTAGGTATTTTTACAAATAGAAATTAATTGGAGATGTTTTTTTGCACACTCTCTCAGTATACCTACATACGTGTAGTCCATGATATTTTGCTCATTTTCTTGTCGTCGTAGTAGCGACGCAAATGAGCAAAATATGAGCTTCAAAATAAGAGAGTTTCATCATAGTTTTATGATTAAACATTTGATGGAGAACATTGACTTACAGCGAGACATTAAACTTGTCTTAAGAATTATAATGTACTATGTGCAGTAAAGATACCTAAACCAATTTACATACAAGTGTACAAGTAGAATATTTATCTGTGTGTGTAAACAAATAATCCTCATAACTATTGACTTTCTCAGTAAACAGTACGAGCATGCACGATTCTATTCTATCCACGCGTCTGTTTGTTTCCATTACCTACCTGAGTTAATTAATGTATTCAGCAATGCAGCTCCAATTGAATTCGTTTCGGTCGACGGCCGCTTCGACAACCGAGAAGCATTTTCGCTTCGCTCTTATTATGAATGAAACTAACGATTGTATACAAAAACCACTACGTAAGGTCTTACCTATTATTCCAGATTAGTCATCTTTAGGCGATGCGCTTATTTCTTGAGATTTATGCATCTGCAGCATAGTATATGTAGTCACCGATATAGCGGTATATGTGCAGATAACTCAGCTGGCTCCTAGAGTATATGTAGTCACCGATATAGCGGTATATGTGCAGATAACTCAGCTGGCTCCTAGAGTACAGTCTAGCGGATGTTCGGACACAGTGCCTACAATCATATAATTAAACTAGATACAATCTGTGCGCTAATGGGACGTATAATGATACCTTACACCGTTTTGTTTTATGATTAAAGAAGCGCATAAATTATATGCGATATTAATGACTCTCGCAAATAATTACATCGTATCCCAATTCTGCGCCCACGACTGTATATCTGACACTATGTATGTCACTAAGTATGTCTGATCACAATCCAATGTACCTGGATTCGACATACTTATACATATGTTCTGCGTTGCCAACAGGCCAAACTTACGGTCTTCAAGTTATACAAAATTATCTAAACTAACAAACACTCTGTACCTGGCTACAGATTTATTTTTATCAACTTGCTTAAAAAATACTAGATAGATAACATTCAATAGTGAATAGTTTAAAATGACGATCGAGTTCGATATCAACTAACTCTTCTTACTTTGAAACCACTTAATGGTTTTCGTATCGCCAGCTTTAGCCTCCAGTGGTGGAGAAAGTATGTGACAGTTTTGTACAAAGTACTAAAAACTTGCTATTGCTAATAACTGGACACCTGTAGGTATAACCCATGCGCAAAGTTAGCTACAGTAAACACTTGTCAATCGCGCTATTTTCCGGCTCATAATCATTTTCCTGTTAATTTTACCTAACTTGAAGAAGTGAGCAAGTTTTCCTCCAAGATCTAACAGACACATGACCTTGTCAATAAATACGGATTCAATATTTAGTTGCCCTTCAAACTTGACTGCTTCACACCTTAAGAACAAATGAACATCAAACAATGGGTATCAATCCGGACGCGCGAGTGCGACTCGGGGCGACTCCCGGACGGACCCACTGACTGCCCTCTAATACGACTCGCCTATATCAATACAAATATTATTGAAGAAGCGCCTACTTTATTAATATCGTCTACAAACATACATCGGTATCCTGCGGTCGCTGGGTTTTGAGACAAAAGTAGTTTTGACCACACTGTTTATGTATTTAACTTTTTTTTAGAACTAAGTGAGGATTATTTCTCAAACTTTTCGAGTTGGAGCAAAAACTTTACATTTCAATATAGTAGATAGGTTATGCATGTATGTACTCGCACTAGCTCTTGGGCGCGGCATCGCTCGTGTATATTTTTAATGTATGTCAGTCTGCGTATCATAATTATTGGTGTGCTTGATCCCTTAAGATCCAGTTGGCGTGAAAGCAAATGAAATAAGTATCTCACTTTCACATTTAACTTTATTTTAAATGTTTCTTTATCTTACTAATAATATTTCATCAAGGTCACCTTCATAATTAATCAATAATAACTAATCAATGAATGATGAACCCAACAATGTTCAACGGTGAATGTTTTATAAAGCAAAATGGGTTTTAAAAATTAGTGCTGAAATTGACACTAGATACTATTATTTTTATCATGTTTTGAATTTTATGTTTTACTTAAGTACTTACCTACCTATATCCCCACAGATCCTCGGCCGAAAAAAATGCCCTAGTTCTGATTGGAATAACCACAGAATCTATGAAAGTATTAAGGAGGTACGGTCAGCATCAAAAGTTGATTAACACTTCAGTTTTTTTAATCTTAGTTATTGAGCAAAATATTTGTTCAAAATTGCAGCAGAAGAATTTTTTTTAGAATATTTAGAATATATACTCTTGTATTACGTGAAAAGCTAAAAATAAGTTTGTTGAAAAAAGTTGTTGTCAATTTAATAACATGTAAAAATGATAGTGTTAATCGACTTTTGATGCTGACTGTACCTTGGATACCCTGGAGGACACCATGAGCCTTATCATTTCCATTTCTCCAACGAAGTCTTCCTTGGCTGAGAATTATCGCGGTCAGTCAGTAGGTACCTACTTGTTCACAGATTGTTTATTTACGCAAGAAAGATGACCGCATTGTGAGCGCGGGCGCAGTTCCGCGTCACTCCGCACTGTTCGCATCAGGAAGGAAGTGCACTCTATAGCCTACAGGAAGGAAGCGACCGTCTATTTTATATCGGTTTACGATTATCGAATCTTAATTGTTTTGTCTTAATACCGGTCGCATTTATTGGGGACAAATGTGACGAAACTTTAAAATACTTCCAGGTAGTCGTACTCGTAGGTCATCTAGACATCTATGTCGTCGTAGCTAGACAAAGTGTCACACTTCGCACATTACTACTTACTACCGAAATGTTGAGATACATTCATGAGTTAGAACTAAAATGTCAAACATTGTCAACAGGATGTCATAGTTTACTATGTAAACAGAACATTCATCCATGCTTCACTCGGTCACACACTACTCACTGCAAACATTCTAGTGCTTGCGGTCAATGTTTTTATGAATCTCTGACACTAATCATAAATAAAGCACTTAAGTATGTCTTGTATTATAATTACAGTTGAAAATGTTCGGGGCTTTCCGTCTGAGATGGACAGGGGCCTTACCTATTATATTCTGAAATATATTTGAAAATAAATTGTACAAAATCGATTAAAACATTCAGTCAAGACTTGACCGAGGCTTTTTTGTAATAATTACTGCTAATATATGTGAATTTATTTATGATGAAATTATAACAACAAATACAGGGATTGATTGGTTTGGCTATAATAAAGACTTGAAAAATTAGTCCTATCAACCCGCTCTCACGTGTACTAAAGGTCAGCCACAGGTGTTACAATATGCATGTACACCGGTACTAGTATGGATCGGGCATGAGCACAGGTAGGTGACCTACGTAGTACACCGACGTCATTCATGTCTTTGGAAATCTCTTTCAGAATGTATTCGATACGCACAACGTTGAGGAAAAATTTATAAAAACTTAAATTTTTTTAATATTTTCCCGTTAGCTCTTAGCAGAAAGTTTGAAAGTGGCAACTCATTTAGTTATTTATTTATTTATCAAAGAGAGACTCATTATTATTTACAAAATATGTTTTTATTTATTCAGTTTTCAATATCCCGAAATGCGCACTCAACTCTCTCAACAACCAAATACACAGCTTCCAGCTTACTTGCTCTAACCAATAACATAATCACAAAGTACACAAAAAGAGCATACAAGTGAGAACATAGAAGTACATAAAAATAAACAATAGACACGCTATTTTTAAAATGAAATGCGTACAATACATGTATGCATTTAAAGAAAATTGATTTTCAATAATTATTAAGTCGGTATCTACCTATCAGTGTTAATAATACCTAAGTTAGACTGAACCTATTATTATAGTTAAATAATACATAAAATAATTGCCGCAGCAGATACGTATTCTTTTGAGTCAAATAGTGCGAGTAGGACTCGCACACGAAGGGTTCCGTACCACCTAACAATATTTAACACTACATATATTAAAAAATCACGTTTGTTGTATAGGAGCACCCCTTAATTTATTTTAATTTAATTATTTATTTTTAAAATGAATATACAACTAAATATTCTGTGAATATTTCAAGCGTCTACCTGTTGCCGTTATTAATATCGAGCAAATAACGGCAAAAAAATCACGTTTGTTGTATGGGAATCCTCCTTAAATATTTATTTTATTCTGTTTTTATTTGTTGTTATAGCGGCAATCGAAATACATCATCTGTGAAAATTTCAACTGTATATCACGGTTCATGAGATACAGCCTGGAGACAGACAGACAGACGGACAGTGGAGTCTTAGTAATAGGGTCCCGTTTTTACCCTTTGGGTACGGAACCCTATAATATAATAGTTTCTTAATTCGAGTGGCGAGTATTTTTGTGTCGTTATGTAAAATATAGACCAATACCCCCACCGTGCTTGAAACTTGCAATGTCTTATTTCAAAAAGGTGGAAATGAAAGACGATCAGTGACGGAAACGTAATTTAAGTAGCCAATTCATTGGATTGAAAAGGTGCTCGCTCCATCCAGAATCGTATAGACAGAATGCCAAAAACAAAATCGTGTAGGTATGTAAGTAACTTTTTTACAGACAATAAAATTGTATGAGTAACATCAAACATGACTAAGAAAAATTGTGACTAAAGTTAAATTATTGATTCTATAATTGGTCGATATTAATATCAATTTCAATTTATTGTACTCACACTTGACACACACGTTTAAGTTAACTAAATCATAAACTGTACAGGGTGGCAGGGACACCGCGCAAACCGTTTCCTACATCTACGAGCCAACATGTATGGAACAGCAAGTTTTTTAAATAACCGACGAACAATTTCAACGCAGAAGGGTCAAGAATCATGTATCTACTGAATCCATGGCAGCAGGTTGCGCGCCGGTGTCCCGGCAGGCGCAGGCAGCCACCTTTCAACGTTAAGCTCGCTTTAGATAGTCATTAACACCAGCATAAGAAAAATCACAGAAATAATCGTTACTAAAGATCAAGGCCCTTTATTAAATAATTTCGATCTCAAAGGTCGAACATTCTAATGCAAAAGATTCTTGAAGGCAACTTTTTGACATAAAAATATTTTCCCAGCAGAAATCTGCCGAGATAACGTCAGTGAAGTGTTTACGTAGGAACAACTTTACACGATAGTAGGTACATACAGCGGGATTAAAACTCAAGCAACTTCGATCCCTCAATGCTTTCCAACCAACTCGCAAATCAAGTTGTGTCCGCAGTCACACTCGCGCACGTGTGTGCGGGACTGTGAATCTAATCACAATCTTTACAATGAGTCTTTTCAGAGGTATGTGGTTGTCGGTACACCCGCAAGCAACGGCTGCATTAGATTCCTAGATACTGTTTCCTATTATTGATATAGGTACCCGACATCTAAGAAATACGCGTGACACTTAAGTACGTGCGTGCCGAAATACGCATCTCTGAAAACTCCCTAAACATCTATCTATACATTATATAAAAATCAAAGTCCTAACTGACCGATACATCAACGCACAGCCTAAACCGCTGGTCCTAGAGACGTGAAATTCGGAGGGTGTGTTCTTTGTGAAGAGTAGGTATCCACTAAGAAAGGGTTTATCGAAATTCCACCCCTATGAGGGTGAATGGGGGGAGGTTGAAATTTCACGCGGACGAAGTTGCGGGCTGAAGCTAGTTACATATAAAACGCATCCTGTCTGGCGTGGTAGGTATCAGTGACAGTATACCAAAACTTCTAGGCGTCCAGTCCAAAGCCCTTAAAAAAACTTTTTACGCAAATCTCAAACCGACCAAAGACTCCATGTATCAAATTCCCACTTCCGAAAATTGTTTTCTTAAAGATGTTCCGAAAATTTTGCCAACTCGGTTTCCCGATAAAGACCTTTACAAATCAAATCAATAGGACCGGCCCGTCTCCCTGAAAGTCACGTACACACGATAGTATGAGTGCTGAGATGTTCCCAAGTACCTGTAGGGCACGTCCGCGGCCAGGAACACGTAGTTGGTGGCGTAGAAGGCCGCCACATACACCGTCAGTGCCAGCAGCAAGTAGTTGCTGAGGTGGAAGCGGCGGCCCTGGCCCAGCTCCTTCATCAGGCGCTCCATGTCCACGCCCGCGCTGCCGCCGAACGAATCCTTCTGCTCCATCACCGCGTCGGCTTTCGACATCACAAACGATTATATATTCAATATTCTTTAAATTATTTAATCACTTAAAAGTTAATTTGCGCGAAATATTTCGTTACGACACTATAATTACTGCGGGTGCGTGCGCGCGCGCCGCTGGTGGTGCTCAATGTACGCGGTGGACGCGTGCGGCGGCGGACAACACTGGTAGAAACGCGATGTCACCATATAACCTGCGCCGGCGATGCCCTCCGACGCTATATTTACATTATTATGCGCTAAAGCCTTCCGCAGATGTGTTCCGCCTAGCAGCAATGAAGAGATCTATTTTCCAGGAAAAGATTGGGGATAAATGTTAAAAATGAACCTATCAGGCCTCCAGCTCCACTAACATTTGATTGTCAATATATCTGCGTATGTTAACAGCACAGCAGCTCTTTTTCTTTCTCGGGAGTGGCACTCGACTTTGAAATAGATTTGTAATTATTTTTCCTGGAAAAATCCTTTACCCTAGTTTTCTGGAATTGTACCTGTGGCATGTAAGTATGGTGATAACCAATGTTGCACTAGAATATATTAACTTAAGTACGAAGTTAATTATCCATTCTATGAGTTAAGTGATAAGTAGTTCGTTGACACTTGTATCTATCTAGGTATCCGGACTGCATATCTTATTTAGGCATCTCTCTGTCGAGGCAGATCAAAGCCGGGTACTTCAACATCATCAGCCACTGTTGACGTCGCTTGTGTCTCTTCTGTCTATCATGACTAATATATACTATATTATATTATTATATATGTCGGATCAGGAGTAGGTTCCAGGCGTCTAGTTATTATCAGGCATATTTGATTAACTACTGTGGGCGTACTGTGCGTAGTGTTGGTTATTGCGCAATAGAAAAACCGTTTGCAGCTCAAATCAGATTATAATATCACGAACAAATTAATCACACTAGCAAATCACACTGTAGGTACACGACACAACTAGATACACAGTAAAATAATTATGTACAGTAACAAAGTAATTGCGAACAAATCGTAGGATCGATTACTGTTCGCATAGTGACAGGGCCACCCAAGTAAACCGACAGGTTTGTCGGGAGCTAGTGCTCTGTCAGGAGTCAAGTCCGAACACCGACTGACTCTCACCGACTGTCACCGACTGTGACTGACTGTCACTGACTGTTATTGACTGTCACTGACTGTGTGGCACAAACGAGTGCGCTCAGTTATAAAGGTTTGTCCCCACTACGCACTCGCCCCACAACAACTCTGTCCAAATGGCGTACGGAAATACGTCATCGTGTTTACTTGATACAAAACATTAAAATGTGCTAAATCTAATAAGACTCACATTATAAAGTAATCGAATAATTCAACAAGAATAATTGTCTTAAATAAACAATAGTGATTTCACAAAGTAAATCATTTTAAAATCAAAGTAACATGTCATCAATTGTTTTGAACAAAACCATCGGTTACAACTATCAAAATAAGTTGCTAAAAAACTTTTTAAGAAAAAAAAACAGACTTCCAAAAAAACACTACAAAGTGAAAAATAACTTTATTTCGGAAGTCGGTGTCTTTGGATCTGTATTTTAGTTTTTTGCCACCGACTTCCGAAATAAAGTTATTTTTCACTTTGTAGTGTTTTTTGGAAGTCGGTTTTTTTTTCTTAAAAAGTTTTTATTTCACGCTTTTTAGTGGGTCTGCTTATAATTTATCTAAGTTACAATAGCCTAGTGATTATCGCCTTTTACAAACAAAATATTGCTTTTCCCGATGCAGGGAAGTAATTTGTTGAGGAGTTCTCCAGGTCCACCATCAGCTCCATATCACCATTCACATTGTGACGAGCATAAATTGCTTAGCAACCATATTAAAGTAATTGAATCGCAACCCGTGAAATACTTAGATATTATTGAGTACTTCCGATGGCCATCTGTGGTCTTCATCATCAGTTCCACTTCACCAAATAGTGCTTTCCGAGAGCAAATGTACGAGTTACTATAAAAAATACCCAAATCGCTATAGGTGTGCCTATAATATTTGAAGAGTTCCTTCGATTTCTCCAGGATCCCATCATCAAATCTTGACCTGATGCTTTTAGACTAGATGCTGATAATCTTGGCTGCAGCATCAGGCCAGACTTATGTCAACATTACATTGAACTTAAAATTTAGTCCTGTTTAAAATGAGCCCAAACACGACTACGGTGCTGTAATTTCAAGGTTGGTACTTTTTCTGATGCTCCTGGTTTCAGCATCAGGTCTTTATGTACTTCGGTGTTCCTCATTAACAGTACGTTTATCCACACATCGAGCCCTTTTCAATGAGCCTAAACACGATATATCTGCTGTTAGTTGTCGAGGAGTTAGGTACTCTGCAGACTATCCTGACTGCAGCATCAGATCATGACTGGATGATCATGAGACCAAATGTGGCAAATGCCCTATCAAACATCAAAACAATTTACTAAAACAGTCCTTTCCTGTTCGAGTAACTTCTTACTGTTAAGGAGTTGTACCTTCCATCATCAGCCCAGCTACCTGAGATGGTGACAACCATACGCAAATACACAAGATACTTCATAAAACATGCGAAAAACAATAAGTGAGCCTATAAAATTTGAGGGTTGCCCTCGATTTCTCTAAGATCCCATCATCAGATATTGAAATGGTGACAATGGGACCACACGGGAAGCACCAGCTTTCAAATAAAAAAAGAATCATGAAAATCGGTTCACCCAGTCGCAAGTTATGAGGTAACAAACATAAAAAAAAAAAAAAAAAAAAAAATACAGTCGAATTGATAACCTCCTCCTTTTTTTGAAGTCGGTTAAAAATCAATTAGCGCGTACACTGAGTACTCAATAAATTATGTTCCTAATTAATAGACAATAATTGATAGTAAAATCACTTAAATTAATAATAAGAAAACAAATCATAACAAATTCTGTTGACTACCCACAAATGTAGTCGACAACCGTCTCCTACATATATATATATATATGCTACACGTGGAAACTTGTAACTGGCCTTATTTTATTTGATCTTTTACTTACTGTATCTGTTTAGCTGTAAGTTTTCCTAAAAATAAAATAAATAAATAAACACGTTCGCTGACAGTACGTAGTTAGGCGGGAAATTGAAATAGTGCGTTATGACAGTACGTCGAAGGACGGGCTACTTCTTTTTAAGAGTATTGGCAGTACGTCGTCGAACGACAATTTTTCATATAGGTATTATGAAGAGCAGTATCCACTGTCATATTGTGAGCAAATTCATATTTCTTACTGCCGTAACACGAGTATTTTGTGGGTAGTTTCATATTGCTGTCTCAGTCGCTCACACACACATTTAAACCGTTCGTGAACGAGTACTACGTCGACCGGCGTGAGCGCGCGCCTTGTTACTCGAACAATCAGTGCGGCCCGGTGCCATTTTGTGAACAACCACGTGTTTACATCGCTCAAACCGTGAGTAAATTTATAAAAACAGATATTTTGTGCGTTTATTTGTTTTAAAATACCGTGATTATGGTGCATTTACACGATTTTGGGATGTTTGCGTTTACTAAGCTATGTCTATTTAGTGAATAACGTTTATTGAAACACTACTTTGGGCAATGTAATATTATTATATTTTATCATTATCTCATATCACGTCCATCGACGTAGTATCGAATTTCGACAGGCAAAAATATGGCCAACATGACACTACGTCGTGAAACGATTGTCATTTAGTATGGAAAATTCTACTGTCGTAATGTGGTGTCAGGGTAAGAGCTCACTGTCAGCGAACGTGTAAATAAATGAGTGTTGATATAGACGAATCAATATGATGTCAATATAGATTCGTCTATATCAACACTCATGATACCGGAAGAGCCTGTTTTTTAAGGAAAACAGCCAAGAAATAATAAACGTAACAACTTTAGTTCCAGTATTGCGTCGATGTCACCGGAATCTCTGCTTTTCTACTTTGGTAGGTACTTAAACAAATAGGACAGTAAGGTCAACGCGCGCTCACCGACGGACAGCGGGGCAGGGTATTTTAACTAATGTATCTAATATGGCGTATCGATAATGGCAAGATATAGATTCCAAAGCTCAGGAAACCAATCACGGAGCACCAAAGAGGATTTCTCTCTGCGGTATTGAAGAGCGCGCTGGAGGATACCGCGGCGGGATGCGAAGACATGCGCTAGTATGCACCAGAGTCCGCTAGCATACGATCGCGGCGGAGAGCCAGTGCAAGCGGCGCAATGCAGTGCGAAAATCGATAGAAACACCAAATCGCAACCCGCCATTGAAAAACTTTAACACAACCAAATCGTTCAAAAGCCACTTTTCGACTGCGTTGCGTAGTCAAGCAAGCTCGAGGGGCTGTCGGCTTACCACAGCATCCAGTCGGCATCGCTAATCATAAGGTGTGCTCTGGCCGGCGGGAAATCCTCCTCGATGCCGTCCCCCGCCATCCACCGATGTGTGCTGGCCTTAATTATCCATTGCTTGTTGGTAGAGCTTCGTCTGAAGCTGAATTCTCAACCAATGACGATAACATATCTTAAGCCCGTAATACACACGTTTTCGGATGCATGAAGAAGCCTCCTCGTGCAGCAGTTTGTTCCGCCAGCTATTCAACTGAACAGAGCGGTCGGCGCATCCTGCACAGTCACACCCAACACCTTATTTGACTGACCAATTCTTCCCTTGCAGTGGTAGGGCTACCGCCCGCCAGGTTTCCGACCACCCTCCCACCGGATTCCGGCGTCAAGCAGCCTGTCTCAGACATCTTATGAGCAAGCTCGTTCCATCGTATACCTGAATCCATCGCTTTCCATCAGGCGTTATCAAGGTCAAGAGCGGGCCCATTCAGTAATAACAAATTAAAAAAAAAAAACATACCTGTAACTTGCACAGCAGTATGCGAGTAACCTGCATGCCATTGACCCATAACAACTTCTGATTGTGAATGTCACGATGGCATGCAAGCGACTTGCTTATTTTTGTGCCAGTTACAGGCATGTGTATTACGGGCTTTAGTCAAGTCAGAATCAGAGAAGCGACACGCTCTATATTTTGCGCAAGCAAAAACAATATTTATTTCGTTCATATCAGCTGGTACGTACTTGCAGTTGGCCATGTTGACCGTCGTACGTTCTACTGTCATGTCTTGATCATCTCCATACACATATTGCATGACCAGTCACAGACCAGCCCATGGGAGAGAGAGGGACCTTGTATTTGACACATTCTAACCACCTCATTAACATAAATGAACATGCAATTATTTAGTATTACAATCAGACACCAAACGAGCACATTATTGCGCACAGAAAGGCCGCGCTGTCGTGAAACTAACTTAATCACTATGTTCAATAGAGCCTTAATCGATTCCAAGCGCTCCATGTAATGGCGGCAGGCGAGCCGCGAGACACGCGGAGGAATCTACTTACGAAATACTAGCAACAAACTGCTAATTAATTTGTTGCAACAATGAACGTGAACTTCGGAATATTAAAATAAATAAATATCAATTTATCACGTGATAAACACCGCTGTGTCCACTACTAGGTATTCATTCATACTTACATTTATTTTAATTTACATTTACCAATAAGTGAAGGTGCTAGAAACTTTCGTTAGTAGGGCATGCAAACATTCAATATCTAATGACAAGTACCTGCCTACCTACATCGCCCTCAACTTTTAGACAAGAATTTACCGGAGACTATCTTCTACCCGCGACTTCGTCTGCGTGAAATTTCACCCACCAATTCCAATTCACCGTCTTAGGGGTCGATTTAGAAAAACCCTTTCTTAGTGGATACCTACTCTTCACAAAGAACACACCGTCCGAATTCCATGTCTCCAGGACCAGCGGTTTAGACTGTGCGTTAATATATCAGTCAGTCTTTGAATTTTAAATGTATAGATGAGAATATTGACATGGATGTGAAGAGTCACAAGAAAGGATCAAGTTAGAAATGACTACATTTGAACGTGGCACTATGTTACTGGAAACTTGCAAGGGGATCGTCTGTAGGCGCAGGATGCTCTGGAGGGATGAAACTACAAGACGTGATGAAATAAAATATATAGTTGATATGAATAATAAAGGGTGAACGTTAACGTGACTGCGGTAACCGTAACATGGAAGAAAGGCAGGAGAACAAGTTAAATATTAAACTATACCTAAGTAGTAAGTAGTAGTTGGTACACCTCACACTCATAATTAGGTATGTTCACTCCATAAATCTATAAATTGATATGATACAATTACTTCGTGAAATGTTCGAGCAATACAATTCTCTGGTGCGATTGCTACTGACCGCTGCGACGGCACTTCGGTCTCACCTCCAGTCTAGCAATCAATTGCCTGCCAGACTGTTGCAAGCCAATGATGGACTACAACAATATCTCTAGAAGTTTAGTTTGTTCTTCTTTCATTTCATAAATTCGCGCTATACTTTATACAATCGTACAGGTATTCTGATTGTATAAACTTATAAAGTATAGCGCCTTTCTGTTATGTCGTAGCAAAAATCAGTCCAAAAAAATACTAATATTAGCTAAGTTACTACACGATAGACCTATAGCTTGAGTTTCAATTGAAAAGTTTACCTGTCAGACACTAGTGACTTGTAGTGTTAGTATACATCACAATGATACACCAGAATGTTCTACAACAACAATAGAAGCTTTTGAACAGCATTAGATATGTCTCGTATAATATGTAATGCTGTTCGATAGCGTAGCATCCCAGTTGCATCACCAGTTCACCACACGACGGTAGCTAATGCGATCGATTCGATTCGGGAGAAATATATCGTCACGCGGCTTGTTTAAAACAAAATATGAAGGCTTTCACCAGAAACATGAGGAGCCGGTGACGGTTGCTGAATAACTAATTTATTAATTAGTTAGTCAGCAACCGTCAGCGGCTCAACTAGCCGAATTTAAAACAGTCTCAATTGAGGAATGGCCGCCCCCATCCAAAGTTACGGTTTAAAAGAATCAGAACGAAACTGGTTCAAACTACGATATGTATATCTGCGCGGGGCGCCACTCCCACGTCCCATGAAACATCCCGCATACTAGCGACGGGTGTTTCTGGTCTTTTCACTATGTCTCCTTAGCACTTGGCAATTCAAACTAAGAGCATGCTATACTCGTATAATCGCTTATCAGTTACGATACAAACATGCAGCCGCCATCTCTTGTTCTAAGTAGGTACCATGTTCTCAACCAAAATTGATATAATATGTAGTGTCACACCGGCAGATTATTGTACGCAAGATAGGTACTTATTAATTGGATGGATGTTCTGTATGAGTAGGATTTATTGCATTTTGTGGTATCCGAGCGGCCTATTGTACGCATGCGCGCGGCGGCGGCACCCGGCGCACGCTCCGCTTGCCACATATTGCTGTAATATAAAGCTGCAGAATGGCCACTACGAAAACGAATATGCAATACTACCTACTATTAACTTCCATGAAATCATTGAACTATGGCATGGACCACAAAGGCTTCTAAAAACACGACAACGACAGATATAAATAAGAAGACGCAAATGTCGGTGTACCAGCATTGAGATTCCCGTTGTACCGTATGCCCCATTAATGGCTACCAGTATCAATCAGCGATTTTACCGCAAATTACCTTTACAATGTTATAAGGATTATTAGAGTTATTCCGGTCAGATTGACTAAAGTTGTTGCTCAGTCCTACTAACACGTAATCACATTTTGATGAAACTCTTCAGATAGATGACTGAAGCACCGACTTGTCGGACCTTCACTCTAGAACTAATAAATTCAAATATTCAAAGATTTTGCATTCTGTGACGTAGAACGTATCGGGTTCGGGAATTTGTGACTATTTACAAAAGTTTCATCTTATCTATACCTACCTACATAATTAAAATTAAATTAAAATTAAAATTCAAAAATTAAAATAATAAGCAAAGAAATTATTTATATTTTATTTTCCTATTCGGCGATAAAGTTAAGCATAGACCTGAGCTTCCAGTAGATACTACCAGGATAGTAATATGCCAACTAAATGTATTTCCAGTCTGTCTGGCAGGGCCAGATAAACCACGTAACCCCGCGCTTGACATTCAAACATCAGCTCATGGTACCTACACTCACAGCTCACAGGTAGGTCCAATGAAGTAAGTATGATGTACGATGGCCACAAACATCTAGCCTTCCCGAAGTGCTGAAATTTGCGAGCACGCTTTTAATTCGCTCTTTTTTATTATTATTAGCCTGTGACGTCCCACTGCAGGGCAAAGGCCTCCCTACTCTCTCATGAGTGTGAAAGTGAAAAATCAATCATAGGTTTTAACAAAAGCATTATAATTGCTATCGTTGTGAAGAGCAGGCCTGCTGAACTATGTCACAGAGGCTCTCGTGTTGTGTTGTCAATACACTTCTGTTAGGAGCAGCACTCGAGCGTGACGGCGCGGGCGCCGTGTTCGGCAAATGTTTGCATTTATACTGTTTCGACACCGGCATTGGATGTGCCCTCAAATGTTGCCAATATTATCTCTACGACGTTTTTATGTCGACTATTTAAAAGTGGTTTTTGTAGACAGCAACTGTACTGTTTTTTGTACACATATCTATAAGTGACGGTGTTGGTGCCATCATCAGTAGTGAGAGGTTACGGACTTTATCACGTTGTGATTACACAATATTACGTTTATTCACTGCCGATGTTCAGTGCACGTACGAATACACGTATTTCTGCCATGTGATCGCGGGTCTCGCGGGAAAACAGGAAAATTATGTTCAGAGTGTCATTGATCACAAAACACCTTTTGGGAATGGCAAATGTAGCTCTCACGTGACTATGCTAGGTTACCTGTAGGGCACACTGGCCGCGAGGAAGATGTAGGTGGTGTGCAGCAGGCCCACCTGCACGGCCGCCAGCGCCACCAGCACGTACACGCGCACGTGGAAGCGGCCTGCCTGCCCCAGCTGCCGCACCACGCTCTCCGCGTCCACCTCGCCGGGCGCCAGGCCGGGCCTGGGCTTGTCTCCCTCGGCGTCTGCACTCATGTCCGCGGCGTCCAACACTAAGCTGCGGACAATGTCCCGTGACGCGCGCTCGCCACCACAACCAACACTGCTCCGCCCTCGGCCGCAACAAATGACAACTGATCAATTAGAAAGCCGATACTAGGCCAAGGCCCACTGTCAATCAAATCTCACTCGAGATGCAATCGCGAATACGCGCCAATCTGTAGTACCTACTATGTAGCGCGAGAGCACTCGACGTGCGAGTCCTTACCACCGGCGCAGGCTTCCTTATTTATGATTAGTAGTTATGCAACCACTGGTCTGGAAATCCCAGAAAGAGATTTTTAACTAAACTCCGATAGATATGAAGTACGGTTATATAGGTAGGTACCCACTGCCTCGATAATGAACAGCTGTAGCAGGATAAAACTGCTGCCGTAACTAATTTCTGAGCATCTGAACCAATATGTACACGTTATCGCTGGATTTTTACACACGAATCACGTAGAGGAAAGAACTATAATAATTAATTATTATCTAAGATTATAACACTGTCGTAGCTATTTCTCCAGGTTAAAGTGATCAGTAATTAACTCTTCGATCAGTAATTCGGCCTTATAAATAGGTAAGTCCTGCTGCACACATCATCATCCACGCACGTGATGCCTTTCATCGCGCCCAACAAAAATGTTTGAGACGATCGAACCAGTTCAACAAACAAGAAATCGCGAAAAAAAAATCAGCTGTTCCCTACATTTATGTTCGCATAACTCGCCAAAATATAGGGAGCAGCTGATTTTTTTTTCGCGATTTCAGGTTTGGTCCCATAGTAAAAGTTGTTCATAACGATGAGTATAATCTCCCATTTCGATTTGTCGCATGTTTTCAATTTTAACCTGTATATGTAGTGTTAAATATTGTACGGTGATACGGAACCCTTCGTGTGCGAGTCCGACTCCCACTTGGCCAGTTTTATTTATGTCTTATAAAACCATTTTTGATTGATGAACACTTGGGAATACTAAAACTGCTAATTGTTGTGTTCCGATTTGAAGGCTTTGGTGTCGGTGTAGCTGTAGTCAAAGGCACACGTGACATTCCATCCTTGTCTCTGGGATGGCATCACAACTGCGACGGCTCTGGTACTGCAGAATTGCAGATGTCCAATGATAGATGGCGGTCACTAAACATCTATAGTCCATTTACTATTAGACAGAAGTTAAAAAAGGCTCTTTTAGGGGCACACTTTGTAATAAAAGTACAACAAACATTATTACAGTCGAGATTGATGTGGATTTAAATATAATCAATTTAAATAACAGCAGTCACACTTAATTGTACTTATTTAACCTATCTACCTTTTGAAATTACAAGGCTTTCATTTAATATTATTAATTTTAGTTTTTACATAAAATATTGTTGTGTCAATGTTTAAAATCTAAAAGAAGCAGGGGCGGACAGTACCGGAAACGTTTTTCATGTCACTATAACTACCAAATCTAAAATGTTACCTATTCCCTTCATAAGTTGTGGCAGCACGTGTTTTTTTTTTAATTTTGTCGGTTTATATAAAGTTGTTTTTAATAAACTGATTGTTACTAAAAATTGTTTCATTACATGTATCTATCCAAGCATCGTGACGAGTAGATAGATAGAATATGCTTTATTGTATGCCATACATTGTTACTTACAAAAGAAGCACATATACTATATTATTTATTAAAAAGTTTTGAAGTTAACTTGAAGATAAAAGGTTTCGTACTCCTGCTTCTGCGAGCCTCTTTTTTCTAATGTTATAATAAAATATGGAGTATAGTAGCCATCGGCTTGTATGCCTTCGAATAATATTTTTAATAAAAATGCACACATAAGTACTCCCAGGCGACGCAACATCCGTGTCAGGCCACCCACTGCGACATGCTGACCACCGCCTGTGAGAGTGCACCACCACCACGAGTGTAGGGCTGCTAAGCTGATATTATTTTTCCCGGACCTTTGGAAGGCGTACGAGGGGCCGAAGCCAACACGCAGAAGCTCCTTAGACAATTTTAAATGATGAGGACGCACTAACCGACGATTATCTCTGTATGCACTATGCAAGTGCACCCAAGGACAACCCCCGGTTGGTGCAGGACTAATGCAGAACATGGAAACAAAACATATTGGGCTATGGGTTTGGCTGGTAATAATGGATTGGTTACCTTGAACTATGGAAGAACTACATAAGTATAAATAATTATGTCCCCTGCCTGACCAATGTTATACATCTACACTATATATAATATTATAAAGAGGAAAGATTTGTATTTTTATATGTTTGTATTTTTGTATGTTACGAATAAACGTAAAAACTACTGGACCGATTTCAAAAATTCTTTTACCGTTAGAAAGCTACATTAACACTGAGTAACATAGGCTATATTTATTACTAAAAAAAAATAGGGATCCTTAGAAATTCCTACTAAAACCAACCCAAGGTGTAAAAAAAATAGCCATAAAATGTCTTTCATCGCATGCGCTGCGGAAAGTATTGATGATAGAACAAAAAAATGTTCCACAATATTATAGAACATATCAATATCTACAAAAAACTTCGCAAGACCATATGTCCAACTATTGTAGTTATGTCAATATAACTACTTTTTTACATTTTAAAAGTTGATAGAAATGCCGATCAAAATCAGACCATGTTATCTATACCTTTGTATTAATTCTTATCCAAAAAAAAATATTTTTTATTCAAGACTGTTTCAATACCTGTTGATTATTTTTTGAATTATTGAAATCGGACATTCCATTCAAAAGATATTACGAAATTAAAAATGTCTAGAAAAAAAAATACACGCCGACGACGCGCCGCGCCGGTGCGTGTTGCTCCACGCAGCCACAGAATACGACGTAGCGCAGCGATAAAATTCTCGTGTCCATAGTGTTTGTAACAAAACTCCTCTGAAACGGTTTGACCGATTCTTATGAAATTTTGTGTGTATATTCAGTAGGTCCAAGAATAGGACGTAAACTATTTTTTATTTTATTTTAACTACTGCTATTGTTCGTGTAGGGTAGGGGTAGGGTAGGAGTAGGGTAGGAGTAAGGTCGGGGTAGGGTAGGAGTAGGGAAGGAATACGGTAGGAGTAGGGTAGGAGTAGGGTTGGGGTAGGGTAAGAGTAGGGTAGGGGTACGGTAGGAGTCGGGAAGGGGTAGTGTACAAGTAAGGTAGGAGTAGGGTAGGGGTAGGATTAGGGTAGGAGTAAGGTAGGACACCACGCGAACGAAGTCGCGCCGGGCAGCTAGTATAATATACACGGATAAAATGGTAGGGGGTTACTTGCACACTCAATAATGGGCCCCCGAAAGCGGTCACTAGCACATAGTGGCGTAACAACAAGGGGACAACATGCCCTGAGGTGCTTAAGAGGAGTGGAGAGGTATTCCACGGCTATCAGGACTATCCTGGAAGTATGGTCAAGATCCCTACGTATCTTACTGAAATACATACTTCCTTCCTCCGAGCACGTTTGCTCATGCGAATCTCCACTCAAGCCGGCCAATAAAGACAAGAAAGAGGTGAGAGCTCTGTTCCTCGTTATTGTTTACTCCAGTCGGCCAATAAAGGCAAGCCAGAGGTGAGGCACAAGACTACTCCCGGGCGGTAGGGTCCGTGGGGTCGCTACTGCCCAACAGCTCGCCAAATGCTGCCCAACAGGTCTTTCCAATAGTTATTGTGATGTGTCCAGAATATCTATTTATATTAAAAAAGAATGTTGGTATATATACATATATGAGATTGATATACTCCAACACCGTTTGACCAATCACCATAAAAGTTGGCATACTTATATGCCAACTTTGCGTATGCGTATTTTTTTCCTGGAAATGGTTTATATGTATATAGTATAAGTGTAATCCTTTCGTTAAAAGTTCTGGAACGTCAAGGCTTCGCTTAACCAAGTCTAGACTAAAACAACGATTTATTATAAATACACACATCAAAAGTGTCTAGGGATCAACATATATTTTTGCAATAACTTTTCTCCTGATTGATATTAATTAAAATTTTCTTTAAGG
Source organism: Amphipoea lucens (assembly GCA_947508005.1). NCBI lineage: Eukaryota > Metazoa > Arthropoda > Insecta > Lepidoptera > Noctuidae > Amphipoea > Amphipoea lucens. The sequence goes on along the minus strand of OX382368.1, from coordinate 317,467 downwards.
ATTCATCAAATAAAGTGTTTTCGTTTGTCACAGTAACGATAAACCAAGTCACCTTTGCATTAATAAAGAAATTTGCCATTTTCCTAATAAAGGGATTTTTGACATTTGAACCACTAACACAAAAGTTCGAAAAAAGGACTGAAATAACAGTTTTCTTTAAAATTTTATTGGGTAACTTAAACAATTAATAATCCGTGTTTCTACCGCGAACACTAACAACACAAGAACATCGGTTTGGCATACTCAAAATGAGTTCATCCAAATCACGCTGTGGAATGGCCGCCCATGTTCGTTGCAACAACAAAAAAAGGTCTTCTTGCGACTGGATACCCTCCATATTCGGCAGAGCTCTTCTCTGTAGCATATCCCATGCATGCTCAATCGGGTTCAAGTCTGGCGACTGAGCAGGCCAGGGCAGGACATTGATGTTAGCTGCGGCGAGAGTCTGTCTTACAACTCTTGCGGTGTGCGGTCGTGCATTATCATGCATTAACTGAAATAAGGGACCGATTTGCACTTGTAGAGGAACGATGACGTCTGATACAATCGTCTCAGCATAAATTTGAGCGTTGAGGTTGCCTCTGATCCAAATCAACTCAGTTCTTCCGCCGATCCAAATACCCGCCCATACCATGATGGTTCCACCACTATAAGGATGGACTTCCTGGCAGGATTTTAATCGCTGTTGGCGTCCAGGGGTTCTCCAGTGTCGTATACGTCTTGTATCCGGTCTCATACCAAAACGAGACTCATCAGAAAAGCACACGAAACGCCATTGTTCTTCTGCCCAATTTCTGTGTTCAAGAGCCCATTGATATCGAATCCTACGATTGTGCATTGCTATAGGTGGTACCCGTAGCGGTCTTCGGGAATGAAGGTTCACTTCATGCAAGCGGTTTCTGACTGTTTGGTCGCTAATTAAGTTCCCTGAAGAGTGATGAAGCCTCACGGCTAACATCATGGCGGTTATTGTTGGAGCTCTTCGAGTTAAGATTTGAATGTATCGGTCTTGTCTCCGTGTGGTGCAGCGATACCGTCCTCCATGGCGCTCAGCCACGGTACCAGTGCTTCGGTAACGTGTCCAAAGTCGACTGATAACACTCTGACTTGTATTCAGAGCTAAAGCCACAGTACGTTGCCGGGAACCAGCTTCTATCATTCCCACGGCTCTGAGCATTTCTTCCCTGCTTAAATGACGTCGCCGCTCCATAATAACGTTGGTTTTAATCAGTAGTAGGGAAACAGTAGCACTAATAATGTCTTCAATGCGTTGTATGTTTTTATAGGGAAAATATTGACAGCTGATTTTCATCTTTTACTCGAATTTGATTCACAGTTCCTGATTCAAATTATGAAATGCACCAAACAGGATCCATATAAATTTAAAAAATCATAAATTTATTACAAAGCCACATCTCAATCTCAAGAAATCCGCATAAAAATGCTTGATCCCTAGACACTTTTGATGTGTGTATTTCAATTTTAAGCACCATTTACTTCTCAGAAATTAATTAACCGCAGCAGTTAGAATCCAAAGTAATTTTAGATATATGATATTTAATTACTTTTTTTTATTAATTATTGGGCTAATAATTAATAAAAAAAGTTTTATAATCGTTATACCTAAATTGTAGCAATCTATTGAAATGAAGTATCGTGGCGATGCAGTTCATTGCCCCGGCGGTAATGAAGGCTTGCGCTCGGACGCCATGATACCCGTATTGCTAGTGCTAGGTATGGTATTTTCCTCAAACATTACTCAACTAGTTTAACAATTTTGATGTTAGGTTCTTTTGAACTGTTAGTTACTACAAAATAATGTTAGTAACTACAGTTAGAACTTACAACAGCTAATTACCTTTTGAAACGGAATAACTGACGTTAATGTATTATTCGTAAATGAAAGAGGACATCAGTACATTAAGTAACATACCATTTCCGGACTACTGATTAGATAATCATTTTAAATCTATGTCTCATCTTCTCATATCTCGGCCACAGCGCGTGGTTCGTCAAGGCACTGTATTGGGGCCACTATCACTTCCCTCGTATTCGCGACCTTAGCTTCATGGCTATTTATTATTAACAACCTTCCATGGTATGTATAACATAATTAACTATTTAGTATAACAATAAAACAGCCAGATCAAGTAGGACAACTCGGGCGCTACAACGTGTCCTAATCTTAATTAAACACTGTCAACCATGATTGTCTGGCTCAAAGCAGTCGCCGCAGAGATCGCTGAGATTGTATCATTATTCAAGGATTTGTTTAAAGTAAACCAAATTATACTTTCCAGTGTTAATTTTGCTCATTTATTAACACTGGTAAATACTATACCTACTCTTAATAACGAATTCACTTGTTTATGGCTGCAGCCATAAACAAGTGTAAAAATGAATCTGTGTCAAGTAAATCTTTACTTATCGGAATATCTGTCAAAATATTTAACTTCAGCGTGAAAATAAAACCACACTCTTGAATAAATTGTAATTGTCACTTTATTGTTAATTGTCTTATAAATACTATCTTAAGGTTACCGAGTGTCTGTCATTGTGACCAATGATACAACCTACTAATACTAAACACTACACAACTTGCTCGTGGATTTAAAGTCTAAACGATCTACGTACGTATCAGGTTACCAGCCTATCATACAAGCCATTACCCTTCGGTCACACCTTATACATAAATTGTGAAGAGAGAAAGAAGAAGAGATTTGTACTTCCATGTGAAACGTGAAGCCGTGTCATACAGCAGCTCCTTGAGATCAGTTTACTAAATGAGACGTTACTCTATTGAAGATGTCATGTTCATAACTTTAAGTAGTTCCAATGACATTCCTACTACTTACACCCCGTGTTCATACAGCAACCGTGATTTTGGAAGAAGTTTGAGAATCATTAAGTTAATAAGTAGGCTCTTCTTTTACATTTTCCTATATTTTCATATGAAAATATAAGTTGTTTTCGAAAGTGCTTCACATCACAACCACACGTCACACCTACATCAAGTCTTATTATCTGGACAGGATTAAATAGTAAGTTTTTACAGAAACAGTATTTTAAATTATTTATTACTTACACTAAAAATATTTTCACTTTACATTCTATAATAATTTGCTTTAACAAATAAAATAAAATTATCTGTTCATTGCATGATACGTTTGTGTGACACATCCCAAAATAGCGCTTACCCTTTTTTTACTTATCTAACAAAGTTAAATCAATACTGATAATAATTAGTTAAGTATAGTAAACAATGAAACGATCACGATGACCGACTCGAATCGATCACGATGACTCGACTCGAATCGATCACGATGATCGACGTACGTCATGCCAAAGCTCTAGAAGTGTCACACAAAGCATCCTTTCCTGAACAGACTATTCAAAGAAGACATAACTTATAGCTGGGATGTTTTAAAAACTTATTTTTAGGTCCCCAATAAGCTTATTAGGCATAATAGACAAAACAATTCACATTTTTTTAACTGTTCTTAATTTTATACGAGTATAACCTCTAGAACGAGGTGGATGCTCGAAATTCTCCACTAAAATGCAATAACAGATTTAAAAGAATGCAACTTTCAAGTAGAAATTATATTTCAGCTTGAAATTCAACCTTGATTGGAACCTTAAGCCGCGTACGCACGAACGAACAAAACATGGTGAACATGAACATATTGGATCGCCACGAACATTTTTGACGAACACAGTGTTATGTTCGTTAGTGGTACGCACGTGCGAACAAAGTGTTCGATGTTCGTGTTCACCATGTTTTTGTTCGTTCGTGCGTACGCGGCTTTACACATGTTATCAGTGACCCAATATTAAGAATTAGCTAATTCAAGTTGCACCGTACCTACTGAGAGAGTGTGGAACCTAACACGCTTGTACGATACGACTACATACAGAAAGCAAAGCTAATAGAAATCTCTATTCCTAGACTTCTCTATTCTTTGTTAGCCGCTACGTTACATAGTATTCGTACCATTAATTCATGTAATTATAACCATATCAATAAATTAATATCAATTTCCGGAAACCAATTAGCTTATTATTTTTAAGTACCATAATTTGTATTCCCATTCGCTTGTTCTTGCATCCCATGTCGACGGCGCCCCGGGGTGCCCTTCGGTCGCTCTTGCATCCTACGTCGACGGTCAAAACGAGTGTCTGAATCTGAGCAATAAAAATATGTATCGTAAAATATTCTTCTAAAAGGTATCTGGAAACAATGGTATCTATGAACAAAGTTTACAGTAAGAAGTGCTATCTACTTATGAACAGAGATCTCTGTCAACAGTGCTTCCTATGGACCGAGATATCTACAAACAATGTTCTCTATCAACAAAATTTTCGGCGAAACGTGCTGTCTAGGAATAGAGATTTCTATTAGCTTTGCTCTCTTTATATGTAGTCGTATCGTACAAGCGTGTTTCTCTCTCAGGTTCCACACAGGCACTGAGAACCATATTAGAGCCAATCGTTGCTGAGCTACATATGCTAGCATTATTATAATCAACATAGTTTAGACAAACAGATTACAAAAAAACAACCAGCGAAAATGCAGTCTGAATTCAATTAACCCGGCCAACGCTCAAAGTTTTTTAGTCGCTTGAGCCGTAAGTGTCAGACTGTGTTGAGGACGGGCGAGGGCGGTGCGGGCTCCTCCTGCGCCGACTCGTCCAAGTCGGCGAAGCTGTCGGGCAACCGGCGGTGCAGCGTGTCCGGCACCAGCCGCGTCAGCGCCGCGCTCAGCAGCGGCAGCGAGCCGAACAGCATTGTCGGCAGCCACCACTTGTACACCGCCTGGGATGTACAAGGATACGTCGGTCATTGGTAGGTAGGTACAGTATTTCATTGGGTGTTATTTAATGCAGCTTCTTTAAAATGTCATTCTCTTCTTCAAATATATTTAGTTATGTCTAATGAATTTATAGGTCAACGAAGAACTTTTAGCGTCTTAAAAATGCTTTTCAAGCGACCATATATTGTAAAATAAGCTATTGTTAATATGACGCAGCATGGTGATTATGCCAGCTTCTAATAAGTGTATCAACTGCATCTATAAAATAATTTCAACGTACTCTAATTTCATATATTTTTACACGTTAGCATAAGTAATTGATGAGTGAATCTACTACAATTGAACATAAAATTACCTTATTATTATCAATCAGATAATGGTGAATGAAAGCTCTAATTTCATGTAGTCACTTATCTATTTATTGTAACCTAACCCTCAAAACACTTTAAAGTTGCTTCTGCATCATCTCCGGCGCTGGTGTAACCCTCCGCCCTTACGTAACAAAGAATAGGCTTAGGCACCCATGCTCACCTCCACAGCTTCGGCTTGCTGGTAGCGAGTGCCTATGCTTTGTTACAGCGGGCGGGGGTTGCTCTATCTTCGCGCCTCTGGGTTGTATATACACTCTAGGGGTAGCAGCCAAAAGACTACGTGAAGTCGGGGGTGCCCCGATTCGGTTTTGGAACAGATTCGACCTATTCAAACCATGAAGTGTCCCCCAGTGGTGGCCAAACAAGTGGTGGACATCGGTAATAATCGGTAATTGATGACTTGAATATTATACCTACCTAATTGAACATACAAAAATGATTGTCATCAAAAACAAACACTCCCGCGCTTTGAGTTGCTAATTTTCAAGAAAAAAGAATATGATTTTATTAGCAGACAGATGTTGAATCTCTAAAATAAATAAAGTAGCCCACTTACAACATTAGTCGCTGAGTTATCAATTCAGAAGTAAATATATTTATCGGTAGCATCATATTAAATTACGTTTGTAAACTGACGCTGGTTTTTAGGGTTCCGTAGTCAACTAGGAACCCTTATAGTTTCGCCATGTCTGTCTGTCCGTCCGTCCGTCCGTCTGTCCGTCCTCGCTTAATCTCTGTGACCGTTAGTACTAGAAAGCTGAAATTTGGTACCAATATGTATATCAATCACGCCAACAGTGGTAAAATAAAAATTGGAAAAAAATGTTTTATTAGGGTAGCCCCCCTATATGTAAAGTGGGAAGTGATTTTTTTTTTAATTTCAACCGTAACGTGTGATATATTGTTGGAAAGGTATTTAAAAATGAATAGGGGTCTACTACAATCATTTTTTGATAATGTCAATAATTTCGGAAATAATCGCTCCAAAAGTAAAAAACAATGTGTCCCCCCCCCCCCTCTAACTTTTGAACCATAAGTTTAGAAAATATGAAAAAAATCTGAAAAGTAGAACTTTATAAGAACTTTCTAGGAAAATTATTTTGAACTTGATAGAAACAACAGTTTTTGTACAAAAAAGACAAAAAGTTGTCCAAATCATTTCTGGACTATGTTCGTAGTATAATCGTATATGCAAGCATTTTTTTTTAACTTCGTTTACATATTTTATTATCCTGAACGTATCTTTTTTCAAACAAAAAAATAATTTTTAAAATCGGTTCTCGCAATCTAAAATTACCACCGAAAACTTCTGGCACGTCTATGTATTAATTAGTAACCCAATTCCCCGAGAGATGGCGCTGTAGGTACTTATTACATTGGGTCGGGTATTATCGAATTGTACGTGGGAACACTTATTGTGACGAACGGGAAACTACGGAACCCTACACTGAGCGTGGCCCGACACGCTCTTGGCCGGTTTTTTGATATTCTGTTGGAATATTAAAGATGATGAATTAATAGAAACTGTTATATTAACTCATATAATCTATCTCGCGAGATTGTAAACTGTCGATAAATTGTAAATTGTACGATACTGATTTCAATACAACGTATTCATTTTCGATTGATGTCAAACCGTCAAATTGTGAACGAACCTGTACTTACCGACAGTGTTCACAAACTGCCCGATTTTATCAGTCAAATCATTTATTAATTCAAATATCACCCGTATGAACCGTCCCTGATTGGTCAATCTTGGAGGTAGCTCGCTCTGTCCATAGAGTTGGACACAAACATAGTCAAATAAAACCGGCCAAGTGCGAGTCGGACTCGCCCATGAAGGGTTCCGTAGCAGCAAGTAACATAATATAAAAGTTCTTGTAGTTCGTTGTAACTTTGTGAAAGGTAAATTGCGGTTTTCGATTTATGACGTATTAAAAAAAAACTACTTACTAGATCTCGTTCAAACCAATTGTCGGTGGAAGTTTACATGGTAATGTACATTATATATATTTTTTTAATTTTATCATTCTCTTATTTTAGAAGTTAGAGGGGGGGGGGGACACACATTTTACCACTTTGGAAGTGTCTCTCGCGCAAACTGTTCAGTTCAGAAAAAAATGATATTAGAAACCTCAATATCATTTTTGAAGACCTATCCATAGATACCCCACACGTACAGGTTTGATGAAAAAAAAATTTTGGAGTTTCAGTTGTAAGTATGGGGAACCCCAAAATTTATTGTTTTTTTTCTATTTTTGTGTGAAAATCTTCCTGCGGTTCACAGAATACATCTACTTACCAAGTTTCAACAGTATAGTTCTTATAGTTTCGGAAAAAAGTGGCTGTGACATACGGACGGACGGACAGAAGGACAGACAGACAGACATGACGAATCCATAAGGGTTCCGTTTTTTGCCATTTGGCTACGGAACCCTAAAAAGTAATGCAATTGTTGAGATCAAGTGTGTCAATAAATCTAATTTTTAATATATAATAAACTAACGGTATTCACCACCTTACGGTGACATGTACATACAGTGGCTGCGCAGTACTCACCAGCAAGGGCGTGAGCGGCGCGAGGATGGCTCCGACGCGGCCGAGCGTGGAGCAGGCGGCGAGCAGGCGCTGGCGAGCGCGCGTGGGGAACAGCTCGGCGGTGTACACGTAGAGCGCGTTCAGCGTCATGGTGGCGCCCATCTTGCCGGTCAGGTACAGCCCCGTGCCCCACAGGCCGCTTGCTGCCAAACAACAACATCAAATTGTCAATGTATTATTGTGACCAACCACCTTTCCAAAAAGCAAACAATAGCTGTAACTGGCGAAGATCATTCCTGGGCTAAAAGATTAAACTCTTTAAACATATGTTGGTACCTCCTTTAATACATATAATGTATTTCGAATCTCGTCTTTCCAAAGGAATGTTCCCTAGTTTTCTAAAAACGGCAGTTGTGGTCGTGATGTTCTGTAATATTGTGTAATACTGTGCAAAATGTCGATAACGTATATTTGTCAAGTGTATTGTTAAGGGGACTACATGACCTAAAGCACGGTTACTATCGGACTGCATAGAAAAGAAAGAGAATCGCGATGACACCACGCTAGTAATTTATTGCAAAATATAAAGCAATTATCTATTTACAAAAAATCCATTGTTTGAACTAATAAATTAAAACAAATTTTAAATTGCTTTAGTATGTTGCTTGTAGAACTATCAGACAAAAAATCAGAATTTTTGTCTGCATATTAGTAAGGTTTTTATTGTGAAAAGAAAGATTTTAGAGTTTTTAACATACTATCTTTACTGGCATATAATTATCCTAAAGAATATCATATATTTTTCTGATTTTATTTACTGTAGTCGATCATATACTTTTAGGCGTTATAAAACTTGCGTTTTTTGCGTTTATGTCCTGTAGTCCCCTTAAGTTATTGCCTATTATTTTTAATTTTACAAAATAAAATTAAAATACTAAATAAAATAGTAATACTAAATAAACAGTAGACTAGTTATCAACAACTGCTCATCCCCTGCGCAATTTAGTTTTAGAGCCAAACTGTCGACAGCCGATGCGGTGCATAGCCATAGATAGCCTAACTTATTATATATTTCGAAGAACTCGGCAAAGGAAACCAGACTTCCGGAGTCTTCCTTGATTTAGCCAAACCCAATGCGAGTGCGGTGCTCCTGACCAGAACATGCCCCACTAGCTGGAGTGTCCTAAGTGCCCTTTCACCCGCACCTTGGATGACCTAAACAATGTCACTGATGCCGCAATCAACGTGGCCACCCACTGGGCACAAACTATACTTAGACTTCCGAAATTAAACAACTTTAATTTCGAAAGTCGGTGTCAAAAAACGAAAATGTGGAACCAACGACACCGACTTCCGAAATTAAAGTTATTTTTCACTTTGTAGTTTTTTTTGGAAGTCGGTTATTCTATTTTGTAAAAAAGTTTTTTTTTTAGAACATCTAGTTAAATGAGTGCGCAAAATAATATTAGGTAGGTACTTATACATATGTTTAAAAAAAATTGCGAACAATTGCAGATTTAAAATGGAGCACACAAGTTTATTTGGCCCAATGTCAATTTATAATTCAATACTGCATAGGCCCATGTACTGAAGCCCCAAAAACCTATGGGAAATATCCATCGGAAAGGTGTTCCAGAGGACTTTGATTTTCTGATTCAACTACAACCTCAAAACCTTGTCAGTTTCAGTCCTTAAAGACAAAAATAAATACTTTGGTAAAATAAAACTTGACCATCTTGTAGTGTCCAACCCTAAAATAATAAACTGCTAAATAACATATCGATGCTCGATAATGTAGCGACCCGACTAAAATATTATCAGTTCAAGAAGGGCGTCTAACGATATTGCAATTACTACAGCTAAGGCTAAAAGTCAGCGTGTATCATCCGAGACGTTTGGTCCTGACGATAGCATTTGTATGCACACAGTCTAGGAGGCTTATCTAAATTATCTTATCAAGTCAAAGCGAGTGTCAAGTTATATCGGAAGGGCAAGGTGTAAGTATTTGGCCGTTGCGACATAGATATCATTACCAATCGCTGAACTTGCTCAACTAGACTTGCACATGTCGCAGAGATATGCAATATTTCGACGTAATAATATTTTCAACACACTTGCTCGTAAAATGGCTCTTAATGCACCGCTTTTAGGTCCATAATGCAGTGTATTACAAACGCGTGCTTTTTCTTTACGTTACGGTACTTGTGCTTTAATTCCACAGATAACTATTTAATTTACTAGTCGGAGGTCGGAGAAGTGCGTTTTTTTTTTATTCTCTTCAAAGAGACGTCATGCCAAAAGGAATCCGCGAGCCATATTTTACTTTTCTTTTTAATAGTCTGAATTGTCTTTGGTCCCAAAATGAACTAAAATTTATTTACTTTAAGATGAATGCGCAGTTGTAGCCCGCGAAATTCAATTTTTCTAACGTTTTTTTGCAATTTTCAGGTCAGTATCAGGTTGTATCTTGATCAAAATATGATTCGCGACTATAACAGGTATGTATTTACAGAATTATAATCATTAGAATCATTAATACATCTTTCTAAGTTACATTTGTTCCATAAGAACAAGTCTCTTATGGAAAAGTTCTTAGGGAACAAATCTAACTTAAATATATATGTTAATGATTCTAATGACTATAATTCTGTAAATACATATATATTATATAAATATACATTTTGATCAAGATACAACCTGATACTGACCTGCAAATTCCAAAAAACTTAAGAAAATTTAACTTTCGCGGTCTACCACTGCGCATTCACCTTAGGGTGCATCCAGACATAGCGAGGCATGTGCTGCAAATGATTTTTTTTATATTTGTACCTACGGTTGCCTCAGGCTGAGGCATCTAACATACAAAAAAAAAGCACTTGCGGCGCATGCCTGGCTCTGTCTGGATGCACCTTATAATTTTCTGTCGTCCCTCCCGTAACCAAACGGAAAAGACTACTGGCGTTCTATTATTGCGGATTCTCACTGAATTAATGTATATTTCTCTATGCAAATAGTACTTTCTAATTCCATACTAACTAAACTACAATTTGACATACGACAACACTACGATCAGTGTTAACATTATTTTTTGTTTATTATATTTTTTCTATAGGCTGTTTATCTGTTTTGTCTGTGCCTTTAAATAAATAAACGCGCGCCATTACTTACTCTATGGGTAAACTTGCGCGCGCACGCTAGCGCGGCGCGCGGAAAAACAAACCCAGCCCGCCATTATCCATACAAGTTAATATTTAACAATACAAGTCTGTTATTTCCTCGCAAGTGTGTTGAAAAACGTCGTATGATACGCGTGTGCATTAATCATTAAACTCTCGGCTTCCTTATCGCGCTCGCCTACGACTCGCGCGAATAATACCGCCTCGACTTTGATGATCAACATACCACACATGTATCATAATGTACTATACTTACATACACTTAAGTACTCACGTGCCGTAAACATCCATTATATTTAACGAATTCATGTTTACTTCATAACAAGATCTGCGAGTAGGTACTCAGCTAATTATATTAATCAGATGCGGATACCCACATTCCTGAGTAAGTGATGAACTTATCATCATTATGTTTACTACCTACCCGCAGTAGATTCTATTAAAGACCAGTAGGTAGGTAATATTAATATTTAAAAAATATTGCGCATTAGATTATTGTTTTAAGAAATAGCACGGTTCTCATGTAACGGGTATGTATGCTTGTTATATCATGAACTATAATTTTTAATTGGATAGAAAGACCAATAATTGTCTTATTTAAAAACGTCCAAAATCAGCGACAGCACAGAATACTTGATATTACTGCGACTGTCAATATGTATCTAAATTGAAGGAATATAAAGATAGGTTGAAACTGAGATTAGAACGCGACCGTTCTTGAAAATACAGGAATTGCCCCTCCATAGGTAGGCGTCGAGCAGTCGGCGGGACCGAGCTGCGCTCTCACCTTGCGGCAGGCAGGGGATGGCGATCAGCGCGGCGGCCGTGAGGAGCAGCGCGGCCGTGAGCAGCGGGCGGCGGCCCACGCGGTCCAGCAGCAACGTGTTGGCGAGCAGCGCCGGCAGCTCGGCGGCTGCCACCAGCGCGTAGTTGGCGTGCGCCGAGCCCGCCAGCGCGTGCGCAGACACCGCCAGCCCATAGAACACGAACACCGCCGACATCCACCACACGAAGCACACGCACAGCCGCCGCCGCAGCACGCTGTACCTGCAACGACAATGCGAGGACTTGTGAATAAAAAAAGAAGTGTTTATTCACAGATATAATCTCTTCTTGAATACATAATTATTTTGCCAGCTGTCGCTGAAGCCCAGCACTCCTTGTTTTGTGCAAGTGTCGGCGTGAATTATGCTGAGCGGTGGCCGTTTTGTACCTACATATACAATTGTGGCGCATAGTTCTCCAAGTGAATTCGTTTTTGTTTTGCCTTTATTTTAGTTTTTGTGTGTCACGTGATCACGTCGACGCAATTGAAATGTATTTTCTTTCTTTATTTATTTTCTTTATATAGAACTTATAAGAACACTACAGCATGTGTCGGCTTTGGTCTGAATTAAAAACTTTAAAATAAGCGCATCTAAGTAAGGCCAGAATAACCTACAGGTGCCACTTCCACTGAGCTCCTGTCTTGACTTATACATAGAGAATAACCTACGGGTGCCACTTCCACTGAGCTCCTGTCTTGACTTATACATAGAGAATAACCTACGGGTGCCACTTCCACTGAGCTCCTGTCTTGACTTATACATAGAGAATAACCTACGGGTGCCACTTCCACTGAGCTCCTGTCCTGACTTATACATAGAGAATGATTCGTTAAACACATGTTCAAGCTTTGAGTCACCTTGTGGAACAATAACGGGAAATAACTTTATTTATTTGTTACATCTCCAAGACCCCATCTCAAAAAACGCCCAACGCGCCTAAAGCAGTTTTCGCTTCAAATACGCCACAAGGAGACAAGACTCACTTTATTATTAGTTTAGCAATTGAATATCTAACTACTAGTGATTGGGGCCTTCTTTTAAACAAACCTGTGTTAGGAGACACTGCCCTTCCATATCTTAATATGCGTAGCCTTTTTCCAACTATGTTGGGGTCGGCTCCCAGTCTAACTGGATGCAGCTGAATACCAGTAGTTTACATGGGGCGACTGCCTATCTGACCTACACAACCCAGTTACTGGCTAATACGATACCCCTTGGTTAGACTGGTTGTCTATCTTTCGGGCTTCTGACTACCCGTAATTATATTCTCTATGACCCGTAACGACTGTCAAAGATTCGCGACAGCCGGGACCAACGGCTTAACAAGCTTTCCGAGGCACGGAGGGGTCTCGTTATGTAAAGATGGTCACCCACCCACAGACCAACCTCAGCAAGCGTAGCTTAACCTGATCGATCGACCTGTGCAGCTATTATTATTTAGCCACGGGCTTATATTAGTATTATTTATTGGCTTTGTTTGATCACAAGTTCTGATCAAGAGCTTCGTGCGTGGCAAACCGATATTAGCAATGAAACTGTTGACTAAGCTGCACTCACTTGCCGAGCGCTGTGAACAGCCCCTCGTCTATGTTGGACTCCGCGCTGCCTCCGATCTGCTCCTTCTCGAACAGCATCTTCTCTAGCGCCTCCCCCGGCAGCCGCACCCCGTTGCACTTCGCAGCCTGCTTGATGACACGCGCGGCGTCGTCCAGCCGGCCGCGCGACACCAGCCAGCGCACGCTCTCGGGCAGCAGCCAGGGGTACAGCAGCAGCAGCAGCGAGGGCGGGTAGGCCAGGCGCGCCCACGTGCGCCAGTAGCCTGCCAGCCAGTCCACCAGCGCCAACGACGCCGCGCCCAGCGACAGCGGGATGCCCAGCACCAGGCTGGCCAGGATGCGGTGCTCCACGCCCAGCCATTCTATCACTGGAGAGTACCCCAATGATATTACACGAATTGAAGTAAGACGACATTACGAACATGGTCGAAATCGTTTATAACTCCTGCGATATCATCTTATCTTAAACTTGCGTATACGATATTCAGAAAGTAATTAATCGTAAGAAAATCGTTTTATCTTGTGATTTTCATGCAGCAAATGTTCACAAAGTTATAGCAGTAACAAGGAAAGCAACGTGTAGCGAAAACTAACTGAGCACGAAGGCGGAGGGGTACACGCTGGCGCCCAGCACGGTCTCCAGCAGCTCGCCCAGCAGGTAGGAGTGGTAGGAGTTGGCGAAGGACTTGGCCAGCCCCAGCAGCCCCGCGCCCACGCCGCACACCACCAGCGCCGAGCGACGACCCCATCTGCGGCAGAGGAGCAGGGGACAAGTGAGTACCGAGGGACCCACGTCATGGTGTACCTAACTACTGGAATGGTATATACTATTTCATAGCTTTGTGCGAATTGTGTGCATGAGGTCGGTGGCCTCGGTGCATGAGCACTGGTTGACTAACGTATATACTAGATGTCGCTCTCGCTACGCTAGATCACAGTGCGAAAAGGTCAATTAAATCGATGTAGGCATTCTGCAGGTAAAATATTCAAACATTTTTATGTCCCGGATCTGGGAGAGAGGGCCCCTGACCCCGCCTTGTTTTTTTTTTTGCTTTTATGGTTCTACGCAGCAAAAGATGACTGTATTCAAGGCTAAAATAAACAACCAGGCAGTAATACAAACGTCAAAAATTGCCATCACTTACCTTTGAATTTTATTTACATAATTTTTTGGCAAGGTGTTAGATTAACGACTTTAGTAGTACTTGCATACGATTGATTTTTGATCAATCAATAGTGCGGTCAGTGGTTAAAAATATGAGCATCGATACTAAAATAGAATGTTGAACGAGTCGTGTCTCGCATGACTAGTGTTCCGTACCGAAACACAATTCAATACGAGTTAACATTTGTGTAATCGATGCGATACAAGCCCATTAAGTAGTCTTTAAAAAAGTCATCAAAGAAGACTAACTGATTTAGATTTGCTAGACATTGATAATATTGAGTACCTGCTCTAATCGATGATATCGAGTACCTACTCTAATCGATGATTGGATTGGTTTAAATATATCTGCGTAGACTTATAGTAGATAAAAAAAGCAGAACTTGGGTAGTTAATATTACCTGTCCGAGACAAAACCCATGATGGGCAATGATATGAGCATGCCGATGTTGTGCACCGTGCCCACCAGGGAGCGCTTCCACTCCTGGCATCCCAGGTCGAACTGGAAACAACACATACAATTCAAGTCTGAAATGAGAAAGATTGAAAGTCAGAACCGTGCGAGCAGCTGACAACCAGCATGTTTGTAGCGGCAGTCGCAGGGTCAACGAATTAACACATGACTGTCGGACTCACGTCATAGACACACGGACGTGTAGCACATGATGAGAGGTCCTCCGCGTGCATGGAGCATGTTGTGCTCCATGTCCGCGTGAGTCACCTGTCACGTGACACTCGCGGGAACCTGTTTCTTTCACAAACGACACAAAAGTGCTAAAATATATTTTTTTACGAGTCCTACGAACTCTTATGAACCCGAGTCGGCTAAAACAAGCATACACGAGAACACGACACGCACGGCCATTTGTGCGATGGAAATACAGAAATATTATCCAACTTGTTCTGGGGAGGGGGGGGGGGGGGCATAGATACTGTCGACTGCTTATCATACTTGCAGAGTTGCAGCGCTGCGAATTTGTCGTAGGATTTATCGACCTGTTTTAAATTTTTCTTCCGAAAATAGGTCTTGTCCTAATGAACTTACCTGACGACAACGCTAACGATCGGCATGTAAGCGGCGGACTTGCTTATAGACTCCGCTTACATGCCGATCTTACGAGTGTTTGAGTATAAAGTGATGCACACCTCAGAGACGATGCTGCTGCCGTGCTGGTACACGTAGGCGTCGCAGGCGACGGCGCTGCTGTTGTCGAACACGTCGGGGTGGCAGGCGTGCGCCGAGGCCTGCCAGCGCTCGCAGCGCGCCTGCGCCGGCATCGCCCACGACGACCACTCTGCCGTCCACTGCTCTGCACTCGCCACGCCCATCGACGAGTTGCCCTCGCATTCCGGCACATGGCATCTGAGGACAACCATAATAATAATATGTTCAGTAATAAAATAAATGTTTGCTTGGTAATATGTTCAGTAATGTTTGCTTGGTGAAATAATGATATGTTCAGTAATGTTTGCTTGGTAATATGTTCAGTATTGTTCGCTTGGTGAAATAACAATATGTTCAGTAATGTTTGCTTGGTAATATGTTCAGTATTGTTTGCTTGGTGAAATAATAATATGTTCAGTAATGTTTGCTTGGTAATATGTTCAGTATTGTTTGCTTGGTGAAATAATAATATGTTCAGTAATGTTTGCTTGGTAATATGTTCAGTATTGTTTGCTTGGTGAAATAATAATATGTTCAGTAATGTTTGCTTGGTGAAACCCAAACTAAGGCCTCATCATTCCTTCATGATAAACAAAGTTGTGTAATACAGTTACATTCAGATCTTGGTCACCGCAACTCCGAAGACATTCACACCAATTAGACGGTTTTTAACCGATAATGCGACTCGATGGACTTGACAGGGCTACTTGTTATATTATATTTCAGGTTACAAACAGGCCGACGGCACACGTGATGGTGGATGCTGACCGAGCACTGCTGCCTCACCAAACCGAGGAGGTCACGACCAGTTGGCATCCTTAGAGCCCAATTTATCATTAGTCTGGGCGCCTATACTTTCACTGGCGCTTAGCAAGGCTTCAATAAGGTGGGAGCACTTTCCCGTTGGACAAGTTGTTGCGAATGTGTCGCACTTGTCGCATGTGCTGCCTGCTCTGAACGTGGCAGACAGCTCTTATTAGTTACTCGTAAACTCTTATAATAAACACACAAAACTTTAAACGCTCTTGTAGACAGAAACTGCATCTTATAACTTAGCATACTTATCACAGTACGCATAAATTTTTCGTTAGTGGAAACTTGTAATTGGCCATCGCTTACACATTGTACTAGATATCTAAATGTATTAGCTGTAAGTTTTCCTTAAAGTAATAAAATAAAATAAAATAAATACTCGCTGCTTAGATGTACATATATGTACATAATATGTACACAGGGTGAATTTTTCAAGTGGGTGTGGATGGCCAAATCCGAAACTATGAGGACTAGCGAAAAGTACTCAAAGGAGTCGTGGGCTCGATTTTGATGAAAACTAAAACTGCATCATTTGATTTTTGAAAAATCAATATTTCTAGCCAGGAATCGAACCTGTTGATTTTGAAAAAAAAACACACGCTGTATTATTACACCATTCGATAGTGTCGCTAATAAGGATCGAATTCTGGGAAGTAATGACATACGGCAAACTAAGGAAAGAGCTCAATTTTTACAAAATACTTTTTTTATTTTTCTTATGTTACCTACCTCATCATCATCTGCCTTGCCTTTTCCCAACTATGTTGGGATCGGCTTCCAGTCTAACCGGATGTAGCTGAATACCCGTATTTAACATGGAGCGACTGCCTATCTGACCTCCACAACCCAGTTACTGGGTAATACGATACCCCTTCCCCTTGGTAAGACTGGTTGTCAGACCTTCGAGCTTCTGACTACCCGTGACGACTGCCAAAGATCCAGGAATGACAGCCGGGACCAACGGCTTAACGTGCTTTCCGAGGCATGGAGGAGTCTCGGTATGTAAAGATGGTCACCCAACACACACCTGATGTACACAGACCTGATGTAGGTATTGAGCTGTGCGGCTGTTATTATTTAGCCGGGCCCGGGTTATGTTACCTACCTACTAAACCTTAACTGATTAATTGTTCAAAATGATGACCATTGTTTTCAATACATAGCTGGATTCGACATCTCAAGGATTGTACTGCATTCAGCATTACAATATTATTGATTCCATTAGAATATTTTCCAAAGATCGTAATAGAAATTTGAATTTAGAACATAATGTTATGAAGGTGACTGCGCTGTGGGTGTGTTAGTAAAAATATTGATCATCATTTCGAACAAGGTACGTTATGTAGGTATGAATACTTTAAAATAAGAAGTTTATTAAAATTCAACGTTTTCCTTAAGTTTGCCGTATATCATTACTTCCCAGAATTTGATCCTTATTAGGGACACTATCGAATGGTGTAATAATACAGTGTTTTTTTTTTCAAAATCAACAGGTTAGATTCCTGGCTAGAAATATTGATTTTTCAAAAATCCAATGTTACAGTTTTAGTTTTCATCAAAATCGAGCCCGCGACTCCTTCGAGCATTTTTCGCTATTCCTCATAGTTTAGAATTTGGCCATCCACCCCCACTTGGAAAATTCACCCTGTATATCTGATATGTGCGAAAAGCACGATCATGTTGTCTTCAGGCGACTCCTCAGAATTACTTGCCAAATAAGGGCCAGCGTCCATCAAAGGAGATACGAGATTTAGCAGCTGTTTAGCGAGACAAGTAAAATCCGCATACGTGCAGGATCCAGCAAACAAGATAACCTAGAGTGAGTAGATCATTGATTATGATTACACTGATATTTTGATTCGTAAAAAAATAAACAAAATCAGTAAGTAGTGGTTTCTAAAACATCCCTTTGAGAATTAGCAATTGAAACAATACTTAGTACTATTCTTAGGCATCGTCCATGCTCATCTGTGTGTGTATCTGTCTTAGTTCCCTTGGAATTGGGACATATTGTTGTTCTTAATTACTTCCGTCTCATCTACATCGTTATTTCTATTAGGCATTATTTTTGAGTGGATTCGCGCGCGACTTACTGAAGAGTGAAGAGTGAGTCATTAGACGGTCAGTTACACTTGGCTCACTAATCTATTTGTACACTCGACACTCAGCGACTCGTGGGAATATGTTACTTCCGTATAAAATGTGTACCGTGAACTGTTATCGTGCTCAAAACCACCGCAGACATTCGGCTGCGCACCCAAATAGAATAGAATGAGTTCGTAGTATCGTACGCGAAGGCGACTCGCGCCGCCTGTGACGCGCGCGCCGCGCCCACGGCACGAGCGGGCGCGGGCGCAGCAAGAGAAGCAAGCGTGCAACAAGCCGTTACACTTTTTATGCGAAACACTCTTAACCTATTGTATGTAAACAATAGTCACGGCTAAGGGAATGGGCCTACGAACAGGCCGGCTACGCGACAACGACAATTCCACTCGACGAGAAAAAACAAACGACGGTTAACTTACATTCCCATTGAAATGAGAAATTAGATTTGCTCAGTTCATGGTCATGTTTTTACCGACACTGGATAGAAGAGAACAAAAAGTAATCCACGGGTAATTCTGGTATTCTATTATTGTATCACGTAATAGGCAATCAAGACGCGTGTTAACAAGTAGAGCTAGCAAAAAGTTAAGTGGCTGCAATTTTAGTTAGAGACAAAAAATGTCTTCGTTTGTGAAGAAGTTGTTACTTTTTGAGTACCTACCGGCAGAGGAAACATAGGTAGTGCAAGGCTTGAGGTGGTCTTCATAGTTAGATGACAATGTCTTCCTGGGAGTATTTACCGCTGTGCACCAGTGACTTGCGTCAGTAGCTGATGGTGGCCACGTGTGGAGCATTCTTGTACAATATGTCAAGCCAGCGAACAGCCCGTGCAGATAGGGTTACCATCCGTCCGGATTAGTCCGGACATGTCCGTAATCCTAGACTTTTGTCCGGACTTTGGCTTAGATGTAATACGAGTAGGTGATAAAACTTATAAGTAGTACCAAATAAGTCGTTAATATTTATTAACTTCTCATTCATATAAAAACAAAATATACTTCTTTATCAATGCAAATTTGCAAACAATCAACTAAGTAGTTCAAACATAATTCTTCGAAATAAAAATAGTTTTACGTAAAATATCAAACTTAACTCTAATTTCTGGTAAGTATAGGTACTTATCAATTTTTATATTTTTCAGCGCACTTTTTTTTTATCCTCTTACCCCTCGCGAGAGTCAGCTGCTCTGTAACTGAGTGGGTAATGTTTCGATTTTGTGGCTAAAATGTCCGGACTTTTATTGAAATGTCAGGCTTTTTGTCAGGACTTTTCAAATTTGTAAATGGTAACCCTAAGTGCACATGAGATAGTAACTCACTACAGCAGCTAGCGCAGAGTACAGCGCGGCGCAGTGTCTGCACTGAGGCGCCTTGTGTCACCAGCCCAGTTGCGGCGCAAGCGCAGCACCGACATCAAGCGAGCTTTGTCAGCGACATAATGTGCGGCTGTGAGCCTGTGAGTGTGACGATAGCGCGCACGCATGTAGTACATGACATGTAGATCATGTACGATGCCTTGACCTCTCTTGGCCTTTAGCCTAACTTTGCAGACTCTATTAATATTATTTAGTTTAATTATTTTAAAATAGCTGTGCAGCCTGCCTGCCGCGCTCGTCCGCTGTGAGCTTTGAGCTGGGCGCTTCTAACAACAAAAGTAACGACCGTGTTATTCTTACCTTTAGTGAATTTACAATATGTAGGAAGTTTAGTTAACATTACATCTTCGTAAGTTTGCAATCTTTATAATTATGTCATAATTTATTATATTATTAGTACTTACTTATATTATTATTTATATTCAGCAATAATATAGCTCGAGAACATGTAAATATATAAACTGGTAATATGTGTCATCAATCATTATGTTAATGACCACAAATATTATCCAATAAGGAACAGGTTGATCAACTATGAACGTTTAAAAACAACTCGTTGATTTGAATAAAGTGTGTTTGGCGAGCGCGGGTCAACGCAGCCTCATTAACATAAATCACAAACTACTAGTGACACGCCAACTGATTTACATATTAGTATTGGGCAGTGAATGGACGCGAGCTACAATAACTGCTTCCTACAAAAACTGCCCTCTACCACAGCCTATACCTGCCTACTAGCGACTAGCGACTAGCCAGGTTAAACCTGAAAGCTCCACCACTTTGTCATATCTAAGTAGGTAGCTTTAACTAAGCGAGAGGTATCTAACTAGTAGATACCAAGACTGGATGTTTAACTAAGCGAGAGGTACCTAACTAGTAGATACCAAGACTGGATGTTTAACTAAGCGAGAGGTACCTAACTAGTAGATACCAAGACTGGATGTTTAACTAAGCGAGAGGTACCTAACTAGTAGATACCAAGACTGGATGTTTAACTAAGCGAGAGGTATCTAACTAGTAGATACCAAGACTGGATGTTTAACTAAGCGAGAGGTACCTAACTAGTAGATACCAAGACTGGATGTTTAACTAAGCGAGAGGTACCTAACTAGTAGATACCAAGACTGGATGTTTAACTAAGCGAGAGGTACCTAACTAGTAGATACCAAGACTGGATGTTTAACTAAGCGAGAGGTACCTAACTAGTAGATACCAAGACTGGATGTTTAACTAAGCGAGAGGTACCTAACTAGTAGATACCAAGACTGGATGTTTAACTAAGCGAGAGGTACCTAACTAGTAGATACCAAGACTGGATGTTTAACTAAGCGAGAGGTACCTAACTAGTAGATACCAAGACTGGATGTTTAACTAAGCGAGAGGTACCTAACTAGTAGATACCAAGACTGGATGTTTAACTGAGCGAGAGGTACCTAACTAGTAGATACCAAGACTGGATGTTTAACTGAGCGAGAGGTACCTAACTAGTAGATACCAAGACTGGATGTTTAACTAAGCGAGAGGTACCTAACTAGTAGATACCAAGACTGGATGTTTAACTAAGCGAGAGGTATCTAACTAGTAGATACAAAGACTGGATGTTTAACTAAGCGAGAGGTACCTAACTAGTAGATACCAAGACTGGATGTTTAACTAAGCGAGAGGTACCTAACTAGTAGATACCAAGACTGGATGTTTAACTACAGCCATAGATTATCCTATGTTTATAAAGTACACATTTCGGAGACTAAGAGGAAGTAGTGAGGTACTAATGTACGAAGTAGCTAATGGAAACTTAAAATAAGTAATAAACAATGTTATCAACGTAAACAATGTTTGCGGTGTATCGGAGGCGGCTGTGTCAGTACGTGTGCCCGCCGCGCACCTCGTGGGCCATTCTGCAGGCGCGATGGCGCGGCGCCTGTGATACTAATTACTGTTATCTATTCTATGGTAACAGGAAATAGTCATGCGGTGTTGTGTAAATGCTCTCCGGTCGTACGTGGGTGACACCCGTGGCCGGAGGCCCGTGGCCCGTGGCCCGTGCCCTGTGGCCCGTGCCCCGTGCCCAGTGCCCCGTAGCCCGTGTCCCGTGCTTGCGGCGTGCCGCACCACCTACCGACCACGGCTGCCGCTAGATATGATAAGTAGGTACTGTGGAGTGTGGAGTGTGGTGTCTTCAATGATAGACTAAACAAGATAACTAACTTATTAGGAAATAATTGTTTTCTACAAGTCGGTCATCGCCTCGCGTGTCGCTTATCAAACGCGATGCCAACCTTGTTATCAGGACACCCTACATGTTTATTTGTCAATAGACAGCCGAAATATGCGAAACATACTAGAACTATCCAAATTGTACAAGTAGGTACCTAGTCATGGCTCACACAGTTATTATAAAAGACGATAGTGAAAGTTAATCTTTATAATATGTTATTGATCTCGACACCGGACGTGGTGATAACAACACAACGCTCAACGGTCCTGTACAATATGCGACCCATACATACATACATACATAGGTGAGCAAATAACCATCATTGTGGTGCTATCGAGAGCCACGCGCCGCGAGATAAATAATAGCACACACCTACATACTTCATTAATTTTCTTAGAAATCATTTATTTATATTAAAGATACATTATTAGTGATACGCAGCAGTAATATGTGCCGCGTCGCCACCGGCCGCAGGTCGCGGCGCGGCGCGGCACGGCAGGCGCAGCGTGACACGTGTGCGTGCTCTCACGCACAGAACACATGATCACTACTTCATTATCAAGTTATTATTATACCTATTACACAAGTTACGACTAATACCTACGTCACATGAGTAGACAAACGGAACAGAGGCAAAGCTTCTTAAGAACGTGCAAAATTGTTACCTATTTTGGTAGGGTTGTCACAATAGGTTACGACAAATTAAACAAAACATTTGTTAAATAGTTTTATTATTCAGTATGATTTACAAATTACTTACTCTAATAACTTTCTTTTTATAATTTTTGTTTTTTAATAATTTATTGTTTCTTTTAATGGTGTGGTAATTTGGTAAATGCTTTGAGCTGAAACAAAAATAAAATGGAAATGCGATCCGAACACTATTATACAAAAGACATAGGTAGACCTATATTTTAAAGATTATGTAGGTACCTA
Source organism: Amphipoea lucens (assembly GCA_947508005.1). Taxonomy (NCBI): domain Eukaryota; kingdom Metazoa; phylum Arthropoda; class Insecta; order Lepidoptera; family Noctuidae; genus Amphipoea; species Amphipoea lucens. Next base: position 294,408 of record OX382368.1, on the reverse strand, counting down.
TTTTTTAAATATTCATTTAATTTCAAGACCTACTAGTAGCGAGAAATAAGTACGATGTAGGTATTAATAATAAGTTTCGATTAAAAATGCTTTTTAAACTCTTATTCAAACTTTCATGATCATGCTATTATGGCCATTGAGGAGTTCCCTCGTGAGAAGACCTGTCTGCAGCAGCAGTCTATGGTGAAGATCATGTTTAGCAAGCAAAATTAAATTTAAATAAAAAGTTTCACTTTCAAGTCCATGCTACTAACCGTTAAAGAGTTCCCTCGTAAGGAGACAATGCTGGCTGCAGCAGCAGTTCATGATAAATATCGTGTCGAATTATCAAAATTCATCTATCATAAAAATTTCGTGATCGTGCTACTAACCGTTGAAGAGTTCCCTAGTGAGAAGATAATCCTGGGTGCAGCGTCAGGTTATATCTTATTATTGCATTATCACCGAAGTTACGCAGGTATACAAAATTTCAGCTCAATCAGACATCGGGAAGTGGTTCAAACCTTACTTGCAATATTTAAACTTAACACACATACCTACTACATACCAACCCATCCACGTACCTACAAATATATAGTAAAAACTTGTAATAATAATAAAAAGGTAAAAACCGTGTACAACCGTCTTCTTATCAAAAAGGTACTTACTTGAAAAAGAAGTAATCAAATATTTACTTACCTATTGTACTCCTTGGGATAGTTGCAGTATGATATATCTTTATTTTTTCTAGTATTATTCATACACACAGTACAATAAACCACCATTATTTACAATAATATACCACGTTTTTACATTCAAACTTGGAACTAACAAAACAAACAACGTGCGTCGCACTGACCCTGAGATTGTCAACTAGCTGTGCCAGCGTAAACCGGTTTTTTCCAGTCTCGCCGCGTACGTGACAAGCGGCCAGTGGTCACGCACACATGCCCCGCGTGCTTGTAGTAGTGCAACCGATTCGCGCGGTTGTTTGAAGCTTTGTATCTGTTCCGTTTGTCTAATCATGTGCCTACGTGCTACGCAGCACCCCATGCGCAAGAGTGCATTAAATGCGTAGCGGTCGTATTATCGCCAGCGCTCATATACAATTTGAACAGAACTGATGTAGGCATGTTCCATACAATTCTATCCCAACCAAATGGTGATGATGCGAAGGGTTTGTTCAAATTCATGGCCCACGATCTGTGAAAGTACAATTGTTTAGGATACGATGGGACTGGCATACGCTGTGCGTAAAAGCCCCTATCTATACATATAATAAAATCGTAGGAAAGTCAAAACTGTACATAGAATATTTTTTTTAAAGAATACTTGGGGCGTGATCTACAATCGATATCGAAGCCAAAAATATAGTTTTTAGAATTTTTGTCTGTTTGTCTGTTTGTCTGTATGTATGTCCGGGATAAATTCAAAAACTACTGCATGGATTTACTTCAAATTTTGCATGAGTATTACTAAGAGGTCGGGTCAACATATAGGCTACATATTATCACGCTATCACCTACGGGGGAGGAGCTGTGAATCTTTATTTTTCTTACGCATTCTGTGACAGCGTGTAATCTAACGACGCATATTTAAATGTTGTTTTTCAGTAAGCCATGCTATTATCTAGCTTTACACTATGAAAACTACGCCATTTAAGTAATTTGGGCCGAGAAACATAGTTTAATGAATGTTAGTAGTATAAAGAAAATTTTGAAGCAGCGCCCGCCATCTATGAGATTTCATTAAAATTAAATCTATTTAAATGTGGACACTTTTTGGAAATTAATAATTTAAATTTGATCATGTTGGCGAGGTTAGTAGTTAGTTATTCTTAAAATTAATAGATGGCAATGTTCATTTTCTTCATAAAAGTTGTATCGTATAGTTCGTTTTGATAAATTCGAGTTCCAACAAAACCCTCAAAATCTTGAGCAGAGTTGAGGAAGACAATTAAAAAAAAAGCGCGGTGTTAAGTATTACAAAAAAGTTATGTTCCTACTGGAGACGAAGTCGAAGTAACTGATGAACGCGTGCTGAACACCTGTCTCAGTTCACTTCAAGATGTGGTCATTTCTATCGGCGGCAATCCACTGATCGAATGTGGGTTACCAGCTCCCCAATCATCACCGCATCAAGATCGTGGAAATCGGGAGTATAACGCTGAGACAAATTACGATCCGGGCGAAATGACCACCATACGAAATGACCATGTCGCTTTGTTCTCTTCAGAGTAAAAACAAATTTATGACACCGTCCTTGAAAGCGTTGGGCATAACCAGGGTAAAATGTTTTTCTTGGATGCTTCTGGTGGAACAGGAAAAACATTTGTTACCACTGACATACTTGCAGAGGTCAGGAGGCAAGGCAAAATTGCTATTGCTGTAGCGTCGTCGTCGGGAATCGCTGCCACACTGCTTCCGGGTAGCAAGACAGCACATGCCATGTTTAAAATTCCCATCGATTTAGAGAGCGCCGAAACGCCTGTTTGTGGTGTGTCACGTAACAGCGATAAGGGACACGTGCTCAAGGATTGCTTTCTGATCGTATGGGATGAGTGTACGATGGCCAATAGGAAGGCAGTTGAGGCCGTGGACAGAACCCTGCAGAACATCCGCAGGAACGAACAATTGATGGGTGGTGTCACATGTCTGTTCAGTGGTGATTTCCGGCAAACGCTTCCCGTGGTGACACGGGGATCGAGGGCTGACGAGGTGAATGCTTTGTTGTGGTCACGAGTTCGTACGCCGCGCTTGACCATTAATATGAGAGCTCGGCTCGGCGGCAATGCACGTGCTCAAGAATTCTCCGATGTCCTTCTAAGTCTTGGCGAAGGCACTCTACCAAAAGAGGTGGTGCTTCCAGACTCTCTCGGTAGAGTGGTATCCAGCTTAGAAGAACTCATTCGCTGTGTGTACGGGGACATTTGTCGTATACTGCACCAGCAGAATTCTTGGGTGTGTGAGCGGGCCATTTTGACGCCCAAAAATGATCAGGCTGCAGCAAGTAACGAATGCATTCTCTCGGAAATTGAGGGGAATGAAGTGGTCTACACCTCGATAAACACTGTTGTCGAGCAAGATGACGCCACACATTATCCCGTGGAATTTCTGAACTCCCTGTCAGCAAGTGGACTTCCAGCGCATACCATCAAGCTGAAGGTCGGTGTCCCGATTATGCTTCTTCGGAACCTATCTCCTCCGAAGTTGTGTAACGGGACCCGCCTTGAAGTCATCTCGCTCCACAGACACCATTAAGGCGAAAATTCTTACGGGTTGTGGCGTCGGCGAGGCAGTATTTATACCACGCATTCCCCTCATACCTCATAACTTCCCGTTCCAGTTCAAGCGCGTACAGTTCCCCGTGAGTGTTTGCTTCGCGATAACCATCAATAAGTCGCAGGGGCAGACACTGAGGGCAGCGGGTGTCGACCTCAGGACGAGTTGCTTCTCACACGGGCAACTGTACGTCGCTTGCTCCCGCGTCACCAGTCCTGACTCTCTTTACATTTTGGCACCTGGCAGCCTAACTACCAACGTAGTTTATAGGGAAGTGTTGTAAGGTATGATACCTTTGTACGTATTTTTACTCTTTTGTGTACTGGAATGTATTCCTGAATTATTTTCTCTATTTCCTTCAGTCACATCTTATGACTGAACTCGGCAGGATTCCCATATAACTCTCTTCACTTGCTTCGCTTGCAAAAAAAAACTTATATTTTAATGCTATTTTAAAAGTTGTTTACTTATAATGCTATAGCGACACTGGCATCTTAGGTATTTTTGGTACTGTAGAGCCTTCACGCAGACGACGTCGCGGGCAGCAGCTAGTAAATAAATAAAGAGAAAAAAAAAAAAAAACAAGACGTATCAAAAATACGCAAATTCTCGGGATATCGATATTAAATAGATTTATAGGAATATACATAATCAGCCTGTAATGTCCCCACTGCGTGGGACACAGGCCTCCTCTCTCTTCGAGAGGAAGTGGGCTAATAACCTACCACGCGCAGGCGCAGTGCGGGTCGGTAGATGTCTTCGAATTTTTCGTTCTAGGTTTCCTCACGATGTTTTCCTTCACCGTTTTGAAAGCAGTGGTGATGAGATACACAAAGTAAAGCGCCTGCCTGGGTTCGAACCCATGACCACTTACCATTACCACTGGGTCACCGGCCACCACGTACTATTAAGTATTCTGTGCTCTTTCACAATAAAATAATAATTGATAATATAATATAATTATTTATAATTTAAAATGTAATGAAAATAAATAAATATTGTATTGAAATGGAACCTATCTTTATCTATAGTACTAATAATAAATCTGAACAGTTTGTTTGTTTGAACTCGCTAATCTCTGGAACTGGTTGGATCGGGGGCCGCACTTTAAAAATCGCTAGTCAATAAAAAAAAAGTAATTAAGTTTTTTACCGCAGCCGGGTTTTTAAGTTTTTTTAATTACTTTTTTGTATTTTAGAATTTATTTTATTTTTTTATAAGTATCGTTTTTTACGTTTTGTCACTTCGAATTACTTTTAACCATATAAGTTGTGATATCACCTTTTAAAACCCTTCATTTTGATATCCCACTCGATGGTATTAGAAAAAAAAATTCGAACTCCACAATATGGCACCCCAAATCCGCCATTTTACTTTGTTTTTGCTTTATTTTTATGTAGCCAGTGACACTCGCGCCACCAAGACAAATCTAAAGGCGTATAATTTATCCAAATCCGTACATTCGTTTAGGAGTTACGAGGGAACAGAGAAACGGACATACATACATACGTACAGGTCAAACACCCTCCTTTTGGGCTTCGCCGCAGTCTGGTAAAAATACCCACGCTGAAGTTTTTCCGCACTTTTCTTGACTGTCGTCTAAGAGTTAGGTAGTAAGTACATGGTGTACGTGTAACTAGACTACCTACCTCACTACCTACATCTTCTCCTTCACAACAGGAAGGAAATACAGAACAATCGGTTTTCTCTAGATGCAATAGAGCTACAAGAAGTTATGTGGAAAGACATTTTCCTCAAAGAGACGCGATAACTTCGATCTTCTGAATGCATTCAGATCAAGTTTTAAAAGCTGGTATCTATTTTGACCGCGTTTGCTAGTTGGACGGACAGTTAGTAAACAGCTGTCCGCGCCGCGTTTAGACTGCACGTTGCAACATTATTTTTGTCGCGGGCAGCTCCTAATAGGCCTGCATACTGCGCTGTGGTATATCCGGTTCTAGCAAACCCAATACAACACGCAAGTCCTGATCCAACGAAATACATACCTAGTTCCTACAATATACTCATATGACGAGTCAACAAGGTGTTTAAGTATATGTGTAAAAATCATTATGTGACCTGCCTTCGCACAATATAAAATTATTTACATAAGAAATAAATTAAAAAAAATCAAGTTCTCAAATAAAAGAGCAGCGGGGTACCCACCCCCGTTCTCGTTTTTTGCACACAAGTGCATGCTCCTAACTCCTAGATAATTTATATGGATTTATAACAGAGATATGCGATGTAGGTCCCTATGTACCTAAACAATGTGTTGTGTAGTAGGGGGAGGGGGGGAGGTACTGCTCGATGTTTGCGACCGATTTTAATCCGAATAAATTTCATTTCTAGTAGTTGTTTAATCCATACTATCCATACTAATACTAATCCATAATTATCACACTAATATTATAAAGGCGAAAGTTTGTGAGTGTGTGTGTGTGTGTGTGTGTTTATATGTTTGTTACTTCTTCACGCCTAAACCACTGAACCGGTTTAGATGAAATTTGGTATAGAGATAGTTTGAGTCCCGGAAAAGGACATAGGATAGTTTTTATTCCGATATTCCCACGGGATCGACATTTACGCGGGTGGAACCGCGGGGCGCAGCTAGTAATATTATAAATTCGAAAGTAACTCTGTCTGTCTGTCTGTCTGTATGTTACCTTTTCACGCCTAAACCGCTGAACCGATTTAGTTTCAATTTGGTATAAAGATAGTTTGAGTCCCGGGAAAGGACATAGGATACTTTTTATCCCGATATTCTCACGGGATCGAGACTTATGCGGGTGAAACCGCAACTAGTACTTAATAATCATAAATGTGAGAGTCAGTCAGTGCCTTTGTCTTTTATTAGGTTCGATTCCTGGCTCAGGCAGAAGCTTTTTCAATAAACAAAAAGGGGAGTTTTATTTTCCTTCAAAATGAAGGCCATCGTTCGTTGGGCCACATCGTCATACACTGCGATGTACCTACGCATAATCATATTCATGGATGCGAGCGACATATTATATTCCCCTCACTTCCATGCAGTTGACTATTTTTTGGGATGCACATCCCAAAAATCGTCCCATTAGGTTTTGCAGCGGTTTGAAATACCTTCTTTTTTTATTTTATCATGCTGTAACTTTTCGAGGCCCCCAGCCCCACCATTAAAGCAACTGGCGCTCAGATCTCCTATGCACTAAGGGCAAACTATTACTGTTAGGAAACCCGCCCCCATACTAATATTATGTTACTTATAAAATTGGGGACCGCCGCTGAAGGCTCCCGTAAAAAAACCTGTTTAGGTACTTACATTATGTATGAGTCCAACTCTAAACTTGATTCAATTCAACTTCATGCTACAGTTTGGGGTCAGTAGTTCGATAAGTAACAGTACCACTTAACAGTTAACGAGCACACAACAACACGGAACCAGTCACATTATCGACCAATAAACATACGCAGTGTCATCTGTGTGATAGCCACGTCTTGTCTCATGAGAACCAGCCGAGTCTGTTTGCGAACAGCGAACAGTGCTGCTCCCACCAGTTGCCTGCAGTGAGGATGTCGGCTATGCGAGCGTGGCCGGCGGACGTACAGACAACATTTCTTCATCTAAACACAATAATAACAAAATAATTGTTATCTGTGCGGCAATTTATCTAAATACCCGCACGCGGGGAGCACGCGAGGTGGCGTGGAGCGTTATATACGCAGACAGCTTTCATCACAGAGATGGTTTCATGTGCAAGTTTTAGTTACATTTAATTTTGAGACTTTAGCCACATTACAAAGGAGACAATTGTTAAATAAATCAAACACTAATTGCATGCTTGCGTTTGTTTTGACATAAATAACTAAAATAGACCTTTGAGTGTTCAAAAATCACCGTCAAATGTCACAAAATATTAAAAAAAAGAGACGACAACAGTGGAGCAAATTATATTTATCACATTATAGAATCCTACGTCGAATCCCATAAGCAATCAGGAAGCCAAAACTAATATATTAAAAATATTATGTTTTTCTGCTTATTCTATTGTATTGACTTGTTCTGAACCGTGTCTGTGTGTATTTATTTATTTTTGGATAAATAAACAATTTTATTATTATTATTATTGTTTTATGCTAAATAGAGCTTTCGCTTTTATTCCCTACGCAGTACGCATACGAACACTATGTGAACCGCTAATTAAGATCAATCAGCGTCCGTCCCTATGTTTACAAGAAACTTAAATAACCATAGCATGCAAACTTTATGATCAAAGGTCAGTCGCTCAAGTATGCGTAATGTTTGGTTACCTACCTGTGTGGCGTGGGCGCGGCGAGGAACACATAGTTGGTGCCGTACGCGCCCGTCAGCAGCACCGGCAGCGCCAGCAGCAGCGCCAGCCGCAGCTGCCAGCGACCCCAGCCTGAGCACCACTCCTCGCTGACCGCGCACGCCCCCGACGACATCGCGACGCGCACTTGTGGACCGCCCGACAGTCTCTACTCAACACCCGCTCAACGCTTTACAACTAAACGATTGCTAATATTTAATCGCGAATTTGAACTAAAAATCAAGCACGCCAAGTTAGGCCAAATTCTACTAGCGGCTAATGTGGCGTGATGGCGTCCCTCCAACCAGAAGGTTGGCGTGCTAGTGGCAAGCGGAGCCAGGCGAGCGCGCCCACGCCGACACCGCGACACCCGCCGACACCCGCCGACACCCACCGACACCCGCGACACCCGCAGACCCCTTCAGGATCACCTGTTTCAGACTACCGCTGATAGCTAAAAGGAGATAGGCAGTCCGCCTGACAGTTGACCCTTTCTGTGATAACGTTGTCTAACGGAGTCTAAACTCTAATTCCTAACAAATAAGGTTCATAGTAAGGCGACGATCACGGAAGCCTAGCCGACGCCACGTGCGCGCTGTAACGTAAACACTATATTAATGTGTATTATCATCAGGTTATCCGCATTCAGTTACACAAACATTTTGAAGGTATACCCACTTGCTGATACAGCAGACAATTTTTCATACGTTTTTTTCGGCTCGAACCCAATTAGAACGATATCAATGATATCATCAAGCTTGCACTGCAGCGGTACGAACTAGGGGCAGTGGCGAGCTTCGTGCTCGAGTGAGGCGGCAGTGTAGTCAGAGCACTTAGTACGCGCCTGTCGTAACAGATGGCGGTTTTGTTTCTGTTCACCGACACCCGCTCTAAATCCATTGCAGTTCAATGATAAGGTGAAGGAGAGGAGGGGGGTAAGGGGTGGAGGTGGTGTATGATAAACGATGATCCATAATATTCATAATTGACCCTATTTTAATTGGATAAGCAGTTTGGAGTCACTCTCAATCTCGGACCAACAAACACATTGATGACTAATAATTTGTATAATGTATAGACAGCCAGCATCGATCACTAACAACAGCGAACCTTACATGTTATTGCTAAGTTTTCCTCTGATATATGCAAGGAATATGATTTTGATCCATTCACAATAAGTGTGAATTCGGCCAGAAGGAGCTTAAGCCTCAAAGTATTCAAGTAGTCGTAGGTTATATTATTTGTTTTTGTTATTTTATTATTTATATTACTTCTTACTTTAATTTAGGCGGTGTTTTTATTGTTTTTGTGCTCACACCTTAAATAACTATTATAAGCATAGATATATGAAAGAATTTGTTTTTTACATTTCTATGATTATAAGTCAATACGTGAGGATTTGTAATTGGCTTTCTGGTGACCATGGTTTTCTTTTTTGTTTGTTTTTATTAGCTGTAAGTCCTCCATGTACAAAAATAAATAAATATAAATAAATAATGTTCGAAGGTTAAAGGTTAAAAAACATAAATTGCGCACTTGGAAATATTACTGTAACGCATTTTTAACATCGTATCAAATATGCACCTTCAGGAAAAGAGCCCTAAGGTGCAGCGGGGCAATCTCGACAGCGAGAAATTTCAACTAATCTTAATAACTTCTACATTTTACTTTATTTGAATAAGTGCCATCTATGACCGGATAGCTCAAAAGCAACTTCATAGTTTCTAAATAGATGGCACTGCTAGACCCAATACTGTTTGATCGGCATTTTGTTTTCTTCTCTTTTTCTTGTTTGCACGTGCAAATTAGTGTCTCACATTTTTGCGAAAAAAAGTGGTAATTAATGTGTTTTTCGAAGATTTTCAAAGGTAAGACAATTAATTAAAGCCTATTTCATGTTTTTAGCTATTTTTTTCTGTTGTAACTTGCGTTTTAACAGCATTTTGGTGTGAGTTTGAATAACCCCACCTGGATTGTAATGGCGGCTAATTTCAACTTTTTTGCAGTTGGAATTGCCCCACCAGATTTTATATGGAAATGAACAAACACTAGTGATGTGCATGTTTCGATATGTTTTGTCGATGTAAATACTTTACAAATATTTAACTTGTAGCTATATTATTGTAATCTTTCTATTCGCAGGATCGCAACACGATTCAAATCGATGCATTTCGAGGGATTTTTCAATTTCTTACTACTTTATTAATTTATTGCAGATGGTTCGCCACTATAAAAAAACAACGGACAAGTCATACACAATGGCAGAATTGCAGCAAGCAATGCAAGATGTCAAAAATAAAGTAATGACGAGTTACCAAGCTGCAGAAATATATGGCATTCCTAGATCAACCATTGTAACTAGAGTTTACAATAATCATATGAACGACAACGTTGGAAGACCTCGGGGAAGATGTGACTTTTTAAGAATTCAAAGATTAGTTTTAAGTTGATTACCTACTTTTTGTTATGACTTTTGTTAATTTTTATATTTGTTAGATTATTAATTGCTGTTTTAAAACTAAAAAAGACAGATGAATCTTGGTCCTAAATTATAAAATTGCGTAACGTTTATATGACCGATTGTAGATAAATTAGGACGAGGGGTGCTCTGGTTCTATTTTAAATACATATTCCTTTCTTAAAATGAAGTTTTGATTTATGATTAGGGAGTAGATATAGTACCTTTAGTAGATAGCAGACCAAAATTATTTATTGGTGTATCTATCGACTTATTTTTGAAGTGAAAACTTCTTTAGCGGCGTTGCACACTTTTTGTATGGGGAAAAAATGTTAAACTCGCGTCAGGACACGTGACCGTCAGGAGAGATTCCCCCCCCCCCCCCCCTCTTTCTACGGCGGCGGCGCCAACCGAAGTGAACCAAGTGAGACACGATAATGGATGGATGGATGGCTGGACGGACGGACGGACGGACGGACGGACAGACGGACGGACAGACGGTGACGGTGACGGTGACGGTGACGGTGACGGTGACGGTGATGGACAGCTGATGGCTCGACCGTCTGTGTAGTAGCCACACTGCTGTGTATTCGTAAAATTCGTGTATATAAAGTGTTTAAAATATGGAAATTGAACAAAGTGCATCTATTAATGAAAAAAGTGACGCAGAACTAGTGAAAAAAAATTAGTTATATTAATTCAATTCATATTTGATTTATTTCAACGTTAATATTCAAGTTTTCACTTCTGCCGGCACTCCCGGAGTGCAACCCGTCTTTTTTATTACGTTCCCATCACTATTAAGTATGGCGAGCAGTCGAAATTACCCCGCCTAAACCTTTAAAGTGTTTTTATTCAAAAATGAGCCTAGCTGCATAAATGACAAGATTCAATTTACATTACCTACTATTACTACTATCCTTATAAAAAAACTCTGCATCTCACTAACATCAAGCTAAGAGCTCTAGAAGAGAAATTATAATTAATAGTTGAAATTGCCCCACGGAGGGGGAATTACAACTATTTTTGCCTTTTTTGACAAAAACACATTTTTAAGCCTATCTATTGAATATTTTTCAATATGAGTTTGTAAAAATAATACACACAGATAATGACTCTGGAGCGTCAATACATTACATTTTTAATAAAACTATATCATCTAATATTTTTATACCTTCAAAGTTGTGATTTAGGTTTTACCAGTCGAGATTGCCCCGCTGCACCTTATATGTATTTTTAGGACTTTTTAGTCTTTTAAATCATTCTCATTCAACGAGCATATTTTAGGTTCTGGAGGGTCCTAAAGTGCCACCCCGTGGAATTCCACTCGTATGCAGCAGAAATAAGATAAAATAATCTTGTCAGTTATGACTACAACGAAAAGTAATGCAATAAAGTTCCTACCTGAGGCACAAACGCTACCTCATTAGACCTAGCAGATCGTACTGGTAAGCAAGGACTAGTCATGGTAATCAAACGGCTCATTGAAAATATGAAATTACTCCCTAACATTTTCTTACGCGTTATTAAAAAACTAGCTTCTGCCCGCGGCTTCGTACGCGGATTCTGTTGCTTATGCCAGCGACAACGGGGTCGTCAAAATCGAAGATCTGAAACGTCTGATGTCGAATTCTAAGAGCCCGGGGACTGGAAAACAACGGGATGCACGAGACGATTCGAGACGTTCCAGATCTTTCATTTTTGTAAGTCAACAGGAAATGCCCATTAGACTAAACAACTTTTGCTAAGACGTCATTGTTATGGTGTCGCTGGGCTTTGGAGTTCCAGAACAGGTGTTCCAGATCTTCAAATTTATTCTCACAGCAGAAAATGCTTTTCAAGTGGAATAATTTTTGCTATGGCGCCATTTTTATATCTCTTATATTGCGGTTCTGCATCAGGTGTTCATTTTCCAAAATAAATTATAGCCTTTATGTTGCCGACTTAATACCTATACAACAAAAAGACTTGTCTTCCCGTAATTCCGCAGCGGATCCCAAGGGTACACTGAATCAATTGCAAATAACTTTAAAAATTTTCTTTATAAACTATATTTTCTTGATAATTGGATATGAAATATATTTGGAGAAACTTGGGGTCATTTACAGGCAAAAATGAACCAATAAAGTGGTAAACTTGGCCTTGCACTTTGAATGTTGGCATAAATGGGCCTTCTGAAATCTATTTCGCACCAAAAGATGTCATTTGAAAGGCATTATTGTACGAACGGATGTTGTCCAAGAAATGTTTGACTGTGGATTGTCACCGATAGGCAGTGATCTTAATATTTCTGGAGGATTTCGTAATATTTCAATATGTACTTTCCCACCTGAGCAACACATACCGTTTGTTTCTTTTTGCCATTTAACAGCTTCACAAAAAGTACAATTTTGAACCATACCTCCGATGGCGGCATATGTGGCGTAGTCAATCATAGGAGTATACGTAAATGCACTCCGTTCCTTATCAACCCAAGGAAGGTCGCCATGCCCTACGGCTATATCTTGAGACACATCTGATTCTTCAGATGATATCGACATTCTGTTCAGAGAATGTCGAAGTCGATCAGAATTCAAATGTTCGTTGCGCTCTTCTTCTGTCTCTTCATGCCGTACTCCAGCAATTCTTTCTCTCTCACTTTCTAACTGATTATGAATATGTATTTTGTTATGTGCGTGTTCAGGACAATGTATGATAATCTCGATCAGAAGTTAGTCGCGCAACACGTTCATCACTCGTTTTAAAAGACCTGTTAGTAGATGTGCGAATACGCTGAGAACTCAAGCGCAATTCTCTATCTGTGAACATCTCCGACTCGCGAGACAATGCGTGACGTCCACGATCAGCGGTCAGTCGCGCATCACGTTCCCCACTTGTCTCTAGAGACCTAGAAGTCGATGCGTAGATACGCTTGGAACTCAAGCGCAAGTCTCTATCCGTGAACGTCTCCGACTCGCGAGACAATGCATGACGTTCACGATCAGCGGTCAGTCACGCATCATATTCTTCACTGGTTTCTAGAGACCTAGATGTAGATGCATAAATACGCTTAGAACGCAGGCGTGCTTCGCGATTCGAAGAGTTTTCCACAGAGCGAGTTGCAGCTTGATGTTCTCGAACAGCATTAAGTCTCTCCTGACGCTCTTCGGTAGATTCTTGGGATCTTATGATCCCCAATCTTTTAGCTCTTTTGGAACATTTGGAAAGATTTGACCTCTTTCTAGGCATGGTTATAGTTTTATTGTGAAGATACCTGATCCATTAAAATCTAAGCGACTGCTCTCCTGCGTTACCGGGTAGGCTACCGTGTCACGAAGATAAATAGAAAAGGAAATTAAACACTTAAATAACATAAGCCCGAAGGCATATTTATTCGATAAAATAAAAAATAAATGGGAGTTTTTGCCAGTAGAGTCAAATTTTCAATGATATACCATCGTCATCGAAAATCAGTCCTAAACTGTTACCGCCTGCACCGCGTGGAGGTACTCCCAGATTATGTTATTTTATAATTATAGTGAAATTAGTGATAGCTTTGATTTCCACATCAGATGTTTCTGATCTTTGATTTTTATAAGTCAACAGGAAATGCCTATCAGACCGAACAACTTTTGCTAAGACGTTATTCCTATATGTGTTGTTGTGTAGCTGGGCTCTTGGAGTTCCACATCAGGTGTTCTAGATCTTCAAATTTATTCTCTCAGCAGAAAATGCTCATCACGTGGAACAATTTTTGCTATGGTACCAGTTTTGTATCTCTTATATTTTAGCTGGTCTGTTGCGGTTCTGCATCAGGTGTTCAAGTTTCCAAGATAAATTATAGTCTATATGTTGCTCAGACATAATACCTATACAACAAAAAAAAATCATTCAAATCCGTCCAGTAGTTCCAAAGATTAGCGTGTACAAACAAACAGACACACAGACAATTTTTTTTTTTAGATTCGTGCCCTTTTACTGTTTCTAAACCCCCTCAATTATTTTTTTTTTGTAATATATTGAATGTACAGACACAGTTTTTTACTGTTTTATTATATGTATCTATATATATAAAAATGAAACCCGTTTTCCGTTTTCACGACATAACATGAAAACGGCTGGACCGATTTCGATGAAATTTAGTATAGAGATAGTTTGACTCCCGGGAAAGGACATAGGATAGTTTTTATCCCGATATTCTCACGGGATCGACATTTACGCGGGTGAAACCGCGGGGCGCAGCTAGTAGATAATAAATGACACATTTTTAATTTCATTAGACCTTTAATTACATTAAAATGGTACATATTATGTGGTTAAATGCGATAAATAGATGTTTACTTACTACACAGTTTTTATTTTAAAATATTATTGTAAAATGAAAATTGTAGCGACGCCGACGCTTGGGAAGTCCTTTGTCCACGCGTAGATATAAGAAAGAAGTCTATGAGTGGACGCCTTTCGACGGAAATAATGATGATGATGAGGAAAAGTGGTGAACATCTTCTTCTTCTTTCTAATTAGCCTGTGACGTCTCCCTGCAGGGCAAAGGCCTCGACAAATTAACCCACCGCGCTTGTCTAGTGCGAGTTGGTGGGGGTGGGGATTTAATATAATTTATTTTCCGACTCAATGATATCACACTTTGGTCTCGTACTTATTGGCACTACTCATACGCAAATGATTTCAGCTGCATCCCGCATCCGTAAATATAGCTAGCTGACTTTATTTTTTATCTTCATTCGTGAGAAATGTCTAATTAAAGTTAGTTGGTCCTTCGAATCGGTGTTCAAAACAAAAAGAAAAGACGATAAGTAGTTGGTATCGGCAGTTTGTCACCTGCTACTTTTGTGTTCGCATGGCGCTCTTTAACAGACTGCCAAACGCTTTTTCAGGCGGTTTTAACTCGATGTTTCATCAGTTCATCACACCATCAAAATTAAGGAAAAACTTCTACCTCACATTTTTGAAATTGTCTTACATACTTTCTCTAAAAGACGCACATCGGTCCGTAAATATTTCTGTCGAAATTATTTTTTTTTTACTAGCTTGTACTGTCCCACTCGTGGGCAAAGGCCTCCCTCCACTCCTTCCATATTTCGCGAGCCCGCGCGTCCACCTTCCAGTTTTGACGGAATCTATCCAGCTCGTCCCGCCATCTTTGGCATGGTCTGCCGCGACCCCGCCTCACTGTCTCAGGGCACCAATAAAAAAACCAAGAAAAATAATATATTATAATTAAAATAGAACGAAGTGTTATGAAGATTAAAAGTATATTCCAGCATTCTCTTCGTTTTATTGAACAACAAGCTCCAGTGCCTGAAGAGTAGACATGAAAGGTGACCGTGACAAGACGGAAATATGAAAAAGAACTTCGAAGTACCGAGGTCATTGCTGGAGTCTCAGAATGCAGTCTGAGGCTGGAGTTAGTCAGCACAGCAGCGCCGCAGCTTTTCGAACGGATTTTTCAAGTGCTATTCATTTTCTAAAACTTACCTGCATTCCCGAAAATTATCATAAATATCCCTGAAATACCTTAGCTTTCTTCTAGGAAATCAATTTCGGCTGCCACGCCTAGTTAGTTCCGTTTAGTGATTATTTATTATTTTAATCTGTTCAAAGTGAGAGTGAACAGGCTTCCTCTGGGTAAGCTCGCTCCATCGTCGACTTTATCTCTGTCACCTTTGACCTAGACTAGAGTCAAGAGCAAGCCCATTTCGAATAAAAAAAATAAAAATTCGCCAAACCAGGAGATCTACATTATAAGGGTCAGTTCACACCACGACGCGACGCGGCGCGCAGTTTTCTAGATAGCAATACAATTATAGACCTTATCTACTACACAAAAAGGTACACATCAGTGAGGAGGGCCGCGCGGCGCAGTTTTTAAAATGACAGAGATATTTTTGTTATACAGGGTGACTGGAAATTAGTGGCGGAGCCGTTAAGGGGAGGTAGTCTAGGGTTATTCCGACAGATATCACTATGAGACCTACCGTCCTTACTTAACCCTTTCCAAGATATTCCTACTTTTTGTTTAGCAGTTTTTGCATAAAATAATGACAGTAGCGGAAATTTTACAATTAATATTACTTATTTAGAATATCTTTGTTGCAAAACAAAAAAAAGTAGGCCAAAATCACTTTTTTTTAGGATTTATTACTATCTCTTTAAGTAGGAATATCTTGGAAAGGGTTAAGTAAGGACGGTAGGTCTCATAGTGATATCTGTCGGAAAAACCCTAGACTACCTCCCCTTAACGGCTCCGCCACTAATTTCCA
This sequence comes from Amphipoea lucens, assembly GCA_947508005.1. Taxonomy (NCBI): domain Eukaryota; kingdom Metazoa; phylum Arthropoda; class Insecta; order Lepidoptera; family Noctuidae; genus Amphipoea; species Amphipoea lucens. Next base: position 278,123 of record OX382368.1, on the reverse strand, counting down.
GTCACCCTGTATAGTTAGCTATACAGGGTGTCCCTGAAAGTATGGATCAAATCGAATAGGGACGTGGGCAAGGTCATTTCTAAACTTTTTAACCCTGAGAATATCGGTGAATTTTTTTACGGTTCAAAAGTTATGACCAATTTTTGTTTTCAACATTTGGATGCTGCAGAAATCTGTAATATCTCTCAGATTATAACGTGTAAATGAAGTTAAAATTTATTTAAATGATGCTTATTACTGACATTTCTCAGAGAAAATACTTTTACCTGATGTTGCAATTAATGTTTTTAACGTAAACACTGAGTTTAATTAACAACAAAAATAAACCACAAAATGCGCTCCCAATGACACCTGATGACATACGCGGTATTGTCAATATTGCCGACTGTAGATACGCAGTATTGTTTTTAGGCGAATTCTTGCTTTCTATTGGTCGAACGAAAGTCAGGTCAGCGAGAAGGCTGCCAATCGGGATCTTACGTGGAATGCCCACGAAATTGAAAATTAGCTACATTTGTCAGATACGCGGAATTATCCAATTCTAGTTTCGCGGATTTGCACTATCCCCGACATGTATTTAAAATTCTTAAATATTTTAAACAACATTGTCTTAGCTGACCCTAAATTCTATCAGCCTTCTTCCTGAGATATACTCGTAGGATCATTTATTTTGGGATATTATAGGTTGTCAGCAGCAGACCTAAGTAACATATAGGTATAGTTCCAAGCTGGGCTGGTTGACTAGAGGTCCCCTGCAAGAAAAACCAAAAGGCAATAACAAAAATGCAATCACGAACTTAGCAATTTTTCTAATAGTGGAGTCTTAGAACTTAAGTCTAAATAGATTTTGGGACCTTGAAGAAATCCCATCGAATTCCTTTGTAAATGAGAGCGAGCAGGCATGCGAATCGCGTTATTTGCTGCTCACCTACCTATCGCTTAGAAAACGGCAGATTCTCTGTCAAGTTACCTCTCATAATCTCACCAGATTGTCTCGGGGACTCCTACGCCATGGCCAAGAAAAAGGTTTTAAGTATAATTTAGAACGGCGATTTAAAAGAAGTCGGAAGTTAAATTGCAATATATTCATCTAGAGATAGGTCATCTCTTTGGAGTTACTTAAGATAACTTAAAATCTTAATGATGCTATTTCTTTCCTCATTATTTTATTTTTTTACTTTACTTTATTGGGACATAAAACAGTTACACATTACACTTTTAGTGTGACAAAATAAATTAAAAACTATGTAAACGTGTAACCCACACCAATGTCCGCGAAATAATAGTTTAAAGCCACATAGTATAATGCGTGCACTGATTTTAGAAAAGAGTAAGAAGTTCTCGTTCTTATTTCTGGAATATTAGGTTTAAGATAGCTATTTTAAGGATTCAATAGCCATCTTTTTGAACTTAAAGTGTGTAAGCGCAAATATATCCAAATCGATGAAGTGGGAGTTATACGTATCTACAATGCGTCGGAGAGGCGCCCGTGCACCAGCGTGAGTTCTGCACCTTGCGGTGTGGAACAGCCGAGGCACACGCGCCTCTCGACGCATCACAGTTCTAGGTACAATGTAACATAGTTTGTTGGTAATATCTGAACAATCGAACCTGTTATTACACAGACCATGAAGCATCATGGCCATAAGCAGGCTTCATCTTGACTCCAGGCTTAGAAGTTTATAACGCATTAATAATTGGGTGTATGGTAATTTAGACTTAGAGCATCTGTAGTGCATAGCACGTAAACATTTTTTTTGAACCATTTTATTCCTTTTATGTAAACATCAAAAATGGGACTCCAAACCGGTACTGCAAATTCCAATTGAGAACGGACCAAAGCTTTGAATAGAAGTAAAAAAGTAGACGGTGAACGCATGACGAAACCAAATATACGATACGCCTTATTAACGATGTTATCAATATGAAGATTGAAATGCAATTTCGAGTCCATTACAACACCAAGATCTTGAATATGGTCAACTCTCTGCAGAAAGCAACCCAGTAGACTATAATCAAATTTTATAATGTTTTTGTTTTTATTGACACTAATTGCATTGCATTTTGGCAAACTAAGCTGAAGTTTTTTATGTGAACAATATCGAGAAAGTCTATCAAGGTCCTCCTGCAAAAGTAGGCAATCTTGTGTGTTTTTGCACGACTTGTAAATTTTGATGTCATCAGCATACATTAGAAAACGGGAATGAATGAAGCATTTCTTAATGTCATTGATAAACAAAATAAAGAGTAGGGACCCCAAAATTGAGCCCTGGGGCACCCCTGAAGTAACAATGATTGTATTTGATTGAAAACCATTAATAACTATCTTTCGCGATCTATTAAATTGTATATACAGGGTGTTACAGAAAGGGTATATCAATACAAACGGGTTGAAGAGTGTATCTGGTCTAGAATCTCTGTACAAAATTTCAGCTCAAAAGCAGTATAACTTTGAAAATGCTTAATATTTTTTTATTTCGACATCACGGCGCTGCACAGGCGCGCGGCGGCGTGATGTGCGTGTACTAGGCGCACAGACACACTACAGATAATGGATAATGACCCTCGTAATGCGGTGACACGTTTGTTATGGTTTCAATTTAATAAACTATCGAAATAAAAAAATATTAAGCATTTTCAAAGTTACTGCTTTTGAGCTGAAATTTTGTACAGAGATTCTAGACCAGATACACTCTTCAACCCGTTTGTATTGATATACCCTTTCTGTAACACCCTGTATACGCCATGAATCAAAGTAATAAATTACCACGGATGCCGTTATAAGCAATTTTATCTAAGAGTAGTTTGTGATCCACCCTGTCAAAAGCCTTCCGAAAATCTGTGTACACAGCGTCGACCTGAACACGTTCATCCATGCTACTGAATAAAAAATCTGCGAATAACATAAGATTGGTATTCGTCGAGCGTCGTTTAACAAACCCATGCTGCTCACCAATAACGAGGTTATGAATGTGAGAATAAACTTCACTGTGTACAAGACTCTCGAAAAGCTTCGACAAGGTGGACAGTATAGAGATAGGGCGACAATTTTGTACATTGTTTTTATTACCACTCTTGAACACCGGAGTAATATGAGCACGTTTCCAAATATCAGGACAGGTGCCTTCACGTAAACATTTATTAAATCACACTAATATTATAAAGGCGAAAGTTTGTGAGTGTGTGTGTGTGTGTGTTTATATGTTTGTTACCTCTTCACGGCTAAACCACTGAACCAATTTAGATGAAATTTGGTATAGAGATAGTTTGAGTCCCGGAAAAGGACATAGGATAGTTTTTATCCCGATATTCCCACGGGATCGAAACTTATGCGGGTGAAACCGCGGGGCGCAGCTAGTATAATATAAAGTGGAAATACAATAGCTCATAATCCAGTATTTAGGGAAAGGCGAATCAACAAAAAATGGCGAAGTATTCGATGCATCAGGTCACGCCGCTTTAGGCTTATCTGTCAACGGGGATCCTGCCGTTTTGCCTAAAAGATTTTGACAAAATTTCATTCCCTCATTTATGTTCGCATAACTCGTTAATATGTAGGGAACAGCTGATTTTTTTTCGCGATTTCAGGTTTGGTCTCATAGTAAAAGTTGTTCATAATGATGAGTACAATCTCCCATTTCGTTTTGACGCATGTTTTCAATTACACCGTGTATAGACAAAAAATTTTTTTTTTGGAATTATCTTTGAACCGATGTCACCCGAAGTACGTTTCGTGCGTACTTCGGGTGACATCGGTTGCATGGTTGCGGTCTGTCGATAGGGTGCGTCTCATATCATATAAAGTTATTTGGTATATTTTCATTTCAATCTTTCACAAGATATAATAAACGTGAGTTTGAACAGTTGGTATATCTATTGATGATATAATTTCTTTACATATAATATTTATATACTTTAAAATTATTTATTTCGTATAACTTTATTGGATATAACGTTTATTTAATCGAAAATCATTAGGTCTATCGTTTAAAATAAGTATATATTGATACCGTCATTATGGTTAACACCCCAATTCAGGGAAATCCGACTCGGATAGGTTAGGCCTTCGTGATTCGTGGATGAAAATATTTTCTTAAAAAGTCAATATGTAGAGCTACAAAAGTTAGTGACAGAAACGAATCGCTGCAAAACCGACTTTACATAGTCTTGTCTGCCCTACCCCTAGAGTGTAATTTAAGCCCGCGTAGGCGCGGAGGGGCGAAGCGGCCCACGAGCTGAGTAGGTGGGTGTAACCCTCGCCGCCGCGGCTGAGCCAGCAAGCCGAAGCTGTGGTGGTGAGCGTTAAAACCATCTGCTTGCTTACTTGCATGCTGCATGCTTGCTTGCTTGCATGCTGCATGCCATCTTGCTTGCATGCTGCATGCTTGCTTGCTTGCATGCTGCATGCTTGCTTGCTTGCATGCTGCATGCTTGCTTGCATGCATGGTGCATGTTTTAACAACCCGATTTAGAGCAATCCGACTCGGATAGGTTAGGTTAGAAGGCTAGCATTATGGTTATTTTTTTTATAACCACCCAGAAATGAGACATTGACAGAGATTGACATCGGATGCAAGAGCCACATAAAAATTAAATATTTGGCTTATTTTATTTTGCGTAAAATATGTTACCTACTGAAATATTTGACTACATTAAAATTGGTAGAAGTACCAGTTGGCAAGCAAGTTATTGTTTAAACGTTCACTTGCCAAACATTAGGTTTGCGTTACAATTTTTTGTGAAGAGTTTATATGCTAAGTAACGATTTGGCAAATGATATTATGCGGAAGATTGTTTGGGAAGTAATAATTTGTCAATATCTTTTCGATGAAACAAGGGAGACCCCTGTCAACGACATTCAAATGGTTAGGCTTCACAATATGCAAGACTCTCTTGTCTCCATATTAATTCGAGCTAGCTATAACAAGTATATTTTAGCAGCGGACGTGAAAACATAGTTTCTTCAAATAATATAGTGGACGAGTCAGACAAAATCTTCAGCTTATCATTATGGAGAACGTTTGAATACTGTGACTGGTTTCACAAGCGCAAGCTATTTGAGTACAAGGTGTCCTTAGCACTGTGGCGAGGAATGCGTCAACCCAGCCATCATAGCTATCATACAGCACGATCTATACGGGATGATTCAACCACAATATAACTATGGACTGTAACCCTGCGGATGATTGGGTTTGAATATGATCGTCCACGTTATTCTTTACAATTTCCCCCCATCAATGACAAAATTACTAAACGATATATTTACATCAACGTCGGTTAAAATGTTTGACCCACTTAGTTTTGTAAGCCTCTGTATTATTGCTAAGTTAAGTATTAACTTTGCCTTGATACAGTAGGCTGGGACGAACCTCTATCAGAAGAGATAGGAAGAGCTTGGCGTATGTTTTCTAATAGTTCATCTTCCCTAGCTTTATATATACTGGCGAGTAGTGCCGAGGCAGGTTTTATGTATCCGCCTTATGTTACAGTACTGTTGTTGCATGTATTCAGCGATGCCTCCCAAAAGACCACCAATCACGGCCCGTGGATACCTCGCTCGGGAGTGTGTGCCTTCTGCCTTACTAGCTGTTCGACTCCGCTCGACAGTCGTCGATTCTTAGAAGTTCCCAATAGCACGTCAGTATTGGTGTGATTCCAGCGTCATCTTAGTTTGGCTGAAAACAAGCTCTAGAAGATTGAAGATCTTCGTGGCAAACCGAATAGTTGCAATACTGGAACTGTGAAACGAAGGGAATGCCCTTCCTGTTATGTATTGGCAAAAAGCTTCAGTAACTCAAGAGTAAACAGTATGTAAATTGCCTGCCTAAAAGTTGAAAGTGTAAGTAGGTATGCGCCAAAATGATTCTCTAGTCTGCTGTGCTATGAGGATGTGCATGAGTAATGTCTACTAAACATTCTCTAGTCTGCTGTGCTATGAGGATGTGCATGAGTAATGTCTACTAAACATTCTCTAGTCTGCTGTGCTATGAGGATGTGCATGAGTAATGTCTACTAAACATTCTCTAGTCTGCTGTGCTATGAGGATGTGCATGAGTAATGTCTACTAAACATTCTCTAGTCTGCTGTGCTATGAGGATGTGCATGAGTAATGTCTACTAAACATTCTCTAGTCTGCTGTGTTATGAGAATGTGCATGAGTAATGTCTACTAAACATTCTCTAGTCTGTTGTGCTATGAGGATGTGCATGAGTAATGTCTACTAAACATTCTCTAGTCTGTTGTGCTATGAGGATGTGCATGAGTAATGTCTACTAAACATTCTCTAGTCTGCTGTGCTATGAGGATGTGCATGAGTAATGTCTACTAAACATTCTCGCATAATATCTACTAATTAATAATATTACTAGCTGCGCCCCGCGGTTTCACCCGCATAAGTCTCGATCCCGTGGGAATATCGGGATAAAAAGTATCCTATGTCCTTCCCCGGGACTCAAACTATCTCTATACCAAATTTCACACAAATCGGTTTAGTAGTTTAGGCGTGAAGAAAAGACAGACAGAGTTACTTTCGCATTTATAATATTAGTTTGGATTATTATGTTATGATATTTCCACACAGCTGTCAGCTGCATTGCTTGAAGTGTCGACAGTTAATGATCACACCAACCACATCCTGAGGTATCTTATTGTTAATGATCATGCATCATCGAAAGCCGCTCATCAGTTCAACAAAATACATAGTATTTGATATAAGTTTGTGTAAAATGTGACTAGATGGCGTTGGCGTCGAATTAGCACTCGCAAGCGTTGTGTTACAACGATTTCATAGGGGTCTTGTGAACTTCATCAATTCTTTCTTCTTCTTAAATATAGAACAGTATACAGTTTGGTTGTTTTATTCAGACCTTCAACCTTACTAGTATACACATAAGGTCAAAAGTTCAAAACTTTAAGTACTGAGTACCATCCTTGGTGTTCGGTATTTAACATTGGTCCATCGACCGGATATAACTTCGGCTTTTTGAGTTCGCCCGCCCGTGGTACTCGCAGTGGATCGCTGCAGCTAGAGTACACGGCTCCCCGCATGAGCAGCGGCAGCTTCGTCCAGGATAGTGGACGAGGTCAGCAGAAGCAGCACAGCGGCGGATCCAGTTCAAGCGTGAGGTGACTGTGTAGTACGTCACCCTCGTAGTTCAACGTGTCGTCATAGGAAGAACGTCACGCCAAGTTCAACGTGACATCAGAAGACTGACGTCACATCCATAGTTCAACGTGTCGCCACCAGGGAGCGCCACATTCGTGTTGTGTGAGTGAAGTGAAAATTGTAAGTACATTTTACTATAAAAGTGACAAGCAATTTTAGACTTTATTTATTCAAAGAGTTTTACTTTGAAAATTATTGAATTTATTTTAGACTTAGAAAATTTTACGTTTATTTATTAGGGACTTGTATTTATTTGTGCATGTTAGTTTAGGACTTAGAATAATTTCATAAAAAACGACGGAACGGGGAACCTATGCCCGATTTTCGCCAGATTATAAGTTGTTTCAAAACACTTGTAAAATTTTGAGCAACAAATTGGAACTAAAAAAAAAAAAAAAATATTTTAATTTTGTATTTTATTTCAAATTCGTTTTGCTTTATTTTAGAACAAATATTGTTTTTATACACTTGTTGAGTTGTTTTCATTAGTTTTGTTTGGTTAATTGTTTCAAATATGGAGGGATTGGTCAATGTATTGAGGGGGTCGCAAAGTGTTATTACTAAAGGATTCGCAAATTTTAAAAAGAGTTCTAAAGAAAGATTAACTATTGAATACATTGAAACTAGACAGGAATTATTAGAAAAAGATTGGGAATCGTTTAAAAATACTAACACTAAACTTTATCAGAGCTTTAAATTAACTGATATAGATCAAAAAGTTGTTGATATTTATGATACAACTGAGGACACTTACATTACTTATAAAAGTTTAATGAAAACAACGCTCAATAAAATTAGAGTTGTAAGTGAACCAGTACCTCATGGGAATGGTTCTTCCAGTAGTGCTGTTAAGTCTGCCCATTCATTGGTCAAATTGCCCAAGATTTCTATTCCAATGTTTTCTGGCAAATATGAAGAATGGACGACTTTTCATGATCTTTTTGTATCACTAGTTCATAAAAATAACTCATTAGATAATGTGCAAAAGCTGCACTATTTAAAAAGTCATTTAACTGGTGAAGCTGAGCAATTGATACGAAACACTCCAATAACTGATGCAAATTACAGTCAGTGCTGGGATCTATTAGACAAGCGATACAGTAATAAAAGATATCTCGCCAACTGCATTTTGAAAAGGTTATTTGGTATTAAACGTATGCAGGTTGAATCGGCAACATCATTAAAGGAGCTTTCAGACACCACAAATGACTGTTTAAATGCGTTATCAAACTTAGGTATAAATGTGAGTACATGGGATGTTATTATCATACATATAGTGACATTTAAATTAGATCCTGAAACGCGTAAGCAATGGGAATTAAGTGTCAGTAGTAGCGAGTCCAATGATTTTCCTACCTTTACTCAATTTAAAGCATTTTTAGAGCAACGTTTTCGCGCGTTTGAGTGCATAGAACCAAAAAGGGGTTCAGGTCATCAGGTCAATAACAATAACAGTAATACGCCTAAAACATTGTTAGCGACAGACTCGTCATCGCCAATGAAATGCGAATACTGCTCAGAGGGTCATAAGCTCTGTTTCTGCAAAATGTTTGCCAAACAATCTCTCGAAGATAGACGGGATTTCGTTGGTAAGAACAAAATTTGCTTCAACTGTTTAGGCAGTAACCATACTGTTTACAACTGCAAGAAAAATACCAGTTGCAGAGTTTGCCAGAAGCGTCACCATTCCTTGCTACATTTGGACAATAAAGGCCAAGACCCTGAAGCAATGCCTACTACTGATAGTGCAAGTCCTTCAACTAGTACTAATCAGATAGTCTCTTGCTTATCTACAGGGAGAGTAGCAAAGCCCAGACAGGTTTTATTAGCCACTGCGCTAGTAAAAGCCTCGTCAAAGACAGGTGAATACCACACGGTCCGAGCCTTGCTCGATCAAGGTTCGCAGGCTTGTTTCATAACAGAGGCCACAGTGCAGTATCTTAGCCTGAAAAAGATTCCAATTCAAGGGTTTGTGTCGGGATTAGGAGATAATAGATCAACCATGGCAAAGTACATGGTACAATTAACAATTAAATCTCGTGTCGACCCTAGCTTCAAGTTTCCATTAAGTGCTTATGTGCTAAAGAAGATCACCTCTTACCTACCTGAGCGAAGTCTTAACTCAGACACCTTCGACTGGTTAAGTATTAATAACCTATGTTTAGCAGATCCGGAGTTCAATACACCCAACAAAATCGATATTCTGTTGGGTGCTGATGTTTATAGCTGCATCATTAAGGAAGGTTTAGTGAAGAGTCCTTCTGGTACACTGAGCGCACAGAGCACTACATTAGGGTGGGTCTTGTCGGGTGCCGTTGGTCCTGGAGACACGACTAGTGTAAATAGTAATGTAAATAATATAAATGTAATGCATTGCAAGGTTGAGGATATTTTAAGAAAATTCTGGGAAGTCGAAGAACTTAGTACTAATAAAAAGATACTTACACCAGAGAAGATGAAATGCGAAGAGTTTTATAAAAAGACCACTAGGAGAGATAGCAATGGCAGATACATTGTTAGGTTACCTTTCCAAGATGAAGATCCTCCTTGCAAGTCGGGAAATTCACGTGGCATAGCTAAATTAAGGTTTAAAGCATTAGAAAGAAGATTAGCAAAGAACAAAGATTTAAAGGATAAGTACACAGAAGTTATAAATGAATATTTACAGTTAGGACATATGAGGCACGTGAAAGAAGATGATAATAAGAAGGAAGAAGCAGTGTACTTGCCACATCACGCAGTCGTTAAGAACGACAGGACCACAACTAAAGTTCGTGTTGTTTTCAACGCCTCTGAAAAGAACAGCAAAGGAGTGTCACTTAATGATACGCTCATGGTTGGTCCGTCACTGCAGGCTGATTTACGTCATACTGTTTTAAGATGGAGGATTCATCCCATAGGACTTGTAGCGGATATTGTTAAAATGTACCGCCAAGTTAGGGTAGCAGAAGAAGATGCCATGTTCCAAAGGATACTCTGGCGTGACAGTCCAGACAAGGAGATCCAAAATTACGAGCTTCTGACCGTGACCTTCGGAACAGCTTCTGCACCGTATCAAGCAGTCAAAACCTTGCGTCAGATCGCAGTCGATGAAGGCACAAGTAATCCACTTGCTGCAGATAAAATTTTAAATTGCTTCTACATGGATGATCTAATGACAGGATGCAATAATGTAGAAGAAGGCATAGAAATATATAGGCAAATGATAGCATTATTAGGAAAAGGTGGATTTATATTACAAAAGTGGAACAGCAACAGTCAAGACTTACTGAAGAGAATAGATAATCTTGAAAGAAATAAAGTTAAAGTACTAATCGATCAAACTAGAACAACTGAAAACAAGGACAACACAATAGAACAAAGAGATGTTATACAAAATAATGAATTAGAGAAAAAAGAGTACAAAGAAGAGAAGGGGTTAGAGATTAAATTAGATAGTACAATCAAAATTTTGGGACTTACCTGGAACCCCAACGAAGATACCTTCCAATACTTGGTGAATCTTCCTCCGCCGACGTCTGCACCTGTAACTAAAAGATCAATTATTTCGGACATAGCTCGATTGTTTGACCCACTAGGCTGGTTAGCTCCTAGTGTGGTTTTAGCAAAAACGTTCATCCAAAAATTATGGCTTGCAGGTGTAAGTTGGGATGAAGAACTAAGCACTGAGTTAATAAAGGAATGGAATATTTACCGTGAAGAGTTGTCACAACTTAGTAGTGTACGGATACCTCGTTGGCTTGGCACTAAGTCAAACGATGATCTTGAGCTGCATGGCTTCAGTGACGCCTCCAAAATAGCATACTCATCCGTTATTTACCTGCGGATAGTAGATGAGGTCGGCAAAATCCATATTTCGTTGTTGGTTGCAAAAACCAGAGTGGCTCCCATCAAACAAATTAGCATTCCTCGTTTAGAGCTTTGTGGAGCAGTTCTACTGTCAAATCTTCTGACAGAAACAGCAGATGTTTTAAATATTTCGAGGGACAGAATCAAGGCTTGGACAGATTCTACCGTAGTGTTGGCTTGGCTCAACAGCCATCCAAGCAGATGGAAGACGTTTGTAGCCAATCGTACCTCTGAAATATTGACCAACATGAAAGCATCTCAATGGTTTCATGTAAAAACACAGGACAACCCAGCAGACTGCGCCTCTAGAGGTCTATTACCAAGTACACTCATAAACAATAGCTTATGGTTTTCCGGACCACTATTTCTCAAACAAAAATATATAGTACACAAAAGGCCAAATGAGTTGAATACTGACTTGGAGGAAACAACAAAAGCTCACATTGCGACAGTTCCAGAGTATTCCATGTTCGAACGTTATTCCTCATTACAAAAATTAGTTAGAATCATTGCGTATTGCAGACGATTTTTTAAAACTAACACGTTTAAACCAAAATATTTACAGAAATTAGAATTAGAAGCAGCTTTAGAATGTTGTATAAGACAAACACAAAGACAAATATTTACAACAGAATATTTACAATTACAGGTCAAAGGCTATTTACAATTAAAATCCAGCAAGCTAAACTCACTCTGCCCATATCTTGACGACAAAGGCATAATCAGAGTGCGAGGCAGACTTGAGAAAGCTCCATTAAGTGAACAGATAAGACACCCAATAGTACTACCAAACTCTTGTCATCTGACAAACCTTATAGTGGCAGATGCTCACTTAAAAACTCTGCACGGAGGTCCTCAGCTGATGGCGAATTATTTGAGAACAGCCTATTGGGTCATAGGAGTCAGAAATTTAGTCAAACATCATGTGCGCAAATGTGTAATATGCGCTAAAAATCGCGCTAGCATCAAGAACCAGATGATGGGTTCTCTTCCATCTGTAAGATGTTCTCCAGCGCGACCGTTTTTGCATAGCGGTGTTGACTATGCCGGCCCTATAAATATTAGGACAACGAAAGGTCGCGGACACCGTTCGTACAAAGGCTACATATGTTTGTTTGTGTGTATGTCCACCCGTGCTCTTCATTTAGAAGTCGTCAGTGACATGAGTACACAAGCCTTTTTAGCTGCCTTCAGACGTTTCGTGTCTAGGCGAGGTCATTGTGCCAAAATATGGAGCGACAATGGCACAACATTTGTTGGTGCCTCCAGAGAATTGCAACAATTGTCATCTATTCAAGAATCAATAGCAGAACAAGTTGAGGCCAACGGTACTGAGTGGCACTTCATTCCCCCACATAGTCCTAATTTCGGCGGACTTTGGGAAGCAGGGGTGAAGTCTACAAAGTTTCACCTTAAACGGGTCATTGGCGATGCTACCTTGACGTACGAGGAAATGAACACACTTCTCAATCAAGTGGAAGCTTGTTTGAACTCGCGTCCAATGAGTGTCCTTAACGTTTCTGATCCTGGTGAACCGTTACCCTTAACTCCTGGACATTTCCTGATCGGAGAGCCGATAGTCAATGTACCAGATGATAGATATGAGAGCACAAAGGTCAGTTATTTGTCGCGGTGGAAATTTATTCAAGGGATGGTACAGTCATTTTGGAAACGCTGGTCCCAAGAATATTTGTCCAATCTTATGAATCGGTACAAGTGGTCTTCAAAGGTTCCTGAGCCAAAAATTGGAGACATTGTTTTAATTAAAGAAGACGATTTGCCGCCAAGTCATTGGTTGTTGGGACGCGTAATAGAGAAACATCCTGGTGATGATGATATCACCCGTGTAGTCACATTGCGCACTAAGACATCTATTATTAAGAGGCCAACATCCAAACTTTGTATTTTACCGGTTACAGATCAATGAATTTATTATTATTTTTTTGACAACCTCATAATGTTAGTAGTTTTAAGTTATTATAATTTAAGTTCTTATCTTGTTAAAATGTTTAAGATTTTAGGTCAAAACTGTAAGATCAAATAATTCGTTACATTCATTTAGACCCATAATGTAGTTCAAGAAGGACATTCCGTCAGTAATGTCCTTGGTGGGCGGTATGTTAATGATCATGCATCATCGAAAGCCGCTCATCAGTTCAACAAAATACATAGTATTTGATATAAGTTTGTGTAAAATGTGACTAGATGGCGTTGGCGTCGAATTAGCACTCGCAAGCGTTGTGTTACAACGATTTCATAGGGGTCTTGTGAACTTCATCAATTCTTTCTTCTTCTTAAATATAGAACAGTATACAGTTTGGTTGTTTTATTCAGACCTTCAACCTTACTAGTATACACATAAGGTCAAAAGTTCAAAACTTTAAGTACTGAGTACCATCCTTGGTGTTCGGTATTTAACACTTATCAAATTCGAATTAGACGCATGTAATGTGTAGATATAAGTTATCATTACTTAATACAGATTAATACTAAAAGGGGACTTGTGTCAATATATCTTTAACTAATGCGTTCAACAGCTTCATGAATTTCCATGTGACGTTTTTTATCAGATTTGGATAAGTGGCTAATATTTACGTGATGATCCCAAATTGAGTAGATCGACCTTATGCAAAGGAAGGTACGGAAGGAACTCAAATGTAGTCGTTACGTAAATGTACTTACAAAATAAGTTAAGTACTCTTTGTAGAAATACTCTCTCTCAAAAAGGCTGTAATTCTTTAGGTGGAACCTACCTATCTTGTTCAAACCAGGATTTTCGGATTTTATTGACAGGATACGGCATATCATATCAGCGAGCACAGAGTACTTTTTGGTAGACTGAAATCAGCGACCTCAGTCAGGAACCATCAGGTATCAAACCAATTTTACAGATGTTCTTATACTTACCTAATTATTAATAAAAAATATGGATTACTTGCATGTCGTCAGAAACGCAAGTGGTCAAATACGCAATTCGTCATCTCTCAGGATAGACTCACAATTTAGTAGGTAAGTATTTTACGCAAACAAGATTGTTTACGTTAAAATAATAAATAGCAAGAGACACTGGACCACCACAATACAAAATGCCGTTTGCATATTATTTAGATAAATAAATGTAACGGCGAAGCTCACCGGCTATCGTAATGTTATCGCATGCAAACGTTAGGTACTATTGGGTACCGTACAGCTGCAGGTGATCAGCGCCGCTACGACGTGGTCACGAGCACGCTAAGAGAATCGCGAGCGCAGGCGGCGCGCGGCGCGTATCTTGTGTGTTATCAGTGACGACACCGCCGACTGCGCCGCCAGCCGCCAGTCGGGCACGCGAGCTGACGCGACATGGTGGAGGCGCCGCCGCCGGGACGACGCAGCAGCGCCGCGAGCCACGCCGCCGCCGCCGCCAGCAAGCATGCGTCGGACGACGCCGGCGACTCGCTGGAGGCGGCGCTGGCGCAGCTCGGGCCCTTCGGCTTCTACCAGGGCTACATGCTCATCATGCTCTGCATCCCCAACCTGCTTGCCTGCATGTACTCGCTCAACTACATCTTCGTCGCCGATCAGGTGCCCTTCCGGTGAGTACCTACCCTTACTTTATTACTTTAGCCTTTGTCTACTTCAATAATGTTTTTTTTATCATATTAAGTACCTATATGATTTTAGATGATGACCACTTTTCTGGTGACTTATCAAAGATTATCTTATTATCAATAAACTGGAAACGGAACTCTCCAAAATATTAAAACAATCTTCGTCTTGCCCTCATCAATAAGCCAACCTAACAAAGTAATATCTTTATGATCGTACTAACATTCTCATTAAATATACTCGTATTATATATTATTTATCAAGCGAATGTCTCTGAGCTGAGCACAAACTGATGTCATCGTCCTAACTTCATATATTCAAAACGATCTAAAAACAAGAAATGTCTGTACTTAAAATCTAAAATACTTACATTCTTGCACACTAGCACGCAAACCTATGAGGCTGTAACACGCACACAACGAACAGTCGAACACATACAAACAGAATATAATCAACTGACAACCTGCCACACATAGGTACACACTATCTATCACAATCAAATTATAGTATCCATAACCTAGGTTCAGTAGGACATCTATTATCACCAATATGATCAATATCACAAAATACTAATAGGCATGGGTAGATTAGATATCTAATTACTTTAATAGATACCCCAACAACCAGTCTGAGATAAGTATACAAATAGATGCACCAGAAGCCGCTACATAGCCGACAATGTATTCGTGTTAGTGACTGTGTTCAACCCAAGAAGACTGAACCGACAATGGTTTTAGACCGAGAGTGGGTAGTTTCCGATGAAACCTAGTGGTGTAAGTATTGTAATAGATGACAGTTATTTATTTATGATTAGTATTCTAACAATAAGTATCTACACTGCTGCCTTACAATGTGTACAATGCAAACTTAACTCTACGCGCCTAATTATTTCTGATGAACACACAGCAGTCTCCATAAAACATGATCATTTGAGACAATTTAAAACGTAAAATGATGACGTAATAGAGAGGTAATGAAATCTCTATCATTAATTACCTGTATCGGGCTTCTGTTCGTAATCTGTGTGATTGTGATACTGTTCGCGAGCGCTATTCGCTGCGAGCATGGCGAGTCTGTGGAGATGTGTTGTGTCTCCGAGAGCATCGCTCGCCGCCATCGTATCTTATCGATAGATTGTTTGATAACAATCACCGTGCAATAGCTTTAGCCTCGGTTACAATAAAACAAACAAAATGTTACCAAGTGCCTAGCTGCCTACTGTATGGAGACGACGCGCGCCGACGCGACGGCCATTCATAACAGGATCCTGGTTTTAATTCTGACAGTAAACTAGCTAGCTATTACCGACTGCTTAGGCTGCAGGTTAGATTTCTTATATTTTATAGCAATAAGAAAAACACAGCCATTCGGTATAGAAATATAATATTGACAGAAAGGTGAAAAAACAGCTACGTATCAAAAAATAGACAATAAATAAAAAGCAAAATAAAACCAAAGATAAATAGTTCTAAAAAGTTCACATTATATCGTGAACATCCTCCCCTTTTTACAGAGGAACAATATTTTTCAACGGTCGCTTGAACATGCCCCCTGCGGTGCGAACATCGACCACCCGCACCACGCCGTCACGACCCGGGTACAGAGCCGCGATCACGCCACGTGGCCAGGTGCCCCTTGGTAAGTCTCCGTCTCCAATGAGCACAGGGTCCCCAACCCTGACTGCAACGTCTGTACCCGGAACGCGACGCGGAGCTAATGTGGGCAAGTATTCACGGACCCAGCGACGCCAAAAATAGTCCGCAAGACGCAGTGCCTTTCGCCAACCGCTCCTACCAACCAACGCCGCATCGGTTAAGGCTTCGCTAGGAAATGAGTGTCCAGATGAATCGCCGAGCAAAAAATGATTGGGTGTTAGCGCTTCCGGATCGTCAGCATCGGGAGAAATGTGTGTCAATGGACGCGCGTTGACAATCGCCTCTGCTTCTGTCAACAGGGTGGCGAGAACCTCCTCACGCGGGGCCCGTTCTCTCAATGTAACCTTGAGGGCCGTCTTCACGGAACGGATGAGCCTTTCCCAAGCACCACCCATAAAAGGTGCCAGTGGTGGCACAAAGCGCCAAGCAATTTTGTGTTCCGCTGCAAACTGTGGAATTGTAGCGTCATATAGGGCTCTCAGTTGCCGATTTGCTCCCACGAACGACGTGCCATTGTCAGAGAATATTTCACTGGGAGTACCACGGCGAGCAATGAAGCGACGCAGGCACATAAGAGCAGAATCTGCAGATAAGCTGGCTACAATTTCAAGGTGGATAGCTCTAGTCACCATGCACGTAAACAGCGCCACCCACCGCTTCTCTCGTCTTCGTCCAATTGCTACTTCTATGGGTCCAAAATAGTCCAAGCCAGTGTAAGTAAAGGCTCTCCGATGATGGGCGAGTCTTGAATCGGGAAGGTCGGCCATGGGTGGTTGCAGTCTTGGCGCTTTTAATAGTTTGCAGAGCTGACATCCACGCACCACTGATCGCACAGCGTTCCGTATCCCCAGGATCCAATACTCCTGTCGAAGCTCATTTAGGACCGTTTCCGTGTTAGCGTGAGCGAATTTGATGTGATAGTGACGAATTAGAAGGCGGACTGCTGGTTCTTTTCCATCCAGTATGATGGGCTGTTTATCGCAGATGGCAGAGGTTCTACCAGCAAGATGTATTAAGCCGTCTTTTAATACCGGCGATAAAAATGCCAATCGACTTTTTTTTGGGATGTGCTTTCCAAAGGTTAGGCAGTGAATTTCGTCTCCGAAAGCATTGAGCTGGCTTCGCCCCAAAATGTGCCGTTCTGCGCGGATGACGTCTTCCACATCCAATGGCGCAGGAGCAGTGGCGGAGGCAATATTAGGCCGTAAATTGTGCCCAGGCGTGTTTTGAGAAAAACAAATGTCCCCAACCCAAAAATTTTGAAAAGTATGACCTCGGTGATTTTTAAAAATGGAGGCAATGAATTTGTGAGTCCAAGCTGTTGCCCTTACCAGTCTAATCCAAGAACTAAAATGAATGATATCAGCTACTACTGGTAAAGGTAACTGATGTGAGTTGCCAAAATTCATGATATCGACAGTGCATGATGTATGTATCGATAATTTAGGATTGTTAAGAGATGGCTTGAGTTCCTCCTGTCCGAGAGTTGTTGGCGTTGAGACTTTGGGCTCTGACGGCCACTCGGAGGCCGGCGATAGAAGAAAGTTTGGGCCTGATAACCAGCGCTGCTCAATACTGCACTTTCCTCGTGTCGCATCGTCAGCCACGTTATGTTCAGTTGGAACCCAATGCCATTCAACTAAGTTGGTGTTTTCCAGGATTTCTCCGATACGGTGCGCAACAAAGGGCTTATAATTTCGCGCGTCGCTTCGCAACCACCCCAAAACCGTCATGGAGTCGCACCAAAAATAGCGTCGACTGGGTTTGAGGCGATGAGCGTCGCAAATCTTATTGGCGAGGCGAGAAGCTATTAGAGCGCCTTGTAGCTCCAAACGCGGAATTGAAACTGGCTTCAGGGGAGATACACGTGCTTTACTAGCTATGAGTGCAAGTTTCACCTCACCGTTGTGTAGCGTAAATCTCCAATAAGCAACAGTGACATGAGCCAGCTCGCTAGCATCGCAAAACACGTGTAGCTCTAGGTCAAAATAGTCGCTTAAATTGTAGCACCTCGGTACTCGTAATTCCGAGATAGATTTGAGGCATGCAAACCATTCAAGCCAAATTATTTGATCTGACTCGGGCAGCCTTTCGTCCCAGTCAAGCTTTTTACGCCACAAATTCTGAAATAAAATCCGACCTCTCACTACAATGGGGGCTAACAAGCCTAATGGATCGTATATCCGCATAACCTGAGCTAAAACTTCGCGCTTCGTGAGATGAGCAGGTGAATGATCTTTGAGTCCTGGGTTGAAACCAATAACGTCCTGGGAAGGTTGCCAGATTAAACCCAGGGTTCGAGTGAAAGTGGATGATTGTAAACTACCCAAATTTACACTACGATCGACTACTGAGAGGTCAGACAACATGTCCCTAGGTAACTGACATAAAGCTTCAGGCTTATTTGAGATCCAACCACGCATCTCAAAACCTCCACGCTTATGGACCTCAACGATTTCAGAAGCCAAGCGCGCGGCCTGGTCAACCGAAACATCAACACTACCAATAAAATCGTCCATATACGTATCGGTTCTGATCGAGTGTACAGCCTTTGGAAACTCAGCTTGAAACTCGGATGCGTTTCGGTTAATTACGTAAATGGCAGTCGATGGACTGGAGCAAGCCCCAAAAATCATCGAAGACATGCGATAAGTTTTTATAGGATCCGCAGGTTTGTTGCGCCAAAGAAAACGTTGCGCATCCCGGTCACATTCTTGTATTTTTACCTGTGGGAACATTTCCTTGATATCGGCAGTTAATGCAATTTTCCCTTCCCTAAAACGCATCAAAATATCAAGCAAAGGTTGTAAAAAATCAGGACCTGTCAGAAGCATAGAATTCAATGAGACGCCCTGTACTTTAGCGGCCGCATCGTGGACAACACGAAGTTTATCGGGTTTGTTAGCATTTACCACACCAAAATGCGGCAAATACCAACACACTGATGTAGGTAATTTGCCTGTGCAGTCCTCAGCGTAACCCTTAGTAATCATGTTCTGAATATTGAGCCGGTAACGCTCGGCGTACCCAGGATCCCTTGCCATTTTCAATTCAAGGTTTTTAAACCTGGAAAATGCCAAAGGATAACTGTTGGGTACCTCGAGGTCATCAGTCTTCCATAGCAAGCCGACCTGGAAGCGCCCATTGGGAAGGCGCCGTGCTGAATGCTCCAGGATATGGAGAGCACGCTGATCATCCGAGCTCCGAGGCTCATGCTTGGTGATACCAATCGCGTCTAACCTATATTGTTCCTTAATGAGGGCTTCCAGTTCGTTACGCTCGCGTGGGTTCACATGGTAGGTACTCTCCACAGGTCTAGTTTTGCTACTCGAAAAACCAAATAATACCCATCCTAGGGGGGTTCGAATAGCAACAGGCTGTGACTTTGTACCTTTCCTAACTTCAGACGCAGTGATCAGGTGCCAATTATCTATTCCTATAATGAGCGTAGGCTTAGCTATATCGTAAGACAACTCCTCAACCAAATCTGACAAGTGCGAGTAAGTACATAAGCTGTCGCGAGTAGCCGACTGTGTTAGTAATCCTAAGTTTTTGATAGACCTTGCTCCTTTAATAATAAAGTTCTGTGAGGCTGACAGACCTTTTATTTCAAAATCTACATACTGAACCGTGCTTTCCCTCGACAACCCTCCAATACAATCTAAATGTAGGCGGCCCTCTGGCCCTTCGGCTCCTATTTGTGAGGCAATGTCCGCGTCTATAAAGGTTGCTGTGGATCCATCATCCAGTAGAGCGAACGTGTTAAGGCTCCCAGATGGCCCAGAAACCGTAACTGCTACTACTTTTAATAAAGGACGAAGCGTAGAATCAACTGGAGAGTTATTAGTAGCTACAAGTACCTGATCACTATTTATTGCAGTTGCATTCACAGGTTCTTCGGTCTGATCGTTCACATGCGCAGAAAAGTTGTCATTGTGCAACAATGTGTGATGCTTTCGGTTACAATGTTCGCAATTGGTTTTATTTTTATTACAAAATCTAAAATTATGCGGAACTTTTTGGAGGCACCGAAAACAGATTTTATTGCCCTTGATAAAACGCCATTTTTCCTCAATTGAAAGAGAAATAAATTTTTGACAGGTTGACAGTTGGTGTGTCAGTCCACAAAATAAGCAAATATTTTTATGATGATGTTGATGATCAGCTAATTTTTCAGGATTAGGCCTTAAAATTTTATGTGGGGTTCCTCCCGCGACGGACTCTGATACGGTATGGGCCCGATGTTGCTGTGATGGAGTCGCTGTCGTCTCAGAAACTGCGCCGAACCTCATGACTAAGTCGACCTCGCGGTTCAAGAAATTTGATAGTAACTCCACCCTGGCCTGACCTAGATTTTCGTGATTGGCAGCAAAATCTAGCCACCGTGTGCGCAACAATGGAGATAGTTTGCTAAGCAGCGCCCCGAACAATTCTGGCGAACGTAAATAATCGCTGTGCTGCAGTAGCTTAGCAACTTCTACACAATTGCGTACACGAGAAGCAAACAAATTCAAGTCTTTTACCTCCTGACCCAGCTTAGGCAGGGCTCTGATTGCGTTGACCTCCTGCAATACTATCTGCTCAGGCCTGCCGAAACGCCGATCGAGAGCGTCAATGACGTCAAATGCACGAGGAGCCATCACCAGTAGCATACTTACAGCCTCACGCGGGGCTCCTTTCAGTGCCTGGCTCAAGCGCGCGAGGTTTTCTGCCTCTGTAAAAGATCCTTTCGTATCCTGAAAGGCGCGCTTGAACATAAGCCAATCTACCGGGTTTTTTCCGTCAAAATATGGAAGTTTTATTATGTTTTTCTTATTTGAGCTATTATCTTTCAATAACTGCAGGGCTTGCACCAGTTGTGTAACGCCAACGGAGCCGTCCTCTCTACAAAAGTCGGTGGCAGTGACCCCGTCACCCCCGCTTATTTTGTGCTGAGGTAACTGTGTAGGGTTCGGTACTGCGACATTCGTTGAAACGACGACGTCATTACAAAGTGGAAATGCCTGAGAACATGAAACGATATTAGTAGGCTTTGCTTCATATCCGTTGTTGGATGGCGAATAATAATTACCTGGTTCTTCCCTTTGTTGCATTGGTATCTCGGCAGGGCGAGGAGTGCTGTGCAACCATTGCTCCACGCTGGCGCGACTCCTGCCACTGCGAGAACCATGCTTACTTTCCGCGTCTATTGCGGCAAGCTCAGCCTGGTAAGCAAGTTCGGCAGCTTTACGCTCTAACTCAACCTGCTTACTCTGAATATGTGCTCGCATTGTCGCCTCCATCTCCTCGATTTCAAGTTGTGCGAGGTGACGAGCATGTTGCGCTTCTGCTGCTAATTTTTGCGCAATGACTGTCGCAGATGAGCGGCTAGTGTGCGTAGCAGCAGAAAATGTGCGCGTGTTGGATAAAGGTACCTGTACTACTTCCCGCCTGGTAGTCGACGTAAGAGGCGTTGAAACCATCCTGTGGCTCGGTTCGGAAGATATGTTTGGTGTACTTTTCGCAAGTTTCGTATTCGATCTCGTGATAACCATTTTATATGCGAAAGTAAAAAATTGCTGTAAAAAAGGAAAGCTGAAATGTGCTAGTTCACTTTAATAGAACGGTAGAAGGACCACTATTACCGACTGCTTAGGCTGCAGGTTAGATTTCTTATATTTTATAGCAATAAGAAAAACACAGCCATTCGGTATAGAAATATAATATTGACAGAAAGGTGAAAAAACAGCTACGTATCAAAAAATAGACAATAAATAAAAAGCAAAATAAAACCAAAGATAAATAGTTCTAAAAAGTTCACATTATATCGTGAACACTAGCTGTATATCTAAGCTGGATGATAATGTTCGCTTAATCAAAATATTTAAACTAGTATGTACAAAGATAACTTACATAACTAACTATACACGCTAGTTGCGACACACTGTCGTTCACAATCTGAATAATTTTAAAGGATATTGTTAATCCATTGCTTGATATTATTATGTTCGAAAAAATTGCCTGCTCTACAACGTAAATAACGCAATGAATGTTGTTGAACTATCACAATGAAAGCCATTGGTACTGATAGTTTGTTACACAATTACCCCCCAAGACCTTATAAAGTTACTTGGCGTAACTTCACAGACGTGTTGCCTATCGATCGGCGCCTAATAACAACTAATAACAACTAATAACAACTAATAACAACTAATAACAACTAATGTGGACTATGTGTAGTGCCCAGGAGCAGACGTGTAGCGAGCCGAAGCCTGAAACAACGAGACTTTCATCCGGCGCATAGCTATGGTGGACGACGTACTCATCTGTTTGATCAGTTCTCCTCATAGCAACATAAAACTAGACAGTTTGGTAGACCTTGGTTTTACTGAAAATGGTCCTTATACAAATATACACGAACGCTGATCAAATTGTTTCACAATGGACATTCAAGGTTCCGCGAAGTTGCATTTAACGACACTAGGCTGCCTGAAGGCTGAACGAATCAACGCTTTCTGTCGATAACAACGCGCACCTCCGCGTCACAGTACTACTGTGTCCGCGTCGTGCTCACAACTCACTTCGAGCACGGAGCTCTTTGTTTAGCTATAACAACATATCGATTATTTATTTGAATGAATTGTTGGCTCCGCTGATGGGATTTCTCTAGCCCATCAAGTTTTCGTTTCACGTCTAAAATGAGTCATATCCACTCCACAGTTTGAATGAGTCAAACTAATAGAGTTCTGTCTACGTAACGTACTCCACGCACAAGTACGTCGCGTCACGTCCACCAAGGCGCAGCCCGGCGCCACTTGCCGCGTTACACACCACTCGCTTCAGATAGACATCTATAGGTTACAGGTGCCATTAACCGGGCACGAATCCAGAGGCCGGGGCTCCGGGCTGCTAGCACCTACTTCAACATTCCTACCTACAACATATAGTTACAATAATACATAATTAATGAATAAAAATAACATAATAAAATCCTAACTTAACTAAAACTATACAGAAACTAAAATATAGCGTCGAACCATTCATAAGTACCTAATTAATACCTACGAGGTAGTAGGTACAATCAATACGATAGGAATAATCAACATAATCCTTAATCATAATTATAAAATTAATCAATAGGAACACACAAAACAATGAACATTACTCTTTTATCAAAGAAAACTCGATGCCTCTGCCAATGTCCCAACCCCCCTTCCCCCCCACACCCCCTCATCAAATCATTCAAGCTGTCAAGAGCCTGAACGATTTAAACTGTACTTGAGGCACGGAGAGCCCGATCTACATAAATACAAAACATTGAACATAAGCAGTCATATGTACTGCCGACAGAAGTGATGATAACCTAAACTATGAAATAACAGTTGTATTAAAACATAATAATTTGTAAATTGAAATTATTGTCACGTGGATGGTGTTTGCGTGAACAATATCAGCTACGCTGACGACATGGTGCTGCTGGGCCCATCTATCGGTGCGTTGAGAAAGCTTCTCATTTGTGAAAGTTATGCAGTGGCTCATGGGCTCAAATACAATACCGATAAGAGTGAATGGTTAGTTTTTAAATCAGGTACTTTAACCTACAAACAGCTGCCTGAACTCTCACTCTCTGGGTCTCCTTTAGGTAGGGTTTCGAAGTTTAAGTATTTGGGTCACTGGGTCACCGATGACTTAAAAGACAACTTAGACATAGACAGGGAGCGCAGGTCGCTGGCTGTCCGTTGCAACATGTTGGCCCGCAGGTTTGCACGCTGTACTGATCCTGTAAAGATAACGCTTTTTAAGGCCTTCTGCCAGTCGTTTTACACGTGCAGCCTGTGGACCAATTATACCCAGCGGGCATACAGCGACCTGCGCGTACAGTACAATAACGCATTCAGGGTGTTATTGGGGTTGCCGTGGCGGTGTAGCGCGTCAGGGATGTTCGCGGAGGCGTGCGTCGACGGGTTCGCTGCGATCATGCGGAAGCGATGCGCTTCCATGATGGCGCGCTTGCGCTCCTCCTCCAATGGCATCCTGAATGTGTTTTCTGACCGGTGGGACACTCCCCTCTTACGAAGGTGGTTAAGAGTCTAGACACACTTCACTAAATAAACTTGTGTGTTAAATTAAGTAATACTAACATTAGGCTAAGTTATACTAACACTATATGGATTTATCCGAAATAAAATATTTGAATTTGAATTAAGTAACATTATTAAGGCTGATAAAGACAGGGTGTGTAAACCAGGCTGCTTCTTAGAAATTTCTGATGAAAAAACCTAATAACACTTTACCCGACCTGAGAATCGAACCCAGGACATCATGGTCAGCAGTAACGCTTGCGACCTCCAACGAGGACATGTACCCCCCTAAACATACTCCTCGGCACCCGTGGTGACCCCCCCCCCCCCAACACCAACGAGGAGATGTACCCCCTAAACATACTCCTGGGCACCCGTGGACAAAACACCAACGAGGAGATGTACCCCCCCTAAACATATTCTCCGGCACCCGTGGTGACTAAAAAATCATGAGCTACGACGGCGTCTGAACTACCTCTACATAATCTGTCGTTAGTTTATAGTGCTGTGGTGGATCATAATTCATAAATCAGCTAGAAGTGTTGTTTAGCTCACAATCATCAGCAATGATGATGAATGACTACTGACAGATGCGTGGTGCCGGAGTGCGAGGGCGGCCACGTGCAGTTTGAGAACCCGGCGGCGTCGGCGCTGCTGCCGGCCGCTACTTGCGAGCGGTACGCACCGCTGGCCGGGCTCGGCGCCGGCTGCGACCGCGACGCCTTCCACTACAACCAAACCATTGCCTGCGACAGCTTCGTCTACGAGAACATGGACACTATCTTCGCTGAGGTAGGCTATGGCTCTTCTTATTATACCTACTAAATTAACCATTATTCAGCACAACTCCATCTGCATTCCTGTCCTTATCCCAATTTATTTGCTGGTGCCGCATGTCTTCTGCTTCCATACATGTAAGTTGTCGGCGTCGCATCTTTCTAGCCTGTCATCTTTCTAGCCTGTCATCTTTCTAGCCTGTCATCTTTCTAGCCTGTCATCTTTCTAGCCTATCATCTTTCTAGCCTGTCATCTTTCACGCAATCCACCCGTCGTTTCATTTCTAGCCCGGCGAGTCACGACTGTTTCCAAAGTTCCCAAAAAGATGACTAGGTATAAGGTAAGTACCCCTTATGACCTTTTAGTGGTCGGCTCCTAAAACTCCTGTTTCTACTTCTGAGAACTACACATTTTTGTTCTCGTGTTGAAGTAGAAACGTTAAAAAGGGAAGGTTCAGCAACATAACTACCTTCAGCAGCGCGACAGAAGTCTTTCTGTTTCGTCTCTTTTATTTATTATGTGTTCGAAAAGGGGAGCAAGCAGCCCAAGCAGGCCTTATTCCGCCATTGGATCAAATTCTCAACTCGTCTAACATCAGAACATTGCACTGAGATGTCTGTGATTGCAGTAGAGCCTAACTTTTCGTCTGACCTGATTTTGTCTGTAAGTTGCTGACGCATAAAACTGACATCTCTTAAGTTGCTGATTGCATAAACTTGAGCGGCGAGGAATGTCATTTTTATGTGCATTCCAATCTCAGTAATTTGGTTTCCTTTTGAATTCCTTACATAAAACTGGACATTCTGTTTCTCAAATAGGAAGGTCGGTGGTCGCACCCTAAAGGCTAGCGCAGCTAGATAAGGGTGGGCCGCGCCGCAACGCATTGCAAAATCTTCCTTCGTCACTTTTGTACATTTTCTATGAACCAAGAACCAACGCACACTACAGGCCGGCCGTACCGAAAATGCGTTGCGCTGCCGCCCGTTGTGGATGTAATGTGCGCTTTGCTGAAGAGTGCGTTCCTGACGTGTGTGAGAGTGTTTCAGTTCAACCTGGGATGTCGCGAGTGGATGCGCACCATGGTGGGCACGGTGCGCAACGTGGCGCTGCCCTTCGCTCTCATCATCACCGGATACGTCTCTGACACGTAAGACAACCACACTGATGGCACCCATAGATTTATATTTCTAAGATTTCACCTCTAACTAAGTATAAACATAGCAAGAATTAAAGATTTTATTTGTATTCTGCTTCCAGTTATAAAATCTCTCTCCAAGTCTCGCTCTGTATAAGGAAATACTTTGACCTTATGATGTTTTTATTCAGTCTTCTTCACATATTTACATAATTTAAAAAGCTAACAATCTTTAAATAATAATATACAGGGTGAAATTGAACACATGCGACAAATCGAAATGGCAGATTATACTCATCATTATGAACAACTTTTACTATGGGACCAAACCTGAAATCGCGAAAAAAAAAATCAGCTGTTCCCTACATTTTGGCGAGTTATGCGAACATAAATGTAGGGAACACCTGATTTTTTTTTCGCGATTTCAGGTTTGGTCCTATAGTAAAAGTTGTTCATAATGATGAGTATAATCTCCCATTTCGATTTGTCGCATGTGTTCAATTTCACCCTGTATAGAAGTATAAAAAGGGAGGGAAATACTAAATACAACGTGTCCGCGACATACATGACAATTATAATCAGCCGTGCGTGAAGTCTCTTTAAGGGGAGCGTCTCCAAATAGTTCACGGCTGTTTATGAATAACAGAAATGAAAATGATATCTTTCGGCCCTTGTATGACATTATCGGGCCACGTTGTCGGAAACATTTGTGAAATCATTTTGTGAATAAGATTGCCGCGTTAGTTCCGGTTTTGGTCACGCGCCAAATAAGTACCTACAGCTCTATTCATTAATGCACTTTTGAAAGTAATTGTTTTTCCATTGTAACACTTGACAATTACGTGACATCAGGTATGGTCGGCGTACTGCTTTTTGCGTGTTCTCGGCGTTCGCGGGCGTGCTGGGCATCCTAAAGGCGTTCTCCATTAACTACCAGATGTACCTCGCCATGGAGTTCCTGGAGGCGGCACTCGGCTACGGCTTCAACAGCGCCGGATACGTTATGAGTAAGATCATAGTTACTGCTGATATGTATAAGATACGTTATGAGTAAGATCATAATTACTGCTGATATGTATAAGGTACGTTATGAGTAAGATCATAGTTACTGCTGATATGTATAAGGTACGTTATGAGTAAGATCATAGTTACTGCTGATATGTATAAGGTACGTTATGAGTAAGATCATAATTACTGCTGATATGTATAAGGTACGTTATGAGTAAGATCATAGTTACTGCTGATATGTATAAGGTACGTTATGAGTAAGATCATAGTTACTGCTGATATGTATAAGGTACGTCATGAGTAAGATCATAGTTACTGCTGATATGTATAAGGTACGTTATGAGTAAGATCATAGTTACTGCTGATATGTATAAGGTACGTCATGAGTAAGATCATAGTTACTGCTGATATGTATAAGGTACGTTATGAGTAAGATCATAGTTACTGCTGATATGTATAAGGTACGTTATGAGTAAGATCATAGTTACTGCTGATATGTATAAGGTACGTCATGAGTAAGATCATAGTTACTGCTGATATGTATAAGGTACGTTATGAGTAAGATCATAGTTACTGCTGATATGTATAAGATACGTTATGAGTAAGATCATAGTTACTGCTGATATGTATAAGGTACGTTATGAGTAAGATCATAGTTACTGCTGATATGTATAAGGTACGTTATGAGTAAGATCATAATTACTGCTGATATGTATAAGGTACGTTATGAGTAAGATCATAGTTACTGCTGATATGTATAAGGTACGTCATGAGTAAGATCATAGTTACTGCTGATATGTATAAGGTACGTTATGAGTAAGATCATAGTTACTGCTGATATGTATAAGGTACGTCATGAGTAAGATCATAGTTACTGCTGATATGTATAAGGTACGTTATGAGTAAGATCATAATTACTGCTGATATGTATAAGATACGTTATGAGTAAGATCATAGTTACTGCTGATATGTATAAGGTACGTTATGAGTAAGATCATAGTTACTGCTGATATGTATAAGGTACGTCATGAGTAAGATCATAGTTACTGCTGATATGTATAAGGTACGTTATGAGTAAGATCATAATTACTGCTGATATGTATAAGATACGTTATGAGTAAGATCATAGTTACTGCTGATATGTATAAGGTACGTTATGAGTAAGATCATAGTTACTGCTGATATGTATAAGATACGTTATGAGTAAGATCATAGTTACTGCTGATATGTATAAGGTACGTTATGAGTAAGATCATAGTTACTGCTGATATGTATAAGGTACGTTATGAGTAAGATCATAATTACTGCTGATATGTATAAGGTACGTCATGAGTAAGATCATAGTTACTGCTGATATGTATAAGATACGTTATGAGTAAGATCATAGTTACTGCTGATATGTATAAGATACGTTATGAGTAAGATCATAGTTACTGCTGATATGTATAAGGTACGTTATGAGTAAGATCATAGTTACTGCTGATATGTATAAGAGCGCATGTTATTACGTTACAACTTGCAACGAGTTCATAAATTAGCTAAAAGAAAAAGACGAGCAAATTTGTGTGACCGCTATAAGTCATCAATACTGTCCAACAGACTTTCTGAGTTTTTTATTTATTTATTTCTCCCTTACGACAGTCTATCATTACAGGTTTATTAAACCTCATGCGTTAATACGGCCCCAAATATAAACAGTAGCCAAACTCCTGCCTGAACCATTTTCTATCAAGACATCACATTCTTGAGGGCCTGTCCTTGTACTTGATGCCACTGAATTAATACCAACTGGTGAATTTATTTAAAGATTGTCGAAGAGGTAATTTGTGGTCAGTCGAGTTGACTATGTAAATAATAATTACTTAACGAGTACGACTTACAGCAGTTGTAACTGCTGTAAGTCGCTCTCGGTACACAGCGTCGTTTCCACACAGTGGTCGAGATCGCGCACCCGTCACTGCGCGCAGTGTTCGCATGCGCCACGGGCATCGCGTACGGCGCGGGCGGCGTGCTGTTCGCGTGGGTGGCGTGGGGCGTACCCTACTGGCGCTATCTGCTGTGGACCATCCACGCGCTGGCGCTGCTGCTGCCGCTGTATTGGCTGTTGCTGGACGAGAGCCCGCGCTGGCTGCACGCGCAGGGCGACGCCGACCGGACCGCCGCCGTCATACGGAAGGCTGCTCGTTGGAACAAGGTGACCGATCTAGATTTATGTAGTCCTATACATAAAATAGTCCTGTAGCGGTATCTACAACGCCACAAGCGAACAACGTGTCATACTGACGTCACGCAAAATCCTGCATCTCGCAAGCAGAGTTTACCGCGCAACTAGCATGTGTGGCGTAAATAGTGGTCCACCGTTAAGGATTTGATGTACCAGATAATTTACTATATCATATTAAAATATTAACCATTTTTATTACCCAAGGGTTCCGAAAATATATTTTGTTTTGTTTTTTATTTACGAAATTTCTACCTTTTGTTAGAAATTTGGTTGTAGTTTCAACAAAAACCATGATTTTTTCATAATGATTTCTGTTAATTACTGCTGAATACTAGAGCTATCGTGTAAAATTATGGTTTTTTATGTAAATTTAGAGCTTTTGAAGAAAAGGTCAGTTCTTCTCTATTTTAACCCTAATTTTTAACATATCATGCAAATTCAAGAGAGATTTTTGTAAAAAAAAAAGAGATTTTTTTTAAAATTGTAACATGTTATAGTAAATTATCTGGTATATGAAATCCTTAACGGTGGACCACTATTTACGCCACACTCTGTATATACAACGGCCCGACATGAATCAACGGGGAGTTGCCCGCCAGACACGACACCCCGTCTGGTCGGAGGATCCTCCCTTTTCTATGGAGGATGAGTGAGCTCTACACCCTGTTCCTCATACCTGTATAGTCCTCCAGACTGAATTTGAGAAATGGCAACCCATTTCAGCGGAAACTAGCCATCTACGCGAGAGATATTATAATGCACAAGTGTGTGCGCAGACACAGGTGCACTCACTCTCATACTAAAAGAAATAAAATACGTTTATTTGCGGTAAACATGACGCATAAAAAGAACACAAAAAATAACAAGTTGGGGGAAATGCGTCACCTCCACGCAAAACGATAGTCTGATGAAACGGCAATCCGACACGACGGAGAGTAATCAGGCGCAGGACCAACAAATTAACTTGCTTTCCGAGGCACGGGGGTAGGTATCATACCGCCAACTTCCAAACTCCGGGCTTATATACTGAGAAATTCCTTATGGAAAAACCAATAACACTAACAATAATTTCATTTTAAGGTATAATTTGGTGTGGACAAATGTGCGGTCATGCATTTAAAGCGAGGGGAGATTATGGAACCCGTGGGAACCCGTCTCTCGGATTCCACAAACCTTAGAGCCCTCTCCGCATCCGAAACCTATAAGTATTTGGGTATGTCGGAAGCGTTGGGCATCAATGTTACTAACATGAAGCAATCGTTGAAGGAGCGCTTCTTTGGCCGCCTGATAAAAGTATTGAATAGTCTTCTATAGATAGCGCCATCCACGAAGACGCGCCCCACTCTTCTTACTAATCGCTCGTGCATATCGCTAGTTTTTTAGTTTTTTGATACACACTAATTACTCACTAATAAGTAATTACCGTGTATCGACAAAAGTAAAACACTAGCGGAATGTTGCACACTTGTACTGTAAGCGATTAGGAAGAAGAGCGGGGCGCGTCTTCGTGGATGGCGCTATCTGTATCAAGCGGAGACAACGTGCGCGTACGCGCCTTCTTCAACGGTTGATTCGTGCCAGTTTTGATGTAAGTACCTACTCTTTCGGCATACTCAAATGTATGTGTATGTATACGGGATGTGGTCGTGGTGGAGAAGAGCCTCACTCCGCTCTCCTTGTCTAAAGAGAACTGGCGCAAGCCAGTAGTGTTTGACAATAATGATCGCATGGAAATATGCACGGATATCGAGTGTGAGCTTCACGGACGCTTCAGGCCCTACATGGACCCGATCACCGATATAGATCTACTAACGTCCGTAGACTAGCTGCGTTTCGGTGACCTCTTTGGAGAAACCGAAGGTTTTGTCTGTGCAATTATGTAAGAAGTTATGGTGGCGAACAATTACGGGAGATTTACTGTGAAAGAAGGTACGATTGACATCTATCGGGCATGCCACCGGCCGTGAGATTCAATCAGGCATATTATATCCGGGTGTTCTCGCCAAGCTAACGGAGAGTAGGTACTTGTATAGACACAATCTTGCCAGGACAAGCCATCAGCAACTTTGAAATACAGCCTTGTGGAATTGGAGGTGCCGTACTACAGGTTGTGACCGACCCAGTTCTCTAAAATGGAAATATCACAATATTGTACTGGGATCGACCCGTCATCACTGACAAGAATATTGTTGCCAATAAGCCTGATAAAGTGGTGGTGAATCGATCAGAGTGGTGCGCAATGACTGTTGACATAACTGTCCCGCATGATGAGAACCTCGTGAAAGCTGAGAAAGATAAACAAATCAAGTATCTTGACTTGGCTCGCAAGGTTGTCGAAATGTGGGACGCGGACTCAGCGATCATTGTACTGATAGTAGTGACAGCCAATGAATTAATAGCCAAGAGCCTCGAGAGTAAAAATATATAATAAACTAACAGCGCCCCGCGATTTCACCCGCATAAGTGTCTATCCCGTGGGAATATCGAGATAAAAAGTATCCTATGTGTTATTCTGGTGTATAAGTTATATTACTATAAAGGTTCATCAAAATCCGTTCAGTAGTTTTTGCGTGAAAGAGTAACAAACATCCATCCCCCCATTCATCCTCACAAACTTTCGCGTTTAATATTAGTAGGATAGGAAATAGGATAGTAGGAAATAGGATTATCAGAAATAATTAAAGAAGAACAAAAATTTAATAGCTGGACATAGGCCTCTCCTATTGCACGCCATTCAACTAGATTTTCGGCAACTCTCATCCAGCTGCTGCCTGCCATCCTGCGAAGATCGTCACTCCACCTAGCCTGAGGGCGTCCCACCTTACGTTTACCGATTCTCGGTCTCCACTCAAGAACTACGTCTACCCCAACAGTCATCGGTTCTACGGGTAATACAAAACAATACATCTATATCTATCATATAATAAAACAGTAAAAAACTGTGTCTGTACATTCAATATACACACATCAAAAGTGTCTAGGGATCAACATATATTTTTGCAATAACTTTTCTCCTGATTGATATTAATTAAAATTTTCTTTAAGGATTCATCAAATAAAGTGTTTTCGTTTGTCACAGTAACGATAAACCAAGTCACCTTTGCATTAATAAAGAAATTTGCCATTTTCCTAATAAAGGGATTTTTGACATTTGAACCACTAACACAAAAGTTCGAAAAAAAGACTGAAATAACAGTTTTCTTTAA
Organism: Amphipoea lucens; assembly: GCA_947508005.1. Lineage (NCBI taxonomy): Eukaryota > Metazoa > Arthropoda > Insecta > Lepidoptera > Noctuidae > Amphipoea > Amphipoea lucens. Next base: position 245,456 of record OX382368.1, on the reverse strand, counting down.
AATTTTATTGGGTAACTTAAACAATTAATAATCCGTGTTTCTACCGCGAACACTAACAACACAAGAACATCGGTTTGGAATACTCAAAATGAGTTCATCCAAATCACGCTGTGGAATGGCCGCCCATGTTCGTTGCAACAACAAAAAAAGGTCTTCTTGCGACTGGATACCCTCCATATTCGGCAGAGCTCTTCTCTGTAGCATATCCCATGCATGCTCAATCGGGTTCAAGTCTGGCGACTGAGCAGGCCAGGGCAGGACATTGATGTTAGCTGCGGCGAGAGTCTGTCTTACAACTCTTGCGGTGTGCGGTCGTGCATTATCATGCATTAACTGAAATAAGGGACCGATTTGCACTTGTAGAGGAACGATGACGTCTGATACAATCGTCTCAGCATAAATTTGAGCGTTGAGGTTGCCTCTGATCCAAATCAACTCAGTTCTTCCGCCGATCCAAATACCCGCCCATACCATGATGGTTCCACCACTATAAGGATGGACTTCCTGGCAGGATTTTAATCGCTGTTGGCGTCCAGGGGTTCTCCAGTGTCGTATACGTCTTGTATCCGGTCTCATACCAAAACGAGACTCATCAGAAAAGCACACGAAACGCCATTGTTCTTCTGCCCAATTTCTGTGTTCAAGAGCCCATTGATATCGAATCCTACGATTGTGCATTGCTATAGGTGGTACCCGTAGCGGTCTTCGGGAATGAAGGTTCACTTCATGCAAGCGGTTTCTGACTGTTTGGTCGCTAATTAAGTTCCCTGAAGAGTGATGAAGCCTCACGGCTAACATCATGGCGGTTATTGTTGGAGGTCTTCGAGTTAAGATTTGAATGTATCGGTCTTGTCTCCGTGTGGTGCAGCGATACCGTCCTCCATGGCGCTCAGCCACGGTACCAGTGCTTCGGTAACGTGTCCAAAGTCGACTGATAACACTCTGACTTGTATTCAGAGCTAAAGCCACAGTACGTTGCCGGGAACCAGCTTCTATCATTCCCACGGCTCTGAGCATTTCTTCCCTGCTTAAATGACGTCGCCGCTCCATAATAACGTTGGTTTTAATCAGTAGTAGGGAAACAGTAGCACTAATAATGTCTTCAATGCGTTGTATGTTTTTATAGGGAAAATATTGACAGCTGATTTTCATCTTTTACTCGAATTTGATTCACAGTTCCTGATTCAAATTATGAAATGCACCAAAAAGGATCCATATAAATTTATAAAATCATAAATTTATTACAAAGCCACATCTCAATCTCAAGAAATCCGCATAAAAATGCTTGATCCCTAGACACTTTTGATGTGTGTATTACAAAAAAAAAAATAATTGAGGGGGGTTTAGAAACAGTAAAAGGGCACGAATCTAAAAAAAAAATTTGTCTGTGTGTCTGTTTGTTTGTACACGCTAATCTTTGGAACTACTGGACGGATTTGAATCATTTTTTTTTTGTTGTATATGTATTATGTCTGAGCAACATATAGACTATAATTTATCTTGGAAACTTGAACACCTGATGCAGAATCGCAACAGACCAGCTAAAATATAAGAGATACAAAACTGGTACCATAGCAAAAATTGTTCCACGTGATGAGCATTTTCTGCTGAGAGAATAAATTTGAAGATCTAGAACACCTGATGTGGAACTCCAAGAGCCCAGCTACACCACAACACATATAGGAATGACGTCTTAGCAAAAGTTGTTCGGTCTGATGGGCATTTCCTGTTGACTTATAAAAATCGAAGATCAGAAACATCTGATGTGGAAATCAAAGCTATCACTAATTTCACTATAATTATAAAATAACATAATCTGGGAATACCTCCACGCGGTGCAGGCGGTAACAGTTTAGGACTGATTTTCGATGACGATGGTATATCATTGAAAATTTGACTCTACTGGCCAAAACTCCCATTTATTTTTTTATTTTATCGAATAAATATGCCTTCGGGCTTATGTTATTCAAGTGTTTAATTTCCTTAACCATTTATCTTCGTGACACGGTAGCCTACCCGGTAACGCAGGAGAGCAGTCGCTTAGATTTTAATTGATCAGGTATCTTCACGATAAAACTATAACCATGCCTAGAAAGAGGTCAAATCTTTCCAAATGTTCCAAAAGAGCTAAAAGATTGGGGATCATAAGATCCCAAGAATCTACCGAAGAGCGTCAGGAGAGACTTAATGCTGTTCGAGAACATCAAACTGCAACTCGCTCTGTGGAAACCTCTTCGGATCGCGAAGCACGCCTGCGTTCTCAGCGTATTTATGCATCTACATCTAGGTCTCTAGAGACCAGTGAAGAATATGATGCGTGACTGACCGCTGATCGTGAACGTCATGCATTGTCCCGCGAGTCGGAGACGTTCACGGATAGAGACTTGCGCTTGAGTTCCAAGCGTATCTACGAATCGACTTCTAGGTCTCTAGAGACAAGTGGGGAACGTGATGCGCGACTGACCGCTGATCGTGGACGTCACGCATTGTCTCGCGAGTCGGAGATGTTCACAGATAGAGAATTGCGCTTGAGTTCTCAGCGTATTCGCACATCTACTAACAGGTCTTTTAAAACTAGTGATGAACGTGTTGCGCGACTAACTTCTGATCGAGATTATCATACATTGTCCCGAACATGCACACAACAAAATACATATTCATAATCAGTTAGAAAGTGAGAGAGAAAGAATTGCTGGAGTACGGCATGAAGAGACAGAAGAAGAGCGCAACGAACGTTTGAATTCTGATCGACTTCGACATTCTCTGAACAGAATGTCGATATCATCTGAAGAATCAGATGTGTCTCAAGATATAGCCGTAGGGCATGGCGACCTTCCTTGGGTTGATAAGGAACGGAGTGCATTTACGTATACTCCTATGATTGACTACGCCACATATTCCGCCATCGGAGGTATGGTTCAAAATTGTACTTTTTGTGAAGCTGTTAAATGGCAAAAAGAAACAAACGGTATGGTGTTACTCAGGTGGGAAAGTACGTATTGAAATATTACGAAATCCTCCAGAAATATTAAGATCACTGCCTATCGGTGACAATCCACAGTCAAAACATTTCTTGGACAACATCCGTTCGTACAATAATGCCTTTCAAATGACATCTTTTGGTGCGAAATAGATTTCAGAAGGCCCATTTATGCCAACATTCAAAGTGCAAGGCCAAGTTTACTTCATTTTTGCCTGTAAATGACCCCAAGTTTCTCCAAATATATTTCGTACCCAATTATCAAGAAAATATAGTTTATAAAGAAATTTTTTTAAAGTTATTTGCAATTGATTTAGTGTACCCTTGGGATCCGCTGCGGAATTACGGGAAGAAAAGTTTTTTTGTTGTATAGGTATTAAGTCGGCAACATAAAGGCTATAATTTATTTTGGAAAATGAACACCTGATGCAGAACCGCAATATAAGAGATATAAAAATGGCGCCATAGCAAAAATTATTCCACGTGAAGAGCATTTTCTGCTATGAGAATAAATTTGAAGATCTGGAACACCTGTTCTGGAACTCCAAAGCCCAGCGACACCATAACAATGACGTCTTAGCAAAAGTTGTTTAGTCTAATGGGCATTTCCTGTTGACTTACAAAAATGAAAGATCTGGAACGTCTCGAATCGTCTCGCGCATCCCGTTGTTTTCCAGTCCCCGGGCTCTTAGAATTCGACATCAGACGTTTCAGATCTTCGATTTTGACGACCCGGTTGTCGCTGGCATAAGCAACAGGATCCGCGTACGAAGTCGCGGGCAGAAGCTAGTTCATAAATAAATTAAAACAATTTCTATTATATAGGTAAATGCTAATATATTGAGTATTGAGCTCTAGAGCCAACTTTGAAGTAAGGCAAATAATTGCAGGTAATCGTGAACGAGCAGCTGATGAGCAAGCTGAAGGACGACACGAAGGCGGAGACGAAGGAGACTCGGCAGAGCCCGTGGCTGAGCGTGGTGCGCTCGCGCGTGCTCATGTGGCGCCTGGCGGTGTGCGGCTGGTGCTGGGCCGCCACCGCCTTCGTGTACTACGGCCTCACCATCAACTCCGTGGCGCTGTCCGGCAACAAGCACGTCAACTTCGCGCTCAACATGTCCATGGAGATCGCCGCCTCCGTGCTCATCATGATGGCGCTGGAGCGCATCGGTCGCAAGTTGTGCATATTCATTGCGTTCCTGCTCTGCGGGGTCGCATGCGTTTCACCGTTCTTCACAAGTAAACATTAACATAATTATTATTATTGGAGTAAGAGCGTTTACACATGGCGCCGCAACGGCAGCGTTTTTCACCGCCGCAGTATCAAGACTTTTCAAAACTGCGCCATGTGTGAGGGTCCATGCAAATCCAAAGGTGACTAATACAGCGGCACCGCGGCGGCGACGGTGCCGCTGCAGCTACGGCATAATGTGCAAACGATCTAAAAGTAGAATACAACCGAGTCATCCTGGTAATTTTTAGGATTTTGTAGTCTTTTAGTCCGATAAACGCAAACAATCATTATCAACTGGGTATGGACTCCACTAAGGCTTGGCATCTGGCTTATAATGCGCAGCCAGTTCTATACTTTTATCAGTTATTCTTTCGATTATTTTTTGGCTATAAGGTCAAAGAAATGACGGATGGACTATGTACAAGATGATATTATGGTTTAAGAAAGGGCTGACTACCGAGATGACCACATATAGAGAAGTATGGATACAATAGGTATACCCACATGTTGCCCCGACCCCAAATAATTCAATAAGGACAAGGGCAAGAGAATGATGTTTCTATATTTCTTAAGTTATATTTAAAGCTACCATTCCTTTGTGCACAGATCACGACGGCACTTCTCTGGGGCTGTTCTTCGTGGGCAAGCTGGCCATCACGTTCGCGTTCAACTCGCTGTACGTGTTCACTGCCGAGCTGTACCCCACGTTCGCGCGCAGCTCGGCGCTGGCCGCGTGCTCGCTCATCGGCCGCGTCGGATCCGTGCTGGCACCGCAGACGCCGCTGCTGGTCAGTGTGCACTCACGACATCACGAGAGCCTGAATATCTGCTTAGGGCGATAGCACCAGGGTGGCCCGCAAATTCAGTTTTGCACGACTCATAATACGAAGCATTAGAGAGCGCTTTACGTTCGAAAAATTTTTTTGCCTCCTGCAAATGTTCAGTCCATTGTTATACTCCTGCCAGTAGGTACACAGAACCTACTTAATTTATATATACCACTAGCTGACCCGGCGAACTTCGTACCGCCTCAGAATTAAATAATGTGACGAAGTTCAATAACTAATTTGCAGAAAACTAAAAATACATGCTTTTCATGGTGATCGGTTGAACGGTGTTGGCTTGAAACAAAATATATATACGTGGGACACTCAGAAAGCTTTGCGAAAAAAAAATGTTCTACTTATAGTTACCTAAATATTTTTTATTAAATCTTTTCAAAGTACTCTCCACTAGCCTCTATACAGTTTCATGCGTCTGAACCAGTTTTCGAAATACTTTTTCTAGTCCGCCGCAGACACCTCGTTTGCAGCCTGCTCGAACGCTGACAGCGCATCTTCCGGCGACGAATTGTATCCCTTTGAGCATTTTTTTTATTTTCGGGAATAAAAAGAAGTCACACGGTGCTAGGTCAAGGCTGTAAGGAGGGTGACCCAGGAGTTTGACCGGCGTGAGCGCGGTGTGCGAAGGCGCATTGTCGTGATGGACCAGTAGCCAGTAGTGTTTAGTCGCTTGTTGCTCACAACCAGGGTTGGATTTTGTACTATAATTATAGTATTTATACTATAATTTCGCCCTTTGTACTATATACTATCCACATCTAAGTATAGTACGCTAAAATACTATAATTTAAAGTTTGCTCCCGAATAAAAATTTGTCCTAGATTGTTTATTACTTCCACATGACTTCGAACTAATATTCAGTAAAGTGAACCTTACCAAGACTACGATACGAAACAAACTGGCAACACAATCTATACACGGCATTTTATTGTCTTGTGACGGCATCAAAAGCGGTAGGTACAGACGCCAGCACATCAACCTACCCGAAACTGTCATATTTTCCCAATCAACTTTGAACCTTATGCTTTAGTGATAAAGTTGAAAATCTATTAAAGAAATTTGACAGATTGTAGTAGGTTGATGTGCTGGCGTCTGTACATAGCAAAAGTGAGAATTGTACTGATTTTATTCCTACTGAGGATATTATGTTGATGAGATTAAATGCCAAGGATGAAGATAGCACTAATAGTAATATTCAAGAACTGATAAACTTAGAAGAGGAGTAAATTTTGCCTTAACTGGTGTTGATTTTATTTTTAATGACTATTATTTTAAACTAGCGGTCCGCCCCAGCTTCGCACGGGTGCAATTTTTTTTTAGAATTTCCGAAATTTCTTTTCATACAAACCTTGTCCTGGCAACACTGAACGCAACAAAAAATAATTATTGAATTTGTTGCAGTTGTTCGGAAGTTATACGCGTACATATATTTCGGCGATTCATTTTTATTTAAATAGATTAAAAATAGGTTATGTAAAAGTGTACTATATTTTTTTATAAATACTATCCTTTTCATTTTTTTGTCCTATCTTTTTCAACTTACCTAAATCCAACCCTGCTCACAACAGAGAAAACTTCTGCCAAGCATTTGGTAGTATACCATTCAGCGTTGATGTTTCTTTGGTTCCGTAAAGGAATTGACACCAAATTGAAAAAGCTTGCGATCAAAATCTTCCCCCCGCTTCTAGACATCTTCTAGATCGCTTCACTTTGGGAGGCGTTGATTCGTTTGGACACACCCAAACCGTCGACTGGCACTTCGTTTCTGGATCGTATTGATAAATCCAAGACTCATCACCTGTAATGATGTCGTTAACACGCCGAGACGAGCCTGCTTCCAATCAGTTTATCATATCACGGCACCATTCCACCCGGGCCTGCTTGAGCATCCGTGACGTTGTGCGGCACCCAGCTTGACACTATCCACCTCAAGCGAAGACGCACGTGTAGAATTTCGTGAAGGCTTCCCGATCCAACCTGCATTATGTGCTGAATCTCTTGATACGTAACTCGCCTACTGTCTTGGATTAAATTTTTACTGCTAGCACGTTTTCTTCCGTAACAGCTGTCAAAGGGCGACCACTTCTTTCTTCATCCCCCAAAGTTAGTCGACCGCGCATGAATTCGTTATACCAACGATACACGGTTGCCTTAGAAGGGCCTTCATCAATGAATGCTGTTTGAAGTCTATCGTATGATTCGTCCGGTTTCAGTAGAAATCATAAAAAATCATAGCGCGAAAATGTTCCCGGCGCAGATCCATTTTTTAATGAGACACGATAATTTAAATTAGCTCGCAAACAATGTGGAGGGAAATTTTGAAACTGGAACGTACTTAGTTTTACTTACACATAATCATATTTTCAAACAAAATAGATTATAACTGGCCAGTATCTCATACATAAAAACTATGTTTCGCAATACTTTCTGAGTGGCCTGGTATACTTTTCATTCTAAGCCTATCCACTTCATTTTCAGCCACTCTCTCGACTAGAACGCAATTCTGGCATACCAATACGGCTATTATCATTTTGGTGAATGCGCAGTGGTGGCGAAATTCAAATTTTATTACGTTTTTTGCAATTTGCAGGTCAGTGTCAGTCAGGTTGTATCTTGATCAAAATATGATTCGCGACTATAATAGATATGTATTTACAGAATTAGTCATTAGAAGAATATAATATTTATTTCAGAATTATAAATTATAATTTAAGAATTATAGTATCTATGGTTTTTATACGATCAAATGAGCGTTATGAGTCGTGCACTTTTGGATTTTCCAAATTTTTTTTTACGTTTTTATATATTTGCAAGTAGCAGTATTAGCACATTACGTTTTAAGTTTCGCGACCGTATCAAGTTTAACAAGTAGGTACGTGTTTACAGAATTATTTTTATCATCAATACAACTGAGCTTATGATTTTAATGATTATAATTCCGTAAATACATTTGTTACTGTTGCGAATTATATTTTGATTAACGTACAAACTGACCTGAAACTTGCAAAAAATTTAATTTCGCGCGCTTCCTACGCGCATCTTCCTCCAGTCGAAATGTGAGTCGTGACACAATGCAACCAATGTTCCTCACTATAAGTTTTTATTAGAACATGTACGTGCAAGCGCTGCTGTACGGCGTGTGCAGCGGAACAGCAGCGCTGGCTGTGCTGTGCATACCCGAGACGCGCAGCGCGCGCCTGCCGCAGCGCGTGCAGGACGCCGAGCGCCTGCGCGCCGCCGAGCCCGTTCTGCAGCCCGCCCGCACGTGACCCCGGCGTCCCACGTCTCAACGTCTGGGACCAAAAACAGATCATAACATAGGAAACCACGTCCCTACCGGCCTGGTCTGATGACCGCTGCTCCGGAGACACCAGCTGGTGCCCAACCGGTGTCTCTTGCGTTGCTGTTGCGTAACACACTAACAGTAAGAATGGCTTTCATTTTGACAGTTCAACAACATTCATTGCGTTATTTACGTTGTTGCGCAGACAAATTTTTCGAACATAATATGAAGCAGTGGATTAGCAATATCCTTCAAAATGACTCAGATTGAGATTGATAGAGTGTAACGCAATTAGGACGCAGGGGGCATCACGGCAATTCACGTCCAACAATGTCTCACTTGTAGCGTGTCGGAACATAGTTATTTGTACTCTGTTGTGCGACTGATCTCGACGTGGCGTCTACGTTAGGTTAAGGACTCGAACATGCGGTAATGGTAGGAAAAAGGGCAGGCTATATACTTATATGTATAATTATTACTTACATATTTATTTTAGGATCTCCAACAAAAAATATACACTAAACATTATATAGTTAATGGACGACAAAGTATTTGGTAGGTGTAGGTACTCTTTCAATTACAGGAGACCACAGCATGCACAATAAAATAAACAACTATGCTAACAAATTACTTACAAGGAACCCGTTCCTTGTTCAAACGTTAATTATTTTCTAGTACCTACCTACATACTATGTTAGGTACTTACAAATATTTTGTAAACTGTGATAATTGTGTACTTACTGGCAATCAATAAACGTAGTATACCTAAACACAATTGTAAGCATGTTCATATCCGTACCTGCGGTGTTTTCCATGACAACCTCATGCACATGTCAGATAGGGTTGCCAGATAGTCGGGATGCGTCTGGATTGTCCCGAAATTTTATAATAATGATGTTCCGAGTGCCGGGAAAATATGAAATGTCCCGACTATATAACCACTTGACTGCGCATACAGTGCCCCGACCCTCGAAAACTATTAGTATTTTGTGGCCTATGTATAGGCTCCGGTACTAGTAACCATTTTAGTTGTGTCCAAGTGTTAGACCTGTGTGCACGCTAAATTAATTTAAAAAAAGTATAACTTTTTATGCAATTATATATAACGCATCAAAATGCCTTCATGCGCGGTTTAGTGGTGTGGGAAACATTCCAAGTTACAAAAAGGATGGCATAACTTTTCATCGTTAAGTAAAAAAAAAATTTTTTACTAAAACTAACGTAATCAGGCCCAACAGCCACACGCACAATAAAACTTCGCAGATTAAAGTCGTGATTTATTTCGTTTTCTTTAATTTATACCACTTCCATGTTTTCTATCGTTAATTTAATAAAGTCACATAAAATAGGTAGTTGTCATTTATTATTTAAAAACGCAAAGAAACGTTTTTATGACTTGGCAGTACGAAGTACCCAAGTCGAATGACACATGTTGAAAATTAAAAAAAAAAAACTTTTAAAAAGTTTCGTGGCGGGATTTCGCTATGCTTTGCAACATTTTCGATTAAATATGTACTATATACTCTATGCCTGTTTCATTTTCTCGCAATCGAAGTGAAAAGCAGAGTGTATAACTCAGGCATAAACGAGCCATTTTACCCCTCGACTTAACTGGATACAAACGTCTCGGGGTGAAATAGCTTCTTTTATGCATTAGTTGTACAATCTACTATTTGATTTAATCAGATTATGAGCCACCGCAGGGGTCTATTTAAAATGGTGGCTGGGTAAACGAGCACACTCTTGAGTCGCGCGCGTTGATGTCTTTTGGGAAAGTCTCGTTCTTGTATTAGACAATACTAATGCATCTATCCCTTTCTTTCCCTTTGTATGTTTATCGTAAAAAAATTTGGTGTTACTTTTAATAGCTGAAAGTTGATATCGAAAATAATAAAATTAAAATTAATACAATTTTATTCAATACACATACTGTAATAAAATACTTTTCTACTTTCAAAAAAAGGAGAAGGTTCTCAGTTCGTCGGTATTTTTTTATGTATGTTCCTGGATTTTTTTGTTCTGTCTGTCCCCGACCGAGCCCGATCGGTCCAGGATAATTTTTATGTCGTCAGGCACCGCTAGGACCGCTCGTTTATCATTTTTTACAAAGAACAATCGTTAAAACTTTAATTCGAAAAACATACATATATATCAAATTAATTAATTTTAAAAATTAATAATAAGAAGACATCGGCCGATACGCTCTCTAGTGGTTATATTCTATAGAGTCCTGACCAACAGTTTCTTGTATTTTTTTAAGAAAACATAAATTTAATTACCGCGTGTATAATTTATTTACTTCACTCGCCCCGATTGATAATTTGAGTCCCTTGTTTTTGACTTGTAAAGGCTAAAGCAAATTGGGGCAACCCGCGCCGCATTGCTAAAACCGCAAAAGTACGCACACTACAGGCGAGCCGCACCTCACTTTTTTGTATGAAAATGCGTTGCGACTGTAGTGCGCACTTGGCTTTAATTTTGTAACAAGAGGTACTTACCTATCATTACATTCTATCTTTTGCCCATTACAGAAATATTCTTCCGTTATTGATTAAATTAAAATATCGTCAGCAAACAGATTTGACGTGGTAATTAAGCCCGCCAATAAGAAACAACTCACATGACAATAAGTTCACAATCACGTTAAATCACTGCAAACCAAAATAAATTATATTTTTATTCGAAGTCAAAAAATATAGATAGCAAAAATAATATACTTACAAAATATTTTATACAAGATAGTTACGATACCTATGTATATACATCAATCGTTAACATTATGCATAAGAAGTACTGTGCGGAGTTGAGCGTTTACTTATCTACGAGAGCACGACACGAGTACACCGAGTGGCGATGCTGCCCGAACAGCCGTCACATGGCAACACCACGGCAGCGGCACTTGACAGCAAAGTGTTCATTCATCTTGTTCGATATCATCAGTCATTCATTACGGGAACACCCAAATACTCCGAAATATTTTACTCCGAATTTCGATGTTCCGATTTTCAAAAGTCCGAATTTCATAATACCTATGAATCATAATGTCTATTATTAAAAATCACGAAATTAATTTTACCGAAAGTCATAAATGCGACTTGTTTGTTTTCCGATTTACATGTATTCGAAGAATCAAATGCTCGATGGGTTCTCGGTCCGAAAAACGACATTCCGATTTTCAATACTCCGAATTATTTCCGTTACCGTTACCGCACCCGAACTTAACGAACGTAATAGACGACGTAGGATGCGTAGAACGTAATAGGCGACGTAGGATGCGAGCGAAGGGCACCCCGAGGTTCGGTTTGGTTAGGTTACTTTAAACCCTTTACACAGAAATAGGGGCCCCGCGAAGCGGGGCTCCGTCGACATAGGATGCAAGAACGAGCGAAGGGCACCCCGAGGTTCGGTTTGGTTAGGTTACTTTAAACCCTTTACACAGAAATAGGGGTTCTATTGTTGGTTTTGTGCCATCTATATTCTTACAATTGGAAATATGTGTTTATTTGTCTTGCTATTCAGTTTTACAAAGCGTTATTATTTCGGAATTCTAATTAATCGGTATTTTAATAATCGGAATTCGTATTTTTGATGTTTCGAATTATCATTAAGTCGGACTTTTTGTTATTCGATCTATTGAAACTCGGTATTTTGAGAATAGTAATTATAAACGTTAGGGATACTTATTGTAATTTCGGAATTATTAAAATAGGATGAATGATAAATCGGAGTTGTTTTAAAAGGAATTTTGAAATTCGTATTTGTGACTTTCGGAATAAAGTTTTTCGTATTATTGTAGTGTACCCATTCATTACATTACATTGTGCATTGCGCCACACCGCGCGGCAAGTCGTTTATCAACAGTTTGCAATACGTTACAGGGTGTTAAAACAGTACGGGTTAATCAGCATCGCGTCGGATGTACGAGGAACACAATATATAGCAAAATTTGTAAAAATCAGTCTGTATAATACATCAAAATAAAAACTACAAAACACCCTGTATAACACGTGTGGTACTTATATTAATTTATAATTTACCTATTAGCTTAGATGTTATCTAAACTCAGTCTTAAGATTACTATTAAACAACACTAGCTTATCACAAGGACAATTATTACCTCAACTATTCTAAGCCTACCTACGTCACTGCAGGTACGTGACTGCTGCGCTCGCGTGCGGCCATCACTGTCTGTGATGTGATGATGTCTGTCTGCGACTGAATACTGTATAGTGGGAACCACGTCTAGTTAGTTCGTAGCTTGAGCGAGCAACACTGAGGTTAGGCAGGGCAGCTGATGGAGACTAATCAACAACTATCAAATTAAAATGTTCGTACAAACAAATCACAACTATATCATATTCTTTATCAGTCGTATGAAATGGCTATAGGTATATAGCAATTGACTTGTGTGTTAATCTGATCAGCCATCAAGGGCCCTGACTAGACTAGTACCTACATAATATACCTAGCAACATAAAACAAAAACATAATTCTTAATTACGATCTGAAAAAACAGCTTAAACATTTAACACAATGATACTTCATTCTGGAACTAGCGATGTCGACGTGAGCTTCCTACGGCTACGTACAGGCTGTCCACATGCCCATCACGACAGCCGACATCTACGTACAGGCTGTCCACATGCCCATCACGACAGCCGACATCTACGTACAGGCTGTCCACATGCCCATCACGACAGCCGACATCTACGTACAGGCTGTCCACATGCCCATCACGACAGCCGACATCTACGTACAGGCTGTCCACATGCCCATCACGACAGCCGACATCTACGTACAGGCTGTCCACATGCCCATCACGACAGCCGACATCTACGCACAGGCTGTCCACATGCCCATCACGACAGCCGTCATCTACGTACAGGCTGTCCACATGCCCATCACGACAGCCGACATCTACGTACAGGCTGTCCACATGCCCATCACGACAGCCGACATCTACGCACAGGCTGTCCACATGCCCATCACGACAGCCGACATCTACGTACAGGCTGTCCACATGCCCATCACGACAGCCGACATCTACGTACAGGCTGTCCACATGCCCATCACGACAGCCGACATCTACGTACAGGCTGTCCACATGCCCATCACGACAGCCGACATCTACGCATTCTGTACATCAAACTACGACTCTTATTTTTGGTGTGAAAATTCGCTGTTTACGGTAGAGCGCAACTTAACGCACGCAAAACGTAACGGTGCTGGGATCGTAGAAGTATTTAAAACTTGTTTTAGTAAAAATCCTCAAACAAAATTGGAACTTTGACATTCAATATCCCCGTAACCATAAGGTTCCCAGGTATGATGCAATACAACAAATTATCATAATAACGGGAAGGACAAGTGACTCTCGGCTTCGTTAAGGGTATTCTCACACCTGTCACACCAACACACTCGAGTCTCGCAGCGGATCTAGCGTGCGACCGGCGCGGCCGCGGCGTGACGTCACGTACTCTCGGGCTGCTTGATCGGGCGCAGCTCGTGCGCGAGCGCTGGGGGCGCGAGCGGGCGCGGCTGCAGGCGCGCGTACACCAGGCGCAGCGCCGCCAGCGCCGCCAGCGTCAGCGCCGCCGTGCTGCCGAACGTGGCCAGCGGGCCGCGCCGCGCGTACACCGCCGACACGAACACCGGGCCCAGCGCGCGCGACAGGCAGCCCGCACCCGTCAGCACGCCCATCCACACGCCCTGACCGACGATACGATACATATATAGTTATTAACAATTGATGTCGAAAGTCAGCTGTTACAGTTTGTGATAAATTTGTGTAAAGGGGATTGAAGATTTTTATATGGAGACTTTTTTTTGTTACCGGGTGGAAACCTTCAAAAGGCCCCCAACCTCCGAGGGGGGAGGTGGGGGAGTGTGGGATTTTTAACCCACTAAAACTACCCCGGTGATCACCATCAGCACATAAGGGTGGTTCCGGTTCCTCTTAAAATACCAATCCCGGGACCCCCCGTGCAACGCCTGTAAGGCATATCCCTGGGGAGACTAAAGGGGCCTGGCCCTGAGCCTCGCCATGCACGGCAGCACGTGGCCACTGTGCAACCGTCTTCCCTGGGGTCACTTGGTGGGCGGACAGAGTCCCCACTCTGTGCGGCCGCGACCCCAAAGGTCCACCTACCTTGATTGGTAAGCGGGTTTCGTCGTATTAGGCGCCAAGGCGGTTGCCTCCCCGAAGCCTCCTCCGAGCAGGATCAGCCCTCTCCCGATCCCGCAAGGCGGCCTCTTTCTTGACCATCACGATCTCACAGAAGGAGGCTATTTCCGTTCAATTGTCTGTCTCTGCTGGCAACCAAAACCCGGCGCTCGGAAGCCCACGCAGGGCACTCTTCGAGCGTCTGTTGTGCGGAATCCAGGCTGCCTCCGCAGTGGTGGCAATTTGCCGTGGCCTCTCACTTTTATATGGAGCCTGGCATAAGTGCCTACTACCTACTGTCGCCGCCAGCAAGTTCAAAAATAGATATGTCACGTGATCAACTTTGAACGTTAATATCTCGGAAACGTGACACTTTACCGGGTTTGGTCCTATTATGTTTTCTGTTTGCATAGAAGTCAGCTATCCCAAAATATTACACCAAGTCATAAAACACTGATAGAAAGTACTGACACTTACAAGGAACCGCCCTCAGTCGTCACACACATGGCGCTCACTTCTACATTACTGTACTGCTAGGAATGACAGTAGACTGCCTCCTTGGTGCACTGCTCGCAAACGTGACTGCTGAGCAGGATGTTATGAATTTGATTCCCAGCTCGGGCATAGTGATATTATTTTAGTAATCTGGAATCTGGATTCGTGCCCGGTTCATGGTTTATTATCCAGGTAATACAGTAAGTAAGGACACAGGTAAAACACACGAATAGGCAACATGAGCAACTTAAATATATACCTAACCAACAGCTAGGTTGCAAAGTATTATTTGCACCCCAAACTAGACGGTGAGTCTGGCAATAGGCTTGCTCCTATGACTATTGAGTACGGTACTGGCATAGAACAAAAAGACGTGACGGCGAACTCACCTGCGGCCTCGGTCCCAGCACCTTGGAGAATATAGTCTGTATGAGCGTGACGCCGAGCGAGTAGCCCACGGACACGCAAGCGTAGCCGGCCAGGAACTGCGGCAGCGTGAGACCGCGCGACTCGGCGCACCACGGCTGCGTGGCCTGCGGGCAGCCGCCGCCGGCCTCGGTCGCGTTGGCGGGCGCCAGCGGCGGCGGCCCGGGGCCCCACGGGATGCACAGCACCGACGCGAGCCCCGTCAGCAGGAACCCGCCCCACAGCAGCAGAGCCCTGCGACGATACCACCACAGCACATATATCATTATCAGGGAGGACTACCACTGCGGGAGGCCTACGCTTTACCACAATGACAGTCCTGAGCTTTACTCAATGTTGGAAATGTTGTCAATTTTTTTTTTGTTTGATTAAACTGCTCACATACTCAAAAGTACTCAAAACCTCTTAAACCTAGGAGCAAACTGCGCTTGTTCACTTGTTAGCTAGTTTTTTTTTTTTAACCGTGTCCCACAGTTGTGTGCCAATCTCCCGTGAACGCATCTAAGTCATCACCTTTTCACCAGCTTTTCATGACATGGTTCCGCAAAAACTCACCACATGTTTGTGAGTATTTCAACAATGAACTCTATTGCTTAAGCTATAAGGACATTAGAAATCTACGCCAAGAATAAGGTGGAGTGCTGCTACAGCAATACTCATAGCAGAAATGCAAGGACAACCTGCTCGCGTAGAGAATGAGTGGCGACTTCAGCCATGCACACACTCGTGCTGCGTGCCATATACCTGCACGTTATAGGAACATTCTTAATGGATTCTTGTGGCAAAGCTAAACTCAGCTATAGGCTGACCCGATATAGATTACCATCGATCATTCTACACGCAAAGAAGAAGATAGTAAAATGAAAGACATAGTCGTACCGCTCCTCGAAAATCCTGGTGAGTGGGCCGATGGCGGCGAAGGTGAGGCAGGCGAGCACGGCGCCGCCGCTCATGAGCGCGCCCATGTACTCCAGCGCCTGGCGCTTGCTCCACGCGAACTGGTCCATCGTCAGCAGCGTGGCCAGCGTCTCCAGCAGCACGAAGTTGAACACCAGTACGAAGAACGCCGCCACCAGCGTCCAGCTACTCACTAGGTCCGGCTTCAGAGCTTTCAGGGCTTCTTTTTCTGCAATTAACCATTCGATATAAACTTTATTCCTCAACAATATAATCTATCTGCTTACACTAATTCTATACGTATTGGTACTAATCTATCTGCTTATACTAATTCTATACGTATAGGTACTAATCTATCTGCTTATACTAATTCTATACGTATAGGTACTAATCTATCTGCTTATACTAATTCTATACGTATAGGTACTAATCTATCTGCTTATACTAATTCTATACGTATAGGTACTAATCTATCTGCTTATACTAATTCTATGCGTATAGGTACTAATCTATCTGCTTATACTAATTCTATACGTATAGGCACTAATCTATCTGCTTATACTAATTCTATACGTATAGGCACTAATCTATCTGCTTATACTAATTCTATACGTATAGGTACTAATATGAAGCCTGAAGAGTTTGTTTGTTTGAACGCGCTAATGTCTGGAATTACCTACCGGTCAGATTTGATGAAATCTTTTCGCATTTGATAGCCCAATTTTGTATGTACTGTATGTCCCTATTCCGAAGACATTAAAATTATATCTTAAATCTCTTTGCCCTATTCCTTTTTGATGATACATTACTTTTTTAAGCACTAGAAGCCCTAGTGTACAAATTTGACAACTACTTATTAATGAAAAAGAAAAACATAGGGACACAGTATATATCCTTCTTATTCAGTTTATGAAATATCTTTTAAATTGGTACAATATTAGTCTAGAGGAGGAAATAGGCGAGAGCCAAACCTCGTATTACGACTTTTTACTTAGGATTTCTCAAAAGTCTCTCCGACCGCATTGTCACGCTTCCAGTTACAATAATAAAGCGATTGTTTTATAATTATCTATTTATTTAGCAATCGGTAATCGTTCTCCTGATGTATGTTTTGGCAAAAACTCATGGAGAGCTGATTTGAGAGCTCTAATTAGCAGATTCTGTTGAATATAATCCATCAAAACAATTTTTTTCATATCAAAAGTATCATATACTTTTATAATAATAGAATACATTTTTGTTACATGCCTTATAAATAAAGAAAAAACGACTGGACCTAATTCAATTTTCTACTGGAAACAAGTCTGAATATCTCCGAACTTGATGATACTTTGATTTTTTCATAAATAAAATAAAAGTACTAGGTACTTATATATTGCGACGGCGCGCGGCGTTGCGCGCTCGCCCTGGCTGGAGGCCTAAATTTATTGAGGCATCCACAGGCAATCCCGGTTAAGCAAACGACAACCTCATAGGTTGAACTGCGAGATGCAATTTATAAACAAAAAAAAAAGATGCGCTGTCAGTACCAAAATGTAAGAGGGCAAGAGCCCTCTTACATTTTACACTTAAGAAAGTAGTCCATTTTTACACAGAAAATTAAACCGCCGAAAAATCTGAAAAGCAAAAAATAATAAACCTTTTTATTTAACCTTAATAACTAAGATCTTAAACTAATGTAAGTATACCCAAGTAATTTTGAATCGGCGCCAAACAAGCAAATTAATTAATTACGTAAAGCGCATTTTCGCTGGAGATTTCACGTTGCATTGTTAATTTGATTTGGTTATTTAGTGATCTTTGTTCGTAAATTGTTTGGCGCCGACTCAAAATTACTTAGGTATACTTATATTAGTTCAAGAACTTAGTAATTAAGGTTAAATAAAAAGGTTTATTACTTTTTTCTTTTCAGTTTTTTCGGCGGTTTAATTTTTTTGTTACAAAGTTTTTATATTATAATTTTTTTGTGGCTATAGTTTACTAACGCTTAATTTTTTATTACTTTTAAAATAGCTACCTGCCTTGCTTTACCTATTAACTGTTATATAATCCTACTTTAACTATTATTTGTTGTATAATATAAATACTCGTACCTACTTTAATCAATCAGTGAATGAACAATCAATCTGTTTTCTTACCCTTAAAGTTGGATTTTTTTTTCCAAATTTATACGGGACCAACTTCGGGGTACACTTTTTCCAATAAAAAAAGAATTATCAATATCGGACTATTCTGTAAAAAGTTATGCGTGATCGTACATAAAAAAAAATTATATGCGTCGACTTGAGAACCTCCTCTGTTTTTTCATCGGTTAAAAAGCGTGATGTAAGTGCGCGTTTAGGTCACACGTGCTATAAAATAGTATACGACACCTGTGACTAAAGTAGTATTATTACTGCACGGCGTTTAGCACCCTCGCTACACGTCGGGCAGTAATAGACTACGTAAGTCACACGTATCGTCATGTACTATTTGCATTTGATAACCTACCTCTTGAGAAAGGCTATAGGCTATTTAACATCACACTAGGACCCTAAGTAACCAAGCAAAAAGTAAAAAGTCAGAGAGAACTCTCCGTGAAAACGAAGAACGCGCGGCGCGGGGTGGATCGGGGGAACTACACGCGGATGAAGTCGCGGGCAGAAGCTACTATGGAGATTATTGGAATAAGTACTCGATGCCCCACACAACAAGCATACGCACCGTTATCTGTGCCTTGCGCAATCATAGCTTCTCTGGCAGCGATCTTCCTCTCCTTGAAGCACCACGGCAGAAACAGCAGGAAGTTGATGAAGCCGAGCACGGCGTTGATCCAGCCGGCGGCCGTGTACATGTCCAGGCGCAGTGGCGAGGACAGGTCCCCGGGCGGCGCGTAGGGGCCGCCGGGCCCCAGCGGCGCAGCAGCCGCCTGCAGAGCGGGGCCCACCACAAAGCCCAGCACCTGCGCCAGCGACACCACGGCCACAGCGCGCGTGCGCTCGCTCACCAGGGTCGCCGACGACAGGTACGAGCGCGCCACCGCTATGTTCGCTGCGAGCATACGCTTACTCATTAGTCATTCACTCATTTAATGCAGCAGCACCATGTATTAAGGATCAATAACACCAATAGTGGCATTTGGATGAGCGAACTAAAAATTAAGGGTAATACACGTTAATAACCCTTAATTTGTAGTTCGTTCAATGTCCGTACATTTGCATATTGAACGTGAACATTAAAAGGAAAGAAGATCGGTCACCTGAGCTGACTCCGACGAGGAACCTCGCGAACACCATCCAGTACTTGGCGTGGGGGCGCGTGAGGTGCAACTCAGCGTACAGCACGCTGGCCAGCACGAACAACGCCAACGTAGCCAGCAGCGGCGCCCGCGCGGCGCCCGCGCGGTTGGCCCACAGCCCCAGCAGCGGCGAAAACACCAGCTGGCCCAGCGGGTTGGCGCCCACCGCCAGCCCCAGCACCTCCTTCTGAGCGCCCGGCTCTAGCTGGAACATAACAACCAACATACTTCTGAGCGCCCGGCTCTAGCTGGAACATAACAACCAACATACTTCTGAGCGCCCGGCTCTAGCTGGAACATAACAACCAACATACTTCTGAGCGCCCGGCTCTAGCTGGAACATAACAACCAACATACTTCAGTTGCGTTTCTATAAAATAGAGCAGGTATCAGCTCAAGACAAACGATACAAACAATTTTCAGATCTATGTAGGCGGCGTCACTCGAATAGCCAATAGGCCTAGGACAGCATGGCTATTACCTAAGTCGCTATAAGTTTCACAACTTGTACCCAGCGCTAAGTGAACGATTACCCCGTTATTGTTGCAAGTGGCTCGAATAATCATAACTACTACTACTACAGAAGACATAATGTTCATTTAGTTTGCAGTTTCTACAATTATTAGGTGTTCATACTACCGACAATCTCCCTGCATTCTGTGTATCAATATGAAGAGCGACTTGACTCACCACTATTTCATTGGCTCAACTCTCAAGGTACAAACTCTCACAGTACGTACTTATGTAGAAAAGTCTTTATTGAGAAGTGAATCATCTGACATGACTTATTTTGTTTACGTATTATAAACAAAGGGCGATTCAATTCAATAATAATAATTATGAAATGATCAATCGATAGTTTTCAGTTCTGCCGATGTATGATTCAATTGAAATATTTAGTTTATTCGCTAAGTATGATATACCTACTTTGTCGCATTATACATCTTTATCGTTCCAGCTGGTCATATCAAAGAGGTCATCTTCATTTTGTACCGCGTCCTTAGCTGCGCCTAGTGGTCATAGTTCGTGTTTGTTTGGTATATGCGTTATGGACTAGGTGCGTATACTTATAATTGCTACTAGGGTTGCGTACGCATAGTCGGCGAGCACACAGAGCGTCATCGAATGGTGCGCAGCGCACTGCGGTCTGTATGGCGGCGCCCTTCGCCGGGCGACGGACGGCGGCGCGCCGACCTCGTGCCTCTCAATAACGACTATTTTTAGCCTTCAAGCGACGACGACGTCGAGCATGCATCACAGAGTCAAAGAATGCCGTCCACCGAACACGGCCCGCTGGCCGCCCGGCGACCGGCCACCGTCACACTCGCACCATCTCGTCACTGCAGCTCGCTCAACGGCTCAACTGCAATGTTATCACATTCTTGTTTAAGCATGTGTAAATAAGTAGGTAGATATATTGAGAAACTTAAGACAATGGCTCTAGTTTTCTCTGTTAGCGCAAATAAAGATACCGATTTATACAATACTAGCACTTTGCCCGTGACTTCGTCCGCGTGTATTTCGTACTTTCCTCTAAAAATTTCGAAAATTTTTGTTTATGATCTTTATTATTTATTTAGATAAATAAGTATTCGGGACAATTTTAAGTTTACCTACAGATCAAAGGAGTCAGATTTTTCAAATAAACTGTAAGTATCCCCGCTTTTCAACCCCACAGGGGTGGAATTTCGATCGTTTGGGATGTGCTCATAACTTGACTCAAAAACCAATAACCTTTTTCGATTTAATGGAAGGAAGCAGTAAAATCCACCTCTTAAACTTTATTACCCTTTTCCACCTTGGTAGGAGTCGATTTTTGAAAAACCCAAAAACACATTTCACTTTCTTATTTTTTGTTTTAGTAATACCGAGTTTCGAGTTAATCCGACAGCAGAGCCCTGATTCACAACCATACGACAGGCTATCGTATCGAAAACCTGACATTTTGATGATTTGACTTCCCCTCAACAGCAAATAGCTGTTGGAAGAATAGCGGGCGTCTATTTGATTTAACCTGACAAACTTTTCGGGTTTTGGACTTGTGAACAGCGTTGAGAAGACTCCTACGATAACAATGATTAATGTTCGATACGATATGGAAGCATATCGAGTGTTTCTGAATAAGGGGGCTGGTTACATATTTTTCTAACCTATCATTACTTTGTGGGTGACAAAGTAAATAAAAATCCTCTGAGGTGACAAAGTAAATAAAAATCCTAAATCCTCTGAGGTGTTTTTAAAAACTAAAAGTGACAATCTTAATTATTTACTGAGCCACATATTGCCAAGTTTCAAGTTTATTAACCAAATGAATAAGATTTTTCATATAAACTGTATCCCCTCTTTTTACCGACTTCACAAAAAGGAGGAGGTACTATGTTCGGCTGTTTGTATGTTTTTTATTATTATTTTTATTTTGTATGTTTGTTCATCGAATACTCCGCCAATTGTCGATGGATTTTCAAAATTCTTTTTTTGTTCGAAAGTAGATATAGTTCTGAGGTGGTCCCATTGTCACCAAGTTAGGATCTGATGATGGGATCTTAGAGAAATCGAGGGCAACCCTCAAATTTTATAGGCTCACTTATTGTTTTTCGCATATTTTATGAAGTATCATGTTTATTTGCGTATGGTTGTCACCATCTCAGGTAGCTGGGCTGATGATGGAAGGTACAACTCCTTAACAGTAAGAAGTTACTCAAACAGGCAAGGACTGTTTTAGTACATTGTTTGGATGTTTGATAGGGCATTTGTCACATTTGGTCTCATGATCTGATGATCAAACACGAAAACCTAAACCTGCAGACTAACTCTGCAGTCAGGATAGTCTGCAGAGTACCTAACTCCTCGACAACTAACAGCAGATATATCGTGTTTAGGCTCATTGAAAAGGGCTCGATGTGTGGATAAACGTACTGTTAATGAGGAACACCGAAATACATAGAGACCTGATGCTGAAGCCAGGAGCATCAGAAAAAGTACAAACCTTGAAATAACAGCACCGTAGTCGTGTTTGGGCTCATTTTAAACAGGACTAAATTTTAAGTTCAATGCAATTTTGAGTTTTAGTTAAGTCTGGCCTGATGCTGCAGCCAGGATTATCAGCTTCTAGTCTAAAAACATCAGGTCAGGATTTGATGATGGGATCCTGGAGAAATCGAAGAAACTCTTCAAATATTATACGCACACCTATAGCGATTTGGGCATTTTTTATAGTAACTCGTGCACTTGCTCTCGGAAAGCACCATTTGGTGAAGTGGAACTGATGATGAAGACCACAGATGGCCACCGGAACTACTCAATAATATCTAAGTATTTCACGGGTTGCGATTCGATTACTTTAATATGGTTGCTAAGCAACTCATGCTCGTCACAATGTGAATGGTGATATGGAGCTGATGGTGGACCTGGAGAACTCCTCAACAATTAACTTCCCTGCATCGGGAAAAGCAATATTTTGTTTGTAAAAGGCGATGATCACTAGGCTATTGTAACTTAGATAAATTATAAGCAGACCCACTAAAAAGCGTGAAATAAAAACTTTTTAAGAAAAAAAAACCGACTTCCTAAAAAAACACTACAAGGTGAAAAATAACTTTAATTTCGGAAGTCGGTGGCAAAAAACTAAAATACAGATCCAAAGACACCGACTTCCGAAATTAAAGTTATTTTTCACCTTGTAGTGTTTTTTTAGGAAGTCGGTTTTTTTTTATACTCATAGTGGTAGAATTTTGAAAAATCGTCTGGAATGTTTCTATAACTTGACTCAAAGATTATTTATACAAATTTTCCAGTTAATCATGTCACGTAATAAAATCCTCCCCTGTCACCCCTGTGAAATCGACTACCACCATTCTTCACATTGTTAGGGGTACATTTTTGAAAAATCCTTGTAGACTTTATTATTTATTTTGGTTGGCTGGTGGTGAGTTTCGAGTTAATTGGGCCGCGCGTTAAATTCTTCCATACAAAATTTGACACCCCCAATCTCCCTTTGGTAGTTTAAAATTCCAAAAAATTACGAATTTTATAATTTACTTACTTAGATCAGTATTTATGCCAAGTTTCAAGTTCTATACATGTTTTTTTTTTTTTGAGATGTTCAAGCCACTCACTAAAATCCCCTTAAAAATCGAAGTTAGGGGTCAATTTTCGAAAAAAAAGTATTTATACTGAATTTCGAGTTAATCGGACCGCGCGTTAACATTCTTCAATACAAATTTTGAATCCCCCTTTAGGGGGTACGGTAGTTTAGAAAAACAAAAAATGCCAACCTTCATAATTTACTTAGATAAGTATTCGTGGCATGTTTCAAGGTTATAAACTGAAGGAATAAGATTTTTCATACAAACAAAATCCCTCCTTGTCACCCCCTTAAAGGTTGAATTTCCAAAAACCCCTTCTTAGTGCTCCCCTACATTATAAAAGCTATGTGCAAAATTTCACATTCCTAGTTCCAGTAGTTGCGGCTGTGCGTTGATATGTCAGTCAGTCAGTTTCTCCATTTATATACAGAAAAAGTGTGGCGTTAATAGTGGTCCATCGTTAAGGATTCGATATACCACATAATTTACTATAACATATTACAATATTAACCATTTTAATAGTACATTATTTTTTACAAAAATCGCTCTTGAATTTGCATGATTATGTTAAAAAATAGGGTTAAAATAGAGAAGAACTAACTTTTTCTTCAAAAGCTCTAAATTGACATAAGTACTTAAAAAAAACGTAATTTTACTCGATAGCTCTAGTATTCTGCACTAATTAACAGAACTCGAAAATTAAAACATAATGGTTTTTGTTGTAACTAAAACCAATTTTGTAACAAAAGGTAGAAATGTCGTAAATAAAAAACAAAAAAAAGACATTTTCGGAGCCCTTGAGTAAAAATAGTTAATATTGTAATATGTTACAGTAAATTGTCTGGTATATCGAATCCTTAATGGTGGACCACTATTTACGCCACACTCTGTATATAGATAGATAGATGAATGTATATAGCAAGTAAGCGGCGCGGGTGATGTTCCTCGGACGACATTTGCCGCGTTCCGAGTTAGGAATGTAATCGATATAATCGATTTGAGCGTGCTAAACCTAATTTGGTACGGGTTTAAGCACGCTCAAATCGATAATATCTATTACAGTCCTAACTCGGAATGCACCCATTATGACCGGTGCGACGCGACGTCTTGATTGATGCGCGTGCGTCCTCAGAGTCGTGACTGTCCGTGACCGTGGCACCGCGCACCGTGCCGACTGTGCCTGTGCCGAGTGCTCGCTCGTCACGAACGCTGGTGCCGATTCTCTTGTCACAAATGCCTCTAAACTAGACTAAAAATCACCAAAAAATTTATTCCTGTCAAACGACGATTTCCCATTCTAAAATTCACTAATGTGACACAACTTAACTATATTTTAGTTTGACAGCACTAAGATGGCACTAAGTTATTAATTTATTGAAAACTAGCTGTGCCCGCGACTTCGTTCGCGTGGATGACGAAACTTATTAATGAGTTTTTTGTGTATAGGTAGTGCTATTTGTATAGAACGTTATCTATCGAGCATACCGGTATTAACTCACCCATAAACCCCTAAAACAACATCAACATCTAGGTAATCACTTTTCATATTTTTCATACAAAAAGTGAAAAATTCCTTAAAAAACACGTCAAGGCTGCTAACGCGCGCCTGCGGCTCTAAAAAAAATTCACGGGGTAGGGTAAACACCACGTGTCGACGAGACGCAATTGTCAAATTCGATTTTAGTTGTCAAGTGTCAAAATTATTTTTAAATTTAGAGATTTTTTTATGCAGAATAGCAGTAAGATTCTCATAGCAAAAAGTGCGGAATTTTAGTGATAGTTTAGTTCGGTGTACAAGAGAATCGGCACCACTGTCGCTTTCTCGATCTCTAATGTTTTTAACCGACTTCAAAAAAAGGAGGAGGTTATCAATTCGACTGTATTTATTTTTTTTTTTATGTTTGTTACCTCATAACTTGCGACTGGGTGAACCGATTTTCATGATTCTTTTTTTATTTGAAAGCTGGTGCTTCCCGTGTGGTCCCATTGTCACCATTTCAATATCTGATGATGGGATCTTAGAGAAATCGAGGGCAACCCTTAAATTGTATAGGCTCACTTATTGTTTTTCGCATATTTTATGAAGTATCTTGTGTATTTGCGTATGGTTGTCACCATCTCAGGTAGCTGGGCTGATGATGGAAGGTACAACTCCTTAACAGTAAGAAGTTACTCGAACAGGCAAGGACTGTTTTAGTAAATTGTTTTGATGTTTGATAGGGCATTTGCCACATTTGGTCTCATGATCATCAAGTCATGACCTGATGCTGCAGTCAGGATAGTCTGCAGAGTACCTAACTCCTCGACAACTAACAGCAGATATATCGTGTTTAGGCTCATTGAAAAGGGCTCGATGTGTGGATAAACGTACTGTTAATGAGGAACACCGAAATACATAAAGACCTGATGCTGAAGCCAGGAGCATCAGAAAAAGTACCAACCTTGAAATTACAGCAGTAGTTGTGTTTGGGCTCATTTTAAACAGGACTAAATTTTAAGTTCAATGCAATGTTGACATAAGTCTGACCTGATGCTGCAGCCAGGATTATCAGCATCTAGTCTAAAAACATCAGGTCAGGATTTGATGATGAGATCCTGGAGAAATCGAAGGAACTCTTCAAATATTATAGGCACACCTATAGCGATTTGGGTATTTTTTATAGTAACTCGTGCATTTGCTCTCGGAAAGCACTATTTGGTGAAGTGGAACTGATGATGAAGACCACAGATGGCCACCGGAACCACTCAATAATACTTTAATATGGTTGCTAAGCAATTTATGCTCATCACAATGTGAATGGTGATATGGAGCTGATGGTGGACCTGGAGAACTCCTCAACAATTAACTTCACTGCATCGGGAAAAGCAATATTTTGTTTGTAAAAGGCGATGATCACTAGGCTATTGTAACTTAGAAAAAATATTAAGCAGTCCCACTAAAAAGCGTGAAATAAAAACTTTTTAAGAAAAAAAAAAACCGACTTCCAAAAATACACTACAAAGTGAAAAATAACTTTAATTTCGGAAGTCGGTGGCAAAAAACTAAAATACATATCCAAAGACACCGACTTCCGAAATTAAAGTTATTTTTCACTTTGTAGTGTATTTTTGGAAGTCGGTTTTTTTTTTCTTAAAAAGTTTTTATAGTCACCGCGCGTCGCGTGTCGCGCTTGCGCTGTGTCGTATGTTCCACTCGGCTGACTCGGCGACGCGCGACGGTGACGGTGACGGCCCGCAAGCCGCAACACGAGCGATAACACTATAATCACAGCTACTAATGATTCACTCACTCGCTATCAATTAAATTTAAACAAGCTACTTGTTGAAACATTTTCACATTTGCTCCTTGTTACCTTTGTTAACGTAAGTACATAATTTATTACGCATATCATGTAAAATAACTAGGCAGTTTGATAAAGTTGATCACAATATAGATTAATTTTTAATTGCTTTGGCCTTAAGACTAGACTAGACGCCTGGCGGGTTGAGGAAGAACATATATACGAGTAATAGAAGGCAGGCACTGACTTCAACGATTCATGTGACTTACCTATGCAAGTTTATAGTAAGTTATCAACTGACTAAACTAGACTAGAATTGTCTGACTGATCAACTTCTTCAGTCGACTTCCTACGTGTGAGCCACGGATGTCTATGGTGTGAGCTGTACCCACACTTAGGGTATGGGATTTTGGGATGGGGCCACCCTCCATAAAAATTGAATTGTTGGGTCTTTTGAATTTTAAAACGTCGATCGATAAAATTTATTACGAATCCTTCATGCTCTTCTCTGCTTCATCGTTGGTGCGTTTCGAGGAATAAAATTATAATATTTTTATTTCCTTAACGCACATGAACGGTGCGTTTCGAGGAATACTTTTGGTGCGTTTCAAAGTGGTTGCGATTCGAGGAATACTTTTGGTGCGTTTCAAAGTGGTTGCGATTCGAGGCATACTCCCTTTTTGTAGTCACGGTAGCTAGCTACTGCAGGTACTGACATAGTACAGCTTGTGACAAGCTGTTGGGCAGTGGCACAAGCGTAGAAACTAATTCCATTAAGATGCTGGTAGGTGTCTTGTCGACCTTGACGTAGGTACCTACCTACTACCGGCATTCAAAATTAAAAGTCATTTTTAAATTTTGGCTAAGAATCAGCACTTTTCGAACCGTCAAAATTACATAAGACAGTCCCCCAAAACGTCCGCCCTTCACCACTTCCTAGTGCTTTCGCTGGGGAGAAGAAGTGGCGCAACAAACGCCCCAGCAGCACAGCGGTCTGTTCAGTTAGAACAACTTGCTTCTACACAATAGTAGGTTTGCAAAGTAAGTAACTAAGTGACGTAACTGATTCGAAGCATATTGTACAGTACAGTGTTACTACTATTGTTATCGTGTAATATTGTTTTAATAATAAATATTTTAACAGATACGTCACTTCGTGAGATCTTTGTTTTTACTTTGTTCGGAATACATGATCAGACATGATTCGACTTGGAAAATGTATCCCACAAAAACATTTCATGTTAAATGTTGCCATGTAGCTCGCTCTGTCAAAAAGTAATCAGATCTCATGTAGAGCCAAGCTTCTAAATCCACACGCCCTAACTCTACAAGGCCTAACTTCGCAAACTCTACACCTTAGTCAAAATATGTGGCTTGGCCATTTCGCTACACTCACATGAGCGTAAGGTGAAAAACTCTCTAAAATCTAAAGTATAAGAGCTATGCAATTGAAACTTTATAGGTTTAATAAGTCAACCACTGACATCATATCCCGAAAATTTTGTTTATCTGGTATAATCCAAACCCAAGTTATGAAAATTCAAAAATACGACGAAGTGCTTCGAGAAAAGGTAGGTAGTGCCCTTGCGCTTCGCTTGGCTCGTCTTTGCGGGGGCACTGCCGTGCCCCCAGATATGGCCAAGGGTACCATTACCAAAGATTAGGTATTAAGTGAGATTTTAACATTTGAAGATACAACTCTCCAAAACCAAAATATCTACTTACACATGAAATCACATCATAAAGCCGTGTACGCACGAACGAACAAAAACATGGCGAACATGAACATCGAACACTTTGTTCGCACGTGCGTACCACTAACGAACATCAAACACTGTATTCGTCAAAAATGTTCGTGGCGATCCAATTTGATTGTGCTGTGCGGACGGTGTTCGGAGAAAGATGCTAATTCACTGTCCACCACTTCAAACTCAAACTCAAAGCATTTATTTCAATTATTTATATGAGAACGATGTAAAAACGTACCTGCGCGTTAAAAGCGTCCAGAGTACAGCAAATAGTAACAAAACAACAATCCAAAAATAAAATAATTAAAAATAAGCCGAGGTAGCTAAGTGATGACCAGCCTCAACTGACAGCGCCCGTTCACGAACATGACGCATGGATCAGCACCATTCAGCTCAACCACTAAAGAGCTAAAGCTTCCAACGGTGAATCCATGGTTACTGAGGGGTTGAGCGCGAACGAAAGTAGAACTGTGTTCGCAAGCTGTTCGTGTTCGCTTTGGTAATTTACGTCGAACCGAATGTTTCGTGATCAATGTTCGTGTTCACCATGTTTTGTTCGTTCGTGTGTAGTACAATGCGTGTCACGAAAGATGAGACTTGACTCACCACGTCGGTTGAGGTTTGACTCGCGCAGTACGGTATGAGATCTGAGCGCGGGACGGGACCGGCCGTCATAGGGGCGGCGGAAAGAGCGCGAGATGCGGGGTCAAGTCTCATCTTTCGTGGCGCTAACTATACACGGCTTTACGGTCTCTTATGTTACACAAATATTACTTTACTTATTTATTTTATAATTTAACACAAGCAGCATACTTTAGGTAGGTAGGTGGTAGGTATTTACCTACTGTCTTGGAAACTACCTACTTTACCTGTTACTATCTACGCTATTGTTACCAAAGTCAACCAAAATAATCTGAATTTGAAGTCAACAATGACTCGGTGTAATTAGGTATAATTTTTTTTTTTTTTTTATTTGTAATGGGCTTGCTCTTGACTCTAGCCTAGGTCAAAGGTGACAGAGATAAAGTCGACGATGGAGCGAGCTTACCCAGAAGAAGCTTGTTCACTCTCACTTTAAAGAGATTCGGGTTGTATGCGCTCGGAAAAACAGACGCAGGTAGAGAGTTCCACTCTTTTGCTGTGCGCATTATATTTATCTTTCATCGTTTATTCATTAGGCCCGGGAAATATTGAACGTCCTGATACCTAGTTAAAAACGTTTAGGATTGTTACTATAAATTCCGTAACGAAACCGCCTGCTTTGGGTTTAAGAAAACCCATTTTTTCTATAAATGTATGGGCTTGTCTAGCATCAGTGTAGGTTAGGCATACCTACCTAACTGGTCAACTAGAGAACGGCACAAAGCGTTTAAATAACTGCCAACAAACTCGTATTACGTAGAATGGGCCCGCTTCGGTGTAACCCAGGCATAGGTGTAGGTACATAGTGACCTCACGCGCTTTCCCCGAGTGAACGACATCGAGTGAACGACATCGGCTAGTTGAACACCTTGACGGGTTGTCTCACTCGCGTGGTGAGGCTTGTGCGGCGCAGCTCACCTTGTCGAGGTAGGGCCACACGCCGGTCAACACAATGCTGAAGCCCAGCGACATCTGGAACATGGTGAAGTAGATGACGTAGATGCTGCGCCAGCGCTCGCGCCGCTCCTGCGCCGTCTCCAGCAGCGGCGCGCCCGTCGCCGGCGCCGCTTCGTCCTCCTCGCCCGCGGGCTCCCGCCGTACCCGCCCCGCCAGGCCCTTAAACCACTCCATGTCGCAAACAAACACCAGCACTTCTACAGAACCTCACAAGCGATGCAGTGCGGTACGTACAGACTGCTCCCGGAGCCGAGGAGATGCATCTCGCGACTAGTGAGTAGTGCACCGAGTTCGAGACACAAACACGAAGTAAACAAAGAAGCGCTGGTGGCGCAGCGGCGCACGGAGCTGTGTGTTGCGCAAGCGCTCCGCCGCCCGCGTCTCTCGCAACTGACCCCACTTGCGTGATGTCGTTCGTTGGCATCGTTTCCCTCCGCATAATCTCGAGGTTCGCTGTCACCGCGCTGATAGCGTTCATTACGTTGTTAATGTGGCAACAAGCAGCGAGTCTATTTTGTAAATATGGTATGGGCACGTATAGGTCAGGAGGGGGGGGGGGGGGGGGGGGGGGTATACGTACAGTACAAACTACAAGTAACAAGTAAAGTCCGTCTCACGAAAGAAGTCCCGCGGCAATAAGTGGAACTAATTATTTTTATCTAGTTAGTAACATTCCAACTTTGAACAACAACCCTCATATCTCACACACCTTCCTCTATTTAAGATTGTTGATTTTATTAACCAGTGTCTATAATAATATTAGGTACTTATAATCTTTAGGGTAAATAAATAAATAAAGATTTATGATTCCGTTGCATGCACGTGGCGCCGCGTCTGCGAGACTCCTTTCGTGAAATCCGCTCTAGGTATTTAGTACAATCAATACAGAATATGATGTTATTATTATTTTTATGCATACACCTTCAGGGAATGGGTACATGCAATGCCACTTCTGGCCACTAGGTATGTACTTGGCGACCTCAGATTATAGCTTTATCATACACCTTCAGGGAATGGGTACATGCAATGCCACTTCTGGCCACTAGGTATGTACTTGGCGACCTCAGATTATAGCTTTATCATGTTTATGCATACACCTTCAGGGAACGGGTACATGCAATGCCACTTCTGGCCACTAGGTATGTACTTGGCGACCTCAGATTATAGCTTTATCATGTTTATGCATACACCTTCAGGGAACGGGTACATGCAATGCCACTTCTGGCCACTAGGTATGTACTTGGCGACCTCAGATTATAGCTTTATCATGTTTATGCATACACCTTCAGGGAATGGGTACATGCAATGCCACTTCTGGCCACTAGGTATGTACTTGGCGACCTCAGATTATAGCTTTATCATGTTTATGCATACACCTTCAGGGAACGGGTACATGCAATGCCACTTCTGGCCACTAGGTGTGTACTTGGCGACCTCAGATTATAGCTTTATCATGTTTATGCATACACCTTCAGGGAACGGGTACATGCAATGCCACTTCTGGCCACTAGGTGTGTACTTGGCGACCTCAGATTATAGCTTTATCATGTTTATGCATACACCTTCAGGGAACGGGTACATGCAATGCCACTTCTGGCCACTAGGTATGTACTTGGCGACCTCAGATTATAGCTTTATCATGTTTATGCATACACCTTCAGGGAATGGGTACATGCAATGCCACTTCTGGCCACTAGGTATGTACTTGGCGACCTCAGATTATAGCTTTATCATGTTTATGCATACACCTTCAGGGAACGGGTACATGCAATGCCACTTCTGGCCACTAGGTGTGTACTTGGCGACCTCAGATTATAGCTTTATCATGTTTATGCATACACCTTCAGGGAACGGGTACATGCAATGCCACTTCTGGCCACTAGGTATGTACTTGGCGACCTCAGATTATAGCTTTATCATGTTTATAAATCGATACCATCACGTCTGCAGTTTCGCTAACTAATTTCATTTGACCCTGTACACCTACACATACACCTGAGCATTTATTTCAATTAAACCATAATTACAGGCACTTTTGAATTGTCAAGGGGTCGGTCAGTCAGAAAGATGAAGCTAGTTGCCCATTCCAAAGCGTAGGTACCTATGGAGAAGAACGGGCAAGAAACTCCATGGACACTCCTTTAAATCAAAATAATATGGTTACAAAGTCCTGCCCCCTTATTCACAAACACTCGATATGCTTCCGTATCGTATCGAACATTAATCGTTGTTATCGTAGGAGTCTTCTCAATGCTGTTCACAAGTCCAAAACCCGAAAATTTTGTCAGTTTAAATCAAATAGACGCCCGCTATTCTTCCAACAGCTATTTGCTGTTGAGGGGAAGTCAAATCAGGTTATCGAAATGTCAGGTTTTCGATACGATAGCCTGTCGTATGGTTGTGAATCAGGGCTCTGGTTACATCATTCATGTTAAAAATTATACATGTGAGAACGATGCAGAACGTTAAAAGCGTCCATAATGAGAAGATGAGAAAAAAAAACAATTCAAATATTAAATTAAAATAAGCCGTGGCAGCAAAGAGATGACCAGTCCCTACTGACGGCGCCCGTTCACGAACATGACGCATGTAACACATGCGCCACCATCAGCGAGACATTTGAGTGAGCATGACATACTCTCAGCCGCCAGAGCACATTCAAGTCAATGAAAGACGTACCCAGTAAATGGTAGCTTTATAGTATGTACATAGTACTCACACATGTGCTATGCAATTATACAATACTAGGAGATTGAATTTATATAATGCAAAAATAGTATTTTAAAATCTTCAGCAGCTCCAACAGTATATTTTCCAATGCTAATCAATTTATTTGTGCGTCCTTATGGAGCAGGACCAGCATTTGGCCAAGCATTTTTATCAGTGATGTAATCCCCCAATTTATAACATGCCTGGCTGCATAGTGTGCGTTTTATACAAGATTTAAAGAACATGGGTCTGAACGTACCCAGTTTGTAGCAAGTTGAAATTGGTACCATTCGAAAGGTCTTTGAAAACGTAGATATTTTTTGTATGGGAGCAACTTTGTAACTTATGTAGGAAAAAAGATATTCGATGTTGAAAATACCGAAAATCCTTAGTAAAATCGACCCACACACGTTAATTTTTTTTTGATTTTATCCATTAGGTGGGTAGTTCGAACTATTTTGTGCTAGCGTCGGTGTGTCGTCAGTAGTTAGTACCTGTTAGGAACTGATTTTGAGCGCGCGCGCATATCTTAGTTTATTTTATTCTTACTTTTATTTACAACCTCGGCTTTCACAACGGACTTCAGTGTATTACTTAACGATTGGATTATTATTATTACTCATCTGCTTCAAAAAAATGGAAGGTGAACGCCGTATACAGTGTGTTACATGTACAAGATCAGTAATTCGTGACCGAAACCGGCATATACTGACGCGAACCTATTTGGAAGACAATCCAGGCTCCACAGAGTATGTGATGGCACGGATTAACATAAATGAGGTAAGTATAACAATAGCTTTTGATCATCGAGTACACGTTGTCTTTTTGTTCACTCTTTATTAAGTTATTTATTGTTTTAGTGTAACTTGAGGATTTGGTTTTTCTTTTAGATGGCCCTCAATCAACTTCAGGCTATGTGTCATCGTTGTTGGGTAGCTGGAAGACGACAGCAAGCTAGGTTCGAACAAGAACAAAACCAGGAACTTGCAAACCCAGAGCACCCAACGCCTGTTCCAACTTATAGAAGGGTTGCAAATACGGCGCGTCACTGTTTATTTCATGGGTGCATCAATCAAGAACTTCACAGAGTGTCCAGGTTTATAAAAGTATTCTTGTTGGTTAATCATAGCGTGTACGTTCCTGAACATGCACGCGTTTATACACATCACATCAACACAGAAGATTGGAGCTCCCTGTATGATAATGGAGAGACAATATTCACAACAGACCATCTCAAAGATATGATTGATACGTTACGAGATGCATATAAACATAAGACTAATATAGATTTTGACAATGTAAACAACATTTTTCCAGAGGATCTATATTACCTAACTGGCTTAACACACCAACAATTCGAAATCCTTTTGAATGAAACACCGTCTCTTTCAAATCAATGTAGAAGATCAAAAACTGCACTAGGAATATATTTATTAAAACAACGGTCTGGTGAACCAAATACACGTATAGCCTCCCAAATAGGTGTATCTCGTAAAACGATCGGTATTTTGCTTAAAACTGCTAGAAACTGCTTGACCCAAGACTTTGTTGTTCGCCATTTGGGTTTCAATCATATAAGTCGGGATGAAATTATAGCTCACAGCCTTGCAGTGCCATCATCAATATATTCCAACCCTTTAAACCCAGTGGCTATAACTATTTGTGATGGTTCGTATATATACGTACAGAAAAGTAAAAACTTTTTATTTCAAAAAAAGTCTTACAGCTTACACAAGTATAAAAACTTGTTAAAACCCTTTGTGATTACTTGCCCAGATGGCTATATTATAGATATATGTGGACCATACGCTGCAACAAAGACTGATGCCCAAATCATGACTGAGATTATGAATGATCAAACGTCCCCAGTGCATATAACGTTACAAACAGATGACGTTTTTATATTAGATCGAGGTTTTAGAGACTCTATGCCAGATATAGAAAGTGCTGGCTATGTTGCCCATATGCCACCAAGTAAAGATAGGCATGCCACACAGCTTACAGATATTCAAGCCAATAAATCTCGAGAAATCACCATAGTGCGTTGGGTCATTGAAGCAATAAACGTATGGTTCAAAAGGGACTACTTACAAAATATTTAGGCATACAGTTATCAATAAAACACTCCCTCACTTATTTGAAGACTTCCGTATTGCGGGAGCCCTTATAAATGCATTTAGGCAGCGTCTGACAGATAATGAGCATGCCCACGCTTTTATCAATATAATAGCGCAAAGAAGAAGTGAACCCAACAGACTGGGCAATTATGTAGTCGCAGAACATATGAACAGACAGCGGGCGGTGTTCACAACAATGACGGCTACGTCAATACCATTTCCACAATTGACAGAAGAAGACGTCATTCTACTCAGTTTGGGCACATACCATTTAAAGCTCGCTAGATCATATGTTGCCGAGCATTTGCGAGGTGGAGATGGTATATATAATATTGAGGTATCTTCGAGCCGTAGCCCTAGTATGTCGCAGCATGGGCTAGTTACCGAAAACTGCTCGTTAATTAGAGGCCGCATATTATCGAGGCACGTGTCTAATAAAATATATTACACATATATTTTAATCAATGTTAATGTCCAGGGCAGAAAAGCCATCGAAGCGTATTATTGCTCCTGCATGACGGGTATGAGAACTCTAGGTGCTTGTGCCCATACTATTAGCATAATATGGTACTTAGGTGTTGGCAGGCACCTAGATAACTTCGTAGGTCCGGCAAGTGCCTGGGATGATATAATCATTGAAAGTACCAATACAATTTAATAAAACTGTGCTATTTAAGATTGATAGTTCTTATTTAATATTTTTTCTGTACCAAAAACCAACGATAGGAAGCTATATCGCTCTCTAAAGACAGAAAAAATGACTGGTTACCTATTTATTTAGTCCAAAAAGCAGAAAAGATGCGATTATTGGCAATTAAAAATGTTACAAAGAAGTTATCATAACTTCGGTCTTTCATTCATTCATTCATTCGTTCACTTATTTTCGAGTTACTCAATTAGGCCTCTTCTAAATTACACCTAGTCTAAAATGCTACAAAGTGGGTACGGGTTCCATACAAAATTACCCATTGTTCTTTCTTTTCATTCAGTTCAAGTATGTGGGTAGGTATTTTATTGTAACATTTTAAACAGTAGCCCATGAAAGATTTATTTATTTATTTATTTATTAACCCAACATCACTATCATGACAGGAATTTCCTAATTCAATAGTGTGGCCATAGTTACAGCAGTTTCATCATTTACTACTCGTATAACATATTTTATACATCGTGGTTTTTGTGAACTCACTCAGAGAACAAGTAAAAATATCTATGCTGTCTGCTACGTCATTGAGTATACGCAAGGTACGCGTTATAGGGGCTTTACTCAGTAGATTGGTCCTACTACTGGGCACCGCCAATAGCCGTGGCTGTCGCCTTCGCAATACATAATTGTCGGGCACACACAGGTTTATTTCTTTTAATATACCTGGGTTTGAAGTCTTGCCACGTAATAATTTAAAAATATAGGTAGCAAGAGCCATGTCCCTCCTTGTTTCCAATTTATTGTATCCCACCATGCCTATAACCAACAAAGTTGGATACATCAATGGATAAAATGGATATACACCATACCACCTTAGGTACAGAAACCTAGTAAATTTATTTTGTATACGCTCCAGCATGAGACTATATTTAGCTTCATGCGGAGCCCATATGATTGCGTTACATTCGAGCTGACTTCCTACCAATGCATTGTACAAAGAAGTTAGCGCAGCGATGCTTGTAAAACCCTCTGCTCTTCTTAGGACGAAACCTAGGCTCCTATAGGCTTTTTTACAAACATTTACGATGTGATTACGAAATGTCAGGTCCGAGTCAAGGCGCACTCCTAAATCCCTCACCGTTTCCGTTCTTTTTAATACCGTGTTGTCCACTCTATAGTCATACTTCTTGGGCACTTTCATCCTACTAAAAGTTATTACCGAACACTTTGACGTATTAAACACCAACTTGATGAGTCTACTTTAGCCAGCCTGAAACCTGGTTGAACTAATTGGTCCCTATTTCTAGTGATATAATTGTGTCTTTCACCTCTTTTACTAATAAGATGTAGGTTTTTCCTTACGTACATGATATTTTCATATATATATTGACAAGGTACCGTCATGATGTTAATATCTTTAAACAGTTTCCTTAGGGAGTCACGCCTGCGGAGATTATATATGGCTCTGATGGCTCTTTTCTGCAGAATAAAAATAGACTCGATGTCTGCAGCCCGTCCCCATAGTAAAATACCGTACGACATTATACTATGAAAGTAACTAAAATAGACTATTCTCGCCGTATCAACATCCGTGAATTGACGGATTTTTCTCACAGCATATGTTGCTGAACTTAGCCGTCCTGCAAGGGATGTTAAATGAGGACCCCATTGAAGCCTTGAGTCGAGCGTGATCCGTAGGAAAACAATAGCAGTAAAGCGCTTAGGCATCCAGAACTACGGCATTAAATTCCTATCCGACAGCCTATCTGTGCTCAAAGCTTTAGAGATAAAACAAACTAACAACAAGCTAATTTTTGAG
Source organism: Amphipoea lucens (assembly GCA_947508005.1). Taxonomy (NCBI): domain Eukaryota; kingdom Metazoa; phylum Arthropoda; class Insecta; order Lepidoptera; family Noctuidae; genus Amphipoea; species Amphipoea lucens. The sequence goes on along the minus strand of OX382368.1, from coordinate 207,855 downwards.
TGCCATTTAGCCCTGGAGAGTATATTGACGTTCAATCGAATTACCCTCCAGTGTATCAAAGGGCATAGTGGATCCTTGGGCAATGATGCTGCAGATGAACTTGCGAAGAGAGGCTCTGACATGAAGGTGCTAGGCCCGTACCCACTTCTCCCTCTGCCTTTGTCACAATTTCGTGCATGGATTCGCCAAAGATCGACCGAACTCCATAACAACAGATGGTCACGGGTAACAGACTGTAGACAGTCAAAATTGGTTTTACCAATGGTACACCCGCGATTAACCAAAAAACTTCTTAGCCTAAGTAGAAATAACCTCAGAATAATAATAGGTACAATTACGGGCCATAACCCTCTTAACAAACATCTTTTAACATAAGCGCCACGGACAGCCCCCTTTGCAGGGGCTACCTTGACGCCAAGGAATCAGCCGCCCACGTCATCCTGGAATGCCAGGCTGTGGCTTCTCAACGTAAAGAAATCCTCGGAACGGTGAGGTTGCTCCGTGAAGCCTGCGAAGCTCCCAGGAAGCTTCTGTGTTTCTGGATGGAGCTAGGCTGGCTTTGTTAGCCAGAATCCCCACGCACAACGGACCAAATGGGAGTCTAAGTGCGGAAAAGGGAGCCCAATCATCATCATCATCATCGAGTATTACTGTAGCGGCCGTGTGTTGCAAGCAAGATAGTCCTTACCATAGATATATGAATGAAGGTCCTTACGGTGTATAGATGTTCGTTTCTCCCATGGTACTTACATAACATTGATAAATGTAGACCATATCTATTTACTTTACACATTGCCGGTGAACCAGCAGGTATTCTATACAATCCCTAGGAAATGTATACATTACCTAGGCAAAGTACGTAACGGACAATAGTATTCATAATATTTCATACATTGCCTGGACGCCTCAGGTATTCTGTACATTGCCTAGGTATTGTATAGTATACCTGAATTAGGTATACAGATTGCCGGTAACATTACACGTTTAGTTTGGATGACAATGCATGGTTAGCTGTATGATGTTATTCTAAATCCAACATGGCGGACTAGTTATTTTTAATGCACTCCTACAATATGGGTATCAAATGAAAGGACTTGCTGAGAATAACTTGACAAATAAAGTGAAGTCACTTAAAATTCAATATGGCGGACTAAGTTTTTTATGCTTTTCTACAATGTGAGTACCTATCAAATGAAAGAACTTGCTGAGAATACAAATGCGAGCTTTAACTCCGTTGCTCCAATCCGTCTGAAATTTTGGTGTAGGTACTGGGGTTTTTGGAGTCCGCGATTATGATATTGAGGTCGAATTGTTCGAGTCTGTAGCATCGGTTGGTTAACTTTGACTTGTGTAATTTGGCGAGATAGGCGTTAACAGCATTGGTTGGTAACCTGTCTAGTAGAAGGATAAATCCAAAATCAAAACCGGAACTGTGTTTCGTAAGCCACAAGCTTCAAGCTGAAAAAAGTGGCGCATTCCTCCAAACACCCAAGTCAAAGTGAGGCCGTGCCTATTAATTATTCTGTGGCCGTGCCGAGGACTGAGTGGCATCAGGGTGTAACATGATGTCGTGAACGTACTGCCTCAGGGCACCGGGGCGAACCCTGTTGTATAGAAGGTCTCCTTATTGAAGAGCTAGACTGTTCGAAATTAACCGGCAAACGGCCTTGCAGCAATGATGCATTGAATGAGATGAACAGACTATGAAACTTAAAAAATAAATTAAAAGTAAAAAACTATTTTAAAAACAAGCTTTTGGCTGTACGGAACCTCCATCACTTTTAAACATTTCACTTGACGGTGTTTGAATGTCAACAGCTGTTGTGAGTTCTTTTGTGTAATTATTAACACATTATTTTCATTTTTTAAATCTGTTATACAACACATAATTCAATAAATGTGTTATACCAGCATTCGTAACGATTCAAGTTCAGTAACTGCAATATAATAGAATAGAATAGAATACTCTTAACTGCGACTAATCGATTAAGCATGCTATTACAGATATTATGTTACTTTTCAGTAAATAAGTACTTAGCTTTTATTCGGCGAATTTGCTCTAATATAGTAATTATGAGTAGCAGCCATGTAGTAGCTTCTTAAACATGAAACTTAGGAATCGACATCTCTAATAGCGCTATTACTGCACTCACATGTGGTATAAACGAGAAATGGCAGCTACTATATGATCATTTAATAAATGCGCTATAAGAATATCGAGTAAACGTTTATTCGACATGGTTAAAGCACTTAAATGAATGAATGAATTGCACCGATCCCAGCATGGTTAAACCAGACTCGATTAATCGAATGAACCCCAATATTCGCACTAGATCCTGTAGCCTCATGTTCATGGTGCTACAGCGACCATTGCATATCAAGGAATAGACCAGGGGGCGCGGTAATGGTAGGGAAGACGTGCCCGAAGGATAGGTAAGGATTTAAGAGCCTACCCGATATGCATCCTAGAGCAAGCATTGGACTAGTGGAGAGATGGGTAATTATATCTATGGATGGGCATCTTTTAACGACCTTGCCGCCAGGTTGGTTAAGGTCGAGCTTCATCTTTGAGTCTTTTGGCGGGGTTCTACAGCTTTCTCGGTTCTTTTGTATGTCGTTGCTCTGCTTTGTTGTGTTAGATGTTGCTGTTTTCAATGTCATCGTCAGAGGTTTCGCTAGTATTCATTTCCGGTATTTTTTCTTTGTTCTTCGTCCCATTTTAGGCGTAAAGATAATATGGTCGTCTGTTGATCTATTGTTTAAAAAGGCCGTTTGGTAGTTGCCTAATTCCGTTATTATCTCAGTGTGGTTACTACGTAGCTACTACTCAACGTTTATTCGATCTGTAGTCGAATAATTCATTCATTATTCGACTGTTTTACTAGTTGGGTAGTGCCGTAACGTAAAGAAAAAGCACGCGTTTTTAATACACTGCATTATGGACCTAAAAGCGGTTCATTAAGAGCCAGTTTACGAGCAAGTGTGTTGAAATAGTACATTATGATACATGTGTGCTATGTTGATCATTAAACTCGAGGCGGTATTATTCGCGTGAGCCGCAGGCGAGCGCGATAAGGAAGCTGAGAGTATAATGATCAATGCACACGCGTTTCATACGACGTTTTTCAACACACTTGCGAGGAAAAAAACAGACTATTGTTAAATATTAACTTGTATGAAAAATGGCGCGCTGGGTTTGTTTTTCGGCGCGCCGCCGTGCTAGCGTGCGCGCGCAGGTGGACTCGTTTTCATTAGCCGTCTCCCGTCGGATTATTCCCAATAGTCCCCTCTAGCCCTGTCCTCTGGGGTGACAGCTGAGAATTGTCTTCCCAGTTGTCACCGGGGTGACAATTTGTGGCGACTGTTCCCTTTGAAAACTGACTAGAGGGGACAAATGGGAAGCCTGATTCTCAGTTGTCACCGGGGGGGGTTACATTTGTTACGATTCCTTCCTTCCTAATATTTTTCTAATGTTGTAAGCGTGTTAATTATTACATAAAAAATAAAAAAGCTGGGAAGGCAGGAATCGTAGCAAATGTCACCAACCCTCCGGTGACAACTGAGACACAGACTTTCAGTTTTCAAAGGGAACAGTCGGCACAAATTGTCACCCCCGTGACAACTGGGAAGACAATTCCCAGCTGTCACCCCGGAGGACAGGGCTAGAGGGGACTATTGGGAATAATCCCTCCCGACGTGAGGACGCTTGGATCAAAATATTTCCTGCAACTTATATTAAACTTAAAGGGCCAATATATATTATTATTTTAGTTTTTAGAGGTTTTTTTTTGAGTCGGGGGGTTTTTTAAATTTTTAATTTAACTTTTATTTCTTGCTTTTTTAAACTGTATAATATTATACTACTAGTAAACATGCTATACGATCGACACGTGACTCGCGGAAATCTGCGCAGCTGTACGTATTTTTTTACCACAGTGAAGCGAAGCTAGTTAGGTACCTACTCGTGGTCGTTGGCGTTCATTCCATCATCCTTCCTTCGTTGTTTAATTCATTCCTCTGTGAATTCGCCATATTTCGTGGTGACGGCCATCTTGGATTTGAAATTTGTAATAGTGTATATTGTATTCGGAAACCCTGACGGAAAATTTAAGTACGTGTGCGCTGGAGAGAACATTTTGTATGAAATGCGTGCATTCGGGGTCTCCGAATCTGAATTCCGAAACTGAATTCCGAATCAGGAAACCGGACGTATGCGGCCTGCCTTATACGGCACTCCACGATTTTGTTTTTATTAAATACGGCATACGGCAGTCCCCTCATTGCCGTATCACAAAATACGGCAATTTACTATAGGTGAAACGAAACGTTTTTCACTAGCGTAAAGGATAAAACGAAACGTACACAGGTAATTTTATGAGCACAGCCGGGAAAATCCCGATTACAACAAACATGAAGTTGTAATTTTAACGCAAAAGTGGTATCTCTTGCGCCTTGGTTAATAATAAATGAAAAGGCTGCAATTTGCAAATGACACCACGTTGTACGCGTATGTTCTAATAACGTAACTGTTTCACCTACGAGTACCACCTACTTATTAGTACACTTGGGAGCAAATAAATCGAGCCACTTGCTTTTTTTTTTCATGTATAATGGTTATTATTTTTGGTATTATGGAACGTATCAAATTGAAAACATATATCGCCTAAGAGCTTATTTAATAACCTTTACAATGAAGTTAAAGTATTGAATGATAACCTTATTTAATGACTAGCTGCACCCCGTGGTTTCGCCCGCGTTAATGTCGATCCCGTGGGAATATCGGGATAAAAACTATCCTATGTCCTTTTCCGGGACTCGAACTATTTCTATACCAAATTTCATCTTAATCGGTTCAGCGGTTTAAGCGTGAAGAAGTAACTAACATATAAACGCACACACACACTCACACACTTTCGCCTTTATAATATTAATGTGAAGTGTGATAAATTATTGGCTCTGAAAGAAAAACGGTAATTTCAATAGAAAATTGCAGGGTTAAAACAGTCCAGAAAATCTATTGAAATCAGGGCGCGGGGAGGGGGTCAATACAAGATATTAAGAATAAGTTTATACCATAATTTTGTGTTAAATTGTTTTTTCTGGACTGTTTTAACCCTACAATTTTCTATCAAAATTACAGTTTTCCTTTACGAGCCAATAATTTATCATTAAATAAGGTAATCATTCAATAATTTACCCTCATTGTAAAGGTTATTAAATAAGCTCTTAGGCGATATGTTTTGGATTTATACGTTCCATAATACCAAAAATAATAACCATTATACGTGAAAAAAGGAAGTGGCTCGATTTATTTGCTCCCAAGTGTAATATGTGCCTACGAGTGCGACAAAATGAGAAGCCAGGACATGTATGCTCTAGATAAACATGAATCTGAGGTTGAGGAATATACATTTTTTATTGAATACCTACGGCAATTTAGTATTTTTCCCAAATCCGGCAAACCCTGACTGTGAGTGTGACATACGGCAGCTCAGATTTTTACAATAGCAATATTCCTGTAGTTATTATTAGTTATATATTCCTTTCCTTGCAACACAGTCTCCAGTTCTACCAAGTTCTGCGAGGAATTTTCTACACTAACACCACTACATTGCTGGCTGACTGATAGTGATTTAGTGATTCAGTTTTCTTCAGCAAGTTTAAGAAAATTACACTTGTCTTTAAATAACCATGAATGTCTCACGACCTATTGTATCCAGGCTATTCCAGCAATCTGGTAAGTTGATTAAACTGCGCCATTCGAATTCTATATTTGAGTGTGGATCGATATTTATTATTTTTTGCAAACACGGTTACCTACAGATACGCTTTTGTTTTATTTAATTAAAGTTTCTTGTTTTTGTGAAAGCCTTAGATTTAATGTAAATTGGTGTGTGGTTAAATGTATAGATTTTTTAAAGTTTATCATTACATAACATCTGCAGAGATAACCTAACTCTGCCAGCCAAGACAAAGTACTTAATTTTCCCTATGTACCTAATGGTAATATTTTATTGTTTGAAGAATGAAATAGTACGTAACTGCTGGTTACTTTTTAGGAAACGAAAAACACTCATAGAGGTAAATTATATTTTTATAATTGAACAATTTAGACAAATACTAGACATACACACAGTGCACACACAATAAAAATGTATAAAATAAAAATTAATAGTTAAAAAAAATTAAAAACACGACTGCCCTGCCAAAAACGAACTAAAAAGTAAAAAACAAGTTGTATTCCCTGACTAAACAGATAATTAAAATTGTCAATGCAGACGGGGGACCATTCTGTGTGTGTGTGTTATTTTATACATTTTAGTGACAAGCTTTATTGATAGAAGGTTGACACAGACGTGCAAACACGCATCTATGATACAAGAAATGGTGTTGCATTAATCTTAACCAATATGTATGTTTTTTTTTTTTTTTTTACTAACCTGAGTATGTTACTCGTGTGACGGTGTGATGCTGAGAGAATTCTATAAACTCAATCATCTACAAAACCATTCACTCATTTAGACATTCTCAGTCTTACTAAAGTCTGATTAAATCGTTTGCACAGCCAAAGATGAAATGGTTGTTTTGCACGTACACCATACCTAAGTAAAACTGGTGCCCATAAATAATATATATTTGGAATGTGCTCACCAAGGCCTTCAATTTGATACCCATATTGTAATCATCATAATCAGCCTATAATGTACCCACTGCTGGGACACAGGCCTCCTCTCAGTGAGATGGAGTGGGCCGTAATCCACCACGCGGGCCCATATTGTAATAATTGAAAAAAAATTTTACCACTTCAAAATGGAGCCATACTGATGCCATATTGAATTTTTTCAAAAAACAAAAAATATTGCCAGTGTCACCCGGGATGATGTAAGGATTCTAACGATACCCCATACATCCAAATCTGTTCAGGCATTTAAAAGTTATGGTGGAATAAAGAAACTCACATACATCAACCCTGAATACATTACCCTCCTTTTTGGGCAGTTGTGTAAAAAAAAACAAATACAATCAAGGAAAACAATGTTAAGCAATCAATCGAATCAATCAACTCAGCCTACTGCAGTCCACTGCTGGACATAGGCCTTTCCTGAGCGGCACAAAACACCTTGTCCTCCGAATCCAGTCTGTCCCAGCCACCTTGTTAAACTATGATAGCTGCAAAAGTTAGAGTGTAGGTTGGGAGGGGTAGGTTGATCTAAGTATTTAATAAAAAAGAAAAGAAAAACAATATCATAATAAATTACGAAATGAGTAGTGCCGTGTGTGAATATATCATCTGTTGTATCTTGTATTGGAAGTGAATGTGTGAAATTTTAGCCAAACTTTTCCTTTCATTTCCGGTAACAGAATATGTTGAGATTTTTATTTATTCTATTATATCATGTAGGTAAAATTACTTTTTTTATATTAGATGAAATTAATTAAATAATAGTGCAAGGTTTGGACAACAATTGTTCAAAACATGATAACTTGACCCATAACAACAGTGCTTGAGTCACATTAATAAAAAATACATAAATAAAGTATGTGTTGTGCTGTGGTGTTGCAGTGCGGCGCTACCACAACGAGCACTTCAAGGCGCCCACCATGGACGAGCTGCCGGTGCCGCGCGGCTCGTGGCAGGCGCACCACGACGCGCAGCAGCGCCGCTACAACCTGGCGCTGCTGTTCGGAGTCGCCTTCACCGTTGGCAGCTTAGTTGTTGTATGTATATATTTGTTTGACATCACCCTCTGATGGAGTGCTTCTGTGGGCCTATACTCATACAATGAAAGTATTGTTGTTTTGTTACACGTTTAATTTGACAATCATCATCATCTGCCTGGCCTTGTCCCGTGTTATTTGAGGGCGGCGCAACTCTTATTTGACATAATAATTATTAAAAATTATAATTAATTTTTAATATGAACATAAATCATTATAATGTGTAAACATATCAAGCAGATGTTCCATGACTGTAGGGAAGTATTTCAGTTTATTAAAAAAAAAACATTGTACTCCAATTTGACAACTTGAAGCCATGAGAAAGGGTCTCGCCAGGTTTCCATATGAAATCTGCACTGGCGTCTTTTTTGACATTGGTGCCTTTAATATGTTGCTAGTAGTTTAAAATAATTTTTGGCCAATTATCAAACCCCTAACTCCATTCGTTTTTTGAAAATGAGGGTTGCAACCCCTAACTTCAAAATTATTTCTCTACGAAACTATGATAGATATTCGCATGAAACCAACGCGACATGAAAGCTCTTAATTAGCTTTACATTACATATATTTTTTTAATTGTTTTTTAAATAACTATAGGGCTGCAAAAAAAATATTGAAAAAAATAGGGGTGGTTTTTAGTAGCTATTTCTTGAGGTACACCGACCAAAAAAAAACCGTATAATCAGTACGTATCCAACTATAATATATAATAACTAGCTGCGCCCCGCGGTTTCACCCGCGTAAATGTCGATCCCGTGGGAATATCGGGATAAAAACTATCCTATGTCCTTTCCCGGGACTCAAACTATCTCTATACCAAATTTCATCGAAATCGGTCCAGCCGTTTTCATGTTATGTCGTGACAACGGAAAACGGGTTTCATTTTTATATATATAGATTACATAGATGTGAGATAGGTGGAACATATTCAAAAAAATAAAAATTTTATGTAAGTGGACACATATTGAATTCTAGCCACTTAATAGAGGTCAGTGATTCTAGCTAATTCAATAAAAGTCACCTAAATTAAAATTAAAACAGCATTTTCCATGAAATATTAATCTTTTATTTTCCATATAAAAATATTGAAATAATTTAATCTTCGTTACTATTTTCTTGATAGTTGTAAGTAGTGATATTTGTAACATCAAATATATGTGTTAATATTTCAGCGGGCCTTTTGATCTTCGATTTGTAACGGCCATGTGACAAATAATAAATTATTGAAGCTACATGTGAGCAACAACCTATAGTCCTATTTCCATTAGCACAATCACAGGTGTATCTCTTTATGCCCTTATAGTTATTCATATTTGGTTCGTATTCAATAAAACATTGATATGTCTTGCTATTGATGTGTCGAGAACGAACTTTCATCCTTATTATACACTTGGGAGCAAATAAATCGAGCCACTTGCTTTTTTTTGCACGTATAATGGTTATTATTTTTGGTATTATGGAACGTATCAAATCGAAACATATATCGCCTAAGAGCTTATTTAATAATCTTTACAATGAGGGTAAATTTTTGAATGATAACCTTATTTAGTGATAAATTATTGGCTCTGAAAGAAAAACGGTAATTTTGATAGAAAATTGTAGGGTTAAAACAGTCCAGAAAATCTATCGAAATCAGGGCAAGGGGGGGGTAATACAAGATATTAAGAATAAGTTTATACCATAATTTTGTTTTTAATTGTTTTTTTCTGGACTGACAATTTTCTATCAAAATTACCGTTTTTCTTTCAGAGCCAATAATTTATCATTAAATAAGGTTATCATTCAATAATTTACCCTCATTGTAAAGATTATTAAATAAGCTCTTAGGCGATATATGTTTCGATTTGATACGTTCCATAATACCAAAAATAATAACCATTATACGTGAAAAAAGGAAGTGGCTCGATTTATTTGCTCCCAAGTGTATAATCATTTTCTTTTAAGTATTCAATATTAATATTGTTGTCACTATCCAGCAGCTCAGCGAGGTAACATACCGCTTGTGACATTTGATATGTTTCTGTAAAGAGTATTTTGAGGTCTTTTTCGGTTAATTCTGGAAAATCTATGAGGCAAGTAGAAGACAGTGTTGTAAAAAATTTTTTGCGACGATTTATTTATTATTATAAAAGATTGTAAAGGCGTTTATTAATCATGATACGACATTGAAACAATCTAAACAGACGTCAGGTTAGATCAAGTTTAAGTAACAAAATGAGATTTTTATTTTTTTGAATATGTTCCACCTATCTCACATCTATGTAATTATTACATATTATAGTTGGATACGTACTGATTATACGGTTTTTTTTTTGGTCGGTGTACCTCAAGAAATAGCAACTAAAAACTACCCCCATTTTTTTCAATATTTTTTTTGCAGTCCTATAGTTATATAAAAAATTATAAAAAAATATGTAATGTAAAGCTAACTAAGAGCTTTCATGTCGCGTTGGTTTCATGCGAATATCTATCATAGCTTCGTAGAAAAATAATTTTGAAGTTAGGGGTTGCAACCCTCATTTTCCAAAAACGAATGGAGTTAGGGGTTTGATAATTGGCCAAAAATTATTTTAAACTACTAGCAACATATTAAAGGCACCAATGTCAAAAAAGACGCCAGTGCAGATTTCATATGGAAACCTGGCGAGACCCTTTCAAAATGGAAAAGGTAATTTAAAAAAAATTAAATCGACTTTAAAAGGAAATTCATTCAAAATTATGAAATAATAACTTTAATTCCGGAAGTTGGTGTCTTAGGATCTGTATTTTAGTTTTTACCACCAACTTCCGGAATTGAAGTTATTATTTCATAATTTTGAGTGAATTTCCTTTTGAAGTCAATTTTTAAAATTTGTTTGTGTTTCGTAATTTTTAGTTTTAAATAAAAACTGGAATATTTGTTTGTAATATGTTTTGGTGTAAATATTGAGAGCAGTGGTGGCCTAGTGGTAACGGCCGCGACTTACGAGTTGTAGGTCGTAGGTTCGAACCCAGACAGGTACTTTACTTTGTGTAAATTATTTCATCACCACTGCTCTCAGAAACGGTGAAGGAAAACATCGTGAGGAAACCGGCATGTCCTAGAACCAAAAATTCGAAGACATGTGACATCTACCAACCCGCACTGGGCCCGCGTGGTAGATCATGGCCCACTCCCTCTCACAGAGAGGAGGCCTGTGTCCCAGCAGTGGGAACATTATAGGCTGATTATGTATGTACGTAAATATTGCACTAAAATTTGACCAAGGTTTTGAGATGTTTTCTCTTTGACACTACACCCGTTGCTCGTATCACTATCAATAAGCCAGGCCATCACACTTACACGCATTAGTCCATATCTTGAAAATTACTGTATCAATGATGAAACTTGCACTGCTTCCTAAGTTGAAGTAAATGTAAGCCAATAAAAAAAATGGTCACGATCCGATTAATAGTTACGGAGAAATGCGTGGACAAACATTTTGTAAATTTGTTTGGAAGCCCTAATAGATTGTCATATGTGAATACATTGCAGTTCCAATAATATTACATACATACGTGTCGAATTGATAACCTCTTTTTTTTGAAGTCGGTAAAAAGTAGGATGTGTTTTATAAAATATGAAATGTTTGTTTCAGGCTAAGGCTTCCGGACTAGTGTACCTGAACTACTCGCCCCCTAAGTCCCTGGACTAGACGTTGCAGTGAATGCTTACATCAAGATGTTCAGCTTTTGTAAAACCAGTGTGGGACACATGGTACCTACTTGCACAGCATTCACGTCTAAGCTCCCTTCATAACACTGACAATTATTACAAAAACTGAGCAATATCAATGTGATAGTTTAATATAATCAATATAAATAGGTACCTATTATGTTTTTTTTTTCCTATTTGTTTCGACATCCAAGGAAGCCAAGGAAGGAACCTTTACTAAAACTATTTATCAAAACAAAAATAACTAAAGCCACTGACTCAGTACTTACAGGAACGGACTATCGTTCCTGTGTTCATAAACGTCATAATGGCGGGACCAACTATTGTAATTGAAAGATTCTACCACGTATATTTAGTACCCATTTAGTACTATTTTGTACCTGTCCTTAAATTTTTGTATTTTCCACGGCATAAACGGAATTTCAGTGTGATACTTCCTGGCCGCGCCACAGTGGAAAATTAAAGTAACACGTTTCTAGATAAATTGTACCCTTTATGTACTTCAGGGTACATGTAGTGAAAAAAATTGTACCTCAAAGAATAATGAAATATAATGAAGTTTAGGTGGCGCGGCTGGGAAGTATACTTCCTGGCCGCGCCACCACGGATTTTGTAAACTATTAGGCGTACCCGGACATAGTGTACACTAAAGAATTGTACCAAAATTGTTCTTTTCCGTACGCTATAAAGAGATTCGAAAGTTTAATTACTTTAGAAATTATAGCCTTGTGTTGGTGGCGCGGCCAGGAAGTATACTTCGCAGCCGCGCCACTAAGTTTTATAAGGCGTACCCGGATATAGTGTACGCTAAAGAATTGTACCAAAATTGTTCTTTTCCGTACGCTATAAACAGATTCGAAAATTTTATTACTTTAGAAATTATAGCTTTGTGTTGGTGGCGCGGCCAGGAAGTATACTTCCCAGCCGCGCCACCAAGTTTTATAAGGCGTACCCGGATATAGTGTACGCTAAAGAATTGTACCAAAATTGTTCTTTTCCGTACGCTATAAACAGATTCGAAAATTTTATTACTTTAGAAATTATAGCTTTGTGTTGGTGGCGCGGCCAGGAAGTATACTTCCACGCCGCGCCACCAAGTTTTATTAGGCGTACCCTGACATAGTATACACTAAAGAATTGTACGCATTATGTACTACCCAAAAACATAATAATATTACGGAAGGCTGTAATATATTAAGAGAAAACATCAAAACAAGCTTAAACGCATAAGCAGACTTGCTGATCTTTGTACCTACTAGATGTGGCCTCCAAATTAGAAGTAGGTACTGGAATTATCTCTGTGGGATGGTTGTATAACTTGCATAGAAGGGCGAGAATTAAGCAATCGATGTGCATAACAAGAGGAATTGACCTTCAGGAAGAAGATAAGAACTTGGTAGGTACCTACTTAGGTATTAGGGACGATCAGCAACGCAAATCGTTAACACTGTTACTTTTACGTGTCAAAAATTATGATTTAAAAAACTGAAATGTTGATCTACTTCGTCGTTAATTATACCAACCTACAGTACCTACATATGTATATTATGTAATTTAAAACTTTATGTAAAAAAAAAAATTGTGGCGCTCGCTATAAGTCTGAACCTGTTTTATTTATACAGGGTGAAATTGAATTCATGGGCATCCTTTTGAAGGGTCATTGTAATCACCATTATGAACAACTTTTTTTAAATTACATAATATATGTAGGTACAATTAACGACGAAGTGGATCAACATTTCAGTTTTTGAAATCATAATTATTGACACGCAAAAGTAACAGTGTTAACGATTTGCGTTGCTGACCGTCCCTAATAACTAAGTACCTACCAAATTCTTATCTTCTTCCTGAAGGTCAATTCCTCTTGTTATAATAATAATAATAAATAATAATAATATTCCACAACTATCACACAACGCCATCTAGTCCCAAGCTAAGCAGAGCTTGTGTTATGGGTACTAGACAACTGATAAACATACTTATATATTTCTAAATACACACATCAAACGTGTCTAGGGATCAACATATATTTTTGCAATAACTTTTCTCCTGGTTGATATTAATTAAAATTTTCTTTAAGGATTCATCAAATAAAGTGTTTTCGTTTGTCACAGTAACGATAAACCAAGTCACCTTTGCATTAATAAAGAAATTTGCCATTTTCCTAATAAAGGGATTTTTGACATTTGTACCACTAACACAAAAGTTCGAAAAAAAGACTGAAATAACAGTTTTCTTTAAAATTTTATTGGGTAACTTAAACAATTAATAATCCGTGTTTCTACCGCGAACACTAACAACACAAGAACATCGGTTTGGCATACTCAAAATGAGTTCATCCAAATCACGCTGTGGAATGGCCGCCCATGTTCGTTGCAACAACAAAAAAAGGTCTTCTTGCGACTGGATACCCTCCATATTCGGCAGAGCTCTTCTCTGTAGCATATCCCATGCATGCTCAATCGGGTTCAAGTCTGGCGACTGAGCAGGCCAGGGCAGGACATTGATGTTAGCTGCGGCGAGAGTCTGTCTTACAACTCTTGCGGTGTGCGGTCGTGCATTATCATGCATTAACTGAAATAAGGGACCGATTTGCACTTGTAGAGGAACGATGACGTCTGATACAATCGTCTCAGCATAAATTTGAGCGTTGAGGTTGCCTCTGATCCAAATCAACTCAGTTCTTCCGCCGATCCAAATACCCGCCCATACCATGATGGTTCCACCACTATAAGGATGGACTTCCTGGCAGGATTTTAATCGCTGTTGGCGTCCAGGGGTTCTCCAGTGTCGTATACGTCTTGTATCCGGTCTCATACCAAAACGAGACTCATCAGAAAAGCACACGAAACGCCATTGTTCTTCTGCCCAATTTCTGTGTTCAAGAGCCCATTGATATCGAATCCTACGATTGTGCATTGCTATAGGTGGTACCCGTAGCGGTCTTCGGGAATGAAGGTTCACTTCATGCAAGCGGTTTCTGACTGTTTGGTCGCTAATTAAGTTCCCTGAAGAGTGATGAAGCCTCACGGCTAACATCATGGCGGTTATTGTTGGAGCTCTTCGAGTTAAGATTTGAATGTATCGGTCTTGTCTCCGTGTGGTGCAGCGATACCGTCCTCCATGGCGCTCAGCCACGGTACCAGTGCTTCGGTAACGTGTCCAAAGTCGACTGATAACACTCTGACTTGTATTCAGAGCTAAAGCCACAGTACGTTGCCGGGAACCAGCTTCTATCATTCCCACGGCTCTGAGCATTTCTTCCCTGCTTAAATGACGTCGCCGCTCCATAATAACGTTGGTTTTAATCAGTAGTAGGGAAACAGTAGCACTAATAATGTCTTCAATGCGTTGTATGTTTTTATAGGGAAAATATTGACAGCTGATTTTCATCTTTTACTCGAATTTGATTCACAGTTCCTGATTCAAATTATGAAATGCACCAAAAAGGATCCATATAAAGGAGAATGGGCGTTATTATATGAGGTGCGTCCCAACCCTTGTAACAAGTTGCGACTAGTATAAACATGTTCATTAAGGCTTTTTTATGAATAATATCTCCAAGTTGTTATTACAATTGCGTGCAGGTCAAAAGTAATTGGGCTTCAAGTGAAAAAAAGGTTTATGTATTAAATAATGCTTTAGGTAATAGGTAATACAGGCTAGTGTCCGCAAGTCCACGTCAATGCGCGTATTTTGCGTACTAAATAATGCTTTAATCATAATATCAATCAATACTTTCTTATATTTTGTGTTACATATCCACATAATTATTACATTTATAATAATTGTACATTAATCACAGGTAGTAAACAGTTACTTTTAGCCAGTTATTAATAAACGCACATTTGAAAATACATAAACAAAAAAAAAATGATACAATTATTACTGAATAATTCCCTTATGTAGGAGTATGCCTCAAACAAATGCACATTGTACACATATTGGTACTTGTGATATAATAATAGATTAATTAAGTAGTCTCTATATTCTATCGAAAATAAAAAAATAAAACCTAACTTAACACAAACTATAATATAGCGTCGAAAAATTCATCCGCATCGCTGACCCGGAACAACTACCTGTAGGCAATACAAATATTTGTTCCGTGCAGGAATCGAACCCGCGACACGCAGCGCAGTAGTCGATCGCTCAGCCACTGCGCCTACCGTGTCGTCATTTATAATATAAGTATAATGTCTCCCCAGTTACCTCTAAGAAACCGATTGATTCATTGTTTCGTTGCGGCGGCGACGTGAAAAAAGCACAAACATAGTTCAGAAGCAAACAAGCACATAACAGACCTATTCTATTCTCAGATGCTCTGAAATATATTCAGCATAAGAAAAAAAAAAACCGACTTCCAAAAAAACACTACAAAGTAAAAAATAACTTTAATTTCGGAAGTCGGTGTCTTTGGATCTGTATTTTAGTTTTTTGCCACCGACTTCCGAAATTAAAGTTATTTTTTACTTTGTAGTGTTTTTTTGGAAGTCGGTTTTTTTTTTCTTAAAAAGTTTTTATTTCACGCTTTTTAGTGGGTCTGCTTATAATTTATCTAAGTTACAATAGCCTAGTGATCATCGCCTTTTACAAACAAAATATTGCTTTTCCCGATGCAGGGAAGCTAATTGTTGAGGAGTTCACCAGGTCCACCATCAGCTCCATATCACCATTCACATTGTGACGAGCATGAATTGCTTAGCAACCATATTAAAGTAATCGAATCGCAACCCGTGAAATACTTAGATATTATTGAGTAGTTCCGGTGGCCATCTGTGGTCTTCATCATCAGTTCAACTTCACCAAATGGTGCTTTCCGAGAGCAAGTGCACGAGTTACTATAAAAAATACCCAAATCGGTATAGGTGTGCCTATAATATTTGAAGAGTTCCTTCGATTTCTCCAGGATCCCATCATCAAATCCTGACCTGATGTTTTTAGACTAGAAGCTGATAATCCTGGCTGTAGCATCAGGCCAGACTTATGTCATCATTGCATTGGACTTAAAATTTAGTCCTGTTTGAAATGAGCCCAAACACGACTACGGTGCTGTTATTTCAAGGTTTGTACTTTTTCTGATGCTCCTGGCTTCAGCATCAGGTCTCTATGTACTTCGGTGTTCCTCATTACCAGTACGTTTATCCACACATCGAGCCCTTTTCAATGAGCCTAAACACGATATATCTGCTGTTAGTTGTCGAGGAGTTAGGTACTCTGCAGACTATCCTGACTGCAGCATCAGGTCATGACTTGATGATCATGAGACCAAATGTGACAAATGCCCTATCAAACATCAAAACAATTTACTAAAACAGTCCTTGCCTGTTTGAGTAGCTTCTTACTGTTAAGGAGTTGTACCTTCCATCATCAGCCCAGCTACCTGAGATGGTGAGAACCATACGCAAATACACAAGATACTTCATAAAATATGCGAAAAACAATAAGTGAGCCTATAAAATTTGAGGGTTGCCCTCGATTTCTCTAAGATCCCATCATCAGATCCTAACTTGGTGACAATGGGACCACCTCAGAACTATCTACTTTCGAACAAAAAAAGAATTTTGAAAATCCATCGACAATTGGCGGAGTATTCGATTAACAAACATACAAAATAATAATAAAAAACATACAAACAGCCGAACATAGTACCTCCTCCTTTTTGTGAAGTCGGTAAAAACGCAGTCTTGCTTCTAATGTAGTTCTTGAAACTACATGTCGCACTCGCTGTCGAGTCAAAGACCGAGCACAGGTGACACACAAATGTTCCATAGTTCGTAATCGTAACAAACCAATCAAAAAACAATATCAAGTCCACAAAGTAAGTCGAAGTCGATAGTTGCAAACGTAGAAACACCAGAGGTCCTTTAGAAATGCATAAGTCGTCAGTAAACAAACAGAGGAGCAACAATTTAAAATACGGTAGTACAGCACAGCTATAAAAAACTGAAAGCATAAGTGCATAATATATATACCACTAGATAAATAATGGCATCTAGAAGCACCATAGATCAATGAAATTACGAATCGCAGACACAACTGACTTTTATTTTGACATGTAAAAAAGAGTAAAAAACTATAAATATAAAATAGATAAAAACCTTTATAAAATAAAACTCATAAATATATACACTTATTACAAAAAGTTGCAACAACCATGCAACAACCGACAACCATCTCTTTCAAACATATAGCCTGTCTCTTAAAATATTTTTCACTGCTCCTGCGCTTACGATAAAAAAAACAATAGCAGTGCGCGGCGCAGGGTGGTAGAGGGGGTGCTGGGGGGTGTTGGGTCAGAGTAGGAGTAGGTAGTTATAAATAGCGTTAGTCCTTTTGTCATTAAAAGACTAATTAATTAAGTTGTATTTAATATTTTATTAAATAAATGAAACTACTATAACACTTTCCCTACACGAGATACAGAGTTATGCCCATACAAAAAAAAATAACACTCACTGAGATCTTCCATATGATATAGGTAGAAACATGTTACAACACTTGGGACGAAACCGCCCATTCTTCTTTATAAAATCATAAATTTATTACAAAGCCACATCTCAATCTCAAGAAATCCGCATAAAAATGCTTGATCCCTAGACACTTTTGATGTGTGTACATACATATTATAGATAAAATACACCCAGACACAGAACAAATGATCGTGCTCATCACACAAACATTTGTCCTGGGTGGGAATCGAACCCACGACCTCCGGCATAGCAGTCAGGGTCACTAACCACTAGACCATCAGGCCTGTCATATGTTGTTATGCACATCGATTGCTTAATTCTCGCCCTTCTATGCAAGTTATACAACCATCCCACAGAGATAATTCCAGTACCTACTTCTAATTTGGAGGCCACATCTAGTAGGTACAAAGATCAGCAAGTCTGCTTATGCGTTTAAGCTTGTTTTGATGTTTTCTCTTAATATATTACAGCCTTCCGTAATATTATTATGTTTTTGGGTAGTACATAATGCGTACAATTCTTTAGTGTATACTATGTCAGGGTACGCCTAATAAAACTTGGTGGCGCGGCTGGGAAGTATACTTCCTGGCCGCGCCACCAACACAAAGCTATAATTTCTAAAGTAATAAAATTTTCGAATCTGTTTATAGCGTACGGAAAAGAACAATTTTGGTACAATTCTTTAGCGTACACTATATCCGGGTACGCCTTATAAAACTTGGTGGCGCGGCTGGGAAGTATACTTCCTGGCCGCGCCACCAACACAAAGCTATAATTTCTAAAGTAATAAAATTTTCGAATCTGTTTATAGCGTACGGAAAAGAACAATTTTGGTACAATTCTTTAGCGTACACTATATCCGGGTACGCCTTATAAAACTTGGTGGCGCGGCTGGGAAGTATACTTCCTGGCCGCGCCACCAACACAAAGCTATAATTTCTAAAGTAATTAAACTTTCGAATCTCTTTATAGCGTACGGAAAAGAACAATTTTGGTACAATTCTTTAGTGTACACTATGTCCGGGTACGCCTAATAGTTTACAAAATCCGTGGTGGCGCGGCCAGGAAGTATACTTCCCAGCCGCGCCACCTAAACTTCATTATATTTCATTATTCTTTGAGGTACAATTTTTTTCACTACATGTACCCTGAAGTACATAAAGGGTACAATTTATCTAGAAACGTGTTAGGTACTTTAATTTTCCACTGTGGCGCGGCCAGGAAGTATCACACGAATTTCACGATAACACTGGTCCCGATGATGCATCATCATAATGACGAGACCATGCCAATACTCCAAAACTACGACGAATTACATCATTCTGATCAAACCAGCATTTAGTACCTGATTTAGTACCTCCAAAAATCAACAGTGGGTGACGGAGATCTTAGTAGTTTCATTACAAAATTAATTTTTCGTTTTTGACATTTTCTACGCCTGAATAATTTAACGAGCAAAAATACTTCAAGCAAAAAGTTGCATCAACATTTCGTGCAGGTGCTTTATTATTTTATTCATTTGCGCAATTATTTCTGTTTTCAAATAATACTTGGACAGGTAAGCAGGAAAATGATTATTATGCGTTCTATAAATATATTTTCTTAATTTCTGTATAACTATTAGTTACTCTGAGGTATTATCAAAGGATGCCAAGATATACAGGGTGAATTTTTCAAGTGGGCGTGGATGGCCAAATCCGAAACTATGAGGACTAGCGAAAAGTACTCAAAGGAGTCGCGGGCTCGATTTTGATGAAAACTAAAACTGCATCATTGGATTTTTGAAAAATCAATACTTCTAGCCAGGAATCGAACCTGTTGATTTTGAAAAAAAAAACACACGCTGTATTATTACACCATTTGATGGTGTCGCTAATAAGGATCGAATTCTGTGAAGTAATGACATACGGCAAACTACAGGAAAGAGCTCATTTTTAACAAAATACTTTTTTTTATTTGTCTTATGTTACCTACCTCATCATCAACAGCCTAGGCAGTATACCCCAACATAGTTGGAAAAGGCTAGCCTTTTCCCAACTACACTCACAGGCACAATTAACCGCCCACCTTGTATTTCTTTCAATTTGCAGAAATCTTCAAATTTGGACCACATTTGATGAAAGGTACGTTGAAAGCGGCCTTTAAGGCATTAAAAAAAACATAAAAGTAAAAAAAAGTCGTTTAGTAAAGGATTCATACCAAATATCGATTTTGTGATAATCTTTGATGAAAAGGACATGTCTGGTGGAGCAATGGGCGAATGTCTAGGCAGTCAAAGAAAATGTTCAGTAATGATTGTTATATTATTATAATCGTCGTATTTTATAGTTTATTAATTAATAAGTTTCAGGAGTCAGGATCTTGCGTAAACTGGTCAAAATAAGGATGATACGCTAGGGATTTTTTTTAGCTTTTTTTAGTATAATGACATCTGTGAGCGAATACAGGTACTAATTGGTGGTATGTCTTTGTGAGGTTAATGAAATATTTTGTTGGTCTGAGATCATATTCTACAGTTTTTTGGATATTTCTATTTGTGTAACAAAAATGTTAAGCACCTATTGTTTGTCACATAAATGCACATAATATTATATTGGCATCATCTTTAATTCCGTATTTTGGTTTCTATCTTCAATACCCATAATATTATTTAATATGTAGCTACTTGTTGATACTGGATTGGGATTATAATAAATAAAACTATGTATGTGTTTATTGCAAAACAAATTACTTTATTGTAGATACATTCTTAAATAAAATGATAAAAAAATTAAACGTCTTCTAGAGACACCAAAACAATTGTCCAAAAATGTAGCTGGTGCTAGCACGTTATTTTGATGCCTTGCCCAGCCAAGATACCATACAACAGACCATTGCATGACCTAGTAATCTTTCATTGTCAGCAACTTCGGTATTTAATAAATTATAACAATCGTGACACTTGCGTATCCATCTAATGGGAGCTGGAACAATAAGAAATGTCATTGTATTTTTCAAATTATAACACAACTGCTCAATGTACTGCCTTTCCTGCATGGTTTACGCGACTGTCGTAGTATAGAGGCCTACCTGATTTGCTAACCATCGAGCAAGTCTCGCTTGCAGGGGTAACGCCAGGCTTGACACGATATGCACAGAGTACTTTTTGATACGATATGTCTGCGAATCCGCAGCACAGCCATGCACCTCATCATAATATCCAAATCGAAAGGAAAAGCAGAATCCTATAAGAATAGCAATAGTCATCGTATCTAGATGATATCATTTCGTGTCAAAGAGATTTAAGATAGGTACAATAGAGAGGCTATGCAAAGAAATGTCATACAAAAACTGTGATCCCATGTCTCACTGACGCCATCTAGCATAATATAGCAGAATTTGAGCGGCATAATGCAAACAAAAATAGCAAACATGAATTAAATTTGTCAAAATATATTCAGCTATCGCTCGGTAGGTGGCCAGTGTGGCTAGTGTTGAAAGATCCGATTTTCAATCCATGGATTAAGGTAAATAAAAAAATTACGAAAACTTGTCTCAGAAAACAAAAAATATTTTATTCGCTACTATTCATTGTCCGTGTCACCATCTATGATAGGGTATCAGTTTCAGTGTGTGTTTTTATGTAAGTAGATAATGTACATGTTAAAATAAAATAAATTTCGACTCTTTTACGCATAATTAATTGATATTCCCCGTTGCGCAGCTGTTGATGTTAAAAGACGAAAATGCCTGCTTTGCCGCCGAATTATTATGTTTTTTGTGTTTTATATTTGCTTTTTGTGTAAGTAGACCTATTATGTCACAATGGGCATAGTTGTTTGCAATTGTCGGTTGCGTTTCGTTTTTAGCAAAAGTATTTTTATTACTCTTTTGTTTACAAGTTATTTATTATTTACCAATAAATATTATCGATAACAGAATCACATCTCTGTAAGGCAGTATAGTCCGACTTTTAAATAGCTGCAGTAAAATGACACTTCTTACTATAATTTTGTTAAAAAAATTTGCCACACTAAGGATCTGGACACATTGTTCGACGGCCTTTCGCACTTTGCCGATTGAAAAGGAGCACACATGCTCTCTTTTTGTATGGACAAACCGTCGAACGCCGTCGATCAACGTGTCCCGACTCTCTCTACTAGTGATGATATTAAAATGCAATGAAACATCGTTTTAATTTAGACAGGCATTCGAAATTGAGCAGTGTTGATTTAACCGTAAACAAAAAAATATTCTTTGTATTGATCGGATAAAATATATGTTGTAGTTTCAAATCAGCGTAAATACATAGTCTACCAAAGATAATTTTGTTTCAATTTTTGCTCTAAAACTCCGATCTAAGAAATCAATTTTTTAAATAAATTAAAGGATTACTAACTTTATAGGATTATTTACAAAACACCAAAAACCTCAAAAATAAGAATATTTAGAAGATATGTTTGTGATTAGAATGAACGCTTTTTATAAATCTAACCCGATCACTGATGTGATGACAAAAGAGTAATTAGTCATTGCTCAATGTTTTTGTTGTAAACTTATATTATCCTGTATTTCATTATAAATATCATTTTCTAATAATAATTATCCTCTTTTATAAAATCAATTTAACAATCATGATCGATTTTGAACTGAATGTTACTAAAATTAATCGATTATTTGGTTAAAAATTTCGTTAAAAAGTGGTAACACTTATAATTTCATTTTACTGCAGCAATAATAAGGCTATTCAGCAATAGATGGCGTTTATTACAAAATTAGGAAATTTTCTAGATCTATTATGAAAATTATTTGATTCAAATTACTCAGTAAATATAAATAATGCATACGAAAATAAACTGAAGCTAGATCACTGAGATAAAGTACTACGTATAGAGAGGCTATCCGAAGCAAAAACAGTGTCATAACAGGATGACAGCCGGGGTGCTGGGCGGGGCGAGCGTACCGTAGATTCACTCAGCATTTGCTGCAGCGCGTAAACATTAGGTGTCGTCTCACCAAACTATAAAAGATGCAGCGCTAGACCTCTTAAAACGTATAGTTTTCTCGCGACCAAAACGTCGTAAGCGCCGGGAATTTCATGGCGTTTACGCGTTTCATGGAACAAAGAGTTGTTGCCGGTCGGCAACAAAGCATGGCGCAAAAATCTGGTTTGCGGCGTCGGTTCTATACGCTAGAGTAATAATAGTTCTATGAGCTAGATCCAGTCGTTCTACCATAGCGAGACTTGCAATAACGCAATGCGCAACTCGGCATATTTCTTTTTAAATACATTTTTTTTGGTGGACACGATTGCGTCGATGCGACTTGACGCGCAGGCGTACGTCACTAGACTGAGAGACTTGAGACCACTAGGTACAAAGTATCGGATCACGATTTTGTTCGCAATGTCCCGTCTATTGTACATATAAAATTTTAATGTCTTTGTTTCGTGTAGAATAGCAATGGTCGTTAAAAGAAAATATCAATAACACAAAATAATCGCACAGTGAGCAAGCAAAAAATAACGCAATATGTCAATGTCATGTCAAAAAGTAATAAATACTTACCTTCATGTTAGGAAGTGGGTATTCAACGAAAAACACGTTTGATTTGTACACAAAAATATTTTAGTAATATTGTCTTATTTTATACGCAAATACGTTAATATATTCCTTTGGTCTAAAATAAGCGGCTTATAATTATTGCTCACACTATTTAAAGATAATTACGGGATAAAATGGAACGTCAAAAACATTTTTAGTACTTCCCGTTAAAAATGGCAAAGCGGAAGCTACGATTGAGTACTGTTTTTTTTGAGAATTATGTTACGCAAGTAATACTGAATTAATTAATCCATAGTAATTTAAATCAAAATTTTTAAATCTTACTGAAAAACCTTAAATCATGAACATTTATCTATACCAGAATTACCAGAGGGCAAAAACTGGAATTTAACAATTTTAATATTGAAAAAAGTCGCCCAATAAAAGATAAAAAAAACAATTAATAATGGGTGTTGCCGCCTCGGGCTCTAATGACTTCTTAGAGCCGGTTTGGCAATCCATCCATTACATCTTGGATATCCGACTGGGGGATATTGTGCCACTTCTCTACTACAGCCGTCTTGAGTTCTCCTAGGGTCGTAGGGGCTGGTACTCTTGCTCGGACACGTCTTTTGAGGTTGTCCCAAATGTGCTCAATTGGGTTAAGATCGAGACTGTCTGCTGGCCATGGTAAAACTTGAATCCCGACCTTATTAAGGTACTCAGTGACGGATTTTGCGGTATGGCAACGTGCATTGTCATGCATTAAACTAAAGTTGTCACCAATGAATGGTGCGAAAGGCATGACATGGTCTTGAACAACTTCTTCCACGTATCTTTGAGTGTTCACACTGCCTCTATCGAACACAACAAGATCGGTACGAGCCTCGTAAGAGATACCTCCCCAAACCATTACGGACCCTCCCTGGTAACCCACTGTTTCGGTTATAGCGCATGGATCAAATCTTTCGTTTAGGCGCCTGTAGACACGCTGACGTCCATCTGGATCTCTTAAGCCTATTCTGCTCTCATCTGAGAACAGTAAGTCCTTCCATTCCTACACAGTCCAGTCAGCATATTCTCGCGCACAAGCAAGTCTAGCTCTACGGTGTTGTGGGAGCAGTTGTGGGGCGCGAGCTGGATGAAAAGTCATCAGATTTCTTTCTGCCAGTCTTCTTCTAAACGTACGGTCACTTACACTGACATTTCCCACCTCAAAAAGACGCGTACGAGCTTAAGTAGCGGTGCAAAAGCGATTTCTCAGCATGTTGTTGACAACGAAACCGTCATCTCGGGTTGAGGTGCATCGATGTCGGCCTTTACCTGGCCTGCCGGTGTATGAGCTTGTCTCCCGAAATCGTCTGATGGCATCCCGTACCGTGTTTCGAGGTACAACGAGTGTACGAGCGATGCGACGTTGGCTATACCCAGCGTCAGCTAATACCACTGCCCTACCTACACCAGTTGCATCGAGTAGCATTTTTTAGAGTCCCAAACAATAAGTGAACACTACAAACTCAAATTAAACAATATTCACACATTATGGCAGAAAAGAACAGGAAATGTTAACACGATAACGCAACGGCAACAATGTCAAACAACGACTAAATTCGAAAAACCCTTCGGTGATACAAATTTACTAATCGAAATAAGGGTATAAGTGTTTAGTTAACTGCTACAGTAGCCACTTGATAAAAAATAAAACAGTGGATAAGCCATAGTTAACATAAACAAACAGGGTGACGAATGATAGAGGTGGGCGGTTAATTGTGCCTGTGAGTGTATGTTGCGGTCGGCTTCCAGTCTAACCGGATGCAGCTGAATACCAGTATTTTACATGGAGCGACTACCTATCTGACCTCCACAGCCCAGTTACTGGGTAATACGATACCCCTTCCCCTTGGTAAGAATGGTTGTCAGACCTTCGAGCTTCTGACTACCCGTAACGACTGTCAAAGATCCAGGAATGACAGCCAGGACCAACGGCTTAACGTGCTTTCCGAGGCATGGAGGGGTTTCGGTATGTAAAGATGGTCACCCATCCATAAACCAACCGCGGCAAGCGTAGCTTAACCTGATGGATTGACCTGTGCGGTTGTTATTATTTAGCCGGGCCCAGATTATGTTACCTACCTACTAAACCTTAACTGATTAATTGTTTAAAATGATGACCATTGTTTTCAATACATAGCTGGATTCGACGACTCACGGATTGTACTGCATTCAGCATTACAATATTCCATTAGAATATTTTCCAAAAATCGTAATAGATATTTGAATTTAGAACATAACGTTCTGAATGTGACTGCGCTGCGGGTGTGTTAATAAAAATATTGAGCATCATTTCGAACAAGGTACCGTACGTAATGTAGGTATGAATACTTTATAAAAAAAGAAGCAGTTTATTAAAATTCAACGTTTTCCTTACGTTTGCCGTATGTCATTACTTCCTAGAATTTGATCCTTATTAGGGACACTATCGAATGGTGTAATAATACAGCATGTGTTTTTTTTTTCAAAATCAACAGGTTCGATTCTTGGCTAGAAATATTGATTTTTCAAAAATCCAATGATGCAGTTTTAGTTTTCATCAAAATCGAGCCCGCGACTCCTTTGAGTACTTTTCGCTGTTCCTCATACTTTAGAATTTGGCCATCCACGCCCACTTGGAAAATTCACCCTGTATACATTCGCATCAAAAAACAAACTACCTACATAATAATTATTAACTATTTGTAATGAACAGTAATGAAGGTTTTATGTTGCAGACTGACCCTCGCGTAAAAAGGTATACGTATTTAAAAAGTAGGATGTACAGATTATTTATAGTAATACCTTTACAAAATATGTTAAAGAACGTATATAATAATTTTCCTGCTTGGCCTAATCGATATTATTTAATAACATAATGATAAATAATAATTTAAATAATATAATTAATAATAAAGCGCCTGCACAAAATGTAGCTGCAACTTTTTACTTGAAGTATTTTTGTTCGATACATTATTCAGGCGTAGGAAATGTCAAAATCGAAAAATTAATTTTGTTAAGAAACTACTAAGATCTCCGTCACCCACTGTTGAGATTTTTGATGTACGTTTGCCCCGCTCGGCCCCCCAGAATTAGCGATTTAGGTGTGCACCAATGCAATGTACTCGCCTCTAGGAGTATATGTACCGGTTTCTTTTTCAATGTACCTCTGTACTTTTGAAGAAATATGCAAAAAAAGGGGGCCGTGCCAGCCAAACGTTTTCAGCACGGCCCCCCTGTAACTTGAAAAATATATAGCGTATAAAAAAGTTTCATAAACTCAAGGAATGTACTTTATTAACACGTTCTATGTACCGTAACAGATATTGTGAATTCGTAATAACAAATAATATATAGACATGGATAGGGGGCCGTGCTGAAAAAAAAAAGAAATGAGAAAATATCTAAAAAAGACAAAACAACCTTAGCCAAAAACTATATAAAAGTAATTCATGTTTGGCAAGTAACATATGTACCGCATTGGTTTCTCATACAACTTGCTAAATTCAAAAAATAAACCAATTTTAGTTTATTCAGCACGGCCCTGTATAGTTGCCTATATCTTTTTAAATATGACATGTTTGTTTACAAAATTCGACTTCCTGAATTATGTATAGGAGTACATTCGTTCTAAATAAATTGCGATTATGGTGTATTAGTATTTTAAAAGTTAAATTGGATCAAAAATATCCTAACATACAACTGATGGGGTGACCATGAGTATTAACTAAAATTGGTTTATTTTTTTATTTAGCAAGTTGTATGGGAAAATAATGCGGTACATATGTTACTTGCCAAACATGAATTACTTTTTAATAGTTTTTGGCTATTAAAAAGTTTAAAAGCACATTGCTCGCAGAACCAGATGGCCGATGGGGCCGAAAGGTTCTGGAGTGGCGACCGCGTACCGGAAGGCGTAGCGTTGTAAGGCCTCCCACAAGGTGGACCGACGACCTTGTGAAGGCCGCAGGAACTCGTTGGATGCGAGAAGCACAAAACCGGTCGAAGTGGAGGTGCTTGGGGGAGGCCTATGTCCAGCAGTGGACGTCTTTCGGCTGAAATGATGATGATGATGATGAGTTTTTGGCTAAGGTTGTTTTGTCTTTTTTACATACTTTCTTATTTCTTTTTTTTCAGCACGGCCCCCTATCCACATCTATATATTATTTGTTATTACGAATTCACAATATCTGTTACGGTACATAGAACGTGTTAATAAAGTACATTCCTTGAGTTTATGAAACTTTTTAATACGCTATATATTTTTCAAGTTACACGGGGGCCGTGCTGAAAACGTTTGGCTGGCACGGCCCCCTTTTTTTGCATATTTCTTCAAAAGTACAGAGGTACATTGAAAAAGAAACCGGTACATATACTCCTAGAGGCGAGTACATTGCATTGGTGTATACCTAAATCGCAAATTCTGGGGGGCCGAGCGGGGCAAACGTACATGATTTTTGGAGGTACTAAATACTGGTTTGATCAGAATGATTTAATTCGTCGTAGTTTTGGAGTATAGGCATGGTCTCGTCATTATGATGCATCATAATGGCGGGACTAGTGTTAACGTGAAATTCCGTTTATGCCGTGTGAGGTACAAAAATTTAAGGACAGGTACAAAATAGTACTAAATGGATACTAAATATACGTGGTAGAATCTTTCAATTACAAGAGTTGGTCCCGCCATTATGACGTGTTCGCGTAACCCACTACGCGTACATTGGAACGCTTAGTGTCTAAACACACTATGCCGAAGGTACACGACCGAAGTTCGGCATAATTACGCCTGCAATGCTATTTGAATTACTGACGACACATTATGCGGATATTACGTTGCGTTATAGCGTACAGCCGAACTTCGATCGGGCGTAAAGTTCAGCGGCAATTCGGCGGCAACGTATTCTGTAGAGCACAAATTATACGCGACCGAAGTTCGGTTCGATTGCCAAAGAAAATCCGGGGCGGGGGGCAGCGGGAGGGCAGGCATGCCCGCGCCCCGCGTGTCCGCCCGTTTACACACAAAGTTACGCAACTGAATTTCTGTCGCGTAAGTTCGACACTTATGGTGTGTCATATCAACAGAATAAGTCGGAACGTAAAATCAGCCGCAGAACTTCGGCGGCGTACCTTCGGCATAGTGTGTTTGGACACTTAATCCGTACAAAGCTTTAGAATGATAGCTACCCATTTATTTTTAAGTCTACCTACCTGCATAAACTTTCATCAAAATATCATATTCATATTCATATTTATTTATTTGCGTAAAACATGGTATAAAAAGGTGTTACATGAGTTAAGGATAAGATCATACATGTTTTGCTTAAGACTAAAGCATGCAAATTGGTTAACACAACTTATGTTCAAAGTATTCCTTATTGCTATAAAAATTATTATCATTTAGCCATTTAAACAAGTGAATTTTAAACAGTCTGCCATTTAGTAATTTAAGTTTACATGGTAATTTATTATATATACGTACAGCCATAGCTAAACAGCTTTTACTATATTTTGTTGATCGAGGGAATTCATCTAAAACAAGTCTAAATTTGTCACGCCGATTCCTAGAGCTTACATCTGCTGCTGTTCTGAATAGGTATTTGTGTTTCCGTACAAACATACATGTTTCATATACATATAGTGAGGGTAGTGGTAGCAGACCGAGTTTTTTAAATAATGGTCGACAAGATACGTCCGGTGGAATTCCCTGAATAGCTCGAACACATTTCTTTTGAGCGATAAATGCTCTATTATGGTCGGTACTATTTCCCCATACAATTAGTCCATATCGCAGCGAGGACTCCACATAAGCACGATAGGACATTATAGCCGTTTTAATATTTGTAACATTTTTAATCCTTCTAAGAGCGTATACGAATTTATTGATTTTATTACATATGCTATCGATATGAGCTTTCCAATCTAGATGTTCGTCTATGATCGTTCCCAAAAACTTAGTTTGTGCTACTTTTTGAAGTTTTGATATATTCATTGTGAAATTAAATTTATTATTATAAGATTTATTAAATTGTAAATATACTGATTTATTAAGGTTAATAACTAAATTATTTTTATTAAGCCAATTTATAAGATTTTCTATTGTATTATTAATATCTTTTTCATGATCAATTATTGATTTACTTTTTTTATCAGTAGCAACTATTATCGAAATGTCATCAGCAAACAGAAAGCATTTATGATTAGTCATGTCAACTATATCATTCACATAAAGGAGAAACAAAATTGGACCCAATATACTGCCCTGGGGAACGCCTCGTTTGGTGGTTTTAAATTCAGAGTGGTATGAAACCATATCTTTATTGGCATTCATATTAGTGATTGTAACACACTGCTGTCTGCCGGATATGTATGACATTAACCACTGTAGTGGAGGTCCTCTAATTCCCATAGACTCTAACTTCTGAAAAAGAATGTTATGCGAGACCAGGTCGAACGCCTTAGATAGATCAAGAAATAAGCCCGTCGTTAATTGATTGTTATTAATATTAGTTATTACTGCTTTCAAGAGTGAAAAGATAGCTAAAGTTGTTGATTTATCTTTTTGAAAACCGAACTGCTCTTTCTTTATAATATGAAATTTCTCGCAGTAATTAATAAGCCTTTTATACATGCACTTTTCGTAGATTTTTGACAAAATTGGTATTAAAGTTATTGGGCGGTAGTTGTTAACATCATATTTTTCACCTTTTTTAAAAAGTGGTTTTACAATTGACATTTTTAATTTATCTGGAAACACTCCTTGAACAAAAGACAAGTTTATAAGATGCGTTAGAACGCCGCGTATTTCCTTAGCACATTTCTTAACAATTCTAGTGCTAAGTTCGTCGTAGCCTTCGGAGGTAGTATTATTTAATAACATAATTTGTTGTTCTACTTCGCTTTCTGACATTGGAACGAGGAACATTGAGTGTATTAGGTTTTCACTACCATGACTGTTTGTGTTTTGCTGTGTGGGTTTATAATTTAGATAGAAGTCATTGAAAGTGGAGGCTATTTCTGTCGGTTCCGTGAGTATGGTATTATTAATTTTAATGGATTCTATGTTATTTTTAGGACTAGGATTATGTAATTCATTTTTTATTACGGTCCATGTAGCCTTGCAAGTGTTCTGATGTGTATGCATAAATTTTATATTAGCATTTCGTTTGGAGTTATAGATACATTTTTGTAACAAATTTGAGTATTTAATGTATCTGGTTTTGTGGGGTTGAGTTTTCTTCTTATAATATTGATAACGCAAAAACCTCTTAGTTTTACAACTCTGCTTAAGACCTTTAGTTATCCATGTTCTTTTTACTGTTTTGTTTCGATTTATTTTTATCTTTACTTTAGGAAAACACAAATAATAAAAAAGGCATATTAACTCGTGAAAACGGTTAAATGCTATATTTGCATCTTTTTCTATATATGCTTCTGACCAAGTTAAACTTTGCAGACATTTTCGGAACTTGTTAACATTATGGACATTATAATCTCTTTTGTAAACGTAGTAAATTGCATCTTTTATAGATTGGCGTTTTAAGGGGAAGCCTATCATTTGTGCTGTTTCGTGGTCCGAGAGGTAGAGTGATAGTACTGTCGTAGATGCATCTGGGATATTACTCAATATATGGTCAATACAAGAGGCTTTGCGAGTAGCTTCATTAATATGAATTTTTAAATTATAGTTGTTTGCTAGATCTTGGAATTCGTTAGTGATTTTACCTTTTTTTAGTGTGTTTATGTTCAAGTCTCCTGCTAGAACTATGCGTGTTGAAGGTTTGTATTTTTTGAAAATATCATGTAAGAGACTATCTAGATTCGTTAAAAATAGTAAAAAAAAATATCCATCGTAAGATGGCAGAATTACATACGGAAGTTTCAGTTTGCCATTTTGTTACGAAAACTCAAAAACTGGTGTACTAGAATGAATTATATCCGCAATCGGCCATGTCTTAGTCAGAACGAAGAGACCGCTACATACTCATGGCAGTGTAGACTCACGGGGGATTCAGTGGCTACGTTAACACGGCCTTGCATACTGCGTTCGCGATTTAGCAAACAAACATGGTAAATGAATGTGTTTTTGAAACAGAAGAAAAGACTTATTCAACAATACTAGTCATTCTCAAATCAACTTAATCTACATTATCATAAAGTTGATATTCGTTTAAGAGAAAATAATATCAATGGAAACATGGAATCGACATTACGATGTTTTACTGTAAAATGTTGGGATCAGTCTTACTAAACGTGGTTTAAAAGTGGGCGCTTCTTGTCCCGGTCCGCGATGCAGTTGCTGCTTTTGAATATCATTCTTTCATGACTTAGAATCATACAGCATTTGTTTTAACCGTATGAACAGTGGGATGTGTTTGCAAAATTATTACTGTAAGTAATATTACATTATCGTAGGTACAGAACAACGCTCTGTGAACGTAGCCTCAAGGAGTTGAATAAGAGAAAGGGAAAAATAAACTATATTTATGAGTCCGGTTTTATAATACAAACAAAATATATAAATGTTAACAGCATAACAACTAGTTACATTGCTAAGGTATCTAGGTATTAAATAAGTCCCTAGGACTATTTACAATATTATATTAAATAGTATTTCTTACAATATTAGTTGTTATTTTTACAGATAAGAATTCAACATCAAACATTGCTAGTTGAATCGACTCTAGTTCGCAGTACATAGAAAGGCACACC
Source organism: Amphipoea lucens (assembly GCA_947508005.1). NCBI lineage: Eukaryota > Metazoa > Arthropoda > Insecta > Lepidoptera > Noctuidae > Amphipoea > Amphipoea lucens. Next base: position 175,708 of record OX382368.1, on the reverse strand, counting down.
TACTTACATGGGTGCGTCGGTACATCGCACCCGCTCTTAGGCCAGGTTCACACGGGCGCGTTTTCCCCGCGGCGATATTTTTCGCGCACTGGATTTTCAACGCACTGCTAAGCGCAGAGAGTTGAAACTCCAACAGTGTATTTGTTTGACGCGCCGGGATGCGCGCTTTTGGATTCTCAATCCACGACTCAACACCGAGAGTTGATAATCCAGTGTGCGATAAAATCCCGCCGCGATATTTTTACGTCCGTGTGGACTTCGACTTACTGGTACGAAACAAAGGCGCGGGCGTAGCGAAGGGAGCGCGTGGAGAGCCGCGCGCGCGGTCAGTGCTCGCGCGCGATGTCGGAGAAGGCGTCGAGGATGTGCTGCGTCGTCAGCGGCAGCGCCAGCCCCGCCGCCGGGTAGCACGCCGCGATGCGCGCCTGCACACACACACACGTCAGGGACCCGAGCTCCTCACTACTGCGCACGACCACGACGCACTCACCTGCAGCGCCACGTGTTGCGCGATGAACTCCTCCTGCATGGCGCGCCACACCACCTGCAGCAGCCCGCCCTCCTCGCTCAGGTGCTTCTCCACCGTGCGGTACAGCCGGTGCAGCGACTTGCGCACTGCCAACACATTGTCGTCATCAGCCTACAGCACTCTACTGCTAGACGTGGGCTACCGGCCGCCCTGCGAACACCGTGGCTGTCTACTCAACATTCACCGCGCACTACTCACACTGAGCAGCTCAGTGCGTGCTCGTGCTCGCGTCGCGTACGGTTCTTACAGCCCTCATTTGTTATTGTTATTTCCAATGCTAATATTGGATAGGAAAAAAAATAAACCCTATGTCAGATTTTCCATCTAGTAAGCCTTTTACTGAATTAGTCCCGCTTCGTCGACTCTTTGATTTTTTGGGTTCCGTACCAAATTGTAGAAAGGAACCCTTATGGTGCAACTCAGTCTGTCACAGCAAGATATCTCAAGAACCACTAATGCTATCAACTTGAAATTTGGAATAGTTTTAGATGACGTTTGCCCAACTATTTTGCAAATAAGAATTTTTTTTTTGCAACAGGGTCGGAAAAATTCGAAGTGGGGCTACTAGGGCATGTGGGGAATCATATGACAGAGCGCAGTTTGCAAATTCTCAAAAAAAAAAATTATGGCCCATAGTTTCCGACTTTTGATGAAAAATGTAAAAAAAATACCGTTCCCCTCCTTATCTCCGAAGTTTGCTAGGAGAAAAATCTGAAATAATTCTATGTGATAGAAGTTTATGTAAGTAGTAGTAGTGTGATGTAGTTTGTGTGTTTCTGTGTTTTTCTTTTTGTGTACAGCACAATTTTTCAGAAATCATCAACAAAAGTTACATTAGTTCCACTGTCGGTCAAGAGATGGCGCTGACCTAAAACTGTAATATTCTACACCCAATGACTATACATCCTCTTGACTGCTCATACGGGCGACACAGGCTCACGACACAAATGAAATTGCACTGATTTTAGATGAAACTATGAGTGGCCATTTTAGTTTTGACCAGTTCTTGGATCTCTGCACACGCGGTTATTTTGATACTTTTTAAAACATTTCTGCATAAATAAAAACAATTATGAGTTCCTGTTCAATTAAACGGTGTGGGAAATCGTCTAGAACATCCAGCTATAAAAAAGATGGCATAACTTTTCATCGGGTTCCCTACTTGAAATCGAATGACGTTAGATCGAATAACACTTGCTCGAAAACGTTAACTCGATAGTAAATGAAATCGATGAATTATGAGCGCGACAGTTCACTACCTCGATGCATCGAAATATCGAATAACTATAAGCTCGAATTATCGGCAGTGCGAAGGCCATTATCTTGAAACATCATTTCTCGAACGACCATCTAATCGATTTACAGAATAGTTTTAACGATTTTTATTTGAGTACAATATAATGAAACAATATACCTATGCGTAGAAATATAAATCGACTATAATCATGTAAAATAATTATGATAATAAAATAACATTATAAACAAATAGATACCTACAGTTTCTTTACCAAATAGGTAGGAAGTAAACTTATCTTTGTACGAAATATGGAATAAACTAGGTGCGCCCCGCGGTTTTACCCGCGTAAATGTTGATCCCGTGGGAATATCGGGATAAAAAGTAGCCTATGTCCTTTCCCGGGACTCAAACTATCTCTATACCAAATTTCATCTAAATCGGTTCAGCGGTTTGAGCGTGAAGAAGTAACAAACATATAAACACACACACACACACCCCCACACACACTCACAAACTTTCGCCTTTATAATATTAGTGTGATGTCATAGGTAAGTATTAAAAAAAAAAACAATTATAATTTTATATGATAATAAAATTAATAAATACATTTCTTAATTTTTTTTTTATTATATTTTTAGGAAAACTTAATGAAGAACACTAAACATGTCATAGAAAACGCTAATGCCGCAGTAGACAAGACACCACGTAAAAAGAAAATGAGACAACGCAATGCCTCTATTATGAGATTATGGAGGTTTAAATGTGAAAGTAAAGGGAAAATGGGTTTACTCGATTTTTTGAGAGGTATTGCAAATCATACAAAATTATAATTGTTTTTTTTAATACTTATGACATTTATTCCATATTTCGTACAAAGAAAAGTCTACTTCCTACCTATTTGGTAAAGAAACTGTCGAGGGTATAGTGTTCAAACCCAATAAGTGTCAAAAAATGAAAAATCGGTTTATTAGTACATCTTAATGCATTTTTGACGCTCTTTCCAGTGGTCTAATCCAATAAGTGGAATTCGCAGCAGAAAGATAATTACTTAAGGTAATAACCCAATAAAGTCACCACGTTTAGCCGTTTCTTAATTTTTTTCGCCGTTTCGAATTTCGTACTTATTGGGTTTGAGCACTATACCCTCGCTGTAGGTATCTATTTGTTTATAATGTTATTTTATTATCATATTTATTTTACACTAGCTGCGCCCCGCGGTTTCACCCGCATAAGTTTCGATCCCGTGGGAATATCGGGATAAAAACTATCCTATGTCCTTTTCCGGGACTCAAACTATCTCTATACCAAATTTCATCTAAATCGGTTCAGTGGTTTAGGCGTGAAGAAGTAACAAACATATAAACACACACACACACTCACAAACTTTCGCCTTTATAATATTAGTGTGATATAAGTGTGAAGTGTGATGATTATAGTTGATTTATATTTCTACGCATATATTGTTTCATTATATTGTACTCAAATAAAAATCGTTAAAACTATTCTGTAAATCTATTAGATGGTCGTTCGAGAAATGATGTTTCAAGATAATGGCCTTCGCGCTGCCGATAATTCGAGCTTATAGTTATTCGAGATTTCGATGCATCGAGGTAGTGAACTGTCGCGCTCATAATTCATCGATTTCATTTACTATCGAGTTAACGTTTTCGAGCAAGTGTTATTCGATCTAACGTCATTCGATTTCAAGTAGGGAACCCCTTTTCATCGGTAAGTAAAATATTTATATTTTAATAATATCATGAATAAGCGCAGGGCTCAAGCTAAACTGGTTGTTTACGTAAAATGGCACAAAAAAAGTATACGGCGTTGATGTCTTATTGAAAAGTTCCTTTCTCTCACTAGGGTATTGTCAATACGTCTGTCCCTTTCTATCTGTATTAATGCTGTAGTGTTGTGACAATATTAAAACCACGAAAACAAAATCTTATAATATTGACGATAAAAATTACGATGATAATTGTAAAAAATGTAACATTACTTAATGTTTACATTTTAGATTTCCTATTTTTGCGGCGCGGTAGCACACCTCGCCCTCACGCACGCCGGGTACAGTGGTACAGTAGTGCGGTATACCTTCCTGCGCGGGGTACATGGCCAGCACGCGGCGCAGCTCGTGCTTGCTGAAGGCGGCGCGGTAGCACACCTCGCCCTCGCGCACGCCGGGTACAGTGGTACAGTAGTGCGGTATACCTTCCTGCGCGGGGTACATGGCCAGCACGCGGCGCAGCTCGTGCTTGCTGAAGGCGGCGCGGTAGCACACCTCGCCCTCGCGCACGCCGGGTACAGTGGTACAGTAGTGCGGTATACCTTCCTGCGCGGGGTACATGGCCAGCACGCGGCGCAGCTCGTGCTTGCTGAAGGCGGCGCGGTAGCACACCTCGCCCTCGCGCACGCCGGGTACAGTGGTACAGTAGTGCGGTATACCTTCCTGCGCGGGGTACATGGCCAGCACGCGGCGCAGCTCGTGCTTGCTGAAGGCGGCGCGGTAGCACACCTCGTCCTCGCGCACGCCGGGTACAGTGGTACAGTAGTGCGGTATACCTTCCTGCGCGGGGTACATGGCCAGCACGCGGCGCAGCTCGTGCTTGCTGAAGGCGGCGCGGTAGCACACCTCGCCCTCGCGCACGCCGGGTACAGTGGTACAGTAGTGCGGTATACCTTCCTGCGCGGGGTACATGGCCAGCACGCGGCGGAGCTCGTGCTTGCTGAAGGCGGCGCGGTAGCACACCTCGTCCTCACGCACGCCCTGCGCCACTGCCTCCGACACGCCCTGCACGCACACAGCGCCCATATTCAAAATATTTTATTTCACATAAACCTACATGGGCACTTATGAAACATTAGAAGCTAGGTGCACGGATCCATTCGGTCTATTTATTTATTTATTACATTTGGGAAAACAAACAGTAGTATATTAAGTATAAACAGTGTTGTCTTAAAATTAAGCTTAACAAATATACTACCCACAACATTTTCCACAGATTAAATTTGCATATAAAAAACAAGAATCAAGCTGTTATGTAGCAGGGCTAACTATTGAGTTAGGCCTGCTACATGACAGAGAAAGATGTTAAAAAAAAAAGATAAAGATGAACTAAAAAAAGAAAAAAAAATATTCTATAGGTATAAGTTGTAACAAACAGAAAAAAAATCATTAAAATAAAAAAAATCACGTGCGATGTATCATACAGGTCCCTATCCTATTAACAATGATACCTACATTGTGTAAAACCTATGGAGCCTACTGCCGATCCTTAAGAATCTTAATTATATCATTTTTGAATTTGTATCTGCTTAGGAATAGTATGTCTATTGCACCAAAACGCGCATTGTATGTATCGACTAAGCATGTATATCAGAACGTTCGGCCAGTCGAGATAGGGAGCTGGCGGCTACTCCAGTTTTTAGTGACGATTATGTGACGCTTAAAGATGCCAGTCAAAGAATTTGTGACGGAACAGTTCGAAAGTTAGAAGCATTTATTTATCTGAATCTCCATAACTGAGGACCTTAGAGAAACTGTTACTGAATAAAGATTTAGTGATTTAGGACAAACAACCAATGCTTTACTTTTACTCGTAATGCCACCGGTTAAAAGTAAAATGAATTTTGGTTCCTGAAACATCAGGACGTTCGGCCAACGTAATCTCCATAACTGAGGACCTGAGAGAAACCGTTAATGAATAAAGATTTAGTGACGAGACTGAAACGAATTTTTATTGCTTTATTTTTTTTTTGTGACGGCCTCTTTATTTAGTAAATTGAAAATTTAACATATAACCTCAAAACATTGGGATTATCGATTCCTCCACAACGAAGAAGCCCAGAGAAACCGTTAATCAATAAAGATTTAGTGACGAGACTGAAACGAATTTTTATTGCTTTATTTTTTTTTTTGTGACGGCCCCTTTAAATAGTAAATTGAAAATTTAATATATAACCTCAAAACATTGGGATTATCGATTCCTCCACAGCGAAGAAGCCCAGAGAAACCGTTAATCAATAAAGATTTAGTGACGACACTGAAACGAACTTTTAGTGTTTTATTTTTTTTTGTGACGGCCCCTTTATATAGTAAATTGAAAATTTAACATAAGTATAACCTCAAAACATTGGGATTATCGATTCCTCCACAACGAAGAAGCCCAGAGAAACCAAAACAATATCAAGTCCACGAAGTAAGCCGAAGTCGATAGTTGCAAACGTAGAAACACCAGAGGTCCTTTAGGAATGCGTAAGTCGTCAGTAAATAAACAGAGAAGCATCAATTTAAAAAGTACAGCACAGCTACAAAAAACTGAAAGCATAAGTGCATATATACCACTAGATAAATAATGGCATCTAGAAGCACCATAGATCAATGAAATTACGAATCGCTGACACAACTGACTTTTATTTTGACATGTAAAAAAGAGTAAAAAACTATAAATATAAAAAAGATAGAAACCTTAATAAAATAAAAGTTAATAAAACTCATAAATATATATACTTATTACAAAAAGTTGCAACAACCGACAACCATCTCTTTCCAACATATAGCCTGTCTCTTAAAATATTTTTCGCTGCACCTGTGCTTACAATAAAAAAAACAATGGCAGTGCGCGGCGCAGGGTAGTAGAGGGGGTGTTGGGTCAGAGTAGGAGTAGGTAGTTATAAATAGCTTTAGTCCTTTTGTCATTAAAAGACTAATTAATTAAGTAGTATTTAATATTTTATTAAATAAATGAAACTACTATAACACTTTCCCTGCACGAGATACAGAGTTATGCCCATACAAAAAAAAAGAACACTCACTGAGATCTTCCATATGATATAGGTAGAAACATGTTACAACACTTGGGACGAAACCGCCCATTCTTCTTTGACTAACACACACACAGACAGACAGTCGGTTATAGCAATTAACTGACCCCCTTAAAAATTAAACGAATTTGAACCTTCTGCTTGTTAGCAGTAAGCTTATCGAACTAGAACAACTGGTTCAACGTCTACGATTAATAAAACAGTTACATATTCGAATTTGATATTTAACACGCAGTGTTAAAGTAGGTATGATCTTGAATATTGTTCTAACTTGTAATATATTATTGCTAATTTCAAATATTTACTATGTTCGTGTGGTCTAGTGGTAGCTGCAGTGAGCTGACAAGAGCGTGGTTGTGAGTTCGAAACCAACACATTTTCTGCTACGGTTTTGTTTTATAATATATATTTTTTAAGTTATTAATAATAAATAGTAAATTATAACTTAAGCAACAAAAAAAATTTCAAATTTTCAATTATTTTTGTTCATGTGACAGTGACAGACACAGAAAAATAATAAAAAGTAGAAGCAAAGAGATCATATACGGTCATATAAAGAGTTCATAACGCATGTTGGTGTGTGTAATGATTTTTATAACAATTTATTTCTAATGCATATTATATATAAAAACTTTTTAACAAAAAAATTAATCCTCCGAAAAAACTGAAAAGCAAAAAATTAAAACCTTTTTTATTTTACCTTAATAAATAAATTCTTAAACTAATGCAAGTATACCTAAGTAATTTTGAGTCGGCGCCAAACAAGCAACCTAATATCGTTGCAAGTAGTCGTGCGGAGAGCGCATTTTTTGTTTGGAATGTTATATTTATCGCTGGAGATTTCACGTTGCATTATTAATTTGATTTGGTTATTTCTTTAAATTTAAGGTAATTTAGTGATCTTTGTTCATTGATTGTTTGGCGCCGACTCAAAATTTCTTAGGTATACTTGCATTAGTTTAAGGTGATTGGATAGGTACTGACACTTTTTCAGAGACTCTTAGTACTAGAAAGCTATAATTTGGCAAGGATATACATATTAATCACGCCGACAAAGTGGTAAAATACAATCTTGAAAAACAATTATTTTTAGGGTACCTCCTGTACACGTAAAGTGGGAATGTTTTTTTTTCTCTCGTCTACCCCATGGTGTGGGGTATCACTGGATAGGTCTTTCAAAAATATTGCGGGTTTGTGATAATCATTTTTCGATTCAGGGATCCGTTTGTGAAATACTAGAAGAAATACTAAAATTCACGGCAGTAGTATATGTCACGAAATCAAAATCACAGCTGAGTAGACTTTACGTGTAATAGTCGACCAACTTTTAGTTGCAATGTATGGGAGAACATGATTTTCAACTACAATGTTAAGCTTGTTCTTGGGATAAACCAATTCATTTCAACTACGGAACTCTTCATTGTAGTCCGACATGGACTTGGCCGGTTTTTCCTTGCTAATTTTAATGTAACTTAGGGTGTAAATAAGTAATAAAAGATGTATAGAATCTTCAAAACAAAGTCGGTACCAACAAAGCTCAATTATCGAAGAGAGAGAAGAGTTCAATAAACTTTATTTGCAACTAGCTGCGCCCAGCGGTTTCACCCGCATAAGTTTCGATCCCGTGGGAATATCGGGATAAAAACTATCCTATGTCCTTCCCCGAGACTCAAACTATCTCTATACCTACCAAATTTCTTCTAAATCGGTTCAGTGGTTTAGGCGTGAATAGGTAACATACAGACAGACAGGCAGAGTTACTTTCGAATTTATAATATTATAGTATGGATATAATATAGTATAAGTATACAGGGTGTTACGGAAAGGGTATATCAATACAAACGGGTTGAAGAGTGTATCTGGTCTAGAATCTCTGTACAAAATTTCAGCTCAAAAGCATTAACTTTGAAAATGCTTTTTTTTTTTTTATTTCGACTTCACGGCGCTGCACTGGCGCCCGGCGGTGTGATGTGCGTGTACTAGGCGCACAGACACACTACAGATAATAGATAATGACCCTCGTAGTGCGGTGACACGTTTGTTATGATTTCAATTTAATAAACTATCGAAATAAAAAAATATTAAGCATTTTCAAAGTTACTGCTTTTGAGCTGAAATTTTGTACAGAGATTCTAGACCAGATACACTCTTCAACCCGTTTGTATTGATATACCCTTTCCGTAACACCCTGTATACAGGGTTATTGGAACAACACTAACATGGTCATTGTACTCATCATTATGAACAATTTTTTTTACTATGGGACCAAACCTGAAATCGCGAAAAAAATCAGCTGTTCCCTACATTTATGTTCGTATAGGTAACTCGTCAAAATGTAGGGAACAGCTGATTTTTTTTTTCATTTTCTCATTTGAAATTGGAATTGTTGGTTCGAGTGGACGCTGGTGTATGTGAAGTTGTTGGTTTTTAGGCTAAACATACAAACACACGTAAATAGTAAACACATAATACATATTACACATAACACTTATATACATATAGGTACATACACATACACACAACAGTAATAAAATTACACTAATAATTAAATACCCACAACCGTGTGTACACGGCCTAATAATTTCACGCGTCTGTACACTGCCTTACTGCCTGCTGCGGCGGGCACGCCGCGCTGGGCTGCGGTTGAATGATACATTATTATACCTACGACCGAAATTCGCGGAATTGATACGATGATTCGTTTGGCGCCGCGCCGCGCCCCCGCCGCGCCTCGCGTCGCCCGCGCCGCGCGTTGCGCCGCTGCATCTCTCAACTCTCTCTCAACAAATCTTAACTGTCCCGTTGGTTTCGTGGTCACAAGTGCATCTGCCGTGCAAGGGGTCCTGGGTTCGATTCTCAGGTCGGACAGTGTTATTTAAATTGGGTTTTTTCCCGTTAGGAGTTTCTTTACTCTTTTTCTTTTTTTTTTTGCCCGGAGTTTGGAAATTGGTGGCGTAATACCCCCGTGCCTCGGAAAGCACATAAAGCCGTTGGTCCTGCGCCTGTTCTCTCTCCGGTCGTGTCGGATTGCCGTCCCATCGAACTATGAGAGTAAAGGAACAGAGAGTGCACCTGTATTTGCGCACACACTTGTGCACTATAATATCTCCTGCAAACCTGGCTAATCTTCTTTGAAATTGGCCACCGTGACCGAAATCGGTCAGGGGATTTATTATTATTTTATTATTTTTAAACCTAAACCTACCCTAACACACTACAAAAGCACCCTTAGAATAATTGAATAAGCAACTGACAACCCTTGTAGCAATCAAGTATTCTTTTCTTCGGTTTTTAGTATAAAAAGTACGCTTTTCTTTAGAGAATGAAGGACAGTCATAAAAATATTTTCGTAAAAATATTTTATTTTAATTAACGCCACCTCTGGAAAACAAGTTCACAAACCAAGCTTATGAATACAACGCCATCTAGTTCTATCGCAAGTAAAACTATACACGTAGTGTGTAACTGTACATGTGTGTGTAAAGACATAGTAAAGATATAAAGTGAAACGGCTAAATGTTTAGGGGTACAAATCTTTGTATGAGACGAGTTAACAAGCAAAGTGAATATCTAAAAAGATTATGTTAATGCGTTAGTTGACGCATATAATAAAGTTGTTTCGCAAAGCTTTCTGAGTTAGACGTAAACATTGAAAATGTTCGAAGTGCGAATGTGCCGCCATCTAGCGATAAAGTGGCTGGGAGATCATGTATCGAATATCCTTAAGAATTTATTTATTAAGGTAAAATAAAAAAGGTTTTAATTTTTTGCTTTTCAGTTTTTTCGGAGGATTAATTTTTTTGTTAAAAAGTTTTTATTTTATCATTTTTTGAGGCTATAATTTACTAATTACTACATGCTTCATTTTTGATTACTTTAATTATTCTTTTTTGTATAATAAAATACTTTAAAAAACAGGCTTTATATACCAACATAGATAAGCCTTTTATTTTAATTGTAATACACAGCTCAGCATTAAAATCTGAGAATGAACAATAAATCACCCCTATTTTCGCACCCTTAGGGTAGGATTTTTTTTTCCAAATTTACATGGGGCCAACTTCGAGGTATGTCCTATCCAATAAAAAAAGAATTATTAAAATCGGACTACTCTGTAAAAAGTTATGCGTGGTCATACATTACAATCAGTGAGTGAACAATCAATCATCCCCTGTTTTCCTACCCTTAGGGTTGGATTCTTTTTTCCAAATTTATATGGGAGCAACTTCGGGGTATGTCCTTTCCAATAGAAAAAGAATTATCAAAATCGGACTGCTCTGTAAAAAGTTATGCGTGATCATACATAAAAAAAAAAAAAATATATACGCGTCGAATTGATAACCTCCTCCGTTTTTTCGTCGGTTAAAAATATTAGTTATTTGCACTTCTTCTGATATTCCTCCGTCCGCGTATCTATTTATTTTGTTGCAATACCTACATCGTCACCGTATTTCAACTATTTCGATGTGTTTTGCTTCATTCAGTAGATAAATAGGTACCGACTCGATAAATACTTGTTTCGTTGGAACACATGGTCACCCTATTTCAGTCGCCATTCGCCATAGTGCATTTTTATAGATTAATATTGAATCAACAAAAATACTGACACCGTTGCACTGAAAACCTATAACACATCAGGGGTTTTACGAGTCTTCTAGGCTTCTTCGCTGTGGAGGAATCGATAATCCCAATGTTTTGAGGTTATATGTTAAATTTTCAATTTACTATATAAAGGGGCCGTCACAAAAAAAAATAAAAGACTAAAAGTTCGTTTCAGTGTCGTCACTAAATCTTTATTGATTAACGGTTTCTCTGGGCTTCTTCGTTGTGGAGGAATCGATAATCCCAATGTTTTGAGGTTATATGTTAAATTTTCAATTTACTTAATAAAGAGGCCGTCACAAAAAAAAAATAAAGCAATAAAAATTCGTTTCAGTCTCGTCACTAAATCTTTATTCATTAACGGTTTCTCTCAGGTCCTCAGTTATGGAGATTACGTTGGCCGAACGTCCTGATGTTTCAGGAACCAAAATTCATTTTACTTTTAACCGGTGGCATTACGAGTAAAAGTAAAGCATTGGTTGTTTGTCACCAAATCGTCACTAAATCTTTATTCAGTAACAGTTTCTCTAAGGTCCTCAGTTATGGAGATTCATAAATAAATGCTTCTAACTTTCGAACTGTTCCGTCACAAATTCTTTGACTGGCATCTTTAAGCGTCACATAATCGTCACTAAAAACTGGAGTAGCAGCCAGCTCCCTATCTCGACTGGCCGAACGTTCTGATATACATGACTAAGCGGTATAGTGGCGAACGCTTACCAGCATTGGATCTACAAAAGCTAGTAGCAAACAGTCGCCTGGTGCGTACCTCCCGTCCATGTACTGTTCGAGGAACCAGGTAACACAAACCAGACACCAAGTCAGGGCAATCAAACTTGTTTCGGCATACACTGAATAACGTCATTGTCTCAAGGAGAACGCGTCTTGACTGTAAAGTAAGCAGGTCGTATTCTTTAAGAAGTGATTGGTAAGATGTTTTCTTTCGAAAACATCTAAATTGCATAGCACGAAGGTACTTGCGTTGGACTAATTCGATAATTTCGACATATTTCGCATAGTAGGGATTCCAGATCGGAACTGCTTATTCTAATTGCGGCCTAATTATGGACTTATACAGACGCAAGAAGGTGGAGGGACGATGGAAATCTCTGGATGCTCTCATTACAAATCCAAACATCTGATATGCCTTATTGACAATTTTTTCTACATGAATATCAAGATGAAGTTTATTTTTATTAATAACACTATTAGCAAGTTTATAATTGAAATGTATGATATTTTTCTTTTTAGTGAACGTTATACTATGACACTTAGGCAAGCTAAGGTAGAGTTTATTATAAGAGCAATAGTCTGAGAAACGATCAAGATCACGTTGGAATTCAACACAGTCTTGTTCATTTGAAATTTGTTTAAAAACTTTTAAATCGTCAGCGTATAATAGAAATTTAGAATTTTGAAAGCAATATTTTATGTCATTTATGAATAGTATAAATAATAAAGGTCCTAAAATTGTGCCTTGAGGAACTCCTGATGTAACTTGAATACAATTAGACTCGAAGCCATTGATCACAACCTTTTGGGTCCTATTGGTTATACAGGGTGTTACGGAAAGGGTATATCAATACAAACGGGTTGAAGAGTGTATCTGGTCTAGAATCTCTGTACAAAATTTCAGCTCAAAAGCAGTAACTTTGAAAATGCTTAATATTTTTTTTATTTCGATAGTTTATTAAATTAAAATCATAACAAACGTGTCATCGCACTACGAGGGTCATTATCCATTATCTGTAGTGTGTCTGTGCGCCTAGTACACGCACATCACGCCGCCGAACGCCAGTGCAGCGCCGAGATGTCGAAATAAAAAAATATTAAGCATTTTCAAAGTTAATGCTTTTGAGCTGAAATTTTGTACAGAGATTCTAGACCAGATACACTCTTTAACCCGTTTGTATTGATATACCCTTTCCGTAACACCCTGTATATGAGACAAACCAACGGAGGAGATCCCCTCTGATACCATTGTACGCAATTTTATTCAGCAGCAATCTGTGATCCACTTTATCGAATGCCTTTTGAAAGTCAGTGTATACCGCGTCTGTTTGTTGTCTGTTATCAATATTTTCAAAAAGTTGTGTTGTGAATATTAAGAGATTGCTTACGCAAGACCTATCTTTGACGAAGCCATGCTGCTCCTTTATTAGAATATGACGAATAATTGGATAAATCTCAGCATGGACAAGCCTTTCAAAGAGTTTAGACAATGCAGATAATATGGACATTGGACGATACATCTCTACATCACTTTTAGAACCACCTTTGTGTACTGGTACGATATTTGCGCGTTTCCATACATCCGGAAAGACTCCACACGAAATACATTTGTTAAATAATATAAATACGGGATAGCATACTGTACTGTAGGTATTTTTTAAAAATAACGCAGTATACCGTCTGGACCAGGTCCTTTAGTCGAATCCAACATTTTTAGTTCTCTGCGAATATTTTCTAAGGGGAAATACAATTTAGATAAGTTAACATCATGATCAGCACTTGTAGGTGGAGGTACCCATGAATCAGAGTTAAAAGTGGAGGGTTCGTACACAGAATGGAAAAAGGAAGAGAATAAATTATTACTAATTGCAATAGGATCACTGGCTAAATTTTGTTTGTAGTGTATCGTGCCAGGAATTCTATTTGCAGTTTTACGGTTGGAGATGTACGACCAGAAAGCCTTGATATTGGTGGCAATATTATCTTCAACTGACTTCATGTATCTTTTATAGCATTTATAGCATCGTTTCCTGAAAAGCCGGCAAGACGCTGGAGCGCTTTTTGAATTAATTATAAGTGCGCTCCACGCTTTTTGAATTCCATTTAAGTCAATTCAATTACTTTATCATTTTTAGTGCCTGATAAAAGCGTGTTTTTTAGTTTTATCAACTACTTACATACCAGACCACTTAGAAAGTATTGCGGAAAAAAAATTTTCACTTCTCATGCTCTAAAAATTCGTCTTTATGTTGTGCTTAGGCGACATAAAATCGCTTTTTATGTTCTAGTGCATAAAGTATTTTTTTTTTTCTGAGACTAAGGTAATCAGGCCCAACAGCCACACGCACAATAAAACTTCGCAGATTAAAGTCGTGATTTATTTCATTTTCTTTAATTTATATCACTTCCGTGTTTTCTATCGTTAATTTAATAAAATCCGGTAAAAAAGTTGTCATTTATTATTTAACCTTTTAACCGCCCGACCTTATATCAGTTGTCGTGCCCCCAGCGCCCGAGAAAAAAAAAAAAACGTAAAATAAATACCGATGAAACGAGCTGTGATGATATAATAATAATACAGATTAAACGAGATGTGTTATTTGGTCGTATATATGTTACCGGCCAAACCTGATTTCAGGACAAACTAGTTTAGCCTAGGCTAAACTAGTTCCGTCGACATAGGATGCAAGGGCGAGCGAAGGGCACCCCGAGGTTCGGTTTGGTTAGGTTACTTTAAACCCTTTACACAGAAATAGGGGCCCCGCGAAGCGGGGCTTCGTCGACATAAGATCCAAGAGCGAGCGAAGGGCACCCCCTATCGCGTATAGGAAGAACTAGTTTAGCCTAGGCTAAACTAGTTTGTCCTGAAATCGGGTTTGGCCGGTAACATATATACGACTCTGGCGGAATGGGCACGAAAATATTTGTCGGATTAATCCGACGTAGGCGGTTAAAAGGTTAAAAACGCATAGAAACGTTTTTATGACTTGGCAGTATGAAGTACCCAAGTCGAATGACAAACGTTGAAATAAAAAAAAAACTTAAAAAGTTTCGTGGCGGTATTATCTGTGGTGGCGGGAATTAGCTATGCTTTGCAACATTTTTGATTAATTATGTACTGTGTACTTTATGCCTGTTTCATTTCTCGCAATCGAAGTGAAAAGCAGAGTGTATAACTCAGGCATAAACGAGCCATTTTACCCTCGACTTAACTATCCACCCTCGCCTGCGGCTCGCGTGGATATAAACGTCTCGGGGTAAAATAGCTAATTTTATGCCTTAGTTGTACAATCTACTATTGTGTATGAGACTGGCCAGTTATAATCTATTTTGTAAATATGATTATTTGTAAGTAAACATAGGTACGTTCCAATTTCAAAATTTCCCTCCACACGGTTTGCGAGCTAATTTAAATGGGGAATTATAAAACGATCGAATAAAAAAAAACTTAGCGAATGATGACGAGATACTGTTTAAATTTTATGTCGCCTAGTATCGGGTTGTTCAGAACGTGCCGCCCGCGTCGTCGTCTTTGGCGATCAGCATTGCACTGGCCGGCCAGATCGTCTGATTTGACCGCTCCAGATTTTTTTTGTGGGGTTACTTGAAGTCCCGGGTTTATATAAACAAGCTTCAGACTCTTGAAGCCCTTCAAGAGAATATCCGACAGGAATGCGTGAATCTATCGCCAGAAGTTCTGACACAAGTGATGGAAAATGCCAAAAAACGAGCCCGTATGGTCATCAATTTTAACGACGGTCACTTCTTGACCGATATCATTTTCTGGGCTTGATGGAAATAATTCTAATTTAATAAATAAACAGAATCCACAAGTAGAACTAAAATTTTTCATTGTTAAA
Source organism: Amphipoea lucens (assembly GCA_947508005.1). Taxonomy (NCBI): domain Eukaryota; kingdom Metazoa; phylum Arthropoda; class Insecta; order Lepidoptera; family Noctuidae; genus Amphipoea; species Amphipoea lucens. The sequence continues at coordinate 159,924 of OX382368.1, read as the reverse complement.
AAAAATTACAGTAAATCAACATCGGGTGATTACTTTAGCGCCACCTTGTATATGTCGCAGCAAACTGCTGCTGCGGCTGTCGCTTTAAGGCGACTACACGACCTAAAGCGCGGTCACTGTCGGACTGCATAGAAAAGAAAGAGAAGCGCGATGACACAACCGTGGTAATTTATTGCAAATATGAAGCAATTATCTATTTACAAAAACTCTCAAACACCAAACAAATAAAAACCGTATACTAAAATTCGGGGAATTAAATTGTCTTTTAGATGGTGAAAGTTTTATGAAAATACACCCGATAGTGTTTGCGCGATTATCGTTTTTATGTCCGCGGTAGACATTACTTTACAAATTAATTACACTATGGTAAAAAAATATAATTGCAAATATTCACATATCAAATTACGAAGCAAATGGTCTAGTATAACATTTATTTTTTTCAAAGAAATCAGTCTGGTCGATTAGACGTGATGTTGAATTTAAAATCATTAGAAGTCGTATATCTGCGCCTTAATGCAACCTTTCGGGTGTCGACCTCCGTACACGCACATTACGTCAATGTCAACGCTTTTACGAGTAAGGTAATAACTTTAGGTAGGCCTTCAGAAAAAGGAAGATTATACTGTTAAATCGATAATAACAAATTATAAATGATACCTACCCGTAATCCTCATTAGTATTCCTATCTAATAAAACAGCTACGTAGTGAAATAAAACTGACCTGACATTGCAGTTACGTGATATGTTTTCATTTTGATAATATTCATTCACATAACCTACACACTTTATCACAATACGTGTCTAAACTTTCGTTACTTTTTTCGCCTATATAATCATTACTTTTTGAAAAACAATTACTCAATACGGAATCTACACTTATTGCTCAGTAATTCTTTATAGATTTTTATAAGAAAACTTAACGTTTGCTGCCTCTATTCATCGTTTATTTCTCCGTTCGTTTCGCACAAATATATACTCTTTGACGTTGGCCGTGAGTGAAATGTCAGATGAATTTATTTATTTTTTAGTTCGTTCAAAATAATGTTTCTGCTGTTGAGAAATATTAAAATTAAGAGTGAATGAACCATTTCTTTCATATAAATACAGAACATATTGCTACTTGCAACACAACTACAGATATTTAGCGACCAATCCTGACCAAGCCCTTAAGTGTAACTGTCCAACTTAAGACACTTGGAGCATTTTTTCTTATGTCGAACTGTGTAAAATAAGACATTCGAGAGGTTCAAACATCTATGCAACAAGATGTAAGCACGTTTAAAAAAACATAGATGTCACGTGATCAACTTTGAACGTTAATATCTCGGGAACGTGACACCTTACGGAGTTTGATCTAAATATGTTTTCTATTTGCATTGATGTCAGCTATCGATTTATATAGGATTCATGTGTGGCCGCCATTTTGAAAAAAAAATGGCGGACAAGTGGATATGCCACCACGGACCTTCAACGCCCTTTACTTCTAAGATTTTATTACACAAAACCTATTTAAACCAAATGACACGATTTGTATTACAACTACATATTTACATAATCTGAATGAATGCATGTCCATAAAAGCCACTACCTATTAATGACGAATTGAAGTTATAATAGTCCGTCAGTCCGTGCTCACACATACACACACGCGCGCGCGCTAGCTCACCTCAAAAAACTGCGTGAGCTTCTCGAGCGGGCGGCCGAAGTACTGCGTGACATAGGCGCGCAGCGCGTCGGAGTAGCGCGTGCGGCACTCGCGCCGCAGCGCCTCCAGCGCCGGCACGCGCAGCGCCGACAGCACGCCGTGCAGCCGGTGGTAGTTCTCTAAGGGACATCAGTTTGGAATACAATACACGTCGGAGTAGCGCGTGCGGCACTCGCGCCGCAGCGCCTCCAGCGCCGGCACGCGCAGCGCCGACAGCACGCCGTGCAGCCGGTGGTAGTTCTCTAAGGGACATCAGTTTGGAATACAATACACGTCGGAGTAGCGCGTGCGGCACTCGCGCCGCAGCGCCTCCAGCGCCGGCACGCGCAGCGCCGACAGCACGCCGTGCAGCCGGTGGTAGTTCTCTAAGGGACATCAGTTTGGAATACAATACACGTCGGAGTAGCGCGTGCGGCACTCGCGCCGCAGCGCCTCCAGCGCCGGCACGCGCAGCGCCGACAGCACGCCGTGCAGCCGGTGGTAGTTCTCTAAGGGACATCAGTTTGGAATACAATACACGTCGGAGTAGCGCGTGCAGCACTCGCGCCGCAGCGCCTCCAGCGCCGGCACGCGCAGCGCCGACAGCACGCCGTGCAGCCGGTGGTAGTTCTCTAAGGGACATCAGTTTGGAATACAATACACGTCGGAGTAGCGCGTGCGGCACTCGCGCCGCAGCGCCTCCAGCGCCGGCACGCGCAGCGCCGACAGCACGCCGTGCAGCCGGTGGTAGTTCTCTAAGGGACATCAGTTTGGAATACAATACACGTCGGAGTAGCGCGTGCGGCACTCGCGCCGCAGCGCCTCCAGCGCCGGCACGCGCAGCGCCGACAGCACGCCGTGCAGCCGGTGGTAGTTCTCTAAGGGACATCAGTTTGGAATACAATATGTTGGAGCTCATTTCGATAGGTTTAACTAACAGTTACCTTATACGAATAAACTTACAGTCCACGTTTGATTGAATTGTAAGTAGCTAGCCAACCACCATATTAAATATGATATATGGTTACTTATACGGTCGGTTACTGCAGGGCCTAGTGCCTTGCGAGCACTGGAATGATCAACACGCTTGCTCACGACGGGTTGGAGACTTATATTATCTACTAACTTCTGCCCGCGACTTCGTACGCGTGGAAGTCGTAATATACTAAAATAACAGACACATCTTTATAAAAATTTCCGTTTACTGCGTTTGTAATTTTGGTCTCAGCAGCCAACCTGCGCCTGCGTTCCTTCCTGTATATACCTACTACCTAATGTCACTACACCGATACACTGAGTAATGCATTCTCACAGGTTATTTGTGACGAACAGTGTTTACTAATTCACAGTCACCCAACCCTCGATATATATTTTATTATAACCATAGATGACAAACATGTTATTCTGTACGTTCTACGAATTATCATACTATTGTTATTATTATTCTATTATTTTTATTAATTAGGAAAACATGGGGACATACAAGTAGTTAATATTTATTATTCTGTAAAAATTCATTGCTTTATGATTATTAACTAGAAAGAAAACAGGCGAGAGCGTTTCTATGGAGAAACGACCGTATTTCCTCTTAATCACATGACTATTTTTTTTACGAAATGACAGTGTGAAGTGCCATTTTACTGTAAGTACCTAATTAAAAGTCGGACCAAAGGTAGAAACTAGCGTATTGGATGTTAAAAATAAAAGGAGCCAGGATCTATTATGTGTGTCAAGTCATTTAAAATTATTTAATTTTAAAAATAAAATACTTCGATATTTTATTTGTGTTGCTATTTTTCTTCTTTATCACCTATAGGTGTATCTCTTAAAATATTTCGTGTATGAATAGACACACCATATACAGGAAGATTTTTTTATCACCATCCTAATTTTTACAGGGTGTTCTACCCATGATGAACAACTTTCACTATGGGACGAAATCTGAAATCGCGAAAACAAAATCAGCTGTTTCATACATTTTGGTCAAGGTGGTATTGAACTTTAGTATTAAACAACTGATTTTTTTTTTCGTGATTTCAGATTTGGTCCCATTGTGAAAGTTGTTCATATTCATGGGTAGAACACCCTGTAAAAATTTGGATGGTGATAAAAAGTCCTCCTGTATAAATACCTAATGGATTGATGGATCCTTTTGGCAAATATGTATGACAAAATTTCATTGATTCACAAAAGTAGCCAAAAGTCATCATAATTTTGCATTTATCTCTCAGGGCTGATTTTTCAATCATCTGATAACTTTATTCGAGGAATAATTTTGACATTTTGACAGTTATTTCATACAAAAACTGTCAAACGTTAATTTTATTCCTCGAATAAAGTTATCTGGAAAAACCGGCCAAGTGCGAGTCGGACTCGCCCATGAAGGGTTCCGTAGCAGCAAGTAACATAATATAAAAGTTCTTGTAGTTCGTTGTAACTTTGATCGATGTTTTAATAATAGTGTATTTTTTTAAATTAAGTTATTGATTACGACCCCTCTTTGAGCAGTGGCTGGAGAGGAGCCACGGCGTCCTCACCTACCGCCTGAGACACAGGTCCTCACCGGACACGGATGTTTCGGGAGGTTCCTGTGTCTGATAGGGCGGGAAGAAACGCCCGGGTGATTTTACTTAGGCGCCTATTACAGATTTATTGTTAGAAAATAATGGTTCACGGTTTACGCATAAGATTTATGTTTATGAATTATTTTTTTATGGTTTGAGTTTATTGAATGAAAGGTAAATTGCGGTTTACGATTTATGACGTATTAAAAAAACAAGTAACATATTATAAAAGTTCTTGTAGTTCGTTGTAACTTTGTGAAAGGTAAATTGCGGTTTTCGATTTATGACGTATTAAAAAACTACTTACTAGATCTCGTTCAAACCAATTTTCGGTGGAAGTTTACATGGTAATGTACATTATATATATTTTTTTAATTTTATCATTCTCTTATTTTAGAAGTTAGAGGGGGGGGGGGGACACATTTTACCACTTTGGAAGTGTCTCTCGCGCAAACTATTCAGTTCAGAAAAAAATGATATTAGAAACCTCAATATCATTTTTGAAGACCTATCCATAGATACCCCACACGTACAGGTTTGATGAAAAAAAATTTTTGGAGTTTCAGTTGTAAGTATGGGGAACCCCAAAATTTATTGTTTTTTTTCTATTTTTGTGTGAAAATCTTACTGCGGTTCACAGAATACATCTACTTACCAAGTTTCAACAGTATAGTTCTTATATTTTCGGAAAAAGTGGCTGTGACATACGGACGGACGGACAGACAGACAGACAGACATGACGAATCCATAAGGGTTCCGTTTTTTGCCATTTGGCTATGGAACCCTAAAAATCAGCCCTTAATAAAGACTGAAGCTGTGGCGAGACAGTGCTTCCTTACCCAATCAGTTCATTCCACCCGCTGAGGACCTCCCACCTGGACATGAGTTACCTTGGGTAACCTGGAAGTCTTTAAACAGACTCCGGACCCAGGTTGGCCGAAGCAAGGAAAACCTGTTCAGGTGGAGATTTATAGACGACTCCGCCTTGGAGTGTAAATGTGGTGCTGTTCCACAAACGATGGGACACTTAATATCGTGCCCTGCGTGTCCTGTCAGCTGCACGTTACAGGAACTGATGGACGCTTGTGATGGCGCCAAACAAGTGGCCGAATTCTGGGCCGAGTACATTTAGATTGCTATCGACACGCTAAGAAGAAGAAGCCCTTAATCAACTAACCGAGCAGCTTCATCTATATGTCGGAGACAGTTGTCAATTACATTTGAGGGTAGTCAACAGAATTTGTTATGATTTGTTTTCTTATTATTAATTTAAGAGATTTTACCATCAATTATTGTGTAATAAATCGGAACATAATTTATTAAGGATTTTGGCAACTTATTTTGATAATTGTAACCGAAGGTTTTGTTCAAAACAATTGATGACGTGTTACTTTAATTTTAAAATGATTTACTTTGTGAAATCACTATTGTTTATTTAAGACAATTATTCTTGTTGTATTATTCGATTACTTTAACTGTAAGTCTTATTAGATTTAGCACATTTTAGTATTTTGTATCAAGTAAACACGATGACGTATTTCCGTACGCCATTGGACAGAGTTGTTGTGGGGCGAGTGCATGGTGGGGACAAACCCTTATTATAACTGAGCGCACTCGTTTGTGCTAGCAGAGAGTCAGTCAGAGTCAGTCGGTGTTCGGACTCGACTCCTGACAAAGCAGTAGCTCCCGACAGACCTGTCGGTTTACTAAAGTTCATTTGGGTGGCTCTGTCACTATACGAACAGTAATCGTTCCTACCATTTGTTCGCAATTACTTTGTTACTGTGCATAATTATTTTACTGTGTATCTAGTTGTGTCGTGTACCTACAGTGTGTGATTTGCTAGTGTGATTAATTTGTTCGTGATATTATAATTTGATATGAACTGCAAACGATTTTTCTATTGCGCAATAACCAACACTACCCACAGTACGCCCACAGTAGTTAATCAAATATGGCTGATGATAACGAGACGCCAAAAACCTACTACCTGATCCGAAATATTAGGTCCTTACATATGAAATTGGCGTTTTTCGTACTGGCCACTTTAATCACGAATTTCTCCTCTTTGGTAAGGAATTCCAAATTCAAATTTGTACAGCTATTTACTCATGTATTTGTGCTTCGATGACCGTCATTCATTTGTTTTTTTTCTTCTGTTTTTTCTGTTTGCGTCACTCATTTTACAAAATGGAAAATTTAAAATATCGCATTATTTACGAGTACGAGTTCCGCCGTGGCACTAGTGCTGCGGAAACGACTCGAAGGGTGAATGATGTGTATGGCGGTCATGTTGCAAAAGAAAACACAGTTCGTTTTTGGTTCCAACGTTTTCGTTCTGGAAATTTCGACCTGCAGAACAAGCCCCGTGGACGGCCTGAGACCCAAGTTGATAATGGAGAATTGAAGGCTATTGTGGAAGCGGACCCATCGCAAACCACGTCCGAGTTAGCTGCAGGCTTCGATGTTAGTGATAAAACTGTTTTAATTCACTTGAAGCAAATTGGGAAGATTAAAAAGCTTGAAAGGTGGGTACCTCACGAATTGACTGAAGCAAACCGGCAAACGCGCGTCGACTGCTGCGTTACATTACTGAACCGGCACAACAATGAAGGTATTTTAAACCGAATCATTACCTGTGATGAAAAATGGATTCTTTACGATAATCGGAAGCGCTCAGCGCAATGGTTGGATCCTGGCCAGCCAGCCAAATCCTGCCCCAAGCGAAAATTAACCCCAAAAAAGTTACTTGTAAGCGTTTGGTGGACTAGTGCCGGTATTGTTCATTACAGTTTTCTCAAATCTGGCCAGACTATTACAGCTGATGTCTATTGTCAGCAATTACAAACCATGATGGAAAAGCTAGCGGCTAAACAACCAAGGCTGGTCAATCGCTCCACGCCACTGCTGCTTCACGACAACGCCAGACCACACACTGCGCAACAGACGGCTACCAAATTAGAAGAGCTTGAATTGGAATGTCTTAGACATCCTCCGTACTCCCCGGACCTTGCTCCAACAGATTACCATTTTTTTCGCAATTTGGATAACTTTTTGCAAGGGAAAAAATTCAACTCCGATGGGGCAGTCCAAATCGCCTTCAAAGATTTTATTGATTCCCGTCCGACTGGTTTTTTTAGTAAAGGGATCAATGAACTACCTATAAGATGGCAAAAGTGCATTGAAAACAATGGTTCATACTTTGATTAATTAAATATATTATATTAAAAAATATTCGACTTTTTGTTCCTTCCATACAAAACGCCAATTTCATATGTAAGGACCTAATATTATACAAAAGGAGAAACAGACTGACTGACTGACATATCAACGCACAGCCGAAACTACTGGGACTAGGAATGTGAAATTATGCACACGGCTTCCTTTTATAATGTAGGGGAGCACTAAGAAGGGGTTTTTGGAAATTCAACCTTTAAGGGGGTGAAAAGGGGGGATTTTATTTGTATGAAAAATCTTATTCCTTGGGTTAATAAACTTGAAACTTGGTACGAATACTTATCTAAGTAAATTATGAAGTTTGGCATTTTTTTGTTTTTCTAAACTACCCCCTAAAGGGGGATAGGGGGTTGCCAAAATTTGTATGGAGGAATTTTAACGCGCGGTCCGATTAACTCGAAACTCAGTATTTATACTTAGCACCAAAAATAAAAAATAACGTGTATCAGGATTTTTCGAAAATCTACCCCTAACGGGAAAAAAGGGGTAGTTAATTTTACAGGGGAGGATTTTACTGCGTGGCTTAATTAACTCGAAAATTGGTATAAAAAAATCTTTATAAACGATAAAGATCATAAATATACAGCTTGAAATTGAAAACATGCGACAAATCGAAATGGGAGATTGTAATCATCATTATGAACAACTTTTATTAAGGGACTATACCTGAAATCGAGAAAAAAAAAATCAGCTGTTACCTGCATTTTGACGAGTTACGCGAACATAAATGTAGGGAACAGCTACGTACCAGCGGTCCAGCACACACACTGGCTCACTCACCCATGTGCAGCGCGGCGTGCGCGGGTGCTCGGCGTGCTGCACGGCGCGCATCATGGCCCCGGCCAGCGCCACGTACCAGCGGTCCCGCACACACACTGGCTCACTCACCCATGTGCAGCACGGCGCGCGGAGTGCGCGGGTGCTCGGCGTGCTGCACGGCGTGCATCATGGCCCCGGCCAGCGCCACGTACCAGCGGTCCCGCACACACACTGGCTCACTCACCCATGTGCAGCACGGCGCGCGGAGTGCGCGGGTGCTCGGCGTGCTGCACGGCGTGCATCATGGCCCCGGCCAGCGCCACGTACCAGCGGTCCCGCACACACACTGGCTCACTCACCCATGTGCAGCACGGCGCGCGGAGTGCGCGGGTGCTCGGCGTGCTGCACGGCGTGCATCATGGCCCCGGCCAGCGCCACGTACCAGCGGTCCCGCACACACACTGGCTCACTCACCCATGTGCAGCACGGCGCGCGGAGTGCGCGGGTGCTCGGCGTGCTGCACGGCGTGCATCATGGCCCCGGCCAGCGCCACGTACCAGCGGTCCCGCACACACACTGGCTCACTCACCCATGTGCAGCACGGCGCGCGGAGTGCGCGGGTGCTCGGCGTGCTGCACGGCGTGCATCATGGCCCCGGCCAGCGCCACGTACCAGCGGTCCCGCACACACACTGGCTCACTCACCCATGTGCAGCACGGCGCGCGGAGTGCGCGGGTGCTCGGCGTGCTGCACGGCGTGCATCATGGCCCCGGCCAGCGCCACGTACCAGCGGTCCCGCACACACACTGGCTCACTCACCCATGTGCAGCACGGCGCGCGGAGTGCGCGGGTGCTCGGCGTGCTGCACGGCGTGCATCATGGCCCCGGCCAGCGCCACGTACCAGCGGTCCAGGTCCGCGCGGCGCCCGCTCGACACGAAGATGCGCTCGCACGCGGCGCTCAGCGCCTCCAGCTCCTGTAGGAAGCTCAGCAGACCGCACTTGGGCTTCTTGGCCGCCTGTGGGACATGAACCCTGGGAGTTTATTCAGTCCGTAGTTTCCAGAGTGGATTTGAGGACTTCAAAAACCGGACATGTTTCCTCGCATTTATTTTCAAGTTTTTCCTAGGCGAAGATAAAATAGCCGACTCACCTGCTTGACGGCATCGGGTAACGCGGCCAGGCGCTCGGCCACGCTGCGGTCCGCGCCGCGCTTGGCCGCCACCGCCACGCCCGCCAGCGCCGCGCGCGCCCAGCGCGCCTCGCCCGCGCCCCCGGCTGCGCCCGCGCTCCCGGCTGCGCCCGCGCCCCCGGCTGCGCCCGCGCCCCCGGCTGCGCCCGCGCCCCCGGCTGCGCCCGCGCCCCCGGCTGCGCCCGCGCCCCCAGCTGCGCCCGCGCCCTCGGCCGCGCCCAGCACTCGCCGCCCGACGCACGCCAGCGCGCGCATGGCTCCGCTGCACAGAGACACTCGTAGAGCGGCCGCTCGGGCGCGCTCGGGCGCACTCGGGCACGCTCGGGCGCACTCGGGCACGCTCGGGCGGCGCCGGGTACGTACTAGGGGTCGTGCCGCTCCACGTGCGCCACTAGCGCCACCAGGTCGCTCTCTAGCGACGGGAACAGCTCGCACATGAAGCGCCGCGTCTCGCCGCCCGAGCGCCGTGCCTCGCCCCGCTCGCCGCCCTCGCTCCGCTCGCCGTCGCCGCCTTCACCCTGAAATTAAACTTTTGGCTTCATAGCACGTAGCGAATATCTGCCGCTGGATATTTACGCAAATCGAGATGTTACCTTAACGTCGATGTCCAAAAAGAAGAATTGCGCGCAGAAGTCTTGCTCGGCGTTGCACAAGCTTTCCACCAGACTCAGCACCTGCCGACAGACGGGGCGTCGAGTTGAGTGGTAGCAGAAACATATGCCTTGGTTAGTGTAGTCGCAGTGGCGCTTCACTCACGGTGTCGAGCGGCTCGTCCGCGCGGTCCGGCGGCGCGCTGGCCAGCCCGGCGCGCGCCAGCTCGCACGCCGCGCGCACCTCGCGCTCGTACACGCGCGCCCACGTGCCCACGTACACCTGCACACAACGGGGTCAGTCGGCCTGCCAGCCTGGCGCACTGCTGCACGGCACTCTGCACACGTACCTTGGCCAGCGCGTCGAACGCCTTCTCGTCCATGTCCTTGAGCCAGCGCATGAAGGGCGCGTAGGGCAGCAGCTCGGCGTGGTGGCGGTGCGCGCGCGACTCGTGCGCCGCCTCGTTGCCGAGGTGGATGAGCGCGTTGTTGAGGTGCCGCGCCAGCGCCGCCGCCAGCTGCGGGCACATGCGTCATATCATGTCGAGAAAATGCCTTGTTACTGGCCCGATCGACAAGCTTTCTGCACACATACTATAGAGAAAGGAATCAAAATTCATGCGAGCTCTGTACTAGTTGCGCCTCACCTGGTCGCGGGCGCGGGTGAGGCGGCGCAGGCGCTCGCGCACGGCGGCCAGGCGGCGGCGCGACGCGGGCGCGGCCGCCTCAGCGCGCAGGGCGGCGCGCAGGGCCTCGCCCGCGCCCAGCGCGCGCGCGCGGCCCTCCGCCGACGTCAGCGACACCTCGGCCAGCGAGTCCAGGTCGCGCAGCGGCGGCGCGTCCAGCCAGCTGTACAAGTCGCCCAGCTCGGCCAGCAGGAGACGCGCGTTGGCGTCGGCGCGCGCGGCGTCCGAGCGCGCATGAGGCGCAGCGGGCGCGGCGCGGGCCAGCTCGTCGTAGCGCCGCAGCCGCTGCGCGAGGGCGGCGCCGGCGCCCAGGCCGGCCTCGAGCCGCGCGGCCAGGGTGGCGCCGGCACCGCCGCTCTCGGTGGCCGCGGCCAGCATGCCGGCCACGTTGAGCGCGTCGAGGCGCGCCAGGCGGCTGCCCAGGCGCCGCACGCGCCGCTCGGCGTCGGCGTCAGCGGGCGAGGCATCCTCCAACAGCGCGCCGAGCGCCGCATCCGACGGCGTCACATCGTCGCCGCCCTGACACGCCCACTTTTTTATTACTAATCCATACTTAATAACTTAATCTTAATATTTTATAAATGTGAAACAAAATAATGGCCTGTAGCAAGCTCACAAAGGCCTTTCAGAATGGGCCACATTTTTACTGTAATGTGGCTGCAATATTTGCAAATCTGGATTGACAATGTATGGCCCGGCAATAGGTTTGGGAATGAGCTTCTCCAATTAAAATAACACAATGAGTATTGACTTTTTCGCAAAAAAAAAAAAAAATACCATTATGATGAATATTAAATACCTACATAAATTGTATTGTAAAGTATTATATTTCTAGCAGCACCCCGCGGTTTCACTCGCATTGGTTGCCCGTGGGAATATCGGGATAAAAACTATCCTACATTCTTTCCCGGGACTCAAACTTATCTCTATCATCTAAATCGGTTCAGTGGTTTATGTGTGAAGAGGTAACAGACAGAAAGACTCTTTCACATTTATAATATTAGTAAGTATGGATTATTTTTTAATTACTGCAAATGTGAGGACTATGTGGGACACTACATTTTTTTTAGTTAGTTTTAATAATGGTCTGGCAGTTTGACTAACTAAAGTCCGGCCGCGCCAAATTTTCCAAAGATGTAAACAGCAATGGCCGGTCGAAACAGAATAAAATCGATGTATATCGATTTTGAAGAACATTTATTTTAAGGTGAATGCGCAGTGGTAGCCCGCGAAATTCAAATTTTCTTACGTTTTTTGCAATTTTCAGGTCAGTGTCAGGTTTTACCTTGATCAAAATTTGATTCGCGACTATAACAGGTACGTATTCATAGAATTATAATCATCAGAATCATTAATACATCTTTCTAAGTTAGATTTCTACCATAAACACTTTTCCATACGAGATTTGTTCTTAACGGTAGAAATCTAACTTAAAGAGATATATTAATGATTCTAATGACTATAATTCTGTAAATGCATATCTATTATAGTCGCGAATCAAATTTTGATCAAGATACAACCTGACACTGACCTGCAAATTGCAAAAAACGTAAGAAAATTTGAATTTCGCGGTCTACCACTGCGCATTCACCTTAAGTAATGTTTGTTTTCGTCTATAGTCCATTTACTATAGCATTAGACAGAAGTTAAAAAACCGGCCAAGAGCGTGTCGGGCCACGCTCAGTGTAGGGTTCCGTAATTTCCCGTCCGTCACAATAAGTGTTCCCACTTATGAGTTTAAAGGTGGGTATCCATTATGTTCGCGCTACGCATATACGATTATACTACAAACTTAGTCCAGAAATTATTTTGTACAACTTTTTGTCTTTTTTGTACAAAAACTGTTGTTTCCATCAAGTTCAAAATGATTTTCCTAGAAAGTCCTTATAAAGTTCAACTTTTCAGATTTTTTTCATATTTTCTAAACTTATGGTTCAAAAGTTAGAGGGGGGGAGACATATTGTTTTTTACTTTTGGAGCTATTATTTCCGAAATCATTGACATTATCAAAAAATGATTTTAGTAAACCCCTATTCATTTTTAAATACGTTTCCAACAATATATCACACGTTAGAGTTGAAATTAAAAAAAAAATACACTTCCCACTTTACATATAGGGGGGCTAGCCTAATAAAACATTTTTTTCCAACTTTTATTTTACCACTTTTTCGGCGTGATTGATATACATATAGTGCTAACGGTCACAGAGATTAAGCGAGGACGGACAGACGGACGGACAGACAGACATGGCGAAACTATAAGGGTTCCTAGTTGACTACGGAACCCTAAAAAGGCTCTTTTAGGGGCACACTTTGAAATAAAAGTACAACCAACATTATTACAGTCAAGATTGATGTGGAGTTAAATTATACGCAATTTAAATAACAGCAGGCACACTTAATTGTACTTCTTTAACGTATCTACCTTCTGAAATTACAAGGCTTTCATTTAATATTATTTAGTTGTTTTTACATAAAATATTGTCATGTCAATGTTTAAAATCTAAAAGAAGCAGGGGCGAACAGTACCGGGAACGTTTTTCATGTCACTATAACTCTACCAGATCTAAAATGTTACCTATTCCCTTCATAAGTTGTGGCAGCACATGTTTTTTTAATTTTGTTGGTTTATATAAAGTTGTTTTTAATAAACTGATTGTTACTAAAAATTGTTTCATTTCATGTACCTATCCAAGCATTGTGACGAGTAGATAGATAGAATATGCTTTAATGTATGCCATACATTGTTACTTACAAAAAAAAGCACATACATTATTTATTAAAATTGTTTGAACTTAACTTGAAAATAAAAGGTTTCATACTCCTGCTTCTGCAAGCCTCTTTTTCTAATGTTATAATAAGTGGAGTATATTTAGCTCGGAGATTTAGACGAAAACAAGCATTATTAATAATAAATGTTCTTGTATATAAATTTTATTCAATTTTCCGCGGCCATTGTTGTTTACATCTTTGACAAATTTGCTGTGGCCGGACCTTACGTCATTTGGCCTACCCAAATGTCCTTTCTTTGGTATTGGTTGTAACGTTGTTGAGCTCCTTAAGTTCTGGGTTGAGCTAAACAATTACTGACAAATGTGTGTACTGACTAGAGTAGACCAGCGTTGTTGCTGATGCATATTTTTTTCACATCAGCGGATGCTGATGTTTTATCATTGACATCAGCGGACACTGATGCTGATTTTAATTATTTTTTTTTAAAAAGCAGTGACCTTTATGAATTTATACCTAAAAGTTGCACAGTTTTCCTTGGTATTGAAATAAAAGTTTGGTTCAATAATTTTGTGACTTTTAATAAAAAATATAATTAAACAAGTACCTAGTTTAGTAATAATTAGTTAGTAATTAAGTACCTAGTGACAGTACATAATATGTAGTACCACTACATGGTCCACGTCTAGGTATTTCCAATATTAATTATACGACACATGTTATAAGCTTCGCCCCCTCTGCGGTCATGTCACGACTCGAACTTCAGCATTAATAAATCAGCATCGATCAATGCGGATGCTGATGTTGAAAATGATGCTGAAGTTCCGCGGATGTTGATGTTCGCAACAACCCTGGATTAGACAGATCCACTCAAATCTGTGTGGTTTTTTTCCTCAAAAGACATTTCAGACACTAATCTGGTCAATCACATGTTCCAAGATTATGCCTTCTCAATATCATTTATGAAATGACCCCTAATCTTGTCTTCTACATGGGCTACGGGTGGCAATAATGTCTGATGAGAAAGAACACCACAATGCCCATGCATCACATTATTTGCACCAGAACATTGTGTACATAATGTGTTTTTAACAAAGATTGAATTTTTCATTTGGATTTGATTTGCCAAAAAGTGAAACAGCAATATTATAATGAAGCCATTTAAAATAGTGTGGCAATACTAAATAGTAAATTATGGCTACTATGTAGTTACCAGACTGTACTGAGAAATAATTAGTACCTAGAGTTGCTTTTCCAGAAACACCTCCTTAGTGCTAAACCATGCTACAATATAAAAGAAGTCTTGCTCAAAAACTCATGTTCTTAGTCTCACTAGATAGGTCACTTTCTCCTTTGATATGCATAATATAAATTACCTATATACAGAATAACATAAGATGGAATATAGAGATTATAGAAAGACATATAATGTAGGCGTGAGGCAGTCATAGCTTAAGTAATCGTACGGATCACGTCGTAACAAGGGGGCAGCGCTAGCTCACCACGTCTGCACAAGGCTGCTCCTTACTGTTCTCCCATTCACGTTGCAGTGGTGTTTCTTCGTACTTCATGTTGTTAGAAGCCGATGATGTCTTTATAAAGCTTTATATACAAATATTTGCTTGTCGGAGTTTTAATAACAAATAATACTGTGAAAACAAATCTGTTTCAGCTATAGATGCCGCTACTTGTCAAATGGAACGTAATATTGTTTTTAAATTAACTTCGCTTCTGGAATACATTTAAACAAGGTGTAATGCAGACATAATATATAGCAAAATTGTACGCAAGTAACAATTCAGTTTTAGTTATCATTTATTCAACAAACTATGAGGATGAGGATTTGTGTGCTGTGAACTACTGAGCTGTCATTCATGTCATCAGTGATTGTCTTGTCAGTGATGGATGTCTGTCCAGCAGTCTGTCACTAATTCACCACAGAGCATGTAAGCTTTTATAATTATTCACCATCGAGGCATAGATTAATAAAGACTTATGTCACCCATCATCAATGAAATAGCATGGAATTATTATGTACAGACGCCAGCACATCATGCTACCCGAAACTGTCTTGCCCAATCAACTTTGAACCTTATATTTAGTGATAAAGTTGAAAATCTACCGACTGATTTACTCGTACACCGATCGGCGACAATCTTGATGTGCTGGCTGGCGTCTGTACTACTACACTCCTACCAACTTATCTGTGAAATGGCGAAAATTGGAATTACGGCTACGGCCGTCATGTTGAAATGTCATTCGATTGTCAGTGTCTACTACATTCGGGTTCTCTGGTTGTTTTGTCGTGATATTGCTGAATTTATAAAGTTAAGTATGCCGAAAGCTATTAAAAGTGATGCTCGAAACATTATTCTAAAGGTTAAAACCTTTTTTGAAGAAGAAGCTCGAGCGGGGTCTCCGATTTAGTTTTAATTCTTTCTAAACTGGAGCAAGAATTTTGCATACGATAGCTTCTCTATTCTTTATAACTCTATGGTAATTTATAACAAAAATGTTGACAACACTAACCTGTCGCTGCCGGAATTCGTTTCAAATATACAAACGAATTCCGGCAGCGACAGGTTAGTGTTGTCAACATTTTTGTTATAAATTACCATAGAGTTATAAAGAATAGAGAAGCTATCGTATGCAAAATTCTTGCTCCAGTTTAGAAAGAATTAAAACTAAAATTCGCTGCAGCGCTAAAACATTAGGTAGTTCGTCTAACCAAACTGTTAAAACATGCAGCACTAGATCGCTTACAGAGTATAGTTTTCTCGCGACCAAAACGTCTTAAGCGCCGTGTATTTCATGGCGCTTACGCGTTTCGTTCAGTGTAGTGTAACAAAATAACGCCCTCATAGATTATACACCGCAGAAGAGATACAGCCACAATACGGATTTTGTACCTACAAAACTTCATTACAGTAAATTCATACTCTATTTCAAAATGTATGACTGTTATATACCCTTACTTTTTGATCGTTTTAATCCTTAAAAGGGGTCATTGTACTTAAAAGGGGTCATTGTCATTGTATTTTTTTTTACGATATCAGGGTTGGTCCCATAGTAAAAGTTGTTCATAATGATGAGTACAATGACCCCTTTTAAGGATTAAAACGATCAAAATGTAACGGTGTATACAGGGTGAAATTGAGAACATGCGACAAATCGAAATGAGAGATTGTACTCATCATTATAAACAACTTTTACTATGGGACCAAACCTGATATCGCAAAAAAAATATTAGCTGTTCCCTACATTTATGTTCGCATAAATTGTCAAAATGTAGGGAACAGCTGATTATTTTTCGCGATTTCCGGTTTGGTCCCATAGTAAAAGTTGTTCATAATGATGAGTACAATCTCCCATTTCGATTTGTCGCATGTGTTCAATTTCACCCTGTATAAATAAAAAAACGGTAAAGTAGAAAAGTAAAAGACAATGATTTGTTATACGTTTATTTATACTCAATTACGTTTACAACAGTTTAAAATTAAATAAAATAAATTAAACTCGCACCTCAGTTTGCGGTTGAAAAAAACTAGGGCTGATTTTATAGTCACGCGTTTCAGCAGCGCCGTCGGAGCGCGCGCGCTCGGATATGTATTGGGGTAGTAGTAGCGTTTCAAATTCGCGCGCTTGAGCAGCGCCGTTCGGTGAATGCGAACGCGCGCTGTTCAACAGCGCGCTGCCCAACGGCGCGTCTAGCGGCGTGACTATAAAAGCAGCCTAAAATATCTTAGTTTGGGTACATATTTGAATTACGAAAATTTAAATATCTACGGTTAAAATGTCAATGTTCAAAACATCGAAAATTTAAATATCGAACGACCATGAAACCGAAAATTAAAATAACGTAAGTATATATTGTCGAATGGTTAGATAACCTACGTCCAATATATCTAAAATCTAATTATCAACAAACATGACATCGAAAGGCTTAAATATCGAAGTACAGATTATCTAATGATGTAAATATCGAAGTACAGAGTATCGAATGTCCTAAATATCGATATTTATTTATATGTTGTGATACAAAAATTAGTGACAGAAACAAATCGCCGCAAAACCGACTTCACGTGGTCTTGTCTGCCCTACCCCTAGAGTGTAATTTAAGCCCGCGTAGGCGCAGAGGGGCGAGGCGGCCCGCGAGCTGAGGCGGAGGTGGCTTTAACGCCCGCCGCCGCGGCTGAGGCTGGCCGGCGAAGCCGGCCAGCAAGCCGAAGCAGCGGTGGTGAGCGTTAAAACCATCAACGATGATAAGCAAGCTCGCGTGGGACCGCCGGAGCCCCGCAGCGCCGGAGCCGTGACAGAAACCATGCCTGCTGCATGATGCATGCTCGCTTGCACTCGTAATATTATTTTCACATTTTACATACTAAATAACTTAAAAAAACACATTTGTAGGCCGCGCCCGCTCTTGCATCTTATGTCGACGGAGCCCCGCTACGCGGGGCCCCTATTTCTGTGTAAAGGGTTTAAAGTAACCTAACCTAATCTAACACCGGGGTGCCCTTCGCTCTCTCTTGCGTCCTGCAACCATGCCTGCCTGCAAGTTCGATATTTTAACTAGTAGGTATTTTTAACGTAAATATAATGAACTAAAGTGTATTGAATGTTGACATTTTGAACTTAGATATAATGATTGATGATCGATGTTTTTAATCATTAGATATTTTTATAACTCGGCATTTCAATGTTAGACATTTTATGCTTAGGTACCTATAACAATTTTCGATATTATGATATAACCGATATTTAAATTTTCGATGTTTTGAACGTTGACATTTTACACGTAGGTATTTTAATGTTCGACATTCAAATATGTACCCCTTAGTTTCCTTCAAATAGGATAAGTTTTGTCAGTTTCTGTCTTTTTGTTGAAAAATGTATGTGGGGAGCTGTTTTGTTTTGTTTGATCTGCACGTCGTCATATTTTCTGAAATTTGTCAAACATTAAGTAGTTGATATTATAAATATACTAAAAAGAAAGAACGTAAAATAATTATTTAAAAATATCAAACAGGATATAACACTTTCTAAAAACACCACGTGAAGTCTGCTTCAGACAAATATTTTACCTACAACCGGTTTTGTAATGGGACATCTGCATGTTTTAGTCTATGTTTTTATATGGCGATGAAAATTTATCTTTTATCTTGTGGAATTACGATATTATTACCTATTTATTCACTTAATCAACAAATGATTTTACTTACTTGCCTTCTCAGTTGTTATTTACGTCCAGGTTCACAATTTTATTCAAATTATCGCACTACTAGCTGCGCCCCGCGGTTTCACCCGCGTAAATCTTGATCCCGTGGGAATATCGGGATAAAAAGTAGCCTATGTCCTTTCCCGGGAGTCAAACTATCTCTATACCAAATTTCATCTAAATCGGTTCAGCGGTTTTAGCGTGAAGAAGTAACAAACATATAAACACACACACTCACAAACTTTCGCCTTTATAATATTAGTGTGATAGTGTGATAACCAATTATTAGTGCCGCTCCGTACGCGACCTCGCTCCATAAATGTCAAAGTCACACTAAAGTAAGGTGTACGGATTGCAGTACAGTTCAGTCGAACAGAGCGAGTGTTCGGATCGCGAAATCTAGTGCGTAGTACATATATATCGATGTAAATTACCCGATACTTAATTAATTATTTATGTCCACGAAATATTCGTTTCTATTCTTGCTGCAGCTTAGCGTAACGGTAACGTACATCTATTAGGTAACCTGCCAGATTTCAAATTTCTACTAACATTTATTTTATTATCTTATATTTCAGGTGTGAGTCAAGGACTAATTTCAAAAATAGTTAAGGAAGGGCACGCAGCAGAAGAAACTGGTACAATAATTCATTCGTGTGTGTTCATTCATATGCAGGTTCATCTAAAGATCACAATTACTGTAAACCTAGAGTAGCAGAGGATAGAGTTCGGGCCGTAATTATTTTTTTGTTGTGTTCGGTATTGCCAGGACAAGGTTTGTATGAAAGAAAATTTCGGAAATTCGAAAAAAAATTGCACCCGTGCAAAGCTGGGGCGGGCCACTAGTAAGAAATAAAATACAAAATATAATTTTTATAATACTTTTCTTATGGTTTATGGTGCCAGTCGCTTCAGGATTACCACAAACAAGAATTTGCTAATTGCTAACCTAAAATTCCATATGCCATCTGTCAAACGAATGGGACAAATGGTCAACATTTTACAATCAATTTATTAAATTTGCTTATTTTAACTGCAGTTTCTTTGTGGAAGAATACAAGTTAGGTAAAAATAGTATTATACTTGAAACAATGGCTCAAAAAGCGGCTGCTGCCAAAAACCCTAAAGCGAAATCTAGCGAGGAGATTTTTTCTGGCTTTCAAACTCTTCGCGCTGAACAGCGACAACTCGCAAATAAAATTTCTGAGTTAGAGATGGATCTCAACGAGCATAAGTAAGTGTCCCCATTGCTGGCCATCATGCACGCTACATTGATTTGTCCCTACTTGAACTCGTGCTGCTGATGTTAGACGACTTGTTTATGTTTCAGAATAGTAATCGAAACTCTCCGAGGAGTGGATAAAACTCGTAAATGTTTCCGAATGGTGGGTGGTGTGTTAGTTGAACGCACGGTGGCAGAAGTTTTGCCCGAGCTAGAGAACAATAGTGAACAGTTGCCTAAAGCTCTCAAAGCATTGGAAGAACAACTCTCTAAAAAAGGTCGAGAGATTAATGAATACATAGAGTGTCACGACATCCGCCTGCAGCGCGTGGACCGCCCCCCTGCTGAAGTAGCTCCGGAGCAGCCTGCCAAGTCTAATGTTCTGGTTGCTAGTGGTTAATATAGGATAGGTATTAAACTATTTAGCATTTATGTAACCTATACTCATTACTTTCAAGCATTTCTACATTGTAAAAGCAGTGTGTAAATATTTTAACTTCTATGTTGTAAGTAGTTATATTTATACTCAAGCATCAACTAATGAGAGGCAATATGTATCCATTGTTACAAAACTCCTGTGTCGCGTCTGTTTGTTGATTGATGATGTGACACTATGTTCACTAATGCATACATTATATACCTATGTACTATTTCCTTTAATATGCTTTGATTTTTAGGTAAACAAAGCTCTCCAAATTTTTTTTTTTGCTTGTATTGTATAATCCAGTTATTATTTTCCTATAAATTAACATAATAACACTACAGCATATTTTCTATCCTTCCCTAATCTGAAAACCTGTCTGGTGTACCCACACCTCTTTATTTATAAATGTTACTTAGTTCTTTGTTTATAAATGTTGCTTATTTAGGTAATGATTCTCACTATAAGCAATGTTTATGAATAAACCCCATGATTCAATAAACTTTTAGATAAATGCAAACTCATGGCACACTTCTAATAAATACTTGTTGATATTAACCGGTTGAATGCCGTAATTACAGACACAATTAAAAAGCCATTGTGTCTCGCGTGGATCTACGTTCCGGCATACGAAAGGTTAATGAGAACTCAAATCTGCCTGTTTACTGCAGCAGGCTACGTGGGCCGGCCAAAATATTTTCATGGCATATAAATATCAAGCGGACAATAGTTTTAACAGATGAAATAGTCAAATAAATCTCTTTAGAAACCACTTTTTGCCATAGGAAATCCTTTTATTTTCTACATACAAACAGTGCCTTACAACCTTTAAATTTTTTTTGACAATCACTTTCCGTTTGAATATTAAAGGTTACTTGTAAATATTTTGCTAATGGAAAGGCAGTGTCAGATTCTACTAATATTTTAAATGTAAAATAAATTCTGAAGCTAACTTGTTTTATCCCGGTACTATAGTATAGTTAGCGCCACGAAAGATAAGACTTGACCCCGCCTCCCGCGCTCTTTCCGCTGCCCCTATGTCGTCCGGTCCTGTCCTGCGTTCAGACCTCATACCGCTAAAGAGACCTAAAATCGTGTACCTTGCAAGTCAAGTCTCATCTTTCGTGGCAAGCATTCTACCATGCTATAACTTCCGATTTTCACGCGGGAGAAGCCGCAGGCATAAGCTAGTAGAGAATAAAAGCTGTAGTGAAACATCTGGTGGCCCAGAACAGACCTGAGTACAGCCCAAAAAGACCTCGAAAAGCTGCAGCGGTTCGCTTGTGTGGCAATCACTAGCTGCATGAGAACTACACCCACTGCTGCTCTATAGGCTATGTTTGGACTGTCGCCCCTACACCTCAACGTGCGGGAAGAGGCGGCCCTGGTTGCCTTTAGGCTCTATAAAGGTTGAAATTTGAATCACCGTTTTCCTCTTAAGGGGTCATTGTACTCATCATTATGAACAACTTTTACTATGGGACCAAAGATAAAATCGCGAAAAAAAATCAGCTGTTTCCTACATTTTGACAAGTTACGCGAACATAAATGTAGGGAACAGCTGATTTTTTTTTCACGATTTCGGGTTTGGTCCCATAGTAAAAGTTGTTCATAATAAAATTATGAGTACAATGACCCCTTAAGAGGAAAACGGTGATTAAAATTTCACCCTTGTACGGGTAAGGTACATTTAAATGATAGACTGATAGAATGATTGAATTAGTGTATTGAAAGAACACCCAAAAACTGATAACTGATCGACTCGCGGCGAATGAGTCTTTTTGATGTTAGCCCAAACGGTGCTATGCGACTACTGCTCGTTGACTTAAAATTGTATATTTTATTCATTCGCTGCGCGTCGATGTCAGCATAAAATTGATACATTTGATATTGTACGGGTTTGCTCGTACATGCTCCCCGAGGAAAAGATATAAAGATACAACTAAGTACTTGAGAAACATTAAAAGAGATTATAATAAGTACATGATTTGATGTTAATCTAATTTCTTAGTGTCTCTATCGTTAACACACTGTTCACAAATTACATATGCTTGTATAAGAACCTAACATAGGGGAGGTGGCTTTATCTAACACTCGCGCACTTGTTACCACCTTCGCCTTTTCACTGTCACACTGATACACTACACTATCCCCAACGCACGCACGTTGCGTGGCCAGACCCGCGCAGCTGCCGGACGCGCCGCCTGGCGCGGGCGCTGCCGGCGAGAGCGTGGGGGCGCAGCGCGAGCGCGCGCGCCTCCACACGAACACTCCGAGACCTGCTGCTACCACGCCGATCATACAGTAGATCGCGGTGTAATGATGAATGTCATGAGATGACAGACTGTCAAATAACATCCCGTTTTGTTTCATGATCTTGATTTTGTCCTCAATTGTTTTAAACTCTCGATCGCTCTCTATGCTGGAGTCATTCAAGATATCTTGAGGAATAGACACGTTTATTACGTGATTTATGGATGCAATGACTGGTGAGTATAGGTTAGCGCTGATACTAACATCGCTCGTTCTTTGTTGATGAGCAGTTACTTCAAAATTGTCTGATTTGATTATGCAGCCGTAATCTATAGTTATAAGTCCTGAGTGAGTCAGTTGATGCGCGGTAACTTGATCTCCACATACTGTTCGTAGGTTACATTGACCGCAGCAAAAATAAATATAATTGTTGATAGAGTGGCTTTCTATCCAAAGATTTTGACAGGGATCGACGTTGACTTCACATGCTGATGCCTTTGATAGGCAGAAGTCTTTATCTCTGCTTAGTTTGTAAATAGGAGAATGAATGTAGCACAAGTGTACGTTCGTCACTAGGCAGGAATCGATGATATTTTCTGTCAGGATGATGTAGGCATCCTTTTTCAGATTTACAGCTATGAAATCTGACACAGGTTTAATTGATAACATTGTTTTGTTTTGTTTCTCCGCAGGGATTGGTATAAGTTTGAATATTTCATAGGTGTCCCTGCTTATCAGAGGTATTTGTACCTCAAATATTGAGTAATTCTTAAGCATCCTTGCTTTGACTCGTAGAAGTTTAAAAAGTTGTGCAAGATCCGTATGAATGTTTTCTACAGGTAAGGTGACGTCATTAGACAAATGACTTGCTATAGTGCTCAGCTGATCCCGTAATTGTTCGGCGGTTATTAAATGTGGATTAAATCGACCATGATAGATGTCTGTAATTGTATCCACTAAAGCGTTCTGTAAATCTTTCAAGTCGCGTAGTAGATTGCTTGTGACTATAGCTCCCATAGAAACTTCACTTGCCCTCGTAAGATTTTGAGTTTTAGCCTTTAATACTTCTAATGTATTTTCGATGTTTGAAAACCTTTGATGAATCATTTTATGTTGTTTGTGCATTGTAGCCTCCGTCCTCTTTAAGAGACTGAATTCTGCTTCTATGACCGAAGTTTGATTTTGCCAAAACGAGACAATATGCTTTTGATTATTGCGAAGAAGAGTGATATCTTTCTCGTATTGTTCCGCGAATTGAGCGTCCAATACTCCGAACAGCCCGTTTGCTATGTAACCGACACCGTCGATAAGACCTCGTCGCCACCTGTTTGCTGGCCTTGCAAAATGCTGACTGAGCAACATATGATTATTGTAATCGAGTTCATTGTACCCGTGACGTAATTGCAATAATATTATGTCACAGTGTGATTGTGCCTTAATTGTGTTGCATGTTTGTTCTAGCGATATGATACTTTTGTTAAGTGCCGTAATTCCTTCCCAATAAGGGTCTAAATCGTAGTATATGATTAATTTCCAGTTGTCCCTTATGATCTGCATGTTTGATAGTTTATCGAAGTAAATATGCTGATTACTTCTAAATTGTGTGACGTTAAGTGCGCATTGGGAAGTTGTTATGATGCTAAAAAATAGCATGATTGCTGTAAACACCGACGCTATATTGAAACGAGTGCCTGCTTTCCTTGTTTCAGACTGCTTATCTGTGTAGGAATCTCCCGAACCCGTCGTTGTTGCTTGCTTGATTTGCGAGGATTCATTGTTAACGGGGAGTTTTGATAATTTTGTGATAGGACGTTTCAGTATTCCGTTTTTTGTTTTCACTGTAACCACGCGAACATGACCATCGGAACCGGGATGTAGCTCGATGACTCTGCCCATCAGCCATTTTCCCGGCGGAAGATTGTCATCATGAATCATGACAATATCATTTTCATTGAGGTTCCTTTTTGCTTGTCTCCATTTGCTTCTTTCTGTAATTTGTACTAGGTACTCATTCTTCCATCTTTTCCAGAGATCCTGTACAATTTTTTGTGTCAACTGCCAACGGGTTCTTAAATCCGTTTCAGTCTCGGTTACGGTAACCTTTGATCCACCTGTTAGGAAGTGAGCAGGCGTTAAAAAATCCACATCGTCTGGATCTTCTGATATTGCACATAATGGTCTCGTGTTGAGACAGGCCTCAATCTGTGTAAGCACCGTATATAGTTCCTCAAATGTAAGAATCTGGTCACCAATAACCCTCTTGAAATGATATTTGAAGCTTTTAACTGCTGCCTCCCATAGGCCTCCCGCGGATGGCCATGAGGGCGCATTGAAACTCCACTCGATTTCCATGTCTAATATTTCTGCTTTTAGATCTTTGTCTTGAATGATATTGATAAGTGCTTGATATTCCTGTTGTAGTACCTTGTTGGCACCGACAAAGTTGCGACCATTATCGCTGTAAATGTGACTAGGCGTCCCTCTGCGCGCTGCCATTCTCCTTAATGCTGCGATGAATGAAGTTGTGCTTAGATCACCAACTAGTTCTAAGTGTACTGCCTTGGTGACCATGCACACAAAGACAGCCACATATCCTTTTGTGCTCTTAATACCTCGTCCTTTGCTTGCTTTGACGTAAATGTGACCAGTAAAATCTACGCCTGTGTATGTAAATGGACGTGATGGATTACTTCTGGCTTCCGGCAGGTGCCCCATGATTTGTTGTTGGCAGTCTGGATTTTGCTTTTTACATATTACGCAACGACGAAGCTGCCTCTTCGTAGCGACGTTCCCTCCTAGAATCCAATATTTTTGTCTGATGAAACCCAATGTCAGCCGGGCTCCGGCATGTAACATGGTTTGATGTGCGTCCTCTATTATCAGTTCTGTCAGACGTCCACTGTGCGGCAGAATAATAGGGTGCTGCATGTCATGGCTGATGTGTGCCTTCTTTAGTCTCCCTCCGACTCTTAAGATATCATTTTCATCCAGGTAAGGATTTAATTTTAATAATTTGCTTTTTGTATTTAACTTGCCTTCTTGCTTTAAATCTTTTATTTCTTTCGCAAATTCTTCTTGCTGTACATGCTTGATAATTTTTTGCTTTGCTAGCTTGATTTCTGATAATGATAAATATTGCTTTTTTGCTTTTCTTTTGTAGGTCGTAATCTTCATTACTAATGCTAGAATACGCGCAATTTTGCTGATTGATTGATACTTGCTTAACAGGTCTGTAATGATGCTTGATTCAGTTTTTGTGACAACATGCACGTCTTCTTGCTTTTTGATTTCCTCGTTTGTAGTATAGATAGCTTGATTTTCTTTTGTTGCTTCAAAAGATTGTAACCATGTCGGTCCTTGCCACCACAAACGATAATCATTCAATTGAGCCACTCTGAGTCCTCTGCTTCCACAGTCAGCGGGATTTTCACTTGATTTTACATATCGCCAACACTGTGGTTGAATGATATCAGTTATTTGTATTGTTCTATTTGCTACGAACGTTTTCCACCTACTTGGGTTTCCTTGCAGCCATCCCAATACGGCAGTAGAGTCACTCCAACCAAATATATGTAGGTCATGACCTGCTAGACACTGTTTGACTTTGGTCATGAGTTTGGCCAGTAACAGTGCTCCACATAATTCTAATCGAGGTAGTGATATTTGTTTTTTCGTAGGAACCAATTTTGATTTAGCGGCTACTAATATTGCTGATTGATTGCTAGTTACAACTCTGCAGTAAATGACGCAGGCATAAGCCTTGGTTGAGGCGTCACAAAAGCCGTGTAATTCTACACAGCTTGCTGATTCCGTACCGTACCATCTTTGTATTTTAAATTGATTGATACTTTCTAATTCTTCCTTGATTTTGATCCATTCCTTGCTGATTTTATCTGGTACTTGTTCATCCCATTGAAGATTAGATAACCATGTTTCTTGAAATAAAATCTTCAATTTTGTTGTTACAGGCACGATCCATCCTAATGGGTCGAATATTTTGGACATGTCTGATAGTATGCTTCTTTTAGTGATATTGGTGCTTGATTGTTCAATTTTTGATACAAATGTGAAGTTATCATGTATAGGGTTCCAACGGAGTCCTAACATTTTAGTTAATCCTGCTTGATTAAAATTCTTGCTTTCTTGTTGATTATAGTCTTGATCTTCTATTTGCAGCAGACGACTATCGTTTGACATCCACTTTCTCAAGTTGAAGCCCCCTGATTTCAGTAGATTCATCAAATCTTGCTGCAACTGTAGTGCTGATGATAGGGAGCAGGCTCCATGTACTAGATCATCCATATAGAATGATTCTTCGACGACCTTAGCGGCTTCTGGGAATTTATCCCGTTCATCAGTGGCTAACTGTCTCAATGTCATCATTGCAAGAAATGGAGCTGCTTTTGTACCGTATGTTACGGTTGTCAATTGATATTCTTGTATTTTTTGAGACGGGTTATCTCTCCACACGATTTTTTGTAAAAGTTGATCTTCTGGGTGTACCCAAATCTGCCTAAACATTTTTTCTATATCAGCCGTGAATGCGAACTGATATTGTCTCCATTTAATGATAAGAGACTGAAGGTCTTGCTGTAAATTGGGCCCCGTGTACATTAGGTCATTTAAACTTTGATTTGTTGATGTTTTTGCGGAAGCATTGTAAACAACTCGTAATGCAGTCGTTGCACTATCTTCGCGCAATACGCAATGATGCGGTAGGAAACATTCCAGTGTCTGATTGCAAGGTGAAGGTTTCATGTGACCTAAGGTTTTGTATTCGGTAATGAATGATTTATATGCGTTGAATAAAGTATTGTTTTTGTGTAATTTCTTTTCTAAATGAATGAATTGAGCAACAGCCTTGTTTTTAGACTGTCCCAATTTTTCCTCAAATTGTGGTACGAGTGGAAGTCTCACTTCGTATTTTCCGTCATCCAAACGAGTTGTGGTTGCTTCATAGTATTGAATGCACTCTTGATCTTCTGATGATAATGATTTTTCTTCTGTGATATCTTCCATCTCCCAAAATTGCTGAAATCTGTCCAAGTCGAATTGTACCATGTTGCACATTAATTTTGTTTTCATATTTCCACATAGTATCCAACCCAGACGAGTTTCTTGAACTAGCGGAAGTGATTCGCTTAGTCTACACATTCCCGCTAATAGAATATTCGAGTATACGTCCGCACCCAACAGTATGTCAATGGGTCGGCTGATGTTGTACTCAGGATCTGCTAATTCTAGATTCTCCAGAAATGGGCATGCTATTTTAGGGAATGAGTATGATGGTAAATATTTTGTTAAGTTGTTCATAATGTAAACATCGATATTAAATTGATAGAGTTTGATTCTTGAGCTTGACATACAGTTCAGGTTTAGCATTCCCTTGCAACTGTTTTCCCTTTGTCCAATGCCCGTGATTATGCCGTCACACCTGGATCGCTGCAATCCTAATTGCTGAGCGGCGTTCTCTGTGATAAGAGACATTTGTGAGCCCTGATCAATAAGGGCCCGCAGGATCAAATATGTCCCATCTGCTTTCTGAACCTTTAGCAGTGCTGTTGAAAGCAAAGTTTCTTGCATCATATTTTGCTGTGTCACGTGCGTGTTACCTTGATTTGCACGTTCTTGATTATAACGGATGTTGTTTTGCTGTGTAGAAGGTATCGCGTTACCTCCTTGCTTTGACAATTCCGTAGAATACGATTCATGAAGTAATGTGTTGTGAAATTCGTTGCATTCGACGCAACGCTTCTTTGACAGGCATTGTTTGCCTTTATGGTCATATAAGCAGTTTTGGCAATAATTTAAGTTAGTAACACATTGTTTTTTCTTCATCGGGGAAAAGTCAGCAAATTGTTTGCAATAAAATATGGCATGTGCGTCATTGCAGACTGGACAGTTTGGCCGATAGTTTTGCAATTTCCTGTAACTTGGTGATTGCGAACTAGCCTTGTTGCTTGAATATGATTGCTTTGAATG
Organism: Amphipoea lucens; assembly: GCA_947508005.1. Taxonomy (NCBI): domain Eukaryota; kingdom Metazoa; phylum Arthropoda; class Insecta; order Lepidoptera; family Noctuidae; genus Amphipoea; species Amphipoea lucens. The sequence goes on along the minus strand of OX382368.1, from coordinate 131,388 downwards.
ATAATTTTTTGATTCTGATGGTTTATTGTTGTTTGTTGAAGAAAAGGATTTTTGATTATTGATCTCCTGTTTTCTTCTACTTGCTTCCATGCTCGTGAACTTCCCCTCTAGAAAGGTTAGAAATTCATTCAACTCGAGTAATTCTCGGGGTTGTTTGATTGCTGCGTTGTATTCGCTAAATGTGTCTGAATCCAATTTCTGACACAGGATGTGTACGATTAACGGGTCCCACGAAGTCACGTCTACCCCGAGGGACTTTATGGCGTTCATCGTTTCTAGTGCAGTATCATGGATTCGCTTGATATGATTAATTGATGCTTGCTGTGTAATTGGTATATTTAATAAAATGTTGATTTGTGAGGTAAATATCATCCTCTTGTTGTCATAACGATGGCTCAAGATGTCCCAACTAATGATATAGTTGTCCGAACTGATCGGGAGATGCTGTATGAGACGTTCTGCTTCACCTTTCACTTTAGACTTCAGAAACTGCATTTTCTGAGCCCCAGATAATGACGGGTTACCATGAACTGCTTCTGTGAAGAGATCCTTAAAAGATGTCCACTGATGGTAACTACCGCTGAATGTAGGTATTTCTATTTTTGGCGTAGTATGCTCTCTATGTGAAACGGACGACATTTTCTTATTGATTGCTTTGATAGCATCGTTGTATGTGCTTTCGTATTTGAGGTACATATGATGATACTCTTGATTTCGATCTCCCAGCTCACTGTCTAATTCCCAATGCTGAGCGTCAATTTTTTTCCCAGCGAGACCTTACCGTACTCAACAAATGATCGAATTCCCATTTCTCCGCCACCGCATCCATGTTGATGCTTGAAACAGTATGTTCAAAGGCCTTGAAGTTGCTTATCTGTTTTCTCATCATCTCATCCGTCTTGCTGTTTGATCCCTGACTCTTTAAAGATTGTCCTGAAAGTTGCTGTATGGTGCTAGAGGTAGCTAAAGGAGTAGCAGGCTTTAGAAGCGGTGTTGATGGTCTTTCCTCTGTTGGCTGATAATTCTGAATAACTGCTCTGATTTTCTCATATCTCTCCTTCACAGTGTCAAATTGCTTCGAAGTAAAATAAGTATGCGATCTGGCATATTCGATGTTACACAATTTTACATGATTTGATTGATACTCTTGCCAGCATGCATCCAAATTTTCTAACCTTCGGCGAATGTAGTCCGAGGTTTTGCGATCGGAGCCATCCTTTTTGAAGTTTGAGTAAATTTGCTCTATCTGATTGAGTAGTTGCTGTTGTTGGGCGAAAACTTCTTCCAAAGACGACATGTTGTTGAAATGATAATAATTGGAACGATCTTACTTGATTGTCCAAGCGGGAGCTTTGTTGCTCACCAAATGCGGATCCCTGTTGACCCCTGCTGATTACTGCTGCTGCTGTTATGTACTGCACTATTGCTGGCAGTACAAACTCCTTCACTGATAGTTCACTTGATGTCACTAGCTTTACAGTACTTGATTGCTACACTGTAATGAACACACGCGACATCCGGCTCGAAGGACCAAAAATGTACGGGTAAGGTACATTTAAATGATAGACTGATAGAATGATTGAATTAGTGTATTGAAAGAACACCCAAAAACTGATAACTGATCGACTCGCGGCGAATGAGTCTTTTTGATGTTAGCCCAAACGGTGCTATGCGACTACTGCTCGACTTGACTTAAAATTGTATATTTTATTCATTCGCTGCGCGTCGATGTCAGCATAAAATTGATACATTTGATATTGTACGGGTTTGCTCGTACAACCCTGTATATCAGGAACCCTGAGCAAAGGCTAGGGTCAAGCACATACGCATAAAGGAAGATGCGATCAAACGGCAGTCAATGATGGCATCTCCCTGCGACAAAGACCCGAAACAATACTGGTTTCTAAATTATTTATTTTCTGTAAGTAGGTTTGTACAAACACTTACACGTCAATCATATATTTTTTTAAAGGTAGATGAGGTTGGCGTTTCCTATCTGACTACCTATTCTGAGAAGAAAGGCCGAAACAAACTCAGAGGTCACGGTTTCTTTTAAAGTCCAGACAAAATCTTGGTCAGGTCATGTGTAGATTGGTGTCTGAAATGGTCTTTTGAGGAAAGAACTACACAGATTGAGCGGACCTGTCCAGTCAGTGTACGCATTTGTCAAAAATCGTGCAGCTCAACTCCGAACTTAAGGAGCTTAACGATTCGACGAACAATACCAAAGACAGGACATTTGGGTAGACCGCATAAGCTACTCCAACTAAAGCATTACAACATAACGCTTAAAGAGGAACAGTGCGACTACAGGCCCGTAGGAATTGAGAGTTTACACTGATGGTTCAAAGACCGACTGCGGAACTGGAGTCGGAGTATTCTCACACTACCTCAACATAAAAATATTCAGAACCATGGAGCACTGCACTATAAAGTGTTTAAAATATGGAAATTGAACAAAGTGCATCTATTAATGAAAAAAGTGACGCAGAAATAGTGAAAAAAAATGAGTTATATTAATTCAATTAATAATTGATTTATTTCAACGTTAATATTCAAGTTTTCACTTCTGCCGGCACTCCCGGAGTGCAATCCGTCTTTTTTTTTGGCAGAAGGTGTATAATAATTAAAAGAATATGTCTTGATGAACAGAAGACTGTTACGGCGAAATGGTACACAGAGGTTTGTCTACCTCAATTGATCGAGTCTCTCAAAAATCTGCGACCAAACTCACGCCTTGACACTTGGCGGCTCCATCATGACAACGCACCAGCACATCGCGCTCACCTCACTCAAGATTTTTTGAGCCGCACTGGTCTAATTCTGCTTGAGCATCCTCCCTACAGTCCTGATCTCGCACTCTGCGACTTCGGACTCTTCCCAATGATAAAGGATAAACTGAAAGGTCAACGGTTTGCCAGTGATAACCAACTAATTCAAGCTTGGGACTTGGCGTGTGAGGAAGTCTCTGAAGAAGTGTGGAAGAAAATTTTTGATGATTGGTTTCGACGCATGGAAAAGTGTATTGCAGCCGACGGAAATTATTTTGAAAAACTCTTACATTTAGATATGAAATCTCAATACTTATCTAGTGCCGTACGTACAAGCGGCTTATGCCATAGCAGCCAGAAGAGTTACCGACACCCATATTCGCACTCTCTGACAGCGCCTCAGTCCTCTAATCCCTAGAAAAACAAATACATCATGGTAACTGTATCGAACCGCAATACAGTGACACTACAATGGATAAAAGGACACAGTGGGTCGCTAGGTAACGACGCAGCTGACGAACTAGCCAGAAGGGCATCCAGTACTTCAGTTTGTGGACCGGAATCTATCGTGCCCATCCCCGTCAACCAACTACGCAGGTGGCTACAGGAACACACCTACATACCAGCAGAGAGCTGGTGGACGTTGTCACCGGGCTGCAGGCAGACCAAGGAAGCCATGCCATCATAAGGTGGCAAGCTAACCAGACAGACGTTTATTACGCCTGGACAGGAAAGGCCTACGCCTGGACAGGAAAGACCTGCGCCTGGAGACGGGGACCATCACGGGACACTGCTCGCTAAACAAACACTTCTACACAATAGACATAATGGACAGTGCCCTGTGCAGGGGTTGCATGGAGGCTAATGAAACCGTTGCGCATGTGCTCTTTGAGTGCACAGGCGTCACACAGATTAGGTCAGAAACCCTCTGGACACCCAGATCCTACACAGATGTTCTCAACAGACCAGGAGACCTGCATAGCTATTCACAACCTTACGACAGGCTATCGTATCGAAAACGACACATTTCGATAACCTGATTTGACTTGCCCCCGACAGCAAATAGCTGTTGGAAGAATAGCGGGCGTCTATTTGATTTAAACTGAAAAAAATTTCGGGTTTTGGACTTACGAACAGCGTTGAGAAGACTCCTACGATAACATTGATTGATTTTCGATACGATACGGAAGCGTATCGAGTGTTTGTGAATAGCTATGCTGATCAGCTTCTGCAGGGAGGTGGGCTGGTTGGAATAACCACCGACGGCCGCCATGGCCCACGCACAATGATATGGTCCACTTGAAGGACTAAGTGCGGAAACCAAACCCCATAACATAGAACATAGGAAGCTGTAGTGAATGGTTGTACACACAGCGACATATCAAGCTATACATTTCCAGTTTTAGCTTACCTCGCTGTATAGGTTTTCCGTACAATGAGAAGTCTTGCAATTACAGCTTGATATGTCGTCGTGCGTAGGTACCTGTAGTCAAGGGTGGTGCTCATATTTATACTGAAACTACACTCGTTATTGCATTGTATACAATATAATAAAAAATATAAACAATATTATAACATGTCAATATTAATAGCTACAACAATATGATTCGCACATTACTTACAAAAGTATACTTATGAACAGTTAAACTGTTTCTATATATTTTAATCATTTATATATTTTTTTCATAAGTATGTAGCACCAAACAACCTTTTAAAATGTCAAAGTTTTTACCATAATGTTATCACACAAATTGAACAAGTACCTTACTTGTACTTCGCAAGCTCCTGATTGGTTCATAGTCTGACCCCAATTACTAGTATGACTAGTGAAGTGTTCTCAGTGCCTCATGAAGGTGGGAGTGTACACTGCACAGTCTGGTAACTTGCGACAGAATGCTGCCAACCTCTATTGTATGAAAGGCGGCACAGCACTACCTGTTAGAATGTCTGCCATCATTTGATATCACGTGATCAACTTTGAACGTGGCAGCGATTTTGAAAAAAAAAAGAACAAAATGCCGGACAGGTCGGTGTACCACGGACCTTCAAACCCCTTTCTTTAGGTTTTTATTTTGTGTGGAAATGAAGATGTAAATTTTAAACAAAGGATTAGTTCGTACTGCGTACCATACATTAGCACAACAGTTAGCTGTGACAATAGCTCATTATTACACTTATTTATACAACAGTTCCGTGACTGGTGGACAACAAACAGTCTACATGTAGGTATCGGTTGCAAAGGCAAAGTATATGGGCCTCTCATACAACATAGTTGTGTTATGTAAAATATATGCCATACCTCTATTGGTTCATAGACCATTACCTATTATTTTACTATCCTTATGTGCTTGCTTCTGAATAACTGTTGTACTATGAGTTGAAGGGATGGCAAGCCACGTACTTCGAGCGCTGTTGCCCCACGTAATATATTTGAGTACGAGATTCACTGATACCAGCCGACCAGCCCCAGATGTACTGTTAAGAAGACACCGAAACATACAACCATGTTGTATGTATGTACATTCAGCCTCAAAAAGATATAAAAATCGACAAGAATTCATTTGATTGTATCAATGTAGGTAACTAAAATTAAGTAGGTACCCAACGTGTAATATGTTTTGTGGCTACTCATTGATACAATATTAACCTTTTAACCGCTTGTGTCGCATTTATGCGACATATGTTTCCGTGCCCCTACGCGCCCGTGTCGTATTTCTGCGACAGAGAACATGCATGATTTTTTAACCGACTTCAAAAAAGGAAGTTCTGTATTCAACCCGTATGTATGTATGTTGGTATGTCCGCGATTTTGTCAAAAACGAATGAACCAATTTTGATAATTCACACATTAGGTAATTATTTTTATGTACGAAGTTGTATGCATAAATGTACTGCATCTCCAGCATTTCTATGCTAATTTTGATGATTCTTCTAGTCGGTGTCTTCAATTCTTCAATGCATTAGTGTTAATTGAATTTGTGTGGGGTAGGTAGGTACAGCTAAAAAGTGAAAATAAAAACTTTTTTGCAAAAAAAACAACCGACTTCAAAAAAACTACAAAGTGATAAATAACTTTAATTTCGGAAGTCGGTGTCAAAAAACAAAAATGCGGGACCAACGACACCGACTTCCGAAATTAAAGCTATTTATCACTTTGTAGTTTTTTTGAAGTCGGTTGTTTTTTTTTTGTTTCGTTCTATTTTCGTCCGGTCTATTAACTGCGTGGCATAATTAAATACTTAGAGATAAAAACTTTTTGACTATTTTTTAATCGATACAACGATTTCTCCTCCTTATTTACTGTAGGTATTTTATCGATTTTTAGCCGCGGGCTAGGGGCACGGCAACTGATATTTAGCCAAGCGCTTAAAAGGTTAAGGAACAAAGATTGTAGACATAAATTAACTTAGCGATGTTAAGTATACATCTTTATGAGGCTGACATTACCTACATAAGTGGTGTTTCTTGTAATCCTGTATTGCAGGTTGACGACGTGAAACGTTCAGAAACGTTCACCGGGGTCCCCGTTATTATGCTTTACCATTACGTATTCACTAAACAGAAGGAATGCTAATTTGTCCTTAATATCTAAGTAAAATACAAAACATAAGATATGTAAAACTTACACGACTAGAGCTGGAATAGCTCGTGACCTACATTCGTTGTGGTACAGCTGAAGATCTAGATTGACTCAGTCGCAGTCCCGGCGCACCAACAGCTAGAAGTGCATGACGTTAGTGGGCGCGTAGGTCTCGCCCTCGCCCAGCGGCGACTGGTCGGGCGCGCGCAGCGGCGGCGGCGGCGGCGGCGTGACGTCACTGCGGCCGCCCGACTTGCGCAGCACGCGCAGCTCCGTGATGCGCATGCCGCGGTCCACCGACTTGCACATGTCGTACAGCGCCAGCGCCGCCACCGCGCAGCCCGTCAGCGCCTCCATCTCCACGCCCGTGCGGCCCTGCGCGCGCGCCTCGCACGTCACGGTCAGCGCGCCGCCGCCCGCGCACTCGCCGGGCGGCAGGCGCACGCGCACGCGCACCACGTCCAGCGCCAGCGGGTGGCACAGCGGGATCAGCGAGGCCGTGCGCTTGGCGCCCATCGCGCCCGCCAGCTGCGCCACGGTGAGCGCGTCGCCCTTGGGCAGGCGCGCGTCGCGCAGCAGGCGCAGCAGGTGGCCGCTCACCAGCAGCGAGCACTCGGCCAAGGCCGCGCGCGCCGTCACCGGCTTGGCGCCCACGTCCACCATGCGCGCGCGGCCGTGCGCGTCCAGGTGCGAGAACGGGCCGGCGGCCTCCTCGTCGTCCTCGGGCGGCGGCCGCGAGCAGTAGGCGCGCGCGGCGGGGCGGCTCGCGGGGCCGCGCGCCGGGCGCGCCAGCCCCGCCAGCCCCGCCACGCCCGCCAGCCCCGCTAGCCCCGCCGGCGCCCACAGCGGCGTCGCCGAGCTCCGCGCTGTGAACGTGTCCACATCACTAGGAGGCGCGCGGAGCTGGGCGCGGGGAGCGCTAGCCGCCGATGAGGATCATTGGTCGGTTCTCCATGGTGGCCAGATTCTCCATGCCTAAAAATACACGTCGAACGAGGAACTCGCCGAGCTGGCTACCGGCGCCTAGCGCATATCGACCCCGATAGGTGACGCCTCCGATTTCGTGCTACGAGTCAATACGACAGTACTTAATACATAGGCTTCTCCTTTCACCACTTTGTAATTATTGTACCGTGACGTGATCGTCCGACTATATGTATATCTTGATAGTTATTCAGTTTTTGACAAAAACTTTTATCAATCGCAAAAATAAAGGTCAGGTCAGCACCCTAATTGCATAACTGAATCATTGTGAAGGATATTGCTAAATCCATTGCTGTTCGAAAAATTTATTATTGTTGAACTGTCAAAATTAAAGCCATTCCTACTGATAGTGTGTTTCGCAATTACCCCGCAGATTGGTACAACCTTCCAATAGCGATGACTTGTACTATATGTCACAGTCAGAATGTGAACACCGTTAGTTTATAATTTATCTCGCGAGATTGTAAACTGGCGATAAATTGTCAACTGTACCATACTGCTTACAATATAACGCATTCATTTTCGATAGTTTATAATCTATCCATGTCAAACCGTCAAATTGTGAACCGTCCCTGATTGGTCGGTCTTGGCGGTTGCTCGTTCTGTGTCTATAGAAACGGAAAACAAACATAGGAGTCAAATAAAGGAAATGCACATTTACTTGTCGAGATCAAGTATGTCAGTAAAATATATATGCCGAGATGCGATACATCGGGTCTTCTATATTTTTTAATAATCAATAATAATAATAGCGTCCCGACCGATTTCGGTCATGGTGGTCAATCCCAATGGAGATTAGCCGCAGGTCGCAGGAGATATTAAAGTGCACAAGTGTGTGTGCAAACACAGGTGCACTCTCTGTTCCTTTACTCTTATAGTCCGATGGGACGGCAATCCGACACGACCGGGGAGAGATCAGGCGCAGGACCAACAGCTTTAGGTACTGGAGAAGCCCTTTCCAACCGTATACGATCTACGTATATGGATTTGGCTTTTTGACGCGTATAGGCCGACGTTATATAAGGTGTAAAATAAATAAACTGCAAGAACTTGAGGTGCTTTAGACCATCGAACTGAACAACTTTCACTATGGGACCAACTCCGAATCACGAAAAAAAAATCAGCTGTTTCATACAAAAGTTCAATACCTACTCGGCCAAAATGTATGAAACAGCTCATTTTTTTTTCGTGATTTCAGAGTTGGTCCCATAGTGAAAGTTGTTCAGTTCGATGGTCTAAAGCACCTCTTAAAGTTCTTGCAGTTAATTTTTTTACACCTTATATACAATGTGGAGCAGGACGATTGACATTCCTTTAAACCACGTAAAGAGTGGCATGCTCTTTACCCGTATACAAAAAATCAATCAAATCCAATGAATACTTTAGCCACAGGAAATTATTTTTCATTTTCTTAATATTCAACATGATGTAGATCTGAGTTTGTAATAATAGGTAAACATTGTAAGGTCAGGAACCTGTGCAAAAACGTACCTACGATTCTATGCTTGAAAGACAGAGAAAGGTGTCATACGGCCCCACTCTGACGCACCCCGCCCACTCACAAAATACTACGATTAGAAAGAAAAAGAAATATTACTTACGATAATAATGCATTAGTGGTGCATAGAAAATTGCGAATGTGTGTGAGCGGAATATTTTCGGCAAATAGTCCTTGAATCGGTAACTATGTCATGTCAGTGTATAGCGGCGCCCTTTGAGGAGAGCACACGCCTACTTTTTTATCATAAAACGAGGCGCGCGCGCATTGTCGTGATTTTATGAAAAGTTTTAGTTGTTATTGTGATTAAAGACGATTTATGATAATTGGATTAGTGCATAGGTTAGTGTAACTTATTGTTAAGTGTTAGTGTAATATTGGTTAGTTATTTTGGACATTTATTAGGTACCTAGCTAGTTTTGTGATTTAGGTTAGGTTTGTAAGTTTTTTGAGTTTAATTATGCCTCAAATAAGGTACACAGCTGCCGAGTACACCGACATGGTACTTAGGTACGGAGAATGTCACCAAAATGCTACTATTGATGATTTTAATTGTGATTGTGATGTAATTCTTTTATTAATTAACAACTCGCAACTTTATTGAGTTTATGCCGCTGATTTTGGCAGGCCGCATACGTCCGGTTTCCTGATTCGGAATTCAGTTTCGGAATTCAGATTCGGAGACCCCGAATGCACGCATTTCATACAAAATGTTCTCTCCAGCGCACACGTACTTAAATTTTCCGTCAGGGTTTCAGAACGGAAAATTTAAGCACGTGTGCGCTAGTGAGAACATTTTGTATGAAATGCTTGCATTCAGGTTTCCGAATCTGAATTCCGAAACTGAATTCCGAATCAGGAAACCGGACGTTTGCGCCCAGCCTTTTTGTTCTCCGTCTAAAGTACCTACGCCCAGCACCGCGCCGCCGCCCGCTGCACCCCGCACCCCGCCGCGCAATAGGTCAGTGACTTTTCGTAGATAAAGCGTGTTTACTTTTTATGCAGTTGATTCTTCTATTTATTTTGTTTGAAAATTGCAATTTTTTAATTTTCCATTAACTACTAATCTTCGTGGTTTAAAATGTTTCGATGGACTAGTACTGTGCTCGTTTTAATTTAATGTCGTAGTTCCATATCCACATTGTATTTTATTTTAATTTTGTTATTTTAACACATTATTTTCACTGTCACTATTTTACACTAATGTTTTGTATACAATCGATAGATTTTGACCAGAGCTGACGATTGAAACAAACGAACGTCGTAGCTTTTCAGAGTCAAAAGTTATACTAAGTGGAAATCTCGATACGCAACAAAATTACAATTCTCACTTGGCGTAATAAATTCTTTGATCCTTTAGCTATCCAATGGTGTAATTGAATTTAGGATGGAGATAATAGATATGAAGCTGCAAGACTGTATCGTATCCCCCGATTTTGTTATCATTGGTTTTTTTGACGTATCTCCCACTATGGAAGCAATTATTTTTAAAAGAAGTATTCACGTCAAAAGAAGCGGTGCATTTCGTATTGAAAATAACTAACATTTAACATTTATTAATAAAATTAAACTACGATTAAACAAACAAGTGAAGTTTCAGTGATAAATAACTGTTAGTCGCCGAATATAATCTAAGTTATACCTTTCGTGTATTTTTTTTTTTATGTTTAACTTTGGTTTTATTTATGAAATTATATCTAATTGACAGTGTCGATATTGAATCTGATCTTATTACAACACATCTACAAAATAATTGTAGCAATAACTGAATAATTTGTTTTGATTTCTATTTTTTTGTTTGATTTTTATTAGGTCCTTACATATGAAATTGGCGTTTTGTATGGAAGGAACAAAAAGTCGAATATTTTTTAATATAATATATTTAATTAATCAAAGTATGAACCATTGTTTTCAATGCACTTTTGCCATCTTATAGGTAGTTCATTGATCCCTTTACTAAAAAAACCAGTCGGACGGGAATCAATAAAATCTTTGAAGGCGATTTGGACTGCCCCATCGGAGTTGAATTTTTTCCCTTGCAAAAAGTTATCCAAATTGCGAAAAAAATGGTAATCTGTTGGAGCAAGGTCCGGGGAGTACGGAGGATGTCCAAGACATTCCAATTCAAGCTCTTCTAATTTGGTAGCCGTCTGTTGCGCAGTGTGTGGTCTGGCGTTGTCGTGAAGCTTTTCACCTTTCAAGCTTTTTAATCTTCCCAATTTGCTTCAAGTGAATTAAAACAGTTTTATCACTAACATCGAAGCCTGCAGCTAACTCGGACGTGGTTTGCGATGGGTCCGCTTCCACAATAGCCTTCAATTCTCCATTATCAACTTGGGTCTCAGGCCGTCCACGGGGCTTGTTCTGCAGGTCGAAATTTCCAGAACGAAAACGTTGGAACCAAAAACGAACTGTGTTTTCTTTTGCAACATGACCGCCATACACATCATTCACCCTTCGAGTCGTTTCCGCAGCACTAGTGCCACGGCGGAACTCGTACTCGTAAATAATGCGATATTTTAAATTTTCCATTTTGTAAAATGAGTGACGCAAACAGAAAAAACAGAAGAAAAAAAACAAATGAATGACGGTCATCGAAGCACAAATACATGAGTAAATAGCTGTACAAATTTGAATTTGGAATTCCTTACCAAAGAGGAGAAATTCGTGATTAAAGTGGCCAGTACGAAAAACGCCAATTTCATATGTAAGGACCTAATATTTTCCTACCTTACGTAACGTTGTTATTGCTACCCCGTTGGTCTCGTGGTTGCAAGCGCGACTGCTGCGCGTGGGGTCCTGGGTTCGATGCCCAGGTAGGGCAAACTGTTATTGGGTTTTCCGTGAGGAATTTCTTAGTTACAACCCGGAGTTTGGAAGATGGCTGGGATGGTTTAATACCCGTGCCACGTAAGTGTGCGTATTGAGTGACAGCGCACCGCGCAGGCGGAATGAACGGCGCATTGACTAAGCAACTTCAGCCTGATAGTGGCGCGGGACACATGATTTTCAACCAATCGGCTCGCAAGGTGCAGTTCGTCGCAATGCCAGTTCACAATTTGACGGTTTGACATGGATAAGATTATAAAGTATCGGAAATGAATACGTTATATTGTAATCAGTATGGTACGATTCACAATTTGTCGACAGTTTACAATCTCGCGAGATAGATTATAAACTGGTTCACAATCTTACGGTGACATATACATATAAGGTGTTTCAAAATTATCCCAACTAACTTTAAGAGGTGCTTTAGACCATAGAACTGAACAACTTTCACTATGGGACCAACTCTGAAATCACGTACAAAAATCAGCTGTTTCATACATTTTGGTCAAGTAGGTATTGAACTTTTGTATTAAACAGCTGATTTTTTTTTTTCGTGATTCAGTTGGGCCTATACAGAAAGTTGCTTAGTTCGATGGTCTAAAGCACCTCTTAAAGTTTGTTGGGTTAATTTTGAAACACCTCATATAATGGAATAGGTGCTTTTAATTAAAACAATATTTGATAAGGCAGCGTTCTTGAAATGATTTTATCCGTTCGGAGTTATAGACCAGAATCAGGTTAAAAATGATTTTTTTTACAATTATTATCATACTATTTGCGGGCAAATAACAACAATAATATTAATAACCCCACCGCTGTATCTCTACGTTGACGTCAAGGTGGGGCTTGCGCGCACAGAACTCTAGGTCTGTGCTGGTAGAGATTTTACTTTGCCGGAATAGGTCAGGGTGAGGACTGGCTCCTCACCCTAGACCTAAGAGAGATACAGAAACCCGCAGGGCAGCATGTGACAAGCTATTGGGCAGTAACGACCCCACGGACCCTATCTCCCGAGAGAAGTTTTGTTCTTCACCTCTGGCTTCCTTTTATTGACCGACCATCATTTTGGAACATTGCTGTTGCAATAAATCACACGTAGATGCGCATACACACGAACGACTACGTGATCGCGTGCGCGACGCGTATCGCTCGCGTTTATGAGCACTAACTCGTATATCATAATATTAATTATATTGCGGTTATCATTTTTACACTTGGGAGCAAATAAATCGAGCCACTTCCTTTTTTTACGTATAATGGTTATTATTTTTGGTATTATGGAACGTATCAAATCGAAACATATATCGCCTAAGAGCTTATTTAATAATCTTTACAATGAGGGTAAATTATTGAATGATAACCTTATTTAATGATAAATTATTGGCTCTGAAAGAAAAACGGTAATTTTGATAGAAAATTGTCAGTCCAGAAAAAAACAATTAAAAACAAAATTATGGTATAAACTTATTCTTAATATCTTGTATTACCCCCCCTTGCCCTGATTTCGATAGATTTTCTGGACTGTTTTAACCCTACAATTTTCTATCAAAATTGCCGTTTTTCTTTCAGAGCCAATAATTTATCACTAAATAAGGTTATCATTCAATAATTTACACTCATTGTAAAGATTATTAAATAAGCTCTTAGGCGATATATGTTTCGATTTGATACGTTCCATAATACCAAAAATAATAACCATTATACGTGCAAAAAAAGCAAGTGGCTCGATTTATTTGCTCCCAAGTGTATTTAAATGTATCAATAACAAATACTTCGTTTTGTGATGGGCGACCGCGGGGAGCCTTTTTCCCCCTTGAACCGGTTGAAGCGGTGCGGGTGCGCAGCATACGCACAGGTATTATCTAATTGCTCTAACATAAGCCAACCCTTCTCCTTAAAAATGGTATAATAAATTGAAATATAGTTTTAAATTTTTCCTTCATATGGGTACTTATTACTCGAAATGAACCTTCATTTCAGTCAAGCGCCACAGAACGTTTTGTTCCAAGCAAAATCCAACGACATATATCTCAATTCCATTGGTAGTTGTACCAGGTTCCATACATTATTGTCCATTGTCCTTTGAATTTCATTGCACATAATCTTAAAAAAAAAACGTGTATTGTACACACATTCTACAGAAATACCTTTGTTTTTCAGTTGCCCAAAATGACCGTAGCTGATTTTGAATTGTAGTTGTTCAGGCATAAGCTACCTATTAGAACAGCTATAGCAGGAGAGGTGTGTGGGGAGGTACCTGCATGGCGCGCCTTCTTGTTGGCCAGCGCCGCGCGCACCAGCCGCAGCAGCAGCGCGTCGGAGTCGCCGGCGCGCAGCCGGTCCCGCAGCGACACCTCCGCCGCGCCGAACAGGCACACCTGCCGGCCACGTAACTACGTCAACACGTCGCCCCGCTACAACGGCTAGGCGCTCATTGCACGTGTCATTAGTTAGTGTTAGTATCAGATCTGGGCGAAAGTGGCCACAGATTGGGTTCCAAACAGCAGAAACTGGCGACGCGGTAGGCCCAGAAGGAGATGGCATGACGAGTTAGACTCCTACCTTTTTAGGTAGGAGTCTAACTCGTCATGCTATCTTCAACCCAATTAATCAATCTGAGCTCAATCCTTTGGTTGGAATTTAACCTTTTAACCGCCCGACTTTATATCAGTTGTCGTGCCGCCAGCGCCCGAAAAAAAAAAAACCGATGAAACGAGCTGTGATGATGTAATAATAATACAGATTAAACGAGCTGTGTTATTTGGTCGTATATATACGACTCTGGCTGAATGGACACGAAAATATTTGTCGGATTAATCCGACGTAAGCGGTTAAAAGGTTAATAACAGCGCGGTGCTCGATTTTCTTCAACATTGTCACATTATTCATTCCAGTTGTCGTTGACTAATAATTAGTAAACTAATGATCACAACTATGTATATGAAATTTTACCTGCAAGTACACCCGTAAGTATAAGGTCAATAATTAATTAATTATTCAAATTACCCACAATTTTTCAATCGTCATTTAAAATGTTGACAGTTTTTCACACAAAATCTGGCAAAAGTATTTATTTTTTTCTTTGGATAAAATAAATCAGATAATTGCAAAAGCAGCCCTTCAAATTGTTTGTGAGAAATCTACAAAACTACGGGTCTCTGAAAATAATGCCATTTAATTAATAACCGTTTCTTAACTTTCTAAGTTTCAGATTCGGTTTCAGCCGAAACTAGAAGAGAAACCGAAAGTTTCGGCTGAAAATCATGTTTCGGTCTATCACTAAATGAATAATATACGTATGATATAGTAGGTACAAGAGCACGCACACTATGCGGTAGTTCAGACGCCGAGTCGCGCTCACCTTGAGGTTTCCGTCGGCGGTGAGGCGCAGGCGGTTGCAGGAGGCGCAGAAGTGCTCCGTCATGGACGAGATGAAGCCCACGCTGCCGCGGTAGCCCGGCGCGCGCCACACCTGCGCAGTGGACGAGTATCGCAGCTTATTGCAATCATTTTTACGACTTCCACTATCTAATCTAAGGGCTTGGAAGATCCGTGGCATACCTACTATCGCGCCATTTTGAAAATGGCGACCACGCTTGAAACCTATATATAAAACCAAACCCCGTAGCGTCACGTTTCCGAGCGATGACTATACAACCTCTTGACTGCTCATACGGGCGACTCAAGCTCACGACACATAAATGATATTGCACTTATGTTAGATAAAACTATGAGTGACCACGAATCACTTTTACACGTCAAGCTAGCTGGAGTCTAATCTAAAATGTAACCAATAAGTAATGTTACTTTTTTACCATTATAATCATCGTTATTTTTATCGTCAATATTATCGACTTTGTTTTGGTGGTTTTGAAGTAGTCACAACACTACAGCATTAATACAGATAGAAAGGGACAGACGTATTGACAATACCCAAGTGAGAGAAAGGGACTTTTCAAAAAGACATCAACGCGGGTATACATGTTTGTTTCATTTTACGTAAACAACCAGTTTTGAGCCCTGCGATTATTCATAATATTATTAAATTATATACTATATTTAGGCAGGCTATATTTTTTACTTAGTAGCAACATTCGGAAATGAAGTGCAATGGCAGTGACATAAAGAGAAATACGTACAAAAGTACATAAAAATACTTTTATTTTTGTGTCCGAAATCCGGGAACCTTTTTCATGACAAAAATGTAAATCTAATTTAAATAATGTATTATACAGGGTGAATTTTTCAAGTGGGCGTGGATGGCCAAATCCGAAACTATGAGGACTAGCGAAAAATCAATATTTCTAGCCAGGAATCGAACCTGATGATTTTGAAAAAAAAAAAACACATACTGTATTATTACACCATTCGATAGTGTCGCTAAAAAGGATCGAATTCTGGGAAGTAATGACATACGGCAAACTAAAGGAAAGAGCTCATTTTTAACAAAATCATCATCATCATCAGCCTATAATGTTCCCACTGCTGGGACACAGGCCTCCTCTCTGTGAGAGGGAGTGGGCCGTAATACACCACGCGGGCCCAGTGCGGGTTGGTAGATGTCACATGTCTTTTTGAATTTTTGGGTCTAAGACATGCCGGTTTCCTCACGATGTTTTCCTTCACCGTTTTGAGAGCAGTGGTGATGAAATAATTTTACACAAAGTAAAGCGCCTGTCTGGGTTCGAACCTACGACCTACAACTCGTAAGTCGCGGCCGATACCACTGGGCCACCACTGCTCAACAACTCTTAACACGTTCACTGCGGATCACCCAAAATCGGCCCGATACGGTGCTTTGTGTTGGTGCGCACGGTCAAAACTATATCTTTCTCGCTGGTGCGGAACGATTATCGGTATTTGTAGGAGTTCGACAAAGACAAATATAGATTTCGGCTCGTGGTTACAAATGTAGGTATTTGGCATTAAAACATCGTGGCGGGCCCTTTTCGACCACCACCGCACTGACGGTGAAAAACACCCGCTCCCTGCGGCGGCGGGCCTATTGTGGTATATGACCGTTGCCGACCTGTTGCCGCACGGAGCGCGCGCGCACGCTTCGAGCCGCCAGTCAGTGTTGTGCTCTCTACAAGACAGTACCTACGTATGCGTGTCGCTATTTTATCGGCAGGTCAGAAGAATACTTTCTAAGAGAAGAAATTGTGTACGGTGCTATGAAAAGCTTCGACAGACATTAGAGTGTAAAGAAGCAAAAAAGAAAGTTAAAAAATTAAAACATTTTGCAACAAATGCAATCAATCCCTTTGCGTGCAGTGTTATAAAGAAAGACACGTACCAAGTTAGTTTACTGTTTCTGTCTGGATTATGTGATTTACTAAATACACACTTTTTTATTTCTTATAATTCTGTTTTATTTTCGATAACCCTATATTTTTGTCTGTCCCATCACTATAAAAAAGTACTTTCTAGTGCGGTATCGGTCGTTATCGGCCTGACACTTTCCTTGGTTGATTTCTCATTTCCTGTTTGGCAGATCCAGGGGCGAAACGAACGTAAAAAAACTGGGTTCAGGATCATTTTAACAGTATAAAAAAAAACAGTGTACACCATGTATTCGCAAAGTTATAGCGCTTTAATCTATCCTAGTGGTGTCAGGTCAAAAAGGACTGATACGCACTGTCTAAAAGGTCGATGGATGTGCATTTCGACCGCCACCGCACCAGATGAAAGTTTATGATTATTTTGCCGCAGCTAAGGTGTTAACAAAATACGTTTTTATTTTTCTATGTTACCTACCTCATCATCATTTGCCTAGCCTTTTCCCAACTATGTTAGGGTCGGCTTCCAGTCTGATGCAGCTAAATACCAGTATTTTACATGGAGCGACTGCCTATCTGACCTACACAACCCAGTTACTGGGTAATACGATACCCCTTCCCCTTGCGCCTTGGTAAGACTGGTTGTCAGACCTTCGAGCTTCTGACTACCAGTAACGACTGTCAAAGATCCAGGAATGACAGCCGGGACCAACGGCTTAACGTGCTTTCCGAGGCGTGGAGGGGTCTCGGTATGTAAAGATGGTCACCTATCCACAGACCAACCGCGGCAAGCGTAGCTTAACCTGATGGATTGACCTGTGCGGCTGTTATTATTTAGCCGGGCCAGGGTTATGTTACCTACCTACTTAACCTAAACTGATTAATTGTTCAAAATGATGACCATTGTTTTCAATACATAGCTGGATTCGACGTTCCAAGGATTTTACTACATTCAGCATTACAATATTATTGATTCCATTAGAATATTTTCCAAAGATCGTAATAGAAATTTGAATTTAGAACATAATGTTGTAAAGGTGACTGCGCTCGTTTATTTTCGTTGGATCCCACTTTTGAATCCCATTTTTTAGGTATTAGCGATGGATCCCGTTTGCTATTTCCGTTGAATCCCATATTATAACAACATGTGTACATTTCAGAAGAAAAGTGATTTACCTTTATCAAACACTAAAAAGAGATTATTTTTAGTGGGCTACCCGAAACCGAACTAGTTAGATTAGGTCAATTACTAAAAAAAAAAAAACAATGTTAGGTTAGGTTAGGCACACCCCGGACACTCCATACAACGCTCGCAAAATAATTACCTACTACCACTACATTGACAAATGACGTTTGAATACGTGTAAATGTGTGCGTGAAATCTAGTAGGGCTGGCTGGCGCAGTATTGCGTAGGCGGCGGCGCTGCCCACAGAGTACTTTTATGGCGCTGCCCGAACGTATGCAACAATGGGGCGCCGCGCGCCGCGACACTAGGTACTCACAGAAATCTAATTAATAACATTTCTATTGTACTACTTGTAAAGTCGAAGAACGAATAGAACGTGAAAGAAAGAGACATAACTAAGACAATAAAGAGAGAGAGCAATTTGGTATGTTAATATTACGGAAGTTTTAATTGTTCTAAAACGAAGAAAACTTGGAAAATAAATGATTAATAGAGAAAATTATGAAAATAAATTATCACAACACTGGCTCAACTTGTTTGTCTGTAATATACTAGCTTTTATTTTTTATGGGTTTAAAGGATATTTGAGTTGCTGTTCCTTACCTTCTTTCATGTTTCGGGAACCGAAACAAACTCCTGTCTTTATCGTTCCTCGATGAAGATAAGCATCTAAATAATGCACAATATACAACCATCGTGATTAACACAAAATATAAAACTTTCAAAAAATAATGTGTTCGTGTCAGCAGTAGGTAGGTACAGCGCTGCGGTTCTTGTGTATGCGAGCGCCATTGTTAAAGAGCAGGCGACGAACACATCGAAGTGCGGGGTGAGGTGCGGTAACTGATGTTAGTGCGGGGAAGGGAGTGGCCTTTCTGTACGCAGTACTTTAAGTATTCTGTGGGTTAGGTGAAACTGTGACCCCTACGCACGAGCCGAGCGAGCGAAGCGAGCGGTGCCGCGGCAGCGGCCGGCGAGTGCCAGAAACGACTAGATTATATAGAAAATGAGTTGTTTGTCAAATAAATAGTATACGAAACGTTGGTTGTAAACTAAAAATTTGTCAATGGAGTTTTGGTGAAACATTAGAGAACCCCTCATTTTATTATAAACAATTTTGTTGTTGAAAGTACCCGCATTCGGATTTTTTTAAGCATTCGGGATCCAACGGAAATACTTTTCGGGATTCAACGACAATAAAACGTAATTATCTTGCATTTTTTAAATTCGGGATCCAACGGAAATACATAATAATGTTTTGCGGGATCCAACGCCAAAAATATTAAAATGGGATTCAAAAGCGGGATCCAACGGAAATAAATCACTGCGCTGCGGGGTGTGTTAATAAAAATATTCAGCATCATTTCGAACAAGGTGCATAATGTAAGTATGAATCTTCGTATGAATACTTTAAAATAAGAAGTTTACTAAAATTCAACATTTTCCTTAAGTTTGCCGTATGTCATTACTTCCCAGAATTTGATCCTTATAAGGAACACTATCGAATGGTGTAATAATACAGCGTGTGTTTTTTTTTTTCAAAATCAACAGGTTCGATTCCTGGCTAGCAAAATTGATTTTTCAAAAATCCAATGATGCAGTTTTCGTTTTCATCAAAATCGAGCCCGCGACTCCTTTAGAGTATTTTTTGCTATTCCTCATAGTTTAGAATTTGGCCATCCACGCCCACTTGGAAAATTCACCCTGTATACTAAAACCTTCCTGAAAGTATGTAGATCACACTAATGAAAGAATTATCAAAATCGGTTCAGGAGTTTTTGAGATAATTGCGGACATACAAACATACATACGGGTCGAATACAGAACCTCTTTTTTTAAAGTCGGTTAAAAATAGGACTAGTTTTATGAACTACATATTTTGGTTGTGACTATAGATGTAAGGCCGGTTTAAAACCAATTAAACCAACCCATTTAAAACGAAAAAACCGGCCAAGTGCGAGTCGGACTCGCCCATGAAGGGTTCCGTAGCAGCAAGTAACATAATATAAAAGTTCTTGTAGTTCGTTGTAACTTTGTGAAAGGTAAATTGCGGTTTTCGATTTATGACGTATTAAAAAGAAACTACTTACTAGATCTCGTTCAAACCAATTTTCGGTGGAAGTTTACATGGTAATGTACATTATATATATATTTTTAATTTTATCATTCTCTTATTTTAGAAGTTAGAGGGGGGGGGGGGGGGACACACATTTTACCACTTTGGAAGTGTCTCTCGCGCAAACTATTCAGTTCAGAAAAAAATGATATTAGAAACCTCAATATCATTTTTGAAGACCTATCCAAAGATACCCCACACGTACAGGTTTGATGAAAAAAAATTTTTGGAGTTTCAGTTGTAAGTATGGGGAACCCCAAAATTTATTGTTTTTTTTCTATTTTTGTGTGAAAATCTTACTGCGGTTCACAGAATACATCTACTTACCAAGTTTCAACAGTATAGTTCTTATAGTTTCGGAAAAAAGTGGCTGTGACATACGGACGGACGGACAGACAGACATGACGAATCCATAAGGGTTCCGTTTTTTGCCATTTGGCTACGGAACCCTAAAAAACTGTTTAAAACCAAAATAAACCATTTTTTTCGATTTAAAACGTTTGGTGTTGATGACTATGTTTTTCTTAATTATAACTACCCCCATTTCCTTGATTTTACCGAGGTAGGGATATGACGGAGCACCTACAGATGTGAAACAACAGAACCTGTTATCGTAAGAGAAAATAATTGTAAGTGAAGTTAAAACTACCGTTCAATGCTATTTATACTTACACGACATGATAAAGTGTCAATTACCCTCATTAGAAACACTTATTAATATAATGCACTTTTTCTTAATTACAGAGCGTCATTAGTTAATGACCTGCCCCCTTATTCACAAACACTCGATATGCTTCCGTATCGTATCGAACATTAATCATTGTTATCGTAGGAGTCTTCTCAATGCTGTTCACAAGTCCAAAACCCGAAAATTTTGTCAGTTTAACCGGTCAAGGACCGCGGGACACCGATCGGTGAACAAACAATAGAAAATCAATTGTGTCTCATTAGCGGAGCTTGACAGATTAAATCAAATAGACGCCCGCTATTCTTCCAACAGCTATTTGCTGTTGAGGGGAAGTCAAATCAGGTTATCGAAATGTGTCGTTTTCGATACGATAGCCTGTCGTATGGTTGTGAATCAGGGCTCTGGTATTTCCAAGATCGCAGGTTATCGCAGCCAAAACTGATGTATTCTTAAATCTATAGGGTCTATTAAATCTCCGAAGGTATATTATTTATTACGCATCGGTCGATAACGGAGATTAGTTATGATCTCATGATTGAAAACAAAAGGTTCTAAATGACCTTTTTCATTAAAAATGTAATAGCAAGTAATTACTCACTATTTCATTACATATTTATGTTTACGTATTTTATTAATACACGCAATAAACCTATGACTAAACTAAAAATAAACGTATATTTAGGTTCTATTCATACTTGAAATAACAATATTTTTTGCACAAAATTTGTTATTTCTCGATCACCCTACTTTGGCATCATACTAGCACTTTGCCCGCGACTTCGTCCGCGTGTATTTCGTACTTTCCTCTAAAAATTTCGAAAATGTGTGTTTATAATCTTTATAATTTATTTAGATAAATAATTATTCGTGTCAAGTTTCAAGTTTATTAATCAAATGAATAAGATTTTTCATATAACTGTATTCCCGCTTTTCACCCCCACAGGGGTGGAATTTCGAACAAAACTTTTTTACAAAAAAAGAATAAACAACCGACTTAAAAACACTACAAAAAGATAAATAACTTTAATTTCTAAAGTCGGTGTCGTTAGTTCCGCATTTTCGCTTTTTGACACCGACTACCGAAATTAAAGTTATTTATCTTGGTGTACAGTACCAAATTATTTACCGTAAACCAGTCACTTTAATGATTCTTTTTTTATTTGAAAGCTGGTGCTTCCCGTGTGGTCCCATTGTCACCATTTCAATATCTGATGATGGGATCTTAGAGAAATCGAGGGCAACCCTCAAATTTTATAGGCTCACTTATTGTTTTTCGCATATTTTATGAAGTATCTTGTGTATTTGCGTATGGTTGTCACCATCTCAGGTAGCTGGGCTGATGATGGAAGGTACAACTCCTTAACAGTAAGAAGTTACTCGAACAGGAAAGGACTGTTTTAGTAAATTGTTTTGATGTTTGATAGGGCATTTGCCACATTTGGTCTCATGATCATCAAGTCATGATCTGATGCTGCAGTCAGGATAGTCTGCAGAGTACCTAACTCCTCGACAACTAACAGCAGATATATCGTGTTTAGGCTCATTGAAAAGGGCTCGATGTGTGGATAAACGTACTGTTAATGAGGAACACCGAAGTACATAAAGACCTGATGCTGAAGCCAGGAGTATCAGAAAAAGTACCTACCAACCTTGAAATTACAGCACCGTAGTCGTGTTTGGGCTCATTTTAAACAGGACTAAATTTTAAGTTTAATGTAATGTTGACATAAGTCTGGCCTGATGCTGCAGCCAGGATTATCAGCATCTAGTCTAAAAGCATCAGGTCAAGATTTGATGATGGGATCCTGGAGAAATCGAAGGAACTCTTCAAATATTACAGGCACACCTATAGCGATTTGGGTATTTTTTATAGTAACTCGTGCATTTGCTCTCGGAAAGCACTATTTGGTGAAGTGGAACTGATGATGAAGACCACAGATGGCCATCGGAAGTACTCAATAATATCTAAGTATTTCACGGGTTGCGATTCGATTACTTTAATATGGTTGCTAAGCAATTTATGCTCGTCACAATGTGAATGGTGATATGGAGCTGATGGTGGACCTGGAGAACTCCTCAACAATTAACTTCCCTGCATCGGGAAAAGCAATATTTTGTTTGTAAAAGGCGATAATCACTAGGCTATTGTAACTTAGATAAATAATATAAGCAGACCCACTAAAAAGCGTGAAATAAAAACTTTTTAAGTAAAAAAAAACCGACTTCCAAAAAAACACTACAAAGTGAAAAATAACTTTATTTCGGAAGTCGGTGGCAAAAAACTAAAATACAGATCCAAAGCAGCGACATCCGCAATAAAGTTATTTTTCACTTTGTAGTGTTTTTTTGGAAGTCGGTTTTTTTTTCTTAAAAAGTTTTTTTAGTTGTACCTCCGCCACAGAAATTCAGTTAACACTAGTGCATTGATGAATTGAAGACACCGACTAGAAGAATCATCAAAATTCGAATAGAAATGCCGGAGATGCAGTAAATTTATGCATATAACTTCGTACATAAGAATAATTACCTAATGTATTATATACTAAAACCTTCCTGAAAGTATGTAGATCATATTAGTGAAAGAATTATCAAAATTGGTTCATAAGATTTTGAGAAAATCGCGGACATACAAACATACCTACATACATACGAGGGGGGTTCAATGTATTCTCGGTATCAGGGTGATTTACTAATGATGTGGGTAATTTGACAAATTAATTAATTAATGACATTATCTAAGGGTATAAAGGTAAAATTTCATATAGTTGTGATCATTCGTTTGCTAGTTATCCTTAGTCAATGACAACTGGAATGGCTAACGTGACAATGTTGAAGAAAATCGAGCACCGCGCTCAGTTATTAAATTCCTTACCAAACAAGGAAAGTAAAAAAACTATTCACGATGAGATGGTGGCTGTTTACCAAGATTCTGCACCTTCGTTATCTATGGTTCAAAAGGGGTCAAGTGAATTTAAAAGGGGCAGAGAGAGAATTGAAGATGACACTCGCTCAAGCGGCCCGGTTACTGCCTCACCGGAAGAAAACGTTAAGAAAAAATGAGAAGCTTATACTGGAGGATGCACGAATGAAGATCCAAATTATAGCAGAGATTTCCCACCTCTCTGTTGGTTCAAGGTAAACTGATTACCGGTGTATTGCTTCTTCACGACAACGCCGGTCCACACGGCGCGTGTTTCCATGGCTGCTGTGCGAGATTGTGGTTTCGAAGAAATTAACCACTTACCCTATAGCCCGGACCCAGCCCCGAGTGATTATTATTTGTTCCCTAATTTGAAAAAAGACCTTCGTGGGAAACGATTTTCCAACTATGTAGAGCTCATGGCGGCAATAAATGCGCATTTCTCAGGCGAAGAGGATAGTAAGCGCCTTCATCCTCTCTCCTATTAAAAATTAACTTTGCTGTGCCCGACAGGGTCCATAATTGATTCGATGTTTTAACATAACAACTGTTATATATGTACACATTATGGAATGCAATAAAGTATTGAGTAATTTTTTACGGGGTATGGAAAAGTTAATTTCGAAATGTAATAAATGCATTGGGGTAATGGGGGATTACATTGAAAAAATATTTGAATTCAATTTACGTCTTTTTTCATGCTGATACCGAGAATACATTGAACGCCCCTCGTACATACATACATACGGGTCGAATACAGAACCTCCTTTTTTGAAGTCGGTTAAAAATCGTTTGGGATGTATTCATTACTTCATTCAATGATTATTTATACCAATTTTCAAGTTAATGAAACCACGCAGTAAAATCCTCCCCTGTATAATTAACTACCCCTTTTCACCTCGTTAGGGATAGAGTTTCGAAAAACCCTGGTACAAGTTATTTTTGGTCTTAAGTATGAATACTGAGTTTCGAGTTAATCGGACCGCGCGTTAAAATTCTTACATATACATGTGGACACCCCAAAATCCCCGTTTAGGGGGTAGTTTAAAAACACAAAAAAACGCCAAACTGCATAGTTTACTTAGATAAGTATTCGTGCCAAGTTTCAAGTTTATTAACCAAAAGAATAAGATTTTTTATAATATACTGTATCCCCGCTTTTTACCCCCATAGGGGTGGAATTTCGAAAAATCGTAAATATACAGGGTGAAATTGAATTCATGGGCATCCTTTTAAGGGGTCACTGTAATCATCATTATGAACAACTTTTAGAGGGGGACCAAACCTGAAATCGCGAAAAAAAATCTGCTCTTCCGTACATTTTGACGAGTTATCTATACTTTTAATAAATCTGTAGAAGTGAAAATTCTGTATATTGAAAATATCAAAAAAAAAAAAATGGCAGGGGGTGTTACTAGACCGACACCGTACCCAAAAATCTATATAAATAAAAACAAAAGGCCTGACTGACTCAAACTCAAAACTCAAACTCAAAAGCATTTATTTCAATTAAACCATTACAGGCACTTTTGAATTGTCAAAATTAAGTAGTCGGTCAGTTGGTCAGAAAGTTGAAGCTAGACTGACTGACTCATCAACGCCCAGCCCAAACCATTGGACCTAGAAAGCTGAAACTTTACACAATGGTTCCCTTTATAATGTAGACAAGAAATAAGGAAGGATTTTTTGAAATTCAACCCCTAAGGGAGTTAAATAGGGGATGAAAGTTTGTATCAGTTTGTTTCCGTCAGTTTTAAAGTTAGGATCTTTAAATTTTGTGTTTAGGCTGACGACTAAAAATTAATTTATACGTGTCTCAGCGTTTTTGATAATTTCACCCCCAAAGGGTTAAAAAGGGGGATGAAGTTGTGTATGAAAGTCCGTCAGTTTAAAAGTTAGGATCTTCAAATTGTGTATTTAGGCTAACGATTGAAAATTAATTTATACGTGTCTCAGCGTTTTTGATAATTTCTCCGCCAAAGGGGGATGAACGACCTGACTGAAATATCAACGCACAGTCTAAACCCCTGGTCCTAGGGACATGAATTTTGGAGGGTGTGTTCTTTGTGAAGAGTGGGTATCGAATAAGAAGGGGTTTTTGGAAATTCAACCTTTAAGGGGGTGAAAAGGGGGGATTTTGTTTGTATGAAAAATCTTATTTCTTGAGTTAATAACCTTGAAACTTGGCACGAATACTTATCTAAGTAAATTATGAAGTTTGGAATTTTTCGTTTTTCTAAAATACCCCCTAAAGAGGTATTGGGGGTGTCAAAATTTGTATGGAAGAATTTTAACGCCCTGTCCGATTAACTTGAAACTCAGTATTTATACTAAGGACTAAAAATAATTAATAACATGTATCAGGGTTTTTCGAAAATCTACCCCTAACTGTGTGAAAAGAGGTAGTTAATTTTAAAGGGGAGGATTTTACTGCGTGGCTTGATTAGCTCGAAAATTGGTTTGAGTCAAGTTATGAACACATCCTTAACGATTTTTCAAAATTCCACCCCTGTGGGGGTGAAAAGCGGGGTACAGTTTATTTGAAAAATCTGATTCCTTTGTTCTATAAACGTAAAATTGGCCCGAATACTTATTTATCTAAATTAAGTATAAAGATCATACCAACATACATTTTCGAAACTTTTAGAGGAAAGTACGAATTTCACGCGGACGAAGTCGCGGGCAGAAGCTAGTGTGTTCATAAATGCAAGGAACAGCTGATTTTTTTTTTAGTCCCGTAATAAAAGTTGTTCATAATGATGAGCACAATGACCTCTTAAAAGGATGCCCATGAATTTAATTTCACCCTGTAGATACTGTATATTCATATACACGTATTAATTTTAGGACTTGTTTCTACTAACATTCTAGCACAGAATACTTAATAGTACTACGTACAGAAAGGACACTCCCTTCCCCGCACTCACATCAGTTACCGCACCTCACCCCGCACTTCGGCATATTCGTCGCCGGCTCAATAACAAGGGCGCTCGCAAACACAAGAACCGCAGCGCTGTACCTACCTACTGCTGACACGAACACATTATTTTTTTAAAGTTTTATATTTTGTGTTAATCACGATGGTTGTATATCGTGCATTATTTGGATGCTTATCTTGATCGAGGAACGATAAAGACAGGAGTTTCTTTCGGTTCCCGAAACATGAAAGAAGGTAAGGAACAGCAACTCCAATATCCTTTAAACCCATAAAAAATAAAAGCTAGTATATTACAGACAAACAAGTTAAGCCAGTGTTGTGATAATTTATTTTCATAATTTTCTCTATTATTCATTTATTTTCCAAGTTTTCTTCGTTTTAGAACAATTAAAACTTCCGTAATATTAACATACCAACTATTAAATTATTGCTCTCTCTCTTTATTGTCTTAGTTATGTCTCTTTCTTTCACGTTCTATTCATTCTTCGACTTGAAAAGTAGTACAATAGAAATGTAATTAATTAGATTTCTGTGAGTGCGCACTAACTTTGTCGCGGCGCGCGGCGCCCCATTGTTTGTAAGATTTCGTATTTTTAATACCATGCGATTTAATAACCGATCATTTAGAGATAAGTCATTCAAACGAAAATATTTTAGTGTTAGCAATATTTAGTTAGGTATGTACCTTATTTTGTAATTATTTTTTTTTTTCCATTTTTATTATTGATTGAATAAATAAACCTCTTTTACATAATAACTATTATAATATTATTTTTATTTCATTACGAACCCGACTTTATAAATAAATAATTGAACGCCGCTCGTACAAGGTCACTTCATTATAATGCAGTATGCACACGTTCGGGCAGCGCTGTCGTCATTCGCTTTCCGCGCCATTTTTAACCGACTTTAAAAAAGGAGGTTCTGTATTCGACCCGTATGTATGTATGTATGTATGTATGTATGTATGTATGTATGTATGTATGTATGTATGTATGTATGTATGTATGTATGTATGTATGTTTGTATGTCCGCGATTATCTCAAAAACTGCTGAACCGATTTTGATAATTCTTTCATTAGTGTGATCTACATACTTTCAGGAAGGTTTTAGTACATAATACATTAGGTAATTATTCTTATGTACGAAGTTATATGCATAAATGTACTGCATCTCCGGCATTTGTATGGGAATTTTGATGATTCTTCGAGTCGTGTCTTCAATTCTTGAATGCACTAGTGTTAATTGAATTTGTGTGGGATAGGTACAACTAAAAAGTGAAAAATAAAAACTTTTTACAAAAAAAAACAACCGACTTCAAAAAAAACACTACAAAGTGAAAAATAACTTTAATTTCGGAAGTCGGTGTCAAACAACGAAAATGCTGAACCAACGACACCGACTTCCGAAATTAAAGTTATTTTTCACTTTGTAGTGTTTTTTTTGAAGTCGGTTGTTTTTTTTTGTAAAAAGTTTTTATTTACGCTACGCACGACTGCCAGCCCTACTTGATTTCACGCAGACATTCATACGTATACAAACGTCATTTGTTAATGTAGTAGTACGAGTAGTAGGTAATTATTTTGCGAGCGTTGTATGGAGTGTCCGGGGTGTGATTCTACATAGTATGTGTGTACCAAATTGTAGACATTTTAAACAGTCTAAACAAATGACTTTTTTCCGCCCTTGAACCAGTGTGGGCCGTGGCGGCGCATGCTCGAGCGCATGCGCAGCGGCGGCGGCGCGGTACGGCACCAGCTTGGAGTAGTCCCACTTGTTATGTGTGTGTGTGCGCGTGTGGTGTACGTACGGTGGCGGTGTCGTTGGGCCGTGGCGGCGCGGGCTCGAGCGCATGCGCGGCGGCGGCGCGGTACGGCACCAGCTTGGAGTAGTCCCACTTGTTATGTGTGTGTGTGCGCGTGTGGTGTACGTACGGTGGCGGTGTCGTTGGGCCGTGGCGGCGCGGGCTCGAGCGCATGCGCGGCGGCGGCGCGGTACGGCACCAGCTTGGAGTAGTCCCACTTGTTATGTGTGTGTGTGCGCGTGTGGTGTACGTACGGTGGCGGTGTCGTTGGGCCGTGGCGGCGCGGGCTCGAGCGCATGCGCGGCGGCGGCGCGGTACGGCACCAGCTTGGAGTAGTCCCACTTGTTATGTGTGTGTGTGCGCGTGTGGTGTACGTACGGTGGCGGTGTCGTTGGGCCGTGGCGGCGCGGGCTCGAGCGCATGCGCGGCGGCGGCGCGGTACGGCACCAGCTTGGAGTAGTCCCACTTGTTATGTGTGTGTGTGCGCGTGTGGTGTACGTACGGTGGCGGTGTCGTTGGGCCGTGGCGGCGCGGGCTCGAGCGCATGCGCGGCGGCGGCGCGGTACGGCACCAGCTTGGAGTAGTCCCACTTGTTATGTGTGTGTGTGCGCGTGTGGTGTACGTACGGTGGCGGTGTCGTTGGGCCGTGGCGGTGCGGGCTCGAGCGCATGCGCGGCGGCAGCGGCGCGCAGAGCGGCGCGGTACGGCACCAGCTTGGAGTCGTCCCACTTGTTGCCCGAGAACGGCATGAACTCGATGAACCTGCCGACACACACCACGTCATCGACGTCACGACCACGCATTCTAGATAGTTCTAAGTGCATCCCCTTAATTACATACCTCACTTCTACGTCGCGGTCTCGTGTGTATTCCACAAAATCACATATTTCGTCATCGTTGAATCCTGAAATATAGAATAAATTATTTTTATGGTACCAGTCAAATCTCTGAAGATAATGTTCGAGCAGTGTTTGTTTGCTGACAGTGGGTACCTTTCATGAGTACGACGTTGATTTTGACGGGCGAGTAGCCCAGCTGCAGCGCCAGGTCAACGCCCGCCAGCACGCGCGACAACCCCTGCACACACGTCAAATTATATACAACTAAACCGCCAGGGTAGCCCGCAAAATTCAAATTTTCTTAAGGCGGATACAGACATTGCGAGGCATGCGCCGCGCACCGCCGCGCACGCCTCGCAACACACGCCTCGATATTACTTTTCCTCAGGTAACGAGTAGCCTCACCTCGAATATGAACGTCCACACATTGCGAAGCATGCGATGAGCGCCGTGAGCTGCGTATGCCTCGCAATGTCTGTATCCGCCTTTACGTTTTTTTGCAATTTACAGGTACAGTATTAGGTTGAATGTTGATCAAAATAATTATGATTCGCGACCGTAAAAAACATGTTTTTAAAGAATTATAATCATGAGAATCATCAATCAATTAAAATCATCATGTCTCTAAGTTAGAATTACGGAATAGTCATTCATTAGGGTATTTCTAGTCCAGTTAATTAAGAAGTTGTAGAGTGCGTGAGCAGGGACTTAAGCGATTATTGAGCATACAAATTTTTCGATCATATGAAGCAATGGATTAGCAATATCCTTCAAAATCACTCAGATTGTGATTGATCGTGTGTTACGCAGTTAGGGTGCGGGTTCCGTCGGAGGCGCTTTCGCGTTATACGGTTAGTGGGAGACAAACCGGGCGGCGCGCCATGCGCTCGTAGCGCTCGGGGCGCAGCGAGTCGAGCGACACGTTGAGCGCGGCCAGGCCGGCGCGCTGCAGTGCAGGCAGGCGCCGCGTCAACACCAGCCCGTTGGTCGTCATGGACACCGAGCGCACGCCCGCTTCCTCGCGTAGTCCCTCTGCACACACAACAAACACGTGCTCGCTCTTCACAGTATACAGTGTCCCAGAAGTCGACGTCAAGCCGGATTCGGGTGAAAGAATTTTCAGGAAAATCATTCAGCAACAGGACGGTGTGTTCATGTGAAAGGTCTGCAGCCGTGTGAACGGCCGCTGTATAAACAAGAAATTACCGTGTACCTAAGTGCTTGGCCACAATGGCAGCGCTGGGCGGGGCGCGGCGCGGGTGCGGGGCCGCGCGCGATAGTGCCTGTCCGCAGTCGAGCGCAGCGTCGTGTCCAGTATTTGTCAAAATATAATGGATTGACTTAATAATAATCCCTTTATATGGCTAATATTGCTGATGTGTTAAATCAAATGATGGATATTCATGTTCTGTTTCTTTCCTTTGTAAAATATGCTAAGGTTAAGGCGTCTAAATACATATATTTAGACGCCATCACAACGCGCGCGGTCAGCTCGAACTAGTTTGAGATCCCCCCTCCCCACGCGAACGCACTTGTATGAACGAGCTATGGCGTGAGTTGTCCGCGCGCTCCCCGCGCCCGCGTGCCCGCTTTGGATGCTCAAATGAAGTTCCCGTCGCGCCGCGCCCGCCCCGCGCCCGCGTTTGCGGTCTGGTCAAGCACTATGTGTAAATTCTTGGGTTAAATGTTCTTTGACTATGAAAACCGATATTAGTATCGGATATTGAATCAGCGGGTAATTGCCGTAGCTTTCATGGCTTTCATTTTGACAGTTCAACAGCATTCATTGCGTTATTTATGTTGTAGAGCAGACAAATTTTTTGAACATATTATTATGAAGCATTTTTTTTTAAATATAAATTCAATCTCCTAGTATTGTACAATTGCATAGCACATGTGTGAGCACTATGTACATACTTTAAAGCTACCATTTACTGGGTACGTCTTTCATAGACTTGAATATGCTCTGGCGGCTGAGAGTACGTCATGCTCACTCAAATATCTCGCTGATGGTGGCGCATGTGTTGGATCATTTAGCTCCCTTCAAAATGGTTGAGCTGAATGGTGCTAATACATGCGTCATGTTCATGAACGGGCGCCGTCAGTAGGGACTGGCCATCTCTTTGCTGCCACGGCTTATTTTAATTGTTTTTGTTTTTCTCGTCTTTTCATTATGGACGCTTTTTAACCGACTTCAAAAAAAGGAGGAGGTTATCACTTCGACTGTATTTTTTTTTTTTTTTTATGTTTGTTACCTCATAACTTGCGACTGGGTGAACCGATTTTAATGATTCTTTTTTTATTTGAAAGCTGGTGCTTCCCGTGTGGTCCCATTGTCACCATTTCAATATCTGATGATGGGATCTTAGAAAAATCGAGGGCAACCCTCAAGTTTTATAGGCTCACTTATTGTTTTTCGCATATTTTATGAAGTATCTTGTGTATTTGCGTATGGTTGTCACCATCTCAGGTAGCTGGGCTGATGATGGAAGGTACAACTCCTTAACAGTAAGAAGTTACTCGAACAGGAAAGGACTGTTTTAGTAAATTGTTTTGATGTTTGATAGGGCATTTGCCACATTTGGTCTCATGATCATCAAGTCATGATCTGATGCTGCAGTCAGGATAGTCTGCAGAGTACCTAACTCCTCGACAACTAACAGCAGATATATCGTGTTTAGGCTCATTGAAAAGGGCTCGATGTGTGGATAAACGTACTGTTAATGAGGAACACCGAAGTACATAAAGACCTGATGCTGAAGCCAGGAGTATCAGAAAAAGTACCTACCAACCTTGAAATTACAGCACCGTAGTAGTGTTTGGGCTCATTTTAAACAGGACTAAATTTTAAGTTCAATGTAATGTTGACATAAGTCTGGCCTGATGCTGCAGCCAGGATTATCAGCATCTAGTCTAAAAGCATCAGGTCAAGATTTGATGATGGGATCCTGGAGAAATCGAAGGAACTCTTCAAATATTATAGGCACACCTATAGCGATTTGGGTATTTTTTATAGTAACTCGTGCATTTGCTCTCGGAAAGCACTATTTGGTGAAGTGGAACTGATGATGAAGACCACAGATGGCCATCGGAAGTACTCAATAATATCTAAGTATTTCACGGGTTGCGATTCGATTACTTTAATATGGTTGCTAAGCAATTTATGCTCATCACAATGTGAATGGTGATATGGAGCTGATGGTGGACCTGGAGAACTCCTCAACAATTAACTTCCCTGCATCGGGAAAAGCAAAAATTTGATTGTAAAAGGCGATAATCACTAGGCTATTGTAACTTAGATAAATTATAAGCAGACCCACTAAAAAAAAACAACCGACTTCAAAAAAAACACTACAAAGTGATAAATAACTTTAATTTCGGAAGTCGGTGTCGTTGATTCCGCATTTTCGTTTTTTGACACCGACTTCCGAAATTAAAGTTATTTATCACTTTGTAGTGTTTTTTTTGAAGTCGGTTGTTTTTTTTGTAAAAAAGTTTTTATTTTTCACTTTTTAGTTGTACCTACCCCACAAAAAAGTAAACAAAAAGATCGTTAATGTAGACAATGTAGATAAATTTTTAGGTTTTTGTTGATTTTTCAAAAACCGCTTGTCCGATTTCGATAAAATTTTCATAGGACCATTTGGGAAGTATACCCTTTCTGACAAAAAAAGAATTTTTCAAATCGGTTGGCAAACGACGGAGTTATGCGCGAACAAACATAAAAAAAAAAAAAAAAATACAAACATTCGAATTGAGAACCTCCTCCTTTTTTAGAAGTCGGTTAAAAAGCGTGAAATAAAAACTTTTTAAGAAAAAAAAAACCGACTTCCAAAAAAACACTACAAAGTGAAAAATAACTTTATTTTGGAAGTCGGTGGCAAAAAACTAAAATACAGATCCAAAGACACCGACTTCCGAAATAAAGTTATTTTTCACTTTGTAGTGTTTTTTTGGAAGTCGGTTTTTTTTTTTCTTAAAAAGTTTTAACGTTCTCACATGTAAAAATTTTAACCAAGACTTTGTAACCATATTATTTTGATTTAAAGAGTGTCCATGGAGTTTCTTGCCCGTTCTTCTCCATAGGTACCTACGCTTTGGAATGGGCAACTAGCTTCATCTTTCTGTCTGACCGACCCCTTGACAATTCAAAAGTGCCTGTAATTGGTTTAATTGAAATAAATGCTTTGAGTTTGAGCGATGGATTAGCAATGTCCTTCAAAATTATTCAGATTGTGATTCATCGCGTGTTACGCAATTAGGGTGCTGGGAATAGAAATCACGGGAGCTCGTTGGTGCATGTGGTGCAGCGGTGCAGCGGGGCTCACGTATGATGTCGGCGAGGTCCTTGCGCAGCGTGGGCTCGCCGCCCGTCAGGCGCACCTTGTCCACGCCGGCCGCCACGAACACGCGCGCCAGGCGCAGTAGCTCCGCGTGCGACAGCAACGCGCCGCGCGCCGACAGCGGCACGCCCTCCGCCGGCATGCAGTACTGACCTGCGACACGACGAAAGAGCGCTCTTATCTAGTAGTCTAGTACCAGCTGGGCCCAAGAACCCATCTGCGTGGCATGAGGAACCCAACATCACTACAATTCATATCATTAGTTACTAATCATTCATTGCGATCGTTGTCATGCACACCATCTATTAGAATCCAGAAATCATTACTATTGTCAATTACATCATGACTATGCCATACATAAATAACAAATTATCAGGAGGAGGGTCGGGGGGTCACGGCTAGCAGAGTCCCAGCAATCAGCAGTGCGTCTACAGTGACACATGCAAACTGTGATAGTGTCTTGTTATTACATCACATTTACACATACGTATTGTAGACGAATATCGCATGCTCTGAGCTACTCTACTACATATTATAGGCAGACTTCGTTGGTGACAGTCCCATAGTCTGTTCACGCGGGTTACAGGTGACGTGACGTCTTGCGGGGTGGTTACAAGTATGCGGCCGGTGTCGCATCTTAAAAATGTACAGACCCCCTAATTATCAGAACTTTTCTTTATTTGATTCAATAATCGAAGATGTACTAGCAAAACTTGCACCCAGTAACAAAACCGCAATTATTTGTTGTGACTTTAATATTAATATTTTGGAAAATAATTCAAGTAGCAGTAGATTATTAATCGTTTTTACGTCCAATGTATCTAATGTTTTTACAGAACCGACTAGAGTAACTCCAACTTCTGCTTCTTGTATCGATAATGTCTTCTGCGATTGTGATTATTTAGCTAAAGCCATCGTTAATTATCTGTCGTCTGATCATACTGAACAAACAGTAACTTTTTTAAAAACAAATTTTCATAAAATCTACAAAATCTTACACGCACCGAAGGACCTTGTACGACTGACGTGGTGTCACTTTATTAAAACACATATTTCCGTCAGATCCTAGTGGCTGAATGGAGGGAGCGACTTGCGAAACCCAGGAGCGGGCTCGCCACTATAGTGGCGATAAGGCCTGTTATGGAAGAATGGCTGGAGAGGCAGCATGGCGCCCTGAGCTTCCGGCTGACGCAGGTTCTTACTGGACACGGATGTTTCGGGAAATACCTGCGTCGCATAGGTCGGGAGCGGACACCGGCTTGTCATCACTGTGTGGACTGCCACGAGGACACGGCGTTACATACGTTGGAGGAGTACAGCTTAGGCCCAACAGCGCTGTGCCCTCGTCGCGACACTTGGTGCGGGTGATCTGTCATTTTCGGCAGTGGTTCAGTCCATGGTCGGAAGCGAAAACGCGTGGGATGCTGTGGCCTCTTTTTGCGAGGAGTTGATGCATGCAAAGGAGGCGGCGGAGAGGGAGAGAGAGCATACCTCTCATTTCACTCGCACCAGAAGAGCAGCTGGGCGTCGAAGGGTGCTTAACGAATTCCGGCCACTATAAGAAGGGGCCTGCGGGCGGCGAAATTGGGGCCGTGTCGTCGCTCGAGCAGTCGGGCTCAAAGAAGTGGCACGCAATAGTGGGGTTTTAGTCGGTAGGTGTCCGACATCATGGTCGGGAGCAGACGCCCGGTGTGTCACCACTGTGCGGCTTGCCCTGAGATACGATGCAGCACACGTTGGAAGAGTGCCCAGCTTGGGCAGGGCTGCGCCGTGACATCACCGCGGCAATAGGCGGGAGTGATCTCTCGCGACAATAGGCGGGAGCGATCTCTCGCTCCCGGCTGTCGTTCAATCGATGGTCGAGAGCGGGAGCGCATGGGACGGTGTTGCCTCCTTTTGCGAGGATGTCATGTCTGCAAAGGAGGCGGCCGAGCGGGAGAGAGAAGCCGCATCCTCTCTCCCCTCCCGCAGGAGATGCACCGGGCGCCCGTAAGAGTCCGGCATGCCCCTCTGTCACAACCACGATAGAGGAAGTCCATGAGGATTTCCACAGCGAGAAAAGGAAGGTGTCCGACATCATAACCCTCCGTTCTTCCCGGACGGAGGGTAAAAAAAAAAGGTCACGGGAAATTAAAGAAAAGAGCTCATTTTTAACTAAATACTTTTTTTTTGTTATGTTACCTACCTATTAAATTAAACCTTAACTGATTAATTGTTCAAAATGATCCTTTGGGCGCATTATATCCAATTCGCAAAATCTTCAACTTTCCAATTCTCAATTGGTCCAACTGGACCAATTGCGAACTCGCAATTGGTCCAGTTCGCAATTGGTCTAGATCGCAATTAGTCCAATTCGCATTTGGTCCAATTCGCAATTAGAGGGCGTCCTTGATTACGAAAGGCGTTTTTTGACAGGACCCCCACGTGAGATTGGGTGGTTCCGCATTTTCGTTTTTTGACACCGACATCCGAAATTAAAGTTATTTATCACTTTGCAGTGTTTTTTTTTTTTGAAGTCGGTTGTTTTTCTTTGTAAAAAAAAGTTTTTGCGTTTAGGTCCTTTAAGCCCCTTATGACCATTGTTTTCAATACATAGCTAAATTCGACGTCTCAAGGACTGTACTGCATTAAAAATTTGAATTTAGAACATAATATTGTGAAGGTCCCTGCGCTGCCGCTGTGTGTTAATAAAAATATTTACTTATTCAGCATCATTTCGAACAAGGTTGAAGGTACAAGTAATGTAGGTATGAATACTTTAAAAAAAATAAGAAGCAGTTTATTAAAATGCAACATTTTCCTTAAGTTTGCCGTATGTCATTACTTCCCAGAATTTGATCCTTATTAGGGACACTATCGAATAGTGTATTAATAGTGTGTTTTTTTTTTTAAATCAAAATCAACGGGTACGATTCCTGGCTAGAAACATTGATTTTTCAAAAATCCAATCATGCAGTTTTAGTTTTAAACAAAATCGAGCACGAGACTCGTTTGAGTACGCTATTCCTTATACACACATCAACACGGTCTAGGGATATTTCATACTCAATTAAATAACTCGAAAAGTACTGGCCGCATTGGAATCTTTTATACACCGATTTGTTTGTAATTTATCTCAGACTAATTCCAAATTTAAATTTTTGAAAATTCTTTTGTTTCGGTGGCAAAAAATGTCTTGATGTATAGGAGAGGGAATTTTCATTTGTGCGAAATTTAGAAAACAATACGAATTACGTTTAGTTACAGTTTTTTTTCATTTTTAAACGAAAGATAAAGTTAAAATTGAGGTATTGTAGCCATGCAACGCCGACATTTGACGAGGGCGGAGATGTTACGAGCTGTGGGAATGCTGGAAGCTGGATCTGTTCAGCGTAATGTTGCTGAGGCCATAGGGACCCATCAAAATGTAATTTCAAGATTGTGGACACGCTATCGTGCTACAGGTGAAGTAGCGGAGAGGCACCGGGGGCCAAGTCGCATCACTACCCCCAGACAAGACCGATTTTTGCAAATTACTGCGCGAGCATAACCAAATGCAACGGCGACTCAATTGGTCCAAAGGCTGCGAGTGGAACACCAAGTGCTTGTGAGTGACCAAACTGTAAGAAGGCGACTGCATGAAAGCAATCTACGCTCTCGTAGACCACTCCGGGTCCCACCTTTACGGAGAGGCAATCGTGGACGACGATTAGAATGGGTTCGGAACCACGTGGACTGGGGCCGTGAGCAATGGTCCAATGTGCTGTTCACGGATGAATCCAGGTTCGGCTTCCATCCAGATTCACGAAGGACGCGTGTTTGGCGAGTTACTGGACGATGGAGCCGTCTCCAGAACCCTCAGGAAGTTCACCCATACCAAGGAGGAACAATTATGGTTTGGGCAGGAATTCGTCTTGGAGGACGGACGGATCTCGTTTGGGTGCGGGGCAATATGACGGCAGAACGATACGTCTAACAGGTGCTGGGGCCCGTAATCTTGCCCCACAGAACACAAATGGGGCAAGATTTCCTGCTCATGCACGACAATGCCCGGGCACACACGGCGAGAACGGTAGCAGCTTGGTTACATACACATAATGTTAGGGCCTTAGACTGGCCTGCTCAATCGCCAGATCTAAATCCCATTGAGCATGCGTGGGATATGCTGCAAAGAAGAGCTCTGAAGGAAGTTCCTGAAAATCTGGCTACAGAAGATCAACTTTTTGCGCACCTCAGAAGGACATGGGACAATATTCCGCAGCAAGACATTGACAACCTTATTCTGAGCATGCCGAATCGTTGCCGATGTGTTATGAACATCATGGGCGCTTTCTCAGACTACTAACTTCAAGTTTATAAACACAAATTAAATGATTTTTCTATTTTTTTCAGTTTTTACTCACAAATTAAAAGTTCATTCATATACGATTTCCGTCTATGCTTCATTTTTTTTCCATAAAATCCTGAAATTTTAATCTAAGTACCTTAACCATTATTAAAAAATGGTAGAATATTAAATAACGTATCTTTTAAATATATACGTTATATAAATAATTAACACATTGATAATTCGCTTTAAAAATATCCCTAGACCGTGTTGATGTGTGTAGTTTCGAATTAGGCCATCCACACCCACTTGAAAAATTAATTCTGTATATAGATACAAGAATCGTATTTTATTCGGCGTTTTTTGCCTTGTTGTACGGAACCCTTCGTGTCCTACTCGCACTTGGTGACTTGGCCAGTGTTTTTATCTAATAACGGTGCTTAATGTTAGCGGTGTTTTCTATAATAGTTACTTGAGACAAGAGATGCCGAATGAAATGCAGATTCCACCAGTTTCTATGATTAATCTTTTATAGTTCAAGCAAATATGGTTATGGAATGGCTTGCTAGGGTCGGTAAGCCGGGCTTAATAAATGTCCACTTTTAAAATCATAAGACACTTCTCATCAAATCATCAAGTTAAATATTTAAGTTGATATCTTGATGAGATTAGAAAGAATTGCGAACGAAGAACAAGTCTTAGAACTTGACATTGCTATGGATTCAAACAATGTTGTTGAAATGGATATTGATACCTACGCTGATAAACAGTACATAGGTACATTAAATGCCCATGTAACACCCACTCTCATAAAGATCGGAGACGCTACACTCGAAGTCTTAGATAAGTATATTTACCTAGGACAAACTGTCCAGTTAGGTAGGTCCAACTTCGAGAAAGAGGTCAATCGTCGAATCCGACTCGGCTGGGCAGCGTTCGGGAAGCTACGCAATATCTTCTCGTCCCAAATACCGCAGTGTCTCAAGACGAGTCTTTGACCAGTGCGTGTTGCCAGTGATGACATATGGCAATGAAACGTGGTCGCTCACAATGGGCCTTATTAGAAGGCTGAAAGTCACCCAAAGGGCAATGGAGAGGGCTATGCTTGGAGTTTCTCTGCGTGATCGAATCAGAAATGACGAGATCCGCAGGAGAACCAAGGTAACCGACATAGCCCGAAGAATTGCCAAACTTAAGTGGCAGTGGGCAGCGCACATTGCTCGCAGAACAGATGGCCGATGGGGCCTAAAAGGTTCTGGAGTAGCGACCGCGTACTGGAAGACGTAGCGTTGGAAGGCCTCCCACAAGGTGGACCGACGACCTTGTGAAGGCCGCAGGAACTCGTTGGATGCGAGAAGCACAAAACCGGTCGAAGTGGAGGTGTTTGGGGGAGACCTACTATGTCCAGCAGTGGACGTCTTTCGGCTGAAATGATGATGATGAGGTACATTAAATACACTATCATCGCACCAATATTATAAAGACGAAAGTTTATGAGTGTGTGTTTATATGTTTGTTACTTTTTCAAGCTCAAACGGCTGGACCAATTTTGATAAAATTTTGTATGGAGGTAGCTGACACCCTGGATTAACATATAGGCTACTTTTTATCCCGATAATCCCACGGGATCGACATTTACGCGGGTGAAACCGCGGGGCGCAGTTAGTATTATATGTAACAAACACTACACTGCCAAGTGCCAGCACCTGTTCACCTGTACACACATGCGTTTCTCTTATAATACACCTAATTAATCAATGTTAAACAACTTTACTTAATAAACACTCCAAGGTCAGACAATTGTTCCGCTTCAGTGAATCAGCACTTTCGAATTTGTTCCACGTTAATGAAGCCACATTAATTCATCAAATAATGTTTTTTTTTTATACATTTGTTCACATGAAAATTTAGAAAGTCCTTGATATTATAAGGCAAAGTAATTTACAGGTATATGATAAATTATTCACTCCTCATGCTACACAGCATGCAGAGCATTGCAATGACACCCTCCATCTGGGAAACACAGAGGGTTGTATCAGACTCCTACCAACTCAAACTCCTCCGTTCCTTCCAGTACCATGAGTTGGGACCCGGTAGATAATTGATCACTTTTTAAACCTATCAAACTGGTTTTATAGGCTATAATTGGAACTAAGAACTCGAGACTATTTTATATAATACCCAACCTCAAAAAAGTAATTATTATTTGAATGTTTTTCACATATCTTGGGTCCATGGGGTCCTGGACCTTTGAAAGGCGTGCCAGGGGCCGAAGCCAACTCGCAGAGGCCCCTTAGACAATTTTAAATCATGGGGAGGCAACAACCGACAATTATCCCTGTATGCACTATGCAAGTGCACCCAAGGGCAATCCCCGGTTGGTGCAGGACTATTGCAGAACATGGAAACAAAATATATTGGGCTATGGGTTTGGAGGGCTATAGTGAATTGGTTACTCTGAACTATGGAAGGAC
Source organism: Amphipoea lucens (assembly GCA_947508005.1). NCBI lineage: Eukaryota > Metazoa > Arthropoda > Insecta > Lepidoptera > Noctuidae > Amphipoea > Amphipoea lucens. Next base: position 90,832 of record OX382368.1, on the reverse strand, counting down.
TATGTCCCCTGCCTGACCAATGATAATATAATATTCACACATGAAATGGCACGGGGTGACTTGCCGCGGGAGACGCTCCGGGCGTCGGGAGCCGAGTGACGATTCCCGGCCACCGTAGGCGCCGGCCTGCGTACGGAGAGTAATGGGGAGCTCACCATCCAATCAGGACCAGGCCCGTGCCGAACGGCGCGTACGTGTTCCACGCGCGCCTCAAAGAGATGTCAGCATAAAGGAAGGCAGGGCCCATACAGGGAACATAAAGGGCTAAGGAAGGAACATGGATAGTGTCATGTACATGATTGTAGTTTGTCGTATGGATTTGTGTATAGACTGTGAGGGTACTTGTTTCTCTTGTTGATATATAAGATGAACTAAGTGGGGGTAGGTTTGAATCTACACATTGTGTCAGGCTACCTAGCTGAATAAACATGCAGTTACCTAATTTCGTGTTTTAATTATATCTTTGGACATAATAGATAGGTTTTAGTCAGTAAGAGTCTGATACTCCCTTCCGCTCCACCCAGAGCGGGAGGGGCCATTTGATGAATTCCCATCCATAAAAAAAGGGGGGGATCTTGCACACTCAAAAATGGGCCCCTAGAAACCGTCACTAGCACATAGTGACGTAGCAACAAGGGGGCAACATGTCCTGAGGTGTTTGAAGGGTGGAGAGGTATACCACAGCTTTCAGGACAATCCCAGAGCCCAGAAGATAGTCACGATTCCTACAAGCACTTGCTGGAACACTTCCTTCCCCTGAGCATGTGTTATTATTATTAAAAGCCTGTGATGTCCCACTGCAAGGCAAAGGCCCTACTGTATTTCCACTTCTCTCTGAGCTGCTAAGGACCAGTTCTTGTTGGAGGAATCCAGCCCATCCCGCCATCTTTATCGGGCCCCTGTGCCGCAATGTTGCTTGCCATTAAGAGGGACTCATTGGACGACCCAATGAGTCCCTCTTAATGGCAAGCAACATCTCCGACGTGAGGACGCTTGGATAAAAAATATTTCCTGCAACTTATAATAAACTTAAAGGGCCAATATATATTATTATTTTAGTTTTTAGAGGTTTTTGTTTGAGTCGGGGGTTTTTTAAATTTTTAATTTAATTATGAAGATAACAATCGCACATATTAACAATCATTGAGGCTGACTCTCGAAGGTGACTCTCTGATCTTTTTCCTCAAGGACTACCTGAACTGAACAGGTATTGGGTACATTATTCAATAAACTAGTAGGTAATTGAATCAATACTTACATCGTAAATTACATCGTTCGGTCAGCGAAATACGCAGGTAGTTATGACGTCGTCCGAACGAGTCCACGAGCGGCGCCGCTGCGTCCTGGGTCGGCGCCGGCGCCTCTCTCGCGATGCCGACCTCCTGTTTGATGTGTTGCACATTTATTGATTAATATGCTGTAAACTGCATGCAATGCAAGTAAATCATGTTAAACTGTATTTACTACTTATTAACTATTGATTTTGCCCTGCAGTGAGACCATACAGGCTAGTTAGAAAGATTACCTACCTGTAATTAGAAAGATTACCTACCTGTAATGTAACTTTTATTTATTTACCGTTTCAAGTTTGTACTTACATTATTATACGATCTGTTTAAATCGTCCACAAGTCGTTTTGGTGCTAGAAACGATACTTCTTGATTGTTAACTCGTGTTAGAGAAATAATTTTATTTATACTATATCTCATCATAACTTTGTCTGTCTCGATCAATGAACAACCAGCGGTCCAGCGGTGTCAACACAATAATACCTTTACAGGAAAACAGAGACAGAGGCACAGAGCAGAGACTGATGGATGCGGATGCGATGACATAAGCCGCGTTCCGAGTTAGGAACGTAATTGATATAATCGATTTGAGCGTGCGAACCTAAGCGCTCCTGCACACGACGCCGTCACCGCGCCGTCCGCGTCGCCGTGCCGACGCCGCGCAGTTACACTGTAGATACGAGTCGCGCGAAGCCCGCCACCGCGCCACCGCCGCGCCGCCACCGCGCGCGTTTCCCTCCCTGTCTGTTTGATTCATTCCATTACCGGCCGCGGTTCGTACGCGTTCCCCTCCCTGTCTGTTTTAATTCATTCCATTACCGGCCGCGGATCGTACGCGGCCGGTAATGGAATGAATCAAACAGAGGGAACGCGCGCGGTGGCGCGGGCGGCGCGGCGGTGGCGCGGTGGCGGGCTTCGCGCGACTCGTATCTACAGCAGTGTAATAGCGTTTGGCCGTCTCGTGGTCTACAGTCTACACCTCAGTGCGCGGCCGCGCTCCGTACCGGCTGCACGTATGCTCCTATTATGTAGGTCACTACAAGCGCGGCGGCGGCGCGGCGAAGGCGCGGTGACGGCATCGTGTGCAGGAGCGACAATTCGTTACGGGTTTAAGCACGCTCAAATCGATAATATCGATTACAATCCTAACTCGGAATGCACCCATAATCGTGACAGGTAATGACTGCCACTGTCACTGTCAAGTGGACTGAAGTTTCAGAAAAATTACACAATTGTAGTTTTAAATTGAACACGTTTTTATGGTATTCAAAGGGACAGAAACGGCCTGGCCACGAATTCGCCGCTACCAGCGGTAGCTTAGCGCGCGTGGGGCGGCGAGCGGTAAAAACAAATATAAGTACCAAAATATATGAACCATGCTATCAAAAAGTACTCTGTGGCCACGACACCGCTCTCTCAGTCCTCCCGTATTATTATTATACTCTTTGTCTCAGTCTATCAAAAAGTACTCTGAATAAAATGTACTCTGTGGTACTCTGTGCACCGCTCGCAGCGTCAACGCTAAACAAAAGAAACCGCGCCGCTTGCAGCTAAACCAAAAGTCGTGGCCGGGCGGTAACAATATAAAAGCTCGCGTCCACTAAGCTCGCCGAGCCGAGTCGAATCGAATCGCAGAAAGCCGCCTCTTATATACAGAATGTCCCTGGAAGTATGGATCAAATCGAATAGGGGGGTGGGCAAGGTCATTTCCAAACGTTTTAGTAAAAAAAAAAAAACTAAACACAAGGGAAGAGAAATCGAATCGTTTTAAAAAAAATCTTTAAAAAAAGCTATTAGGGCTATCAATTTATTTTTTTTAGATAGCCCTGATAGTATTTTTTTATGATTATTTTCCTTTTTTTTCCAAGTGATTGAAAAAAGAAATAAAAATCGGTCATAACTTGTGAACCGAAATAAATTCACTGACAATCTCAGGGTTAAAAAATGTGGAAATGACCTTGCCCACGCCCCTATTTGATTTGATCCATACTTCCAGGGACACCCTGTTATTACTATGAAACTGCGTCCATTAGCGAATTTAGCGACGAACCGTAGCGCGCCGAATCGAAATCGAATAGACTGCGCGCATTGCTCGACAAGCGAATTTTTTCACCGATGCGATTCGATTCGACTCGGCGCGCCTCAGTCGATGCGGGGAAGTGGATGCGCGCCAACGTATTTCTATAATTTTTTATGTAGGAATCGTTTAAAAACTCATAAAACAAATGAATGAAGAACTATTGATATCATTGGTCCAATAATATACAGAATTGTATAATCATGAAGATCCACATTATCACGATGACCAGCATCGTATGAATGTTTGGGAGAATTATGAATAAAACTCGTGAGTTTTATTATTATTAGTGAACATTTATTACTTATATTGTTATAATACATATTTGTTGTGCTGTTGCTGTCCAGGACGCAAAAACGACCTACTTTGATGAAAAGTTGCGATGAATTAACAATTCTATTCGATTCGTCTGAGATGGACGCACAAGGAATAAATGCGGCTCGACTCGATTCGCTTCGACCGATGCGTTTGTGCTGTAGTCGACGCCAGGCTTAGTAACTAAGTTACATGCTCTGTCTGTGTGGTAACCTGTGGTAAAAGTTTATCTATGGGCGACTGAAGCTCACTGTTGACACTTGACTGTCACTGAAGCTTGCTTGCGTTGCGAGGTGCATTCATGGCTCAGCATTTCTCATTCTCATTTATAGATTTCCAATTCCAGTTTCCAAATAACAACAAAACAATGTGTTCTTGTTTTAGATGTTATCATTTTACTAAGTAAAAATAGGTAATAATAGATAGCCAACCGTCATTAATGATTGTAGAGAACTTAACATATTATAAGCTAATCTAAAGACAGATTATTTTAACGTATTAGTGCTGAATATTTACTTACCTATATCAATTATTAAACCATTGTTTAGAAGGAAGAAAGATGTCTTTATTTCCGGCTTATGCACGAGATTTAAGTGAAAATAAAACAGAAAATGAAGGTGATTGTTAAAAACAAGTGTTTTTTTTTTTTACAAAATACAAATTGACAAGTTTGAGTATTCATTGTCCTGCAGAGGAGCTATGCAGTGAGTCGCTAGCGTTGGAGGCGCAGTTGCTGGCCAGCGACAACGACGAGGAGCGCGAGCCTCCCGGGGAGGCCAAGGCGGGCGTCGCCTCCGGTAGCTACGAGCGCGGCCTGACCGACCAGCAGGACTACTACTTGGACCGCAAGTTTGATGTTGGTAACTTGCGGGTCTCCACACTCTACTATCCTGGAAGACCACAGTATGTGAATAATTTGTGTTGTGATTAATAAGTGGCAAAGCAAATGAAATAAACCTACTAAATCGAACTCAGACTTTAAAAACAGATCTTATCTCATAAAATTGCTTTACCGCTTTTTACAACAACTCTCAGTCAATTAAAAAATTATAAATGGTCCTTGTGGTTTAGCAGTGACCCATAGAGCTTAGTTTACTGGGAATTAGAATTTCAGATTGTGTAAGACACAGCAATCATCTACCATTCAGCATTCACTGCATGCACAGTCCCATTTTTAGGGTTCCGTACCCCGAAAGGAAAAAATGGAACCCTTATAGGATCACTTTGTTGTCCATCTGTCTGTCTGTCTGTCAAAACCCTTTTTCTCAGGAACTCGTGTAGGTATCAAGCTGGAATTTATATCAAAAACTCAGGTCCCTTGGAGCTGTGAAAATATCAAACTTCTAAGCCAACACAATCAAAAGGTACAGCCGTTTATGCCACAAATTTTCGACACTCGTAAGGGAATCAAAACCTACAGGGTACTTCCCGTGAACTCAGAATCTTGAAATTTGGTACGAAGCAACGTCTTCTAGCACAGATAAAGGAAAAATTGCGAAAACCTTAAATTTTTAGTTACATCATATAATAAAAATATTTTAAACCGGTTTGTACGGAACCCTCGGTGCACGAGTCTGACTCGCAATTGGCCAGTTTTTTTTGTTAGACTGCTGTTTCTCCCATTTTGATCAATTTGGTCAAGGAACCCTTAGGGTAAAACAAACTCACACTTTCCTTTTGATGCTGCAACGCTTGGCGAATTTTGCTTCTCGGTGATAGGAAGAGCCAACATCGATGTGACAGTCTAAACCCAGCTCAAATTCCCTTTTGAGGGTGAACAATAGAATAGAAAACTTGGTCAGTGGGTCGTCTTTTTATTTCAGACAGGAGTCCTTAGGATTAGTAACAATATAATATAAATGCGCCCTTTACTTTACTTTGTCGTATATCATTTCTTTCCAGAATTTGATCCTTATTAGCGACACCGTCGGAGGGTATACGACTTTATCTGGTTCAAAAGTATTTTTTTTTATTACAAATGTTAAAATAGAATGCTACGACCACTGGTACCGCCGAGGGAGCGCCGCCTTTACGGATGTCCAAATACAATATTAGGGTATGTGTATAATTGCAAGTGTCTAGTAAGGTGTGAACGTGTTGCTCAGATACAACTCCGTGGCGCCGCGCACGGCGCTGGGCGCGGCGACGCGCGGCGGCAGGGCGGGCCCGCGCGCGCGCCGCTACTACGCCGCGGCCGCCCCCGCTCCCGACGCGCTCGCTGACGCCGAGCTGGCGCAGCGTACGCGCGCTTTCCGCGACATGCTCGCTGAAAACCCCACGAACGAAACTCTGTGGCTACGGTTTATCGAATTTCAAGTATGTGTCATTTGGGTTCGGCTGTAATTAATTAGGACTAACTATCGCCCGTGGTCTCATTTGCGGTCAAAATACCGAATATGAAACAGGAGCGGTCGCGCGACGCCGACGCGGCTCTGTCGGCGGCTGGCGAGGCGGCGTCGCGGCTGCGCGGCTCGCGGCGCGTGCGCGCGGCGCTGCACCGCGCGCGCGAGCTGGCGCTGGCGCCGCACGCGCGTCTCGACCTGTTGCGTCAAGACCTCGCCGCCGCCGGTCAGTACACGCTGCTGCCGTGCCGAGACCGCATCTATTAAACCAAGGATCACTAAGGAATGATTTTTGCCAGACCGTCAGGGACACGAGCCGCGTCCGTGTCTGTTTAATTCGTAGGGTCCAAGACTCGGACGGGACACATACGCTGCACGGTGGCATGAAATGCTCGTGAAATATGTAATGCCGGGGCCACACTAACGGGAAACGCCGATAATTGTCACGTAAGTTGTGGCTGCACCTACGATTAACGAGTCATCGCCCGCCCGTCATCGCGATAATTATCAGCGTTTCCCGTTGGTGGCCCGGGCATCACGGCTCGCGTCCAAAACGGTTTAGCATAAATCATCCTTAAAAGATATACAGGATGTTTAGTAGCGGCCGGCCTTTGGGCCGTTCAGAATTCTGTGGGAACATTTGCTAACAATTTTTTTTTTATAATTTTCGTACATATAATGAGCTCCTCATACAAAATCTAGCCGAGGAAGACACACACCGTGCTCTGTTGTTAACTGGCTAAACTGAGAGCAAGCAAACTAAGCACACGATGATTTAGGCGCAGATACAAGGTCGGGCAAAAGTAATCACCCTATTGGAATTTGGAATGCGCTAAGTATAACTTTTGCAAACAGCGGCAAATGTCAATTCTGTTTTGATATTTCTATACTAAACAGATGCAGAATACACGTCAATAAGCCATGGAACGCTATACTCGGAATAATTGTCTGCGTCATCTAATCTCTCGCTGAAGCTTTGGCGATTTGCACTAGCTGGCCAGATCACCCGATTTGACCGTTCCAGACTTTTTTTGTGGGGTTAATGAAGTCCCGGGTTTATGTAAACAAGCCCCGAGCTCTTGAAGCACTTAAAGAGAATATCCGACAGGAATGCGAGAAACTATCGCCGGAAGTTTTGACACAAGTGATGGAAAATGCCACAAAATGAGCCCGTATGGTCATCAATTTTGACGACGCGACGCGACGGTCACTTGACCAATATAATTTTCTCGACTTGATGGAAATAATTCTTACTCGTTAAAATAATAACTTAATCTACAAATAGAACTAAAATTTTTCATTGCAAAAAAAATTACAGTTAAGCAACATCGGTTGATTACTTTAGCCCCACCTTGTACAAAGTATATGGTATTCGGCAGGAGCGAGCTGTGCGGTAGGCGGGACGGGCGCTGCGGGCGACGAGCTGACGGAGCTGTGGCTGCGCGTGCTGGACGGTGTCGTGCGCGCGGGCTCGGGCGCCGAGCTGGACGCGGCCGCCGGCGCCGCGCTGGCAGCCACGCGCGCGCACGAGCTGGCCTACCCGCACATCCTGTACGCCTACGGTGAGTGCGGCCCGCGCTGGCCTACCCGCACATCCTGTACGCCTACGGTGAGTGCGGCCCGCGCTGGCCTACCCGCACATCCTGTACGCCTACGGTGAGTGCGGCCCGCGCTGGCCTACCCGCACATCCTGTACGCCTACGGTGAGTGCGGCCCGCGCGAGCGCACGCGCTGACCTATCCGCACATCCTGTACGCCTACTGTGACACTGTGCAGGCGGCTACCTGCGCGCGGCGGGGCTGTGGGAACGGCTGGTGCTGCTGCTGGAGCTGGTGTGCAGTATGAATTTCCCGCCGGCCGCCTTCCCACCGCGCGAGTCGCCGGAACGACTCCAGGAGCAAGAGCTACAGTTGCAGATCTTCGAGGACAAGGTATTGTCCTTCGAGTGAAGTAGAAAAGTGATTACTACATAGCGGCGTTAGTAGCCTTGGGTTGCTGCCTGACACATATTTGTTGTCTGAGTAAAACATTCCTTATGCCCGGGTGACACCATTATCGTGTTGATGTCGTTAATCGTAGGTGCAGTCAATGAGCCACAACTTATCGCGATAATTATCGGTGTTTCCCGTTTAGTGTGGCTCCGGCATTACAAAGTATTAAAAAAATAATAATAAACATTATTTAGATAGTGTGCACGACAGCACCTAAATACACAATAGTTGCTATTGACCTCTGGGATGTTGTTGCTGCGACGGTCGGGTTAGAAATGGTAGCTCCCGGTTCGCGCGCGTGGGTTATATTTATAGATTCACCGTTAACAAAAAACACGCCGTGGCAGGAGCCCTGACCGTCGCACGCAAGCATTAGATGTACCGGGGGTCGTGCAATATAGATGTCTTGATTATGTGAATAACCAAATAAATGTAACTGATTGATATGTACATAAATGAATAAAAAAGGGGCGGAGACTCATAATAGCCAATCATAGACAAGATAAGCTTCGACGCGAGTTTGCCGCCAAAATCTTGTGGAAATCGAAATGGTCCGCTGGCCAGACTAGTTTGGCGTGCTATAAAAGAGGGTACGTCGGCCAGTGGACCAACCAGTAGTCTAAAAACAGTCGTCAGAACCAGTAGTCTAAAAAACAGTCGTCAGAACCAGTAGTTAAAACCAGTAGTCAAAGACCAGTCGTCTAAACCAGTAGTTAAAACCAGTCGTCAAAAACCAGTCGTTAAAACCAGTCGTTCAGATCAAGTTGTAGATGTCACTATGCCGGTTTAGGCTCCGCAAAACCTGGGTATTATGAGACCGAGTCCCATCACAAATACATAAAAGTGTTTTAATTACACAAAGCCACCCCCATACAGTCCACTCGCTGCACATTCTGGTCCTTCGAGCCGGATATTCAAGATACAGCAGGATGGTGGTGACTCGCAGCCGTAGCGGAGAATCTAAGAAAGAAAAGGCCCAGCAAGAGCCGTCAGCGACCGCCGAACCGGGTGCCAGCAAGCCGGCACCAGAGACCGGCACGAGCGTGGTCGCTGAAACGGACACAGGCAGCGGTTCTACGGAGAATACCAGCACCGACATCACGCAGACTACGGCCACGACAGAAGACACGCGTGGCACCAAGACTACTGGTTCACATGGTACGCTCAAGCCTGGCGACACCAGGTCACGCCGTTCTACAGCATCCAAGAGAAAGCACCTCGCGGAGCTTGACGCTAAAGAGCGGCTGGCTGAAATGAAAGTGAAGCAAGCGCAGGCAGAGCGAGAGCTGCAAGAGATACACCTGCAGCGCGTCAGAGCCGAAGCTGACTCGAGTGAAGAAGACGATGACATGGTGGACGACCTCGCCTCCGTAAGGATTGGAACGTGGCTAGCGCGACCGGCGCCGCCACCCGAAGGTGAGACTCGACCGCCGCCACACGACGACAGCGGCGGGAGGACCGGCAGGGATGCAGCGAAGGACACCGGCGCTATGTGGAGATTGAGTCGGTTTCGGGTCATAAATCCATAACTTCCATGTTTTCATAGATTTGCTGCTGATTTTTTTTTTGTGTATTTTTGAATAAATGTACTTTTAAATAATATACAATTTATGGACATAATCATATGTTTATTGTCTAAAAAAAAATAGTAAACTTGAAATTTTTAAAAATGTTCAGAAATTAACGACTATATTTAAATAATATGACCTTAAATGCTATAATAAACACAAATTAAACTCTTAAAATTATTTCTGCTATTATTATGTACCATTATTTTAACTAAAAAAAAAAACAATGTATTATTCAACTAGCTCTAAAGCTTCATCTATAAGTTCCATAGACTTTTTACTAGATGGTTTTCTTAAACTTGTTACATGTAAGGGTCCGAAGTATACAAAAGTGTATGTAGAACATCTTCATTTGTAGCTATTCTAGAGCATTTTCTAGCATGATGAAGTCTGAATCGTTTATAGTCTTTGTTCCTTGATTCCAGCGCATCTTCGGAAAGTTGTCCTAGGGGTAACACTGAATAATGCCGAATGACGCTTTCCCCGTGAATTAGGACTTTATGGACAGATGATGGCATATAATACCACATATATTTATTAACATACCTTTGTGCTGTATCCAAAGCATACTGACCGAATTTTGTAGCATTAATAACTTTTCCACTTGACATAACTTGAAGTAAAACATAAAATCGTTTAATCAATTCCTCGTCCACACCAGTAATTTCTGCACTACACTGATAATTTCGAAAAAAATCTTCTAGCTGTATTACCATCATTGCTGTTACCAGTACCTTGTTTAGGTTTATCTATATTTAAACCAAGTTCTTCTCTGAACCATCTTTGTACATATGCCTTTTTTTTAGGTTTTTTCAAATCTTTGTTTTCATTTGTTGTAGCAGACCATTTTTCGAAGCCTAGGTTATAGGATACATGTAAAATTAACTCCATAAATCGAATCCAGCAATGCAATGTCGATAGCCCAAATTGATAAGCATTTTCATCAACTGGTTTATTTTGCACTTTTTCTAAATTATCCATCTTAAATATGACGTCCAACCACGCGCTATTCTTGTTTAAAAATGTTTGCTTATTTCTGCCAGATTTTGTGTAACGTTGACGAAAGTTTGTAATAAGATTTTTTTGCACACTTGCTACAATCTTAGCGATATTTGCCTCGGAAAGGTTGGTAAAATTATTCCGTATATAACTTGTTAAAGCAATAACATAATTCCCGTCACTTTCGATTAAAACAAGACATAAGTCACGTCTGGTACAGTTGAATTCACTCATTGTTGCGAGAAGGTAGATGGTTAGGTTACTACACTTTAAGTAACGACAATGACGAACGAAAAACAGTATGTAATTATTGAGTATTCAGAATCCCTTTTTTATATAAAAATATTGATTTGAAACGTGTGCAAAATTGTGGTAGAAAGAACGAATTATCATTATGTGGTTATGCGGTTTACGATATGTATAATTGATAATTTATTATGTATGTGAACTAAAAAATGGTGGGAAACACTCAATACAGTATCTTAACGTAAACCGCAATTAATAAAATGTCACAAATAAGACCTATAATAAGCAAGTAGTCAAATAGCATCACCAACGTATTTGTAGGATTTTTTACTGTTTTATGCTATAATAGATTAACATATGTTGTGCAACGAAATTGCAACTTTTCTTTTCTTATTTTATTATAATATTAAATTTCCTATCAAATAACATAATTTACAGACCTTCGGCAAATTTCGGCAACTGTCAAAACTCTAATTGAAAGGTTTATGTACGCAAAAATGATATGTCACCAGATAAATATTTCTAGTAAATATATTTATACATATATAACATTTTTATGCATACCAGTCAAAAGTACATAGTATAAGCTTTCTGTAATGGTATAATACTTGTATAGTTTTCATTGCTAGGTGGCTAGAAAATAATCTTGAAAAAAATACAAATTCAGATTGTTTTGTGATAGTTTAGGAAAGATCATGTTTAGATGATCTTTTTGATAAACCAGTGCCGACCACATACATAATTTATGTATAATATAGTAGATTAACTTCTTAGCTACAGTTTGAGGTATAATACGAGTACCTGCGCCCATTTTTACAAAATGTATTTATGGCCAGGCTCTCTTAGGCGCCTCCACATAGTGCGGCGCCGCGACAGGCGCTCAACCGCCGCGCGACGACGGCCAAGAAGAAAGTGTACGTAACCCAGTGAGTGCGAAAATAAATAAGGGCAATATCGCGAGTGATAAAGTGTTACACGAAAATGCAGTGAATGATAGAATGATAGACGTGGGGACGCTCGCCGCGGCCCTAGCACAAGCCGCACGCAGCTCAAGAGAGCCCCCCAAGTACATCCAACAGCTACCAATCTTCGATGGAAAACCCGGTGAGTGGATAGCTTTTAAGGCCGCGTATTGTGACTCACAAATGTATTTTTCCTGTGTAGAAAATGTTGCTAGAGTTAGGATAAGCCTCAGAGGCGCCGCAAAGGAAGCTGTAGGTTGCCTATTGTTTAGCCAATCTGACCCTCAGATTATTATAGACGCACTAGAAATACGTTTTGGTAGGCCTGAGGCCTTGATTATGGCCGAGCTAGATAAAATAAAGTCATTACCTAAATTAAATGATAATCCTAGGGAAATTTGTATATTCGCTAGCCGTATAGCAAATACGGTTGGTACGGTAGAAGCATTAAAAAAGATACAGTATTTACATAGCCCCGAAATGTCGCGTTGTATAGTAGAAAAACTAACGCCGATACTAAAAAACAAATGGTACGACTATGCGGCGAATAGAAAGACTGAAGACATTCCCGAACTAAAGCGCTTATCTATGTTTATGAATGACGAGGCAGATAAGTGTGGCGCGTACGCACAACCGGAACAAAATGACGACGCTAGTGTACGGCGACGGCACCGGGTAGAGCGCACGTTCAACATAAATAAGGAAACGTCAAACGAACAATGCCCGGCGTGCAAGCAACATGAGCACAAATTACCAGACTGTTATAAATATAAACAGCTAGACGTAGACGCACGATGGGAAATAGCAAAGAAATCCAATATGTGTTTTAGATGTCTACGAAACAAGCATAGAAGGTTCACGTGTAAAGCACCTATTTGTGACATAAAAGAATGCAATATGAAACATCACAAACTATTGCATAAAGAGCGGAAAGTAGAGGCGACACACAACAATGTACCGACGCCGGCGCCGACGACGCCCGTCATCGCATACGAAACTGTTACGTCATCGCGGGAAACAGTATCAACAACATCGCCTCAGAATTGCCGCGCGTATTTGAAAATAGTACCTGTCACATTAAGCGGACCACATACAAGCGTAGACACATACGCTTTATTAGATGATGGGAGTACAGTCACCTTGATAGATGCATCGGTAGCAGATGTCCTAGGTGCGGATGGGCCAGTCAAACCTATGTGGATACAAGGCATAGGCACGGAGGTTAAGCATGAGCAAAGCCGCACCGTGAGCTTCCACATACAAGGCAGGTACCATAGCGAGCCACAGAAGATAGAAGCGGCGCGCACCATAGATAGGCTTGAAATTATGACGCAAACTGTACATACCGAAGACATAAAAAATTGTAAACATTTGAATGACATTCATAACACCCTTGTTTATGAACACGCGCGACCAATGATTTTAATAGGCCAAGATAACTGGCATTTATTGGTAGCAATAGAAACGCGGACAGGTGCGCGTGATCAACCGGTAGCATCGTACACTAAACTCGGATGGGTATTGCATGGATGTCAGTACTCTATAAATAAAGTTATAGCTACATTTTGCGGCAACATTAAAATTAAAGAAAATCTGGAACCAATAGAAGAAAGCATGAGAAACTTTTTCAAGTTAGAATCACTAGGCATAGAACCTAAAATACCTAGAGATGACCCGCAACAGAGAGCCTTAGACATCCTAGAACAGAAGAGTCAACGATTACCTGATGGCAGCTTCGAAACCGGACTATTGTGGAAACAAGAGGTACCTAAAATACCTAACAACTACCTAGGCGCCCTAAAGCGACTAGAAAAACTGGAACAGCGCCTAGATAAGGACGAGAACCTAAAGACCCAGTACTTGCAACGCCTTGACAATCTATTCAACTCAGGCTATGCAGAAAAGGCACCTGATACCTCCACAATTAATAAAACCTGGTACTTACCTCACTTCCCAGTGATCAACCCAGCCAAGCCACATAAGCCGCCACGACTCGTACACGATGCAGCAGCAAAGACAGCGGGTCTATGCCTAAACGACCTACTTCTATCGGGACCCGACTTATTAAAATCATTGCCCGGTATTTTAATGCGTTTCCGTCAAAATAAAATAGCTGTGTCAGCAGATATTAAAGAAATGTTTAGGAGGATAAAGATAAGAGAAGAAGATCGCGATGCGTTGAGATTTTTGTGGCGCGGCGACCAACGACGAGGACCGCCAGATGAATATCGCATGACATCTGTTATTTTTGGCGCGACGTCATCCCCATGTACAGCGCTATACATAAAGGATCGCAACGCTAGCGACTTTGCAGACAGATACCCAGCCGCGGTGTCAGCAATAGTAAACAATCATTATATGGATGACTATCTTCAGAGTTTTGCCAGCGAAGAGGAAGCCAAGAGAATAATAACGCAAGTAGATTACGTTCATAAAAAAGTTAAGCAAAAAATAACAATTGAAAAAACAGTAAACTACACACCTATACCTGCTACTTATAACCTACGCGCCGAAGAACAATGGGTCAAGGGCGCACAAGCCGAGAGCTTCGCAAAAGAAATTGCCGCCATAAATGAAAACAAAGCGGCGCCGGCGCGGGCGCCCGGCGACAGCCCGTTATCTGTAATAAGTACCTACCTAGACGACGCAGGGGTTTTCCGTCTGCGCGGGAGAATCACAGCGACACAAGACGTGAATGAAGAAATAAAAAACCCAATAGTACTCGAGGGTAGGCACAGATATACGAAGCTATACATCGCGCATGTGCATGAAAGTTTACATCATGGTGGTACCGAGATAACAGTGAATGAGCTAAGACAACGTGTTTGGATAACAAGACTGCGTCCGTCTGTAAAGAATGTTATAAAGGGCTGTTTATACTGTAAAATAAAAAAGGCAAAACCAGCCAATCCCTCTACGGGGAATTTACCATACCCCCGCTTAGCTCATCATGTACGACCTTTCACTTTCACTGGTTTAGATTATTTCGGTCCCATATCTGTTACAGTAGGTAGACATAAAGAAAAAAGGTATGGGGCTTTATTTACTTGCCTAACTTGTAGAGCTATACATATAGAGATAGCAAATTCACTTAGTGCAGATTCAGCTATCGCCGCCCTCCGGCGATTTATAGGTAGGAGAGGTTGTCCCAAAGAAATATGGAGTGACAACGCTACTTGTTTTAAAGCGGCTGATAGGGAACTAGGGGAAAGCGCCTTAAGTGCTTTAGGTAATGAGTCCAATGCGCGGTCCATAAGCTGGAGATACATACCTCCCGCGTCGCCGTTCATGGGCGGAGCATGGGAGAGGATGGTGAGGGCAGTCAAGGAAGCTCTGTACGTCACACTGAAAGAAGTTCACCCATCAGACGAGACCCTTGCTACGCTACTCGTAGAAGTGGAAAATACGGTGAACTCCAGGCCACTCACACATGTCAACGTGGCACCAGACGAGCCCGAAGCCCTGACACCTAACCACATATTGATCGGCCCTAACTCACATGTACCTCCACCGGGTAATTTCACCGAAGCTGACGTCACAGCATGACAACAATGGCGTCGCGCCCAGGCACTCGCAGACGTCTTCTGGCGAAGATGGGTACGTGAGTACCTACCGCTCCTACAAAACCGGCGGGAGCCCTACGGTAGCGGTACTCCACCCAAGGTCGGAGACGTCGTAGTGATCTGCGACCCCAACCTCCCACGTAACACTGGGCCTACGAAGTTGTTGCCAGGCGCAGACGGCGAGGTACGTGTCGTAGACGTGATGACCAAAGGGCATGTACTCCGAAGACCAACGAAGCGGATTGTCGTGCTACCCACCGGGTCGCCTGACGGCGACGGCGGGAGAAATGTGCACGACAGCACCTAAATACACAATAGTTGCTATTGACCTCTGGGATGTTGTTGCTGCGACGGTCGGGTTAGAAATGGTAGCTCCCGGTTCGCGCGCGTGGGTTATATTTATAGATTCACCGTTAACAAAAAACACGCCGTGGCAGGAGCCCTGACCGTCGCACGCAAGCATTAGATGTACCGGGGGTCGTGCAATATAGATGTCTTGATTATGTGAATAACCAAATAAATGTAACTGATTGATATGTACATAAATGAATAAAAAAGGGGCGGAGACTCATAATAGCCAATCATAGACAAGATAAGCTTCGACGCGAGTTTGCCGCCAAAATCTTGTGGAAATCGAAATGGTCCGCTGGCCAGACTAGTTTGGCGTGCTATAAAAGAGGGTACGTCGGCCAGTGGACCAACCAGTAGTCTAAAAACAGTCGTCAGAACCAGTAGTCTAAAAACAGTCGTCAGAACCAGTAGTTAAAACCAGTAGTCAAAGACCAGTCGTCTAAACCAGTAGTTAAAACCAGTCGTCAAAAACCAGTCGTTAAAACCAGTCGTTCAGATCAAGTTGTAGATGTCACTATGCCGGTTTAGGCTCCGCAAAACCTGGGTATTATGAGACCGAGTCCCATCATAAATAATAAAAGTGTTTTTAATTAAACAAGGCAGCCAGCCCCCATACAGTCCACTCGCTGCACAGATAGCCGCATGACTTTGGCGATTCTCACACTGCCCCGCATGATGCAGCGGGGCGCAGATAACGCATCCACGCGCGTGATTTTTTACATACAAATTCAATAAAAACGCACTCACGCGCGTGGAATTTGGCTCCATATCCCGCACACCGCTGCGTGAAACGCAGCAGTGTGCCAATCGCCTTTGTAATACAATAGGAATTTTGTATGTAGAATGGTTGTGAGATGGAAATTCTACCTCTAGGAGGTGAAAAGGAGCGATTTCGTTTTTATGAAAAATTTTGAAAATTCCGGTACTGATAAAACGATTCGTACGTTTTCGATAACCTCGGGGCAGGTCATCAGCAGCGGCCTGCCGCTGAGCACGGTGTGGACGCGCGTGGAGCGCGCGCGCGCCGCCGCGCACTGGCGGCCTCTGGGCGCGCCCGCGCACTGCGCCGACCCGCAGCGCGCGCCGCTGCCGGCCGACGTGGCCGAGCTGCTGCGGCCCGTGGCGCCGCGCGCGGCCGCGCTGCTGCTGGTGCAGGCGCTGCGCCTGGCCAAGGTGCCGCTGCTGCCGTGCGGCGGGTTCGCGCTGGCGCCGGCGCACGCCGCCAACTGCGCGCTGGGCGACGCGCGCGAGGCGGAGGGCGGCGAGGCGCTGCTGGCGCTGCTGCGTGCGGCGCGCCGCCTGCCGCCCGCGCACCCGGCGCGGCCCAAGCCCGCGCGCGCCGCGCCGCTGGTGGCGCTGTTCCTGGACCCGCCGCACTACTTCACGAACGACGCCGGTGACTATTGCCCGACCGTTTTGTCTGAGACGGTTTCGTGGTCCTAGCGGGTGTGAGGGGTCGGTTCGATTACGATGAAACTTGGTATAATTATTCTTTAATATCCTAGGCACCACACTGGGTACTTTTTTATCCCGGAAAAGTATAAATAAAAACAAAAGGCCTGACTGACTGACTGACTCATCAACGCCCAGCCCGAACCCTTGGACCTAGAAAGCTGAAATTTTACACAGTGGTTCCCTTTATAATGTAGACAAGAAATAAGGAAGATTTTTTTGAAATTTAACCCCTAAGGAAACTTCCTTACGGACTTTCATACAAACTTTCATCACCTATTTAACTAAATAGGTGATGAAAGTTTGTATGAAAGTCCGTCAGTTTTAAAGTTAGGATCTTCAAATTTTGTGTTTAGGCTGACGACTAAAAATTATTTTATACGTGTCTCAGTGTTTTTGATATTTCCACCCTCAAAGGGTTAAAAAGGGGGATGAAGTTGTATATGAAAGTCCGTCAGTTTTAAAGTTAGGATCTTCAAATTTTATATTTAGGCTAACGATTGAAAATTAATTTATACGTGTCTCAGCGTTTTTGATAATTTCTCCCCCAAAGGGGAATGAACGACCTGACTGAAATATCAACGCACAGTCTAAACCGCTGGTCCTAGGGACATGAATTTTGGAGGGTGTGTTCTTTGTGAAGAGTGGGTATCGAATAAGAAGGGGTTTTTGGAAATTCAACCTTTAAGGGGGTGAAAAGGGGGGATTTTGTTTGTATGAAACATCTAATTTCTTGAGTTAATAACCTTGAAACTTGGCACGAATACTTATCTAAGTAAATTATGAAGTTTGAAATTTTTCGTTTTTCTAAAATACGCCCTGTCCGATTAACTTGAAACTCAGTATTTATACTAAGGACTAAAAATAATTAATAACGTGTATCAGGGTTTTTCGAAAATCTACCCCTAACTGTGTGAAAAGAGGTAGTTAATTTTAAAGGGCAGGATTTTACTGCGTGGCTTGATTAGCTCAAAAATTGGTATAAATAAACTTTGAGTCAAGTTATGAACACACCTTAAACGATTTTTCAAAAAAAAAATAATTATAAAGATCATACCAACATACATTTTCGAAACGTTTAGAGGAAAGTACAAATTTCACGCGGACGAAGTCGCGGGCAGAAGCTAGTACTAGAAATATACACATACAGTGGTGGTCATATGATTAAGAACGCTTCTTTAAAGGGAAGATTTTTCAAACTAACAAGTATATCTAACTAATTGCATGTATTTCTTTTTTATTCCTCTCGGTATCGCAAAACTTTTCCATGCTACTGGTACATTCGTTGATACACATGATTGGCTAAAAAATAAATAGATAAGCTTTATACATTAGATCTGAACCTAGTATTACTGCTTACTAGCTTCCCCCAAGAGATTGGCTTGCCATACATACATACATACCTAGTGATCGGACTGGTCATCATTGTCCCGCACAATTGCAAAGTTATAAACATTTTAAAATAACTGCTAGAGAAAGACAGCTCTACCATAGAAGTGACGTCACGACTATGTAACTTCATACTAGCGCTATACATTGTCAGTACCGCGCAATAAGGACGGGAATAATCGTCACCAAAAACTTTTCGATTATCTCTTTTTGTTATGCCTTCCGTGAAATGACATTATTTGTTCGAACATTTGTAATATCAGTCATCATCCATACCTCCTATCCTTTTTGATAGATAAGCGCGTTCAAACAAACAACAATAAGTATAGATTGTAACTTGTTTGTATATTTTTTCAATCTTTGGATGGTAATATCATATGCGTTTTGAGATGCGTAGCCGTGTCTGACGCTCCCGCCGCTCGCACACTTGTAATGTAACCCTTCGCGTACCATGCATGAGACTGCCCCAACGATACGTCCGCTCTGTGTCAGGCTATCTGAGCTGGGTGACGGCGCTGTGGGACGCGGGCTGCGAGTGGCTGGCGGGCGAGCAGCGCGTGGCGCTGCTGTGCTGGCGCCTGCGCTGGCTGCACGCGCTGCTGCTGCTGCTCGACCCGCAGGTGACGCACACGAGACTGTTCCTGACGCAGGACCCGAGCGCTGGTTCTCCTTAAAATGCTCTATAGCTTTTGAAAATTCGATTTTTTTTTTGCGGCAGGAGGAGTCAGGGCGCAGGGAAACTCGGCGCATGCGCGGTGAGGCCCGCGCCGCTCTGAAGAGGTTCGCGGGCACGTCGCCGCTGCCGTTCGCCCAGTTTGCGCGCATCGAGCACGCGGCCGGCGACGTGCCCGCCGCGCGTCGCGCCGCGCTGCACGCGCTGCGGGCCGCACTGCGCGACCCCGCCGCCGCGTCGCCGCTGCGTCTGTACGTGGCGCGCGTGTGCGGCGAGCTGGGCGACGCCGCGCTGGGCGCCTGGGCCACGGCCAGCGCCGCGCTGGGCTTGGCGCCGCCGCCCGACGAGGGCCTGGGCGCGCCGCCGCCGCCAGAGCTGCTGCAGCGCGCGCTGCAGGAGTGCGAGGCGCGCTGCGACGCGCTGGAGCAGCAGCCGGACGACGGGCACGCGGCGCACGTGCTGGACGCGCAGCTGCCGGCGCCGGCCGAGTGGGCGGCGGCGCGCGCGCGTCTGGCCGGGCCCGCGCGCCGCGCGCAGCTCGTGTGCCGCGTGCGCGCCGCGCCGCCCTGCCAGGTGAGTGCTGCACGCGCAGCTGCCGGCGCCGGCCGAGTGGGCGGCGGCGCGCGCGCGTCTGGCCGGGCCCGCGCGCCGCGCGCAGCTCGTGTGCCGCGTGCGCGCCGCGCCGCCCTGCCAGGTGAGTGCTGCACGCGCAGCTGCCGGCGCCGGCCGAGTGGGCGGCGGCGCGCGCGCGTCTGGCCGGGCGAGTGCTGCACGCGCGTACTGCGAGTGAATATTATGTTCACAATTTTAAGTCCCTTTTCGTATCGCAGGGCGCAGCGACGGAGCGCTACTGGGAGCAGAGCGCGTGCGCGCTGGTGACCGAGGCTGCGCGTGAGCACCGCCTGGCGCAGTACGCGCGCGCCCTGGCGCCGCTGTTCCCGCACAACGCCTTGCTGGCGCTAGGTACGTAGCACGCGCCCGAGCGACGTGCGGGGATGGGCACGCAATGAACCGAATGTCCGTCCGCAGCCTGCAGCGGCGCCCCGCTGTGGGCCTGGGAGAAGGACGGCACCGCGGAGGAGCGCCTGCGCGCCCTCACGTGCGGCGCGCGCTCGCACCGCGCCGCGCTGGCGCACGTGCTGCCGCCGCTGCTGCGTGCGGGCGCGGCCTGGGAGCCGGGCGACGCCGCACGCGTCGCGGCCGCGTGTGCGCGCGCGGGCCGCGGCGGCGCGGGCGGCGCGCTGCTGCACGCCGTGCGCCTGGAGAGCGAGGCGCGCGCGGACCGGGCGGGCCAAGCGGCCGCGCTGTACGACGCGCTGGACCGCCACCCGCAGCACAAGGTGAGTGCGAGGGGGGGCCGCGCGCCTGGAGAGCGAGGCGCGCGCGGACCGGGCGGGCCAAGCGGCCGCGCTGTACGACGCGCTGGACCGCCACCCGCAGCACAAGGTGAGTGCGAGGGGGGGCCGCGCGCCTGGAGAGCGAGGCGCGCGCGGACCGGGCGGGCCAAGCGGCCGCGCTGTACGACGCGCTGGACCGCCACCCGCAGCACAAGGTGAGTGCGAGGGGGGGCCGCGCGCCTGGAGAGCGAGGCGCGCGCGGACCGGGCGGGCCAAGCGGCCGCGCTGTACGACGCGCTGGACCGCCACCCGCAGCACAAGGTGAGTGCGAGGGGGGGCCGCGCGCCTGGAGAGCGAGGCGCGCGCGGACCGGGCGGGCCAAGCGGCCGCGCTGTACGACGCGCTGGACCGCCACCCGCAGCACAAGGTGAGTGCGAGGGGGGGCCGCGCGCCTGGAGAGCGAGGCGCGCGCGGACCGGGCGGGCCAAGCGGCCGCGCTGTACGACGCGCTGGACCGCCACCCGCAGCACAAGGTGAGTGCGAGGGGGGGCCGCGCGCCTGGAGAGCGAGGCGCGCGCGGACCGGGCGGGCCAAGCGGCCGCGCTGTACGACGCGCTGGACCGCCACCCGCAGCACAAGGTGAGTGCGAGGGGGGGCCGCGCGCCTGGAGAGCGAGGCGCGCGCGGACCGGGCGGGCCAAGCGGCCGCGCTGTACGACGCGCTGGACCGCCACCCGCAGCACAAGGTGAGTGCGAGGGGGGGCCGCGCGCCTGGAGAGCGAGGCGCGCGCGGACCGGGCGGGCCAAGCGGCCGCGCTGTACGACGCGCTGGACCGCCACCCGCAGCACAAGGTGAGTGCGAGGGGGGGCCGCGCGCCTGGAGAGCGAGGCGCGCGCGGACCGGGCGGGCCAAGCGGCCGCGCTGTACGACGCGCTGGACCGCCACCCGCAGCACAAGGTGAGTGCGAGAGGGGGCCGCGCGCCTGGAGAGCGGGGCCGGGCGGGCTGACGGGTGTCGTGTTGCAGTGGCTGGCCGTGCGCGGCGCGGCGTGGTGTCCTGCGCAGGCGGCGACGCTGGCCGACGTGCTGCTGGAGCGACAGCTGCGCGCGCACACGCTGCTGGACGAGCTCGCGCCGCCGCCGCACGCGTCGTGACCTGCTACAATAAACGTATACCGAACATGAACGCTCCTTTCATTTGCCGACCTTTTTTCATTCATTTCTATTTTACGCGTCAATAAGCGCCATTGTAACATATCTTGTAGTTTCTAATATCGAAGACGTTGTGCTTCAGTAGGCACAAACTTCCTGATCAAACTTTTAATCATAATTATTTATTTGCAATAGGTAGGGATTGTCACACAGTGTTGGTCTTAAACTCGGTAATTAAGTTTCTAAATAGGTACACAGACATTTGACATGCAAAACATCACAATGTATTTAATGCTAGAGTATAATATCTTTATTATTTATTAATTTTACAATACATTCAATAGTAACTATTATTACATTATTTTAAAACACAATTATTTATAAATTCAAATAGAATAAAATCGTTTTTCCAGCAGTCATAATTTTAACTTTACACAAATTAATAATTAAATAGGTACGTACCTCTTTAATCTTCTAACCGCCCGACTTTATATCAGTTATAGTGCCACCAGCGCCCGAAAAAAAAAAAAAACGAAAAATAAATACCGATGAAACGAGCTGTGATGATGTAATAATAATACAGATTAAACGAGCTGTGTTATTTGGTCGTATATATACGACTCTGGCGGAATGGACACGAAAATATTTGTCGGATTAATCCGACGTAAGCGGTTAAGAGGTTAAAGTTCTTTGGTATTTTGTTAAAGATAAGTCCACTCATATAATAACAGTTCTATTAAATATACAGTAAGACATGTCTTAACTCTGTATATCGTCGCCTTAGAGTGAAAACCTCGGGAATGCATTTGCATAGTTTTTTGTATGAATACCTTGTAAGTAGCATTTTATACATTTCGGTCAATCTTCGAGAATATGACTGTTCTGGATATGAAAGCGGGTTAAATTTACCTATAAATTAACAAAAAAAAAAAAAACTTAAAAGACGCCGTACAAAAATTGTACAGCACGCAGTTGTATCTTCCTCCTGAAAAAGTACTTCTTATACAAAGGTGAATGGGTAGTTGTAGCCCGCGAAATTCAATTTTTCTTACGTTTTTTTGCAATTTTCAGGTCAGTGTCAGGTTGTATCTTGATCAAAATATGATTCGCGACTATAACCGGTACGTATTTACAGCATTATAATAGTTCTTTCTAAGTTAGATTTCTACCGTTAAGTACAAATCTCGTATGGAAAAGTGTTTATGGTAGAAATCTAACTTAAAGAGATATATTAATGATTCTAATGACTATAATTATGTAAATACATGTCTATTATGGTCGCAAATCGTATTTTGATCAAGATACAACCTGACACTGACCTACAAATTGCAAAAAACGTAAGAAAATTTAAATTTCGCGGTCTACCACTGCGCATTCACCTTAAGAGGTTTTCACTCTAAGGCGTCGATATTAGGTATACCATACTTCATGAAGTATGGTATACCTAATACGGTGCTTGTAACAAAAATTTTGTCTGTCTGTCTGTCTGTTCCGGCTCAGCTACGAAACGGCTGGACCATTTGATGAATTTTGGTATTGGAATACTTTGAACCCAGGGAAAGGACATAGGCTACTTTTTATCGACTTACCACTTGGGCAAAGCCGCGGACGGATGCTATTATATACAACTAGCTGCGCCCCGCGGTTTTACCCGCATAAGTCTCGATCCCGTGGGAATATCGGGATAAAAACTATCCTATGTCCTTTTCCGGGACTCAAGCTATCTCTATACCAAATTTCATCAAAATTGGTCCAGCCGTTTGAGCGTGAAGAAGTAACAAACATATAAACACACACACACACTCACAAACTTTCGCCTTTATAATATTAGTGTGATAAACAAAACCAGTCAAGTGCGAGTCGGACTCACGCACCGAGGGTTCTTTACAAATTTGTAGGTACACGGTTTTCGGATTTTTTCCTTTACTTGTGCTACATGACGTTGCGTCTTGCCCCAAATTTAATTATTCTAGATCAACGGGAAGTACCCTATAGGTTTTGATTCCCTTGCGAGTGTCAGAACATAAACTCCCGTATCTTTTCATTGCGTTGACTTAGGACTTAGAAGTTTGATCTTTTCACTGCTTCAAGGGATTGCAGCCGTGAGTATTTGATATTAATTTCAACACGCGCTCCTGAGAAAAATTGTCTTGCCAGACGGACAACAAAGTGATCTTATAAGGGTTCCGTTTTTCCTTTTGAGGTACAGAACCCTAAAAACCGGCCAAGTGCAATTCGTACCTCGCACAACGGGTTCCGTAGCTAGGATAAATTTATCCCAAGAACAAACTTAATATTGTAGGTACTTGAAAAACGTTCTCCCAAACATTCAAACTGCAAATGTAAGGTCTATCAAAAAGTACTCTGTGAATGTAAGTTAGGACGAACGATAATGAGAGATTCATCATGTTTTTTTAATACCACAGACTTCCTATAGGTTTTCCTGTAATTTATAATTTATTTCATCTATGTTTTAAAACAACTTATTAAAAAAAAAAAAAACGAAAAAAACATTGAGATCCTCACAGTAAGCCCTTTTATGTGATATGTCATATTTAATTTTCATATTTGCCTCCCAAAAGTTACCCCTGTATTCGTAATTGTAGTCATTCGTTGAACCTTGTAGTAAATCGAGGGTAGGTACTAAGAAAGAATTTTGCGAAAATCAACTTTCTAATTGGGGTGAAAAGGGGGCAATTCGCTTATATGAAAAATCTGATTTTTCGGTTTTATTAACTTAAAACTTAGCACGAATACGTACCTTAGGAAATAAAAATGTTTGACATTAGGTTTTAACTTACTTTACCTAGAGTCCGTCTCAGCATGATGCGACGCGAGCCTGCGCTAGGTTCTGTAAAATATGCTCGGCGCACCTTTGAGACCCGGGGGCTGGGGCCGTCTGAATGGATGTCTCGTTATATAAATTTAAAACTTTATCCTATTAGTAAATCAATCAAGGCATTAAAGTGGTTGAGTGTTTAGTAGAGGACTAGGCATACGTAGGTTCATACCTGCCGAGTGCAGTGACGCGATCACGCGACAGTCACTCGGCCGAGTGCGGGAGTCTGTCTGGGCACTGGCTCCACGGGTACCTACTCGGTGCGGTACTCGATACGTGTTACAGGAGGGCGCGCGTCAGTGGTAAAATAACCAATATAAATTGGCCTCTTAAGACCTGCTCATACTGGTAGTATGTACAGAGTTTCAATAGAATAAGAGATCGCCTCATAATCTATTGAAACTAGCTAGATACACACGCGGCGATTCGCTGGCGATTTCAAAATTTTACGTTCACACACGGATTTTAATTAGCGACACGATCTGTGTGTGGACGTGTGATATTGGAATCAGAAGCGGGGCGCCGGCGCGGCGTCGTGACGTGGCTGCGTGTGTACACAGCATAATACCTAAACTTCTTTTTCATAAAATTCCTAAATAAGTAAGTACTTCTTTCACGTTCTTTCGATAGGTACAGATGTGATGGAAAATGACAATTACACATGTGTGATTGCTATTGACATAAAGAATTTTAGAGTTTTTGCAAGCCATTTGTTATAATATGTTCGATACGTGTTTGTATTAGGAAGTAATTTTTATTGTAAGCGTTGCAGAGAGATGAAGTCATGAAGAGCGCGTTGTTGGCGGCTCTGCTGGTGTCGGCCGCAGCACTCGCCGCCTGCGGTTAGTTCAGCTCTGTACACTCCTACACACTCCTCTGCAGTTGTTAGGTACGCTACATTATCTTCTATTTATTTAATTAATATCTACGTCAAGCACATAAATGTACAGAAGCGGACTTAATGCCATAGGCATTTTCTACCAGTCAACCTTTGGGTGATGCAGGAGAAAACAGTGGTAGGTGCAATCATGAAAATAGAGGAATAAAATGTTTTAAATATAAAGATACCTACGCATAAATCTATTATACATAATTAGTATAATTACATAGGTATAAATATAAGCACAAATAAATATACATAATTACCTACATGAATATACTAAAAAGAAATGAGATAAACAATGAGAAAATATTAGCGTTGTGATGATATGTACTGCCAGGCTAGCTTCTTGCGAAAAAGGATAATCAGTAGGTTGCTATCCTGATTTCCTGGGGGAGCGCATTCCACAGAGGGATAGACTGAACGAAAAAGGAACCACGATCCTATCTACGAGGTGTATTTGAAATAAGTGATCGTTGTACCTACTCATCATTATGAACAACTTTTACCATGGGACCACCAACCGTGAAATCGAGTTAGGCGAACATACATGTATGGAGCAGCCGCTGAATTTTGTGTACCATAGCCAAATGGCAAAAACGGATCTCTTGTAATACCTATCGTCACGTCCGACAACCGTCCTTCCGGATAGATACAGCGAGTACCTACGCAGACCTGTACGAGTCGCAATAAATACTTTTTCTTTCTTCTTTTCTTTCTTTACTAGACTATTTGCACTATATCGATGACAATTTGGAAATACAGTATATTCTGTGCACCTTTCAACAATGGCTTAGTGAAATTACGAAAAAACAAAGGGGTCGGGTGGCTCATACCATACATGTACCTAATGTAACAGAAGAGAAGGATGAAAAAAAAATAGTCAATGCACATACGTGTGTGGTATCGTTGGATCCCATAATTATAAAGATAATGACATTCCAAAGTGATTATTAGAGTTCCGTACCTCAAAAGGAAAAACGGAACCTTTTTAAGATCACTTCGTTGTCCGTCTGTCTAGACCGTTTTTCTCAGGAACGCGTGAAGCTATCAAGTTGAAATTGACAAATAAGTACTCAAGGCTGCAATCCCTTGACGCAGTGAAAAAATCAAACAGCGGGCGTTTATGTTCCGAAATCAAAACCTATAGGATACTTCTCGTTGACCTAGAATCATGAAATTTGGCAAGAAGCAATGTCATGTAGCACAAGTAAAGGAAAAAATCGAGTGTTAAAAATATCGAATGTTGGAGTGTTCATGCAACGCATCGCATATTCATTCTATCGAAATATCATGATTCAGATTGAGATTGATAGTGTGTTACGCAATTAGGGTGCCGGTTACCTACATGGTAGGGGAGCCCAGAGGGTTTTTGAGCATGCATATTCAGAGCGAGAAGTTGATACCTGAGTAGATCTGGCATGTGGAGAGAACACCGAAAATATATTTTAAAAGTTTCTGATAGGAGCCCCGTGGTCAGGAGTCCACTTTCAGATTTCAAAAAAGGGCCAAAATAAAGTGATCTTCAGAGGCGTGTTAATGACTTACCTAAATAGGCAAATCTGACGTAGAAATTGTGGGCTTTCCCCAAATCTGACGACTTTGAAAACTCAGATTTGGGAATTTCTAAAAGGATATTCAGGGCGAATGAAAGTTATTCTGTGCAATAGTGTTATCTACATGTCCTGATAGTGAATATATAAATATCTGACGGATTGATGGAATTTTTTGGCAAATATGAGGAAATTTGTTCAATTCAGAAAATTACCCAAAAGTGGCCATAATTTTGCATTTATCCCTAAATCAAAAACCCAATAGCTTCGATTACTGTTTGAATTGGAAGGTGACACGTTTGTGAAGATTTCTCGATATTCACAAGTTTGAAAATACTAAACTCTTGAACGTACGGTCTAATGATTAAAAGTTAAGTAGAAAAATTAAAACATCGTCGGAGTACACCTTAAACAAAGTTGATTATTTCAACATTTTACTATGACACCAAGTAAACCAATTATTTTAAAAACATCCTCATCTTATGGGCTATCTAACGAACTAGCAACGTTTTAAAATATATTGAGAGATCACAAAGACAATCAAAAATACCCCTGTGTAGCCTGTAGGGCTGTAGCACGTTTCTTTGTATACCAGAGAGCGGTGCGGTGACAGCGCCGGCGGCGGGAGAAGAGCGCGAGCCCGAGCAAGAAGAAGAGAGTGACTCTGCACCTTTCATGGTAACATTACTTACCATTACATTACTGATTGTTGCACTACCATGTGCAATTTAAACCTGGTACGCACGGCGGCTACACATCATTCTATACGTAACCAGTATAAGCTGACTTCTGATTGTACGAAAAACCTAGGTACGATACCTTTATAATGCGAGCTCAGCTAAAACTGGAAATGTATAGCTTGGTGTGTACCTGCAAGATCATCGACCACTTCTTTCGAATGACTCATATTTTTAACCCCTGCCGCAAAAAAGGAATACAGTTTGAAGCCTTAAACGGATGGACCACAGAAAAAAGAAAGCAGTTCTCTTCCCCGTTCTTAGTTATGTGGCTAGCTGGTTTGAAGACGATCAGCTCTTTTACTTATTGGTGTAGGAATTAGGATCTATAGGCATCATTGAACTGAGGTAAATAGGTACCTACCTATCTACACAGGGTGCATTTTTTAAAGGTGAGTGCATGGCAAACCCGAAACTTAAGTTAATAATTATCCCACGGGAATGTACTACCGGGATAAAAGTATCATGTCATAACCTGAGGTCCGACCGCGCCAAATTTGCATAAGATGAAAACAACAATGGCCGCTCGAAATTGAATGATTTTATTCAATTTCGAGCGGCCATTGTTGTTTACATCTTTCGCAAACTTGGCGCGGTCGGACTTTAGGTCATGGGTCTACCTATGTGCCAAGTTAATCGAAATCCGTTCAACCGAGGAATGGTAACAGACAGACACCCAGTCGTTTTCATGTACGTTTGCCCAGCTAGGCCCCCCAGAATTTGCGATTTAGGTATACACCAATGCAATGTACTCGCCTCTAGGAGTATATGTACCGCTTTCTTTTTCAATGTACCTCTGTACTTTTGAAGAAATATGCAAAAAAAGGGGGCCGTGCCAGCCAAACGTTTTCAGCACGGCCCTCGTGTAACTTGAAAAATATATAGCGTATTAAAAAGTTTCATAAACTCAAGGAATGTACTTTATTAACACGTTCTATGTACCGTAACAGATATTGTGAATTCGTAATAACAAATAATATATAGACGTGGATAGGGGGCCGTGCTGAAAAAAAAAGAAATGAGAAAATATCTAAAAAAGACAAAACAACCGTAGCCAAAAACTATATAAAAGTAATTCATGTTTGGCAAGTAACATATGTACCGCATTGGTTTCTCATACAACTAGCTAAATTCCAAAAATAAACCAATTTTAGTTTATTCAGCACGGCCCTCTATAGTTGCCTATATCTTTTTAAATATGACATGTTTGTTTACAAAATTCGACTTCCTGAATATTATGTATAGGAGTACATTCGTTCCAAATAAATTGCGATTATGGTGAATTAGTATTTTAAAAGTTAAATTGGATCAAAAATATCCTAACATACAACTGATAGGGTGACCATGATTCCACGTGAGAATGGATAAAAAACTTCTGTATAAATTGAGTAAATCTTTAATAAAATAAACAAATCAAAAATATCGTAATCTGTATTAACTATTAACGATAACTATGATAGTAGTAAGTAGTAGGTCGCAAATCGAACAAAACAACAAGTGTCGCTAAGACTAAATAGCTCAAAAGGCTTAAAAAAATCACATATATATTTCCAATAAATCACACGGATTGATGTACGGTACATTACAATAAAATTACAGTTTCGGTACATTTCACAGATTAGTTACGTTTACCTATGGAATAATCGCAGAAAAACTATGTGTCACAAACACTACAATTCTTTTACCTATTGTGGTATACTTAGTAATTTTATTTTAGGTGCATCGTCCTCGCATATTATTATATAATTAATGTACCCCTGCAAAATATTGTACCTAAAACATTTTAAAAGAGTAACGGTGGAGTTTCTTGCCCATTCTTCTCCACACGAAAACTACCTTTTGGAAGGGGCGACTAGAATAAATTCTATTTTAAGGTAATTTTTGACGTTCAAAAGTGCCTTTTATGTGCCTATTTGAAATAAATGCTTTCACTTTGACTACAGAGCTTAAAAGGCTTAAAAAATTACAGATACATTTCCAACAAATCACATTGATTGAACCTTACCTAGTGAATTAATAGCGACCGCACACAACAAGTTTTAACTGATTTAATTCCCTTAAAAGATGTCATCGCTAATATTAATTTTGAAGAAAAAAAAAACAAATTGTAAAAAAAGAATGTTTATTTCAATGTAGTCACATAATTTCATTAATATAGGTATAGAATATATGTACCTAATTTATGGAACCATGGTCACCCCATCAGTTGCATGTTAGGATATTTTTGATCCAATTTATCTTTTAAAATACTAATGCACCATAATCGCAATTTATTTGGAACGAATGTACTCCTATACATAATTCAGGAAGTCGAATTTTGTAAACAAACATGTCATATTTAAAAAGATATAGGCAACTGTAGAGGGCCGTGCTGAATAAACTAAAATTGGTTTTTTTTTTTGAATTTAGCAAGTTGTATGAGAAACCAATGCGGTACATATGTTACTTGCCAAACATGAATTACTTTTATATAGTTTTTGGCTAAGGTTGTTTTGTCTTTTTTAGATATTTTCTCATTTCTTTTTTTTTTCAGCACGGCCTCCTATCCACGTCTATATATTATTTGTTATTACGAATTCACAATATCTGTTACGGTACATAGAACGTGTTAATAAAGTACATTCCTTGAGTTTATGAAACTTTTTAATACGCTATATATTTTTCAAGTTACACGAGGGCCGTGCTGAAAACGTTTGGCTGGCACGGCCCCCTTTTTATGCATATTTCTTCAAAAGTACAGAGGTACATTGAAAAAGAAAGCGGTACATATACTCCTAGAGGCGAGTACATTGCATTGGTGTATACCTAAATCGCAAATTCTGGGGGGCCTAGCTGGGCAAACGTACATTCGTTTTCGCCTTAATTTATAAGATTTGTATCGATAGTGAAAAGTACCTACTCAAAGGAGTTCCGATAAAAAGTAAAACTGGAACATTACCGAACTAAAGGAACTTGATACGTACGGGCCGTACGAGTCTATCAACTCAGCTTATTGTAGTCTGCTGCTGGACCTATTGCCTCTCCCAAGTCCCAAGCTGCGTCCTTTTTAGAAGAAACTCCGAGTATAGCCCGTGCTAGAGCGTACTGAGCGAAGTTAGGCAACAATTCGATGTGCGGGTGCGCAGATCGTAGTGGAGCATACAAGCGGGCGGCGCTGCGGCGGGTCACTGGTGTCGCTGCGCACCGCGCTCACGTCAGCGTCGTGCGTGAGCAGCGAGAGTGGCGCCGTGCCGAACGAGCTATGGGCGCTGGCGCCGGGCGCGGGCGCGGCGCGACGCGTGGCGCGCATAGCACTGGCGGTGGGTGCGGACGTCACGCGCGCCGATGACGCCTGGAGCGGCGCCGCCATGGATCTGGCCGTGCTGGAGCTGGAGGCGCCCTTCGGGGGCGGCTCGCGGCCTATACTTATGGCCACGCAGCCCTCCGAGTGCGCAGCTAGCTCCACCTGCCACGTGGTGCGTGCGCTGGGCCGCACACCGCGCCTGCGCATCGTGGACGCCACACTTGTGTCGGGCGACGCATGCGCCGACCGCTCGCCGGGTTGGCCTGGCCTGCGCGAGTCGGCGCTGTGCCTCGTGGGACCGACACTGTGCTCGGTAGGTGTGTCTGTCCGCCGCGGCCCGAGGGTGTGTCTGTTGGTCAGAGAGTGACGGGTGTCCGTTCGCAGAGCGACTGGGGCACCGGCGTGGTGTGTGAGGGCAAGCTGTGTGGAGTGATGAGTCGCTCGTCGCGCGCGCCCGACCGCACTGCGGAGGCGGGCGCCACGAGTGAGGCGCTGGAGCTGCAGGACGACTCGTGCGGCGACACGCACGTGGCGCAGAGCGTCGCGCGCTGGCGCCGTTTCCTACATTGCGCGCACACGTTACGCGCGTGCGGAAGGTGAAGTTTGCTTTTAATTCGAGCACTAGTAGCTTTAGTAACGGTGATTATGGCTAGTGTTGTATGTTTCTGTGTCGCAGCGGAGGCGACTGCGCACTACTGTGCAGCGAGCGGCGCCTTCTGGACACCGACAGCACGGACAGCACGACGACGCTCCAAGCCAGCAAAGAGACCTTCATGGAAACTGCCGAGACTACCGCAGACACCGAGACTACCGCGGACACCGAGACTCCGCTGGTCCAGACCATCTCGTCTATGCTGCCTAAGAATACCGAATCTGGTAGGTACCTTGGTACCTAAATGCTTGTATACCTGGCTACTTACTACAATCAAAGTACCTACTACTAGGCAAATTATCTATTCTATGTTTCGGGTACCTACCTGTAATACGCACGCACTTGCAGACTGTAACTTTATAATGTTACGAGCTTGGGGTTCGTGATAATAAAAACTGCCGATTTAATAACCAAAAATTGACACTTTAATTAAAAACACCAATTACAACTTTAACACACTAATTATAAAACACAATCGCACTACTGATTACTTGAAAGTCGCACTTGAAGATCGCTTCGATGTTTTCGCTTGTATCGCTTATCCAATACTGATATCGGCTCGCAGCCACACCGGCCTTATATAGGCCTCGGATAGTTCCAGAACCTTCTACCGTAGAAACATCTAGAATGTTCGAGTACATATCGGTCCCGGCCAACCAGACGTAGATAGTTCTGGAAAGTTCTAGCATCGAAGTTTGTAGAAGCATCTTGATCACTAGTTCTGCTACTCGATACTAGATGGCGCTAGTGGTAGGCATTAATTGTGGCGCGCAACAATAAGTTTGGTTTGATCTAAATGTTGTACTTACTTACTTGGAATGTTTTGAAGCATAGGTAATGGTTTGTTTTGCGCTAGTGCTTCGTCCAGTGCGGCTGTCAAGCATGAAGGCACCCGCGCGCAGCGGGCCCACCCTGACCACCTTGAAGCCAGAGCCGCAGTCGTCGCCGCAAGCCTCGCCGCGGCCCGCGTTCGAGTTCGAACCCAACCGGCCCGACTTTAAGGTAAAGTATAAGCTGCGCGTCCGCCGCGAGACGCCCCGTCTCGGGCGCCGCAGTGCCGTGACCGGGTGTTTCTAGGGTGGACCCGAGCGAACTTCACGCGTGTACTTGAAGGCGGGCGAGTACGGTGACAACGCTGCTGAGTACGGCGGCGAGGAGGGACTGCTGTCGACGAGTCCCAAGACCATCGAGCCGCCCACGCGCAGCGCCACCGAGCCCGCCGCCCCCGCAGTCCCCGACGACCCCGCTGACCCAGACGACCCCGGCGCCGCCACGGCCCGCACCGGCGACATGCAGGCACGCGTGTCGCCCGCCATGGGCAGCTCGCGTGCCGCCCCGAGACCCGCCCTCGCAGCGTATTTTCTTTATGTACTTGTAGCGATTACAAACTTGGTGAATTAATTTCCGACTTCTTAGTAACTTTGGTCCCGCCTTTATATAATACTAGCTGTGCCCCGCGGTTTCACCCGCGATAAAAGTATTAAGTAGGTACAGTCCTTTTGTATTGATTCCCTTTACAAATCTCGACCCCCCTTTTTACACCCTTAAGGGATAATTTGGGGGATAAAAACTATTCTATATCCTTCCCCCACAACTCAAACTATCTCCATACCAAATTTCATCTAAATCGGTTCAGCGGTTATTGATTCCCCGGCATACAAACTTCCACCCCCTTTTCACCCACTTAAAGGATGGTTTCTGGGATGAAAACTATCCTATGTCCTTCCCCGAGATGCAATCTTTCTCTCTGCCAAATTTCATCTAAATCTGTTCAGTGGTTTAGGCGTGAAAAGGTAACATACAAACAGACAGACAGAGTTACTTTCGAATCCATACTTATTACTTACTAGCTGCGCCCCGCGGTTTCACCCACGTAAGTGTCGATCCTGTGGGAATATCGGGATAAAAAGTAGCATATATGTTAATCCAGGGTATCAGCTACCTCCATGCAAAATTTTATCAAAATTGGTTCAGCCGTTTGAGCGTGAAGAAGTAACAAACATATAAACACACACACTCACAAACTTTCGCCTTTATAATATTAGTGTGATATTAATATTAATTAATATAATATTATAAATGTGAAAGTGTGTGTGTCTGTTTGTTTGTCCGTCTTTCACGGCTTCTTCTTCTTAGCGTGTCGATACTATCGACACGCTAAGAAGAAGAAGCCGACTCGATAGCAATCTAAATGTACTCGGCCCAGAACTCGGCCACTTGTTTGGCGCCATCACTAGCGTCCATCAGTTCCTGTAACGTGCAGCTGACAGGATACATTCTCTGCGTTCAAGAGACCCATCGGCCATCGTCGAGATGAAACCCAAAGCCGGCCACACATCCCTGGACTTACGCTTATCGCCGAGATCTGTCTTTCACGGCAAAACGGAGCGACGAATTGACGTGATTTTTTTAGTGGAGATAGTTGAAGGGATGGAGAGTGACATAGGCTACTTTTGTCTCTTTCTACCCCCCCCCCCACTCCCCTAAAATGGGGGGTGGAAGTTTGTATGGAGTGTTCCGCAATTTTCAAGGTAGAAAACTAAAAATTGGTATGCGGACTATTTGTGACTAACAAAAAAATCGTGCATCATTTTTTTTTTGGGAATCTGCCCCCAACCCCTCGAAAGGGGGGGGGGGGTGAAATTTTATTTGGGACTTCGCAATTTTCAAGGTAGGAAGCTAAAAATCGGTACACAGACTCTTTGTTACCAACGAAAAATACCTGCCTTATTTTTTTTTTGGAAATCTTCCCCCAGCCCCTACAATAGAGGATGGAAATTTGTGTGACACTCTCCGCAAATTTTTTACATATAATTCGATTTAATTCGAATATTTAAGTACAATGAATTAAAGTTTAGACTATTTATTTCGGGATTTTACGTGAAAGTCCCGAAAATTTGGTAATTGAAAGTTTAGTTAAAAAATAGCCTTTATCCATCTTAAATAAAGCTTATTTTCAATTTATTTAAGATTTTTCCCGAATTCCGGGAAAAAAAATGTCGTAAGGAAGTCTCCACTTTCTGTCTCTGTTCTCCGAAGTTTAGGTAAATATAATCAGCCTATTCCGATCACTGCAAATTACAGTATAGTATTTTACAATAGTCTGAATATAGGGTCAAATTAAATTAGCTAGCAAAACTCTGTAGACACGATGAATACCTATCCCAGTAGGAGCGAAAACAAAACTCTGTAGACACGATGAATACCTATCCCAGTAGGAGCGAAAACAAAACTCTGTAGACACGATGAATACCTATCCCAGTAGGAGCGAAAACAAAACTCTGTAGACACGATGAATACCTATCCCAGTAGGAGCGAAAACAAAACTCTGTAGACACGATGAATACCTATCCCAGTAGGAGCGAAAACAAAACTCTGTAGACACGATGAATACCTATCCCAGTAGGAGCGAAAACAAAACTCTGTAGACACGATGAATACCTATCCCAGTAGGAGCGAAAACAAAACTCTGTAGACACGATGAATACCTATCCCAGTAGGAGCGAAAACAAAACTCTGTAGACACGATGAATACCTATCCCAGTAGGAGCGAAAACAAAACTCTGTAGACACGATGAATACCTATCCCAGTAGGAGCGAAAACAAAACTCTGTAGACACGATGAATACCTATCCCAGTAGGAGCGAAAACAAAACTCTGTAGACACGATGAATACCTATCCCAGTAGGAGCGAAAACAAAACTCTGTAGACACGATGAATACCTATCCCAGTAGGAGCGAAAACAAAACTCTGTAGACACGATGAATACCTATCCCAGTAGGAGCGAAAACAAAACTCTGTAGACACGATGAATACCTATCCCAGTAGGAGCGAAAACAAAACTCTGTAGACACGATGAATACCTATCCCAGTAGGAGCGAAAACAAAACTCTGTAGACACGATGAATACCTATCCCAGTAGGAGCGAAAACAAAACTCTGTAGACACGATGAATACCTATCCCAGTAGGAGCGAAAACAAAACTCTGTAGACACGATGAATACCTATCCCAGTAGGAGCGAAAACAAAACTCTGTAGACACGATGAATACCTATCCCAGTAGGAGCGAAAACAAAACTCTGTAGACACGATTAATACCTATCCCAGTAGGAGCGAAAACAAAACTCTGTAGACACGATGAATACCTATCCCAGTAGGAGCGAAAACAAAACTCTGTAGACACGATGAATACCTATCCCAGTAGGAGCGAAAACAAAACTCTGTAGACACGATGAATACCTATCCCAGTAGGAGCGAAAACAAAACTCTGTAGACACGATGAATACCTATCCCAGTAGGAGCGAAAACAAAACTCTGTAGACACGATGAATACCTATCCCAGTAGGAGCGAAAACGAAAAACGAAGTACGATGCGATGCGACGGAGAGGGCTGGGACGCAACAAATTTCACGTGGACGAAGTCACGAGCAGAAACTAATCTATACATCTATAAAAATAAATAAAATTGGAGTGTCTGTTTGTAATATTAAAATAACCGCTTTTTACTAAGTAAATGCATATGGATGTATACACGGTACAATTATGTAAGTATACCAAAATAATATTTTTTACAATTTTTGTCTGTCTGTCTGTTTGTTCCGGCTAATCTCTGAAACGAAATTTTGGTGGACATCCATGAGGATTTCCACAAGATAAAAAAGGTCAACTTTATTGATTTTTCAGTTGCAATTTAAAAATGTTATTCAAAACAATTAATTGGTGGAAAAAGTGGTGAGATAAGTTGAAACCTTCTTGTTTGATGTAATGATTGCAATCATCTATATTTATTTAGATTTAAGTAAGTATTTAAATAGGTAATAAAATCAAAGGGCTTTGGAAGTGACCATGGAAGTGGCACTAGAAATGAGCATTACAGGTAGGTATCTGCGTTTACTGATTACCTACAGTTTCATCTGATACTTTTGAAACAGGCCCTCATAATTTTCTGCCTAGCCTTTTCACAACTATGTTGGATTCTAACCGGATGCAGCTGAATACCAGTATTTTACATGGAGCGACTGCCTATAGATCTCCACCACCCATTTACTGGGTAATTCGATACCCCTTGCCATATTACCATATACACATAAACGAAATAAACCCATTTTGGTATATTTTATTATCTAAAGGCAATCAATATGCTTACCTGGAGGGAAAAAAAACCTTTACTATGGCACCAAACCTGAAGTCGAGAAAAAAAAAACTGCTGTTCCCTACAGTTTGACGAGTTATGCGAACATAAATGTAGAGAACAGCTGATTTTTTTTTCACGATTTCAGTTTTGGTGCCATAGTAAAAGTTGTTCATAATGATGAGTACAATGACCCCTTAAGAGGAAAACGGTGATTAAAATTTCACCCTGTATATTATGTACGTAAGAGCTTGATTGGAACTGTAACAGTCACGCTCGATCTAAGTGAGCGAAGCGAGCAGATTCAAGATTCAAAATTCTTTATTTGTGGAAACATGAGTATACATACAGAGCATGAGTTATAACAACATTATAATGGAGCAGACCACGGCAGTTACTGGTGAAAGGCTTGCACCGATTAGCCAGGGATTATAACAGCTCGGTTATACCGGCTAGAACTGTGAGTGCTCCTCATGAGCTGAGTTACCGAGTATGTGGAGCGCGCTTACGTACCTAATAGCAAGTGAAGCGAACGCTTTCGGCGAGACAGCGAGCGAAGCGAGCCCACTTTTGACACGAATGAGCAGAGCGCGTGTAATCTCAAGATGAGCAAGCACTTAAGACCAGCGAGCGAAGCAAGCCCATCTTCGACACAAGCGAGCCTAGCGCGAGCGAGCGAAGCGAGCTATCTCACATGAAAAGCTAATGGGGCGAGCATAGTTTCTTGCCGAGCGAGCGAAACAAGCCCTACGTCCCCACGACTGAGCAGAGCGCGCTTACCCAAGAGCGAGTGAAGCAATCGTAGTAAGTGCTTGCACTCTTGCTCGTGACACGTCGCGAAGTGAGGCATTCGCCTCACTGCTGAGAAGATCGCGCTGACTCAAGCAATGGGCGAGCGAAATGACCCCCTCCACAAGCCACGCACGTAGAACAAGCCCACTGTCAAAACGAGCGGAGCGAGCTCAACTACCCCACGAATGGGCGGAACACGCTTTCATAAGTGGAGAGCAAGCCAAGCGAGCCCCTCATTACAAATAAAGTGAGTTGAGTGAACTTGAGTGAGCCTACTTTAACGCCGAACCACAGAATAACTAATAGTACAGACGCCAGCTCATCAAGTTACTACAATCTGTCAAATTTCTTTAATAGATTTTCAACTTTATCACTAAAGTATAAGGTTCAAAGTTGATTGGGAAAATTTTACAGTTTCGGTAGCTTGATGTGCTGGTGTCTGTACTAACGTATGAACGGACGAAGCGATTATATTTTCGAAACTAGTGAGCCACCTACTCGGTACGTTCATAAGCCAGCTAACTCCGCTCCATTCACACGTGGCGAAGGTTCGTTCGCTTTGCTCTCTCATCTCGAGAGTAGTCTTTCTTCACCACAGGGTTGTCTTGTGCCTTGTGGAAGGCTCACTCCACTCGATTCTCGAGAATTGGCGTAGGTAGGAATGTGGGATCGCTTCGCTCGCTCGATTTAAGAATATGAATAGTGTGTTGCACTCGCTAGTCTTGTGGGGGTCATTGCTTAAACGGGCGTACAAGACTTGGCTCAGTCGTTTTGGTTGTGGGCTTCGCTCGCTCGTCATAAAACTATGCTTTCTACACTGGACTGAGTTAGAGAAACCCATTGCTATGTCAGCATAGATTGTCTCTCCTAAATACAGATTACTCAGTAATCCAGCTACGAGAGCAGCGATTCACCCAACTATTCGTTTTACATAAACCATGTAATTAATAATGCATGCATACTCTGTAAGTCCCTCATGTACTACCACGATCATAAGTGGAGTAGCAATTTCACAAAGCCATAGAATGACACTTTGGTTTTACTTACGACCTTATTTTAATTAGCTATTTCTCTACTGTAGACACACACACTCACATTCATTTGCAACTGATTGTATTTCATTAATTCAACCACTACGGTATATGGCATGATAGCTTAGCGGTTATCACATTTGGGTAAGCGCGTCCTGCGTAGCGAGCCGTGAGTTCCGAATCTCACGCGCGGTGATAGTTTTTTTAAATGTTTTTTAATAATTACTTCGAATAATGACGCTTATGACTATAACAATATTATCTCCTTGCCATGTTCGTCTTGTGCGCTTAATTCGTAAAACTTTATGATTGTACCCACAGATATCTAAATAAATAAATTACTTATAAGGTAGACACAGTAAAGTTACGAGTTAAAGAGTCACCGCGATTAAATAGAACGTTGTTTGATGGTTGTTAATTGTGGGTTAGCGACGTGTGTCCTATCTATTAGCCGTGTTGTAGTTCCTTTTAAAATGCAGAATATTGAAATGAAAGCGAATGTGATTGCGCTGCGTAAAAGTGGATTTAATATAACACAAATATCTTATGAAACTAAACTGAATGTGAGTATTATGAATATGATTTAATTATTTTTTCAAACATTTAGTTTATTAAAATAGAACTGCTGATCATTGTAGTTATTTTTTTTAACGTATTATAAGGTCTAAATAGAAGAAAAAATTATAATTTCGAAGTCCTAGATTTTAAATGATGAATAGGTATAACATTATATTATCCTTATATGTAACATTTCTATTTTCATTATAATTTTGTTTCTAAATAGTATTCGTATTTTGCTAGTAGACTAACAGTACTCTTTTTTTTGTTTTAGAGAAATTACCTACTGTGACTCGGAGCGTTACTAAATAAGGAAGAGGGTAGCCTTGCTGCGTGGAATGCCCCAGCTGGTCAGTGAAAATGAAACAATTGGTTATATACCAACAAGATATTTTGCTGAATTATTCAACACGTCTTTACGAACCGTTCGCCGTGCAAACGAAAACCAGCTCAAAAGCCT
Organism: Amphipoea lucens; assembly: GCA_947508005.1. Lineage (NCBI taxonomy): Eukaryota > Metazoa > Arthropoda > Insecta > Lepidoptera > Noctuidae > Amphipoea > Amphipoea lucens. The sequence goes on along the minus strand of OX382368.1, from coordinate 51,210 downwards.
ATGTAGCAATATTGTAGGGCCCATGCGCCAGTGTTTACAAGATTACATTTATAAGAATGGGTATTATACTAAGTATTAAATTAAAAATTGATTTACCTAGTAATAATAAAATTATATTGTAGCATATTTGCAATAAAGATTATTTTGAGGTTTAGTTTCAATCTTCTTTTCGTAATGAAAATGAATACTTAAGCTATAACCACAATAAGTCCTAAACTAGAAGTTTATTTATTCTTTATAAAATTATAACGAATAAACATTTTGTAATCACTTATAATACATTTTTATTCTTTACCCCATATTTCACTAACTATATAATAATAAAAACAATTATTACATTATTATTCTCGTTTATTAATTTATCGAATAATAAAAGAACAGATGAAGATAATTGATGAAAAGAAAAAAAAATCTCATCTCGAGATTGGAACTTGGGCCTATAATATGTTTGCTAATGCGCCGACCAAGATCATACTTAATTACGTACGCTGCGTGTGTGAAAAAGCGATATGTTTTTGTTTCGCTGACTTTCGCTCGACACCAGTGTATAAATTCTGAGGTGTGCGTTCTGTGTTAATACATCACTTATACACACATACGTATATACGGCCTGTACCGCGCGTGTTCACAGTAAAACAATCCGGTGCTAATGCACTACTGACCCTGTACTGTACCTACTACAAAATTTTTATGTACCATAATAATTTTTATTTTATTAATTGTGAATGCAACCACCTTTCATTAGTTGAGACTTTGAGACAGAACAAGCTTGGCGTGATAGTGGCTGACAAACTGGTAGCACTGATCAAGGACTGTTTAGGGAACTCTTTTCATTAGGTTAGGTCAGGTTACAGTTGTGACCAAACATTTCTAAGTGCATAGTCTATGCAATAATTTTCACGAAATTAACGGCGCTGACTTGAACTGCCTACTTCATTTTTCATTTGGCTAAGGAGGCGCGTCAGGCCGTGACGTGGCAGGCTCCGTGAGGCCAAGCCACGGGGCTGAGCCTTGTGAGTTCATATAATTGGGGACGCGTTGCAAACAGTACCCGGGCGAGGCCGGGCCTCGCAAGGCTTTGAGGCCTCGCGGTCCGTAGTGGGGACGCTTTGACGGAACAAGATGGTGGAATTAGTTCTGATTTTAGCCACGTGTCAAAAGAACTTTGTAGCGTTTTCGCCGACACGATGCCATCGCGTTTGGCTTGAATGGCGATTTATTGGAGACTGAACTGTCTACAAACTATCTTACACTTTGCTTGTTTACCTCTAACCTACCTATTCGAAAATTTTAGTAGTGCTACGGAACATAAAGTAATTATTTTAGCATGTACATAACTATTCATTTTTATAGTTCTACTAAGGCTGTATGATTTTTCTAAACCCTTGCCTACACTGACCTCTATTATTATATACTCTGTACTTATATAATAGAGGGAATAGAGGCATATTGAAATTTGTCTATGTATTAGTGAGCTATTTGATTCTTTGAGTTCTTTCATTCATTCATGTTCGAATTCGAAATAGATTGATTCACTTCACTTTGGCGGGAATTCTTTACCTTTTTTTCCTTTCTGTTTCTATTCGAGTGTACCGTAACATATTTCTGTTAGATTTAAGATTTCTTTAATTTTTAGTAAGCTAACATTACTAAAAATGGACGTAACTGATATTGGGAGAGTCGCCAGCAGAAAAAGGATGAACACGGATGTCGAAAAGCTCAGAGAAAAAGTATCGCGTGAAACCGCTAAAATTATTAAACTGAAGGTTTGTTTTGAGTAGGTATTAAATTTCGAGTAGGTATTCGAAAATTTTCTACATTTTCTTAGGCATATAAAAATTCTTAGTGGCTCCGCTCACAGCGAGGTAGTACCTAATATCTAAAGAGCTATCGGTGGATTCACCGTTTTACTGAAAGAGCGATTCTGATTCTGACTAGCACGATGCTAGTAGCATGCCGAAATCAACAAGCTTTGTCACTGCGGGTGCGGTCGGCTGCTTGAGTTTCAAGATAGGTACAATTTAAAAATTTATCAATGGTCATTATCATTAGGTTCATATTGCATCATGTTTACTTTAAAATATATACATGGGTGTGCGTGCGGTCAGGTGGCGCAGGATACGGCGTACTGGGACCTGAAGGAGCGGCTGCAACAGCTGCAGGGCGCGCACGAGCGCTTGCAGCAGAACATGGTGGATGTGCAGATGCAGCACGAGGCGGCGTCCGCGCACTACACGCAGGAGCTGCGCTTGCGCCCCGACACGCTCAACAAGTACGTCGCGTGCCTGCGGGCCTGCGGGCACGCAGCAGGTAGTGTACGCTCGGCTGCGCAGGGTGGCGGGCACGCGCGGCGTGTGCGACGTGCTGGAGGAGTACGGCGCGCGGCTGCGGCGCTGCGTGGCGCGCGGCCGGGCCGACGGCGCCGCGCTGCAGGCGGCCTACGCGCAGTGCGGCGCGCGCGTGCGAGGGCTCAAGGCCGAGCTGGCGCGCCAGCGCGACGCCGGTATGTCCGTGCCTCGGGAACATTGATATATAAAAGTTTTTTTTTATTGCTGAATGCGACTGCTACGTGAGACACTCAGAAAGCTTTGCGAAAATAAAAAAAAATGTTCTATATAAGTACTGGTAATTTTTTTTTAATTAGGTAAATCTTTTCAAAGTACTCTCCACTAGCCTCTACACAAAGTTTCAAGCGTTTGAACCAGTTTTTGAAACAATTTTTCCAGTCCGCCGCAGACATTGTATCCCTTTGAGCTGATTTTTATTTTCGGGAATAAAAAGAAGTCACATGGTGCTATTTCAGGGCTGTAAGGAGGGTGACCCAGGAGTTTGACCGGTGTGCTGTCCAGGAAGGCCCTCGTTATGAGCGCGTTGTGCGAAAGCACGTTGTCGTGATGGAGCAGTGGCCCGCAGAGCCCTGTTTGGTTGCTTGTTGCTCACAACAGAGAAAACTTCTACCAAGCATTTGGTAGTATACCATTCAGCGTTGAATCGTTGATGCTTCTTTGGTTCCGTAAAGGAATTGACACCAAGTAGCCAGTCAAATTGAAAAAGCTCGCGATCAAAATCTTCCCCCGCTTCTAGATCGCTTTGCACTTTGGTAAGCATTGATTCGTTTTGAAATACCTACCCAAACCGGTCGACTGGCGCTTCGTTTGTGGATCGTGTTGATAATTCCAAGACTCATCACCTGTAATAATGTCGTAAACACGCCGAGACGAGCCTGTTTCAAATTTGTTTATCATATCACGGCACCATTCCACCCGGGCCTGCTTCTGAGCATCGGTGAGGTTGTGCGGCACTCAGCGTGAAACTAACTCACGCGAAGACGCACGTGTAGAATTTCGTGAAAGCTTCCCGATTCAACCTGCAGTATGTGCTGAATCTCTTGATACGTACATAACTCGCCTATTGTCTTGGAGTAAATTTTTCACTGCTAGCACGTTTTCTTCCGTAACAGCCGTCAAAGAGCGACCAGTTTTTTCTTCATTCCCCAAAGTTAGTCGACCGCGCTTGAATTCGTTATACCAACGATACACGGTTGCCTTAGAAGGGCCTTCATCCATGAATGTCATTTGAAGTCTACCGTTTCAGGCGACACTTGAAAAACTCAATGCTTTGAAATCGTGAAAAACTGTAGCGCGAAAATGTTTCCGGCGCAGATCAATTTTTGAATGACACGATAATTTAAATTAGCTCGCAAACAATGTGGAGAGAAATTTTGAAATTGGAACGTACCTATTTTTACTTACAAAAAATAATCATATTTTCAAAATAGATTATAACTGGTCACTCTCTCAACATAAAAACTCTTTTTCGCAATACTTTCTGAGTGGCCTGGTATTATTTTTTCATCCGGTTTTAATGGAAGCCAACATAGTTGGGAAAAGTCTTGTTGAATGATTCGTTGACAATCAAGTAGGTATTCCGTCTCAATTCTTGTTTTAAATTATTGTTTCTCAAATTAGGCAATACTTACAATGTTACTTGACATACTACGCAAACTTAAAGAAAAACACACAGTATGCACAAAAACGCAAATCCTGAAAGTTTTCAGTAACTTAATACCGATATATGAAAACATTTCTATGCTTAATACTTACCTACTGGTATTTTTTTTATTACTTATTTTACCATACAGACCGCTGCTAAGCCAAAGAAAATTAAATCTTATTTCAAGGTAATGACTCAATTTTGAATGCATAAAGTAATTTATTTATTTCAGGCGATGGTGATACAGGCCTTTTCGTTTTTTTTTTAAACCGACTTCCGAAATTAAAGTTATTTTTCACTTTGTAGTGTTTTTTTTTGGAAGTCGTTTGCCATTTAAAAAAAAAAGTTTTTATTTTTAACCGACGAAAAAACGGAGGAGGTTATCAATTCGACGCGTATATATTTTTTTTTTATGTATGATCACGCATAACTTTTTACAGAGCAGTCCGATTTTAATAATTCTTTTTCTATTGGAAAGGATATACCCCGAAGTTGGTCCCATATAAATTTGGTAAAAGAAATCCAACCCTAAGGGTAGGAAAACAGGGGATGATTGATTGTTCACTCACTGATTGTAATGTATGACCACGCATAACTTTTTACAGAGTTGTTCGATTTTAATAATTCTTTTTTATTGGATAGGACATACCTCGAAGTTGGTCCCACGTAAATTTGGAAAAAAAAAAATCCTACCCTAAGGGTGGGAAAATAGGGGTGATTTATTGTTCATTCACAGATTTTAATGCTGAGCTGTGTATTACAATTAAAAGGGTTATTCCCGCTCGGTAACACCCTGTCGTCAACACTGTTGAATAAAAGGCCTATCTATGTTGGTATATAAAGCCTGTTTTTTTAAGTATTTTATTATACAAAAAATAATAATTAAATTAGGATTATAAAACAGTTAATATCTAAAGTAAGGTAGGTAGCTATTTTAAAAGTAATCATAAATTAAGCATGTAGTAATTAGTAAATTATAGCCTCAAAAAATTATAAAATAAAAACTTTTTAACAAAAAAATTAAACCTCCGAAAAAACTGAAAAGCAAAAAATAAAAACCTTTTTTATTTTACCTTAATAAATAAGTTCTTAAACTAATGCAAGTATACCTAAGAAATTTTGAGTCGGCGCCAAACAATCAATGAACAAAGGTCACTAAATTACCTTAAATTTAAAAAATAACCAAATCAAATTAATAATGCAACGTGAAATCTCCAGCGATAAATATAACATTCCAAACAAAAAATGCGCTCTCCGCACGACCACTCGCAACGATATTAAGTTGCTTGTTTGGCGCCGACTCAAAATTACTTAGGTATACTTGCATTAGTTTAAGAACTTATTTATTAAGGTAAAATAAAAAAGGTTTTTATTTTTTGCTTTTCAGTTTTTTCGGAGGTTTAATTTTTTTGTTAAAAAGTTTTTTGTACTTTTTAGTTGCACCTACCCCACACGAATTCATATAAGTCATATAACACTATTTGCTATGTAAATAACAGTGACAGGAAGCTATTGAAAACATCATCAATATATAAACTAATTGTAAGTGGAAAAAACCGGCCAAGTGCGTGTTGGACGTTGGACCACGCACAATGAAGGGTTCCGTAGTTGGAATGAATTTATCCCAAGAACAAACTTAACATTGTAGTTGAAAAACATGTTCTCCCATAGATTCCAACTGAAAATGTAAGTCTGTATGCACAATATTGAGAGATTTACCATGTTGTTTTAAGACCACAGACTTCTTATAGGTTTTCCTGTAAGCTATAGGTATAGAACTATTTTTTTCAATTTTAGGCTAGACCTATTTATAATTCAAAAGTGCCTGTAAATGGTTTAATTGAAATAAATGCTTTGAGTTTGAGACAAACACACGACTGATCCTATAAGGGTTCCGTTTTTTCCTTTTGAGGTACGGAACCCTAAAAAATCCTATTATTGAAGCTAACTCAAAAACTACCCAAACAAAGTTGTGACCACCCCTGAGGCATACCATGCATATCCATTAAAAAAATTAGAGAATTTTGCAAATCCGTCATAATACTCGTATGACGGAGTTATGCCCGAACATACATAAAAAAATATATAAATCAAGTTGAGAACCTCCTCCTTTTTTGAAGTCGGTTAAAAACACTTTTCATGAGTTTATAGCGGTATCTACAACGCCACATGCGAACAACGCGTCATACTTACGTCACGCAAATCCTGCATCTCGCAAGCAGAGTTTACCGCGCAACTAGCATATAATTATACAACGGCCCGACATGAATCATCGGGCAGTTGCCCGCCAGACACAACACCCGTCTGGTCGGAGGATCCTCCCTTTTCTTTGGAGGTTGAGTGAACATTACACCCTGTTCCTCATACCTCTATACTGGTGACCCCGAATATGAACGTCAGCGCAGCCTTCGTGCACTTACTTCAGCGTGACGTCATCATCACTCCCGCAAGCTTTAGAGCGGCGAGTCACCCAGCCAGCCAGCAACCACGGCTTCAACGGGTATCCTGACCACCAGCATGCAGCGACCGCGCGTACCTGGTCATCACCCTCAGCCTCATCAGCAACCTTGGCACAGCACACTGCACTTTCGGCCGGTCTACACGCAGAGCCCTTCTCTCCTGGTCGACGCCAGCAGTCAGCCTCAACCCGGCGCTGTACCACATCCGACGCACTGGAGCATAACGCAGCGCCACCCCGACTCACTGGGGACATCTTCGCAGACAGTTCCGACTCACCGTGAACTATGCGGCAACCGGTTCCGACTCACTGGAATGTCAGCTGGCCTGGCAAGCATCGCAAGATACAAGACTCAGCCCACTATCGACCTCCGGTCTCCGGAGGGGAGTGATGTAGCGGTATCTACAACGCCACATGCGAACAACGCGTCATACTTACGTCACGCAAATCCTGCATCTCGCAAGCAGAGTTTACCGCGCAACTAGCATCATACAACGGCCCGACATGAATCATCGGGCAGTTGCCCGCCAGACACAACACTCGTCTGGTCGGAGGATCCACCCTTTTCTATGGAGGTTGAGTGAACATTACACCCTGTTCCTCATACCTCTATACTTCATCGATTACCGTCCCCAGAATTTCTTTAGCGCAGCCTAGGATAATAATACATATATTTGTTTCTGCCGCCCTCCAATCTAATTAGAAATTTATTTTGGCCCGGGATCGTTCGGACAGCTCTGTTCTAGACATAGAAATGTAAAAAACAGGAGAAGTGGCAAGGGGGCGTGTCTGTGTCCACGCGTCATGAGCAACATGCGCTTGTACTAGGCGAATGGCCGTCTCCGCGAACTAGTGCGCTTTTGACTGTGATCGTGATAAAATATAAAAATGCCAAGTTGTTCAGTGGTTTCCTGTAAAAAACGAAGTCAAAATAAAAACCTCGTATCTCGTGGAATCACTTACCATATATAAGTAAAAGTATTTTACTGTATTTGTCTTTAAAATCATGAAAAACAACAAAGCGTAAAATATTTCTTGCTTTTACTACGTTATTTTTGTTTTCAAATATCGCAGCGGCTATACTATTTTTGCAGCAAATACATTGCTTCTTAACCACTAGCCACTCAGTATGTCGTAAGTGAAAAGCAAGCAATGTAAAAATTACAAAACGATACTTTATTTTCGCCGAGCGTCGCATAGTACAGCCGCTGTGTCTTGCGGCGAGATAGTGATGTGGTTATGAATGTCCACTAACGTAGGCTATCGACAACAACGTTGAATGCTCAACGAATATATTGCTATTATAGTTAATTTTTCAATTTATCAACCGTTTTAACCCGGTTTATAGAAGACCTGAAAATATGACGTTTAAATGGTTGGAAGGCCCTTGAGAAAATGTAAAATAATGTTAATTTTTTTTTTATTAACTGCAATTACTTTTTTAAACACATTTTATTGATTTATAATATAATAGTATGTTCTGAACATATCGTTTTTTATTTTCATGACCCCTTATTTTTCTTAGTACAATAATGAATTAAAGAATCGATAACTTTCCGATTTAGTCAATCACTAGCGTATATGTAAAATAAATGGCTTTTGCACAGCACAACGATAGCGATAGATGTTTTTGTGTGAGTGAGTTGTACGGTGCATGGTAAAATGCACGCTGTGTTTGATGATTTAAGGATTATAATTGATTGTGTAGTACGTTCTGATTTATGAATTGCAAGAGTGTGCGCGACTTTGTATCTATTGCTTTTACTAAACTACATCTGTAGTAGTGGCGCGGCGGTGGGGCAAACCTAGCGACATCGGGTTCTGATACATTTTCAACTACCGGGCATATCTCCTACTTTCATATATCTATGGTTCTAGAGCATAAAGTGGTCATACTGAAGTATTCTAACTTTGATTTATAGGATTGAAGTTTAGTTGGTACAAAAAGCGATTTTGAACTCGCTTTAATTTACTAGAGAGTAGAGACTGGTATTGTGACTTGGATCTGTAAATTCCTTGAGTTGTCGCGCTACAAAATTAAGCAGGGATAAAGTACGTACCATAGATATATTTTTTACATTTTTATGGTACGTACAGAACGCGTCTTGGATATTTGTCTGTGAAGTTAGCTCGGGTAGCCTTTTTGTGTTAATTTCTTGTCATTGTCGTGAAAGTCGCGTCGAATGTAAGACCTCCATTAAATTTGGTGCAGCTAAGTTCACAAGCACTTTGATGCGTGTCGCGTAAGTTTTGTGTGGTATGTGTGGTAGCGCGGAAGAGTGCCGCGCTCGCCCTGGAGCAGGCGCGCCAGCTGGAGGCTACGCGCGAGCAGCTCGGCGCCGCGCGCGCCCGCGCCGACGAACGCGCCGCCGCCCGCGACCAGCTCGCCGCGCGCCTGCGACAGGTGAGTACAGCACGCACAGTGAGGCAGCGCGAGAGTGCCGCGCTCGCCCTGGAGCAGGCGCGCCAGCTGGAGGCCGCGCGCGAGCAGCTCGGCGCCGCGCCTGCGACAGGTGAGTACAGCACGCACAGTGAGGCAGCGCGAGAGTGCCGCGCTCGCCCTGGAGCAGGCGCGCCAGCTGGAGGCCGCGCGCGAGCAGCTCGGCGCCGCGCCTGCGACAGGTGAGTACAGCACGCACAGTGAGGCAGCGCGGGAGAGTGCCGCGCTCGCCCTGGAGCAGGCGCGCCAGCTGGAGGCCGCGCGCGAGCAGCTCGGCGCCGCGCCTGCGACAGGTGAGTACAGCACGCACAGTGAGGCAGCGCGGGAGAGTGCCGCGCTCGCCCTGGAGCAGGCGCGCCAGCTGGAGGCCGCGCGCGAGCAGCTCGGCGCCGCGCCTGCGACAGGTGAGTACAGCACGCACAGTGAGGCAGCGCGGGAGAGTGCCGCGCTCGCCCTGGAGCAGGCGCGCCAGCTGGAGGCCGCGCGCGAGCAGCTCGGCGCCGCGCCTGCGACAGGTGAGTACAGCACGCACAGTGAGGCAGCGCGGGAGAGTGCCGCGCTCGCCCTGGAGCAGGCGCGCCAGCTGGAGGCCGCGCGCGAGCAGCTCGGCGCCGCGCCTGCGACAGGTGAGTACTTACAGCACGCACAGTGAGGCAGCGCGGGAGAGTGCCGCGCTCGCCCTGGAGCAGGCGCGCCAGCTGGAGGCCGCGCGCGAGCAGCTCGGCGCCGCGCCTGCGACAGGTGAGTACCTACAGCACGCACAGTGAGGCAGCGCGGGAGAGTGCCGCGCTCGCCCTGGAGCAGGCGCGCCAGCTGGAGGCCGCGCGCGAGCAGCTCGGCGCCGCGCCTGCGACAGGTGAGTACAGCACGCACAGTGAGGCAGCGCGGGAGAGTGCCGCGCTCGCCCTGGAGCAGGCGCGCCAGCTGGAGGCCGCGCGCGAGCAGCTCGGCGCCGCGCCTGCGACAGGTGAGTACAGCACGCACAGTGAGGCAGCGCGGGAGAGTGCCGCGCTCGCCCTGGAGCAGGCGCGCCAGCTGGAGGCCGCGCGCGAGCAGCTCGGCGCCGCGCCTGCGACAGGTGAGTACCTACAGCACGCACAGTGAGGCAGCGCGGGAGAGTGCCGCGCTCGCCCTGGAGCAGGCGCGCCAGCTGGAGGCCGCGCGCGAGCAGCTCGGCGCCGCGCCTGCGACAGGTGAGTACAGCACGCACAGTGAGGCAGCGCGGGAGAGTGCCGCGCTCGCCCTGGAGCAGGCGCGCCAGCTGGAGGCCGCGCGCGAGCAGCTCGGCGCCGCGCCTGCGACAGGTGAGTACAGCACGCACAGTGAGGCAGCGCGGGAGAGTGCCGCGCTCGCCCTGGAGCAGGCGCGCCAGCTGGAGGCCGCGCGCGAGCAGCTCGGCGCCGCGCCTGCGACAGGTGAGTACAGCACGCACAGTGAGGCAGCGCGGGAGAGTGCCGCGCTCGCCCTGGAGCAGGCGCGCCAGCTGGAGGCCGCGCGCGAGCAGCTCGGCGCCGCGCCTGCGACAGGTGAGTACAGCACGCACAGTGAGGCAGCGCGGGAGAGTGCCGCGCGCGCCCTGGAGCAAGCGCGCCAGTTGGACAGTTCCCCACACACTCACTAAGCGCGTGTTGCAGGCGGACGAGGCGGCGGCGGCTATGCGGGACGAGGTCTCGCGCCTGGTGCGCCAGTTCGACGCGCAGAGTGCGCACATGCAGCAGACCATCGCGCGCCAGGAGGACGAGTCAGTATCTATGTACCCCTGCTCCGACGCCGCTCGTGCGGTGCCGAGTCCTGGCGTGAGACGAGAGTGTGACGTGTGCTCGGCAGGGCGCGGTCGGCGGGTGCGGAGGGCGCGCGGCTGCGACGCGAGGTGGGCGCGCTACAAGACGAGTTGCGGCGCGCGCTGGACCAGCTGGCGGTACGTCACCAGTCAACCCAGCCTCGCGAACGCTGTTATTATTTTATCACTACTCAAAACACTGTACCCACATCCAGTGCCGGATTTATATTTTTTATGAGTGTAGGCACTGTAGGCCTGCACTTTATTTCCGCCGCCCCCTCCCCTACGCTTTCTAAAATAATAATATTCCATTTGTAGTAAGGAAGGTACTAAAGTTAAATTAACGAATGGATTAAGTAGTCATTAAGAGCGTAAAAAAAAGTAATTAAATAAATTAATAAACCCGACTGCGGTAAAAAACTCAAGATAAAAAAAACTGAAAAGCTAAAAACAAGCCCATTTTAAATTAAATTAAAGTTGGAAGCAGGCGGGACCCATTTGAGTTTGAAAATATAAAAAACGGAATGGGTCCCGCCTGCTTCCAACTTTAATTTAATTTAAAATGTACTGTCTGTCTGTGTAATTTTAACTCGCGCCACCAAGACAAATCTAAAGACTCCAAATCCGTTCATTCGTTTAAGGAGTTACAAGGGAACAAAGAAACGGACATACATACAGGTCAAACACATAACCCTCCTTTTGGGCTTCGCCGTAGTCGGGTAAAAATATAATTACATAAAAACCTTACAAATATGTAAATTGTATTAGGTAACAAATCTACAATTTACATATTTGTCATTTCTGTGTTACGCAATATTTTCTACAATTTACATGACTGTAAAATAGTACAACATCTTTAAAGTTTTGTGGTATAGGTCTCAGAGCTTCTCTTACCGTATTTTGCAGTTCCATGAACTTAACAAAGAAGTCCATTCCAGACTCCAGTCTCTAGGTATCTTATTAAAAATGATTTTTATACCATTAGGACGCTGAGAATACAATTGACCACATGAAACAGAAGGAGGCGACCCAAGTTGACGAGATTAAAACCCTAGAGAAAGTTATTAATGATAAAAGTCAAGTAAGTACCCGAAATCAACTACTGCAGTAGTTATAAGGATTCCGTACCAAAATGGTAAAACAACTAATCAACTAAGGGTTTTCGGACATAAGGTACAAAATACTACCAATCGCATATATAATTACCTAATAGATTTATTTTTTTTCATTTTAGCACGAGCAAGAAATGGAGACAGAAATAAGTTCCATTAGACAGTGTGTGCGTCAACTGGAAACGGAGAAGCTGGAAGCGAGCGAAAAACTGCACAAGAGCGAGCAAGAGTGCGGCGCGCTGCGCACCGCGCTCGACGACCTGACCCGCGCCTCCGAGCAACTGCGCGCGCAACTCGCCGACCAGCAGGCCGCGCACCAGGCGCAGCGGTGCGTAGCGGCCCGTCGCCCGCGCGCGGCCTGCCAGCCGTGTGACGTGTGATGTGTTGCAGGGACGCCGACGCCGCGCAGCGGGCCGAGCTCGGCGCCGCGGCCGCCGCCAAGGACCGCGAGCTGGACGCCAACACCGGCACCATCGCGCGCCTCATGACCGACCTCAAGAGTGAGAGCGACGCGCGGGCGCGCGCCGACGCCGCGCTCGGCGCCGCGCGCGCGCTGGAGCAGCAGCTGCGCGACGCCGTGCAGGTGCGTCGCCGTCTGCGGTCTGTGCGGGACTGCGGGCCCGTCCGCGTGTGTGCTCACGGCCCTTCTGCTTGCAGGCCAAGGACGACGAGCTGGGCGCGCAGATGACCATCATCCTCGACATGAGGGGCGAGAAGGTGAGCGTGCGCCACGACCTGCGCCGAGCGCGCTGAGGCGCGTGCTGTAAAGTGGAGTCGGTTCCCAGGAGCGGCTGCAGGAGCGGATCCAGGGGATGCAGAACACGATCGACAATATCCAGAAGGAGCTGACGGGCCGCCTCGCAGCGCCCAAGGGGGCCGCAGACGTGGGCGAGCCGCCCGAGCTGGACGCCGGGCCGCACGAGGCGGAGCCGCGCAAGGCGAGGCCGCTCATGGCCGAGCCGCGCAGGCCGGAGCCGCGCCAGGCCGAGCTCTACAGCTTCCTCAGCGACGGCAGCGTGGACGGCGACGTGCTAGACGTGAGTGCAATAGCGCGCGCGCGCCTGCGAGCTGGGCAGCTACTGACGCCTGTTGTGTTGCAGCCGCGCGAGGTGGGGCGGCGGTTCGAGGCGCTGCGCGGCGGCGTGCGCGGAGTGCGGCTGGCAGCGCAGGTACGTGCGCGACACGAGCGAGCAGAGCGAATTAAACATCGCTTTGCCAGTCTGTCGCTACTAATCTTACAAGAAAAAACCCTTTTAAGTGTATTTAAAGCAAATTTACACAATATATTATATCAAATGTTATTCTAATGTATAAGCTGTCCATGCTATACAGGGTGTTACAGAAAGGGTATATCAATACAAACGGGTTGAAGAGTGTATCTGGTCTAGAATCTCTGTACAAAATTTCAGCTCAAAAGCAGTAACTTTGAAAATGCTTAATATTTTTTTATTTTGATTGTTTATTAAATTGAAATCATAACAAACGTGTCACCGCACTACGAGGGTCATTATCCATTATCTGTAGTGTGTCTGTGCGCCTAGTACACGCACATCACGCCGCCGCGCGCCAGTGCAGCACCGTGATGTCGAAATAAAAAAATATTAAGCATTTTCAAAGTTAATGCTTTTGAGCTGAAATTTTGTACAGAGGTTCTAGACCAGATACACTCTTCAACCCGTTTGTATTGATATACCCTTTCGGTAACACCCTGTATACATATGTTTATTACTGCAAAAAAATCACAAAACCCGTTCAGTAGTTTTCGCGATAAGAAGTAACAAACATTTTTTCTTTTCTTATAATAATATCGTATATTTTTTTGCAATAAATGTCAGAGCCCACTTGGTTATTTACCTGAACTAGGTTTAACCTATGCTTCAGCCTAAAAAGTGCATAAACAATTAATGCTACAAATTAACAACATATATGTATATTTTTCCCTCGTTTATCTTGCACTGGCTTGGTTTTAAGAACAAAGCCAGAAAATTGTTAGGCGAATATATAAATATTATGTTTTTTGACAGGGGTCTATTTCGCTGTCGCAGGTGAAAGATGATTTAAAGATAAAGAATCGAACGTTTTTTAAAAACAAACGGTTCGATAGTAAACCAAAGAAGTTCAAGTAGATGAACCATTACCGTCAGAGCCACCGTGACTACTTCTTAAGTACTGGATTGTATCTGTTTTTAATTTCTTGTTAGAATAATATAAGTTTAATAGATATGTGCAGATGTGTTTGATTACCCTATTGAACTATACCACGGAACAAACCTACTGTAATAAATAATAATAGATACAGCAACTAAAGACCAACCCCCTTATTCATAATCCTATTTTATCTCTATTTTAGCTAAAATAGGTTTATAGAACGTTTGTCTTTATCTGTCACGTTGTCATTTCCGTGTGTAAGAAAGAGACAAACCCCATTTTAACTAAAATAGGTTTGATAAGTTTTATGAATAAGGGGGTTAGTGTCTTCAGTGCTTACCTGTAGGTATAAATCAGGGTTCGCTGATATTATATCAATGCTAGCTGCGTCCCGCGGTTTCACCCACATAAGTTTCGCCTTTATAATATAGTGTGATGTGTAAAAGTACCTATGAAAATGATATGTAGGGAAAGGATTTTATGAAATAAAGCACAGAAAAACAAGCTAGGCATTTATTTCAATTTAGGCTTGTCAGTAATTAATCAGAAAGCTAGTCGTCCGTTCCAAATCTAGGTCATCAAGGAGAAGAAGGACAAGAAACTCCTTGGAAAGAATAGCAACATAATAACAATAGATAGAAATATTCCATAATACATATTGAAACGTTAGCAATATTGGCCATATTATAACATATTAAACATATACAGAACACCATGTTTTATCAGCAATAATCAAAATAATATCAATTAATTTGATGTAAGTATTTCATTTATGTAAGTTAATTAATGCTACTATTGTAACATTTATTTGATAAAAACACTTATATATGGAAAATCGATTGTAGTAGCAGTGATAAAGGTTTATCGATGTTTGTGGTTACCCCATCACTAGCATTTTGTAGGTATTTAATCCAAACTATATATATTATTATATATTAATATTATAAATGCGAAAGTAACTCTGTCTGTCTGTCTGTCTGTCTTTTCTTCACGCCTAAACTACTGAACCGATTTCGATGAAATTTGGTATATAGTTTGAGTCCCGGGAAAGGACATAGGATAGTTTTTATCCCGATATTCCCACGGGATCGAAAGTTACGCGGGTGAAACCGCGGGGCGCAGCTAGTAGTAAATAAATGGCTCGGCGTAGAGAGCATACTTCCTATATGAGCTGCGCTTGGGGTTCAAAGGCTTACGTGACATCTGGTCGATCTATTCCACTTAATTACGTCACTAGTACTAATCAACTGCCGTTGAACATCTATAGGCCGGAGCTCCGTTCAGCCCCCTTATTCACAAACACTCGATATGCTTCCGTAGGAGTCTTCTCAACGCTGTTCACAAGTCCAAAACCCGAAAATTTTGTCAGTTTAAATCAAATAGACGCTCGCTATTCTTCCAACAGCTATTTGCTGTTGACAGTATTGAGTATTGTGCCAATATTTGGAAATAGCCTATTATCTTAAAATATCAATATAAAGTCTAAGATAATCAAGTATAATCAAATAATACTTAATCATTTATAGTAATAAGTAGAGACCGGATAATATGCATTTGCATATTTGCATATGCATTTGCATATTTAAGCCATTTTCAGCGCTAATAGCATATTTTTCCTAAGATCTAGTGATGATGCATATTATCGCTATAATTTACAGGATTTTTCGAGCGCAGCGCACTCAGCAGCCGCGCGTCTTTTGTTTTGGTACGATAATAAAATGAAAGACAAATGATCGTCGCGCTCGCCTACCGCACTACTCCTTCCTCCCACCAATTATGCATGTTATTGCTTTCATCAATGTTGACGCGCGTGCTCATTGATCTGCAGTTAAAGTTTTTGTGTCAAATTGTACAATGCCTCCCGAAAAAAAAAATGTGTCTCCGTGGATAAGTGACTTTCCTAAAACATTTACTTACAACGGAACTGTTTTGTATTGTCGAGTTTGCGAGAAAAATATTTCGTGCACTAAAAAGTTTCAAATAACAATAAACTTAAATATAAAGGAATAATATTTACAAAACAAAAAAAAAAATAGTAATTTAATGTTGCATATTCTGTCAGTTTTCGTGCATATTTCAAGCATTTTTCATGCATATTTGCATGCATATTTCAAGCTTTTTATGTTGCATATAATCCGGTCTTTAGTAATAAGAATAACATAATAAATAATAAGAAGTTTATTAAATGGCTTAGCGTGATCCTCCGTTATGTCGAAAATACTGCACCATTAATTTTGAAATAAATATATGGTAAAGTTGAGGATTAATGCTAAGTCTTATGTTAGACGAAAACACGATTCCATAAAATTTTCTCGATAGAAAAATAGTAGATTGTACAACTAAGGCATAAAAGAAGCTATTTTACCCCGAGGCGTTTATATCCACGCGAGCCGCAGGCGAGGGTGGATAGTTAAGTCGAGGGGTAAAATGGCTCGTTTATGCCTGAGTTATACACTCTGCTTTTCACTTCGATTGCGAGAAAATGAAACAGGCATAAAGTATACAGTACATAATTAATCAAAAATGTTGCAAAGCATAGCAGGCTAATTCCCGCCACCACAGATAATACCGCCACGAAACTTTTTAAAAGTGTTTTTTTTTAATTTCAACATTTGTCATTCGACTTGGGTACTTCATACTGCCAAGTCATAAAAACGTTTCATTGCGTTTTTAAATAATAAATGAAAACTATTTTGCTTGACTTTATTAATAGAAAACACGGAAGTGGTATAAATTAAAGAAAATGAAACAAATCACGACTTTAATCTGCGAAGTTTTATTGTGCGTGTGGCTGTTGGGCCTGATTACCTTAGTCTCAGAAAAAAAAATTACTTTATGCACTAGAACATAAAAAGCGATTTTATGTCGCCTAAGCACAACATAAAGACGAACTTTTAGAGCATGAGAAGTGAAAAAATCCAAAGTTACCTCTAACCCGAACAATAAACTGCTGGTATACAAAAAATACTTCAAATTAGATCATGAAACTTTGCATACTAACTGAACTTACTTTAAAGCAGGTCCTATGTTATTTACTTTTTTATAATTACCATTATTTTCACTGTAAAAAGCAAATACCTAAACTATTGGCGCTGCCTGCCGCCCAGCACCGCACTCTGTCTCGCTCTCACTCAGTCCGCGAGCAGTATCGTATGAGCGAGATAAAGAGTGAATTTTAGCTGAGGTAGTATAGGCTCTTAAGTTTGCCGTATGTCATTCATTACTCATTACCGTCAACTGCCCTGACTTTGCCTCGCGTCCTGTTTGCCTAAAATGAAAAAGATGTAATGGATTTTACTTGTATGGCAATCAAACTTGATAACATTTTTAGAATTATTATCTGGCAACCCAAAACTGATGCCGTTAAGGTGAATGCGTAGTTGTAGCCCGCGAAATTCAATTTTTCTTACGTTTTTTGCAATTTTCAGGTCAGTGTCAGGTTGTATCTTGATGAAAATTTGATTCGCGACTATAACAGGTACGTATTCACAGAATTATAATCATCAGAATCATTAATACATCTGTTTAAGTTAGATTTCTACCACCAACACTTTTCCATACGAGATTTGTTCTTAACGGTAGAAATCTAACTTAGAAAGATGTATTAATGATTCTAATTATTATAATTCTGTAAATACGTACCTGTTATTGTCGCGAATCATATTTTGATCAAGATACAACCTGACACTGACCTGAAAATTGCAAAAAACGTAAGAAAAATTGAATTTCGCGGGCTACAACTACCCATTCGCCTTAAGTTGGTACTATGCATGGTATAACAATAAGTATATAATTGTACCCACTGACCTCTATTATTACCACTGGACAGGCTGTTCCAAGCGTTTGACAGCAATTTTTTTGTGTCTTTTTGAAGCGCCACTAGCGAGTGTCCAGAGAACTAATTTTGTCATATATTACATTTTGGTTGGGCTGTTCCAAACAATGTAAACGAAACATCGAAGCAATGTGTGGGATACATAGCAGGTTTTGTGATTAGATCTATCAAGAACAAAATTACATGTATTGATTGTTTGAGCGCTTGTGAATCAATACCGTCCGATGCCATATCTGATCGACGAAACGGTATCGCACTAATTATTCAAAAAAATAGAGGTGGACTAACTATTCCATCACAAAGCATCGTTTCTATATGTTTGTTAGTGGAATCACTTTTTCGACAAGCATGCAAAAATACCAATGGGAAGCCGCCGGTGGAAAAAATATTTCCGGCAGTTCTCACAGCAAAAGTTATAAAAGAATTGCTACCAAAATCAAATACTTTGTTTCCAGAACTACGCGTTCATTTTTTGGAAACAATGATGTTTGAAACTTTAAATAGTCATTATGATGTATTAATTAAACAAATTATATTTAAGTATATCGATGTTAGAATTTTTGCAACAACGAAAAATTACTCTTCGTCAATTACAGGTCAAAGTATACGAAATTTCTTAACCCGTCAAATAATTTGGGCACGTCAGTAATTAAAATCGCTTATACTGTTAGGAAGATAAGGCAGTTAACAGATGTAGAAACCGCGCGTTTAGTCTATTTTAGCTATTTTCACAGCATTATGTCGTACGGCATTTTACTATGGGGTCGAGCTGCTGACATTGAATCCATATTTATTTTGTAAAAGAGAGCTGTCAGAGCCATTTATAATCTACGTCGCCGCGAATCTCTCAGGGAACTATTTATAATAAATGCTTTGACTTTGAAAAATATAAATTAAATATATAAAACGTGTTTTATTTTACCTTTTCGACTGTTACTTAATACATTCATTATTCCATTATTATTATTCATTATTCCCTGTAAATTGTTAATACAGGGTGTTACAGAAAGGGTATATCAATACAAACGGGTTGAAGAGTGTATCTGGTCTAGAATCTCTGTACAAAATTTCAGCTCAAAAGCATTAACTTTGAAAATGCTTAATATTTTTTTATTTCGACATCACGGCGCTGCACTGGCGCGCGGCGGCGTGATGTGCGTGTACTAGGCGCACAGAAACACTACAGATAATGGATAATGACCCTCGTAGTGTGGTGACACGTTTTTTATGATTTCAATTTAATAAATTATCGAAATAAAAAAATATTAAGCATTTTCAAAGTTACTGCTTTTGAGCTGAAATTTTGTACAGAGACTCTAGACCAGATACACTCTTCAACCTGTTTGTATTGATATACCCTTTCTGTAACACCCTGTATAAGTAGTAATTATGATGATACGTTTATTAATGTAAAAATATTATCAAAAGTTATCGATATTTGCTCGCTGATATCGACATCACTAGTTTTAGTACCACAGACACTCGCTACGGCTAACAGCGCCAAAATGGCGATTATCAATTAGGCACAAAAGCACTTTGACAGCCGCCAGTCCAGTGGTAATAATAGAGGTCACTGATTGTACCGCAGCGCGCGAACCTATTTTAAATCTATGGATTGTACCATGTTGTATGCATGGTATCGAAGTATATAATTGTACCATGGTTGTATGATGGTACTATGCATAGATTTTTGACAGTTGTGTGTCAAACCGAAACTGGCGAAGACGTTTTCAACAGTTGTGGAAAAACTTTTCAAGTAAGTCTTCAGATATGTCTAAATTCTAATTCGTAATCGCCCTCTGTTATTTAACATACTGTATATTGTGTCAAACGAAATAACAAACGAATACCAATATACTATATTTTCAATGTAAGTGAAAAAACCAATGTAAGTGAAAAAAAAACCAAAAAAAACCGAGTGTGCTTATGACCACACGACTGAAGTGAAACTTCAAACGTATTTGGCTATGAGAGGAAGAGAGAAAGAAAATGTGCGCGCGCACTGCTTTCTCTTGCTTATATCCCCCATTCAACTCCCGTTCGCCTCGCCCGTAGCCCTTAGACATGGGTCGTACTTGCAAAATCGAGTACCAGGGCTTCCAAGTACGTCCACCTTAAGAAACCAGGGCCTAAAACCAGGGCTCGAGATACTTTCAAGTATTTTCTATCTGCATCGAAAACTGATCCATAACTTCATACAAATAAGAAGTACAATCGCGTAATCAAACAAAAGCCCTGTTGGAAGTAAAAAGTACTTGCATAGGAAATTGATCCGTGAATTCCTATAAATAAGGAGCACAATCGCGTTTACAAATAAATACTTTTACAAACCATTAAAGTAAAAATACTTGCATACGAAATTGTTCCGTAGACTCTTACCACACCTCGGACACTCCATACAACGCTCGCAAAATAATTACCTATTACTACTACATAAACAAATAACGTTTGTATACGTGCAAATGTGTGCGTGAAATCTAGTAGCGTAAAAAAAAATGGCGCGTAAAGCAATTTGTGTCGGGAAACCGAACGACGTCGGCGGCGGCGCTGCCCGAACGTGTGCATTATTATGAAGTGACCAAGTAGTTCAATTGTTTATTTATATAGACGGGTTCGTAATGAAATAAAAACACTAAAATAGTTTAGTTTAAATGACTTTTCTGTAAATAATGGGTTATTAAATCGCATGTAATTAAAAATGCGAAATCATACAAACAGTATATGTAAATACGAATTCGGAAAAGCATCACAATATCCAACCATCGTGATTAAAACTCAAATAAAACTTTTAAATCGCATAATTGTGTGTCAGCAATACAGCGCTGCGGTTCGCGAGCGCCCTTGCTAAAGAGTCGGCGACGAATACCTCAAAGTGCGGGGTGAGGTGCGGTATCTGATATGAGGGCGAGGAAGGGAGTGTCCTTTCTGTACGTAGTACTATTAAGTATTCTGTGCTCTTACTGATAAGGAGTATGATCGCATTTGCGAAAACAAACGCGGTTGTTGAACTATTTGAGTACCTACGTACTCGAGCGTCGAGGCACGACGGAGCGAGATACTTTCAAGTATTTTCTATCTGCATAGAAAACTGATCCATAACTTCATACAGATAAGAAATACAATCGCGTATTCAAAAGCCCCGTTGGAAGTAAAACTACTTGCATAGGAAATTGATCAATGACTTCGAATAAATAAGGAGCAAAATCGCGTTTACAAATAAATACTTGCACCCCATTAAAGTAAAAAAAACTTTTTAAGAAAAAAAAAACCGACTTCCAAAAAAAACTTTACAAAGTGAAAAATAACTTTAATTTCGGAAGTCGGTGTCTTTGGATCTTTATTTTAGTTTTTTGCCACCGACTTCCGAAATTAAAGATATTTTTCACTTTGTAGTGTTTTTTTTGAAAGTCGGTTTTTTTTTCTTAAAAAAATTTTATTTCACGCTTTTTAGTGGGTCTGCTTATAATTTATCTAAGTTACAATAGCCTAGTGATCATCGCCTTTTACAAACAAAATATTGCTTTTCCCGATACAGGGAAGTTAATTGTTGAGGAGTTCTCCAAATCCACCATCAGCTCCGTATCACCATTCACATTGTGACGAGCATAAATTGCTTAGCAACCATATTAAAGTAATCGAATCGCAACCCGTGAAATACTTAGATATAATTGAGTAGTTCCGGTGGCCATCTGTGGTCTTCATCATCAGTTCCACATCACCAAATAGTGCTTTCCGAGACCAAATGCACGAGTTACTATAAAAAATACCCAAATCGCTATAGGTGTGCCTATAATATTTGAAGAGTTCCTTCGATTTCTCCAGGATCCCATCATCAAATCCTGCCCTGATGTTTTTAGACTAGATGCTGATAATCCTGGCTGCAGCATCAGGCCAGACTTGTCAACATTGCATTGAACTTAAAATTTAGTCCTGTTTAAAATGAGCCCAAACACGACTACGGTGCTGTAATTTCAAGGTTGGTACTTTTTCTAATGCTCCTGGCTTCAGCATCAGGTCTTTATGTACTTCGGTGTTCCTCATTAACAGTACGTTTATCCACACATCGAGCCCTTTTCAATGAGCCTTAACACGATATATCTGCTGTTAGTTGTCGAGGAGTTAGGTACTCTGCAGACTATCCTGACTGCAGCATCAGGTCATGACTTGATGATCATGAGACCAAATGTGGCAAATGCCCTATCAAACATCAAAACAATTGACTAAAACAGTCCTTGCCTGTTCGAGTAACTTCTTACTGTTAAGGAGTTGTAACTTCCATCATCAGCCCAGCTACCTGAGATGGTGACAAGCATACGCAAATACACAAGATACTTCGTAAAATATGCGAAAAACAATAAGTGAGCCTATAAAATTTAAAGGTTGCCCTCGATTACTCTAAGATCCCATCATCAGATCCTAACTTGGTGACAGTGGGACCACCTCAAAACTATCTACTTTGGAACAAAAAAAGAATTTTGATAATCCGTCGACAATTGGCGGAGTATTCGATGAACAAACATACAAAAAAAAAAAAAACATACAAACAGCCGAACATAGTACCTCCTCCTTTTTGTGAAGTCGGTAAAAAATACTTGCATACGAAATTGTTCCAAAAGGAGCATGATCGCATTTGCGAAAAACTTTTTAAGAAAAAAAAAACCGACTTCCAAAAAACACTACAAAGTGAAAAATAACTTTAATTTCGGAAGTCGGTGTCTGGATCTGTATTTTAGTTTTTTGCCACCGACTTCCGAAATTAAAGTTATTTTTCACTTTGTAGTGTTTTTTGGAAGTCGGTTTTTTTTTTTCTTAAAAAGTTTTTATTTCACGCTTTTTAGTGGGTCTGCTTAAAATTTATCTAAGTTACAATAGCCTAGTGATCATCGCCTTTTACAAACAAAATATTGCTTTTCCCGATGTAGGGAAGTTAATTGTTGAGGAGTTCTCCAGGTCCACCATCAGCTCCATATCACCATTCACATTTTGACGAGCATAAATTGCTTAGCAACCATATTAAAGTAATCGAATCGCAACCCGTGAAATACTTAGATATTATTGAGTAGTTCCGGTGGCCATCTGTGGTCTTCATCATCAGTTCCACTTTACCAAATAGTGCTTTCCGAGAGCAAATGCACGAGTTACTATAAAAAATACCCAAAGCGCTATAGGTGTGCCTATAATATTTGAAGAGTGCCTTCGATTTCTCCAGGATCCCATCATCAAATCTTGACCTGATGTTTTTAGACTAGATGCTGATAATCCTGGCTGCAGCATCAGGCCAGACTTATGTCAACATTGCATTGAACTTAAAATTTAGTCCTGTTTAAAATGAGCCCAAACACGACTCCGGTGCTGTAATTTCAAGGTTGGTACTTTTTCTGATGCTCCTGGCTTCAGCATCAGGTCTTTATGGACTTCGGTGTTCCTCATTAACAGTACGTTTATCCACACATCGAGCCCTTTTCAATGAGCCTAAACACGATATATCTGCTGTTAGTTGTCGAGGAGTTAGGTACTCTGCAGACTATCCTGACTGCAGCATCAGGTCATGACTTGATGATCATGAGACCAAATGTGGCAAATGCCCTATCAAACATCAAAACAATTTACTAAAACAGTCCTTGCCTGTTCGAGTAACTTCTTACTGTTAAGGAGTTGTACCTTCCATCATCAGCCCAGCTACCTGAGATGGTGACAACCATACGCAAATACACAAGATACTTCATAAAATATGCGAAAAACAATAAGTGAGCCTATAAAATTTAAGGGTTGCCCTCGATTTCTCTAAGATCCCATCATCAGATATTGAAATGGTGTCAATGGGACCACACGGGAAGCACCAGCTTTCAAATAAAAAAAGAATCATGAAAATCGGTTCACCCAGTCGCAAGTTATGAGGTAACAAACATAAAAAAAAAAAAAAAAAAAAAAAAAAAAATACAGTCGACTTGATAACCTCCTCCTTTTTGAAGTGAAACTTCTTTAGGCGCGCTTGACTTGGGGAGTAAACTGGCGAATGCGTTACGAAAACGTGTGATCGCGAGTAGGGAAGGTACGTAAAAAATAGCTGGAAATACCTGGTGTAGAAACCCGGTCCCGGTCGCATGAATATGCGACCGGGTTTTTACACCAGGTATTTGCTTCCAAGTACGCACACCGGGTACCGACTCAAAATACTTGCAAGACTATTAAGTATCTTATACGGCTACTCGCTCAAATACGTAGGTACTCAACCGCGTTAGTTTTCGCAAATGCGATCATGCTCCTTTTGGAACAATTTCGTATGCAAGTATTTTTTACCGACTTCACAAAAAGGAGGAGGTACTATGTTCGGCTGTTTATATGTTTTTTTTTGTATGTTTGTTCATCGAATACTCCGCCAATTGTCGACGGATTTTCAAAATTATTTTTTTGTTCCAAAGTAGATAGTTCTGAAGTGGTCCCACTGTCACCAAGTTAGGATCTGATGATGGGATCTTAGAGAAATCGACGGCAACCCTCAAATTTTATAGGCTCACTTATTGTTTTTCGCATATTTTATGAAGTATCTTGTGTATTTGCGTATGGTTGTCACCATCTCAGGTAGCTGGGCTGATGATGGAAGGTACAACTCCTTAACAGTAAGAAGTTACTCGAACAGGCAAGGACCGTTTTAGTAAATTGTTTTGATGTTTGATAGGGCATTTGCCACATTTGGTCTCATGATCATCAAGTCATGACCTGATGCTGCAGTCAGGATAGTCTGCAGAGTACCTAACTCCTCGACAACTAACAGCAGATATATCGTGTTTACGCTCATTGAAAAGGGC
The DNA here is from genome assembly GCA_947508005.1 of Amphipoea lucens. Classification (NCBI taxonomy): domain Eukaryota; kingdom Metazoa; phylum Arthropoda; class Insecta; order Lepidoptera; family Noctuidae; genus Amphipoea; species Amphipoea lucens. The sequence continues at coordinate 26,635 of OX382368.1, read as the reverse complement.
TCGATGTGTGGATAAACGTACTGTTAACGAGGAACACCGAAGTACATAAAGACCTGATGCTGAAGCCAGGAGCATCAGAAAAAGTACCAACCTTGAAATTACAGCACCGTAGTCGTGTTTGGGCTCATTTTAAACAGGACTAAATTTTAAGTTCAATGCAATCTTGACATAAGTCTGGCCTGATGCTGCAGCCAGGATTATCAGCATCTAGTCTAAAAACATCAGGTCAGGATTTGATGATGGGATCCTGGAGAAATCGAAGGAACTCTTCAAATATTATAGGCACACCTATAGCGATTTGGGTATTTTTTATAGTAACTCGTGCACTTGCTCTCGGAAAGCACCTTCATCATCAGTTCCACTTCACCAAATGTGAAGTGGAACTGATGATGAAGACCACAAATGGCCACCGGAACTACTCAATAATATCTAAGTATTTCACGGGTTGCGATTCGATTACTTTAATATGGTTGCTCAGCAATTTATGCTCGTCACAATGTGAATGGTGATATGGAGCTGATGGTGGACCTGGAGAACTCCTCAACAATTAACTTCCCTGCATCGGGAAAAGCAATATTTTGTTTGTAAAAGGCGATGATCACTAGGCTATTGTAACTTAGATAAATTATAAGCAGACCCACTAAAAAGCGTGAAATAAAAACTTTTTAAGAAAAAAAAAAACCGACTTCCAAAAAAACACTACTAAGTGAAAAATAACTTTAATTTCGGAAGTCGGTGGCAAAAAACTAAAATACAGATCCAAAGACACCGACTTTCGAATTTAAAGTTATTTTTCACTTTGTGTTTTTTTGGAAGTCGGTTTTTTTTTTCTTAAAAAAGTTTATTTTTCATTTTGTAGTGTTTTTTTGGAAGTCAGTTTTTTCTTTCTTAAAAAGTTTTTTTACTTTAATGGTTTGCAAGTATTTATATTTTGTAAACGCGATTTTGCTCCTTATTTATAGGAAGTCATTGATCAATTTCCTATGCAAGTAGTTTTACTTCCAACGGGGCTTTTGAATACGCGATTCAAACTCAAACTCAAACTCAAAGCATTTATTTCAATTAAACCAATTACAGGCACTTTTGAATTGTCAAGGGGTCGGTCAGTCAGAAAGATGAAGCTAGTTGCCCATTCCAAAGCGTAGGTACCTATGGAGAAGAACGGGCAAGAAACTCCATGGACACTCTTTTAAATCAGAATAATATGGTTACAAAGTCTTGGTTACATCATTCATGCTAAAAATTATACATGTGAGAACGATGCAGAACGTTAAAAGCGTCCATAATGTAAAGATGAGAAAAAAAAAAAACAATTCAAAAATTAAATTAAAATAAGCCGTGGCAGCAAAGAGATGACCAGTCCCTACTGACGGCGCCCGTTCACGAACATGACGCATGTATTAGCACCATTCAGCTCAACCATTTTGAAGGGAGCTAAATGATCCAACACATGCGCCACCATCAGCGAGACATTTGAGTGAGCATGACATACTCTCAGCCGCCAGAGCACATTCAAGTCAATGAAAGACGTACCCAGTAAATGGTAGCTTTATAGTATGTACATAGTACTCACACATGTGCTATGCAATTATACAATACTAAGAGATTGAATTTATATAATGCAAAAGTAGTATTTTACAATCTTCAGCAGCTCCAACAGTATTTTCGAATGCTAATCAATTTATTTGTGCGTCCTTATGGAGCAGGACCAGCATTTAGCCACGCATTTCTATCAGTGATGTGATCCCCCAATTTATAATATGCCTGGCTGCATAGTGTGCGTTTTATACAAGATTTAAATTTCGTTTCATTCAGTTCAAGTATGTGGGTAGGTATTTTATTGTAACATTTTAAACAGTAGCCCATGAAAGATGAGTCTACTTTAGCCAGCCTGAAACCTGGTTGAACTAATTGGTCCCTATTTCTAGTGATATAATTGTGTCTTTCACCTCTTTTACTAAAAAGATGTAGGTTTTTCCTTACGTACATGATATTTTCATAGATATATTGACAAGGTACCGTCATGATGTTAATATCTTTAAACAGTTTCCTTAGAGAGTCACGCCGGCGGAGATTATATATGGCTCTGATGGCTCTTTTCTGCAGAATAAAAATAGACTCGATGTCTGCAGCCCGTCCCCATAGTAAAATACCGTACGACATTATACTATGAAAGTAACTAAAATAGACTAGTCTCGCGGTATCAACATCAGTAAATTGACGGATTTTTCTCACAGCATATGCTGCTGAACTTAGCCGTCCTGCAAGGGATGTTAAATGAGGACCCCATTGAAGCCTTGAGTCGAGCGTGATCCCCAGGAAAACAGTTTCATCGACGAATTCGAGTTTCTCTTGATTCAGTACTATCTCACAATTACTACTTTTGACATTTGGTAAAGAAAATCTTATGCACTTCGTTTTTTTCCCATTTAACACTAAATTATTAGCAGTGAACCAATTTTGGATCTGCTGTAGGGCGTTATTAACGTCGTCAAGATTTGATGCACGTCTATTAATTTTAAAAATCAAGGAAGTATCATCAGCAAATAACACCATTTGAGGGTGGGTTTTTAACAAATGGGGTAGGTCATTAATATATACTAAAAAGAGGAAAGGACCTAATATCGAGCCTTGTGGTACACCCATTTTTACTTTTAAACCGAGTGAATTGACACCATTTATTTGAACTTGCTGTTGTCTATCATTTAAATAAGATTTTACTAAACTGAGCGCAAGTTTTCCAAGTCCGTAATGTTCAAGTTTTAAGAGTAAGGTTTCGTGGTCGACGCAATCAAAAGCCTTGGAGAGGTCACAAAAAATTCCTATGGCGTCTTGAGACTCTTCCCACGCCGTAAATATGTGTTTTAATAAGGTGACACCGGCATCAGTCGTACAACGTCCCTTGGTGAAACCATACTGTTGGTCGTGTAGTATTTTATTGGTGTTAAAATGATTGAGCATTTGGTTCAGCATCACCTTTTCAAAGACCTTGCTGAAAACCGGTAACACGGATACGGGTCTATAATTATTGGTATCTTTACTGTCCCCCGATTTGAAAAGTGGTATTACCTTACTGTATTTCATTAGATCCGGGAAGACTCCTTGATCTACACACAAATTAAATATTAAGGCTAAGTACGGCGCTATAGTCTCAATAATGGAGGTACAAACTTTGATAGACATTCCCCATAGATCTTCGGTTAGTTTGATCTTGATTTGCTTGAAAGCTTTTATTACTATTGTGGGGTTTATATGCTTGAATTTAAATTCAATCTGGCAGGATGAAACGTTTGCTCTTAATAAATCAATAGAACGCAAGGGCGAGGAATTTAAGACTTCAGTAGTTTTATGTGGGATACTGGTAAAGAAATTTACAAATTCTTGAGCAACTTCTTTGTTAGTGCTTATGAGACCACGCGAAGTCTCTAGTGTGAAATCATTATTATGTCTTTTATTCCGGTTAGTCTCGTCATTAATAATTTTCCAAACCGTCTTTATTTTATTATCGGCTGATTTGATCTTGTTGCTAATATACAAGGCTTTAGCTATCTTGCAGGTATTTTTAAAAGTTTTAGAGTAGGTAGCAACATATTTATTAAAAGTTTCAGAGTTAATATAAGGCTTAAGGCCATACAGCTCAAACAATTTTTCCCTACTTTTTCTAATACCCTTAGTTGCCCAGTCACTGAACAAAAAATTTTTGCAAATAGTTTTAGTTTTCTTTTTAAAAGTGTTATTGAATTCGGTGCGCATTATAGAAAAGAACTCATCATATAATTCATTTACATTGTTTTTAATATGGCCTGGTATACTTAACTTACTAATTAAGTTATTATTAAATCTATTTAGATTGCTTGGTGTTATTTGTCTTGTTTGTATCTGAACTTTTTGTAATGGTGTATTGGACTTGAACGCAACGGTTTGACCGCTGTGATCAGAAGGGAGATAGTTTACTATGGCTTTATCTAAGTAGTCGCAGCAACAAAAAACATTATCAATACATGTAGCAGAATTTATAGTTATGCGTGTTGGTTCTGAAAACACATTTGACAAATTGAATGATTTAAAGAGACTTAATAATCGACTGCTATTTGAACTATTCTCTAAGATATTAATATTGAAGTCACCACAGATAATTAGCGATTTTTTACCAGTTCCAAGCTTTGCCAGAACATCTTCCATTACTGACTCAAATATGGAGTAGTTTTGATAATTTGGGGGTCTGTAAACGCACACTATAACATGCTTATCTAGCTCAACACAGGAAAGTTCAATATTATGTTCAACCGACAGATCAACTATATCTTTACGAGTCTTAGATTTAATAGAAGTTTTAACTAAGATTAATGAACCCCCACGCAGCATAGATTTTCGGTTAAAACAACTGCCCACACTATAGTTTTCATAATTAATTAGCATTTCATAATCTTTCAACCAATGTTCAGTTAAACAAATAATTTCAAACATAGTTTTTTCTAAAAATAGTTCAATTTCTAATTGCTTGGATGAAAAACCTTGAATATTTTGATGAAATAATGTCAAGGAATTCTGCTTAGATCCTTTTTTACACTTAACTATTTGAGAGCAAGAAGGCACCTTGTTGTTGGTAGGTATAACAATATTGTTACTGGTATCTTCTGTTGTCTTACTAACTAGTTTAAATCAACATCCAGAGTGAGCCCCAAGACTCCCATGCCATCACCAGGCAATGATATCCCAATCCCATTACTTGTGGACCCCACATTAGAACTTGAATTTGCCAAAGTGAGACATGGATCCTCCTTCGTACAATTATTGTAAATAGTTATAGCATTAGTGCTACAGTTATTTCGGGTGACTACCTGTACATTAGAATTATTACTAATAATTGCGGTGTTAATTATAGTACTAGACTTCGACATACTACTTATGTCTGAGTTTATATAAGCTAATAGCCTCGCTATTTTATGTCTAAACCTAATGGGCAGATACACTGTATTCCTTGTCGTTCTCAACTTATCAACAAAACTGTTGGTGTCAAAATATATAAGTTTGTCACTGTAGTGACTTACTAAGAAATGCATATGCTTATTAAGCATATGTATATAATTGTTTTGTCTATTTGATAACCTCTCAAAATATGGAAAAGCACACAAAATAATTTTATTACAATTTATCTTTAAAAGCTCAGAAACACTGTCAGTGATATCTTCTTTTTTGACCTGTGAACTATTACCTACAAATACAGTAATGTTGGTATTAGAATCATATTGATTTCCTGTAATTGATGTCATTATTTCTTTGAATGATGTCCCAGGTAAACAATAGTTTTGAGTAGTAAAGTTAAAGTTGTTACTAACTAATTTACCTAAACCTCTTCCTATACTATCTGAAAACATAACTGACTGATAACATACTTGACTACTACAAGAGGAAACACTACTTGCTGCTGACTGTACTGCTTGAGGTAATTCTTGCACAGAATCAGGTGTATCTTGTATGGGGACACACTCCAGAGCCCTCACAGCTTGGGACGGGTCCTCCGTTGCCTCAGGCCGGAGAGCATCAAGGTTGGATCCCCTCTGACAAGTACACTGAGTGTTGCTGAGAGTCAGCAAGTCCACTTTGTCTACCAACTCGTTTGTAGCAAGTATGTGTTCCTTAATTTGGTGGCGAGAGCATACATATTTATTATAAAGGGACTTTAGTGAGTCATCAAGAACTTGAATTTCAGTTTGTAAGCGTTGTGTGTCTATTTCATAAATATTTATACTATCTTCTAATTTAATTTGATAGTTCTTCAACTTATTAACAAGAGTAACACGTTCTTTCCTTAATTGAATATTTTTGGAATAATGTTTTTGCTGTTTCTTAAATCTATTACATTTTTTAATGATTTTATTCAGTCTTGCATATTTTTTTATTTTATTTTGACTCATTTTATGAATATAGTTATGTTTCAGTAAGGAATCCTCTGTTAGGTCTATTGTTGTTATGGAATGTAGGTTACAATTTGTGTTTAACAATTCATTAAACAAATGGTCAGTTTCTTTGATCTGAGTATGTTCCTTATCCTTTTGTAATTTTAGAATTTGAACATTTGCGTGGATTAATTCATCCTCCAGGTCCCTAATCTTACACAAAGCCTCCTCATACAAATTACTGCAGTTGTTGAAGCCATCTGTGACAACCCTCAGTTGATCCCGTTCATCGACAACATTAAGGTATAGAAGATGTAAGTCTACAAGCTCCTTTTTTAGGCTTGTGTTTTTGCTTATGACTATCTCTACTTCCTTCTCACTTTCCTCTCTCTCCTCTAACAGCACTTGACATTTTCTCTCTGAAGCCTCAAGTTCGTGAAGGGTCGTTCTTAATCTATGCTCCACCTCCTGAGCAGCAGCCTTACGGGTCATCACAGGCATGGTTTTAGCAATTAGTACTGAAAGTAAATGAAAAGAACGGTGAGAACTAATTAGACAGACAAACAAAAGGGAAAGCTAGAATTGAAAGGAAAAAAATGGGAGAAGTTAGTGTTGCTTAATTAATGAGTAATGAGATAGGCTGCTGAATCTAATAGAAATGCAACTAATATGATTAGATAAAGTACCTATAAAGTTACATTGATTCTATTGTCTTATGCTTTTATTTTTTCTTATGTGGGTAGGATGCCTAGATAAAAAAATTAAATTAAAAACTAGTTTTGCATAAAGATTACAATTAAAACTAACGATAGTCAATGTTACTGTTGTTACGTATATAACACAGTATTAAAACACTAATAGAATAACAGTGTTTTGATATTTCACAAAGTAATTATGTAAACAAAGTGACTAGACCCAGTGCATTGGGCCAAATCAACCAAAAATTATAACTCAATGAATCTGTTACAGTCTAAGTGACGATTGTGTGCTAATTAGAGAGAATAAAAGTAAACAATACTCCCCGTTTAAATCCTCAGGTCGAACATCAGCTGTTCGTGAGAGGTTACCGGTAACGGTGGGCAACCAAACACTGTGTTTAACTTCGTAAATTTGCAGGAAAACAATAATCCCGAGTATTTTTGCAGTTATTTTTCATTTGGATATAATAATACACCTTAATTACACTTAAAAATTAAATAAAACTAATTTTAAAATACGGAACAAAATTTTGACATGTCACTCGGGCAGTGTTGCCAACGTTTCCACGTTTGTACTTCTTATCTGTATGAAGTTATGGATCAGTTTTCTATACAGATAGAAAATACTTGAAAGTATCTCGCTCCGTCGTGCCTCGACGCTCGAGTACGTAGATACTCAAATAGTTCAACAACCACGTTTGTTTTCGCAAATGCGATCATACTCCTTATCAGTAAGAGCACAGGAATACTTAATAGTACTACGTACAGAAAGGACACTCCCTTCCTCGCCCTCATATCAGATACCGCACTTCACCCCGCACTTCGAGGTATTCGTCGCCGACTCTTTAGCAAGGGCGCTCGCGAACCGCAGCGCTGTATTGCTGACAGTGCTGACACACAATTATGCGATTTAAAAGTTTTATTTGAGTTTTAATCACGATGGTTGGATATTTTGACATGCCTGATGGTCTAGTGGTTAGTGACCCTGACTGCTATGCCGGAGGTCGTGGGTTCGATTCCCACCCAGGACAAGTGTTTGTGTGATGAGCACGATCATTTGTTCTGTGTCTGGGTGTAATTTATCTATAATATGTATGTATTTAGAAATATATAAGTATGTTTATCAGTTGTCTGTACCCATAACACAAGCTCTGCTTAGCTTGGGACTAGATGGCGTTGTGTGATAGTTGTGGAATATTATTATTATTATATTATATTGTGATGCTTTTCCGAATTCGTATTTACATAAACTGTTTGTAAGATTTCGCATTTTTAATAACATGCGATTTAATAACCGATTATTTACAGATAAGTCATTTAAACTAAACTATTTTAGTGTTTTTATTTCATTTCAAACCCGACTATATAAATAAACAATTGAACTACATGGTCACTTCATAATAATGCACACGTTCGGGCAGCGCCGCCGCCGTCGTCGTTCGGTTCCCCGATACAAATTGCTTTCCGCGCCATTTTTTTTACGCTACTAGATTTCACGCACACATTTGCACGTATACAAACGTCATTTGTTTATGTAGTAGTAATAGGTAAGTAATTATTTTGCGAGCGTTGTATGGAGTGTCCGAGGTGTGGTAAGAGTCTACGGAACAATTTCGTATGCAAGTATTTTTAACCCCCGACGCAAAAACGACGGGGTGTTATAAGTTTGACGTGTCTGTGTGTGTGTGTGTGTGTGTGTGTGTGTGTGTGTGTGTGTGTGTGTGTGTCTGTCTGTGGCATCGTAGCTCCCGAACGGATGAACCGATTTTGATTTTGTTTTTTTTGGTTGAAAGGTGAATTAGTCGCGAGTGTTCTTAGCTATGTTTGAAGAAAATCGATCCAAGATGGCCGCCGCCAGAAAATGGCGGATTACATATTTTTTCACAACTCCCTCAATATGGGTATCAAATGAAAGGGCTTGACAAGTAGAATACCAAACACTATGATAAATTTCAAAACCAAGATGGCCGCCACCACAAAATGGCGAATTATATATTTTTTTTCATAATTCCCTCAATATGGGTATCAAATGAAAGGGCTTGACTAGTAGAATACTATACACTATTACAAATTTCAAATCTAAGATGGCAGCCACCAGAAATGGCGAATTCACAGAGGAATACGTTAGTATGGAATGAACGCCAACGACCACGAGTACCTAACTAGCTTTGCTTCACTGTGGTAAAAAAATACGTACAGCTGCGCAGATTTCGGCTAATCACATGTGGATCGTATAGTATGTTTACAAGTAATATAATATTATAAAGTTTAAAAAGCAAGAAATAAAAATTAAATTAAAAATTTAAAAAACCCCCGACTCAAACAAAAACCTCTAAAAAGTAAAATAATAATATATATTAGCCCTTTAAGTTTAATATAAGTTGCAGGAAATATTTTGATCCAAGCGTCCTCATGTCGGGGGACGGCTAATGAAAACGCCAAACAGATGAGGCTTAAACCCAGCAATAATGAATGTAGCTATTGTAGAAACATAAGTTTTGCTGTTAACTTCCAATTTTCATTAGCCGTCCCCTGACATGAGGACGCTTGGATCAAAATATTTCCTGCAACTTATATTAAACTTAAAGGGCTAATATATATTATTATTTTACTTTTTAGAGGTTTTTGTTTGAGTCGGGGGTTTTTTAAATTTTTAATTTAATTTTTTTACTTTAATGGTTTGTAAAAGTATTTATTTGTAAACGCGATTGTGCTCCTTATTTATAAGAATTCACCGATCAATTTCCTATGCAAGTACTTTTTACTTCCAAAAGGGCTTTTGTTAGATTACGCGATTGTACTTCTTATTTGTATGAAGTTATGGATCAATTTTCGATGCAGATAGAAAATACTTGAAAGTATCTCGAGCCCTGGTTTTACGCCCTGGTTTCTTAAGGTGGACGTACTTGGAAGCCCTGGTACTCGATTTTGCAAGTACGACCCATGTCTACGGGCTACGGGCGAGGCGAACGGGAGTTGAGTGGGGGATATAAGCAAGAGAAAGTAGTGCGCGCGCACATTTTCTTTCTCCATTCCTCTCATAGCCAAATACGTTTGAAGTTTCACTTCAGTCGTGTGGTCATGAGCACACTCGGTTTTTTTTGAAGTCGGTTAAAAACTGACGCGGTTGAGTACCTACGTATTTGAGCGAGTAGCCGTATAAGATACTTAATAGTCTTGCAAGTATTTTGAGTCGGTACCCGGTGTGCGTACTTGGAAGCAAATACCTGGTGTAAAAACCCGGTCGCATATCTATGCGACCGGGACCGGGTTTTTACACCAGGTATTTCCAGCTATTTTTTACGTACCTTCCCTACTCGCGATCACACGTTTTCGTAACGCTTTCGCCAGTTTACTCCCCAAGTCAAGCGCGCCTAAAGAAGTTTCACTTCAAAAATACAGTCGAATTGATAACCTCCTCCTTTTTTTGAAGTCGGTTAAAAACTGACGCGGTTGAGTACCTACGTATTTGAGCGAGTAGCCGTATAAGATACTTAATAGTCTTGCAAGTATTTTGAGTCGGTACCCGGTGTGCGTACTTGGAAGCAAATACCTGGTGTAAAAACCCGGTCGCATATCTATGCGACCGGGACCGGGTTTTTACACCAGGTATTTCCAGCTATTTTTTACGTACCTTCCCTACTCGCGATCACACGTTTTCGTAACGCTTTCGCCAGTTTACTCCCCAAGTCAAGCGCGCCTAAAGAAGTTTCACTTCAAAAAAAAATTGTGCGATGAATGATGAAATGATGATAAATAACGAAAATCTACCCACGTACAGAAAGGCCACTCCCTTCCCCGCACTAACATCAGTTACCGCACCTCACCCCGCACTTCGAGGTTATCGTCGGCGCTCGCAAACACAAGTACCTCACGCACACATTCATACGTATGTACAAACGTCATTTTTAGGGTTCCGTAGCCAAATGGCAAAAAACGGAACCCTTATGGATTCGTCATGTCTGTCTGTCTGTCTGTCCGTCCGTCCGTCCGTATGTCACAGCCACTTTTTTCCGAAACTATAAGAACTATACTGTTGAAACTTGGTAAGTAGATGTATTCTGTGAACCGCAGTAAGATTTTCACACAAAAATAGAAAAAAAAAACAATAAATTTTGGGGTTCCCCATACTTACAACTGAAACTCCAAAAATTTTTTTTCATCAAACCTGTACGTACGTGTGGGGTCGTATCAAAGTCAAAGTCAAAGCATTTATTTCAAATAGGCACATAAAAGGCACTTTTGAACGTCAAAAATTATCTTAAAATAGAATTGATTCTAGTCGCCCATTCCAAAAGGTAGTTTTCGTATGGAGAAGAACGGGCAAGAAACTCCACCGTTACTCTTTTAAAATGTTTAGGTACAATATTTTGCATGGGTACATTAATTATATAATAACATGTGAGGACGATGCACCTACAATAAAATTACTATACCACAATAGGTAAAAGAATTAAAAACGAAACCATGACATATAAATTAATTATCTGATAGATACATGGTGCTCACATATTTACAAACATGGTACAAGCAAAACGATTTTAATTAAAAAACAAAATACAAGTAATAAGTCAGGGTGTGAGTAATAAATGTAAAAAAAAAAAGAATAAAAAAATTTACAATTAAATTAGCAACCAGTTTGATTTTGTCTAGAATTAGCAACCAGTTTGATTTTGTCTATGGATAGGTCTTCAAAAATGATATAGAGGTTTCTAATATAATTTTTTTCTGAACTGAATAGTTTGCGCGAGAGACACTTCCAAAGTGGTAAAATGTGTCCCCCCCCCCCTCTAACTTCTAAAATAAGAGAATGATAAAATTAAAAAAATATATATAATGTACATTACCATGTAAACTTCCACCGAAAATTGGTTTGAACGAGATCTAGTAAGTAGTTTTTTTTTAATACGTCATAAATCGAAAACCGCAATTTACCTTTCACAAAGTTACAACGAACTACAAGAACTTTTATATTATGTTACTTGCTGCTACGGAACCCTTCATGGGCGAGTCCGACTCGCACTTGGCCGGTTTTTTAATGTAGTAGTAGTAGCAGGTAATTATTTTGCGAGCGTTGTATGGAGTGTCCGGGGTGTGGTACTACTCAAACTCACTCAAACTCAAAGCATTTATTTCAATTAAACCATTACAGGCACTTTTGGATTGTCAAAATTAAGTAGTCGGTCAGTTAGAAAGTTGAAGCTAGTCGCCCATTCCAAAGCGTAGATCTCTATGGAGAAGAACGGGCAAGAAACTCCATGGACACTCTTTTAAATCAAGATATTACAAAATCCTGAGTACATTATTCTTGTTGCTTCTATATGTGAGAACAATGTAAAAAAACACACAAAAGAAGAAACAATACAAGAAATAAGATTAAAAATAAGCCTTGGCAGTTAAGAGATGACCAGTCTCAACCGACGGCGTCCGTTCACGAACATGACGCATGGATCAGCTGTTCAGGCCCAGAACGTCCCCTTCCCAAAACGTCCCTCGGCTCCAAAAAGTCCCTACGTAATTAAAGCCCCGTTGAACTTGATGATACTTTATTGGCAACTTTAACCCTAAGTGGAGGGATGAAAGAGACTGCGTGGCTATCGCCCTTCAGACCTCCCCAAGCTGGCTAGTTTCCTGAAGACTGCTAGGTTATCGAAGCAGGGAACTAGTCTTACTAAGGATCAGAGCTGGCTGCGTGGCTGCCGCGCTCAGAAACCTCTAGCTAGACTGACTGACGATTTGTTCGAAGACAGCTCTGCTTATATAGGCGGATAGTCAACATACGTGTGTGTGCGTAACCACTTCACGTAGTCATCTGTTGTTGTGGTGCAGATTACTCGCGGGGTGGCACTTGCGCAGATTGTTGCACACGAAGATTGTAGTGATGGCGTCACTTGTTTATAGAAATCGGTTGTAGTTGCTGTCTTCTAGTTTGTGAAGCTGCTCATCATAGTGCTTGGATAATTTACACTAGATGGCGCTGTATGTTTGTTACGAACATTATTTTATATCTTCTCAAGGGTTTCCCAACCGGATTGAAACATCATCTTTACAGGTTTTGTAACCGGGTTAAAACGGTTGAAAATTTGAAAAATTAACTGTAATTGCAATATATTCGTTAGGCAATCGACATTGTTGTCGATAGCAGGTTGGTGGAGCTTCACAGCCAAATCACTATCTCGCCGCAAGACACAGCGGCCGTACTATGAGACGCTCCGCAAAAATAAAGTATCGTTTTGTAATTTTTACATTGCTTGTCCAGTCTCTTAGCGACATACTTGGGTAGTGGTTAAGGAGCAATGTATTTGCTGGAAAATTAGTACACTCGCTGCGATATTTGAAAACAAAAATAACATAGGTAGTAAAAGCAAGAAATATTTTACCATTTGTTATTTTTCATAATTATTTTAAAGACAAATACAGTAACATACTTTTACTCGCATATGGTAAGTGATCCTAAGGGATACGAAGTTTTTATTAAATTGACTTCGGTTTTTACAGAAAACTACTGAACAACTCGGCATTTTTAACCGACTTCAAAAAAGGAGGTTCTGTATTCGACCCGTATGTATGTATGTATGTATGTATGTTTGTATGTCCGCGATTATCTCAAAAAGTAATGAACCGATTTCGATAATTCTTTCACTAATGTGATCTACATACTTTCAGGAATAAGTATTCTTATGTACGAAGTTATATGCATAAATGTACCTACTGCATATCCGGCATTTCTATGCGATTTTTTATGATTCTTCTAGTCGGTGTCTTTAATTCTTCAATGCACTAGTATTAATTGAATTCGTGTGGGGTAGGTACAACTAAAAAGTAAAAAATAAAAACTTTTTTACAAAAAAAAAACAACCGACTTCAAAAAAAAACACTACAAAATGAAAAATAACTTTAATTTCGGAAGTCGGTGTCAAAAAACAAAAATACTGAACCAACGACACCGACTTCCGAAATTAAAGTTATTTTTCATTTTGTAGTGTTTTTTTTTGAAGTCGGTTGTTTTTTTTTTATATTTTATCACGATCACGGTCAAAAGCGAACTAGTTCGCGGAGACGGCCATTTGCTGAGTACAGGCCCGCGTTGTGAATGGCGCGTGGACACAGACACGCCCCCTTGCCACTTCTGTTTTTTATATTTCTATGGGTTAACAGCTTGCTGATCTATGTAATATAAAACACAAAAGATATTGAATATATGAACCCATGTTGATAGTTGGATAACATTGTAGTAGCGTAGTGATGCCTGGGCGGGGCGTGTCTGAGAATTGAATGCGGCTCAGGTATTAAATGTGAACGCAGAAGGTCAGAGTTCGTGTGTTGGATTGGATTTCGTTCGTGTCTTAAGGCGCAGATATACGACTTCTAATGATTTTAAATTCAACATCACGTCTAATCGACCGGACTGATTTCTTTGAAAAAAATAAATGTTATACTAGACCATTTGCTTCGTAATTTGATATGTGAATATTTGCAATTATATTTTTTTAACATAGTGTAATTAATTTGTAAAGTAATGTCTACCGCGGACATA